>OY294029.1:18077194-19384756 GCA_958510845.1 Cantharis nigra
GCTTCCGTGATACGAAGAAAAAAAATAACTGCAAGAAGTTTGCTGCCAACAAATCGACAGCTACAAATGAAATAGAAAAAAAAAAGAAATCGCAGCTACTGGTCTTAATATTATCCTTAGTGGAGAAACATAGAAAGAACAATAATTAAAATTTAAATTTCAAATAATTTAAATTTAATTTTTGCTGGAAAATGGCGAGCAAAGATAAAATTTTATCGTTAGAACTGGCTCGCCAAATGCATGCGATTTCAATAAATTGCGGTATTTAAAATTATTTTAAATGATCTGATGTAAAGAAATTCGAAATATCTTCCATCAGATGGCTGCGACGATTATCAAAAAGAACTCGATCTTAACAGATCCGTGGTAAATACGATTACCAATACCAAGGTACAAAAAAATGTTAAATCGAGTAAACAGTAAATTACAAAGCCATAAAGAAACGAAAGGTATTTCCACAAAGTTTACAGCCAAAAGCAAAACTTACCTAGATTTTGATGAGACGAACATTTGCCACACCACACCTTAACGACGCGACGTTCCAACCTACGTCTCCAAGCGCAAACTCCTCTTCGCTTGGCCCCACTCTATAGGCTGGGGCCTACTTAGAACATTAAACAAATTTTTTTAAATTAATTTCAAACTAAAAATAAATAAGTAAAACTGGATAACATGAAATCGAATCAAAACATAGCACAAATTTCAGCACACAATCTATCCAACAATCTATAAATAAATAATAGAATACCCAACATCAAAGCCAGCATTTACTTTAATTTATTTAAATTAATTTACCTTCCGAACGGTAAATTAATATTTTTTTTGGTTTGGAAGTTAGGTGATTCGCTTTTATTATCATTGATGGGCAAAATTTCCACTACTTACCCACGATTCTGTCCATCTTCAAATTTTATGACAAAAAATAAGTTATTAAGTAGATACTACCACCCTCAAATTTTAAATTAAAAAATTATAAATAAAAAAAGGTTTGGAATCACGCTTTTTTGCAAAGCGAACCCATATTAATGTAATGTTGTATAAACTAACTGAAATATTACATTTAAAAACTTTTAAATTCTATTTTTTCAGAAATAGTAGCCCATAGCACTTTAAATGAAAACAAGTGTTCGTTTACACTTCAGCTGATCCTCTCGTCAATTTTGACAAAAAATGAATTTTGATTATTATTCCCTTATACCCTTCAGATGTATTATTGAATTTACGGGTCAGCGACCAAAACATATGCTTTACAAATGAATAATCATACATATATCAGAACGAGTCGCAGAGCGCCGAGCTCTGGAAGCTTACGAATTCGTTTTGCCATTGTTCGCAAGATTTTCATACATATTTTAGATTTGTGTTCTTCATTTTAGTTTTCTTGGTAGCTTTCTTGTATTTCTATATTATCAGTTTCTTATATTATTGCCTCCAATAGCAACAGAGGCATTTTAATTAGAATTAAAAACAGTGTCAAACACCAAGTAACATAAAATATTAATGAAAAGAAACCTACAAGCTAGATCGGTGAAAGTTCAAGACTGGCAAAACAAAGTTTTAAGCACTGTATTTTCCACCAATTCTGTCTATCACGAAAGCACAATTTGAATTTAAAATCAAGTTATGGACATTGTTTCGAATGTACCATTGGAAGGCACGTTCCATATTTCACATATTATTTGCACTTATACTATACAGGGTGCTGAAACATACGAAATTAACATGTAAAAACTTCTTTATGGAATTTCCTGCTTCTCTAATTATTTTAGAGAAAAAATGAAAGACACGAAAGTAATGCAGAAATATAAACTACGATGATAAGAGTATTAGATTTCATCTAGCTTGTACTTAAAAAGTCAAAAATTGCTTTTAAAATTGTTAAAAGTTTTATTTTTAGACTGGACATGAAACTTTCCTAGTACCTATTTATTTTTGAAAATAGAAATTTAATTGAATTTAAAACAAAGAAAGAAAAAAAGCTAGATGAAATCTAATGCTTTTATCATTCGTAGTTTATGTTTCTGCATGATCTTTGTGTTTTTCATTTTTTTTCTAAAATAATTAGGGAAGCCGGAATTTGCATAGATAAGTTTTTACATGTTAATTTCCTATGTTCGGCTAACTCATTCAGCACCCGGTAAACAACATTATACCTATAAACCACACAGTTGATTATTATTAAACTTTTTAATAAATTTGTTATAACTGCTGACACTAAGGTACCCAAATCCGGAAGGATTCTAAAATTTCTTATGATCGTCTCCGTGCTTCGGAGGGCACGTAAAGCCGGTGGTCCCCCTAGGTTGATGATTTGCCCTCATCAACAAAAATCTAGGGTTACGGGCACATCTGATACAAGCACAGCAAGCTGCATCAGATGTAAAGCAGTTTATATGCTCAGAGATTTATGACTTCGGCTCGGTTCTCGATAGGGGACAGCCCAATGCCAAGGCAGACATAATTTATTTTAGCTTAAAGGTGGAAGAAGAAGAAGCATAATAAATTTGTTTTGTTTTAGTTTTTCAACAAATTTTTAAAACTTTTATTTTCTAGCTTTCAAATAGAATAAATATAAATATAAATAGTAAAAATTATGTTTTTATTAATCAGTAATACCGACAATACTCTTATTGTAATCAAAAATTTGAAATCTGGGTGATCTGGGTTTTCTTAATAACAGCTTCGTGTCTGTTGCAAATATACAATTACTTACCTGATTTAATAATTTCCCAGAGGTTGCACAATACATTCTCATCGTTTTCCTAGTGGTAAAAGTGAATATATAACGATTGCTTGTAGTAATTTTATAAATCATTGGATCGGTGTTGTCAAATACCCAAAGACAAGTACCCGCCAGAAAATCCCACACTTTTACCTCGCTTGAAAATATCTTGTTGTAAACAAATTTGTTTGCATCAAGAAAAACAAAGGTATCAAGATGACTATCTCCATCAGCACCAAGGAAATAATACGATATTGTTCGTGCAGGAGTAGCATCAATATTCCAAGTACCGGCGTAGCCACATCTGCAGATAGCTATGACATATTTGTTCTTCATATTTAATGTCACGTAATCATTGCAACATGTAAATTTTCCCATAACTTTCATATTCTTTTTCCCAAATTTTTCCAACTCCAATTCCATACCGATTCGAATATTACCATTATTTTGCATCAATATGAAGGAATCATTGTAGAAATTCAACTTGTCAACTTCAATTGCGACACGCCAACAATGGTTTTCGCCAAATTTAAGTATGTACAAATCCTGCAGCTTATTTATAAGATAAGCAGAATTTTTATGCACGACAACATCTTTAATCGCACCAAGACCAACCACACTTTCGACTAGACATCTTTTCTTTTTTATATCCCACACAACTATTAGATACGTGGAGGCACAGATCAAGAAATCGTCCCGTTTAAAAATTCCACGATTTATACCGTTCTTTCTTAAATCAACTGTCAATTCAATGATTCCAGTGACCGAATTAACTACAGCAATTGTTTTGTCTCTCATCAAAACAATTAATACTTCATCATCAAAGTGAATTATTTCAGAATATTCCAGGTTGCATTCCAGGTTTGTTATGGCCGCATTGTAAAACAATGTAGATTGTATAGTACATTTCAACTTCTTGAAAACTTTTTGGTATAATGCTGATTTTTTAGATGTTGTTGTTACAGAATAGTTTTCCTTTTTACATTTGATTTTGCATAAATATTTATCGGTCACTAATCCTCTCCATTGATTGATGTTAAAAATCTTACTTATACTTCCGGAATTTACTTGTTCGAAAATTTCTTGAGCAATATATGGCGGTAATCTGCTAATTCTATCGATTTTTTTCACGCCATTACTATTTACGTTTTTGTCCTTCGTAGAATTTTCTTGAATACTTTTCATTTTGATATTTAAATAATTGTTTTTTTTTAAATTTGAATAATAGGTATCAAATGTAGATTGTATAGTAAATTTAAACGTCTTGAAATTTTTTTGATCTAATAATGTTATTCCTTTCACTTCTTACATTTGGTTTATCAAATTTTACTTATATATTAAATGTAATATAAATAATCCTTCAGGATAATCTTTTTAAAATTAAATCCACTAGCAAATTCCATACATTAAGTACGAATAAATTAAGTCTATCCTTGTAAACTTTATCACATTATAGTATGTAGGATTATAATAAATCATACAAATTGTAAAATAAAATCCAATATTAACTTAAAATTATTTCAATATTTACAATTAAACTTTTTTCCAATTCAATATTACAAATTTAAATTCATTTGTAACCTACAATTGTTTGTTCTTATTATCTCTCCAATATACCAACTTTTCAACTCATAATTTCTCCGTTCTTCATTTTTCGAGCTGCTGCTGCTCCTGCTCCAGCGTGTCATTTTTTGGTGAAAAAAATACACTCTGATTGGTCGATTTTTTTATCAACCGAAATATATATTAAAGTAAAGTTAGGACTAAAAATATTTGAAAAAGAAAATAATGAAAAAAAAAAACAATTAAAATTTAGTAATCATATCTTAATATACCGGATGCTGAATGAGTTAGCGAAACATAGGAAATTAACATGTAAAAACTTATTTATTATAATGCAAAAATAGAAAATACGAATGATAATCTCTGCGAGGCACGAGGCCTGGGGCCTCGTTACGTTTGGCTTAGTTACAGGTTTATGAGGGTGACCAGCAAGGGGGGCTACGACTGATGGAAAGAAGGTGATGACAAAGGCGTGAAGTAACGGAAAAGTTTCTCGTTAAGTTTGGCTCGGTTACAGTATTGTAGGGGTGGCCAGAAAGGGGGGCGAATGAGGGAAAGAAGGTGATGAGAGAGGCGTCTAGTAATGGAAGATTTCGTTTGGCTCTGTTGTAGTTTTGTAGGGGAGGCCGGAAAGGGGGGTACAATCCAGGAAGATGGGGGTAATATCGATATAGTACATTTATTTCCCATCTAAATAGGTAAAGCGGTAAAACTAAAACGAAATTTTGAAAAAAAATTTTTGAGGGCTGCAGCCGTGGATGGATTTTGGAAATTTTTTTTTACTACGGAAACAGAAAGATTTTGGATCGATATTTTTTAATAAATTTATTTTTTCTTAGCCTAACAAAATCGCTTCGAAGAATTAGTTTGGTCGATTACTTCCATTCTGTTATAATTATCAGTGCCGGCAACATATGAGTTGCTTGAGTGTTCGAGCACCACACTACGAATTTACAAAAATTGTAATAATAATTTACCGACACACACGGTAAATAATCTAAATTCTAAAAATAATAAATTAATACTTAGTAATAATCTAATAATATTCAAAATAGATTTAGCAAAGCTAGATGATGTATAATATTAATTTAAGATTAAAAGATTCCGACCCTGATAATTATGTAGAAAATGTAACTTGAAGAAAATATATATATTATTCAGATTATGTAGATACAATGTTACACTTGGAAAATATAAATTTTTTAGGTTACTTATTTTAATAATAAGTAAACTTGATAGTAATCGTTGGTCATTTTTGTATCATGTGTAGCATATCACAGGTGCACTTGAACTCCGAGTCTGACTTCGGGCGCGCTTCGTACATCCGAAGGTCAAATTAAGCGGACGGCGCATTTTCACGAAAAAATAATTTTACATTTATTCGAAAACTATCGAATTTAGGGTATTTAGGGACTCCTCCGTCATAATATCGGGAAAAATGTTCAAAATTTGCTATCGTATCAAGAAACTCGACGCATGGATTTCTAAATTGCGTAGCCAACCACTTATGTTATTGTAAATATGCACCATAAGTAGTATCCAACCCCAAAATATTTCTATTATATTATAACTATGTAGATGATGTTACTTGATGAAAATGTAGATTATTAAATGTAGAAATTCAGATTATGTAGATCTAATGTTACTCTTGGAAAATATTTATTTTTTAGGTTACTTATTTTAATAATAATTTAATATTAAGTAAACTTGAAAGTAATCGTTGGTGGTTTTTGTAAAGCATATCGCAGGTGCACTTAAACCCCGAGTCCGACTTCGGGCGCACTTCGTATATCCGACGGTCAAATTAAGTGGACCCGTACATTATCACTAAAAACTAATTTTACATTTACTCAAAAACTATCGAATTTATGCAAAAATTGTAAGAAACCTTTTTTGTTGGATTCAACTTTTCCTTTCCGACAGTTTTTTCGGTTTGGCGATCCGATAGTTATTAGCCGCGGCGCGGTTAAAAAAAGTTTTAAGTTTTTAAATTTTAAAAATATAGTGAAAAAGCGAAAAATTTCAAACTTTTTTTTTAATCAACGGATGGCCATCGTCCCGAAGTTTTCAAAACTTTTATGTAAAACTACATAGAAAATCATTGGCAACTTTGTGACCTATGACAATCTATGTAAATATACATGAGTATGTAATTTTACATACCCAAGTAATATAGTACATATACGGACACGGTCAACTCGGCGACGGCAACTCGGCGCCGGTCAACTCGGCGACGTCAACTCGGCGACGGTCAACTCGGCGACCGGTCAACTCAGCGGTGATTCCAAGAGAAAATCATTTTTATTCTTTTTCCAAACAAAATCCACTTATAGTCCAAAATTCCCAGGCGATGATTTAAAGAAAAAGTTAACCATAGAAGTAGATTGGTGTGAAATAAACTCCAATTAATCGAAAACATATTGTTTAATCATAAACAATAAAAAAAAAAGAAAAGAAAGTTTGCTCAATGGCTGGAAAAAAAGACAAGATTAAGTATTTTTTATTTTTTATTTTTAAAAATAATAAATAATGTTAATAAATAAAATAAATCAAACAAAAAATAAAAATATATAAAAAATGAACAAATAAAAAAAAATTAATAAATATATTGTATTTAATCCATATTGTAATTATATGATATACCACGCAGATATTCTATAATATTTTGCCGATTGTAATTAGTAACCTTATTAAATATTCTTATGTCGGCATCGAAATATTTTTTTCGTTTTCCGGTGGCTGCATGGCCAGCGATATTTCGTTCATACTCCACATCATAATCTTTTTGAGCAGTTCTCAATTTGTTGATGAAATTCCATATAGTAGGGTGCGAAATTCCACTACCAAAAGCTAATTGTAGCTTCCGGTGACAAGCCTCTGCAAAATTATTTGTTCGGTCGCTACCACTTAATGTTCGATGGTACACAGACCAAACATCCGAAGGAAATGTTGCTATAGCTCTTGTTCCGTTATTTCTAAGACGACCTATATGTGTTCGTAAACCATTCCAAAATTGGTTCAAGATCTTCCGGCAAGTAATTTTCGAGATCAGTAATTGCATCTATAACATCCTCTTGGGGAACAAATGTCAGTGACGTAATCATTTTTGCATGTAATGCAAAATTTACATCGGTATTATATCTACTTAGAAGATGGTGTGATGCCAAGTGTTTTCTAAGATTTTTGACTAAATGAAAGAAACAACCGTTAACGTTTGCTTCTGGAAAGACAGCACGAATAGCGTGATGGATGGCCAGTTCGTAATCTACACTAATACTGTCTGGGCAATAAACAATATAATATCGGGAAAACCCTTCCCCCATCTTTTCTCGATAAAATCACAAAAATTTGAGCAAAAAGAGTAGGACAAAGTAAAAACGTACCATCCACAAATAGTTCTTTCATATCCAAGGTCCACGTTGAATGGTATTCTCGGCCAAATACCAATATTCGCTCTGTATCATTTTGTTCTCTTCCTGAATCAGCTAAAAGGAAACGTTCAAAATTGTTTGGGCTATATTCATATACCGAATAATCTTCAGGTATAATTATATCTTCCCGAGAATTAAAATTTGCTGGCACATTTACGGTTCTTTCTCTCATTCTTTGAATGTTCCTACGCATAACATTTCTGCTTGGAAGATTTCCTTGCACTGCAGCTGGCACTAAAACATTTGTAGCGTTACCTGTAGTGCTACAACTGTGTTTAGTTCGTAAGGAATGAAAGGAATCATCGTTAATATTGGTCCATATTCTACCTTTGCATCCCTCGTGTTTGTATTCACATCTCCAAAATTGAATAGAACCTTCCGTATTAACTTTATCCTTGGTATACAGATATCCGTTCCAACTATATTTTTCGTTGTTTCTTTGGGTTTCAATATTAGGGTTATTCATACTTTTTATCTCACTATCGTTGTGAAACTTCAAATGTTCTTTTGTAATCGCTATTTACTATTTCGTATGTATTGTAATGTAATTTTAAAGGTCCCTGGTTTCGGGATAGTTTTAGAATACCATATTAATTAATTAATTAATATTAATTAAACAAAACACTTTTTAAAATTTAAAAATCAAAAACTTTATTAAATTAAATATGAGCGGACAAACTCACGCACGCCGTCTTGGCCATCGGCCATCAAAAAGCATATCTACATTTTATATTTTACAAAACTTCAACAATACTACCAACTTAACATTTTCAATAATTTCAAATATACAAGAGGATTAATATTTTCTTTTTTACAACACAAAATTTGTATACAAAATTAAACACTTAGCATCAACCCTATATTTAATTACCTTTTGAACACGACAGTATATTATACTTGTCATGTATCCTGTTCTTACCAAACTATTGGCATATATACTAATGTTAATTCCATTTTTAAATTGGTAATAAAAATTTAATTTTAAAATAAAACTAAATAAATAAAATAAATAAAAAATTAATTAATAATAAAAATACATATTTATATATATAATATTATATAAGAGGTTCGCTACACAGATATTCACTGATTTGCTTATATATCTTTTTTAAATACAGAAAAAAGTACATACTGGGGGGGGGGGCCTCTCTATAACTAATCAATATATCGTTATCCTGACATTTACAGTGACACATGATTCTGGGAGTGTTGATCGAAAGCTGTAAGCAATGAAAATCCCTTACAAAAGTAGTGACATTTGTTTTTATAATAATGTTAATAATGTTTTTTTAAATTAACCCTGTATCTGGCAAAGTTAAAAAAAATAGGACCTTAATTTTTTAGGTATAGGGTAGGTCTTTAGAAAGCTCCATGAGAAGTTTCAATTTTTTTTACTACCATTTTACATCTATCAATGTTTTAAAAAGTCCTACCTGAAAATATATGTTACATTGAGTGACACATACCCTTGGTACGGACCTGCTCGAGTTAAATCCAGACGTACACTACAAACCAATCAACGAGCAATAGAAAGAGACGTCACCCAAGAATGGATCTGATAAATAATATAACTTATACCATTTCTGAATAATTTGTTAATCTGGTATAACAAACCACCGTAGATTATGTACTAAATTGGTAATGCGAAAGAAACAATAAATAAGAAAATAGAAGAAGAATATTAACAACAATAATTACAAGAAGATTGACAACAATAACTAGAATAAAGTTAAGAAGAAAACCGAGTTAATCGATAGCGGAGTTAATCGATCGCCGAGATGACCGTCGCCCAGTTAACCGATCGCCGAGGTGACCGTCGCCGAGTTGACCGATCCCCGAGATGACCGTCGCCCAGTTGACCGATCGCCCAGTTGACCGATCGCCCAGTTGACCGATCGCCGAGATGACTGTCGCCCAGTTGACCGATCGCCGAGGTGACCGTCGCCGAGTTGACTGATCGCCGAGTTGACCGTCGCCGAGTTGCCGTCGCCGAGTTGACCGTCGCCGAGTTGACGTCGCCGAGTTGTCGCGTACCGAAATTTTTAATAAAGAGTTTTATAGTTTTTGTGGGTGTTATTACATAAGGGTGTAATTTTACATAGACTATCAAACTATCATAGGTCACAAAGTTGCCAATGATTTTCTATGTAATTTTACATAAAACAATTTTACAGTGAGGATATGTAAATTTACATCCTACTAGTATTTTTACAAGTCCTATATGTACCGGTACGCGGTACAAATTTATATTCGAAAATAAATAATAATATAATAATACTCAATATTATAATATATATTATTATTATATAAACTATGTAACACCTTAAAGAAGTGGTAAGGTCACTGCTGCAATTTTTTCGCTATCTGTGTAAATGGAGTAGGTAGTTATGTTAATGAATTTTGGAATCCTGAAAAATATGTAAATATTAGATATAAATAACTACATAGCATTTGCTTACCAGTAATAATATGCATGGGGCTGCAAGTATGTATTTCTCTGTTTTCAATCTACAAACAATTTTTATTATTTACAAGTTAGTGAAATTATCAATATTTTCTTACCTTTATAGATTTCACAATAAAAAAAACACTGTAATTAATAGCACCCAACACCTTACTTATAAAATTATAAATGCTGTATAGGTTAGCAGCTATCGCGTATACTTAACGGACGCTGATGGTGCCAAAGGAAACATTAGGAATGTCTAGATTTTTATGCTTAATTGCAAGATAATTCACATAGTGGGCATGTTAATATTTATCAAAACACATAACAAACATGTAAATTATACAGATACCATTGTGCTTTCACTAATTTTTTTGTAAATTTACAGAACCGAAATTAATTTTACATTACCTAAACCAGTAAATTTACATTGTGCTATTATTTTTACACAAATTTTGTAATTTTACACGAACGTTACAGTAATTATTTATTTACATAGTTTTTCAACGTAAATTTTACAATGAAAATCATTGTAATTTTCCATAAATTTTTAACAGTGTTGTGTTGCCCGAGTCTTTTACTCTGAAGCAAATAATAACAGAACCGACCAAGTTCGGTTGCTATGCAGCAATCACCTTCTTTAGTGAGCTCTTACCGAGACTTTAGTAGATTTAATCAGGAAGCATTTCATGCAGATTTGCAATTTATTCCTTAGCGTTATATGTTTGTTATGAGTGATGTTGATGAAAAAGTAAAATTTCTTAATGACGATAACGGTCTGATAAATTTATTTGATGAATATGCTCCTCTCGTGACACACATTTTCAGATAGCCATACGCTCCTTGAATTACTGATAATGTCAAGTTATTAATGACCCAAGCGCACTGCTAAACAATCTGACTGCCAGTACTATAAGGAATTTAGAAATTACACTACTTTTGCTCTTTGCAAAGAGACAAAAGTCTATTTAAATTATAATTAAATATGATTATCGATAATGAGCTAAAAGATACAAATAAATCTTATTATATGGATTTTGCAATCCTATACAATTAATTGTTGTAAAAAAAAATTAATGATTGAAAGTGCTTATTGTTCATTAATGCGAAAAATATGCAAATTAAGTGAATTAGCTTGCTACAAATGTGGCACAGTATTCAATTCAATATGATAGAAAAAATAAAACTTCAAAATTATTTGACATTTCTTTAAAATAAAAACAAAATTCTACCTAACTTGATTCCAAAATGAATAAATATTAAAAATATTTTTGAAAAAGTATCTAACCGAGCAAATAAAAAATATATATTAATGAAAGCAATAATTGTAATTAATTGTATTAATTGTATTTTCAAGAGCTAATAATTTTAATTAATATTTAAATTATATTTATGGTGCGGGAAATCCTAAAAAATTTGGTCTGAACGCACGCCTGCTGATTTTGAACTGATCACTTTTTATCGGAATAATCTTGGGGGTGGTGTTGATGAAGTTTTGGAATTTTCATATACGACCGAGTCTGCTCTGCTTTTTATTATTAATTAATTCTATCTCATCTGGTGCAACAGGAGTTGATGCAATAAGTATAAAAATGATAAAATTGTGTTGCCCTTTCTTGCTTCAGTATTTGAGAAGCATTATTAACTTTTATATTGAGCATAATGTTGTGCCGATATATTGGAAGCAATCAAGAGTGCTGCCTATTCCTAAGGTCATCTGATCTTCGACCCATTAGCATTTTCAGAATTTTTGTATTAGATTTATATATGGACTCAGAAGTGAAAGAGTATCGCATAGACTTGGTGAGATTGTATGGTGGATCGGCGAAGGTTGCATGCTGCTTGTGTTTATTACAAGATAATTAGTACCGAACTTGAAAATTTCAAACGATCATTTTCCTACCAGGTCTCCTTTGTCTTAAATGGAATTCCTGAGAGCGTCAAGGATTGTTCATATTATTTATTCAAAAAAAGACTTAAGTCTCTTCTTAAAGATAGTGACTTTTATCAATAATTTTTTATTGACGGAATATTTCTTATAACCAACTTAATAGCAAAACAAAATCATTCAAGTACAACAGTACAACAGTACCAATACCAATCAGTGAAGTGACAAGATTAATTTATTCCTCAACTGTCTTCTAAATTCTTGCTTCGAAATATCGAAGAATTTAACATTAAGCTGGTTGGCAATGTTGCAAATTCTAGATAAAGGAGAGTAATTCTTCCCATATAGGGTCCTGTGGAAGTTGATGGAAAACAGAGGTGGATTTCTCAATACATAAGGATTGACTGAGAAGCTTATCACATATCCAGGATAGAAGAACTTTTGATACAGAAAAACCAATTCT
Source organism: Cantharis nigra (assembly GCA_958510845.1). Taxonomy (NCBI): domain Eukaryota; kingdom Metazoa; phylum Arthropoda; class Insecta; order Coleoptera; family Cantharidae; genus Cantharis; species Cantharis nigra. The sequence continues at coordinate 18,089,708 of OY294029.1, forward strand.
AGGTACGATCTTCTCTTTTCCAACGTTGATATGTTGAGTTAACACAAAATATTGCCATAGTTAGAGCTTTGGTACAAAATATAAAATTTGAAACACATAATGTTTTACCATATTTGTTTTGAATCCTTTCGATTCTATTTATATATTTATTGTAATGCGGATTCCAAGCCATTGCTCCATATTACATCAATGACCTAACGAGCGATACATGGAGAAAGTTGATTACTCGAGGATCCTTAAATTCAACAGATTGTCTAATCACAAAGCCTAACATCTTAGAAGCCTTCCCGACTAGCTCATTAATGTGATCCGAGAAACTTAATTTGTTGTCTACTATTACTCCTAGATCTCTGATATCGGTAACTTTCTCTAACACTGTCCCGGATAGCTGATAACATAAATTAGAAGTAGTATGATGGTGCTTGTGTGCGCCGACTGCTAAGCCGAAATCACCGGTTCGATCCCGGGGAGCGTAAAAACTTTATTCTGACCGTCTTCCCTTGGCAAGCAATGGCAAACTACCGAGGTATCTGCCTAGAGAACCCTTCAAAAAAGAAGAAAGTGTTAACATTTCTGCACAAAACGCAGTGCTCAGTAGCAGATACTTAAACTCGTTTCTGCGCTCAGATGTTAATAAATTCAACTGATAAAATGCTCATTGCATACGAGAGTCCTGACAAAATACAGCAATTTTAATTTTTAAATTTTATAATGTGTCAGGCTTCTTAAGAAAAATGCGCTTTTCCGGACGCGACAATAAAGATCGTTTTGCAGACATAGGAAGAAAATTTACGATACTCGATGATTTTATTGTGGTTGTCAAAACATCGAAAATAGCTACTCCCTCTTCATATACTTTGCTGTTACTATTTACATCATCTCCTACAATAAAATGATCCTTATTTCTCAAATTTGTTTAATTTCAAATTAATTTTTCTACACTGCTTATGGTGGCATAATGATGATTGAATGAGGGCGAAACATGGTAACACTGCGGTAAAATGATAATAATTATTCACAAAATATAAGTCCGAAAGAATACAAACGTTTAGTTTATATTAACTGAAATATTCAATTTTCGAATTCGAAAAAATTTTATTATGCTGTAGTAATTTTATTTAATTTGTTTTTATTCAATTAAAATTTTTTTTATACAACTGACATTAAAAATGTCACTTTTAGGTCAAGTTACCCGGGTTAAAAATTCAATTTTATAAGGTAGCACGTTAAAAATATTTTTAACACTAGTAAAAAAAAGACTTTTAACACTAGTGCTTATTAGTTTATAATTTATTTGTAAATAGTAACATACACATTTAAGAATATATAAATAATAATTAATAAGTAATAACACATTAGAATTAGAACAATTATTGTTATTCGTTCCTTGATGGGAAGCAGTTAACGAATTTCTTGTTGCCAAATAGTACAAACTGTTTTAAAAAATACGCAATTTTCTGAAGTTTCTAATAATTTTCAATTGTCACTGCATAACGTGACTGCATCACGACACAGTTGATTTTTGTAAAACAATTTAAAATACTCTTAATAATTACTTTGAATTCGTTTCTAAATTAAATATAAACAGTTGTATAAAAAATATTGTACGATATACATGTTAAAAGTGATTTTATTTTGTTCGTGGGGGTTCCTCAACTCGCTCTCGCTCGTTTCGCAACATTCCCCACTAACAAAATAAAATCTCACTTTTAACACTTATATCGTAAATAGCTATTATGTCCGACTGTATTATAATAACATGATTACAATATCATTTAGCGGTCATAAGGTACCATTTTATGGTATTTATTAATAAAGTAAAACGGTCGCCTGTCAATGTCAATGATATAAACTGTAACCTCCGATTTTTGCTTTTACGTCTCAAGATAAAGGATATAGTTTTGTTGGGTTTTTCTTTTTTTAATTATTTAATAACATTATTTTCTTCAACAAATATATAAATATATTTTGATTTGTACTTGTTTACATATTTTTTTAAATTTGTAATTTCAGTAAATTTTAGATTTTCATAGTTGGAAACAGAATGGTGGTTTTTGATAATTTTCAGGAAATGCAGATAATTGCGAGTATCTAAAAAAAGAGAGACGTTAATTTTGATAGAAGTGTAATTTTTCTCCTACGATAGTTGATTCGGATAGAATTCGTTTAAGAGTTGGAAGTTATTATATTCCTTACAAGTTTTGGGATCATCTTTTACGTGTTCAGGTTGGAGCTGTATAATTTTTTTTGTACGATACCGTCCATAACCCCTAGTAGGGATCTGATATCTGGTCACATCTGTAGTACGGAGGAAGTTACGATCGATCACTACAAAAGTAACTAGTCTTGCTGGTCTTAATCACTCGCGGATGATCAATAATTTAACATCAATAAGAGTTCATCTTAGTCTGGAAATTAATTGGGAAAGTTATATCCTAATACATCATTAACCTCAAATTATTTTATAATAATTACCTTATTTGAAAATTCAACCGTTTTGGAAGAATATAGTTTCCCTTGGTTTCACTTTCATCTCGTGGGTTGGATACACGTTTGTTTGAAGATATTATATTATTTTGGTTTAACAAGAATAACCGGTAGCAGGTGTCTTGGAATATTTTGGTTTTTATAGTAGAAGTCATAGATGTCAAACCTTTTGTTTTGGTGAACAGCAGCGTAGGCGTGAAACAAGCAGTGGCGTAGATTTCAGGATTGTCAAGATAAGTTACTTATTTTATTTTATTTGTTCTTTTTTTACTTACCACTCCTGTTTCGGTGTGGTATTATTTTGATAAAATAAACTGTCAATTGTGTCGCGGAAGATTACTATAACAGAAGATTTTTTTTTCCATCCTAAATATTGCTTCTTGTTTGCGAATAAATGCGGCAACTTTGACCGTATTAGTAAATTTTTATGTGAACGCCTACAGATCCGTTCCGCATGCGATATCATTTATTATCTTGTTCATTTTTTTTTTGGATTAATTATAATTTATAGGTGGAAATTGGTGATTTGGCTGTTAAATCTTTTTATGTAATTTTGATTAAAATAGAATATTTCTGATACAGCAGTTTTATTAATATAAAGAATCATTAACACTGTAGCTTTCACGATTTTAATATATAATAACAGCAAGAGTTTTAGAGCGGGAAAAAATCGTGTGGCGCCTGGCATTCATTACTTTTTTATTATAAAGAACTCTCTGAGAACTGAGTTAGCCGAAGCACCGCTCTTATATTATAAAGCTGTTGGTAACCATTTATTTTTATATTCACTATTTTTCACACGTACTTTTGTACACAGCCTGAATTCAGGAAGTTGTGCTACAAAAGGTCAAAATTAATGTCATTGTTTTATTTAAATTTAAAATATTAATGTAACTGAAACAGAAAATCGGTAAATTAAACTACTAAAGAAGCAATTCTTTAGCTGTTGACGCTATTTTAGCGATATCTTCAATTATTTATTACACCAAGAAATTAATGTAACTCGAAACAATTTCACACAATTTTAAAACAAATTAATAAGCATCAACCAAGAGCAATTGAAAAAGCACTCTATGAAATTTTACAATTTTTAGATGTCAAAGTGAATTTTCTAATATTATGTCAAAATATAAAAGAAAATCTTCTACGGTGCAGTCGAACATAAAACTACCGTCAAACGGGGTGAGTCAGGACATAGGGGGTCAGTCGGGACAAACATGTTTTGCTGATAAATAGCGGTAGCTTTTAATTTCAAGTTTCAAAACCTACTCACCGATGTCCTTTTGCTTTTTAAAAAAAAACAATTTTTTTTTTATAAAAAATATCAGTTTGTTTGGAAATTAAATTCTTGTTAAGACTTCTTATGTTGACATTTCAGAGAATTTATTCCTCAATTTTCAAGACTAAAAATATACACAAATGAGTCCTAAAACTAGTGTTGACAAAATTCTATTTTGCTCACCAAACAAATTCGTGATGATCATAAATAGTTTTTTTTTTGGTAACTCTTAACATGAATTTAATTTCCAAACAAACTGATATTATTTACTAAAATTTTATTAACATTGGATAAGGATTATCTACATTTATATATAATAACAAGAGTTTTTCAAAGTTTTTAAAAAATTGCCTGTTTTTTATTAATTAGATAGAGTCTGTTGGACCAAAAGGAGCACATTTTTGTAAAGGTGATGTGTATGTTTTTTTTAAGTCATAAAATATATCTCTACTCTCCCCAAACACGGGAAAAACGAGCCAAACTGGGCATTTTAAAGCGTTTTAAAGCGGGACAGCAAACAAAAATTGTTTTCTCCTAATTTTGATAATTTTTTGCTAAAGTATTTAGTTCAAGTTCTAGCTTAGGCTTCGATTGCAACATGGTTAAACACTTGGACCTACAAACGTAACAGAAAAGATGCAGTCATTCAAAATATACCAAAACCTGTCCGGACTCACCCCGTTTGACGGTATGTCATTTGCACATAATTAGGCTTTTTGGACTCAGCCTATTTATTGGCCTCGCTCGCAAGCTCGCTCTGCCATAAACCCTAGGCTTCGTCCGATAAAGACCTAAATTATGTACTCATGACATAAATAGCTATTGATATCTCAGGTCGGAAAGTGGTCACTTTTCGACCGATAGGTTAGAAAATAAAACAAAAATGTTTTAGACACAAATTTTGATTAACATTACAGGCCATTCAAACGTGAATCCATCCACTGTTATGGAAATGGATACAATAAGATCTACTAAGATTGAAAAAAAAATTTGCGGCAGTTTCTAACTTTATTAAATTAAAATTTAATTAATTTTTTTATTTATATATCTTTTTGAATTTTTATAAAATCCTTTGAAAAAGATTAAGCTTCACATGGCGCTAGGAGTAATTTCATAATTGTGCTAATCTCATTTTAACAGTAATGAGTTGATTGGGGCTTACACACACTTGAAAGTTTGCGGAAAAAACCGTCTTGCTTTCGAAGTTGATGCCGCGTGAAAACGTGCGTCTGAACGTTTTCTTTGAACAACACTTATGTGCGGAATGTAGAGGTTGTAATAAATTAACACTTTGATTGCACTTAATTTATTTATAACTGTTTTTGATGTTACGATTCATAAAGGGTTTGAATCTTGTATGAAAAGGAGTATGCTTAGCAGAACCTTAGTTGTAGCTCGTGCGTTAGCTTTCGATACTTTCTGCTCGTTCAAGAGCTTTCGATGTACTACTGAGGTTTTGGCGGCACAAAGATCGACATGCGTACGACAAATGTACAGGGGGAAGCAAGTGTAACAAAATGAAATTAGCGGCAATTTTAAATGATGGAAAACAGATTGCAATTCTAAACAGGAGTGCTTATGCCGATTTAAGTGAATTCTAATCATATCTTACGAAAGAACGTTGTGATTCGGATCGCGGAATGTGGTAAAAAAATGTTTACTTCGTAATTTGTTTAATACTAGTCCTTTAAGGATACGTAAGATACGCAAATGTTCTTGATAATATATAACGTCATTTTCATACGGAAAGCCTCTTAATGATACATTAATAAAATTTTCAGTGAATTAGATGTAATCAATAACTCGGTAATCGGTAGACCTTGGCGAAAACGGATATCTCTCGACGACGTATTCACGTACAACCTAACGGCTGGGGTATGTCCCCGAACATAGCCTCGACGCTTAGGCTTCAATTTTTTTGTTATTTTGTTTTGAATCCCTTCAGGATACTTTTTGTTATTTTACATATTACGTTTGTTATTTACTTCTTTGCCAATAAGATAAAATTTCTTTTTTTTTTACTTTTAAGTTTTATTTTTGTTGGCTGGCGTCCAGCGGCACTCCAATTTTCTCTTCAGGTGGTTGCCTTACAGTTAGTAAGTATCCACAAAACGTGCAAACGTACCTGGCTCTCGGTCTGTAGATTGAAAAGATCGAAGTGGTACAATTAACTTAAGTGCTACTTAAGGGTGGTACAACTTAAGTGCTAGAATAGTTCTTAAAACGCCTAGAAAATGTAAAAATGTAATTTTATTACCTGATTCAGCTAGTTTCTATTATTTTGGAATAGAAACCAGTTTAAAACAAAGTTTACACTGTAGTTTAGAAAAGGTTTTCATAGATAATTCTATTATCTACAGTAATTCTATTAAATTAATGTTTAATGTAGATTTAAGGGAGCAGTGTAAACCATAAAATGCTGTATTCAAACGAAATATGTCAGCTAAGAACTAATGCAAATTTTCTCGATGAAACACAACCTGATCGTCATTTAAAACAATTTCCTTTAATTCAAATTAAAAATTTTAAATTTATCAGTTATATACTTTTAGATTCGATGCATCTTGTATTCTTGGGGGTTACGAGAAAACTTATAAATTTCTGGATAAAATCATCGTCAACCTTTAGAATTTCTCCAGCTTTTAGAAAGGAAATGATAAAAGATCATTAACCTGTGCTCAAAGTGTTCCAAGTAAAAAACCACGCAGCTTTGATGAAATTAATAGGTGGAAAGCTACAGAATTTAGTTTTTTTTTAATATACAATGGTCCAGCAGTAATCTTAAAGAATTTGCTTTCGATGAGAGAATATAATAATTTTTTAGACTTAAATATTGTATTTAGAATATTGAGTAAAGGTAATTACAAAAAACATAAAAATAAAGAAAAAGCAGTTCAGTTGATTAAAAAATTTAGTATTAATTTTGAAAATATATGCACTTGGAAAAATGGTTTATAATATTCATTCTGTGAAACATTTAGTGGTTGATACCGTAAAATGCAAATTTAAAATTAGAAACAATAAGTTGTTTTCCTTTTGCTTGGTACACTTTTAAAATTATTAAGAACTCCTAATAAACTACTGCAATAAATGATATTCTGTAGAATCCATGAACGAGAACAAACTAATTTTAGTTGTTGTCTTATAGGTACATGAATTTTGTATCGAAAAAATTAAATTTGACGAAAAAATTTGTTACATCGTAACCCAAGATGCTCAAGTGGCCAAAGTCATCAAAATTTTAGATCTATTGGCAAACGAAAGAGCAGCAAACAACAAAGCTGAAGCCAAAACTCCAGCAAAGAAAAAAGAAAACAATGAGGCAATGCTGGAAAAAACGGTCCAGAGGAACGAAAAGCGCCTGGACCATCAGAACATTAATACCAATGCTGAAAAATGTGGCTATAATGTCGAGAAGACCCAGATTTTTAGTTATAGTAATATCTATAACTTCTATTTCGGCTATGATTATTATAATTCCGACTACTTGGATTTAGATCGCGCGAATGTTCGGTTCTAGAATAATCAAGCCGAATAGTTTTATCGTTGATTTGCATTCCATTGCATCGTTCTTTGGATAATTTAGCGTCTTCAATATTTTTATAATATACAAATGCAAAACGCCGGACGACTACAATTTTTTCGATTTCTCCATACTTTGAGAAAATTTTACGAAGATCATTTTCTTTCGTATTCCAACTCAGTCCAAAAACTCCCAGGCATCTTGACGGTTTTGGGTTATTACGAATGCCATCGTCATGTCGGTTACCGACTTTTTCCGTCGGATGACGGCTGCGTTCGTTTCCACAACGAACTTTTCGGTGTGGACTTAAACTTTTAGAATCACTATAACTCCTATTTCGTTTACGTGACGAGTTTTCTCGGGAAGAATAGGGACTGTCATCATCGCTACTAAAAGAAACATAGCGTGACCGGCTGGGATTCTTTGGAATATCATATAAGTCCTCTAGTTCTATCTGTTCTGACATTGAAGATTCAGAATCGTTATTATTGTTCAATTCTATGTAATTATTAGAAGATTCACCAAAATTATTCGTCTTAGTTAATGACGGTTTAATGCCAATAACAGATGTACTCACTGCGGTCTTCAGTTTAGTTGCTTTAATCTTTACCGACATAGTAGGTTTAGAATCTACGCGGTACTTCGAATTGATAAGATTATTGGAACATTTACCAAAATTAATCGACATAGTTAAGTTCGTATTCGCTTGAATTTAACCAAATAATTATAAGATGAAGATGTTTGATGTACCATATTTTTGATTTTTTTCTCCTTTATAGTATTTATCCGATTATCCAAATATCAGTTTACCCGAATATCCGTTGATCCGAATATCCTGATCAACTGAGAAACTAAAAATATTGTGATTTTCCGGCGTTTTGCATTTGTTTATTATAAAAATATGGAAGACGCTAAATTAGCCAAAGAGGGATGCCGTGGAATACGAGTGAACAATAAAATTATCAGGATCGATTATTCTAGAACCTAGCAGATCGATCGAGATAATAATAGCAATCTGAATCGTAATTATAGCCGAAGTGGTATAAACGTAACAAATACGAATGTAATAAATTTTCTTTGAAGAACTAAGTCATATTTTATATTTGTCATATTTACATTCGTCAAATTTCAATTATTGGACCAATGGATGTCCAATGGTCTTAATAAAAATTATCTAAGACAAAAAAAACTTGTACCGCCGAAACGAGTACGCCAATCTTTACTTACTTAATCATTTATATAAACAAATTTTTCTATTGGTATTTCAAAGTGTCAATAATCCGTGGGGTTTATCCGGGGTGCACTGTTAACGATGCCCATTCCACAGTTGGTCAATTTTTACGGCTAGTAGAGGGTAGATCATTGAAGTTACAGGGTAACTTGGGGTAGGGTAGATTCAAGATTTACCTGACTCACTTGACTTGCATTTACCTACTCACTGTATAATATCGGCACATATCTTGCGTAAAATACGTAGAGTTTTGGGGCTCACGACCGACTCTTGGAAGATTCTTGCCTCGATCGAATGTACGGCTCAGCGTGGGCCTTCTAGTTGTACCTTAAACTTTAGCCTGAAAAGCAGAAAGTTATCAACCTAACAAATAGTCCAGTCAATGAAGGAAAGATACGGAAAATAATTCGTGTAGTCGCAGATTTTTGTACATTGATTGGTAGGGGAGAGTGTCATGAACAACATACTAAAAGTCCTGACCGATGGGGGTGAGGAGGTTAACGTCACTTTTTCACGTTTTTTTTGAATAATTCGAAAACCGCGGTTTTTAACAAAAAAGTGTCTATATACAAAATTAAACTACATAAAATTTCCTACAGAAATGGTGTTTATCAATTTTTCTTTAAGTTAAATAGTTTGCGAGGCACAAGGGGTGGAAAAATCGAGGATTATTAAAACTGCCAGCTCGGTTTAGAACATAATGAACCAGCGCTGACTGTGCTTGTATACAGTTGAGTTATTTGCAGTTATTAATGTCCGATTTCTTCACCTTGAGATATCTATCGGATAACAAATCTTCCCTACAAATTAATCAAGAAACCAATCAGACAACCGCAATTCAAATTTAAAAAAAAATTAAAATTTGATTGGTTACTTAATTAATTTTTCGGACGGATTTAAGAAAAAACGGGAAAGCTGAATGTTTCAGTGGCAGAAACACGCTGTTGTTCGTGAGTCTTGCAGAAAAGAGTACACCAGACCTGATCAATTAAAAAGTTTTTTAGAGAAACTCTTGCAGAGCTACAGCCTTCAGCGTCACATGGTGCTCCACGATAGCGTTCAGCTGAACTGGAATTTGATTTTAAATCAAAAAAACGAATTGTCTGTTTTGTGGTGAAACTATTGACTATGAATTTCAAGAAAAAACTCCATAATATGCGGCGAAAGGTTTACAATGTTCGATCCTTCAGTTGTGACAATACAATTTCAGCACAGAAGAAGAAGAATAAATGGGGAGACACCATCCTAAGACGTGTCTGGTCAATTGATTGCTGCAGATGCAATCTATCAAGAGGATTGCTATAAAAAATTCTTTTACATCGAGAAAAAGGGAACGCCCTGAGAATGAAGGAATTTATGAATCAATGGAGGAGATATTTAATCACATAGAAGGAAATGACGACTTCCAGTTCTCCTTGACAAGGATACCTCATTAAAAACAATCAAGGGGAAGCTGAGAGAAAAGTATGGGGACCGCACTGTTCTTTTAAATTTCGATTCCCTCTATTGAGGTATTCCCCGTTCATCTATATTTTCAAAGTAACTCAAAAAGTTGCTGCTAAACTTGATGTGCCGTCGGGCAATTAAAATTTTTTGTTATAATAATACCGTTTCTAGAATCCTAATTTTCTTTAGCCGAACGTTTTAATTTTCCTTGAATTTATTTCAATTTTGCTAAAAAGTTCAAATTTACCGGTTTTTCCTGGCAAAATTTGTTAAATTATAAATTCCCTATTTTCTCCAAGTATTCTAAAAGACTGAAAATCCTGCGATATCCAGACCCCCCGGTTTACAATTTTGACTTTGCATTTTTATATTATTTTAATAATTAACTTTTAAAGTAACACAGAAAGTTGCTGCTAAACTCCGTAAGCAGTAAGAAAATTAAATAAATCAAAATAAATATTTATTCATTATATACGACTGAAGATCGGAAATAACCGTGAAATAACGTTATATCGTATTATGAATTTTTCATAATTTCAAATATCTTTAATCCAGACCTGTAATGTGATAATTATATCTTTTATTAATTATTTGAATTATTGAATTTCTAGGTATTGCATTATTCTTACTTTTTAAATTTAACCATAAATACATACTATACAGGGTGCTGAATAAGTTAGCCGAACATAGGAAATTAACATGTAAAAATTTATTTATGCAAATTCCTGCTTCCCTAATTATATTAGAGAAAACATGAAAGACATAAAAATAATGCAGAAATATAAACTACGAATGATAAAAGTATTAGATTTAAACTAACTTTTACTTAAATGGCAAAAAATGATTAAAAATTGTTAAAAGTTTCGTTTATCGGACTGGCCATGCAAGTTTCCAAGGTAATCATTTTGGAAAATATAAATTAAATTGAATTTATTACATCGCCGGTGTAAATTTTGGAAAATATAAATTAAATTGAATTTATCATCGCCGGTGTAAACTTTCAAATAGAAAAAATATAAATATAAATAGTAAAAATTATGTTTTTATTAATCAGTAATACCGACAATACTCTTATTGTAATCAAAAATTTGAAATCTGGGTGATCTGGGTTTTCTTAATAACAGCTTCGTGTCTGTTGCAAATATACAATTACTTACCTGATTTAATAATTTCCCAGTGGTTGCACAATACATTCTCATCGTTTTCTTAGTGGTAAAAGTGAATATATAACGATTGCTTGTAGTAATTTTATAAATCATTGGATCGGTGTTGTCAAATACCCAAAGACAAGTACCCGCCAGAAAATCCCACACTTTTACCTCGCTTGAAAATATCTTGTTGTAAACAAATTTGTTTGCACCAAGGAAAACAAAGGTATCAAGTTGACTATCTCCATCAGCACCTAGGAAATAATACGATATTGTTCGTGCAGGAGTAGCATCAATATCCCAAGTACCGGCGTAGCCACATCTGCAGATAGCTATGACATATTTGTTCTTCATATTTAATGTCACGTAATCATTGCAACATGTAAATTTTCCCATAACTTTCATATTCTTTTTCCCAAATTTTTCCAATTCCAATTCCATACCGATTCGAATGTTGCCATTATTTTGCATCAATATGAAGGAATCATTGTAGAAATTCAACTTGTCAACTTCAATTGCGACACGCCAACACTGGTTTTCGCCAAATTTAAGTATGTGCAAATCCTGCAGCTTATTTATTAAATAAGCAGAATTTTTATGCACGACAACATCTTTAATCGCACCAAGACCAACCACACTTTCGACTAGACATCTTTTCTTTTTTATATCCCACACAACTATTAGATACGTGGAGGCACAGATCAAGAAATCGTCCCGTTTAAAAATTCCACGATTTATACCGCTCTTTCTTAAATCAACAGTCAATTCAATCATTCCAGTGACCGAATTAACTACAGCAATTGTTTTGTCTCTCATCAAAACAATTAATACTTCATCATCGAAGTGAATTATTTCAGAATATTCCAGGTTACATTCCAGGTTTGTTATGGCCGCATTGTAAAACAATGTAGATTGTATAGTACATTTCAACTTCTTGAAAACTTTTTGGTATAATTCTGTTTTTTTAGATGTTGTTGTTACAGAATAGTTTTCCTTTTTACATTTGATTTTACAAAAGTATTTATCTGTCACTAATCCTCTCCATTGATTGATGTTAAAAATCTTACTTATACTTCCGGAATTTACTTGTTCGAAAATTTCTTGAGCAATATATGGAGGTAATCTGCTAATTCTATCGATTTTTTTCACGCCATTACTATTTACTTTTTTATCCTTGGTAGAATTTTCTTGAATACTTTTCATTTTCATATTTAAATAATTGTTTTTTTTTTGAATAATAGGGATCAAATGTAGATTGTATAGTAGATTTAAACTTCTTGAAATTTTTTTGGTCTAAGAATGTTATTCCTTTTCTTTCTTACATTTGGTTTGATCAAATTTTACTTATATATTAAATGTAGTATAAATAATCCTTCAGGATAATCTTTTTAAAATTAAATCCACTAGCAATTTCCATACATTAGGTACGAATAAATTAAGTCTATCCTTGTAAACTTTATCACATTATAGTATGTAGGATTATAATAAATCATACTAATTGTAAAATAACATCCAATATTAACTTAAAATTGTTTCAATAGTTACAATTAAACGTTTTTCCAATTCAAAATTACAAATTAAAATCATTTGTTACCTACAATTGTTTGTTCTTATTATCTCTCCAATATACCAACTTTTCAACTCATAATTTCACTGTTCTTAATTTTTCGAGCACTTAAGGTCTTAAATGTCTGTATTATCCTAATAACACATAAAATCCCTGAACGCTGCTGCTCCTGCTCCAGCGTGTCATTTTTTGGTGAAAAAAGATACACTCTGATTGGTCGATTTTTTTACCAACCGAAAAATATATTAAAGTAAAGTTAGGACTAAAAATATTTGAAAAAGAAAATAATAAAAAAAAAACAATTAAAATTTAGTAATCATATCTTAATATACCGGATGCTGAATGAGTTAGCCAAACATAGGAAATCAACATGTAAAAACTTATTTATGCAAATACCTGCTTTCCTAATTATTTTAGAGAAAACATGAAAGTCATAAAAATAATGCAGAAATATAAACTACGAATGATGACAGTATTAGATTTTAACTAACTTTTACTTAAAAAGCCTAAAAATGCTTTTAAAATTGTTAAAAGTTTCGTTTTATCGGACTGCCCATGAAAGTTTCCATGGTAATCATTTTGGAAAATATAAATTAAATTGAATTTATTACATGGCCGGTGCGATAAATGCAAATTTTAACAATTTCAAAAGCATTTTTTGACCTTTTAAGTAAAAGTTAGATGAAATCTAATGGTCTTATCATTGGCAGTTTATATTTCTGCATTATTTTTGTGTCTTTCATTTTTTCTTTAAAATAATCAGGGAAACAGGAATTTTCATAAATAAGTTTTTACATGTTAATTACCTATGTTCGGCTAACTCATTCAGTACCCGGTATACCACAAATTTACTTAAAATTTTTATTTTGGGTTCATTTTCTAAATAATTCCCTCATTTTTGCCTACAAGTTTAAATTTCCCGGTTTGGATTAATATTCTTAGCCTTAATTTAATATATTTTTAGGTTGGTAAAAAATCGACCAATCACAATGTAAGCTTTTTCACCAAAAAATGGCAGGCTGTAGCAGGAGCAGCAGCAGCGTGCTGCGATTTTAAGTATAAGGATTAAAATACCATTTTTAATAATCTGTGATGCTTCCATCCTTTTTATATCGCTAACTATATATTCACTTTAGAGAAAAAATTAATTTTATGTAGTTTAATTTTGTATATTAATACATTTTTGCTAAAAGTCGCGATTTTCGAGTTATTCAAGAAAAACGAGAAAAAGTGACGTTTAACCCCCTCCCCACCCCAACGCTTACCCCCCACCAGTCAAGTATGTTAGTATGTTATTCATGACACTCCCCTCTACCAATGTACAAAAATTTGCGACTACACGAATTATTTCCCCTATTCGACCTTTTTAGGTCTTAGTTGACTGGACTAAAATGCTGGATCAATGCCACCGTGGATCAGTTTATGGCTTATGCCCCGATGTCAGACCTTATCGATAGCGTTGGCGATATCGAGAAACACAGCTCCATTTGCTTGGTTTTTATTCAACACCTGTTCATTGGGAATGGAATGGTTTTCCTCCAAGGTCGTATTTAGTCTTGCAAGGATGACCTTCTCGTTTAGTTTGCCGAGGGCGGGGACAAACTGACACGCCTATACGAGACAGAAAGACTCGAATTATACTCAGGTTTGCAGAGCTTGGCGACAATGGCCACTTTCACTGTAAAAAGTAATTTCTCATGTTTCGGCAGTTGAACAAAATTCATCAATGTTATTATTTTTTCATTAATACTATGAATTTTATTATGACAAGTAGTGAAGTCTGAATTTTGATTTGCTATAAGTGGACTTATATTTTATTATTAACAAGCTGGAAAGCCCGTCCGCGGACGGGCAGCTAGACGGTGAATCTCTTTTTTAGCGGTATAATATTAAACATTTAATTTTGTTTCTCGCTACTGGGTGATTCCCCGTTTTTCTATATTTTCAAAGTAACGCAAAAAGATGTTGCTAAACTTTTTTTTTAATAATTTAAAAATAAATAAGTTTCTCAAATTCTAATTTTCTTTAGTCAAACGTTTTAATTTGTCTCACTTTTGCTTAAAAATTCAAATTTCCCGGTTTTTCCTGGCGAAATTTGTAAAATTATAAATTTTTTAGCTTCTCCAAGTATTCTAAAAGAGTGGAAATCCTGCAATATGTACTGGAGGGTGTTCCACACCCCGCAGACCCCCGGTTTAAAATTTTGACTTTATATTTTTATTATTATTATAAATTATTATAAATAAATTAAAAGTAAACCGGGGGGTCTGGGGGGTGAGGAACACCCTCCAGTACATATCGCAGGATATGTTCACTCCCAGAACCTCCGGTTTACATTTTTGACTAAAATTTTGACAATTAATTTTCAAAGTAACACAAAAGTTGCTGCTAAACTCTAAGCAGTAAGGCACTTAAGTAAATGTTTTTTAAGCTAAGGTTTAAACTTCCTTCACTTTTGCTTAAAAATTCAAATTTTCCGGGTTTTACTGGCGAAATTTGTAGAATTTTAAATTCCCTATCTTCTCCAAATTCTGCGATGTACTGGACGGTGTTCCACACCCCCCAGTGCCCCCGGTTTTCAATTTTGAGTTTATATTTTTATAATTATGATAAATTAAATTATTATAAATAAATTAAAAGTGAACCGGGGGGGTCTGGGGGGAGTGAAACACCCTCCAGTACATATCGCAGGATATCCACTCATTTAGAATATTGGACAAATATTTTTAATTCTAATCTTATTAGTTTAATATATTTTTCGGTTAGTGAAAAAAATCGACCAATCTGAGTGTTTTTTTCTTCACTAAAAAATGACACGCTGTAGCAGGAGCAGCGTTCTGGGATTTTATAGATTAGGATTTCCTATATTCAGTTAACTCATTTAGTTTTGATTACTATGATTATTAAATTTTAATTGTTTTTTTTTATAACGTAATTATTTATTATTTTTTTTCTGAAATATTTTTAATCCCAACTTTAGGTTAATATATTTTTCGGTTGATTAAAAAAGTCGACAAATCAGAGTGTTTCTTTTTTCACCAAAAAATGACACGCTTGAGCAGAAGCTGGAGCAGCGTGTTGGAATTTTATGTATTAGGATGTTCAGTTAACTCATTCAGTTTTGATTACTATGATTGCTAAATTTTGATTGTTTCCTCTTATACCGGAATTATTCATTATTTTATTTTTCAAATATTTTTAGTCCTAATCTTAGTTTAATATATTTCTCGGTTGGTAAAAAAAATCGACCAATCAGAGTGTTCCTTTTTTCACCAAAAAATGACACGCTGGTGCAGGAGCAACAGCTTGATGGGATTTTATATATTAGGATTATTAATTTATTATTATTATTTAATTATTTATTTTTATTAATTATAAATTATTAATTTAACTTTTACATAGAAATGGGAACATACGCTCCTAAACGACTAAAAGCTCTCATGTCTAAAAAATAAAGATGTGCATCTGTAAATCCTGCAAAAGCAGAATACTATAAAAAGAAAATTATGAATATGGAAGAAGAAACAAAACGGAGTATTCTTCAATAAAAAAAAATTGCCATCAAAATTCAATCTGAAGGAAAAAGAATTTATTGTTTTATTAAACTTGGAATAAATTTAAAAGAAAAAAAATGTCGTCACTGCTGCCGCTATACCTCCAATCAAAAGTACACCAAATTTTAACGAAATCTGTTAAAGATTTTCGGAGATTTGTTTGGTGTATTTAGTATAGTCGCAGTCGTCGCGGAACTTCAAGTCTCAGCATAATTCTAATTTCGGAGAGATGATCGATAATGATATTTTATTTCTATCCTAGTATCGAAGTTCTCCCGAGAAAGTGCTAGTTAAAAATTACAAAAAGAAATTCGGAGATTGTTTTGTAAATGAAAAATTATAATTAAATTAATACTGTTAGCACTATTTTGTTTGTATATACCTATAGCTTGTATTGTTTTGCATTTTTTGTAATTTTTGGAACTTTCAGTTATATCTTTATCACTGCCGCACTGACGCGCATGAATGGATTAACGAGAATCTGGTTTGTGGCCCCCCCCCATACTATTTCCGCCATTTTGTTTAAAATTATATAAAAATATAAAAACCCCGCAATATTATCTGTTTGTTCTGTTGCAAAAAGATGTCTAACTATTGTAACTCAAACGAAGTAACGAAATCACTCCAAATTTTAAATTTATATTTTTATCTGTTGTGGCACAAAGCCTATTGAAAATGGATGAAATCGAAAGGGGGGAACAGGGGGGTTTACTTGAAGCGATAAAACATAATCCATCATAACTCCGAAACGCAATGAAATAGGTAAAAGTTTATTATGACAAAAATTATCCGCATAAAATTACCTACAACTTTTGTTCTATAAAATTTTTTCTAAAGTAAAAAAAAATTTTTAATTTTATAAATTAAAAAAATTAAAAATTAAAAAAAATTTTTTTATAAAATTTCTAAATTGCCTATAAATAAGAACAAAATTTTTTACATAAAATTTTAGTTATTTGTCATAAGTATATTTTTTTAATTTGTATTTTGGTTTTTGCTTATTATTTCGATTTCCTGAATGTTTTTGACGATTATTGCTGATGCTCTGATAAGATTTAGTAATTTAGTTTTTTCTATCCGAGGTAAATTGGGAGTTATTTTTAATATTCTGAAAGTTATGTGATGGCCACATCCGATTTTTCAGATATCAAATAAAACAGGATTTACTCAAAACCATTATTAATTATGTTCACAAGAAGTTGCACAGGATTCCATTCACGAACTAAGTGGTGTTGACGACCGATATGCTAAGAAATTAAATTTTTTTTACAGCTTGTTGATAAAGTTTTGTTGTAAATATATTTTGGTGTCAACACAAATTGTTATTTTTAATCCATGAAGTATTTGATCCGATAATCATTTGAGCATTTGATCCGATTATTCTTAAAAAATACTATATAAGCGATACGGTAATACGAAACAGATAAATTTGTAAAACGACAAACATTATGGATGCTAATCATTTTGAAAATACGACACTCAAGTCTTTTAAATTGCGCAGATGGTTGGGCAAAGGAGCTTATGGTAAAGTATTCGAAGTGGATAGAATACGTGGAGATGGTAAGGTTGAAACGTATGCAATGAAAGTTATAAGATAGAATAAACTTATCTGCCGATCTGAAACTGAAAGTGGTAAAAAGAAGATAATCAGAAGTGCAATGTTGGAAAAAGACATTTTACAATCTATCGAGCACCCGTTTATTATTAAGCTGCATTATTCGTTTCAAACCGAAACCAAATTGTATTTAATATTAGAATATGCCAGTAGATGTGATTTGGACAAGTTGCTAAAAACAGTAGGTATTTTATTAGATACAGCTGCTTCCTTTTACTTCAACCAAGTTGTTTTGGCAGTAGAATATTTGCACTCCCGAGGGATCATGCATCGAGATATAAAACCAGATAGATTCCCAAGGCTATATCAAATTAACCGATTTTGGCTTATCCAAAAACAACTTTATGTGTCCTTATGGCACCTGAAATGTTTAGAGAAGATGGATATAGTAAAGAAGTGGATTGGTGGTCTGTAGGGGTTCTTCTTTGCAGAATGCTGACCGGAATGTTACCTCAATTTGAATGGAATTTAAATGCTGGTCGAGCAAAGTTTTATAGATATATAAAACCAGTGGCGAGAAACCTACTGATTATGTTGCTAGAGGAAAACATTAAGAAAAGATTAGGTACGAGAGGAGCAGACGAGGTTAAACAGCACTTGTATTTTAAAAATACAAATTGGGAAAAAGTTTTGAACCGTACAGAGAATCCCCTTTTGTGCCCAAACCGAAACACGAAAGTGCAATTTGTAAAATATTTAAAAATTTGGTTTTGAAACGGATTCGAGATTCTACTGCAAGTGCCATTAATGAAAAGTACAACGATCAATTCAAAGGATTTACTTTTATCGGTGACATTGAGAATGCGAAATAGTCGATATATCTATAGAATTTTCGCAATTAAAAAAATTTGAGATATAATAAAACATTTAACTTTCTAAGAAATATATTAACGAAATGGTATACCGTCAATTCGTCGCAGCCAATTCGTCGTGCGACAATTCGGCAAGCGACAATTCGTCGCATGACACAATTCGTCGCAATTAATTGTACTTTCCTCTTCTCTTTTTTTCTCAAAAGTAAAAACTTTATTAATAAACAACATCGAAAAAAATAATTAACAATAAACAATAAAATAAAAAATATCAATTATATTTGTAATTACAATTATGCGCAATTCCTCGAAGATAATCCAAAATGTCTGTTTTTTTAATGTATTATTAAATTACATTATTTTACAAAATTGTTCCTCTTCTTGTTTTGTAATTTGTTGTTAGTTATATTGTCCGTAAAAAAGAGATATCCGCGCGAAGATATGGATCGGTTATGTAGGTTAGTGTTAGTTTATGATTTATCTTTAGCAAAATTGTCCGTAAAAATTAGATATTCGCGCGAAGATATGCATCATGCGACGAATTGTCGGACGCGACGGATTGTTGCGCGACGAATTGACGTGGATCCACTGTATACGGAGGTATACTGTACCATCATTTACCACCGTGAAATATTAAGCAACTGAATTTAAACGGGGACGTACCAGCTTGGTATGAATGCGAATATAAAATTAAAAAGGATTAACTACAATAAATTAAACCAACTAAGAATACGTACATAGAGACTACAACATTCGGCAATCTCATACTCAAGTATGAGTACATATTTCACTGTTACACAGCATACAACGATTTTCTACTGAGCTCATGAACACCTTCATTTGACAAAAATGTTTTAAACGTCAACCTGTTGATAATTAACTTATTTAGTTTTGGTTGTACGGAAACCAACAATTACCAAACCAATTGGTTTTTCTATGGGTTTTAATTTTTAATACTTTTCGAGTCATTTCGAGAAACGCCTCTGATGTTAAGTGAAGTTGATTCAATAAAATATTTTACAAGCCGATAAGTTTAATGTGCCTGTTAGTTCGATAGATCTACTGAAGATGTATTCGAACGAAGTTCCCTATAAACGGTTCCTAGAGGTAGGAAACTTAAAAGATTTGCAGTAAATATACTGGAAAACCAATACTTATTCAACCTTTTCTTATAAAAATCAACACAAAATTTAATCTATCATCGCTTCTATAAACAAAACTATTTGAAATTAATTTAATTCAAGTAAGAAAGTCAGATTCCTCAGTATTAGAAATCAATCTAGAATGATTAATAACGAAGTTAATTCATCGGCCAAGGTAGCCTTCCAAGATAAAATTCCTTTGTTTATCACAGTGGATGATAGTAAAAGCAAATCTTGTTTGGGAAATTAAAATGACCAACTGTGGAAACAAAAGTTTCAGGAAACAAAATTTGGATAGAAAAACCATTCAGCGACCTGGACTTTCATTTCTTATAATATGGCTAGCCGGGTACGGTTGTTTCAGCAGTTACTTACCTTGTGTAGGAGTTGGAATCATAACTATGTAAACCTTCTACATTTTTAAGTGTGAGCATGGTGGACTTTCCACCGAAACCGTGACCGAAACTATTTCAATAAAAATAAATTATATAACTGAGTAATTATAGATAATTTACGAAATTCATTTTAATAAGATGAAATACCATTATATCTGCGCAAAAATCATCGAAGAGCAAATTTAAATAGTTGAATATCAGTTGCGTTCCGGTGTATTTATTGGTTGCATTTTTAAAGTAAAATTAAATTCATTTTTTATTATCAAAATGGATAATCTTTTGATTACCTTCTTAGTCCGGTCAATTTAGACATAAAAATAGTGGTCAAATAACAAAAATTGCCGGAGAGCCAAATTTTGGTGGAGAGCTGGGGTTTACCATTACAAATAAAGTTTTAAAAATCCCCATCGATCCTATGTGTGCTACAAAAGTTATTCGGGGTCAAAGGACAAAATTTGTTGTTTTTTTGATTTTTCTCGAAAACGGTAAGTTTTATTTAAAGAAACCTCAAACCAAAGTTGTAGATCTTATAATTCTCTAGAAAACTAGTCGTCATGATTTTTTTCCTAAGAGTTACCATTCCTGAGATATCGTGATTCTAAGAGTCACATTATACATGATATATGCACATTATATAAAGCCGCTTTACTCACTGATTCATCATTTCGAGTGAAAATGTTTGACCACTTCTAGATATCGTAGAAAGCTGAAATTTTGCAAACCTGTTGGGTTACTGGCACAACCACCCAGAAAAATCGAAAAAGTTGAAAAAGTTACCCCCGAACCCGTCTGCGAGGGTTGAAAGGTTTTTGCTAAATGCGGCTGCATCGTTGTTATTTGGCGTCGGATTTTAATTTACTAAAAAGTTTTAAAGTTCTCGTGATTGCGGCATAATAGAATAGCCAGATGTTTTTCAATGCCACGTGGGTAGAGGGGATTCAGTTCGTTGCTTATTATGTGCATATCATGTATAATGAGACTCTTAGAATCGCGATATCTCAGGAATGATAACTGTTAGGAAAAAAATCATGAAGACCATTTTTGTAGAGAATTTTAAGATCTACAACTTTGGTTTGAGGTTTTTTTGATAAAGCTTAACGTTTTCTAAAACAATCCAAAAAACTTCAAATTTTGACCTTCCACTCCGAATAACTATTGTACCACATATAGGATCGATGGGGACTTTTAAAACTTTATTTGTAATGGTAAACCCCAGCTCTCCACCAAAATTTGGCTCTCCGGCAATTTTTGTTATTTGAAATGTCTATATTGACTGGATTATATAGGGTAAAAGCCGGATAAAAAAGCTCTATTATAAAAAATATGTACTTAATAAAAATTAAGCAACATAAATAGGTCTTTGATCTATTATAATAGCCTATTTTTGTAAACATAATAATTAATAATGATTTTGAGTAAATCCTTTTTATTTGACCTTGAAAAAAGAATAGTTGCCTATTCTTCTTTTTTTGTGCGCTGGGAGTGGAGAAATCCTCATGGACACCACCCGAAGGTGGTAGTGTTGGACTCCTACCGACTAAAACCCCACTCCTTGAAGATGCCGGGAATCGCTATAGCATTTCTTCAGAACAGTCTTCGGCCTTACCTTATACTTCCACCCCCTTTCGGGACTTTTCTCTTCGTTTTGTATTTCAATTTCTTCTTTAGCTTCGGTTGAAATGATTTTCGCTAACATTTGGTTGATTACTTCCCAATTCTCACCACTGTCCAGCCCATTCGTTTAGTGACTATAGCGTAAGCTCTTCCCCATACGTCTCCTTCCACCTCGTCTATCAAGTTCTTCCAACATTTCCTCTGGCTGTCTGAGATGGCCTTGGCCAAGTGTTTCCTATAACGGGTCAATTCTACCAGGGTTTCAGCAACGATCGTGTTGTCCGTCAACTGTGACCCTTAATCTATCACTCGCTCTTCTGAGTCTGAAATATGTTCTTCTTGCCTTGACACATCTACTTCTCGTCATGACTACCTCGTCCGACCACCAGTATACCTCTCTTTTTTTCCTTTGACTTCTTCTAGGCATAACTCGGTCGCAGAGTTTAGTTAGGGACACCCCCAGCCCCTGGGAGCGTATGTCTCTAGTTGTCTGCAACTCTCTTAGTTCGGTTCTCAGTCTCGAGATATCTATTTTTTGGTGACGATGCAACCCCCACCTCGAAGGCTATATACACTGTCCAATTCAATACCTTGCCCAACGGAACATGTGAGGCTGCCGTTAGGTCCAGAATAGATTCGGAGGCCCCTCTCACGAAGTTTGATTCCACCCCCACGTTGCACAGAGTGAGGTCCAGCTCCGTCATCACCTCCGTCAGTAGGAAGCCTCTGTTGTCTGTGGACTGTGACCCCCATTCTACCGCCTTTGTATTAAAGTCGTCTCCCACGACAATTGGTTTTGTTTTCAATCTTATGTCATCTTTGAGGTTCCACAAGTGGTCCTCAAAGTCATCCAGGCCGATGATTGGTGATATAGGTAGCAAGAGTATACCACCATGGATGGCGTTTCTATCCACGCGAAGCCCTGCCCACCTCCCCAATCTAGGATCGCTACTCTATCATTTACTAGGATGGCGGCTTTCCTGTCAGCGGATTGGGTCCAGCCTTTCTCCATCTCTCGGTGGGGTTCGCTCAAGAGTGCTATATCTATGTCTTTATGGAAAGCGTTTCTTATTAGCAGGTCCTGAACGGCCCTCGCGTGGTTCAGGTTGACCTGGATAAACTTCGTTGTAATACTACTTCTTGGAGGAAAAGGAGCCTGGACTCCTGGACTGCTGTTGTTGGGAGGATGTGCTGTATCGCTTCGAACCTCCCTTCCGTTTTTCTGCTGTCGGGCAGTTTCTACTTGTTGTTCTGTGACTCTCTTGTTTACAGGCTAGACAAAAGGGTTTTTCGGCCAGGCAGTTTTGCGCAAAGTACCGCTGTTGGCCGCACTTTAGTCACAAGTCAGTGCGATCTTCTTTGTTACAGTTCGCGATCAGGTGCCCCAGTTGCCAGCACCTTTCGCATCTTTTTTCTATAAATTCTTCTTGTACTCTGCATGAATTGATTATGCCAATCCTGATGTGCTTTAACTTGTCCATTTTTGATACCATCTCGCCCCTTGCCTCGACTCTTGCTATTTGGGTTCCCCGGATTAGGTTAGTTTCGGAAATTTTTTTGAGATCCATTTCAATTTCATCTCTTGATGCCATTTCCTCGATGTCCTTAATGGTATAGATCTTCTTTTCTCCGATGCGTAGTTGAACATCCTTATTTTCGAATCGGTCTTGAAGTACCGCTTCCAGTTTTGGGTGCTGTTCGCTTTCCAGTTCCACTAGTATGTCACTCCTTCTTGCGGCCCTGTTAGAACTTATGAGGGGCGCTTCTTCTGCTTCTTTCACCGCTGTTCTAAGCGTGTTCATTTTATCCTTGAAATTTTCAGAGGTGGCCTTGATTATTATGGCGTCTTTTCTCGCTTTTATCTTTTTTTGGTTGAGGTTTTTTATCTTCGTTTTTTATCTTCGACCTTTCGGTTTTTTTTTCATCTGGTTTATCTTTTTTTCTTTTTCCCTTGTTCAGTTTTTTCTTCTGACAAGTTGAAATTCCCCTTCTTCGATTTCGCTTGATGGGGATTCCTGTACTAGATCATTGTTTATATTCATTATTCTGTCGATAATGACTTTTTCCGTTATCACTGCCCTAGCGTATGAGTGTCGTGCTGTGTCTGTATTTTTCTCTGATTTCTTTGGCGGGCTGGTCTGAATTTCTTTTTCAGCCTGTATCCTTGTTTGGGCCGGTCCTTTTGTTTCGGATATATGTTTATCTATTTCATCTTATCTGTAAGTCGGCAAGTCCGGCATTGCGGAAGGAGGTTTTGAATTCCTTTTCTATCTTTTGTTTTATGATTTCCAGTGAGGATTCCAAGTTACCAATTTTTACTTTCCGAACTTCTTAGTAAATACTTTCCGAATTCCTTAGTAAGGAAAGTATTGTGATCTGAAATTGAAAAAAAAAAATTGACCCCCCATTTTTTTATCAAATTTTTATGTTTTGAGGTTCCCTTAAACCATTTCCATTATTTTTTAAAAATGTCTGTATGTGTGTATGTAAGAGTGTAGGTCTTGCTATAATTGTGTGGACTTCCTACGGAATAAAACCCACTTTGTGTGGACTTCACCATTTGTGGGGACATACACCGGTCCCCACATGTCCCACCGGTCCACATACGCTCCGTATCAATCCACTGCCCGAATCTCCATAACAACCTCCTATTCCAGATCTATGCAAAGTACAAATTTGAGAGTTTTCTATAGGTTGTTCAGCTCGTTTTCTACATTCTTCAACGGTAGTTGTATTGTAAGTCAGATGTTGCAGATTATCTGGAATAGGTCCCTTTTGGGCTAGTTACACCCCAACCACTGAGCGTCACAGATACATCGCCACCGACAAAAGTTTTTTCCAGATTAATTTTGTTAACCTTATTAAACTTGATTTTCTCCACTTTCAAAATTGCGACATCATACAATAAGGTTTCTTAATCAAACAATTCATGCCAATGGATTTCGAGCACTTGGTAGAAATCGCCACCTTCGCTCAATTTATTGGAACCGGCTACCACTTTGTAGCTACTTGGAGATCCTCTGTAATAAACCAATTAATCACATTTTCTTGAATTTATATGGTACTCACCTGTCCACGCAGTGGGCTGCTGTGAGGACCCACTCTTAATGAACAATCGTACCTCCACAATTATGATTCTCTGGAACCCTCAGGGATACCATGGGGGATATTCTCCATCAGGGGCGTCTTCTCCTCCAATTACTGTCCAGTTCACATTAGCATCGATTATCAGGTCATTGGGCACTAACAAATTTTTTGCAAGAATAGAGACTACCGAGAGGTAGAGCACTTTCAGATAACGCATGATTTTGACTTTAAATTTAGAAATTGAATCAGCTTTTTAAATCTAAATTGATGGATACTTGAAACACTTAAAATCTTTTTGATAATAAAAACAAGTAAAATGTAAGATACTTTGAAATTTAGCGATAAGTGGAATACTGGGAAAGAGTCAAGATTAGTGAATAGATTGATAAATACTCTACGGTATCAAAAATAGAGATGAACTGATCCGCTTTAAGATTTAAGACTGCAGATATAATTGTATGGTTTATCTAGGTATAAGTGGTTTATTTTAAGTTAAAAAATTTTTATTATTTGTTTGTCTATTTTCTCAAAAAACTATTTCGATTATCTGTATAGCATTTCAATGACTTGCAGATAATCAAAATTATATAACCAAAACTAGCATGCTAAAATCATCTACATCAAGATAAATTCTCTTAGGAGATGAATATGAAACAATATAATGTGAATCGAGATTTTGCTTCAGGTTTCATTCAAAATTTGTATTCAAACCAATTTCGTTCAATTGTCACATTCATTAGGCTTGGAAAGATTTAATTTAGTCATTTTTAATTTCATAAAGGACATTCTTATGCCCTCTATCGGTCGATAGGATAATTAAGTTTCATCCCGCTCTTTTGTAAAGTTTAATGCAGTTACCTGTTAAACTCCCTTCCCTTGTTCTTTTCGAGCAACTGCACATTACGGCGAGCAGTTTTGTCTGAACATTACTCAGCGAAGGTTGTGAATGGGAATTATAATGGTTTCCTTTTTGTTGCAAAGCTTGGAAAATTTTAGTGTTTTGTCGTTTAAGTTTAGGGTTCCGTTTTGGTCGCGGAGACCACGGACCGTTCTGCATTTGTTGCAAATTTGATTTACCAAATTCCAAAGCATTAGTCAACATTGCGCAATCTAGGTCGATTGTGTTTCGTATGAAAATTTGAAGAAAACCATTATATTACCATCATCCCATCAAAATCTTTATCAACCTTTGGAGACAAACTCAAGTTGAAGCAAAAGAAACCTGTTCAGTAACCAATATTTATATTCGATTGAGGCGATGATCACAGATTTCATCATCCGACCACGTTGGTAAACGCCCGTATTGTTTGTCGTTTTAATCCACTTATTAACCTACGAAACTGTAAGTGACTACAATTTTTTTATTAACCATTCCTCGAAATCTGATTTTACAAACAATTAACGGTCCACTTTGAATTGGACTTCTTAAAAATTTCCGTTGTGACGTCATCAAGTGACCTTGTTAGCTTAAACTATTTTCCAGCATAATTGGGATAAAAGGTTGTTGCATTTTTTAAAACCAACCTAATTAACGTTCTAAATTCTAAGAGATCAACTCATAACTTTCAGTTTTACTTAGTTAGTGCGACAACAAAAACAATTGCTCCGTTAAGTTCTATCGGGACCTCAATTATTCATTTACTCGACAATAATTTTGATTCCACTACAGTAATGAATTGAAGTGCTCCCACGCAAACTTAATTTTAGTTAAATTTAAGAGCTTTTTACTAACATTGCAAACTTTTGACTTGATCCGTTGGGTTTATCGTCACACAAACTTTTGTGTTTAAACGCTTCACGACACCTCTACGGTTCGAGATTATAAAGTAAGATTTTGTATGCTTGCCACTTTAATTTATTTGTCTATTTATCGAAACACGAACTGTCGATTCATGTTAATTGGGTTGTCTAATCATAAGGCAACATTTTATTGTGTTAGATTTTAATGTTACAGAAACATATACTATGTGAAAATTTATATTACTTACAGGTATTGAAAATTAATTTTATACTTCATCTCATCCTTCATTTAATTTTAAGTACTATAACTGTGTCCGGAAACCAAAATTATTATCAACTTATAAGATTCAATTTTATATACGCTTGCAAATTATTCACCAACCTACATGTTTATAATTTGTTTTTGTCATTAACTTACACGTCATTAAATTTTGTTGATCTTTCAGTGAGACATTTTTCTATCGAATCTACCTGCCCAAAATCATATTTAGTTAAAGATTCCATCTCGAGCCGAACTCAACTCAAGGTAAGATTTAGCGACATTTGCTCGAGTGGTGCCCTCTCAATTTTGACAATTTTAAATATTTTTGGAATACTATCGTTTACTTGGACCCAGGATTTCCTTGTTTTTCAGCGATCCACAACCTCACCGACTCGAGCCAGCGGCAATCCTGTGTGTCTGAGCGGATAGCCATTTTCCGCTATCAATTTTGAGACGTCGGGCAATTTGAGCCCGTGACAACAAATTCCAATGAATCTGAATTCCACGATTAAACCATGGCTTACTCATAAAGAGGATAAAAGAGTCATGGAAGTCCGTTTAAAGGATTTGATTTAAAGTAGCGGATAGATAACCATATAGTGTTTCACGATCTCACTCTTTGTCGAAATTTTTCCTTCCCTGCTTTTAGGACAGTTGCTATCGTCTCTCTCCCCGAATTTATGGAGCCGAAATAAATAATATACCAGGTTTCAATGTCTCGGAAACAGATCCAAAAACTCTCTACTTGGCAGCATCTTTGGGCTGATAGCTGATTACTTTCTTTTTAATTTACTCAAACGACATATTGGCAACTATGTCAATGCTGATAAGTAGACCAGAATCAATAAAATCAATTTATTGGAGTGAATTCAGTTTTATTCTTTTGACATGTATACCTTTTTAAAATCTGCAGCATGTTCAAAAATTTAATAAAAATTTGTAACAAAAAAAGTGTGTGGGTGCGTGTGTGTCCATCGAATAAGGTCGGATAACGAGAATATACGTTTTTAAAATGGGTAGTATGTTCAAAAATTTAAAGAAAATATGTAACGAAAAATCAACACTAAAGGGAGCGGTTTAAAAACGCGATAAATTAGAGAAACTTACATTTTAGGGTCCTATACGAAGTATAGTAAGAAGCCTTATGTTCTGGTCCCGTATCCGTCCGTCTGCATGTTTTAAATTTAATTGTATTTGTATTTCAAATACAAAAAAAAAGTGTTTTGCTCAGCTCTGCCGATGGAGATATACCCCTACTTAGTGTCCATAAGAGGTAATCATCCTCATGGTCACAACTGTGGACGCTCGATTGTTCACGAAGAATGGATCATTACGGCAGCTCACTGCATGAACCAGTAATGCCGATATAAATGCAATCAAAAATAATACTCTTATGAATTTTCTAACTTTTACTTCCTTGTAAACCAAGGAAGTATTCCATTCCATTCCATTTTGACTATTTTCGTTGTGACGTCTGTACGTACGTATGTACGGATCTCTGTATGTTGCATAACTCTAATACGTTAGATCGTAGAAAGTTGAAATTTTGGATTGGAGACACTTATAACATCTAGTTGTGCCCCTTCTTTTTTTTTGGTTGCGATTGTCCGTGCCAAAAGGGCATTCATTCATGACTCACACGAATAGATTAACGAGATTCTTGTACAATCATTCTAAAAATGACAAGAACATCATGTGGTGCCACGTCAAATTTTTTATTTTAATTAAATTAATTATTAAAATTAAATAATTTATTTTAATTAAAAAACTGTAACATTATTATTATTAAAACAAATAAAATATTGACAAACAACAACATGTAAATTATAATGCAATATGTTTATACCGGGTGCTGAATGAGTTAGCCGAACATAGGAAATTAACATGTAAAAACTTATTTATGCTAATTCCTGCTTCCCTAATTATTTTAGAGGAAATCTGAAAGACACAAAAATAATGCAGAAATACAAACTACGAATGATAAAAGCATTAGATTTCATCTAACTTTTATATAAAATGTCAAAAAATGCTTTTGAAATTGTTCAAATTTTCATTTATCAGACTGGTCATGAAATAAATTCAATTTAATTTCTATTTTCAAAAATATGTTATTATGAGTTTTGTTCATGTTTTAAACGTATTTTGTGTAAAATGGATAATTATTAACTTTAAAAATTCATTTTATTGTAAGTGGACGATGGGCAGCACTAGAGTATTTTATTATACTTAGGATTTAAAATGAGATAAACACAAATTAATTAATTTTAGAAATGAAATAATAAATTTTTGCAGCTGGATTGTTCCGCACCGTACGACGGTACATATCCAGAAAGTTAGGAAATTCAAAAATTAGAATTTAAATATTAAAACTAAAAAAAATAAATTATGCTGGAATAGGCTATTCAAGAAAAACTCGATATCGCCAATAAGGACTTACAGACATCATTTTATTGTTCCCAATGCTAATTACAAGTTACAGTTACATTTTTTGTTAAACCAAGATACAAATGCAGAAACTCGCGAGAAAATATCCGGGTAATATCCACTGCCACATTCAGGACCCCCAGACACAATACCCACGACATAACGTACTCCATCTACGCTCCGTATCAACCCACTGCCCGAATCTCCATGACAACCTCCTATTCCAGCTCTATGCAAAGTACAAATTTGAGTGTTTTCTATAGGTCGTTCGGGCACTCGTTTTCTACATTCCTCAACAGTTGTTGTATTATAGGTCAGATGTTGCAGATCCTCTGGAATAGGTCCACCTGGGCTAGTAGCACCCCAACCACTGAGCGTCACGGATACATCGCCACCCACAAAAGTTTTTTCGAGATTAATTTTGTTAACCTTATTGGTAAACTTAATTTTCTCTACTTTCAAAATTGCAACATCATTCAATAATGTTTCGTAATCAAACAATTCATGCCAGTGAATTTCGAGCACCTGGTAGAAATCGCCACCTTCGCTTAATTTATTGGAACCTGCTACCACTTTGTAGTCACTTGGAGATCGTCTGCAAAAACCAATAAATCATATTTTTTAAATTTATATTGTACTTACCCGTCCACGCAGTGAGCTGCCGTGAGAACCCACTCTTCATGAACAATCAAACCTCCACATTTATGATTCTTTGGATTATAAGCCCTCAGAGATACCATGTGGGGGTATTCTCCATCAGGGGCGTTTTTTCCTCCAATTACTCTCCAGTTTACATTAGCATCGATTATCAAGTCATTGGACACTAACAAATTTTTTGCAAGAGTAGAAACTACCGAGAGGTAGAGCACTATCAGATAACGCATGTTTGCGACTTTAAATTTAGAAATTGAATCTCTTTTTTATATCTAAATTGATGGATACTTGAAGCAATTGAAATCAATGAGATAACAAAAACAATTACAATATTAGTAATACTTTGAAATTTAGCGATAAGTGGAATACTGGGAAAGAGTCAAGATTAGTGAATAGATTGAAAATTCTCTGCGTTTAAAAAATAGAAATGAAGCTGATCCGCTTAAGTTTTATGGTGCATATGAAGTCAAACTCTTAAATTGTGGTTTAAAGTTTCTTTTTTACGACGAAGAAAACAAAAGCATTGCTTTGATGAATCATCTATAATTTGCCTATATCGAAAATTCACTTAATACTTGTAGGTGGTTTATTTTTAAAATTAAAAATTCTCATCATTATTTGTTTGCCTATTTTCTTATAACTATTTTGTTTATCTATAAGATTTCAATGATTTGGACGTAACCAAATTATATAACCGAAACTAGCGTTGTACTTGAGCTGTGTTATGCTAAAAGGATCTGAATTCCACGATTAAGCCATGGCCTAATCATAATGAGGATGAAAGTGTCATGTCATTAGAGGATTTCTTTTCAAGTATCGGGTAGATAACCACAGTATTTCTCAATCTGACTCTTTGTCGAAATTTTTTCCTCTCTGCTATTAGAACAGTTGCTGACATCTCTCTTCCCGATTTTATGGATCCAAAACAAATAATATACTACGTTTTGACGGGATCGGACATTTGACCGCTGCCACAAGACCGCAGCTGGTAGACCGCTAATCATTAGACCGCAAGACTATAATACCGCGAAAAAGATTTGTAACTAATAAAACCAAAACTTTTCGTGCGGAGCATGTTGTAAAATTACTAAACTAACAGGGTTTGAATTTGACGCTTACAATTTCTGTCTTTGCCGGTGATGCCAACTTCGACACAGAAAGGAGGTATAAATACGAGCACGAAATCGCCAGAACATCTTATAACGTTGAGTAACATCTTGTTCATGTTTGCAGCTGCGCGTCAGATAAAGAACTCCACGATCAACTTGAAGAGTTCTTTGTGGGACGCCGCCGCAACTGTAAACGGAACTTCCTTAAACTTAATGCTACTGAAAGGACCTGATCTGCTATGCCCACTACCAGACATCCTGTCTCGATTTCGGGAACGTCAGGTAGCTATAATCGGCGACATAAAGGAGATGTACCACCAGGTCAAGGTCTGCGAGGAGGATCAATTCCTATGGCTCAATGACGATACAAATGAAATTGAAGTGTACATCATGTATGTACGTAATGACCTTTGACCGCGCACTTCGTGAAAAACAAAAACGCTCTAGAATTTATCGATAGGAACCCCAGAGCGATATTAGAGATTCACGAAAATCACTATGTTGACGACTGGCTAGATAATTTCGACACCGAAGGGGAGGCGATCAGGGTAGCCCAAGATATCATGAAAATCCACGCAGAAGCTGGGTTTGAAATAAGAAATTTCATGTCTAACTCCACTCTCTTACTTCGAGCCGTGGGGGCTGGAACGTCGAGTAATAGTATGGATCTGGACTGCAATCCAAATGGCGCTAAGGTACTTGGTATGTGGTGGTCGACTCAAGATGACGTATTTTCCTATTCAACAACTTGAATCGAGTACCAGCGGAAATAATGGATGGTAGAAGATGCCCTACTAAACGCAAGGTTCTGCAAACTTTAATGATAGTTTTTGACCCCCTTGGCCTAATAGCATGTTTTCTGGTGTACTTAAAAATATTATTACAGGAGATCTGGCGTACATTCCAAAAACTGGATGGTTGTGGGTTATGGGTAAGGACGCTGCCAACATTAAGAACGATCAGGATCCCAAGATTCTATACGAAGTCCTCGTTTACTAACCTTCAAATGCACATATTCGTAGACGCCTCGATCAACGCCTTCGCAGCTGCAGTATACCTACTTTTCGAGTATCAAAGTGAGATCAAGTGTGTGCTCGTAACTGCGAAAACCAAAGTAGCACCGCAGCAACCTATGTCGATACTAGGGTTGCCAACCATACTTTATAATAACGTATCCTACTTTATTTTTGATGAATATACTTTATACTTTTACATAAAAATAAAGTATGCGAAAATACTTTATTTTGAATCTTTACTTTGAAACTGTGATGCGCAAAACAAAACACCCGTATGCGTAATAACAGAACGGAGTACGAGTACGAGTACAAAATATAAACGCCCCATCTAAATGTTGTTAGGAACCGATACCGTTCAAACGCCTCACATCACATCAGACAAATTAATATGAATCTTCCTTGAGTCGACTTATATCCAAATTCATTTTTTTGTAGAATTAGATTCATAATAATAGGTATCAAGTTCTGGTAAAAAAAGAAAAGTCTGCGTCATATAATAGTTGAAAATTTTTGAATATTTTTACAGATGTAATTATACTTAAAATTCATCAAAAAATCAGTAATTTTTTATTTTATTTTATTTTATTTTACTTCTACTGTAAGGATCTGTGATACATTTGTGAGGTAGGAATTAAATTTTCAAAATAAAAGTTCAGCAATTATAAGAAAATTAAAATAACGGATTTTGCGTCTCCTGCAAAGTTGGGTAGGTATTATTATTAATCGTCTAGTTATATCAGTATCAGGTGTCCGTTTAGTCATTACTTACGTTGTAATTGAGTTATTAAGTGTTTGTTTGAAGAAAGAAAGAATCAATTGAAGTGAATATTAATTGTTTTGCATTGCTGAAAATGGAAAGTGATTCTGATAGCGATACACCGGTCACTCCTAAAAAAGCTAAAATAACGAAATCGAAATTATTACAAAAATATAAACCCGAGTGGGAAAAACAATACGAATGGATAAAAAGTGATCCTCAAAATAAAAATGGTGCAAAATGTATTATCTGCAGCGTGAATTTTACAATCGGTTCAGCCGGCATTGGACAGGTAAGTGAGTTGGTTATTGGATTTATTACATTATGAAATGTAACGTAACGTTTAACGACGTGTTACGTTTTATTTTATGTTTTCAATTTATATGTGGTATTTAAATTAAAACGAATTTCCAACTTTTTCAATTATTCTTATTCAATTATAACTCTTGAGGAATATAATTTTCAATTATTAATTGAACATTCAATTTTTAAAGGTATTTTTACTATGAGGACCAAAAATATCCGGACACTTCTATGTTAGCAATGTAAATTGGACATTTTGAAACCGTTTTTTGACATATAAAAAAAAATTTTTATAGTAAAACTTGTTTGACATTTTCTGTTAAAAATTTTATTGTCTTAACATGACTCTGTAAAATACAAAAAATATTATCATCTGTATCCCGTGTCTCAGAAACGGCTTGACAAAATAGAAAAATGTATAGGTACAAAATTGAAGAGAACGAAATTTTTAACAAAAAATGTCTAAGAGTTTTGCTGTAAAAGCGAGTTTTATATGTCAAAAAACGGTTTCAAAATGTCCAATTTAAATTGTTAACATATTGGTGTCCGAATATTTTCGTTACTCACTGTATTTCAATTGAAGAATTTGCAATTTGCTACACTGTTGAAATGGTGATGGTTTGGTCTGGTGATGGTAGAGTCATTTTTCTTTTTTTAGATAAAGCAGCACCAAGACACTCATAAGCACAAAATGAAAGCTGAAATGAAGAAAACATCTGGTACGTTACAAAATTTCCTTACATCAAATACTTCGTCAAGGTGTGATGATAACAATATTACAGCAGCGGAACTAGCACTAACTTTTCACACTGTCAAACATAATCTATCATACAATAGTATGGATTGCGCAAATAAATTAAGCAAACTTTTATATGCAGATTCCAAGACAGCCACTAAAATACGCTTGGCCAGAACAAAAATGGAAGCTTTGGTGACAGAAGTTTTAGGTCCATATGCTGTGGCTAGTGTCATAAATCATTTAAATGATGAAGATATATTTTACTGTCTTCAGACAGATGCATCAAATAAAAAAAACATTAAATTGTTTCCTTTAGTAGTGCAATATTTTTCGGTAAATAATGGGATCCAAAATAAACTTATAGATTTTTACGAAAATCCGAATGAATCTGCTGATGGTATGTTTGCAGCAATTAAAAAGTCCATGGATTCTTACAATCTATCATTCAGTCAGGTATCTGGACTCAGTGCAGACAATTGCAATGCTAATTATGGCATTCACCATTCGCTGTATACAAATATGCAAAAAGAAGCACCAAATCTAATAAAAGGCAATTGTCATGCTCATATCGTCCATAATACAGTGAAATACGCCATGGGTTACTTGACTTGTGACATAGAAAATGTTGTTTTGAAAATCTACAGTCATTTTTCTGTGTCAGCTTGCAGGAGAGAAGAATTAAAAAATTTTGTCTCTATGGTTGATGGCGAATTTCATGAAATTAAACGTCATATTGGTACTCGCTGGTTATCTTTACTTCCAGCCATCGACACACTTTTACTTAATTGGGCACCAATATGTAGTTATTTTGAAAGTTTAGGTGATGATTGTCCAATAATTCTACAAAATCTATTAAAGTTAAGTGACCAACAGGATCATGAAGTCGTTGAAATTTATCTACACTTTGCAAGCCATATGCTGAGTATATTTAATAAAATAATAAAACGTCTGGAAGGAAATTGTGTAACTATGTTAGATGTATATAATATTATGGATAATTTGAAAAACGAATTAGAAGAAAGAAAAACTGACAAGTATTTTGGTTATGAATCAAGAATAAGATTACAAAAACTTGAAAAATCATCACCCGAAATGGTCAATACAATTATTAATAACTTTTCGCTTTTTATTGATACGAGTATAAAATATTTGTTCAAATGGTTTAATTTTAGTGAAGATAATTGGCTTGCAATACTTCCTAGCATATCTTTAAAAAATGAGGTAGAATTTAAA
The DNA here is from genome assembly GCA_958510845.1 of Cantharis nigra. Taxonomy (NCBI): domain Eukaryota; kingdom Metazoa; phylum Arthropoda; class Insecta; order Coleoptera; family Cantharidae; genus Cantharis; species Cantharis nigra. Next base: position 18,124,845 of record OY294029.1, read on the forward strand.
CATTTTGAATCGGTAATTGCAAAGGTTCAATTATTAGACACATTAAAAATTAGCATGGATGAATTATATTCCGAATCAATAAGACTCAAAGAGATTCAAAGAAATTCTACAAATAATGATAAAGAATTTTATGAAAAAAATACAGCAGAAAAATGGCAATATATACTTAAAAATGCCACTGATACCTTACCAAACATTAAAAAAATTATTTCTTATTTGCTCTCTATTCCCGCAACCTCAGCTTTCACCGATAGAGTTTTTTCGGTGATGAACTTGAAGTGGCGGGAAAAGAGAAACAGATCATCTATATATTTAATAAAAAATGAATTATTTATTTATTTAAATCTAGACTTAGATTGTAATACCAGCTATGACACTTTCAAAGACAATCAAAGATTGTTAATATGTGCTAAAAGCACAAAAAAATATGTATTCAAGGCAATTAACAATTAAATTTTAAAAATACTCTTTTTTCCTTACAAATACTTTTTTTTTTCTTCTTCAGAAGATTAGTTACGTTATTTTGCTCAAAAAAAGTTGGCAACCCTAGTCGATACCCCGACTTGAACTACAAGCAGCAGTATTGGGAGCCCGACTAGGAAAGGCATTGAGATTTAGCCACTCGATCCGTCCGACCCAAAGATTCTTCTGGTCCGACTCCTCCGGCGTGTTGTCATGGCTAAGATGAAAGCATCGGAGATATCGTCAATTTGTAGCATTTAGAGTTGGAGAAATTCTAGAATTGTCCGATTTGAGTGAATGGCGCTGGGTCCCTACTAGAGACAATGTGGCCGATGAAGCCACCAAGTGAAAAGAGCAACCCAAGATAAAATCAGGATGTCGTTGGTTCGCTGGATCCGAATTTCTACAATTACCGTGAAAATGAAATCGAAGAAGAAGCCATACGAACAACGGTTCACTCCAAGCTGTTAATCTCAAATTTCATCCCAAAATATGAACGATTCTCCCAATGGAACCGGCTCTTGCGTGTAGAAGCGTGGATGCTAAGAATGTTCTGGAAGGCAAAAGGAATCAGAATACCAACTTCTAGAGTCGCATCCATACTGAATGATCAATTGAACAGGATCGTGGGGATGGTGGACAGTCAAATAAAACACAGTTTTTTATCGATCGCCGTTTCGAGGTCTTTAATTTTTCCTCTTCATTAGGATCTGTAATGGAATGATATCGTACAACCTAGCAAATTAATAGGGAAAAACTTTTTTATACAAACCAATATAGATATTTGTGTATGAAAAGACAGAGCTGCTGAAATCTCGTAACCATAGTCCCAAACAAATCTTCGATCATAGATATAACTGAAGTATTAAACATGTATAACAAAAAACTCTGTAAATATGTAAAAACTAACTGTAGAATATAACAATAATAATTCACACTGCAATGTCAAATAATAAAATTGCAACAATTGTTATCATTCAGGTGATGATAACCCGTATAATGTGAAGTTTAAGGCAGACCCCACACTACAAATCGTTGAAGCAGACAACCCGAAGCAAGTATTAATTTGCTAGTTTGTACGGTATCATTCCATTACAAATCCTGATGAAGAGGAAAATTAAAGACCTCGAAACGTCGATCGATAAAAAACTGTGTTTTATTTGACTGTCCACCATCCCCACGATCCTGTTCAATTGATCATTCAGTATGGACACGACTCTAGAAGATGATACTTTTAATGGGGGATTATTCAACAACATCAAGGAGCAGAGCACGCTGAAGTTGTGGCGTGACAGTAAAGTTTTGGTTAATGATCACCTCAGATTGGCAAGGTTGAGAAACAGAAAGGTCTTTCTATTGCAGATTAAAACCATCCCATATTAACAACAGCTTTAGAGGATTGGAATGTTTAATAGATGAACACCACCCCTACGGAAAAATGATAGACAGAGTGGCTGAAGATTTCAAGAAGAAGGTATTGAATATCGAAATCAAAATTACCATTTGGCAGATTTAAAACCTGGAAAAACAAATTAGAATTGTTAAACGGAAATTCAAGATGGCACTTGACCCAACATTGAATTCAAGACTAAATGATTTCTGCAAAAATAATTTCGAACGTATTGTAGTGCTCTTTCTCTCTGTCCTCTTACTAAAAATAGGTCGTTGGTTCTCGAAAGTAAAATGGTTACATGGAAGACAATAAAAAACTGGCAATCTAACAACGTATTTATTTGCAACCTGAACAAACAAGAACAATTTCATAAAAGCAGGACTTACACGAAATTCGCTAGACAGCACGTGTAACTCGGGCACTTTCTTCAAATATCTTCTTACAGAAACTTGTCTTGGTATTCGCGTTGTCAAACTTCGTGATCAATGAACTTTCCAAAAAAAAAACCTCCTTGGCTAAAACACACCTCCACTCCAACTTATCGGTTTGTAACCACACGACTTGCTTCTATAGCTCTCAAATTTCAACTTTATACTATCACTTGCCTCTCGGACTCTCTATTTACCACCCCCCTATACGACTTGCCTCTCTGGCTATCAATTTACGACTGACTGTTCTCTTCTTTATTTATCTTTTTTTTTTATCTCCTTGGTTTTTCTTTCCGTGTTCAATTTTTATTGGTTCTTGCTATTTCCCTTTATTTTTCAAAAAAATCAAGATTAGAATTTTGTTTATGTTCCGCTGCTTGTGCTTGTTCGTGTACTGCCCAGCTGCATTCGTGTAAGTCGCTAAATAACAATAAATAAATAAAATACACACATTAAAAATTTTACAACAATGAATTAATTTACTGCAACATCAAACTTAAACTAAACAATGTAACTAAAACTAACGAACAAACTTAACATGAAATGGAAAATAATTTTGAAAACGGAACAAAAATCCTGCCTTTATTGTTCATCAGGTTGCAAAGTCAGTTCTTTATTTCTAAATTACGCAACTCACTTTCCATTTCTTTAACAGAACACAACATTTCCCCCCGTTGTGTTGAATAAAAGTCAAATCGGATGATGTTAAATATTTTCGCGGACTTTTCTTCAACAAAACGTTCTCAATTTGAAATCGTAAACATGGTAGTTTAAAATATTTAATTTGAACGATAGTTATTTGTAAGGCAGTAATTCATCTTCATTAAAATTTTATATTGACAGAAATAATAAAAAAAAAACTGTTAAAAATAAATTATTTTTTTTTTTTTTAATTCTTCTTATTCTCTTGGGCCGTCATTCTTTCTCAACATCTTATACACCTTTTGTCAATTATTCTCTTCCTTCGCTCATGCACTCCTTCCACCTATTCATTCCTTTAACCTATTATTTCCTATTGATATTCCTATTCAAATTCCTATTTGATAAAAATCTTTGGCAAAAATATCACCTCTTCTTCTTTACTTCAATTGCTTTTTCAACTTTTTCTTCGATCGGTCGTTACCTCCGGCTTTTAAATTTTGCATACTGACATTACTAGGTTGCACCCCTTTATCCCCTCTCTTAACTTCCTCAACTTTCAATCGACCTTTTAACTTACTTGTGATATATCCCCTTTTTTTTTAACTATAATACCTACGCGAACTGCTGGTAAAACATTATAATTCCTCTTCGCTACCTTCTTCTTCTTTTATTTGTAATGGCCTCTTGACAGTATACATTTTCATTAATTATCTTGTTATCGTTGACTGGTCCCTCATACGTAAGTAAGATTTTTTTAGCACAATGACTATTTTTATTGACGTTTGTCATATTTATTTTGACATTTGACGTTTCTGTTATTTAAATTATGTTTTCTAACTTTTGCCTAAAATTGAATTGGTTATTAATTTCTAACTTATACTAAAATATGTTTTTTTTTTTTATGTAAATTTGTGAACTAATTTATGAAACTTTCCATCTCTTCTTTTTCCCGGCTACCCAAAAATTTGTAAAAGAAAAGCGTAACCTTTTAATTATCTTGCTACATACCCTTTTATTTTCATTAAACAATCTATCACGTTTGTTTAATATGTGATTTATTTGATTTAAATATCTCTTATCACATTGAATATTTTCGACGTCTGCCATATAATTTATTTTGACGTTTGGCAGTTTTGATTTGTTTTCTAGTTTATATTTTATATTTGACGTATCCGTTACTTGACTGACATTTTTTAATTTTTTTAGAAAATGAATTTTATCATTGATTTCTAATTTGGACCTAAAAATGTTTTGTTCCGAACTTTCGCATGGAATTTGTTTCCGATCTATTTCTATCCTTTCTTCGTCCTTAACCTTCCCCACACAATTTAACATGTCTTTTTTAGATATTTTTGGATTGATCCGATTCTCCCCATCCATTGTTGTATACCGGCCAACGTCCCCTTCACGACTCATTACATGTGTCTTAAACACTTCCGCATTATCTACCACTGTCCTTTCGTTTGTATCCCGTTTAATTTCTGATACTTCCGTCTGTATTTTATTGATTTTTTTGTGTGTTTTATCCATTCTACATTCGAAATTCTCCCTATCTTTGGTCATTGATTCAATGTGAATTTTTATGCAATCTGCGTTTGCTTTTATATTATTTACGTTTGATTCTACCCGTTCATCTATTTCTTCCATTCTCTTATGAACCACATTAAATCTTTCATTCAGTTCCTCTTTGATCATTTTATTTGTCCCATCAAATCTAGCATTAATTTCATCCATTCTTTTATTTGTCCCATCAACTTTAGTATTAATTTCATCCATTCTTTTATTTGTCCCATCAAATTTAGCATTAATTTCATCCATTCTTGTATTGATGGCCAATATTGCCTTCATCAATTGATTATGTTTGTCTTCCTTGTCGGGAACGATAATCTCAATCTCCGTTTCCCCCCTTTCTACCATGCTTTCATCACCACAAACATGCATCAAGTTTGGATCTTTACTCCTTAGATTCATTTGGTATAATTTATTTTTAATTTATTTTGATGTTAAAAAATTTTATTTGTTTAATTTAAAATTGTATTTATTTACTGCCACGCATGTAACTATTTTTTTCGAGCCTCGACGTTGTGCGCCAATTTATTTATGTAGTGCTCTTTCTCTCTGTCCTCTTACTAAAAATAGGTCGTTGGTTCTCGAAAGTAAAATGGTTACATGGAAGACAATAAAAAACTGGCAATCTAACAACGTATTTATTTGCAACCTGAACAAACAAGAACAATTTCATAAAAGCAGGACTTACACGAAATTCGCTAGACAGCACGTGTAACTCGGGCACTTTCTTCAAATATCTTCTTACAGAAACTTGTCTTGGTATTCGCGTTGTCAAACTTCGTGATCAATGAACTTTCCAAAAAAAAAACCTCCTTGGCTAAAACACACCTCCACTCCAACTTATCGGTTTGTAACCACACGACTTGCTTCTATAGCTCTCAAATTTCAACTTTATACTATCACTTGCCTCTCGGACTCTCTATTTACCACCCCCCTATACGACTTGCCTCTCTGGCTATCAATTTACGACTGACTGTTCTCTTCTTTATTTATCTTTTTTTTTTATCTCCTTGGTTTTTCTTTCCGTGTTCAATTTTTATTGGTTCTTGCTATTTCCCTTTATTTTTCAAAAAAATCAAGATTAGAATTTTGTTTATGTTCCGCTGCTTGTGCTTGTTCGTGTACTGCCCAGCTGCATTCGTGTAAGTCGCTAAATAACAATAAATAAATAAAATACACACATTAAAAATTTTACAACAATGAATTAATTTACTGCAACATCAAACTTAAACTAAACAATGTAACTAAAACTAACGAACAAACTTAACATGAAATGGAAAATAATTTTGAAAACGGAACAAAAATCCTGCCTTTATTGTTCATCAGGTTGCAAAGTCAGTTCTTTATTTCTAAATTACGCAACTCACTTTCCATTTCTTTAACAGAACACAACAGTATGTTTAACAAAATTAAAATTGGTAACCGGGGTAAACTGAGGAGACTTCTCGAAGAAAACTCGAACGTGGCAACAGCAACAAGAAATGAATCCGTGATGAACTACACAAATGTAAACATCCCTACTTGCGTGATAGACACACTGAGTTTGGGCCCAAAATTTGGTAGACCTATGAAAGAATTACCAAAATTAAATTTGATAAAAGATATTGAAGGATGTCTGCAAGGCCTAGGATTAACCGAACTGAAAATGGATGTTATGAGGTCAAATGTGTCTATTTGATTATGAATTACAAACACAGGAAGCCAGAAACAAACTTGAATGAAATGTTAAACAGAAGAAACTTCATTAGGACCAGGACCTTCATCGATGCACACTCCGAGTTGGTGTTTTCTCTTTCAGACAAAGGTAACAACATAGTTATTATGTATAAATCCGAATATGAAAAGAGTATGGAGGATATGGTTCGAGACACAACAACTTATGAGCTCATTAGAAAAGACCCAACACTTTCTTACCAAAACAAAATTAATGACTTCTTAAAGTGTCTGAAGAGAGATAAATCTATCAGTGAGACAGAGTACAAGAAAATGATAAGACATAATTCAATTTCTCCCAAAATGTACGGACTGAGGAAGGTACATAAACCCTCATTTGCACTGAGACCCATTGTCAGTAGTATAAAGGCTCCAACCTACAACATATCCACTTTCGTTAGCGACATACTAACACAAGTGAATTCTATTTCCCGTTACAGTATAAGAAACTCCAAAGAAGTAGTAAAAACAATAAAAGATGTAGTATTGTCTCCAGAACATATCTTAGTATCAATGGATGTGATATCGTTGTTCCCTAGTATCCCGAAAGAATTAGTAATAAAGGTAATTAGAAGCAGATGGAGGTTCATAAAGTGTTACACTTCCTTGAATAGGGAAGAATTCGTTCAACTGATTCTGTTGTGTATTGAATGTAGCTACTTTTCTCTTGATCATAAAACCTAAAAACAAGTGGAAGGTTTGGCCATGGGTAGTCCGGCTAGTCCAGCAATAGTGGCGTTGATAATGGGAGAGTTACTGGGATGGGTTTTACCGAAATTATCATTCCAAGTGCCATTCTTCTTACTGTACGTGGACGATTCACTAACAACTATACCACGGGGAACACAGGATGAAGTCTTGAAAACGTTCAATTCTTATCACCCCAGCATCCAGTTTACTATGGAATTAGAGACATTCACATTCCACACGTTTAATCTACACCAAAAACAAGATCTCAGACATCCTGAAAGAAAATAACTATCCCACTTGGTTCATCAATTTACAGTGGCAAAAGACCATGAAGGTTAATTCGAGAGTTGAATCCGATTCTGACAACATAACGGATTACAGAAAATATTTTAGGTTTCCATACATCAAAGGACTTACAGAAGAAATGAAACTCTTATTGAAAGACTATTGTAAGCTAGGCATTTACAACCTTTTGAATAACAGAGTTCTTTTGACCAAACTGAAAAATAAGACACCAAGAGATCGTCTATCTGAACTCATTTATGAGATTCCATGTGGGATATGTGATGAAAGCTATGTGGGCCAGACCAAGCAATGGTTAAAGAGTAGAATCGCCCAGCACGAATACGATTGCAGAAGGAAGTTACCGGAGAGAAGAAGAACTGACGATGAATCTACATCTGGGGTACCAAACACCAATGCAACTAACCCTAATAATAAGACAGCTCTATCAGTACACCACCGAGAGACCGGACATGAGTTCCGGTTTAAAAACGTCCGAATATTGGATTTTGAACCCAATAACTTAAAAAGAAATATCGCAAAAATGTATCACTTTAAAACTCGCAACTGCATCAATTTCAGAGAAGACGCCATGCAGCTAAGCAAAATCTACAGTGGTATCTTGGATTAATCAGACCAGATGTCTGGACCGCGTTTGCCTTGAGTATTATGTTGTGAGTGCTCCATACTTGCTTCGGGTTGTCTTCTTCAACGATTTGTAGTGTGGGGTCTGCCTTAAACTTCACATTATACAGGTTATCATCACCTGAATGATAACAATTGTTGCAATTTTATTATTTGACATAGCAGTGTGAATTATTATTGTTATATTCTACAGTTAGTTTTTACATATTTACATAGTTTTTTGTTATACATGTTTAATACTTCAGTTATATCTATGATCGAAGATTTGTTTGGGACTATGGTTACGAGATTTCAGCAGCTCTGTCTTTTCATACACAAATATCTATATTGGTTTGTATAAAAAAGTTTTTCCCTATTAATTTGCTAGTTTGTACGGTATCATTCCATTACAGATCCTGATGAAGAGGAAAAATTAAAGACCTCGAAACGTCGATCGATAAAAAACTGTGTTTTATTTGACTGTCCACCATCTCCACGATCCTGTTCAATTGATGAATCAGAATACAAGATGGAAAGGGAGAACTAGTGATCGATGAACTCTTGCGAGCTGAGAAGGAAATTTTTCGCCACGTACAAGCCCAGTGCTACGAAAAGGAAATATTCTCGTTAATGAATTCCAACGGAAAGTCAGTAAACATTTATAAACTTACCCCATTTTTCGACGACTCTAGGGAGCTTCGAGTAAGAGGATGTGCGACAAATGTAGTAGGCACTATGTACGATGCAATGAACCCTATCATCCTGCCTCGTAACACCCTGTCACGGATCTCATCTTACTTCATTACCATTGCAAATATCTGTACAAAAATTATGAGCATGCTATCAATGAAGTGTGACAAAAATTCTGTACCCCACGATTACGACTCTGCATGCAAAAGACACGATCAAACTGTCAAGAATGAAAAAACAGAAAAGCAAAACCGGCCCCGCCCCAAATGACCAAACATCCGCCTGCACGAGTGGCGACTTTCTCCGCTCCCTTCTCGTATGTGTAGGACTCCACTACTTTGGCCCCTTTGAGGTTGCAGTAGGCTGAAGAACAGAAAAACTTGGGTGGCCTTATTCACATATTTAACTGTGCGCGCTATTTACCTGGAAGTTGTTCACTCGTTGAGAAAAAACTCATGCTGGATGACCATTCGCAATTTCGTTGCCAGGAGAGGAACTCCTATTGAGATACGATCGGATAATGGAACAAACTTTGTGGGAGTCGCAAATGTTGGGAGAGGATGGTAAGATCAGTTAAAAAATCACTACTTGGAACTATGCCTTCGAAGAAACCGAATTTGACCGAAACCGAAAACATAGTTGACTCCCAACCACTTACTTACGTTTCATTGAAGACTGAAGATCAGGAAGCCCTCACTCCTAACCACTTCTTACTGGGATCATCGAGTGGTGCTAAACCGTTTGTTAAAAGTTGAGCGTAGATGACCGTTGTCCGCGGTCCGATTACGAATTGGCGCAGAAAATGGAAGATCAATTCTGGCGACGATGGATTAAGGAATACCTTCCCAAGCTGACAAGAACAACAAAATGGTTCGGTAAAACTAAGCCCATTGAAGTTGGCGATGTAGTGATCATAATGGATGACAAGCATCGTGACACATGGAAAAAAGAGAAAGTGATCGATGCTATCAAAGGCAAAAATGGTCAGGTTCAACGGGCCGTAGTTATGACGCCCAAAGGAACGTACAGGCGAGCCGCCGGTAAAGTTGCCGTTCTGGATATCAAGGGTAAACTGAAATTTGGTGCAGAGGTTCAGTGTACTTGTGAACTTGCCAATATGTTTCAAAGATTTTCCCAACGTGCGAGCGGTTTTAGATTGCATCGAATTATATCTTGAGAAACCGAAATATTTGTGCTGTCTTATCAAGGCATACTCACATTAGTAATTATAGTGGAAGGGATTCAGATAAAGTTATTTTTGAACAGAGTGGAATAATTGATCAATTGGAGATGGGACGAGAAGCAGTTATGGTAGACAAAGGATTTTGTATTGACAACATTACAAGTAGGTACTCATTTTATAAAACTGATACGGCCACCTTTTTTAAAAAATAAAAAGCAATTTTTTGAAAGCGAGGCATAAAAAGCGCTTCAAATTGCTAAAGCTCGGATGCACGTAGAAAGAGCAAATCAAAGAATCCCAGTATTTGAGATTTTTAAAAAAGCTTTACCTTTGACTCTTGTTTGGGGACGTCCATTAATTACGTGAGAGTCTTGCGGTCTAATGGCTGCGGTATTATGGGTTTGCGGTATTATGGTCTTGCGGTCTAATGGTTAGCGGTCTACCAGCCGCGGTCTCGTGGCGGCGGTATAGTGGCCGCAGTCAAATGTCCTACACCGACGTTTTGATGCCTCAGAAACAGATCCGTAGAAAACTTTGTACTTTGCAGCATCTTTATCAAGCAGTAGGTACCTGTTCGTAAAATCGCTAATTACTTTCTAAAGCGTTTGGCCTCTTGAATTTACCCAAACGGTGCCGGCGCAAAAATTAAAGAGAAGAAATAATAATCAATGAAATCAAGTTATTGCATTAAGTTTAAGTTAAAGGGTATTCTTTGCACATATCACATTTTTGTGGGATACGATTCGTGAAGTCAGATGTGATATGGTCATGGTTTTAATTTCCACAAGATTGCCCGGGTAATTTTTTTTATTATACCTTTTATTTTATTACACCTACTTATTAAGAAGTTTACTTTAATCATAGAAAAACTGAAACTACTAACTTGTACCAAACGAACTATAATTTCATAAATTTAAACATAATCCATTGCTTTTGTTAAATTCGCGATAAAAATCAAAATTATATTCAAAAATTCATCTAAGAATTCAGTTTGAACCATAAAAGATAATTCATTGTTCTCTCTTCTCTGCTCCCTAGTCTACTCTATAATTTTTCCAAATCACTTTGTATTTGTTTTTGTTATCAGATTGATATCGATTCGAGTCCGTCAATTTAAATGATATAAAGAGTCGCTTCCATATCTAAATTTCAAGTCGAAACTATGCGCTACCTAATTGTGCTCTACTTGTCCGTGGCTTCCACTCTCGCAAAAAATTTGCTAATCCGCAGTGAAGTTAAAATCGATTCTAATGTAAATTGGAGAGTAATTGGGGGTGAAAACGCTCCCGATGGAGAGTACCCCTACTTGGTGTCCATAAGAGGTAACAATCCTCATGGTCACAACTGTGGAGGTTCGATTGTTCACGAAGAATGGATCATCACGGCAGCTCACTGCGTGAACCGGTAATGACAATATAAACGGAAACAAAACTCCAATGTATTTCCTAACTTTTTTTATTTCAGTGGTAGTGCGAGCGACTACAAAGTGGTAGCCGGTTCTAATAAATTGAGCGAAGGCGGCGACTTGTACGAAGTGCTCGAAGTTCATTGGCATAAACTGTTTAATTACGAAACTTTATTGTACGACGTTGCAATTATAAAAGTGGACAAAATCAAATTTTCCGATAAAGCCAGCATAATCAAACTCGAAAATTCCTTTGTGGGTGGAGACGTATCCGTGACGCTCAGCGGTTGGGGTGCAACTGTCCCAGGTGGATCTATGCCAAATGATCTGCAACATCTGACTTATAATACAACGACTGTTGAAGAATGTAGAAAACGAGTGCCTGAAAGACCTATAGAAAATACTCAAATTTGTACTTTGCATAGAGCTGGAATGGGAGGTTGCCATGGAGATTCGGGTAGTGGGTTGATACGGAGCGTAGATGGAGTACGTTATGTTGTGGGTATTGTGTCTGGTGGTCCTGAATGTGACAGTGGATATTATCCAGATATTTTCTCAAGAGTGTCTTCATTTATCTCTTGGTTTAATAAAAAATGTAACTGTAACTTGTAAACTTGTAAACATAATGTAATTTAGAGAATGGTTTTCTTTTAATCTCTCCTAGAGTAAAATAGAGTAAGCCACAAAACCTATTGAAAAAGAGTGTAAAAATTAAAATATGGATTACCCTCCTGAATCCAAGTAATTATGTATGTTCTTAAAAAGAGCTCTTATCATAAGTAGGTACCAACAATAAAATGAAAAATAAAAATGAATACCCAGAATATAGACAAAAACAAAATATTGCAATTTGTTCTAGGCATTTCAAGTATTGTAATTATTGTGTTGTATTGTTATTTAAATAAATTTATTTATACATTTTATCAATAATTATCGAACATTTATCGATACCTACTTATCAAGCAATCACTTTCGGGAAGATACAAAAAAGTTAGATAGAAAAGATAGCAATGCGTCCTTGGATAGTGATTACACCGTTATCTGCAAACGCAATTTTGTTAATTTGTTTTCATATTACCTGCTATGAAACTGTTAGTTTCATTGTATGTTGAGGCAGTCGCAGATTTGTCGATCTGAATAATTTTTGAAAGTTGTTCTAGGTTTGTTTTATATTGTTGTAAAATATTGTTTTAATAACTGAAATAGTAACATGAAAAATAGCGAAAACCCGTTTTTCCCATTAGCACTATTTTTGTAATTTAATAAAACATCAATAGATGGCTCTACATAACTTTTTGTTAAAAGTCTACTAACAGGTGTCGCTACTAATGTAGTGCCATCTGTTGATGTTTTATTTTGTTACACTTTACATTGCTACATAGAGATGACCGTGGCTAAACACCGGTTCAGGCAGATATATTCCTACATTTTCTAACGTCTGTCCTTGAGACTTGTTGATCGTCATGGAAAGGAACATTTAATTGGAAACTGTCGCCGTCTTAAAACAAACGGCAATATGTACTTATTTGGGCTAAATGTATGCAAAATCTAATATGATTCAACATAAAATATCCGATTATCTGCTTATACACTTATACACTTATCCGATCATCCGGTTATCCATTTAAGACGTTGATATAATTTCAATTTTGTATCGTAGATTTTCTGTCTTCGACTTTTTGACTTTTTTTAACTAAAAAAATCTTATTTCTTTAACTGGCGTTATATCTTCACTAATTGCAGTTAATTCCGTTTCCTCTTTGTTTTTCCATTTCTCTTCTTTATTTTTTTTTGATTAATCATGTTTGCGTCTTCGAGGTTTTTCTAACCAAAAATATGACACTCTGTAGCAGGATCGTTCTGGCTTTTTACCCGACTGCCGAAGAAAGGTTATTATATGACTAACTGGAAAGCCCGTCCGTCCGTGGACGGGCAGCTAGACGGTGGATCTCTTTTTAGCGGTATAACATTTAAACACTTAATTATGTTTCCCGCTACTGGGGATTCCCCGTCTATCTATATTTTCAAAGTAACGTCAAAAAGTTGCTGCTAAACTTGATGTGCGTCGAGCAATTAAAAAATTTTTTTAAATAATTTAAAAATAAATAAGTTTTTGAAATTATAATTTTCGTTTTAATTTCCTTCACTTTTGCTCAAAACAAAGAGTATGTATATATAGAGGGACAGCTCTTATGAGAATACTTGTCACAAGTATTTCTTGATGGCTCTGCTACGCCATCTAGTGGAGGGGGTTATCTCTACGACTTTATTTTTGGTCCTCTATATACAGGATGCTGAACGAGTTAGCTGAACATAGGAAATTAACATGTAAAAACTTATTTTTGTAAAAATACCCCCCTGTATATAAAGGATCAGACATAAATTACAAATTAAAACGTAGAGATCACACCGTCTACTAGATGGCGTAGCAGAGCCATTAACAAAAACTTGTGACAAATATTTGTTAATGGCTGTCCCTCTATATATACATACTCTTTGCTCAAAATCAAAAGTTTTCCAGCATTTTCTGACGAAAAATATTCCGTCTTCTGTAGGTATTCCAGAAGAGTGGGAATTTTATTATATGTCCTGGAGAGTGTTCACCCTCAGACTCCCCGGTTTACACTTTTAACAGTTAATTTTCAAAATAACGCAAAAGTTGCTGCTAAACTCTGATCAGTAAGGCTCTTAAATAAATTTTTTTCCAACCTTTAATATTTTCTAGCCAAATTCAAAATTTCCGGTTTTTCCTGGCAAAATTTGTAAAATTATAAATTTCTTATCTTCTTCAAGTATTCTAAAAGAATGGAAATCTTTCACACCCCCCGGACCCCCCGGTTTACAATTTTGATTTAAATTTTTATAATTATAATTAATAAATTAAAAGTAAACCGTGGGGTCAGGGGGGTGTTTACCCCCAGAACCCCCGCTTTACATTTTTGACAGTTAATTTTCAAAGTAACGCAAAAGTTGCTGCTAAACTAAACTCTGAGCAGTAAGGCAATTAAATAAGTGTTTTTTTACGCTAAGATTTAAACTTTGTTCACTTTTGCTTAAAAATTCAAATTTCCCGGTTTTTCCTGGCGAAATTTGTAAAATTATAAAATTCCCTATCTTCTCCAAATTCTGCGATATGTACTGGAAGGTGTTCCACATCCCCCAGACCCCCCGGTTTGCAATTTTGACTTTATATTTTTATAATTATTGTAAGTTAAATTAATTATAAATTATTATAAACAAACTAAAAGTAAACCGGGGGGCTGGGGGTGTGGAACACCCTCCAGTACATATCACAGGATATCCACGCATTTAGAATATCGGACAAATATTATTAGTTCTAATCTTATTTTAATATATTTTTCGGTTGGTAAAAAAATCGACCAATCCGAATGTTTTTTTTTCACCAAAAAATGACACGCTGTAGCAGGAACAGCAGCAGCGTGTTGGGATTTTATATATTAGGACTGAGATAATATTAAATTTTAATTGGTTTTTTTTATAAAGCAATTATTCATAATTTTTTTTTTTAATATTTTTAGTCCTAACATTAGTTTAATATATTTTTCGGTTGGTAAAAAAAATCAACCAATCAGAGTGTTTTTTTTTCACCAAAAACTGACACGTTGTAGCAGCAGGAGCAGTGTGCTGGCATTTTAGGTATTCGATTAAGGTCTTATTTGTATATTTGTAATTCTTAAGTTTTATGTATTTATTATTATGTCTTACGTACATTGTGAACAACCACTTATACATTTTAAAATTAAATTTTTGATTTATTGCTATAAAATAAAACAATTAATGTATTCTAGACAGAAATTAGACAGAAATCAATCCAATGCAATCACTCGGCTAGATTTGGTTTGTCATTCTAAATTGTTATTCCGTAATATATTGTAAACAAGGGGTCATTAAAGGAGTTGTTCTAACTTCCTTAATCCGTTGATACGTTAAGCAGTTGATCCGTTGATAATTATCGGATTATATGCTTAAACTACTATAAAGGACGACAAGGTATATAGATTAAATTAAAAACTTATTGCAAGTACCACCAAATTATAAATTATTCATAATACAATGGCTGAAATAACTAATGAAATAGAAACTTGCAGCATTTGCTTGTGCGAATTTAAAGATAGCCAAGAGGTAGGTTGTCTTTTAGATAGCTGCAAACACAAGTTTTGTGCCGAATGTATTCTAAGCTGGGCAAAATCACAACTAACCGAACTACGTAATCCCACATGTCCTTACGACAGAGTACAATTTAAAAGTATCAACTTTAAAAAATATTTAACCGATAACATTTTAAAAACCATGTACATGGGAGTGGTGGACATTGAAAAGTCATTCAGAAATTTTGAAATAGGTCGTTTGCGAATATCAGGTATTGATATTATAAACGACAATCACTCGCTACGCTATTTCGAATCTCGGGTGAAGATATCTATGGAATTTGCAAGATTGATCCAAAAGGAGATCAAGAATCCTAATTATTCCTATATTTATTTAGACGAACACGGTGAGATCTTAAGCAAAAGAGATGTTACCAGGAGATTGAGAACCTTAAGCGTCGCACGTATCAAGTCTTATAAGACTAAACTAAAGGCTACTAATATTTAAAACAAAACTGAACAGGATTTACTCTCCACCCAGCCATGTTGATTATAAAATTTGTAAATAAATATTTATAAAAAATAAAAAAGGAAACCGGGCAATAGTTTTGAATTAACGTCAACTACTTGATATGGCAACAATTGGGTGGGAAAACCAGGATTTTTTGATGTTAAGAGAGTCGCTATAGAGGTCGAGATTTTCATTGAGATTTAATTTGAGGTTTTGTAATTTTTCTAATAAAATTAATCACATTTTTGAACGAGTAATGTTTAATTATTTGAATTTAGAATTTCTTTCAATTTCGGATAAATTAATGCGTTTTTGGATGAGATGGAATAAATCTGGTTTATGTGGACAATTGATATTAATTGGATAATTTTGAGATTAAGAGAGAAAATTTGGATTTGGAAATCTTAATTACAATAACTGATTAAAGCATGTTTTTCGTGTCGTAAACGCTTTTTGCTCTTGCACTCTATGCAGAATACATCTTCTTTGAATGAATCGTCAAAGCGATTCATCTCATCGATTTATCATCTGAAACATTTCACTGTAACCGATGCCATGCAGCCACTAAGCAGCCTAATCTTCAGTCGAACCTCAGGTTCGAGGTTCCAATCTGATCTGCGAAAGCGTTAAGCTCTTGTTTGATCTATGTGGCTCTAGTAAGATAAAGGTATAATCTGATGTTTATTTGTTTTTGTTTTATTCTTCTTGCCTTTATTGTCTTTCTGTTTTTTCATTCTTCATTCACACCATTCTTCATCTTCTTCATTTTTGAATTTTGTCTAACATTTTTTTCACCCAATATTTGAATTCTCTCTCCATTGTCGATGGTTCACTGTCGTTATACCTTAGTTCACACCAAAGAATGATAGATTTCATTCCATCTAATCTTGGTTCTTTTTCCTCGTTTTCTTTTTCTGACAAATTTTGCTGCTTAATGAAACTTCCCTCTGGGGAAGAGGCCGTTTATTTCCAATCACAATTTGTATTATTTTTATTTCTATTACCAAATAACAATAAACTCAATAAAACATTAATTACGACAATTTACAATTAAAAATCAATAAAAATAATTAACCTGCTAAATTACAGGTCACTAAAAGCTATTAAACTATAAAACTCGTTGATCATAAATAAATAAAATTCAAATTTCGTACTTAAATAATGAAATATTCTATTGTTCTTCTACATCTGATGCCTATAGGATTTTTAAAACATTTTTAATTTTTGTTAACCGATAACTTGACAATTATTCACAGGAAGGAAGCATACTGAAAAAAATTGGTACACGGAGTACCAAACTGAAGGTTTTGCCCCACACTTACATGAAAATATAATATTAGCCCGGCGTAGGTCTGGTGGACTTTAGTTACATTAGTGGTCTGGTGGGGTATGAGTTAAAATAGACAAATGAATTAGAATTTTGTGTTGATTTAAGAAGGATATATGTTTAATGTTATTTAAAATCAATTTCTCAAATCTTTTTTAACTTTTGAACCCGTATTTAAGTCTTGAACATGCATATTCTTTTCTTCCACCTCTTTCCAAAGCTGTAATAGCCGTGCTTGCTCTTTCTCATATACAAATTACATAATTGTAATATTAAATATAACAAGGTGGAACTCGGATGACCGTAGTTCTTAGGATTCTATACTTTTATCTTCCTGGTTAAACTTGAAAAATATAGATTCGAATATAAGGTAGATACAGAAAAATTCTAAATAAAGCCTGCATTAAAATAGCGAATTCGATAATCCGATAAAGTACCAACTTACAAAATTTAGTAAATAAGATCATTAAAAGAAGAGAAAAGAAAATAACAGTTATCTATGGTAATTATAACTTATAACCTACCTATGTTTTTCTTACTATAACAATAAAACAATACACCAATAGTATAAAAAACAGAAGTACATGTTTCAAATTTAAGAACTATGCCTATAGTTTAAATAAAGCTTCTTGCTCTACTTTGTATGGAAGCCTAAAACTGTACTGGAATAAATCTTAAAGTTGAAACATGCGGACAGACAGACACGGTGCCAGATCATAAGGCTTCTTCCTATACGTTGTATAGAAGCCTAAAACGTGTAATGTTCTATACGCTAGTTGGACGTTGGACAGCTATGGTGGTGCCGCCTAGGCGGTGATTTAGTGAGTATAGTAGGTGAGTCACACTTACTAGTTCTACGCTTGATCAGATACTTCAAAACCATCCAGAAAAATGCCTTTAAGAAGAAATTGTTGTGCAGTTATGTGTTAAAACACCAAAGAAAACACTGTTTTCTCAGTTAACAATTGAGTCATTCCCTATCGAGTGATTCGATCTCGGCGTTCGACTTTTTCGAACCTTTCCTTTGATTTGGTATCACATTTGCTGCACTCCATTCTGTCTTTCAAGTAATATTTCGCCTCCCAGCTTTTTGAATTCACTATCTATATTATCTGTTTCGGGAGTTTTGTTATTCTTCATCTTGTTTACTGTTTTTCTAACTTTTTCATAGTTTCTATCTTCATAGTCTTTCCGTTCACAGTTATTAAATATGTTTATTCTCATCGTTTTGTAGGTTTTAGAAATATTTCTTTGGTACATTTTTTATTTTTTCTTTATTGTGTTTCATATTTCCTTCCTGGATCCTTTATTCCTCTTGGTTCTATTGCATTACTTTGATTTTTTCACGTATTTTTTTGTAGAATTTTCTGGGGTTCTTATGATTTTTTTCTCTATTTTCAATCT
Source organism: Cantharis nigra (assembly GCA_958510845.1). Lineage (NCBI taxonomy): Eukaryota > Metazoa > Arthropoda > Insecta > Coleoptera > Cantharidae > Cantharis > Cantharis nigra. Next base: position 18,143,277 of record OY294029.1, read on the forward strand.
CTATGTATTGTTCTTCATCTTTCATTGTTTTAGTTGTGATCCCCTTTATTCTTGCTTTTCTCTTTGTTTCTACCATCATTTCAGATTCCAGGTCATACCATTCTTATGTTTTTCTTTTTATCATAATACTATTTCTGCGATCTTCTTTATACTTGTCGTTATACTTCTCGTTAATACTTTCATTTTTATCTCTTTGGCTGATTACCTCGCGTATAGCTTATGCATTTTGTTGTTGTTCGTTCTCATTTTTCAGCTTTTCTACTGAAAATCGTTTATTTGATTGTTTTTATTTATTCACTTCTCTTCTATTAGTTTTTCCTTTTTTTATCTCCATTGCGACCAGGTTGTGATCTATGTCCACACTTGCGTCTCTGTACGATCTTACATCGCACACTTTAAAGTTTTTTAAACTTTAAAATTTTATCCAGATTTCTTTGAGTAATCTTTTGTGTTTGTAATCTGTACTGCTGATTCTCAAGTTACACACTGTTGCCAAACTGCACAGGCTTCCTTCATTGTCGTTTATGACTTCGTGTAGAATATGTAATAATAATATCAGCTATCAGTCGCCCATTCTTATTCGCGCGTCCGACTTCGGTATTCGTTTACATATCAATTAAATTTTATCGTACTTCTTCTGTTTCCTCTTCAGTTGCATCTTCTGTGGCGGCGTAAACATTATTATAACGGAAAAATTTATCTTTTCAGCTCTTATTCTTAAATATGCTAGTCTTCCGGCTTGGTTCGAATTCTATTACGAAGGCGACCCCGTTTCTGCCTTGTTTCTTTTCCCCAGAAAATAATAATGTAAAGTCTTTTTCCTTTATTTCAACGCTTTCCTTCTATCTCACTTTTTGCAACGCTGAAATCTTGAAAAAAAATGAAATCTTCTAATTTCATTTACTACCTCGGTCGTTTTTCCTGGTATCATCATCGTTCTGACATTCCATGTTTCAATTCTTATTTTCTTACTTCATTTTTCCTCTTTTTTTTTCTTGTCATATGCATCTTTTCTGTATTTGTTTTTATACGTCACTACTTAATTTATTTATTTTTTTTTAATTGAAACTAAATTTATTGAGTTAGCAACAACATTTCCAGAGGCTTTGTTAAGTTGATGATAACTTCCTGGTTATACATATCTTTGGCGGTTTTTTAGTTAACTTATTATGATGTTAATTATTATGTTATGTTCATATGATTATTATTATAATAATAAAAATCAAAACCGGATCAACGGATATTCTGCTAAAATTTACGGATAATCGGATAAATGACTAATCATTACTATATAGGAGTGGACAATCAAAAGCAAAGTAAATCAAACTTACATACCTTACTTAAAACTATAATAATTATTTGCAATACGTAGGTAGTTAACCATGTCGACCAATTTCGATGAATGTTCTAATAAACACAACCAAGATTTTGAACCTGCCATGTCAAAACGAAGCAAAGAAACTGAATTAGACAGCCCACGTAATGTTTCAAAAAGTCCCAATGGTTCACGAAATGTTTCCGTCAACACCAATAGTGGCAGTTATTCCGAAGATAAATCGTCACATAAACGAAAAAGGAGTTATAGTGCTTCTAGAAGTTTAAGTCCAAGCCAAAAAGTATACTGTGGAAGAAATTGTAGTCGTCATCCGAGAGAAAGAGACGGTGAACGACATGGCAGTGGCGTTCGTGATAACTACAAACCGTCAAGATGTCTTGGAGTATTTGGATTGAATTGGGATACGAAGGAAAACGATCTCCGTAACATTTTTTCAAGATATGGAGAAATTGAAAAAATTGTGATTATCCGGCGTTTTGCATTTGTTTATTATGAAAACATTGAAGACGCTAAATTAGCTAAAGAGCGATGCGGTGGAATACGAGTCAACGATAAAATTATCAGGATCGATTATTCTAGAACCGAGCAATCGCATGGATCAAATCGATCAAGATATTGTAATAGTGGTCGGAACCGCAGTCAAAACCAAAATGGTAATTATAGCAGAAAATCTAGGTTTTCTCAATATTATAACAAGCGTCGCTGTTTTCGAACGTTGAAAATACTAATTTAATATATTTTCCTTGCATTCAAATTAATAATAACTTCAAAAATATATTGTTTGTTTCTCTTATTATAAATTACAAATTTCGTTTTACAGAGAGTCGACTGTATTATTATGTACTGAGTGTCTAGAATGCAAGCAATCGATCCTTGGCAGTTGTTAATTTCATTAATTCAAAAAAATATTGTCAAAAATCAAAAAAATACAAATTTAAAGAAACTTAATGTTATGTTTGTGATAAGGAAGCAGTAATATGAATAAGAATAATTTGAAATTAATCTTACCCAAAGTTTCTGTAGTCTAAAGTAGTAGCACTGCTTATCACCTATTATCACGAACCGGTATTTTTGGTTAGGATAAGGAAGTGTGGTGGCACAGTCATGCATGCACACGCATGCAGGACAATGTCACTGCAGGAACAGTCCATGGCATTACTTGGCCATTAGAAATTAATTTGGAAAGCCAGGAACATATTAAGGATAATGCTTCCGGTTAACGACAAAAAGCAAATGCTGACAGTTGTTAAGGTTTTTGTTGTTAACTGGAACAGAATCAGTTTGAACCAACGAGCCATAAAAACAACACGTACTGCAATTCCATAAAATTATTAAATTTCAAAAAGTTTATGAATTATGTTATAATTATATTGTTATTTATTGAACAATGTTTTATTAAAGTAAAACAAAGATAAGTTAAAGTTTTGGCTCTTTCCCATACATATAACCAAGGGGACCTCGATGAACCAAGACACCTAACAGAAGCAGGGGATAAAATATTATTATAACTGTAGCAGTTCGCACGGTCACCATTCCCGCCGTAGTTAGCAATTGGCAATACTGAGTTTTCCACTAATAACACTAGCCACACGCATGTTCAATATTGTACTTAAAGCGTTCATACATAACAAACGAACACACACACAGACATCCACCGAGCAGTGCACATCAATCCGACTGATCGTAAGTAAACAAGTTTATACCTAAACTAACTCGATTTTCTTACAGTTCACCAGCGAACCAGCAACCAGATCGTAGAAGTAACCAGGGGGGGATAAGAACTCAAAGCAAATTTAGGCACCTCGACAATGGTATTAGGGGCATCGCTGAAGAAGACAGCGAATACGAAGATGCGGACGAAGTTATCACGCACACCCCCTCGCCAACCAGAAACCAGCCTAACGAAACCAAAAGAAGAACCGAAAACGAACCAAGGAAACCAAGAATCCCACCGATCACAATCAAGAACCCAGCCCTCTGGATGACGCTAGAAGGTGAGCTCGACACGAAAAAGATCAAATTCACACTCGTGAAATACGTGGCTGGCGGGATGGCCATCACCACGCCCACCATTGAAGACTATCGCGCTCTTCTTCATCTGCTAGAAGAAGCCAAGCACGAATTTTACTTCAGACAGACAATCCAGGACACCCTCCTGAGAGTGGTTATCAGGGGGTCCCTCCAGAGTTCCCAATGAACTATATTAAGACCAACCTGGAGAAAGTAGGCCTAGAAATTACCACTGTTGCTCGAATGCACAGAGGGCGAGATCGCCGTGAACTCCCGCTACTGATGGCTACGCTACCGAAAACTGACAAGAAAATTTTCGAACTTACGAAAATAGCAGGCATCAGGGTCAGAATGGAGATTGCCCACCAGAAAACGAAAATCAGCCAATGCCACAGATGCCAATCCTTTGGCCACTCCTAAAGGTGTTGTAGATCAGCACCAAGATGCGTGAAGTGCGCAGGAGACCACTCCTGCAGCTTGCACCAAGACTCCGGAAGTAAAGCCCAAATGCGCAAACTGCGGCGGCCAACATCCCGCCAGCTACCAAGGGTGCCAAAGATTACAATGTCAACCCAAGAATTAGCCTCCATCTTAGCCCATCTGGTAAGAAACAAGATGGACAACGAAACTATTGACAACATCCTCGCTGAGTTCACCGCAACCAAGCAGATCCACCAAGATGATCCCCAAGCAACCATCAACTACAAATAAAGCCCAGAATCAAACCCAGCAGCCTAAGGATGGCTTACTGGAACGCCAACGGGCTTTTCAGTTGGAAACGTCAAGAGCTAGAAGACTTTGCGATGGAAAACGAGTTAGATGTAATCCTGCTCTCTGAAACGCATTTTAATGCCGATGGGAAGGCACAGCCATCTACATCAAGTCGCCGATCGAGCAAAACGAGCTCGAAATCCCAGGAATTGCTTCACTAGAAGCCACTAAGATAAGTATAAGGGTTCAAAACACACTTAGTCACACTGTTTTTTTACAGATCACAACTACCACGAACTCCTCTTCCAGAAAACGAAATCCTAACTGTACTCCAAAGTAACGGGCCAACGATTATAGCAGGCGACCTGAACGCCAAACACCGAGCTTGGAACTCGCGTAGAATGAACGCAGCAGGAAGAGATCTCCACGAACTATGCATCCGCCACAACTTTATGGTAGACGGCCCAACCGAGCCAACCCACGAAGATGTTTGCTATCCTACATCCGACGACGTCCTCGATATTGTTCTCCACAAGACTACAGACGAACTTGACAGGTATGTATGTTTGTTCGAAGACAAAATCCGCGCCTCCCTCCACCACACCAACACCCAAACTCCGATTCCTAACTCCCAACCAACTCTTCCTCCCCACATTAAAGCTTTAATCAGGGAGAAAAGACGCGCCCGGCGCATCGCAAGAAGAACGTGGCATCCCGACGATCGTAACCGCGCAAATCAATTGAAGATCCAAGTGACAGCTGCTCTGAAGAACTTCAAGAATGAACGGTGGACCGAGGAATTGGTCAGCCTCTCCTTCGAGAACAATTCGGCCTGGCGGATGGTGAAAGCAATTAGAACCCACGAGTTACGATTCCTCCAATCCACGGCACCCATGGTATTGCTTACTCCAACGAAGAGAAAGTTAAAGCCTTCGCCGACACACTTAAATCCCAGTTCACTCCAAACAACAAACCACCAGATCCTAGCTTGATTTCCAAGATCAACAAAAAGATGAGGCAGTTCCTAGCTACACCAGATCAACGAGAACTCAGACCCGTTACTTTGGAGGAAATGAAAGAAGCCATCAAGAAAACAAAGACGAAGAAAGCACCTGGCCACGACGGCATTTCGAACAGTGGCTTAAAGAACCTCCCGATGAAAGCTGTTACCGCGCCAACAGGAGTTGAAAATGCTGTTCTCAGACTACAGTACTTCCCCAAGAGATGGAAGATAGCCTATGTAATAGTTCTGGCCAAGCCAGGAAAATGCAAGAAGTTCCCACAGAATTATAGGCCGATAAGCCGCCTTCTCACAATAGGAAAACTCATGGAAAGATTTATCCTCACCAGATTGAACGAAGCCCTCGAAGAACACAAGGTTGTCCAGGACGAACAGTTCGGTTTTCGTCCTGGTCATTCAACGACCCAACAGATCCTGCGACTTGTAGAGCACATCACGCAATCTTTCAACAAGAAAGAATCAACAGCCGCTGTTTTCCACGATGTGTCGAAAGCCTTCGACAAGGTTTGGCACAAAGGGTTAGTTTTCAAGATGATCGAAGCCAAGCTGCCGTCGAAATTGATCGAGTTACTGGCATCCTACCTAGCGGACAGAAAATTCAAGGTCAAGATGAATGGCATCCGCTCCACGGAGCGAACGATTACAGCAGGGGTGCCCCAAGGCTCCCTCCTCTCACCAGCTGTGTTCAACCTATACATGAGCGATCTTCCAAAACCGGTCGGAACGATTAACGCGCTATATATGCCGACGACAATGCTACTCTGGTCAGCTCCCTCATGTCCCTCTTGACCATTGGACGCCTTCAAGAGGCCATGAACGTGATAGAATCCTGGTACCGCACTTGACGTATCGAAGTTAATTTGGACAAGAGCTCGGCGATCATGTTTACAAAACGAAACTGGTCACATGTTGACGTCACCATCGTCACCAACCGATAAATCACTCCTTCGGAGATAAGGCAATAATTCAGGGCTGCTTTTACAGTTATCCCAACCACACAAAATATACTGCTTCACTCTTGTTAGCAACGTATCTTTCTTTGTTTCTTCTGCAATAGCAATTGCGTCGACAGGAAGCTTGCTTTGTATTTCAGATTGAATCTCTGATATAATCTTTGTAGAAGGTAAGTCATCGGCGTCGAACTTAACATTTTCTCCTGCAGGTAAACGTGAAAATCCATCGACTTTGCCAAACTTGTCCGTAGAATCGTATTCTATTTTGTAGGAATATGACGTTAGAATTAATACCCAACGCTGAAGACGACTTGCAGTTGTAGATGGAATACCTTTCGTTGATCCAAAGATAGTAAGAAGTGGTTTATGATCCGTCTGAAAAATGAATTCTCTTCTAAAAATATATTTGTGAAATTTCCGAACACCAAAAATTATACTTAAACCCTCTCTTTCAATTTGAGCGTAACAAGTTTCTTCGGGTTCTATGAAAAAGAACGCTAGCAATGCCTTTTGAAGACGCATCACAGCTAAGAACTATTGGCAATGAAGGATCATAGTGTGCTAAATAAAGTGGAGATGCAATTTTCGTTTTATTTCTTTAAATGCCTCCTCACACAGAGGAGTCCAATTCCATTGTGCTTCTTTCTTGCGAAGCTGATTTAATGGATGGCTCAAATCTGCTAAAGAAGGTATGTATTTGCAGTAATAAGTAACCATTCCCAAAAATGATTGTAGAGATTTTAAATTTGTTAGTCTGGGCATTTTTACAATTGCATCGACTTTGGATTGACTTTTATGAATTCCTTGGCTATCAATTTCAAACCCAAGAAACGAAACTGTTTTTTCGAAGAACGAAGACTTAGAAGCTTTAATTCAAAACCCATATTCACGAATACGCTGAAATACTCTTTTAAGGTTGGCAATATCGATGGTGGAAAGGCAAAAAGTCTTATGTCTACGGCATTCCCATGACGCATAAGACTTTTTGCTTTTCTACCGTCGATATGATCTTCATCATCTTTACCCGTAACAATTATATCGTCTATATAAACGGCTGAATTTGATAGACCTGCCAACATTTGGTCCATTACTTTTTGATAAATTGCTGGACTACTTGAAACGCCGAACGCCAATCTAAGAAATCTGAAGAGACCTTTATGAGTATTTATCACCAGCAATTTACTACTTTCTTCATCAACTTCTATTTGAAAATATGCTTCGGAAAAATCAATAGTAGAAAAACGATTTCCTCCATGTAGTGACCCAAATAAAATTTCGCTAGTAGGCAATGGGTATTGCTGAACTTCCAATACTCTATTTAAACCTGTGCTGAAGTCTGCACAGATGCGTATGTACCCATTCGGCTTTCTTACTGGAACTATAGGAGCACTCCATCTGAAAAATCTATTGGTTTCAATACGCCAGCATTCACCAATCGGTCCAATTCTTTTTCCACCGCCTCGCGCATGGAAAATGGTAAGGGTCTTGCCTTGTTAAAAACTGTAACGGCGCCTGATTTTAAACGTAGATGAGCATTGAACTTTTTGCAGCATCCCAAATCATTTTGAAATATATCTTGAAATTCTTCCATCAAGTTTTTTAATAACTCTGGTTTTGATTTTCCAATTATTTCCAAGTGAAGGTAACCCGTCTGTTATGTTTGTCTTTCATGGTCACTTTTAATATTGAAGAATTATTTCTAATTTCTTGTAGACTCAAAGAATTTAAATTTAGTTCTTCCAACCAGTCACGCCCCAGTAGACTATTACAATTTTCAGTAGAAAAATACAACTTTAAGTAGGCAGTCTTATCTCTATATTTAAGTTGAACCCTTTGTTCACCTAGAAGATTCACAGCGTGACCCGAAAAACTTGTAAATGAAGTAGTGGATGACTTTAAAGTAGGTTTTCCAAGTAATTCATAAACGCTTCTATTTACTATTGTAGCACAACTGCCAGTATCTAACTCTAAAACAACCCTTGCACCACTTATCTCAACTGGGATCATAAATTTATCCTCGAAAATTGTTGATCGAAGCTTGAAAATGTGAAAATTTGACTCTGATGTACTATATTGAATTTCATTCATTTAATTTTTACTAAATTGTCTAGAATTTTTTGTATTATAATTCCTTCTTGGAAAATTTCTTGTAGTACTTGAGGATCTACAAGATTTTGAAATGTGACCTAGTTTCCCACAGGAATAACAGGTTGCTTGCTTAAATTTGCAATCCTTTCTAAAATGATTCTGGCCACAACTATGACATGGCGCAACCGAATTTGATGAATCATTGCTTTGAAATAAAGAACGGCGAGAATTATTATGTTGTGAGGGATGTCGATTTTGAAGTTTCTGTACCGTCGAATCATATTGTGGTGAAGTACCTACTGTTGAATTTAAAACGCTTGAAAGAATTTTTAAACTTTCAAGAATTTTATCGAATTCCGACGATTTTTGCTGTAACAAATGTTTTCGTAAGCTGTCTTCTGATAAACCCATTATAAAGGCAGTTATCAACGCGTCAATCAAAAAATTTTCCGGAAAATAACAAGTACTACTTAAATCACGTAATCTATTAGCAAATTCTTGAATTGATCTTACCCATAGTTTCTGTAGTCTGAAGTAGTAGCAGTGTTTATCATTTATTTCACGAACCGGTATTTATAGTTAGGATAAGGAAGCAAGGGATAAAATATTATTATAACTGTAGCAGTTCGCACGGTCACCATTCCCTCCGTAGTTAGCAATTGGCAATACTGAGTTTTCCACTAATAACACTAGCCACACGCATGTTCAATATTGTACTTAAAAAAATTAATCTTAAAAGAAATAATTGGTTAAAATAAACAATTGAAAGTTAAAGAACTTCAGGTGTTGTAACGTAATTGGAAAAAGTGCGTGTTCAGACGAATGAAATAAAGATAACGAATCTGATTATCATTAACAAGCATTGAATGTAATTAAAGGCAAACTAAATTAAAATGGAAATTTAGTTTACCTTTAAGTTTGTGTTTTCTTAATCTGTTCGGAAGCTTCCTGATTTAACATATAGACGATTATAATTTAATTTTAATAAATTTGACTGATTATTGACTTGAATGTATAAGGTATAAAGCATGAAGATAATTTTAACTGTTGTGTTAGTTTAATTGACGTAAGGTTCTGATGATGTAAATTAGTTTCACGAAACCGGTCAGCTCTTAAAATAAAACATTTTATGCGAGAAGTGTATATTTCTTCTCTGAAATTTTCAATAATAATAAAACTTAATATTTAAAAGTTAAAGATGGAATAGAAATACATATTATATTATTAAATTTTATTTATTACATCTTGGTTTTAATCCCACCCAAAATCCTTCGTCGGGCAGGGGAGTTAACTGTCTTTTGCCCATTTGAAGAGGTATCTTTGTTTTCTCCACCGGTATTACCTCAAATTTGCTTATAATTTCGAATAATATTAATTATCCTTCCAATAAAGCAAAACGGGAACCTAAAATGAAATAGGTTGACAAACTAATATTTTTGGCAAATTACGAAATTATTATACCTATACAATTTCGTGGACCTGCTCCAAATGGTAAATATGTATATGGTTTGATGTTATGTTTATTTTCATCGCTGAATCGTTCAGGATCAAATTTATCAGGATTGGGAAAATTCAAAGGATCTCTGTGTATAGCATATGTCGGTATAGTATAAATTTGACCAGCATTTAATTGCAAATGCTCTTCACCTGGTAATTCTGGTTCTATGACAAAAGGTCGAATAGCTCGTCTATCGTTCATTGAAAATGGAGGCCATTTGCGCATAGTTTCCGATAAAACCATATCCAAATATTTCATTCCAATTATAACTTCATAGGTTATTTCTCCATTATATGTTTGCAACATTCGGTCAACTTCTTTACGTAATTTTTCCTGGATGTCAGGATTAAGAGCTAATTCGTAAACAGCATGACTCATCATTGTCGATGAAGTATCAAATCCAGCAAAGAAGAATATCATAGCTTGTGCGACGATATCTTCGTCACTAAGAACACTATTATTTCTTCGTTTAATATGAGTTGACTCTTGTACTACAGCAAATCCTGAATCCTCTACGTTATCGTTGTCCGTTAAATTACCTTTATTTGCTTCCATTAATAAATGTATCATATCAGGTCTTACTATTGATTTTTCTTTTCTTAATTTAATTGCGCTGTCGATAACATGTGTGAAGAACTTTTGAGATACCTTTGGAAATATTGGAACTCTCAGCATCTAAATTAATTAAAAATGTTAAAAATGCTGAGAATTAAAAAAAATATTAGTACCTTCATTATTTTTGGACAAATAATGTAGAGAAAAAATCTAACTAATCGGAATCCGTTAAAATCTGTTATATTGAGACCGTGAAAATAAAATTCATTCTTTGGATTTTCTAAAGAATCACACGTCACTCCAAATGCAGAGGTTGCGATAACATCATTGGTAAATTTAGAAAAAGCATCTTTCAATTCGACTGTAACTGTTTCACCATTTTTCAAAAAATGGGCGCTAAACTTTGTCGAACATGCTTTCATTAGGTCAAACATCATCTTCATTTTACCACTGGTAAATGCAGGGCTTAATGTCGATCTAACGTTTTGCCATTTTTTTCCACCTACACAAAAATGTAATCAGCACAGACTATTTTAAAATGGTTTAATTTGCTCTTACCCCTCATGGCAAACAAATTTTTGCTCCACAATGGATCGATATCATCTGGAATAAATTCTCTATGTTCTGGAAATGTATCAAATTCTTTCACCATTATTTTCTTAAGCAATTCTGGATCTCGTATCATTAGGGCGGGTAAGGTAGATTGAAATATTCCAACATAACTAATTATAGCAATATAATTGGTAAATTTTTTTATATTATAAAAAAACATTTCTATGCAAAATAAAAAAGTATTACCGTTTTTCGGGATAAGCCGTATAGCAATCTTGAAGAATATATGCTAAACAACGGGTTCCGAATAAGTTTCCTCCAAAATTTCCCACAATCGGCCATGGCCAAATACTGGGCACACCACGTCTTTTCCAAAATGTTGCATATCTGTAGTAAGCATATACTAAATATGCAACAATAGTAACTAATATAATTAACCACATAATTTTTAATTATCTTTGCCCGAAATATATTATGTAGGTACGATATAATAAAAGGTCGTGTATTTTGTACTGAAAATTTTATTTTTATTATACTATAAATAAGTAAAGTACCCACTTCGATAACGTGTTTTGATAAAATAGTTTTTATAAAACTATTTGATTAAATAATTAATTTATATAATTATTTCATATTTCTTATCAGTAGAAATGTATTGTTTTATACAAGTGCTATTTAGTTTTCAAGTTATGATGAATAACAAAATAAGTAAATAATATTTTCCTGCTACTTTTCTAATTCTTTTGTCAAATGACTAATTTTTGATTGACATTTGAGTTTTAAGAAGCCATGCTTCTTATTACTAGTGATAAAATGAAAATAATATCACAATGTATTAAGATTATTTCTTAAAAAGTTTCAATGAAAATAAAATATACGAGATTTTTTGCTCAGTTTTTCGATATCTAGCGCCGTTCTCGAGATATTGCTAATTCAAAACATTGAGTTTAAAAAAAAACATTTTGCAACAGAATTAGAAAAAAATAGCAAATATTTATAACACAACTAACTGGAAAGCCCGTCCGCGGATGGACAGCTAGATGGTGGATCTTTTTTTTAGTGGTATAATATTAAACATTTAATTTCGTTTCCCGCTACTACTACTGATTCTCCGTTTTTCTATATTTTAAAATAACGCAAAATTTTGCTGCTAAACGTGATGTGCCGACGGGCAATTAAAATTTTTTTTAAATAATTTAAAAATAAGTAAGTTTCTGAAATTCTAATTTTTTTTAGCAGAACATTTTAATTTCCCTCACTTTTGTTCCAAAAGTGTAGGTATGCTAGAAGAGTGGGAATTTTATTATATGTACTGGAGGGTGTTCACCCCCAGACTCCCCGGTTTACACTTTTGATAGTTAACTTTCAAAGTAACGCAAAAGTTGCTGCTAAACTCTGAGCAGTAAGGCTATTAAATAAATGTTTTTCCAAGCTTTAATATTCTCTAGCCAAAGCCAAAGGTTCAAATATCTCTCACTTTTGCTTAAAAATTCAAATTTCCTGGTTTTTCCTAGCGAAATTTGTAAAATTATAAATTTTTTAGCTTCTCCAAATTCTGCGATAAGTACTGGAAGGTGTTCCACACCCCCCAGATTTCCCGGTTGACAATTTTGACTTCATATTTTAATATTATTTTTATAATAATTATAGATTAAATTAATTAAAAATTATTTTAAATAAATAATAAAAATGAACCGGGGGGTCTGGGGGGTGTGGAACACCTTCCAGTACATATTGCTGGATATGTTCACCCCCGAACCCCCCGGTTTCCATTTTTGACTATAATTTCGTCAATTAATTTTCAAAGTAACGCAAAAGTTGCTGCTAAACTCCAAGCAGTAAGGCACTTAAATAAATGTTTTTTTAAGTTAAGGTTTAAACTTCCCTCAATTTTGATTAAAAATCCAAATTTCCCGGTTTTTCCTGGCGAAACTTGTAAAATTATAAATTCCCTATTTTCAGCAAATTCTGCGATAGGTACTGGAGGATGTTCCACACCCCCCAGACCCCCCGGTATAACAATTTTGACTTTATATTTTTATATTATTTTTATAATTATTATTATAAATTGTTATAAATAAATTAAAAGTAAACTGGGGCTTGGGGGGTGTGGAACACCCTCCAGTACATATCGCAGGATATCCACTCATTTAGAATATTGGACAAATATTTTTAGTCCTAACTTTACTTACTTTAATATATTTTTCGGTTGGTAAAAAATATCGATCAATCAGAGTGTTTCTTTTTTCACCAAAAAATGACACGCTGGAGCAGGAGCTCCAGCTCCTTTTTTTTACCTAATTTTATGTATTAGGATTGTTTAAATTACAAAATTGAATACTTGCTGAAGATAAAACAAAATTTCATCTTTTGCCAATGACTTTAATATTTGAAGAAAATGAAGGTGATGCTTCTGAACAAGAAAATACATTTATTATATTCTCGTTTTCAATACTTTTTAATTTCTTAAAAATATTTTCTTTTTCACTTAAAATTTTCTTTGCAATGGTTTTTTTATTTGCAACAGAATTCAGCGACGGAACTAGTTAGAACCATATGCACTTACAAATCGTATGCATGTGCCTCCGTGAGGCAGCGTTATATTTTGGGCAGTCATTTTACGTCGATCAATTGTTGCCCATTTCGATAGATTTCTGCCCGGTCACCAACCTTCGTCGAGGTTGTCAAGGCATTTGATCAACTTCAACCAATTATGAAACAGATTTTCATGAGGCATAAGTATTACTAATAAGTAAACTGCGCTGATGGGTGTGGGTGTAGGAGACCGCAAAAGTGATTTAAAAAAAAAATTAGTAATAATATGCCGGCTGAAACTAATTTTACTAATAATGCACATCATAATGAATCTAAAACAAATAGTCAGTTGCATCGCGGAGGAGGGGTTATGCGTCAGCTGCGCGCATGAACTTGTAAAAAAAATAAAGAAAAAAGTTATAGTATCTCGAATAAAGTCTTACTGCGTGATTGTTGATTTTATCATTTGATTGAAGGTGACAAGCTAGAGTCACAGTCATTATGCCTCCCATGCTGTGGAAAGTTTTCAGACAATCCATCGATTGTCAAAAAAATGAATTGACAAAACAAATCTTCTGTGATTTGACAGTTAGAATACTGAATCACTGACCACTCAAGTGTTAGAGCACCGTTGTATGGTGAACAAAAACCAAGACTGGACAGCAGCTTTAGCAAGTTTTTTGATTTATATTTCCTATACAACAATAATGGAAGAGCTTCCTGCAGATGTGAGGTTGACCTGAACATGACTGCTTTGATTGTGGCATGAGCTATTGAAATGCTTTTTCTTCTGGCAGTTCAGATATTTCTTAGAAAAGTGTCCTCTATCACCACTAAAATTATGTAAAGTGTGTCCGGTAACACCCTATATAATATATACTATTATTTATTTTTGAATCTTTTGTACAATAAATTTTTAGTTAACTGTTTTACAGATTACATGAAGCATTATGTAAAATTACATTCTTATATGTATATTTACATAGATTATTATCATAGATCACAAAGTTGCCAATGATTTTCTATGAAAATTTACATAAAATTTTTTACAGTGCAAAGTACCGCTTTCAAAGTAGAAGGGGTGTGTCAAGTTGGCGCCTCCAAATCTTTAAATTTTAATTTTTTAACAAAACTTTAACGAAACCGGCGTTTTCAAAAAATGTACTGCATTTGCCAAGAAAAAGTGTTTTCGTTTCCGGTGTTTTGTTTCGGTGATTTGACGTGATACCAAACCACACAGTAAGAAAATTAATTATTAAACTTTTTAATTTTGTTTTGTTTTATTTTATTTTTTCAACACAGTCTTAATACTTCTTTCTACTATCTTTCAAATAGTAAAATATTATGTTTTTAAAAAATATAAATATAAATAGTAAAAAATTAATTTGTAAAAACAAGTTTTTCACTATAAATCCTTTATATATAATACTGGATTTTATAAAAGAATCATTGGGCCCAGCAGTTATTTATCATCGTATCGGTAGCTATACGACGGAAGTTTCCGCAAACGTCACCAGATGCTAGTAACTCTTGCAGTCTTTTGAGTTTGAAATTTTTTAATATCCTAATACATAAGGTTTGTTCCAACAAGCTATTCGATTATCGACGGCAACCAGTAATTTGACCACTTATTGCGCCTGCGTTAGGAACACTAGTAAATTCACAAGTAGTAACTTAAAGCTGTGTTGGAACGTTTTCCGAATTGTTTTCGAACCGAGATTAACCTTAAATAATTGACAAGTGTGATCATAGAGAGCCATGCTTATCGTCAATATTTAAGGCAGCAATAAATTGTTTTAAAATGTATACGATTTACGTTATGAAGTTTTTCTATGCTTCTTTTTTGCCTTTTTGAGTATTTTGTGCAAATTTTCAATTTTTGTGCTTATTTGAAGCCTGTTTTCAGGAATATTTTTTTGTTTTTAAAGTTAATTTACAATTGTTATTTTAAGAACAGGTCCGATGGTGAATTATACTAAAAATGGAAAATATGAATAAATTAACAGTTTTACAATTCCCCATGCTTCTTCCTCCATATATGCTAGAACGATGCGGCACATATCATTTACAACTTTAATTGGATACCTAAGGGCCAATTTCATAATAAAAGTTAACAGAGCTTTTAAATTTAAAAGGCGACTTAAAACAAAACTGATGAGTTTTATTGGTCTGTTTTGTCTTAAGTCGTCTTTTAAATTTAAAAGCCCTGTTTTGATTGAAAATCTTTGGGCATTATGAAACTAAAAATTACCGATAATACAAAATCACAATTGCAAAATTTATTAAAAGTTATATGGCAGATGGCAGAAAGTCATTACAGATGAAATTTTACATCATTTCGTTAAATCTATGCCTGCCCGGTTAAAAAACGGAGTCTGCTGTGTACTACGTTACAGGTCAGACCGGTTTGTGAAAGCCTCCTGGTAGTTTAACGATTAACAGAATTTCCTTTTTGGAAAAGGGTGTTTATTGTGATAATACATCAACATTAATCAAGTGCGAGCATAAATTACTGCATATCTACGATAGTAGTAATCTTCTTACCGCGATATCTATTAAACGCGAAAAGGTGTAATATTTCATACATTTAATTTAATTTAATTTATTTTTACGAATTTAGAATTTTTCTTTTATTTATGAATATTACAACATAAGAACTATACTACGTAATGACGAAAAAACGCGAAAAATCGTCTGAATCTCTTCGAGATACTAAAAAATTGAGAGCTAAAATGAACATTGCAAAAACGCCACCCATAATGGAAATAGATTTAAATCAACCTTCCACATCGAATATAAACGAAATTGTATCATTAGCGCAAAATGATGAAGATGATGAATTTAAGTGTCTAAAACCGCGTAAGCCAACAAAACCATTAGTAATTGAAACTAAAAATCAACCAATAGAAACACAAAATAGATATCAAATACTTACTCCGACAGAAACAACAGAAAATACAATAATAGAAGAAATCCAAACTGAAGAATTACCAACTAATACCAATACAAATAAATCATTCAAAACCAAACCTCCACCAATTATAATATCTAACGAAATCGACGGACAAAAAGCTTTCATAAAAGACATAGAAAATAATGTAAAGAAAGGATACCACATACGCTATTTGAGAAACTTGACAGCTGTTTATGTATACGATAACAACGATTGGGCAATACTAAAAGCTAAGCTCGAAAATAAAAAATGTGAATTTCACACTTACACTAGACAAGAAGATAAAACTCATGCTTTTGTTATGAAGGGTATGGATTTAGAACCAACGCCAGAAGAATTAACAGAAGGGATGAAAATATTAATGGGTTCAGCAATCAAAAAAACTTACAAATTATACGTTCGTAAAAATTTTAACGAACCGTTTATTTAAACAAACCAATGGAATTTATTTGCTTGTTCTACGAAATCATTTTCATTGGTTGACAAAATTAAACGGCTCGTTAAATATTTTACGAACGTTTGTGAATATGGACATTAGACAAACTATTTACTTATGACAATAAAGTTTTAGTAGCGGGAGACTTCAATGCCAAGAGTATTAAGGTGTGGTTACGTAGATCTAGCTTTAATTCACGAACGCGAGGGGGCTTACAAGCTATGGTGTATAAATTAATTAATTAATTCGTTGGTAGGCAACAAGCTTCACAAATAGTCTGGTTGCGTTAATGGGTAGTTCAATAGCAAACTTACAGGAATCTACTTTTAAAACCTACGTTTAAGCTGAAATATAAGCTCCGCTTTTTAAAAATTATATCAATCGTAAGGGTGGGAATTTTGCACTTTACTTTAATATCTAATTCTTATTGTTTTCATTAAATATATTATAAGATCGTTTAAATTGTTTTATAATAAAATGGAAGAAACCTTATTCGAACTATAAACTATAACTATAAGCATAGGAAATTCGAATAAACTTCAAAGATTAGTTTACAAGTTATAATAATTAGGAATTGGATTTACGTACTGATTATTTTTAATTTAAAATATGTATAAATGCATAATATAAATTCGGTATAATATTATAATTTCGCATCTGTTGTAAAAAATTTTGCAATCGTATAAAACCATGCACAGTGCATATCTGCGATTTAACCTTGCCAAGATAACGACTGCAGAAAACTGAAGTATTCCAATTTGCTTTTGCAGTTATCCAACGATAATTTATTATAATATTATGTTGTATTGAAGATTACTATATTATTATGTTCAAAATGATGAATACACATATACAGTGGCCGTAAAAAGTATTCGTACATCCCTATCTTAACCATGTAAATAGTACATTTTGAAGCCTTTCTTTGACACATAAAAATCGCTTTTACAATAAAACTTTTTAGACATTTTTTGTTAAGAATTTCATTGTCTTCAATTTTGTATCTATACATTTTTCTATTTTGTCGCCCCGTTTCCGACTGACAACAGCTCAAACAAGACTCGGTAAAATACAAAAAATATTGTCACCTGTATCTCAAAAACGGTGCAACGAAATAGAAAAATGTATAAGTAATTTTTGTTGCAAATTTTATTCCCTACATTTTTGTTTATATACATTTTTCTATTTTGTCACACCGTTTCCGAGATACAGATGATAATATTTTTTGTATTTTACGGAGTCTTGTTTAAGCTGTTGTCAGTCGGAAACGGGGCGACAAAATAGAAAAATGTATAGATACAAAATTGAAGACAATGAAATTCTTAACAAAAAATGTCTAAAAAGTTTTGTTGTAAAAGCGACTTTTATGTGTCAAAGAATGGCTTCAAAATGTACAATTTACATGGTTAAGATATAGGTGTACGAATACTTTTTACGGCCACTGTATTTGATTTACAACACTATTATTATAATTTATGTTATAATAATCTTATAACACATAGTATTTGAAAAAGTAAAAATTTAAATTTTAAGCTATGGTCTGTTTAAAACCAAAAACAATACGATAGCATTGACGAGGTCACATTAGACCAGCGTTGTAAAAAATGCGATTAGGATTAAGCAATACGCAACACTGTACAATGTATACATAATCAAGATATACAGTGTTGACGTGTATTGTTTTTGGTTTAGGAAGACCGTACGACCATACCATAATAGTAATTAAAATAATTATACATTACACAGTGACGGCGCCAGAGGGGGGAACAGGGTGGACACATGTCCAGTCCCTATTGACTGGAGTGCCCAACCAAGTGCCCACCCAAATTTTTTAGAATACCTATACGTTTTATATTTTAGGTGCTTATTTCAATCATGAGTTTATTTATAAATGTTGTTCTTATGCTCGTATTCACCAACTACAAATAGCACTATTTGTCGAATAAAAACAAGTTTTTGCATTGTTTTGCATTGTAATAATGTCATTTTATTCGACAAATAGTGCTATTTGTAGTTGGTGAATACGGGCATTAGTGTTTTAAAATTTCGATGTTTTACAATTTTCGGAAAAATTTAATACAAAACATGTCGGGAAAATGTCTCACAGTTAAGATGTTATCCAGAGTAGTTTTTGCTGTAACTAACCGCACACAATGTCCTATCTGGTTTAAGGGCGTATTCTGTCTAGAAGCATAAATTTCGGGCGGTTTTTGAAGCTCTGTACTAACGAAAAAAATAGTTTTACTATACATTTTTTTATCATTTGTTTATTTATATAATTTAGATTACATAACAACTAAACCGACAAAAAAACTCAAAATTCAGAAAGTTATCAGCAGGAAAAGTGGGAGGTCCAAAAAAAACTGGTGTGCATGATATCTCAAGTTCTAATGAAGCGATTTATTTGAAATTTGGTGTGAATGTTTTTTATATATTCCTCTATTGTCTCAACCACGCTCAGATCAAAATTTTTAATTTTACTATTTTTAAAAAATTCGGAATTGTTAATTAAAACATGTAAAAAAAATCGGATGGGGCCATGCCCTTAACTTTATCATACTTATTATTATGGAGGAAAATACAGTAGAAGCCCTCTATAACGAGTCCGGTTATAACGAAGAATCGGCTATAACGAGTAAAAATTTAGTCCTTTGACTTTTGTTTACATGTTAAACTGACTGTTTATAGCAAAAATCTTGTTATAGAGAAGTTTTACTGTATAATAAAAAAATAAAATTTGAAAATTAAGAAAAAAGTTTTTTTTACATTTGAAAAAAGAATAATTACAAAAATTGGATATTTACACGGTTATTGATTAATACTTTTTTAATATTATTATTATAGAGAAGAATTTAATAAAAATCTAAAATTTGAGAAAAAGAAAAATATAATTTTTTTAATTTGCCAAATATTTTTTTTTGCGTTTCCGTGTACCGATTTTAACCAAAATCTAATCAGTTCTAAGTCCCAATATATCAGTTATACTAAATACGAAATTTTGTTAAAAAATTCCTATTACGTTTTGAAGTAGAGGTTGAGGTAAATTTGACCACATACACACACACGCATACAGATTACAGACATTTTTTGGAAATGATGATTTTCCGCTTCTGGAACCCCAATATGCCTAAATTCATCAAAATCAATCTCAAATTTCTTTTTCAGCACGATAACAATACTTTTTTATATTTTGTATGATAAAGTAAAAAAAAAATTTTTTAACGGCCGCCATTTCGTGAAAAAAAAATTGTTTTACTTTTCCACGGTTCATGCTATAACGGCATCGATAAAGAACATTCACACCAAATTTCAAATAAATCGGTACATTCGAACATTAGAACACCCTTTTTTTTGGACCTCCTACTTTGCCAGCTCATAACTTTGTGAATTTTGAGGGTTTTTTCGGTTAATTTTTATGCAATCTTAAAATATCAATAAATAAATGATAACAAAATTGATAGTAAAAATATTTTTTGTTTCGTTTGTACAGAGCTTCAAAAACCGCCCAAAATACATACCTCCGAACTAGAATACCTACCCCTTTAAGCAGCCGTGGGGTCTAATCTATGTCGGATTAAACATTTGTGGCCCCCTAGGTAGTTAAATTTTCGGGGTCCTCTAGAAAATTATTACTTGCGTAATTAGTCTTTAATTTTACTACTCAATAATTAAAATAAACAGTCCCAATAAAATATTTGAAAAAAAAATTTTTTTTTCGACAAAAAAATCGACTTTAATTGTTTATAACTTTTTTTGTTGTTAATCAATCGCTAAAATCGTATGTTCACTAGATAATCTAATGAAGAAGCTACAGTTAAAATTTCAAGTCAATCGGATGTAAACTTTTTCAGTTCTATTGCTCACCGATTGATTTAAATAAAAGTTGTTCGGTAAAAATTGATTTAAACGAATTTTGAGTTTAGATCAGTACTTGGGCGTTGTAGATTTTGATTCTAGGATAGTTTTAGCATGATTTAAGCCAATAGAAAAAAATTGGAAAGAAAAATAAAAATTTGGTGGACATTACCCCTTAATTATTTTTATTTAGGACTAGTAAGATAAAAAAAATTACATGATATTTGCCGAGACCCCCTTCACCCCCATGTGAGAGTGGGTGAGATTCCCCCCCCCCCCTAATATTTTTATATTTACTACTACTTTAAAACACAGATTCTTGATAAACTTTAAGAAGAAAATTTATAATTAAAATAAATATATTTTCCGTTTTCCCGAGGCTCCTAAAATTAACGAGGCCCCTAGGCAGCCGCCTTTTCTGCCTTAATATCTGTAATAGTGTAATCCGGCACTGGGTCTAATCATGTCTAATGCTGTACGTGTAACCATGTTTAACCATTTTCGAAAGAGAAAGAAGCTGATTGTTCAGAAGTGTATTGAAGGGTTTTACTCCTTTGTTAGTACAATAATTCAATACTGAAGAAAATAAAAATTTGAATATTTTTATAATAATATTATATTATTTATTTTGATTATAGAAAATTACATTCATTTATTACCTACACTTATATTGTATGCTATTTTAATCGAATTAAAATTATGCGAATTTATATTATTTAATAAAATATTTTTGTATTCATCTAAAAAGTAAATATAGGTATTAAAACATTGGTGGTAGATTTGAAACGAAACGCAAATCCCCACCACAAAATATTATTGTGTTGATAAGATAAGATAAGACGGGAGATAATTTAAAATATTTCTAGCATTGTAACTCAAAATATATATGAGTTACAAATTATCATTTCGATTTATTTGGGCGACTGTATAAAACAGGCAACTGTAAATTTGCTTTAAACTGTACACAACACTTACCCATCTTTGTGATAATGACTGAACTATAATGATTCATTTCATCTCAAATTATTCCCGCCTGATTTTAATTGAACAATTATTTGCAATTTCATTTATAATGTGTTATAGATAAAATAAATTTTCTAAAAATGTCTTTATGAATTCTTTTAGACGTGTACATTATTTATATAAGTAGAATCAAAGAGTATGTACTCTTACATACTCTTTGGTAGAATGTTATATTAATTGATAATTACAAATATGGTATTTAAACACAATTAATTCTAAATTAGACAAATTGCAAAATAAAATTATTTTACAACAGTCCTTAATTTATTGTTAATATAATTTCAAAATTTGAAGAAAATCCATTCAGCCGTTTTTTAATGCAAGGTGCTTTACTTTTTTTTTGCACCTGGCTAATTTTTTTTTTTTTAATTGATAATTCTTTGTTAGTAATTATTTCATCTATTTTAATTTTTGTTAAAAAAATTACAAATGGGGTATTTAAACACAATTAATTCTAAATTAGACAATTTGCAAAAAAAAAATTATTTTACAACAGTCCTTAATTTATCGTTAATATAATTTTAAAAATTGAAGAAAATCTATTCAGCCGTTTTTGAATGCAAGCTGGTTATACAAGAGCGCATCACAATATCCTAGCCTTAATTGGAATTGCCACACTACTAATGCAAATGGCACGGTATTGCAGAATTACTGTAACAACAAAAATATTCACATTTTACATACAAATATGCCGACTCATCATCCTATGAATAATACGACACCATCTAATATAGACCTGATACTAAATAAGAACGTGACTAACATTAATAGAATAAAAAACAAATCAAAATTAACTTCAGATCATAATTTAGTAGAATTTTATATCGAAAATGTGAACAAAAATAGAATCAATAAACAAATAACTAGCTACAAAACCACAGATTGGAATAGATTTCGTGAAAGACTAGACAAATTAATACAAATCAACAATAACATAGACACAACTAATCAAATAGAAGAAGTTGAAATATTAACAAAATCCATTTTACAAGCCAAACGAGAACATTCCAAGACAAAAACAATTAACAACAACAGGGACTTACTGCCTGACGAAATACTGACGATGATAAACAAACGAAATTGGTACCGTAAACAATGGCAGAACACTGCTAATGTATATTACAAAGACATAATGATAGAGACAAATCGAGACATACAAAACAAAATAAAAATCTTTAAAAATAAACAATGGGAAACATTGCTTACTTCATTGAGGCCAAATGACAACTCCTTGTGGAGACTGACCAAAAGACTAAAAAAAGCACACGAACCGATTACGGCATTAAAGGTAAACAACACCATTGTCATGACTGATGCAGAAAAGACTGAGTTACTGGCAAATACTTTCCAAAAAGTACATACACTAGACCATAACGACACTAACGAACAAATAGAAATTAAAAATGACGTATTACTTTTTATAAATAAAAAATACACAATAGATAGACGCAAGTACAAAAAATTAATGACTGATCCAACTGAAATCCGACAATATATAGAATTGCTACCAAACAACAAAGCACCAGGTCCGGATCAGATTTTACTAAATTTGATATAAAATTTACTTCAAATTTAGTAAAATTTACTTCGAATTTAGTAAAATTTACTTTAAATTTTGTAAAATTTACTTCAAAACACCAAAAAAATTTCTGTGTAGGAAATTTATAATTTTTCAAATTTCGCCTGGAAAATATGGGAAATTTGAATTTTTAAGAAAAAGTGAAGAAAATGTAAACCTATGGCTAGAGATTATTGAAACTTGGAAAAACATTTATTTAGTTGCCTTACTGCTCACAGAGTTTAGCAGCAACTTTTGGGTTACTTTGAAAGTTAACTGTCAAAATTATAGTCAAAAGTGTAAACCGGGGAGTATGGGGGTGAACACCCTCCAATACATTCCCACTCTTTTAGAAAATGCTGCAAAATTTTTTGTTTTTGAGCAAAAGTGAGGGAAACTGAAATGTTCGCCTAAAGAAAATTAGAATTTGAGGAACTTATTTATTTTTATCTTAGTATATAAAACTCAAAGTTTGTATGTATGTATGTCCGTCCCATCAAAATCTCCCCAACGGAAAGCACGATAGGATTGAAATTTTAACTGGTTATTCAGCTAAGAGTTCTAAGGTTAACGCCACTATTCCCAGCTCTCTACGTCAATTTTCAATTTTTTGAAAAAAAAATGTAAAAAAAATATGAGTAATTTTGTGATTTTATAATAATAAAATAAGAAATTAATTATAAAAATTCCAGGTCATTTAAATATTAGTAGGTCATGGCGGTCTGCAGGCCGCCTGACCTGCTAGTACTTACTAATATAAAAGATTTAAAAATTATGTTTTTATTCATCATTAATGCCGACAATACTCTTATTGTAATCAAAAATTTGAAATCTGGGTGATCTGGGATTTCTTAACAACAGCTTCGTGTCTGTTGCAAATATACATTTACTTACCTGATTTAATAATTTCCCAGTGGTTGCACAATACATTTTCATCGTTTTGCTGGTGGTAAAAGTGAATATATAACGATTGCTTGTGGTAATTTTAGTAATTCGAACTTTGCTATCTAATACAAAAAGGCAAGTACCCGCCAGAAAATCCCACACTTCTATATCGGTTGAATATACCTTGCTGTAAACAAATTTGTTTGCATCGATGAAAACAAAGATTTCAAGAAAAGTACCAAGGAAATAACACGATACTATTCGTATAGGAGTAGCGTCAATATCCCAAGTAGCGCCGTAGCCACATCTGCAGATAGCTATTACGTATTTGTTCTTCATATTTAATATCACGTAATCATTGCAACATGGAAATCTTCCCATAACTTTCATATTCTTTTTCCCATATTTTTCCAATTTCATACCGATTCGAATGTTACCATTATTTTGCATAAATATGAAGGAATCATTGTAGAAATTTAAAGTGTCAATTCCACTTTCTTCACACCTAAAATGTTTTTCGCCAAAATTAATGCTGTACAAATCCTGCAGCTTATTTATGAAATAAATAGAATTTTTATGCACGACAACATTTTTAATCAAACCAAGGCTACCCAAACGATCGACTAGAAATATTTTCCTTTTTATATCCCACACAACTATTCTATTCGTAGAGGCACAGATCAAGAAATCGTCCCGTTTAAAAATTCCACGATTTATACCGCTCTCTCTTAAATCAACTGTCAATTCAATCATTCCAGTGACCGAATTAACTACAGCAACTGTTTTGTTTTTCATCAAAACAATTAATACTTCATCGTCGAAGTGAATTATTTCAGAATATTCCAGGTTGCATTCCAGGTTTGTTATGGCCACATTGTAGAACATTGTAGATTGTATAGTACATTTAAACTTCTTGAAAAATTTTTGGTATAATAATGTTTTTCTAGATGCTGTTGTTACAGAATAATTTTCCTTTTTACTTTTGATTTTGCAAAAATATTTATCGGTCACTAATCCTCTCCATTGGTTGATGTTAAAAATCTTACTTATACTTCCGGAATTTACTTGTTCGAAAATTTCTTGAGCAATATATGGCGGTAATCTGCTAATTCTATCAATTTTTTTCACGCCATTACTATTTACTTTTTTGTCCTTTGTAGAATTTTCTTGAATACTTTTTATTTTCATATTTGAATTGTTTTTTTTTTATTTGAATAATAGGTATCAAATGTAGATTGTATAGTAAATTTAAACTTCTTGAAAATTTTTTGGTCTAATAATATTTTTCTGGATGTTCTTCTTACAATATAATTTTCCTTTGGTTTGATCAAATTTTACTTATATAATAAATGTAGTATAAATAATCCTTTAGGATAATCATTTTAAATTTAAATCCATACATATGAATTAAATCTATCTTTGTTAAAGATCACATTATGGTATGTAGGATAATACTTATACTAATTGTAACACGACAATAATAAAAGTTTGCAGTTTTAACCGCTGGCAGTGCCGTAACTAGGGTATGGCTAATATGGCCCCGGCCATATTAAAAAATTCAAATTAAAAATATTGTATTTATTATAGGCGCCATTTGAATAAAGGCGCCGAAATTCAAAAATTTAAATTATAAATATTGTATTTAATATAAGCGCCAGAGGTGCTATTTGAATAAAAGTGCTGTTTAAATAAAGGCGCCAAAATTTAGAAGTTCAAATTATAAGTATTGTATTTAATATAGGCGTCATTTTAATAAAGGTGCCGTTTAAATAAAGGGGCCGAAATTCAAAAGTTTAAATTAAAAATAGGTGATGATTAAATAAAGGCGCCTAAATTTTAACTGACAGTTAAAAAAAAAGTCTCAAAATTCGCCATTTTGCACCAAATTCAAAAAATTGGACCCCTCTTTGGGGAAAAGGAATAAACCCCCGCATTTCTTTACAGTTTATTTATTTATAATTTAAGAATTCACTAAAAAAGTTTCAAAAACAATATATATTTTACAAAGTTACACGCTGTTGAAGTAGAGGAGAAAATAAAAAACATCCTGCCCATCTTGTCACGATTCCCACCCTTCTGGCCATCTCAAAAATATAAACAAGGTAGATTCTTTATCGGTACAAATGTCATTATAGTAGGAACCAATAAAAATGAAAAAAACTTTTCTTGCAAAATGGCGGCTACTCAAAAAAGAATTTCATATTTTTCAGTTATTTTTTAACTTTTCCGAATTTTTAAAAACTAGTACAAATTGAAAATTTTGATTTTTTGTTGGTTCCTACCATGAAGGGATATATAAAGAAAATTCATACCAAATTTCAAAAAAATCGGTCAATTAGAACTTGAGATTTTATAACAAACACAATTTTTTCCCCCCTCCTTTTCAACAGCGTGTAACTTTGTGAAATATATATTTTTTTCTTTGAACATTTTTTTGCAAATTCCTCAAATGTAAATAAATAAATGATGAAAAAATGTATAGTTAAAATATTAAGTGTTTTTGTTTTATCGACCGTCAAAGAAACGCCCGAAATTTGGGCATTTAGACTAGAATACCCCCTTAATTTATCTATACATTAATCCTAGGGCAGAATTGGTGGTTTGCTGAGAAATTGATAATTTGTTTAATTAAATTTAAAATTTATGAACATACAATATTGTTTTAGTATTTATAAAAAATATAAGTTTACTAAGAGTCTCATGCTATAAGGTGTATGTACTCCATCGAGGTGTTTTTCCATGGTAAGTGAATTACCGCGCCCGTGAAAGGTTAGGGCAAAATATTTTACTTCAGTTTTTTGGATTTATCCAGGCTTGATTTAAATGTAACTTTTGCTGCTGTCATTTGAAAATCTTTTTTTTATCCACTGGTTTAGGTTTCTGATTTATTCGGTGTAATCATAATTAATTTTAATTTAAACTTGCTATTATTTCAAAGATCGATAGAAACATTCCGGTAAAATGGGTTGCATAACCCCCAATAATTTTAGTAACATCCTGTACAACACAATATTTGAATTTGACAACCTCCAGAACCGAGCGCATGTTTTGTCAGCTTGTTTTGTCTATCAATTACCTAAAATCCCTAACATAACCTAAAAATTAGAAGCACACATGGACGAAATTATAATAAATTTTGGCCAATTGACCAACAAAAAGAAAACTTATAAGAGGTTCGTATGTCGTTTAGATGTAAAGGTCTTATTTATCGTATTTTACTTTTAGTGAAGATGAAAATTACGCCGAAGATTTACGTGTGTTTACTAAACGCGCCTACGAGTTTGTTAAAAGTCAAGAACACAAAAGCGAAGGTGGATCGTCTTTGCAACTTTTACATATCGATGGGTTAGATTCCGAACAAATTTTCCAACAAGTTGAGTTGTTGAACAATGATTCTTATAATCGGTTACTTCGTGACTGTAACAAATTGAGCGGCTTCAAGGAAAGGTTGGTGTTTGAAGAGTTACTGTCCTCTGACGAGGAACCTGACGACGATGAAGACGAGCACGTTGCAGTGGTTCACACGAAGGAAACTTTAAAATTACCGAAAAGCAGCAATAAAAAGAAAGCCGACAAACAGGATGTTTTGGATGAACATGATGCAGATTTAAATAATGAAGCAAGTGAATCAGACGAGGAGGAGGAGGACGACGAAGAGGAGGAAATTGATTATTTTTCTGAAATTAAATATGACGACAAAATCGAAGACATGAATGCAGAATTTTTTGGTGAAAATCAACTTGGCGAAGAAGATGAAGACAATTTTGAAGACGACTTTGAAAACCTAGTTGAGAATCTTGAAAGTGGCGGTAAAAAGCGAAATTTAAGTGACGACGAACTTGAAGGTGAAGACGAGGAGGATTTGGAAGATGAAAATGAAAAGGTTGGCGATGACTACGATCTTCGTGATAAACGTGGCTTTGAAGATGGCAAACCACAAAAGAAAGATATTAAATCATCTTTTGAGTTGATAGAAGATCGACGGAAAGAAAAGATAAAATGGCTTGAAGAAAACGCGTTAGTGGAAAAAGACTGGTACATGAAAGGTGAAGTTCGAAGTAAAGACAGACCGGAAAATTCAGCACTCGAAGAAGTACTTCAGTTTAATGTTACCTCTCGCCCAGCTCCGGTTATCACAGAAGAAACAAATGTCAGGCTGGAAGACATCATAAAACGGAGAATTAAAGACAAATCGTTTGACGATGTCATAAGAAAAATCAAACCTACCGAAACACCAATAGAGTTTAAGAAACGGTTGCAATTAAATCAGGAAAAGAGTAAGGAGTCTTTAGCTCAGATTTATGAGAAGGAGTATCAGAAGCAGGTGGCTGCAGTGAACGGTGACGATGTAGAAAAAGAGGAACCACCTCTTTTTAATGAACTAAGGAAACTGCAGCACGCATTGTTTGGTCAGCTGGATGCTTTGACAAATTACCACTTCATTCCACGTCCCGCAATTCCACAACTTAAAATTAAATCTAATTTGCCTGTTTTGCAAATGGAAGAAGTTGGACCGCTTGCTGAAAGTGATGCCATGCTTCTTGGACCAGAGCAAGTTGCTCCTAAGATCAAGGGCGACCTTATCGGTAAGATTTTGTTTCTCTGTGTGGAATTTGTTAATAGATGTATGTTATATTTTTAGGTAAAAGTGAACGTACTAAAACTGATAAGCTTCGGGAAAGAAGGAAGAAAAAGAAGTTTCAAAAAATTAAAGCACAACAAAATGAAGTTAAAAAGAAGGCG
Source organism: Cantharis nigra (assembly GCA_958510845.1). Lineage (NCBI taxonomy): Eukaryota > Metazoa > Arthropoda > Insecta > Coleoptera > Cantharidae > Cantharis > Cantharis nigra. Next base: position 18,171,986 of record OY294029.1, read on the forward strand.
GATTTAACAAAAAGTAAACCTACACTGAAGAGTAAAGTTAAAACTGGTTGAATTTGTAATTTTTTAACGAATATTTATTGTTATTTTGTAAATACAAGTAAGATTGATTTTTTTATCAATTTTGGTTTTATTAAAAATCAGCTGTTGAAGAGAACTTCAGTATTGGTATTAGTTTATATTTATAAATGAGAAGGCTGAGAATGAATGCTTGGTAATTAAGACCAAAATATCTTAGGATTTTATTTTTCTTACAAATTCATAAATATTTATAAATTCTATTTCATTAATTAAATTACAAAATAATATTTATTTTGCAATTATTCCTGAATTTATTTAATTGTTTTTTATGAATTTTATTGGTAAATTAAAAGAGAAATAAATTATGAGGTTGATAATAATTTATTATAATAAATAAATTATTTTGCAATCTCACCGAGGATATAAATTTTTAATATGAGTGGAAAAGATAGACAAATATTTTCTTCCCAGGAAGTTAAATAAAAATAATAAATGTACATAGTTAATAGTTTTCTATTCTTATTTTTTGACAGTTTCATCCATTTGCCATTTGGTGTTAGATTAACTGAATGAAATTGTTTGCTTAAGCTTTTTAATTTAGTATCCGAAAAAAGTCTTCAGACGAGTTTTTAGCATCTGAAAATATGTTGAAATCGGTGCAATTATTAAACCAACTTTTGAACTTATTGGTGAAATTATCAGTTTCATTTTTTTACTAGACATCAAAAAGATGTTATTGTAGACCACCACGGTAAAATATTTGCAATTTTTCGTCTCTCAAAAAGATGACTGCCGGGACCCTACAAGGCTCAGTACTAGCCGCAACACTTGTCACTGCCTATATGCATGACTTCGGCTGCAAGAAGACTTCAACATGGAGTCTATCGAAGAATTTATCCGTCACTCGGCGGAAAAATTCTACGACAATCTGGACTACCCCTTGAAAGACATACCAAAATAGTTTTTAACGCGGATAATACTATACCTACTACAACAGTTGTTCATTCAGACCCCAGACAATAATAGACCACCTGCAAGACGCCGTCAACGATCTTGGAAAGTGGTTCCGAGCCTGGCGGATAGGAGTAAATCCATCCAAAAGTACGGCAACCTACTTTTCAAGGTCCAACTCCCCTCCCACATCACTATCCAATCCCTTCAAAAGAAAACCCATTTTCAAATCAGAAAGACTCCCGACCTGAAATCTTAAGATGTTTGGAACGGAGATTCCATGGACAGACGCTTCCAAATATCTGGGAGTAATTTTCGAGTTCGCTGTAGTTCAAATTTGCAGCGAACTAGCATTTAATTTTATTTATTACAAATTATTTAATTACGTTTAATTTTATAATGTGTTTTACTTTTTATGATATCATAATTTATTTTATAAAATAATTTTCCATTGTTTTCTCGTTTTGACACAGTATCCTGAAGATGGTTTGGAAATAAAACCGAAACTAGTCGATACAAAAAATATTTTATTGGCAAGAAAAAAATTTTCATCTGTGCTGCCCTGCCCTGTGCTACGCGGCCTGCGTCTCCATATACGCTTAGGCTTATTCAAAAATTTCTGACTCCCACCCTCCATAACAACCCGGATATGTAGTTCTCATGCTTTTCATTTATTTTAATTCCTTAGCTTTTGATTTGTTTTAATTCTGGCTTACTCATTGGTTCAGTTAATTTTCTGTTCTTGTTTTTTTTTCTAACAGTTTTTGTCTTTGATGATTACATAATTTCGTTATTGGCTAATTCGGGTGGATTAAAAATAAAGCCTTTAAGCCGGATTACAACATATTTAGATCATCCTCTTGAAATTCCTGTTTTGTTATTTATAAACCAATTGATTTATATGGAGTTTTGAGCTCAAGGAACTCTAGAGTTGGCTCTAAACAGACTAATATTTTGAAAGAGACCCCACGATTTTCTATTTTATAGCTGTTAAAATGGTTTAATCCGATTATCTTATATTTGGTATAAAAGTTGTAATAGAAAATACTATATAAGAAAATTAACTCAATGAACAAAAACTTAACTAGTTCTCCAGTTAAAATAATTTTTAATTTCTTAATACATAAATTGTCAAAATGCAATTACAGATTAGAACAGATATTACCCACGTTTTAACGTGCGAAGGTACTGAAACTATTAGCGAAGTCAAAAATAAAATTGCACAATTAGTACAAATAAATGTATCAGAAATGTGCTTATTTGCTAACAGCAGACCAATCGATGATAACACTTTAGTATCAACCTTTGCGAATATCGATTTGGAAATTAGCGTAAGCTTACTTGGTGGCAAAGTTCACGGCTCACTTGCTCGCGCTGGTAAAGTGAAAGGACAAACTCCCAAAGTTGAAAAACAAGAAAAACGGAAGAAAAAAACTGGACGTGCCAAAAAACGTATGCAGTATAATAAAAGATTTGTTAATGTGGTGGGCAATAATTTCGGCCGGACTCCTGGACCAAATGCCCAAAACTAAATACCAAAAAGCATTTTCATAATTTCATTGTTTGTTTTAGCCTTAACTAAAAACTTAGGAAGCCGATTCTGACTAAAATTTAAATTTTTATAATAATTTTAACCAATTTAATGTTTTTAATAAAATGTTTTTAACAGCACTGATTTTGTTTTTAATTAATAGTTCCACGCTTTAAGTCATTTTGATGTTTTCAATCGGATGCATAAAAGCGTTTTTTGTAAATTTATATAGCTCCAATCCTCCAATTGCTGCAAGGCATTTAACGAATCCGATACCAACCGCTTGGTATAGTGCTTCCATAATAAAATCGGTTCAATCTATACTTGATAGAAAAGGTAACCAAGAAATTTAATAATACAGTAAATATGGATATTGTAGGAAAATTACCTATGGAAGTGGCTCAACAAATTTTGGAGTTTTTAACATTCGAAGAACTTCGTCTCGTTTCAAATTGTTGCCCAGAATGGAGCCACCTTATCAATGATAATTATTTTTGGTCTGTAAAATGTAAAAATGACGGATATAAAGATGTCCAGGAATCAGAGAGAAGTGAAATTTATAAGAGAATTCTTCAGAAGTATCCTCATCACTGGCAGGTAAGTGAGTTTATCGTCATTGTTTATATCAATCTTTTGCGTACGGGCCTGAATATCGATTATAATGAATTTTGTTTTTATAATTTTGTTTTAGGGAGTTTACATTTACAATTATGCTATAGGTCAGAATTGGAAAAAGAAAAATTTCGTTCAAGAAATTATTCAATTTCCGAAAAAGCATTATTTTCTTCATTATTTTGATGACGAGATATTAATTTTTACTGCCGTTACGTACGAAGTGATCGTTTACAACTATAATTCAGAAATGGTGAGGGATTTTCTTAACTGGATACAATTTCATGTCGCGTACTTGACTGTCCAGTACAAAATAATGTTAATGTAATATTTTTGACGATCTACCAATCAAAAGCTCGCTTTTTTAACGTTACATTAACATTAACATTATTCTGATAGAGCAATAAATTCGTGTATCAGATCGGACATGGATTTAACGCTATATAGCTATATATCTGAAAAGTTTTACTCTTATGAGATATTTCATTAACTGTTTTAGGTAGAGAAAGTATTCCAGTTAGTATGTGAACATTGCTCGATGAAGAGTATTGTCATAAAATCTCAAAACTTTTTAATCTGCTTTGGTTGTTCGGATCATTGGTATGTGTGGAACTTAGATATTGACGCTTGTACTCAGTATACAGGTAATATCAAGACGGTTGTGGCTCATAACAATATGTAGGTATTACAAAGATTCTCAATATTTGATTGTAACCTGGATTTAGCGAAACAGTAGCCTTTAACTTGAGAGTCTAAATAAAATAAAAGGTTAATAAAAGTTAAACAACTTTTTTCTAGAGCTGCACTAATACATGAAGATAATTATTGCAAAGTGATGAATATGGACAGCGCAAAATTTGAATACGAAAGCCCTTCTGTAAGTTGCGTCTGTTTTGGAGAAAATATTGTGGCATTGGGAAGATTTGATGGAACTATAAATATTATGAATATGAACTATCAACTATTAACTACTCTAGATTGCGGTGAAAATGGACGTGTAGATAATATAATGGTGAATAATTAAATTTTAAGATCATTAATAAAAGTATAAAGCTTTTTGTTTAGATAAAAGGCGAAAAATTAATTTCGTTCTGCATAAGAGGCATAGGTCTTAATGTGTGCCTATCGAATATCAAAACCAGCACAAAGTTGCATAAACTTTATCGACGATGCGATTGGGGTACATCAATGTTTATCGACGAAAATTCGTTTACTTTACCCAATGGACGCCATACACTAAGTGTTTTGGATTTTAATACCGGAACACACCGGTATTTATTAAGTAGGTATTTATTATTTTACCCGTTTATCATCTTACCCGCATTTACCTTACAAATGCTTTAATGAAAGATTGTTTAATATGTGTGTTTTAGAAAATAACGATGCCATTGTGTACGTACTGTTGAACAGTTATTTAATTTTAATAGTTTCTGGTAACTCGAAGAAAATCAAACTGTGGTGTAAGAAAACAAAAGACTTTGTTTCGAAGTTAAAATTAAAGTACACTTTAGATTGTTATCATAATCCTCCTCGAGTTACAAATACTAAGATGGTATATACGATAGCAAATCCAACTACTCCAAGTAATACCTTTATGTTACTTGATTTTGAAGCAAATATTGACATTGACTATTGATAATTATTTATTGTCAAATTACAAAAATTAAATAATTATTGTAATAAAAAAAAATGTATTTTTTTATTTATAAATTAAACAAATTTATTTTTAAAAGCTTTTATTTAACTTGTGGTGCTGATTTAACTTGTCCGTCGTCCGTGTGCGTGGACTTTTTTGAAGTAATTTTTAACCAACTTCCCTACGTCCTAGAGAGCTGAAATTTGGTACCCAGCTGTCACTTGTGGCGAATTTTTATATTTTAATTTCGTTTTTCAAAATTTCGGAAAAATAAGCGAAAAATCTGAAAAAAATTGAAAATGATAAAGCGCATGCGTCTATGAGCATTAAACATTTTCACCATACAGGGCGAAAAAAAGAACGTAAAAGGCTACTTCTCAGGCTTGATACGTAAATTTATTGAGATATTTACGTTTTCTTATGTCCGTTTACTTCATCTCGAGATATCTATCAGATACATCTGTTCAATAAATAAGCAATACAACTTTTCGTAGCCCGATTTGGAGATTATACACTTTTATTTTTTTTAGTCTTGAAAATGAAGATATAAAATTTTGGAATCTTTTTGATTTACAATTCCATTCAAACTCAAATCCTTTTTTGCATTGAATCAAGTAGGTAACCAATCAAATTTATGATTTGTTAAAATTTTGAATTACTGTGTTCTGATTGGTTACTACTTAATTAATTTGGGTCGTTCATAAATTACGTCACGCAATGTAAAATATTATATAACACCCTCCCTTCTCTGCTGCTCTGCTCTACGGAAATCCAACAATAGTTACAGTGCAGGCTTTAGGTCGCACAACCTAAGCACACTAGTAATCAATAAATTTGAAAGAAGACTACAAAATTAAAAAATAAAAAAATTAAATAAAAAATTTTACGTTTTCATATAGATGTTTTCAAGAAGCTTAATATGCTTGTTTTTATTTAAAAAATTATTTTATTTTATACTTTTCAGTGCATTTTTTAAAATTTTAAACAAAAGGTTTTTTTTAAATTTTTATTTTAATTTAAACACTTTTACTTAAAATTAAAAATGATTATTTATTTATATACTAGCTGACCCGGCGAACTTCGTATCGCCTCAGAACTTGAACCATATAAATTATTTGTAAAATTCTAGAACATCGTACCGCCTCAGAATTAATATACCAAGTGACTCGGCGAACGTTCTGCCATATAAATTATAGCTGGATACCCGGCTTCGCCCGGGGTCTCTTTAAAAATAAAATACTTTGCATTAGTCTACGTACTCGAACGTTTTCCAATCTTGCTTTCCGTTACTCGTTTGTTTCATACGAACGGACTTCAGCAATGCGTACACACAACAAAACAGTAATTTTGGTTTTTCTTTTGTCTATCTATATATATCAATATATAGCGGATCAATCAGCGGTGGCAAAACAACTTTGCCGTTCGAACAACACATTCCTGGTGATTCCTTAGCGAACTTCAAAGCACGACAATGCAAGCAAACTATATTCATTGGTCCTATTACTACATCCCTGTGATTTCTGTAATCGTAATCTTTGTCGTAATGAAATGCTTGCAAGGTTAAATCCAATGTTTGTCTTAATCGAGCCAACCGTACGCGGTTGGCATCAAGTCGTCCGATACGTTGTTGGGGCATTTCAGCAGCTCTAGACGCAGAAGCTCTGTCGCGGTTTTGTGAAAGCCGAGCTTCACGTTCTTCCTCCGTTTCAGCAGCTCTAGACGTTGAAGCCCTATTGCGGTTTTGTGAAAGCCGAGCTTCACGTTCTTCCTCCCTTTCAGCAGCTCTAGACGTTGAAGCTCTATTGCGGTTTTGTGAAAGCCGAGCTTCACGTTCTTCCTCCGTTTCAGCAGCTCTAGACGTTGAAGCCCTATTGCGGTTTTGTGAAAGCCGAGCTTCACGTTCTTCCTCCCTTTCAGCAGCTCTAGACGTTGAAGCTCTATTGCGGTTTTGTGAAAGCCGAGCTTCACGTTCTTCCTCCGTTTCAGCAGCTCTTTTTTCCCTGAGTTTCTTAGCCTTTGATGATTTATTTCCAACAGCTGCTTTTTTTGGTGGCATTGAATGTATTTTATCTAAGATGAGTTTAACAATCTAACAAAGTAGTCTCTATGTTCACAGAAACTTTTACATTTGGGTAATGTCCTAAATAGGGAAATTAATCCAATTATCCGTTGATCCGTCGATCCGTTGATCCGTCGATCTGTTGATCCGATGTGTTATGTTTATTATGTTATAGTTTATTATGTTATCCAAGTCTTTACGTTGGTTCCATTTAGGTATATTCCATTAGGTTATCCAAGTCTTTAGGTTGGTCCTGTTCTGGTATACTCTATAAGGTTCGAGGTTCTAGGTTGCTAAACCCTAAGTATTATTTTACTTATATAGATAATTATAAAGATATCGGATTATCAGATTATCTCTAAATTATCTATAACACGATGAATAGGCACTATTTGCCACATATTTTATTAAAGTTTGTTGAAAGCCGTTCTAAAGTAGCCTATCTTCTTCGCAGCATCGTAATTAGCTTATACACCAAATTTCATAAAGATTGGTCAAGCGGTCTAGGAGTCTATAAGGAACATACATACATACATACATACATACATCCATTTTTATATATATAGATAGATTATAAAGATATCGGATTATCAGATTATCTCTAAATTATCTATAACACGATGAATAGGCACTATTTGCCACATATTTTATTAAAGTTTGTTGAAAGCCGTTCTAAAGTAGCCTATCTTCTTCGCAGCATCGTAATTAGCTTATACACCAAATTTCATAAAGATTGGTCAAGCGGTCTAGGAGTCTATAAGGAACATACATACATACATACATACATACATCCATTTTTATATATATAGATAGTTTCAAAATTTGTATATTATCCTCTTCGGACCTATGTGTCGTCTGTTTTAAGCGAAAGAGGTTATACCAATCACAGTTAATTTAAGAGATTTAAATTAAGAAATTTACACTAAACAGAATATCACCATTTTTCTTCCCTAATTTCTCTTCCTTGTATTGGGTAATCCATTAAATGAAGCTACTAACAATACTAGTACCTTCGATGGGCAATCAATTCTCTATGAAAGGTATAATCAATTTGAGAATTACGCAAAAGAAATACGCAAACCAGGTCCGTTCGCAGGTTTGCCATCAGGGGGGGGGGGCTTGGAAATGGGCCTGACGCAAATATATTATAACTATTATAGGAGGTATGATCGACGGTCTTGTAGTCATTAAATATTTAACTTTTTTTATCAGAGTAATAATGTGTAGGTACTTAAATAATTAAAATGAATTTCTAAAAATAAAAAAAGACTTCCCAATTGTTGAAGCAAATCATTACTTCTTCTCCTCTTCTGATGCTATGCACTCACTACTTATGTTTCAATTGATATAACAAAACAAAATTCTAACTATTTGTCTATATGGTAAGCCAATCAAAACTTAATTGAAATGTTAATGATTGGTTGAATTTTGTTCTGAATGAAGGTACAAGGTTTTTTTTCACCACACAGCAAAATAAATGCCTTGGATGCAGATGAAGATGATTAATATTACATCTAATTACTATTTTATTTATTTAGCGTATGGCAAATACAAAAAGAAAAGGAAAGTAACTACATGTCAATGCATACATAGTCAAATATTAATATTCAGACTTTCAATCCAAGTGACAGCTAGTGGAGTGGCTCTCAAAAAGTTTTCGGTCGTACAGTGACTCGGTCTGTTTTTACAGTTATATGCCAGGTGGTACATTGTTTGCTTTTCTTCGCCGCAGTCTCATGCAATTACTAATACACTTACCTAGCTATAGTCTATATAAATAATTTTGTACTTAAGTTGTACTCAAGCCAATTATCAACTATAGGTAAGACATTACACTCACAAGGGCTACTTCACACGTGTGAAATTTTGTTTTGATTTATACTTATACTACATAAAGATTACACCTACGACATTACGTGAATGAAACAGTAGCGCGCCATATTCAGCCAATTTTGAAAAAATCGATTTTAAGAATTTTAGAGCTAGGTATAACATTTAAGTAGCCGTGTGAGATCACTTCAGCAAGGAAAGGTTTGCAGCCTAGTTCTGTAAAAGCTGGACGTGTCCAGGAGCTCCGTGATTAATATTTGTAAGTTGGTAGTGATAGTGTATTTAAATTTGAAATTCGAAATTGTTTTGGAAATTTGGAAATATGAGTGATAACAAATCAAACGATACTGACGCCCAGGTCAACGCTACTGATAACGGCTGGAGCTGTTTAACGTCTAGTAAGCGGAAGTTTTCCCCCGGGAAAATCGAAACTGAAAAGGTTACAGAGCCAGCCGTTAAAAAAGTACGTCGACCTCGGCTGAAGCCGGTTCCGTTATCAGTACTGATAGCAAACAGATTCTCTATATTAGAAAAAGAGAAAGAAACGCAAAACCTCGATAGCGAAGAAAACCACATGGGGGATGAAGTGACCGAAAACGATGATGCAGAACAATCCAAAAACACAACGCAAATCACGAAAAAATCGTTAAAACCACCACCAATCATAATCGACTGTGACGTAAACAACCAGACCACATTTCGGAATAAGGTAAGACTGTTCGCAAGCAAAGGGTTCCAATTATCATACCGAGCCACAACGGCGGCAGTATACCTAAACGACAAGGACGAATACGACTTACTCTTAGCCGATTTGAAAACTAATGCGATCGAATTTCACACCTACACGGCAAGAGACGAAAAACTCACGCGTTCGTGCTAAAAGGTCTGCCAAATGACGCTACAAAAGAAGAAATAAAAACGGAGCTGAACTCCAAGAAGATTACGACAAAAAACATTTTTAAGATGAATGGAATGCAAGCTACGGCATTCCTCGTAATAACGAACAGTTCCATCACCGAGAAAACGATCAACGCTACAGTAACGACACTATTAGATGCCAGGGTCAGATGGGAACGGCATTATAACAATAAGATTATTATACAGTGCCACCGCTGCCAAGAAAGGGGACATGCAACAGCGAATTGCAGGCGTTCAATTAGATGTCTGAAGTGCGCCGAAGAACACCTTACCAAAGAATGCAAGCGACCGATAACGGAACCACCAACCTGCGCAAACTGCAGAGGGAGCCATCCGGCAAACAGCGTGACATGTGTCGTTTCCCTACGAAAAATCAACTAGCTAGAAGAAAATAGACGGATGAAAAGTAACCCCCAAACCACCTACGCAACAAGATACGTTCCTGCCCCCCTCCCCCCAAAGTCGGCCTGGCAGAGGTCGCGACCAACACCAATGCCTCAACCAATCACAAGGCCAACTCCAACACCAATACCAACACCGCTGAACAATGCCACGATGTTCCCCCCCCCCCTAAAAACACCAAGAACACGATTGGTTAGACCACAAGAAACCATACCAATACATCACCCCCAGCCAACACCACAACCACCACACAACGCTAATATGGGAGAAGCCTTCACGGAATTCGCGCAAGTCTGTGAAGAGATAAATCAACAAACCGACATAAACGAGATGTTACGAGCACTAAAAGATTGCAACAACCTTCTGAAAAATTGCAATACGAAAACGGACCGTTTCACGGGAACCTTGAAATTCTTTTCGACAATCAACTCATATGGGTGTTAAGCTCAAAATTAATTTATGGAACGCTAACGGGTTAAGTAACAAACTCTTCGAACTTAAAAATTATTTACTTAAAAAACATATTGATATTATGCTCATTACAGAAACTAAGTTGACCGACAATAGAACACTCAAGGTTCAGGGATACTCCGTCCACCGCCAGGATAGGGGCGGCCACGGAGCAGGCGGCGTAGCAGCAATCATACGAAACAACATTCCCCACCGACGCATACCCTTAACAGCAGGTAATAATAGTATGGAAGTTCTGGGGATAAAACTCCAGAACAACATCACTTTGGTCACGGTTTATAACAAACCATCAAACCAATTTTCACACAACGACTTTGACACGCTGTTCGGATTGGATGGCAAGGTCTTACTGGCTGACGATTTCAACGCCAAACATCCACGCTGGAATTGCCACCAATCCAATCCGAACGGCAACACACTTTTGAATTACTGCCTACACAAACACGTCCAAATCCTACACACAACCGGCCACACTCATCACCCGATGAATAATATGACACCAACCACCATAGACCTAATCCTAAACAAAAATTTATCCAACATAACTCCCCCAACCGTCAAGTGTAAACTTATATCCGACCATAACATCGTCGAATTCTTCATAAAAGACATTCCGAAAAATAACTCCAACAAACCTATCACCAGCACCAAGAACACCGATTGGTCCAGATTCCGTCGAAGGCTAGACAAATTAATCACAATAAACAATAACATCACCGACACAGACACTATAGACAACGAAATTCACTTACTAACAAAACACATTACACAAGCCAAAGCGGAAAATTCACGGACCTTTACTCCGAAAAATAACAGGGACGTGTTCCCTGAAGACATCCAGTTGTTGATCGGGGAAAAGAACCGGAATCGGAAGCTCTGGCAACAAACCGCAGACACACGATACAAAGACGTAGTGATCGGCCTGAATAGACAAGTACAGTTTGAAATTACGCGGCATAAAAACAAATCATGGGAAGACCTTCTGTCTTCCCTGCGTCCTTTAGACAACTCATTATGGAAAATAACCAAATTACTACGCAAACCTTTCGAACCCATCCCCACCCTTCAGGACTCCTCAGAAGCGGTCATGACGGATGCCCAAAAGGCGGAACTCTTGGCCAGCACTTTCCAATAAATACACACCCTCGACGACTTTGACACCCCGGAATAAAGGGAGATTAAACAAACTGTGCTTGACTTTTCAAACCGATCATACGAAATCCCTACACGACAACACAAAACACTACTAACAAATCCCAACGAAATTACACTAATCCTAAAATCCCTCCCTAACAAAAAAGCTCCTAGACCGGACAAAATTCAGAACAAGGTTCTCAAAAACCTGTCCAGGAAAGCAATAGTCCAGCTCAACTACATTATAAACGCAATCCTAATCCTTCAATACTTCCCGACGGCATGGAAGCATGGCCTCACCATCCCTATCCATAAACCCAACAAAAACCCTACCAGTCCTCTTAGCTACAGACCCATTACCCTACTTAACACTTTATCCAAACTCACAGAACAAATAATTCTACTCCGACTAACACAAGAACTAACACGACTAAACATTAACAACCCCTATCAATTCGGGTTCACTGCGGGCCTTAATACAGCCCTGCAAGTGACCCGAATTGTAAACGACATTACACACCAATTCAACAATGACAAAGTCACCGTCATGACTTTGTTAGACATCGAGAAAGCCTTCGACAGAACCTGGACCGACGGTCTTATATATAAAATGATTAAATACAAATTCAGGAATCACATAATCAAACTAATCTTCTCCTATCTCACGGGAAGAAAGATTACGGTAAAAGTAAATGCCACATTATCCGACACCAAAAGTATCGACGTAGGAGTACCGCAAGGCTCCATACTAGCGCCAAAGCTCTTTATATTGTATATAAATGACATACCATCCTTCGACAAAACAAAAATGGCCCTGTACGCTGACGATACTGCGATATACGCACACTCGTTCAGCGCACAGGTCGCCACCAAACAAACCCAAATCCACCTTGACATCATCAAACGATACTTCCAAAAATGGAAAATCAAATTGAACTCTGGTAAGACCAAGACGATTGTATTCGCCAGAAAACGTACGAACCACCGAGTATTCCAAAATCTCGTACTAGACGGACAACCCATTATTCCCCAACCCAACGTCAAATACATGGGAGTCACGATGGACTCCAGGCTAAACTTTGACAGCCATCTTAAAATAAGGCGGCAGTTGGCCTATGGAGCACAGCGAAAGATTTACCCCCTATTGAAAGGTGGGCAGATGAGTTCTGAAAACAAACGTACGTTATACAAAACCGTACTAAGACCGGTGCTAACGTACGCTTGTCCTGCATGGGCGGGTGTATCTAAAACACGTCTGAGACCCCCGGCAGGTTTTTCAGAACCGCTGCCTACGCCTTGTCACGGGGGCAGATAGATATACGAGACTAACCACCATTCATGACGATGCCCAAGTGGAATTCCTCGGAAGCCACATTTCAAGACTGTCTGAAAATTTCTACACCCATCAGACGAGCAAAAGCGAACTCACAAAAAACATCCCTAATTATAACATCCTACGAAAATACAAACTCCCGCATCAAACCCTCCCAAAATTTCAAACTCATACCCAACCCACACACCCAATCGACGACACCTGACATTATCAATAGCCGCTACGCCACTGGACGAAGTATACCTGAACCTTGAGTAGAACGTGAGTGAAAACCGTTAGCGTTCCAAAAATATATTTACGACAACGTAAGGATTAATTATTTCCTTAATTAACCCACACAATTGTTAAGTTTTTCATGATCTATTTCTGTTACGTTTTATTATGTTATGTTATTGTTATTGCTGTTATTGTTTATATCCTTGTTAATTCAAATCTCGAATTATATCAAGTTGGTTTTTTAAAAATTTTCCAACAAATGTTTCGACAAAATCCAAATACGAAAATGACAAATGTTTACAACAAGAACACGACGAATTATTGTTATACCAATCGGGTAAACCAAAAAGAAATCTGGAGATATGTGATATCACGAGGGGCTCCAAATTGTATACGAAATCTGTAATGTTAGGCCAATTGGCACTTTGTAAGTGCTCATTGGACAATCAAAGTTGTTGTAATGATTAATTTATTAATAAATATTTTAAACGTAAACGGACTAGCAATGAACCATACAAACCAGTGTGGGTTCGAATCTGAACCCAACTACATTTTTTTTATTATTTAGGAGGTTTCTTTTATTCATTTGTATTATTTACGTGTAAAAGCAATTAAATGTATGCCAATTATCAGTAATTTAATATTGTAATAAATTAAATAAATAATATATTATATTATCTATTTTATTTTATTTTAAAATTACTATTTGTAGGAATATAAAAGAAAATTATAGAAAACCCTGTATTTTGTGTAATCTTATAAATTTAAAAAATTTAACCTAGTGTTAATGTTGTTGTTAATAATAAATAAATATTATATAATAATATATTATAAAATAAAATAAACAATAAAAAACGTTACACAAACCATTCAAAGCAACAGCAACAATGCTAGCGAAAAAGAAGTTGAATCTAAACGTGAAATTTACATTCCACCCGAACCTTCAAATGACGAGAACGAAATTTTTGGCACTGCAATTCCTTTGGGAATAAATTTTGATAAACTGGATCAAGTGCAAGTTAGTGGCGACAACCTTTCAACGGCAGTAACGTCTTTCGAAGAATTAAACTTAGACGCTAGCCTTCTGAATAACATCAAAAGGTCTGGATACAGCAAACCCACCAAAATTCAGAAGTATTCCATACCGGTTGTAATGGCTGAATGTGATTTAATGGCGTGTGCACAAACTGGATCGGGAAAAACGGCCGCATTTTTAATTCCTATCTTAAACAAAATTATCTCGGATCCGAAAAATGTCGTATTTGAAGGCCATATGGAACCTCAAGTTCTTATAGTTTTACCAACTCGAGAACTTGCGCTTCAAATTTACCACGAATCGCCTATGGAGGGACTTCAGTAAGTCACCAACTCGCACGCATGCAAAAAAGGTGTCACATTTTGGTTGCTACGCCAGGACGGTTGAATGCGTTTGTCAAGCGAGGTATCATCAAATTTTCTTCTATCCGGTTTGTGGTTTTGGACGAAGCCGATCGAATGTTAGATATGGGATTTTTATCCGACGTGGAATCGATTTTGAAACACCCTACTATGATTCCAATTGAAGAAAGATAAACTTCGATGTTTTCGGCTACCTTTCCAGAAGACATTCAAAAGTTAGCTGCAAAATTTTTGCAACATTACATTTTTGTGACGGTCGGTAACGTTGGAGGTGCTTCCACAGACGTACAGCAAGTGGTTTGCGAAGTGGAGAAAGTTAATAAGAGAAACAAGTTGTTCGAACTATTGAGAGAAAATGAAAATGAAGGAACGCTGGTTTTTGTGGAAACAAAATTAAGCGCTGATTTTATAGCGGCTTTTTTAAACTAAAAGAATTTTTGGACCACGAGTATTCATGGAGATAGACTTCAGAGTGGACGGGAGGAAGCGTTGCGCGATTTTAAAAGCGGAAAAAGTCAGATCTTGGTGGTAACTTCCGTTGCAGCTAGAGGTTTAGATATTGGAAGGGTTAAACACGTAATCAATTACGATTTGCCTAAAAATATCGAAGACTATGTTCATCGCATTGGTCGAACTGGTAGAATTGGGAATTTGGGCAAAGCTACCAGCTTTTATGACGAAAATCATGATTCCGGCATTGCAACTAGTTTGGCTAGAATCTTAGACCAAGCAGGCCAGAATGTTCCACAATTCTTACTGTATGGCAAAAGAGATGTGCAAAATAAATCTTCTCCGTTCGATGGTCGCGATATGAGACAAGATTGTGATCAAGTCACGGTTTTTGAAGAACAGTGGGATGTTTAGTTTAAATATTCATTTATTATTTACATTAGATTTATGTATTTATTAGCATTTAATTAATTATTATGCTTTAATAAAATCTATAAATATGTATTTTTGATATTTTGGTTAATTTTTAGAAATGGCACCCTCCTAGTAATTAGAGATATAAGCGCCTCTGCTTTTACGTTATCTGATTAGATATAGTATGACTTTTAATTATTAATAATTTAATATTTTTTTCTAAATAATAATATGTATACCTAATATGAAAGATTTCATTTTTAAATTTAAAGAAATTCAATTTTTATTATTAACTAGCAGGTCAGGCGGATCATTTCATCAGGATCATTTATTATAATTAATTTCTTGTTTTATTAAAATCACAAAATTAGTCATATTTTTTTTACTTTTTTTTTCAAAAAATTGAAAATTGACATAGAGAGCTGGGAATAGTGGCGTTAACCTTAGAACTCTTAGCTGAATAACCAGTTAAAATTTCAATTAAATCGTGCTTTCCGTTGGGGAGATTTTGATGGGACGGACTTACATACAAACTTGGAGTTTTATATATTAAGATATATTGAGATGTATTCTTTTCCCTTAAAATAATAATTTTTTATATATTTTCGCTCGGTTAATTTATTCCAATCGAAGCAATTAATTTTTCACCATAAATAAATTTTGAGAAAGCCAAATATTAAATATTAATTTCCATTTATTTTCTTTATAAATCCAAATTTAAATTTCACTTTAAATAAATTAATTTCCGTAACTCAGAACATCAAATTTAAAAAAATTTAAAATTAAAAAAGAAACCTTTTATTTAAAATTTAAAAAATGCACTAAAAAGTATAAAATAAAATAATTTTTAAATAAAAACAAACATATTCAGCTCCTTGAAAACATTTATATAAAAGCGTGGGGCTATGACTTTCATACACAAACTGAACAGTTTCATTGAAATGCAAAGCTGAAACTTGCATACATTGCATTGTTGTAAAATTATTCTTGAACGTTTAATAGCCCCACGCTTTTATATCGATGTTTTCAAGGAGCTTAATATGTTCGTTTTTATTTAAAAATTATTTTATTTTATACTTTTTAGTTAATTTTTAAAATTTTAAATAAAAGGTTTTTTTTAAATTTTTAAATTTTTTATTTAATTTTTTTTATTTATTTATATATTATATTTTATCTATTAAATAAATTTAACAAATTTATTATTTAATTATTTATTATTTAATTGGAATTATTAATTTCCAATTAATGTAACATTCAATTATCAAACCTTATCGTTTACGAAACCAATTTTAATTTTAAATTTTTCCAATTCCAACTTCCGTCAAAAATTCTCAAGTATTATCCAAATTTCGGACAACTCGAAATAAAATAATACCAATAATAACTAATCATAAATTTACTCACTTAAATCAAAACTGTTTTCCAAAATCAAATCTAAAATCTCACATTTGAGACGCAAAATTATAACTGTTACGGGACCTTCCCGCAAAAGGCGTCCGCTGTTTTTGACGGACTAGATCGGAAGGGTAAATAAACAAAGATTTAACTCTCGCCTGATACCATGAATTTGTTAGAATATCCTCAATCAAATACAGTATTGCAGTAAGTAAACATATTATATTAATCACAAGAAACTACTTATCATACAATACAAAATGTATGTCATCTCAAAACATAATTATATCAACACACTCTATATAATATTTAATATCGTATATTTCAACACCCCTTCTCGATATTATAATTTAAATTAAATTAATTGAATTTTTAAACCTTTCCAACTTTTGAGCTGCTAATGGTTTGGTGAAGAAATCTGCAATCATTTCATTGGTCACCAAATTTTTCCAGAAAATGTCTCTTATACTCCTTTATACTCATGAATTTTTTCGATTATTTTGAAGTGGTGCAACACTATGACAAAAGTTTAAATGTAATTTTTTTTGTAATCTTACATTTAAACAAACTTTTATGTTTTCTATGGTTAAAAAGAGTATAAAGTTTGTTTTTACTGAAAATATATCCTCACCAGAGAAAAAACAGAGAAAACCATAGAAAATTAAGACATATCCTGCTTAAAATAATATAGTATGTGAAAAATGATTAAAGAGACGTTAAAAAATTCTTGTTTCCATGCTTTACTCTTAAAGATAACTACTGATATATAATTTTTCCATATTATTGGGAATAATTTTTCGTTTTAAAACAATAGAAACAAAAATTTCAATCAGAAAAGTTATTATATTAAGTATATTATCGATACTGTTTAACAAAATTGTCATAAATTGTTGACATTAAATGTAATAATTCCATAGAAAATAGATCATAAATCCTGCTCTGAGTAAGGTTGGTCTTTTCAATACTTAGAAATTTTTTCAAACTATCTTAAAATTATATAATTTCTAATGGTCTTTATGCAATCACTTTGCAGTAAAACGATTAAAAATGTTTTCTAAGTAATGTAATTATTAATTTTCGGTAAAAAAAATTTTTTATAAATTTTTTAACCATAGAATAGTATATTATACATCATGGGACTAAAGTACTACTTTTCATCCCGCGTGCAAAGGTATTTTCACGAGATGTTAGCCGAGTACAAAAATCGCAAATGGGATGAAAAGAACCTTAGTCCCGAGGTGTATGCCGGATGCTAAATGAGTTAGCCGAACATAGGAAATTAACATGTGAAAGCTACGAATGATAAGAGCATTGGGTTCTATCTAGATTTTACTTAAAAAGTCAAAAAATGGTTTTGAAATTGTTAAAATTTTCATTTATTGTACTAGCCATGTAATAAAAATTCAATTTAATTTCTATTTTTAAAAATATTGGAAACTTACATGGCCAGTCTAATAAATGAAACTTTTAACAATTTCAAAACCATTTTTTGACTTTTTAAGTAAAAGTTAGATGAAATCTAATGCTCATTCGTATGGAGCATTAAATCTCATTAACAGTTTATATTTCTTCATTATTTTTGTGTTTTAAATCTTTTATCTAAAATAATTAGTAAAGCAGATATTTGTATAAATAAATTTCTTATATTCGGCTAACTCATTCGGCACCCTATATACTATTTTTCACAATTTCGCTGCAAATGATAAATTACATATTGGTTAATAGCTACTACATTAGAAATTTTCAATTTACAATAATTTGAAAACGGCACTACATAGTTATAAAAAAACCGAGAAATAAAATTTCCTCTCGTGCCCCACCTCGTTAACCTTAAACGTCTAGAAATTAGTTGTGGGAATCGATCTATATATGCAAAATTTCAGATAAAAAAAATAGTACTTTCCGCAAAAGTGGAAGTAAAGTGACCACTTTACTCCTGGAAATGTGAAAAATATATAAGTTTATTTAAATGCAAAATTACAGAAAATAATTACTTTATAATTATTGCCATATTGTTGCACCACTTCAAAAAAATCAAAAAAATTCATGAGTATAAGGGAGTATAAAAGACACTTTCTGACAAAATTTGGTGAGTGACACTTTTCAGAAAGGCGTTAAAAAATAAGATTTAAATTTTATTTCTTTCGCTAATAATCGGCTTTTCGTTTAATAATCATGACCAAAGTATTTTTTCATGTCTTTTACTCCTAAGAATTAGCAAAAAAATCACCATCCTTTAATTTTGAATTTTACTATTTAAAAAAAAATAAAATTAGAAAAAGAGGTTTTCTTGAAAAACTCGAGAACCGTTTAAGATCAAGAGCTGAAAATTTGGCTGAATTATTTTTATTTGATACCAAAACGATCCCCCAAGTACGAGTCGAAAAGGCCGCAAGGGCAGATTTCCCATATAAACCCTGCTATACCCTTTCATATACTGGTTTGTAACAGCAATCTCGAGAGCTGATTAGATTTTGGTTGAAATCCATACGTTATTTTTTTATTTATTAAATTTTAATTATTTTTTTATTATTTTTTATTTTAATTTTAATTATTATTTATTTCAGTCCTCACATACAGTGGTAATAAGCATAAGATGGGGGATTTAGCTCCAACCATCTTATGCTTTACAATGTGTTTTTTAACTTATAAGTACGCTTCATAATTAAAATTTTAAATTGTTTAGTGCATTTTTAATTTTTAGAATTTAAAAATTTTCTGACAATATGGCACGCTTCCAAAATAACTGCTTTTTGTATTTCTGGGTACAATTTTGTTGATAGATCCAGCTTTAACAAATGGGTTTTAAATTTGGAAGATACCACACCAGTAGCCGTTATTACTATAGGAATTATTACTATTTTATTAAGACCCCATACACTCATCATTTGCATCGCTAGTGCCTCGTACCTATGAATTTTTTCGTTCTCGGTGGTTATGACATTTTTTGATAGAGGCACAGCAACGTCAATTATGACTGCATTTTGGTATCTTTTTCTTATCAAGACAATGTCAGGCCTATTATGACTAATTTCTCTATCCGTCAATATAGTCCTGTCCCAGTAGAGTAGCGAAAAATCGTCTTCAAGTACAGGTTCAGGTACGTAGTCATAATAGCAAGTTACATTTTTCACCAAGCTGCTGGTGTAATATCTTGCAAACTTGGTTGTGTCGTCTGAGATAGTCAGTAGGAGCCAAGAATGAGCATCCTCCTATAATATGCTCTATGGTTTCATTGAGGACACCACACTTTCGGCAGCGATCTGCAACATCGAGATTCATGATGTGCTTCCTGTAGTTGTTAGTGGCAATTACACCATCTTGAATCGCACACATGAATCCTTCAGTTTCAAAGTGTAGTAATCCCCGCTTCAACCATTCTACTGACATTTCTCCATCAATTCCTTCGGAGTCCAAAATTGTCGGATATTTGCCGTGAAGCACCTTATTCTTCCAATTAATATTTAAATTAGATTTTTCTTCACAATTATAATTTTGATTTTTTAAATTTAAACCACTAAAATTTTTATCCGGACTTATAATTTCACGAATTAAAGAAATGTTAATTGAATAAAAATATAATCACACAATAATTTAGTTATAGATTTACAAGAATTAAATAAATTTATTAAACCGCGTCCTCCTTTTTTTCTCTTAATATATAGTCTTTCCACTGCAGATTTCGGGTGTAAATATCTATATTTATATAAAATTTTTCTTGTTAAGGTGTCCAAGGCATTTAGGTCTGTATTCGACCATTTTAAAACTCCGAAAGAATATGATACGACTGGAACCGCCCAGGAGTTAATAGCCGAGATCATATTCCGAGACGTTAATTTACTTTTCATTAAAATTTTTAATTTTTGCATATATTTTTGCCTAAAATCTTTTTTTAAAAGTGTATGGTCCAAAACAAACTTTTGTTGCATTCCCAAATATTTATACATCTGATGCGGTAATAGTTTGGGAATTTCGTTTAATACATCAAATTTAGAAATTGGTGTACCCCTATGTATGTCAATTTTTGCACATTTTTCAAGTCCAAATTCCATGCAAATGTCCATACTAAATAATTTTGTAGTTTGTATTAAGTTAAAAAGTTGATCTTCACTTCGAGAATATAATTTTAAATCGTCCATGTAAAGTAAATGAGTTATCGTAGAGTTGTTTTTAAAATTTAGCCTAAATCCTGCAGCGGAATCGTTCAATAATGTCGAAAGTGGATTCATTGCTAGACAAAACCAAAGCGGACTCAAGGAATCTTCTTGAAAAATGCCACGTTTTATTTTAATCGAGTCCAAAATAATAACAGTGTTCCACTTCGACATCATTGAAGATAAAAGCCTTACAATCTTAGGATTAATTTTGTAGATCTTTAAGATTATTATTATTATTAATTTTTTTTTAATTTTAATTATTATTATTAATATTTTAGTAATAAATGGGAAAGTTATGTGTTGTCACATCAGATTTTTTTGTATCGAAGATGACGATTTTGATTTTAATTAATTGATTGTCGAATGGGTTACTTATTATAAGCATATATCAATTGAAGAATTCGAAAATATATATATGTTAGCATTAGTAGTAAGGGATACGGTTCTGATTATGAATAGACCACTAGAAGGAAATGTTACCTAAGTGTTGACCTGAGTATGTTAATACGTTAATACGATTGGTAATGCGAAAGAAACTATATAAGGAAGAAAGGAATAACAGTAACCAACAACCAAGGAAGGAACTAGAAAGGAATAAGAACAATTATAAGGAAGAATACTGAAGAACAACACTAATTAGGAAGAATAATAATTAAGAAGAACAATAATTGGCAATATTTTAGAAGTAAAAGAAGAACGATCAAACATCAGAAGTGGGATAATTACTAACGATCTAACATATATAAAGGCTTACTGACGATATTTTGCATTGGGATTTTGCTAGAATGTTTCAAGGTCAAACTGAAGCTCAAATTTATCGAATTGGACGAAAAAATAGAAAATAAAATTACAGAAGATATTGATTTTATTGGGAACCAAGTTTTAACTAAATGAAGCGAATGGAGCTGAAAATATAGTTATTGAAGAAAGTGAAGATAGCGAAAATTAGAACATTCATGTCCGTTTTCAGGAACATTTATTTAAGAATTCTCTAACAAAGAATTCTTAACGCTAGGTATACAATTAAATAATATTTAGGAAAATTTGCATTTTACCAATATTAACCCTTGCTATACTATATTCATTTAACACCTGCAGCTAATGTAATCAGTGATCAGTGCGTTATTAGCACGTGATTGCATTATGTTTATTGGACCTGCGAAAACCAAATTTGACGTAAAAGTTTCTTATTTCCAAGTTAGGGAACTCTTTAAGGTAAGAAATTGTTGGTGAAAACGGGCATCAGATGATTAAATTGATATTGCTGACGAACTTTTTAGCGATGACCAAGTTTTTAACGACGAAATGATTTTCATTAGTATGAAAGTAAGTATTTTGATAATTTGAAACTGATACTGGATACTGATGGCTTAGAAAATTTGAATTTTTTTAATAATCTCATAGTTACTTAGCTAAATTAAACACCTTGTTTTTAGGTAAGTACAATTGAATTAAATTAAAAGTTTTGGTTTAGAAACTTATCATCTTCCATAGATATAGTAGGTACTTATTTCACAAGACAGTTCTTCAATTTGAATTATTCCAATCTTTCTCGATAAATATGGTTTAGTTAACAAATCGCCTATTTTGGTAGCAATAAATCCTTTTAAGTGTAGCAAAATCTTCCAAATTACCATTGTCGGCATTCTTTCTTAAAATTTTTCTTAATTATAACCATCACTTTGGCATTATTTAATTGAACGATGTTATTTGGAGGTAAAGGTTTAATATTCATATTTTCTAGGCGAATTTCATAAATCCCATCAGTTCTATACGTAACATCTACATTTCTTCGAGGCATTAAGTTCGCATTGGAAAGTTTTTTGGCATTCTTTGGAGTTCTCTCCGCTGCGCTCCGAGCCGTTTTGGCTGGCGCAACCACGGCAAATCACGTTTTGCTATCTACCCAAATCATAAAACTGTATAGTTAAACTTGTGGAACAAATCGATATGCACCCTTTGAAAATTATTGCTAACGACAGGCCATGGTCGTAATGCTGTGTCTGTTCTGTTATTTTGCGCTTCTTGACAACGACCACATAGCGCGATGAACGTTTCAATGTCTTCGTTCATTCCTGGCCACCAGCAGTATGATCGAATTAGCATTTTTGTACTTACGACACCGATGTGTTGGTCATGAAACAATTCTAGTACCGATCGACGTATCT
Source organism: Cantharis nigra (assembly GCA_958510845.1). Taxonomy (NCBI): domain Eukaryota; kingdom Metazoa; phylum Arthropoda; class Insecta; order Coleoptera; family Cantharidae; genus Cantharis; species Cantharis nigra. The sequence goes on from OY294029.1 coordinate 18,195,079, forward strand.
TTTCTGGTATTACTACTTTGTTGTCGCACATAAGGCAACCTGCTTCCTCCGACAACTCCTGCCGCTTCGCGAAGTATGACTTGTACTGTATGTCTGACCGATTCTGGCCAACCCTTCTATGTGAGTTCCAATACTTTTGATATAACTTCGTCTTTCTTGCTGGTGCGCATTCCACTGTGCTGAACGAATATAGGGTTTCTGGTATATTCGTAGTTTCCTTTACGGGTAATATTGATAGGGCGTCTGCATTACCAATATTTTTTCCTTTCTTGTATTCAATGGTGTACCTATATCCCGATAGAATGATTGGGGTGTATGGGGTCGTCCTGTACTTCGCATTTCGGGCAGAATCCATCTTCTGACTTGCCAAGTCTTTTTAGGTGTCTGCCCATTTCTCCATGGCCAGTGAGGATCTGGCTCATTTTGAACGTCGTTTTTTGATTCGTGTGGTTTCTGACTTCCGATATGAACTGGTGGGTAATGCGTCCATTTTCGGTTTTATCCCATCTTGTTTGCCATTCGTTCAAAATCAGGTCTTCCATGGTTCTCTTGATTTCAGATTTGTATTTAAACAGGGCAGGGTCAATGTCTGTGTTTAAAAAGGGAGTGGATCTTCCTTTCTTAAATTTTTTCCAGGCGTTAAGTTTCTTGATTTCTAGATCAATAAGATGAATCCCAGCAATGACTCCTGCAGCCAGGGCTGAGACCGTCTTGTAGGTTTTTCCTATCATCCTAAAGCTGAATCCGTAGGTTGATAGCAGCCTGGCTCGGATGTGCTTGTTTTCTATCTTATTGATCTAGATTTCGTGTCTATACGCGATTATTGGTACGACTGCTCCGCGGTAGATTTTCTTGAGATTTTCGCTGCTTTTGGGTTGTACCAAACCCAAGGCTGACCACTAGCCGCTGGGTTTTTTCGCACACATAGTTGATGTGTTTCTGCATCGAGAGTTTCTCATCCATAAGTATGCCAAGGTATTTGAACTTCTTGACAATTTGGATGTGTTTTTCATTTACCATGATTTGTAGGTCCTAATTGTGGATACGAGTTGGGTATTGACACATGATTTTGGTCTTTTTCTCAGATAGTGTAAGTTTTACTGACTTACACCATCTCTGTAGATTGTCTAAATTTTTCTGCAGTCTGGTTTTGAGTTCCCGTTTTGAAAAAGCCGTCACTATCGCCCTAATGTTATCTGCGTATGCATCTACTAGGGTTCCTTCTTCTTCCAATCGTTCGGGGCTTTGGAGGTAGTCGTTTAAAAGTGCATTCCAGAGGGTTGGCCCGATGACCGAGCCCTAGAGGTAACCCTTGGTGCATATTTTGTCTATGGTGATGTTCCCTGACGTGATAGTGACCTTCCTGTAGCTGAGGTAGCTTTTCAAAAGCAGTTTCATCCTGTGGGGGACTCCCTTCTTCCGAAGAGAGAAAAAAAGGGCAGGCCACCATAGGTGATCGAATGCTCCAGATATGTCATAAAAGATTACGGCTATGAAAGTGTATTGCGGTTTTGTTTTGGTCGGATCCACGTCAATTCGTCGCGGGCAATTCGTCGCGGACAATTCGTCGCGTGTAAAATAACAAAAATAACAAAATAATAAACAATAAAATAACAAATATAAATTATATTTGTAATTTAAAATTATGCGCAATTCCTCGAAGATAATCCAAAATTGGTCTGTTTTGATAATCTTCAACCACAACTGCTATTCGTACGGCAGTGTCTTTGTACTTTTTTTTTTGTGTACTTCAATTCCAGCTATAAACTGTTCTATTTTCAACTTATTCAAACTTTCTTCTTTTTGAAGCCCCTTTACAAATTTCCATATGCTAGGATGGGCGGCGTTGATTATTGAAGAAAAGCTGTTGTGCCATCTTTCAACTGCGTTGTTGGTACGCGGAATATTTTGTGCGACCTCTTCGTAACAATTCCATATATTTATTGAAAATAATGGAGGACGCCTTCTTCCTCTTCTGTCTGATCGACCTATCCAAGTATCTTCAAAATAATTTATTAATGGCGTCAAAATGTCTTCATTTTGTATGTAAAATGCGCTGTCTAATAATACTTGAAACGATTCAACGACGTCGTTCTCCGGCACAAACGCCAAAGCTGCAAGTAGTCTCATATTCAACGCAAAATCTGCATCTTGAGTATAACAAACTTGCAGTCCCCCTTTCTGTATATGTCTCCATATGCTTTGAGTAAAGTGGAAAAAGCATCCTCGTATCGCAATATTTTCGAATTCATTGCGACATGCATTCATTGCAGCCATTTCGAAGTCGAATAGAATGGTTAAGGGTTGAACCGCAGGCTTCAACATTTTTATAATTCGAAATAAACGACTATAAGTATCTTGAGACTTATTCGGCAGCAAGGCATATATGGTTGGAATTACATTGCTGTATTGCACGCCATGAATTGTATACAATTGAGCAAACAATTGTGGTACAGTGGTAAAAGTTCCATCCGCGAACCAATGGTCGGAATTCAACATAAATTCTAGGTTCGCCTCAGTAGAAAAAACTAAAATTCTGTCTTCACCGGGTCCACTATCATGTAATAAAAACGGTTCTCCAGAAGACGTGATGGTTAATTCTTGTGGAAAGACTAATTCCTGCAATGACATAGGATTTGCAGGCACGGTTTCTTTTTCCACGCGTGCACGTTGAACGGTTCTTTTTATTGCAGAAAGCGGTGGTAATTGGCCTGAGGCAGCAACCGATACTTCTTCTGAAATTGTTGCAATGATATTTTGAGTAGTTCGTCCTGTTTCTGTTGCAATATTCTTCGCTTTTGTTAGTGCATTCCGAACTTCAATATCTACTGCATCAGCAACATGATTGTGGCTAGTGTCTTTTACAACTTCTTCACCAATGGTGTGAACACGCTCCGAGCAACGCGACTTGTGGTATTCGACACATTTCCAAATCACTTTTCCACTCGATTCTATGCTTCTTTCTCGTCTATGAATATAGCCTTTAAATAATAATAACTGGCGGCCTTTCTCACTTTCCATATATTCAAGCACCATTGTGGAAGTGAACTGTTAATTTTTTTTTCTTTTTTGATTTTAGTTTATTATATACTAGATAAAATATTAAGTTGGTATATTTTATACCAACTTAATATATTTTTTTTAAATTCACCCCACGTGGTGAAGTTAGAAAAACGGGTACCCTGTATAACCGAAAACAGAAGATAACAAATTGAAGTGACATTTTGGCAACTCTCAGTTACATTTGGCGAATTTAATCGCGATCAAATCGTTTCATACGACGAATTCTCTACTGCGACAAATTGTCGCTTTCGCCGAATTGTCGCTTGCGCCGAATTGTCGCGTGCGACGAATTGTCGCGCGACGAATTGTCTGCGACGAATTGACGGTACACCGTTTTGGATAAGATTTATGTCCCCAAGGTAGTTTTGTAGGGTCGTGACGGTGGACCTACCCTCGGTGAACCCGTGCTGCCTTGGGGGAGTGGAAAGAGGTCTGGGTTTGAATGAGTCTGTTTTTAAAGAGTTTAAACGGTATTATTATTTATAGTGAATAATCTCTGTAATAAAAGTGGTTTTACACTGATTTTCCACAACATGTCCCAACCCTATTGTTGCATTCGTCCGTTTGCATTCTTATCTTAAAAGTTTCTAAAGTTGTTTTAGCTATATTGGTTATACTATCTTCACAGTTAATTTCTGTAATGTTTTCTGGGAATGAATGTTTCGGAAAATGTTCGTACAATAATAGTTCTGCTCGAGTTTTATATATATATATATGAATGATCACACCTTTATTCACAACTTGGACTACTAATTTTGCGAACCTATTGCTGGCTTTAGTTGATTCCATGTATAACTCAATTTCGGCAAAATTGCATTTAATGAGTTTTGAAAAAACGGTTCTCAATTGTCGTTATATTTATTTTTCTCATCCAATCAACAACAGCCATTTCTGACTATGGTTCTAAATATAACTTTCGGGGTCTCTTCTTGGGAGGAACATTCATTCCCATCCATGATTCTTCAACGATTCTTTCAATTCCTAACTGACAAGAAGCACACAGATTATCAGGCAACAGCAGATTATGTTTTGGTTGTAAATTATCTGTTTCAGATTGGAAATTGTTAACTACGGATGCCTGATGTATTCGCTAACAAACTCATCCACACTTAGGAGAAATTTCTCGTGAGCAAAAAAACTTTTAAAATTATTATCGGTTTCAATTTCTTTCTTTTCCTTATCATGTAGCTTTCCCATGCAAAATTTTCCGCATCCACAATCTTGTTGGGCTCAACTGTTCCTGTAGATAAACGTCCAATAAGCCACTTTTAATTAATTTCGCAAATTGTCCGGTTGCCATTATAGTGTTCTTCTGTTTCGGAATAAGCAACAATAAACATAGCATCTAATAATAACTGCAAATCTTCTATTCCTTGACATTGTACAACTTGTCCCATACTTCGAAGATAAAATAATGTTCTTGTTAGTTTATGTTGATTTCTAAGACTAGGCCTTCTAGTAACGAGCTTTATTTATTTCTAAATGAAAGTATGAAATGGTGAAAGTAACTAATCGAATAAATTAGCCCAAAAAAGATTTTCGGTAAGACTGCGAAGCAGTGTAGGGATATATTGGCGGTATTGAAGAAAAGGGCGTATCCACCACAGGCGCTGTCCGCTTATTTGAATAACGTCGAGCGAAGACTTGTCTTCAATAAACCCTAGGGTTTATTGAGGGAGCTCCCTCAAGGGTTACCGCTCGTACACTTACAACATTCACGATTGCGATAATGGGGGCTTAGAAGAGTGAATCTAGCGGTGAATCGTCCGAAGAGGCCCCCAATTCACCACAAATATCTACTCTAAACCTCTACATCTCGTGATTGTATTATGCATCTTTCACCACTCCTAGACGAATCAGTGGTCTCCGCGGCCTTTTCAAGGCAATCCGAAGGTGCACCAGAACGTTGGACCGCCTATCAGGCTAAGCGCGAGGGTCATTAGCACTAAAGGTAAAGATATCACATCTAAGCATAAGAGAAACAACTTCATGTCCACCTTAATAAAGAATCCGGAAACGACTCTCAACGCAACTTGGTTTGCGTTACTTAGTATTTTTCAATCTTTAATCAATATCAGGAAACAAAGAGTTAACTTTAATTGGACCAGAATACTTTAAAACTTAACTTAATGTTATTGTTGCAAAGTCGCATTTTCAAAAATAAATGAGAAAAAGTTGGGTCCAAATGGCGGATTGATTATTACAACATTATTTAATAAAACCTCGATTGAAAAGACCTCGTTTTAAAGATTTGCTAAAAATGAAAAGTAAAGTCTCTCCGAGATGACGTATATGAAAAGAGACAAAGAAAATAACCCAATCGATCAGAGAGTATCAAGAAAAATGAATAATAGCTAACACAACTAATAGAAATTGTAATATTTAACTTATAAGTTAGTTTGTAACCAACTTGCTTGATCTTGTAACTAAGAGAATGGAAATAACTATATTATATTTATCTAGACTAAATAAATATTTAAAATTATTTTCAACTCAATTTCATTGTCTACTTAGTTATTTACTAGCGAGGGTCCAGACGAGAATAAGCCTCTATTGGCGTGGGAACGGCAAAGGGCTGCTTTATCAATGCCATCCCCCTTGATGAGGCTATAAGAAGGGGAAAAATACAAAGCCTTTCCAAGGATTTGACTCCATTCTCCACTCGAGAACGTTGCGAGCGCATGGGAAAAATCTCGAATCCCAAAACGCTCGAAAAGATCATAACGGGCATGTGCACACAAGCAACCACGGTCATCAGTGGTACTAATATCACAATGTCCTTGGACAGATATCTTCTCCTCTTCTCTTCAATCATTTGGAAATCCAACCTTCTCTTTCTTAGAATTTACTGATTTTTACTGATGCTGGTCTTCGTTGCCGATATCTTCTTGTAAGCGAACTCGATCTCGGTAGATCATCGTCCCGCTATGCAAGAACATTCAAAAGATCAAATAGACTCTAATTATTTTGTAAATGTCGTGATGCTCGTGAATGTGGATTTAGAAAATAAAATCCAGCATTTGGATGAAAAAATAGACCATATAGAGGGAAAAGTGGATGATCTAATAGAAAAGACAGAAACAGCCAATACAAATACCACTGAAATTAAATTAATAATTATGCAACGACTGATTGCTTTGATTAGTAACAATGTACAACCAAGTACATCAGTCGAAGATTTTCGTTTCCTAGAAAACAAAATACAGATTAAAAATTCACAAGAACTCGATAATATCGAAAAACAACTAAGCTAACAGCATTTTAATAATATTTCAGTCGAATATTTAGCCAAATTTAACAGAAAGAATTATCTATGTGATCAACAATTGGAAATTCATCGAGTAAGAGATCGACAATTGGACAATGCAATCAATCAGGCAAACGCTTTTGTCCAGTTGCAGAATCCAGTCAAAGATGAAATTGAATTAACGATAACGATTACGCTACAAATGACAATAGACCCAGCAACATAAATTTCCCACGTTTATTGTCTATGATGAATGTCACGGCGCAAACATGGTAAATATTACAGCAGCTGACCGAATCTCAGATGCAATAAAAAATATTAGTAACATCGGCATAGAGAGACTCATTCTATAGAAGCTATCAACAAGACCGGGCTTGCCAAAGAAGTTGACGCTCTTTGTCGGTGCGAAGCTGATGCTTAGATATAACATCGATACAAGCAAAGGCCTCGTTAATGGTGTGATAAGCGAAGTAGTCGAAATTATTTGGCCATTATAATATCGTCGAGCACAAATGTATGCAGAAGATTTGCCCAATGAAAAAATAAATTTTGTTGAGATCGGCACATCATAGAACCTAGGACTGTTGAATTTCCTGCAAAATGATCAGCCGGTATAGCAGAAAGACGAATGCTTCCTCTAATTCCTTGATGGGCTGAGACAGTTCATAACTGACCCTTGGAATGGCGAACCCCATTGTTCGGTTCACGCCGACCCTTGTTACCTAAAAAGACGTCTGTTTTTCTTGAAGTTTTCTATTTTGCCAAGATTATGGGGCTTGGATCTGCAGGATCAACTTGGGTCTTTATACTTTAACAGTTCATTGATTCAAAATTTTGCTTATAGGGTGCTATGTAGGGCTAATTGCTAATTGTTTATCCGATTATCCGAATTGTGTATTTTATACTATATAGGAAGAAGTAATAATAGTATATTTCAATACATAAAAAAAGTAAAGATGAAAATGGTATCCTATCAGAGCAAAACTTGTTTAAAAAAACAATCAAGAAGTACCATATACAGAATTAGACGAAAATTGCAAAATGAAGCTATGGCCGATCTACTGTCTTCGCCAACAGTAGTAAATCTAATTAATTATAATAAAACTGTTAATCCAGGTAGAAATAATGTTTGTTCTTACCCCATTAACCAATTTCAAGAAATTTCCAAAGTAGAAAAAAAGGTAATTCAAAGCGACGAAAATAATATTTGTAATGAAGCCGACAAACTTGTCAGTAGCGATCACCTTTCAGACAGCAATGATGCAGTAAACAATGAAGATGATTATGATACCAATAATTATGCTGATGATTGTGGTATTAATAATCCACGTAAAACACGGAAAGAAAATGAAGAAAAAATAACAGAACCAAGGTTGGAAGAAGATGTACCTAGCGATACGAATGACTTAGAATCCGTGCAAGGTTGTGGAAAAAATAGCTGCCGATGTTGTTTAGCATCTTCAAGAGCATTACAAGATATGGAGGAGGCGTATGCTAAGAAAATAGTGGCAAAGGAAATTAAGGCAAATGTGGTTATTGAAACTAATGAACGGGTTCGGGAACTCCAGAAAGAATTCCAAAAATTCAACAATAACCATCATATAAATTTTGATATTTCAGGTTCAAATAAACACTTGCCTATGAAATCCTTGGACGAGTTGCTTCAATTTGAGGAAAAGCTGGAAAATGTTGAATTTCGCAACAATATAGAAATGCAACTACGCATTATAGGAGAAGCATCAGGAGATCAATGCACAAGATTGCTTTGGAAAAAAGTAATGACCAACGACCTCCAATACCAATGCAGCTGGACTGGCAGGAATGGTAAGAAAGCCATGCAACATTCGCCATTGAATGATTTAATTGAAAAAGTGGTTCTAACACAGTACAAAGACACAAAATTAAAACAAATCCAGGCAACAACAAAAGATTATTTGCAGCACGCCAGCAACCGTATAAAAACACCAAAAAAATAAAATTCGTCACGTTAAAGAAATATTTTTTACTGATTATTCTTTTTATTTTTTTTTGTAATTTTTTTCCAGTTTTCTTCAATTTGTTTATTATATAAATAAATGTCCGAAATTGAATATATTGTTGTTAATAATGAGTCGTTGCTCCAACATGTAGTTCGAATCTCAGGAGATGGTTCATGTTTATTCCATTCGTTGTCCTATTTGATGTATTGAAACTGTGAACAAGATATTAATGTGCGACAATTAATTGTAAATCACATAGTAGAACGATGGGAAATATTTCAACCTTTCACGGATGATGGAAGGGGTAATAATTTTGTTGTGAGACAAAACTATGAATATGAAATGTTGAGACACACAACTTACGGAACTATTTATCTGCGAGTTAAAAGCCGCTGCCGAAAAGAATCATCAAGAGGCTTCGATTTCATGGTTTACTGAATAGTGGTCATTTCGATGTTGACGAATTTCCTTCACCCACTGTAGATGATACTCAATTAGTATGTTTCTCACATGTTCCTGCCTCTATTCGAAAATGTGATAAAAGAAAGTTTTTTAGAACTGATATTTCCGAAAAACCTACGTCCAAAAGAATTAAGCGTGGAAAGTCTTCAAATACTGCGCCTACACCAAAAAATCTGACGAGGAAGTTGCCGCCCAGCGAAAAACAGTAAAAAGACGGAAGGCGAGAAAGAAAAGGTTCTTCGTAAAAATATGACTGATGTCCAAAAAGAATGTCGGAATCGCAATCGTGTGACAAATATGACTCTTTAGTAAATTGAACAAAAGCGGATTGCTAACATGACGTCAGAACAAATCGCCCAACATCGCGAACGAAATAGTGATGCAATTCGCCCAGGAAATCGTTCCTGTACTTAAAAATTCCACTTCGATAATGACGATGACCAGCTTCGATGCTGAGCTTATTAGGAAAGCCAAAATTTTAATCTTGGACGAAGCTATAATGGCCCCCAATAACGCACTAAATTGTATCAACAAACTCCTTCAAGAGATCACAAAAAACACCAAAGCTTTTGGCGGTAAAGTTTTAATTCTTGGTGGTGATTTCAGACAAACTCAGGGACAGACGTTAGAAAAAGTTGGGATATATTTGCCTGAAGCATTTAGCCACGGTCATCTCTATGTTAGCAATGTCAAGAGTGCGGAGATCTGAAGATAATAATAGTTGATGGTAAAGAACAAGGGAAATTGATGCAAGGTTCACAAGAAGTAGTGTACACGAAAAATATTGTGTACAAGGAAGTGCTAACGCCCTAGGCAGCGTTCAAGATATTATTTCCTACAATAATTTATTTTCAATTAACAAATAAAACAAATTAAAATTAATGAGTACAATTTGTTTAATAATTATTGGGTTATGTACCGTACTTTGAGTAGCACAATAAATTAAACTTAAGAATATTTCTAAAGAATAAGTTGATTTTATTTAGATCGCCGTTAAAATAGAGATGCAACGATCGATCGATAGGGTAGCGTTAGGAATTTTTTAATTAATAATAAAATAAAATTCCGCTATATGAAAAAACAATTAAAATTTAGTAATCCTAATACATAAAAGCCCATAAAAAATTTAGTAATCAAATCCTAATATATTATAAAAAGCCCGAAAGCTGTTGCTCCTGCCGCTTCTGTTACACAGCATGTTATATTTTTGGTTAGAAAAACCCAAAGTCGCATTAATGAGAAGAAATGGAAAAACAAAGAGAAAGAGGAAACAACAGCAATTATACATACATACATTCAATTATAGCAAGATACTACATCGCCAGTCAAAGATATAAGATAAAAATGAAAACAGAATTGATGAGAAGAGAAACATGTAGTCGTTTCTTGAGCTTGGAACTCCGATATCGAATGATGAAGTGTTACGTTTGTAATGATAAATTCCTCCTCACTTGTTGGGGATCCAGAATTTTTCTCTACACGCTGGGAATAAATCAACCAGCTTTTATTTACTGTCAAAGCCCAAGATGTTAATCTAGCTGATATGGTGCGGAAGCGAAGATCATAAGTTCCGAAAAAAGGTGACAGATAACAAAAAATATATAATCTCTACAAGAAGTTTCCTGCCAATAAAATCGAAAGCTACAACTGGTGAAAAAAGATCGTAACTACTTGCCTTAATATTATCCTATTGGAGAAACATAAAAAAGGACAAGTAGTTCACACCGAAAGTTTAAAATAATTTAATTATTAAAATTAAATAGTTCGCTTTGTTGAAAATTATTGTTGTGAAAATTTGCGAGCAAAGATAAATACTTATCGATAAATATGCTCGACCAGATGCATTCGCTTAAATTAAAGTTGCGGTATTTAAAATTATTGAAAATAATTTTACTATAAAATCAGATGTAACAAAAAAATCGAAATATTCTCCAGATAACTACGACGATTATCAAAAAGATGCTGATCTTAACAGATCCGTGGTAAATACCATTTATCAAATTACAAAAAGATGAAAAATGTCATAACAAAAATGAAAAAAAATTTTTTTAATTAAAATTTTTTTAAAACTTGTTCAAATTGTTGAACATCTAATTTAATTAAACTGATCTTTTTATCAGACCTATCTTTGCATTCAAAATTCCAAGGGTGGTTTGCTCTTTTCCTTAAAAGGGTTGAACTGTCAATGTTTATAAATAGCAGTAAATGTAGACCATTGAAATTAAAATCAAAAAAATTATTGCACTATTAACATTTTAGGGGTTGTCATCACAGCGCGAAGGGATGAAACAATACGGGAGTGACATTGGTCGCGAAAATTGTTCCCCTCGATGATGAAATTGACCTGTTTTTGTATTACTTGAAAAAAAAATTCTGCTGGCCACAATCCCGTCTGTTTCGTTTGCAAACGGCCACCCTGTGTATAGTAAAATCTTGCCTAAATTCAATTAATTGTTAGTTCACAAACACCGATAGAAAAAATATTCACACCTGTTGGTTACTGGGATCACAATACGATTGAATCTCTCCCTTCCCTAGCTAAGCTATCATAGACTTACAAAATTACATAGATGTGCAAGTTAGTATTATAGGTATTTTATTTTAAATCTATGGCTTACAACGCTATAAAATCACTACCAATTTAAATATTGCTAAAAAATCTCTATATAAGCGAGTAATTAATGAAAGTATTAAAACTAAAAATCAATACAATAAAAATCAAATATTAGATTTACAAACATTTTAGAAAAAAAACGATCAGGAAGAAATGATAATAAAAGTTGAAATAAAGCTAATAACAATGCGCAAGATGCAAACGCCGCCAACACGGCTCAAACTCAACAGTCTGGATCGTCCAACTTAGCTGATATGTTTTTAAAGAATACAAATTAAAAATTGCAGAAATTGTGCCTGAATTTTCAAACAACGTAAACTCAAAACAAATTTGTGAGCCTGCAGTAGATATTGAAGATTTTTAAGAAAAGCCTAATACAGAAAGCAAAAGGACACGGAAAAGATGTGTAGTGATCCATAATTAATTAATCCTTTAATAATAATTAATCCTTTAATCCGATTAATTACCAACTGACAAAGTTTATTATACAAGTCAAATTATATATTAAATAAAATAATCCTTTCAAAGGAAATGTAGTAACAATTAATAATAGGGATAACTATCCCTAAAGATGAAATACTGCTCTCAAAAACAATAAAGAACGTATTCAAATCGAAGAACTAGTGTTTCCGAAGATTTATAGAAGGAACAAGCCAAACCAGACCTGAAAAATGCCACTCAAAATTATATTAAAGAAGCAGTTCCAATCGAAGAGCATTTTATTGTCAAAAACAAACAAGATATGTGCGAGGATTTTGATATTACTTCAACTGACTCTAAACTGAACGATATCGAAACAAAATCGATTTTGCAAATCTCAAACGAAGCAAATATTGAACAACAAACAATTGAAAAGAAGTTATAACCGTGAATTTCTATTATCTATGAAGGATATATGTTAAAGTTTAACAACCCTTGGAAGTGTTGTCTACGTGATCAACTGGATCTACACGGGGTAAATTGTTCACTCTTCTACCAAAATTTAGAAATCAAAGAAATAAAATGGAATTCGAACACAATTTTCGTTGCCTGTTCAAGCTAACGTGAAGTTAAGAGAAAAAATCGATTTTCTCGTTGGTACGAAACCTGCCGGTTTACTTAGAATATTAATACACAATAATCATTTTTATTAATTGTTAATTGTAACAATTCATCTTTTGTATGAAAACTTGTAAGTTTTAGTCGTTTTACCCCGTTTTAACCGAAAGATAACCTCAAACTTGAAATTTGTTGCTATTGTGACAAATTTCCAAGGTAATGTCATCTTAAAAACAATTCAACATGATACAAGTAAATAGGAATAATGAAAGCAAAGCTGATAATATTTTAGATGGTTTTCAAGTAAATTGGATTTGTTTGCGAGATGTCGATGGTGGAAAAGTGTTTTGGCAGGGTTCGGACGATTTAACATTTCCTAATATTGAGCACGAAGCTCGCGTTCCTAAAAGTATTCTTAAATGTCGAGCACTAACGAGAGAAGTCAATTTCAGTTCGAAAGAAGCCATGGAAAAGTTTCGTTTGGAACAGAAAGTTTTATTTAAAGGACGCGTACTTGAAGAGTAGTACTTTGATTTTGGCTTCGTAATGCCCGAAAGCACCAACACTTGGGAATCGATAATGGAGGCTGCTCCAGAATCTCAAATGATGCCGGCCTCGGTTTTGAACGGCAATATTGTTATCGAAACAAAATTTTTTGATGATAAGTTGCTAATATCCACATCGATAGTTCGCCTGTTTTATACTTAAATTTATTTAGTTAATATAAATGATATTAGAAACGTGTGAAAATGCATGGCGTCCATCACGTTTCGAACCTGCTTAAGATCAAGAAAAACAAATTACGAGATGTCGATGGTGGAAAAGTGTTTTGGCAACGTGTGAAAATGCATGGCGTCCATCACGTTTCGAACCTGCTTAAGATCAAGAAAAACAAATTACGAGATGTCGATGGTGGAAAAGTGTTTTGGCAGGGTTCGGACGATTTAACATTTCCTAATATTGAGCACGAAGCTCGCGTTCCTAAAAGTATTCTTAAATGTCGAGCACTAACGAGAGAAGTCAATTTCAGTTCGAAAGAAGCCATGGAAAAGTTTCGTTTGGAACAGAAAGTTTTATTTAAAGGACGCGTACTTGAAGAGTAGTACTTTGATTTTGGCTTCGTAATGCCCGAAAGCACCAACACTTGGGAATCGATAATGGAGGCTGCTCCAGAATCTCAAATGATGCCGGCCTCGGTTTTGAACGGCAATGTTGTTATCGAAACAAAATTTTTTGATGATAAGTTGCTAATATCCACATCGATAGTTCGCCTGTTTTATACTTAAATTTATTTAGTTAATATAAATGATATTAGAAACGTGTGAAAATGCATGGCGTCCATCACGTTTCGAACCTGCTTAAGATCAAGAAAAACAAATTACGAGATGTCGATGGTGGAAAAGTGTTTTGGCAACGTGTGAAAATGCATGGCGTCCATCACGTTTCGAACCTGCTTAAGATCAAGAAAAACAAATTACGAGATGTCGATGGTGGAAAAGTGTTTTGGCAGGGTTGAATGAACTAACCCCCGAAAAATTTGAAGTGTTGGCAAACAAGATTTTGTTATTAGATATCGGAACTGGTGAAAGAATGCGCGGTGTGATAGACATGATTTTTAAAAAATCCGTATCTGAACCAAAGTTTAGCACGGTTTATGTGCATCTTTGTTTCGCCATGGCTAATATAGAGGTTTTTGTAGAAAATCAAATGGGAGAAATTCAACCAATTAAATTTCTGAAGGCTTTTGGCTAAAAAGATTCCAAAGAGAATTTGAAAAAAGTAGGAAAAGTGATGAATTACGCAATAAAAAATTAGAAGAAATTAGAAATTGTGCGGATCAGGTCGAAAAGAAAGCTCTGCAAGATGAATTCAACGAATACGAAACCAATATGCGAAAGAAATTTGTAGGGGCTGTTAAACTTATGGGAGAGTTATATAAACAAAGAATGCTAACAGCCAATATTATGTTGAATTGCTTGAAATCGGTGCTTATAGGAAGGGATGATATTATTGGTCAAATGTTGGATAAAGCATGAAGTAAAATGTTAGCGAAATAATGGAAACTATACATCGAATTGCCACAAAAACCAATTGGAGTAAGCAACAGATTTAAATTTATGCTTTTAGATAGCTTAGATTGAATGATTGGATACCAAGAATTGAAAATTCTTCCCCCGAAAAACTTTTGCAGATTAATACGAAAGCGCAAAAAGAAACAACTGCGAGGATGAGTTTACATGCTCCAATGCCTTCAAAATCAATGGAAACTCGAAGAGAATCAAGGGATGGAAGGGCAACGGTTTAGCAGTTGCAAAATTAATAACCAAAAAGATTCGTATAACCCTGGTAACAATATTCGGCCATATAATAAAAAGAATAAGCAACCAGACAATATTCGTGGTTCACAATCCAGTCTACAATACAGGTCGTATGTTAATTAGAATTCTTCAAACAGACGTTACGTATGATAGCTTCTCTAATAGAAATCGAAAAAATATTCCTAAACAATCGATGTCCCTTCTCTGACTTCAACAAACTGTAGATAAATCGGCTTTGAAACCTGAACATATGACTCCGGAAATAATATCAAAGCATGAAAAGGCTTTTGAAAACACTGTTTAGGAATACTGTGCCGAAAATTGTAACATCGAAGAGTAGAGAAGAATTTCGTGATATTCTCCGTTCGTTACTTCTTCAAATAATATAAGAAACAATTCTTAGCAATCTAGAGCGATCCAAAAAAGTAAGAATACGAATTGGCGAAATTTTTGCTTTTCTTGTTAAAAATGGAATTATGGCAAAGAAAGACTTTTCAGATCGATTGAAAATTGTATTTTCGTAATGGGAAGATTTCATGTTCGACATTTCCACCTTACCCCTGGAAGATTTTGGTGAGGTATTAATATCGATTTTTAATCAAGAAATTAAAAGTTTCTTTGAGTTATCGACATTGTTGGATAAATCTGCAAGGAATAAATTTGGTCCCAGGTTGTTAATTTTGATAAGTGAAGGAATATTCAATGTATCGAACAATGGTTCGAAGCTTACACTTGAGGCTATATGGAAAAATTCAAATACAAAATTAATAATTATATTTCGTATCAGAATTTGAAGAAGAATTTTTTTTTAAATAATAGAAGTTGACTGCAAAAATATCTGCAGTAAAGTAAAAGTTATTTTTTAATGTATGGATTTAGTACTATGTTTATTAATAAAATGTTTATTTATTGTATTACTTATTACTATTTTATATTTTATCATACATACGTTCCCAAATTTTCACAAAAAGATGGCAATCCTAGTTTTCAACTTCAAAGTACTACAATTAATGTTAACTATTTACCCCGGTTTTAGATTCACCATCCATCTAATTTAATTTAATTTGTAAAAATTAATTTGATTCTTTGAAACGAATCATAACTCAAAATTGTATTAAAACTAGATTATAATAATTAGTTTTTATTTTGAAATGACGACTATGTATTTTCTGTAACCAAAAGACTACTAATCGCCTGAAGATGCAATAAAATTGCGAAATCGGTTGCGAATTAGTAAATTTGTTTTATTTCGAAATAGTACCTAAATTATGAAATTGAAAATTGATATCATAATTTCGCCGCAGCAGGAAATATAATACGTATAGATAGCTTACAATTATATAACAAGCCTCTGGAATTACCAAGATACGACAATAATGAAATAATACGATTGACTCGCAATAAAAACAGTAATAAATAATAACAAACAGAAATGCTTATCTGGTATTGATGTCTTCTGGGAATGATGTCCTCCGGGATAGTAAGACAAAACGGAGCTCCAAGATGGTATAAGACGTACTTTCAACAGCACGTTATCAGATATACTCAAATAAATAAACGGAACGAGAGCAGTTCAAAAAGAAAATATAAATATCTAATCCAAAAATCGGGAGGAGGTAGGTACTAAGCATACAAAAGGCAACACTGAAACGAAAGTTTAAGATAATATTACGTTCGCTTACAAAATCAAACATATATACCTCAGTTGTACGAAGGTCACAAAAAATAGTTACAGGTAGTGAAATTGCGGCAAATTTGATGGTAAAAATATGGAACAATCAAATCCTTCAAAATTGAAGTTCGAATAAATGGAACATATGCTTCACAAAAACAGCCGGTACTTCCAAACACTCAAACAAAAACACTGACAATCTAAATCGCAAATACTTGGCATGGAAATTACAAATCCAATAAAAAATTCACCTACGATAAGTTCCACAATTAACTTTAAATGCTAATTACGAAAACGTAGTTAAATTTTTCAAAAATTCACCAAGAAAAACCGATATCTTAAACTCACACCTGTCTCTCATAGATAGCATTTGCAATATAAATATTCTAAATTCTTATGCCTCCTATATCAAAATCGATGAAACTAATGAAGAAAACTTCAATGAATTTCAAAAATTGTTCGAAAAGTATAATATAGGTAGGTACTATTAAATTATTTAAAGTTTCTAATTAAATTGTTGTTGCTTATGACATAGAATCTTTAAATTGGACTAATATTGAGCAAAAATTGTAAATATATAAAAATTTTATTAGTTTCTTTCGTGTTTCTTTTGCTCTTAAAAGTTCGGGGTCAGAATTGTATACTTAGATAAAACTGAGGATAAGTTGGTAGTTACTTCTGTTAGATCTCACTTTAAAACTTTAATAACAGCATAATATCATTATATGCTGACCACGATGGTTTCAAAATCTAGAAGCAATTTGAATTTATCCTAATCTATAAAATCCCAGAGCGCTGCTCCTACTGCTCCAGCGTGTCATTTTTTAGTGATAAAAGAAACACTCTGATTGGTCGATTTTTTTTACCAACCAAAAAGAACAAAAGGAGGTTAGGACTAAAAATATTTGTCCTTGAAAAAAAATATTTTTAAGAAAAAATGCCGAAATTTAACCTTCGGTTAGACAAAATTAAAACTTGGAAAGCATACACAGAGAAAAAAACAATCTTCGCAATAATTTGGAGTAAATATTACATCAATTAGAATGAATTTTATATCAAATTTAGTAAAATTTACTTCAAATTTAGTAAAATTTACTTCAAATTTAGTAAAATTTACTTCAAATTTAGTAAAATTTACTTCAAATTTAGTAAAATTTACTTCAAAATTGGTGTGAGACTGATTTGAACTTCAATTATAGTAAAAATTACTTCAAAACACCAAAAACTTTTATCTGAGTGTATATATTTAATTACTCAGTGGCGTAGCATGGATTTCTGGTACCCGGGGCAAACTCAAAATTTGCCGCCTCCTATTTAAATTTGCTGCCTCCCTATTTAAATTTGCCGCCCTCTATTTTCGCAATTAAACAAAAAAAGTATTTTTTATATCAATTTATTAGATTTATTAGAAAAAAATAATTATTAAAAAGAAATTAAAATAAAAAAATTATAATTTTATTCCTCGGCCATTCCCTACCGCCCTCCACAAAAGTGCCGCCCGGGGATTTGCTCCCTCTGCCCCCACCCACGCTACTCTACTGCAATTACTTTACTGCTCACAGAGTTTAGCAGCAACTTTCTGTGTCACTTTGAAAGTTAATTGTAAAAATATAACGTCAGAATTGTAAACCGGGGGGTCTGGGGGGTGTGGAACACCCTCCAGTACATGTCGCAGGATTTCCACTCTTTTAGAATACTTGGAGAAGATACACAGAGAAAAAAATCCTCGCAATAATTTTGAAGTAATTCAAGTAATTCAAATAATTGAAGTAAACATCAATTAGAGTAAATTTTATATCAAATTTAGTAAAATTTACTTCAAAACACCAAAAAAAATATGTGCGTGAAGTTAGCCCCGCCATTTTTGAAAATTTAAAAACTGAATATTGTGCCGGATTGTGCCCGATGTGTGCTACGTTGTGCCGTATTTTTTTTTTATTTTTTTTTATTTTTTTTTGATTTTATAGAGATTGCTTATTTTGGGGTAGAAGTTAGCCCCGCCATTTTCGATGATTCTAAAAATCAAAATTGTATTGGATTGTATTTAACTTGTGCCGTTGTGTGCCATAAATTATAAAATTTTATTTTGATAAATAAAATTTTTTTGGGCCAAAAACTATTTTATCGATAGAAGTTAGCCCCGCCAATTTCGATAATTCTAAAAATTAAAATTGTATTGCATTCTACTCAACTTGTGCCGTTTTGTGCCGTTAATCATAAAATTTTATTTTGACAAATAAAATTTTTTTGGGCCAAAAACTGTTTTATCGATAGAAATTATTATAGCGTCGTCATTTTCGATAATTCTAAAAATTAAAATTTTATTGTATTTTATTCGACGTGTGCTTTTGTGTGCCGTACATTTAAAATTTAATTTTGATAAATAAAATATTTTTAGGCATACACGATTTTTCGCTATAATTAATTGAGAAGAAAGACACGGAAATATAATATTATAAACTCCCTCTTATGCAATGGTAATTTTTGTTAACCTCTGTATTTCAGGTAAAAGTTTAAGAAAAGGTTTTTACCAGGTAAGTAAAAAGGTAAATTCCTTGATTTAATCCATTAAGTACCAGCGTCCTCATTTGAAGACAGTAACTTATCGTAGGCCTTAACAAAATATATAAGATTTACAGTCGTATTCACAAAAATATCGTAAAATACTCTTTAAACCTATTTTAGTTATATCGTGTTTTAAGGCTTCCAGAGCTGTTTAACTTTCGTTCATTCATAAACGGCCCGTAAACCTCCGTTAACTAAAATTTATGTCTACTTTTGTAAAATATGCTTGGTACTTAATTGGTTAAGGTAAATAGAAAAGATAATTCTAAAAATTAAAATTTTATTGGATTCTACTCGACTTCTGCCGTTGTGTGCTTGTGTGCCTGTTTTATGGGTAAAGGTTATCCACGCCATTTTCGGTAATTCTAAAAATTTAAATTTTGTTGGATTCTATTTGACATGTAACTTTGTGCGTCGTAAATTATAAAAACGACAGCCCTTTACTTTCGGTTACGATAAATGCTTGACACCCTGTATACAGTCCCTCTTATGCAATGGTCATTTTTAAACCCTTTATATTAGTTTCACCTTTCTGCTTGCTTGCTTGATTGAATACGGCAAAACTTAGAAAGTCAAATTTGATCCAGTTTGCGCTATCCAATCGAGCTGAAATTTTGCACATGGATTTGTCCCCAATGACAATACACTTTGCAAAAAAAATCCGAATTTTCCGAGAAAAAAAGCGAAAAAATTAAGTTTTTATGGTTCTATTAAAAAAAAATTACCTGTATACTATTTAAGTACTTATCCGATTAGTACACTAATTGGTGTACCTTGATAGTATTTTGTGTTATAATCCTTATTCATTGGATATACGGACAGTGGTAATGGTCAGGTTATAAGCCTTTTTTTTTTGTTAATCTGCCGAAGGTAAATATGTAAGTTCCACCGATGGCCAAAAAGGTACCCGGGTAAAACAGCACGATTGAAATCCTTTTTAATCCGACATGTGCGTAAGTTCCACCGATCCCTTTTGGGTCACTATTTTCCAACATGTATGTTCCACCGATCGGTCAATTGAGTCGAGGTGGTCAAGGTGGACGTATGTAAACTCTACCGCTGGTCACCTGTAAATTCCACCGTTAATGATAATTAGGGATTACAAAGTATTAGTAGGTACATAATACCTATAATATTTTTTTAATAAATAGGTAATAATAATTAAACTCATTTTGAAAGAAGCTTTTTATTGGCCATGAAACTATCAAAATATTTTATTTACTAAAGTTCAAAACAAATAATTACATAAAAACAATAATTATGAAAGAAGGTATTTATTTAAAAAAAAATCAAATATAAACCACTACTGTACCGATTATTTATCAGTAATGTGACAAAAATGAATAGCAATATTTTTCATAAAGAAGATCAGTGGAATTTACAATCGCCCATTTTATAATACCCTTTCTATTTACCTGCTTAAATCAAGAAATTTACCTTTTTACTTACCTGGTAGAAACGTATTGGGTTTTGATATTAAGAAACGTTTTGACAATTTATTTATATTTTTATTTTTCTAACAATTATATTTTTTTTAACAACAAATATTATTTTTGCAGCTTAGATTTTTTATATTATTATTACAATAAACATACACTACAAATCTCTTTTTAAACTTTTACCTGAACTACGGAGGTTAACAAAAATTAACATTGCATAAGAGGGTGTTTATAATATTATATTTCCGTGTGTTTCATCTCAATTAATTATAGCGAAAAATCGTGTATGCCTAAAAATATTTTATTTATCAAAATTAAATTTTCAATGTACGACACACAAAAGCACACGTAGAATAAAATACAATAAAATTTTAATTTTTAGAATTATCGAAAATGACGACGCTATAATAATTTCTATCGATAAAACAGTTTTTGGCCCAAAAAAATTTTATTTGTCAAAATAAAATTTTATGATTAACGGCACAAAACGGCACAAGTTGAGTAGAATGCAATACAATTTTAATTTTTAGAATTATCGAAATTGGCGGGGCTAACTTCTATCGATAAAATAGTTTTTGGCCCAAAAAAATTTTATTTATCAAAATAAAATTTTATAATTTACGGCACACAACGGCACAAGTTAAATACAATCCAATACAATTTTGATTTTTAGAATCATCGAAAATGGCGGGGCTAACTTCTACCCCAAAATAAGCAATCTCTATAAAATCAAAAAAAAATAAAAAAAATAAAAAAAAAAATACGGCACAACGTAGCACACATCGGGCACAATCCGGCACAATATTCAGTTTTTAAATTTTCAAAAATGGCGGGGCTAACTTCACGCACATAAAAAAAATTTTGTATAGCAAATTTATAATTTTTCAAATTTCGCCAGGAAAAGCGGGAAATTTGAATTTAAAAAAAAGTGAGGAAAATGTAAACCTATGGCTAGAGAATATTGAAACTTGGAAAAACATTTATTTAGGTGCCTTACTGCTTACAGAGTTTACCAGCAACTTTTTGCATTACTTTGAAAATATGGAAAAACGGGGAATCCCCCAGTAGCGGAAAACGAAATTAAATGTTTAAATATTATATTGCTAAAAAAGAAATCCATCGTCTAGCTGCCCGTCCGCGGACGGGCTTTCCAGCTAGTTAGGTATATTTAATAATATATTTAAAATATTTAGAATTTTACAATTAACAAAACTCTGCAAACAATTAATACAATAAATCAATGCACCTCCCATGAAATCTTTATTTTGTTGGGATTTTTGAAACATTAAAATAATGGCTTTGTTAATAACAGGATGGTAATTTGAGTAGGTACCAATTGCATGACTATTGATGACTAAAAGAATTATAATTAGAGAACTAGACCTAATTCTAATTTAATAAAATTAAAATATTTCCTCGTGCAGAAGAATATCAATTATTGTAAAACAATACACCGCTGTTTGCAGAAATGCACATATATTAAGATAAATAAATACCTACATATGTTAGTTACTATAATGGAAAATGAAAGCTAAAACACAAGCATCAAGTTTTGCTATTTTCTTATTTTCGGTTAAATACAATAAATTGAATACCTTTGTCTGTATTACCCGAAATTCCCCAAAATGTCATTAAAAATGCAGCAAAAAAAAGCACATTTGCCGTAGCCAATATAGAGGCGGCCATTTGATTGATGTTGTATTCAAAATGTAGTCCAAATGAATTGAAAAGGTTCAAATTAAATAAAAATATCTCATACTTCATCGAAATCAGTTGTTTCCTCCAATTTTTTATTAAGTTGTACAATATTCACATTCCGACGTAAAGCATGCTAGTGTTATGATGCTGCACAAGTAGATGCGAACCGAGGGGGAAACCTCAAATCAAAATTTTGTACACCAGATTTCTTTTTATGAAATTTCCTTGGATTGCCTATAATATTACCTAAAATTACTTAAAATTTCTGTGAAAGAAAAGAAAACTGTAAAAGAAACTCTACTTACTCTCTTAATGAAGCGAAATCAAAGGAAATTTTAAGAAATCCAAGGTTTTAAAAGGAAATCTGGTGTACAAAAATTTACAGCGCTTTCCCGCTTGGAGCGAACGAAGAATGCGGCTGTTGATAAACATTTTTTACATCGTATAAAAATACCAAATATATCTTCAAAGACATACAGACTTAAACTTATTTGCAAATTTATAAATTTCGATCAATCTCAGTTGAATTACTCGTACATACTATAATCTATTGATACGTGGTTTAAGTAGTGTAACTTGATATTAACTATATCAATATTTTACAAAACCTAAAAAATGCACTAAACATTTTTCAGAACTAAAATGTTTTTAAGTTATCACATATGTAAAATACACTGTAAGTATTCGCAAACGTTTTCACCATAGTATGGCATCATCAGGCGATGAATTAGGTATTTATTACCTAATGTATTTTTCATGTGATAACTTTAAAACATTTTAGTTCTGAAAAGTGTTTAGTGCATTTTTTGGGTTTTCTAAAATATTGATATGGTGAATTAGATACTGTTGACTACCAATTCTCAGATAACCATAATGCAATTTGTTTAGTAATTTTGCGTGAACCAATACCAAAACATCAGCATATCGTCGCCAAATAAATTCAATTTAATTTCTATTTTCAAAAATAATTAGCATGGAAACTTGCATGGCCAGTGCTATAAATGAAAATTTTAATAATTTCGAAAGCATTGTTTGACCTTTTAAGTAAAAGCTATATGAATTCTAATAGTCTTATCATTCCTAGTTTATATTTCTGCATTATTTTTGTGTCTTTCATTTTTTCATTAAAATAATTAGGGAAGCAGGAATTTGCATAAATAAGTTTTTACATGTTAATTTCCTATGTTCGGCTGCTCTTATGGGAAGGAAGAGGTATCAGTAGATATCGATTCTACAGTGTTATCGTCAGAGTTTAGTCTTAATAATATTGTCTTAATAAATAGAAATGATTTAGAAAAAAAAACGATCCATTTCTGAAAATAATGCTATTCAAAACTTGTTGTTAGAAAATTTATAGTTTCTACATTAAAATTTCCACATTAAGGGATCAAAAAATCATGAAACAAACAAGCAAAATCTAAGATAAGCGTATTATGGAATTGTCAATATTGTACTTATTTAAATTGTTCCGAAGAGCCGTTTAAAAAACTGTTATATAAATGAATATCTCGAGATACGCCTATTCGTTACAACATTTTTACTAACTGTTTGAGGTAGGTCTTCAACTTATTTGTTTATAAAACGGAAACAGTGTTCAATAAAAATACGCCTGTTTGTCAAAACACGGAGATGATATGCAACTAACTCATTTTTGACAAAAAATGAGATACGCCTTTACGTTTTGATGGCGACGATATGATTTATATTATAATAATTTAAATTCCAATTTAATCCAACTTCAAATCAATTTTAAAATAATCAAATGCAAATCCAATTTAAAATTATTCCCAAATATCCAATCAGCTGGCTTATAAAAAATATGATAATGTAAATTCATAGATTGTGGGCGCTTCTCTGATAAAGATATTATACTAAATAATTTTTAAAGTAGGTACCTATACTCGTATAAACAATATATTATGCTATAAACTGTCTTCTACATTTTGAGTCTTGCATATTCTCTAATTGATTTATCATAAGTAATTGATCTGCTTAGGTCATTTTCTATAAAAATAATGGATAAATAATTCAGTCTCTCATTTCTCATAGTCGATCTGTAATTATTTTTTATAAATATCAGTTTAGGAAAGCTCTTTCAGCTTCAAAACTTGTTATCGGCATTATTTAGATTTTTTAAATATTTTATATACAGGGTGTTCCCGTGACCGTGGAGAACCTTTTAAGTAGTGATAAAAGACAGTTTTCTAAGACAAATTTTCAAATAAAATTTTTGTCCACGTTCAAACCCTTGGGGGGTACCTCCCTTCAAAGCAATTTTTGGAATTTCTGATTTCAAACAACCATAGCTCCGATATTATTGATTTTGAAGCTTTATGGATTAGAACTATTTTAAACATCATTCGCTTATCAACAAATTAGGTTATAACCCCTTATCGTCTATAATCAACGGATTTCGAGTTATTAATTAAATTAAGGGAAAAAATGTTAAAAAAATTTGTAACAAATTTTAGTAATTTTGAATTATTTTCTAAGTACGTCCCTGTCTAGAATCTGATTTGGGTGGGATGGAGTTTGCGTTTTAGAACGCAAGACGGACTTTTTGAATGCGATTTTGATATAAGTGAGTGTGTTGGTTTTTGGTCTTGTCAAAAGTTTGGGTAAGTTTTGCTTTTTTCTGTAACACTTGTAGGGAGACACTTTCATTGTGGACTTCGCATATATTTTTTTGATACCTTTCGGTATTTAGATTTTTTGGTACTTGTAAAAATTGTTTTCGTTTCCGATCTTTTCATAAATTTAATTTTAATACAGCAAATTTTAATTTGCATTGTCGAGCTTATCTATCGATAATAATTTATCTTCGCTCGCGAATTTTCCTCAACGTTAATTTAATCTAAGTGAAATATTTAATTTTAATAATTAAATTATTTTATACTTGTCCTTTTTATGTTTCTCCAATAGGATAATATTAAGGCAAGTAGGTACGATTTTTCTTTTACCGGTTGTGGCTGTCGAACTACTTACGAGGGCAAGTAAATCCAAAAAGATTTGTTGACACAATTTACAAGAGATAATGTAAACCATTGTAGAATCAAACATGAAAAAGCTTGAAACAGGACATCAGCGACATTTCAGTGTGAATTGTTAGTATGGAATATTCGGAACCAAATTATAAGTCCTGATTTTTTTCTACAAAACGTAAGGCTTACAGCTGCCGGATACCTAAACTATTTAGAAGAAAATCTTCCATTATTGCTAGATGATATTCCACTGGCATCAAGACAAGGAATGTAGTTTCAGGAGGATTTATCAATTGGCCAGTACGATCACCCGATTTAACACCTCTCGATTATTTTTTATGCCCGAAAGCCCGAAACCAGAGAGGAAATAATGGAAACAATACATTATAGGTGTGGCAGAAAGAAAGAAGCGCCATTATAAATAATACCGTGCAAAAATGAAGATTTTGAAAAAAGCACGTGTGTGTGCTGAAAATGAGGTAAACCTTATTAAAATAAATTTTGTGAATTTATTTTTTTTACTTACACCTTGTTCATTATTTTCAGAATTTCTGTAAAAACGGTTGGTTTTAAAAAAAAATTTATTCGACCAAAGTTGTACCCCATTAAATTCCCTATCTGGTCAGGACATCAGTTTTTTTTAAGACATTTTGTTTAAGAGATACGGGGTTTGCGAGAAAAGTAGAAAAAATAAAATCGAAATTTTTTAAACATTTTTTCCCTTAATTTAATTTATATCTCGAAATCCGATGATTCTAGACGATAAGGGGTTATAACCTAATTTGTAGATAAGCGAATGGTCTTTAAAAAAGTTCTAATTCATTATATTTAAAAAAATTAATAATATCGGAGCTATGGCCGTTTGAAATCTGAAACTCCAAAAATTGCTTTAAAAAGAGCAACCCCTAAAGGTTTGGACTTTTATTTTAATTTTATTTGACAATTTGTCTTAGAAAAGTGTCTGTTATCACCACGTCAGCGGTTCCGCGTCAAGGATGGTAGATCCACTGAGCCCACTTTGCACGTATCTATCTTGTTCGACTCCCACCAGCCGACTCTTCCAATTATTCTTTTTTTTCTTTTTGTTTAGCATCGAAAGGGAAAAAATATTCCATAAATCTACCACTAAACACCCCATTCCATTGGTATGTTCGGGATTCGCAACGCATTCCACCCGATACACAGCTCGCGAGTTATTCTGCTCTTTCGGGACTTTTTTCTTCGGAGTTATTCTGCTGTCTTTTTTAATCTTGTTGTTGTTCTTGTCTTTGGCCTTCTTCATTTTTTTTTGGAAATTGTCATGATTTGTTCTGGTGGGAGACTCATTTCAAATGTTGGCTCTTCTATTTATTTAAAGTATCTTGTAGCATCAACGTGTTGTAACCAGATTGGTTGATCGCATTTTTGGTTTCTTTTAGTTTTTTGACCGCTGTCAAAATTTCTTCCCGAGGGTTATCCTTTTCACTTTTCTCTTCTTCCCTTCTTTTTATCTTTTCTGATTTTCTCTCTATGTTTGATGTCATTAGTGTATGTGGTTCTGATGTGTTGTAACGTTGAAGATACACATTGTCTGACTCATTTGTCCAACATTTGAAGTTGGAGTATTTTTGGATCACTTTTGAACATCTTTGGCTATTCTGCTATTGCTTTGTCTAATACCTTGAGCACTCTATCAGCTGGCGTCACGGATCTTTTTCCCTGTTGGGTGTTGAGATTGGGGGTATGAATTGTGCCCTTCTTCTCTGTTTGTGTCTTTTTTCTTCTTTATCCTCTTCTTTATTTTTTCCGCCAGTAGCTTCTGTTACCTGCGCGGCTTGGCTACGTCGTACAGCGGTCGTCTGATGACGGTCTCTCTCCTTTGGCCGGTACTGGGATTCCGGGTACCTGCACCGTAAAATCCTTTTCTAAATCTGATTCCATTTCACGTTCAAGTCTTTTGGGGTTTCTGTCGGGGTTCCCATCTCCAATTACAGCTAAGGAAGTCCCATACACTGCCGGACTCCATGCAGCCGTCGGCACTGTTCCCTCCACCTTGGCCTAGGGAGAAGCAGCTGGCGGTTATCGGCTGGTGGTGGTCTTATGTAGACCCGGCTCCTCCTGCGTCCACCCCGCAGGTAGGCCTCCTTCATCGGGATTGGTTACCCGATCTCGAAGGAACCCCCACAGGCTTACATGCCGGCACTAGGAGGCAACAGGGGATTTCTTAGTCTGCTGGCTTGTTGTTCCTGAACATGCTGTTTGTTGAAAATTACTACACCTTCCATGCCGATTTCCGACTGCTCGTGTTTTACATTTTGGCTGCTCTAGTTATGTATTGTCGTAGCTTTCCGGAGATTTCGGCTTGCGCATGCGCAGAACAAAAAAGTTTTTTATACTTTGCGAAACTTGTGTCAGATTCTTACTGACTAAAACCCCACTCCATAGGTGCGTCGGAATTCGCAGTTCGCATTCCTTCCGCACGCATCGCTTTTTACTATAGGGCGTCTGTGGTACTGATCGGGACTTTATTTTTCTTTCAGCTTAAAATTTATGGCTTCCTCTTCCAGAGCTTGTTTTGCCCGTTGATCTATTTACTTGTTTGCTATTACCTGCCTAGCAAAGGTCTCGATCGCTGCCCAGTTATCTGCATCACTTAGCACCATTTCGTTCAGTGACTCGGGGGTGAAGTTGATTCCTAACATTCCTAACTGTCGGCACACAAAAAACGTATGGTGCGCTGTGTCCACCTCATCACAATATGGGCAGTGATTGGTGTCCGTTCTCTTGCATCGGTACAATTATTCCTCAAAACAGCCGTTTCCCGCCAGCAGCTATCTCAGCTTTCCGTATGACCTGTGTTGTACCATACTTTAATCTTGTTTAGCAGCCTATACGTCTATTTACATTTTTCACCGATGCCATTTGCCCAAAGTCTCGCTGCGCATCTCCTTGTGTGAGAAAAAACATTTTGGGAAGACATAGGATTATTATAAATTTTGGTGTCATCGGCATAAGAGGAAATCGAGAATAAGATCAGGGACGGTAAATTGGAAACAATTTAGTCGAAATATTTTTTCTTGTTCTTACAAGTAATAGTAAAATAGTAAACAAATTTTCAATTTCAATTTTATGCCTTCTAAATATACATAAAAATGGCCGGACATGATCTTCTCGTGAATTCAAGAATTCAATATTCTTAAACCTCTTCTCCTACAAAACTAATAATAATAAAGTTAATAAACACGTTAATAAATTATTTAAAAGTTTATGGTGAATACATTCAAATTGATAACCGTTACGCTTTTTATATTTATGCCATTTTGTAAAAAAGTACTTTCTAGCTCCGTCAAGTTGGCCCCTCCATTGTGGAATTTGAAATTTTTTTTGCATAATTTAGAAGTGCTTGCGAAGTGCTGGCGAGTGCTGTAAATTTTTTTGAAAGTGTGGTTGGTAATACATGAACAAACCAATGAGGAGAGCGAGATGGTGATCGCTAGGAAGATTAGGAATTTTTTTTTTCAGGTAGTACTATTTTCTTTGTGACTTCTTGTTTGGTTTTAGATATTCTTTACGTTGATAGTTACCCCTGTATGGTGGGTAATTGTTTGACTTCGAGCAAGATTCACGGTCACTGTCTTGGGTGTTTCCGCTTCGCTTTCTTCGTTTGATCTGGCCCTAATTGTCGCCTTTTGGTTGTTTTTGCCTCTCTTTTGTTTTCAGCGTTTAAATCATATACTTCGTCAGATGGCGCTGCTATAGTTGCTTCTGAAGGGGAAGGAGCAATTTTGCTTGATCCCTGATCACTATAGGTTTAAAAATTTAAAAAACACCAGTTTTTTGGGCGACGACTTCATAGAATAATGAGTCGACCTTGAACCGCCGTTGAATACAGACGTGTTTTTTCAGTGACGTAAACGTAAAAGATAATTATTTTAAAATTTTTAAATTTAAAAATAATACTTTTGCGACGGTGAAACACCGCGTCGGCTTCACGTCAGCAAAATTTTAATTTTGTAAGGGCCAATCCATGTGATTAAATTTGTTAGTGAAGTGAACTGCACAATAATTTTTAGGCATTCGGTTTAAGAGCCCCAAAAGAACTCCCTTGAGTGCCTAAAAATGGAGGAAATGGAGAAATTTGATGATTTCTTCACACCCAGGTATGAAGACATCAAGTTCGAAGAAGTGGAACTTCTTGTCCACGGGCACCCGAGCCTTGCAGCCATCTCCGATGACCCAGCAATTTGCGGCTGGACCGAAGAGGGACGGATGTACCAATACAGATTGGTAGCCACTAAAGCTACAATGCTGTACTGGCATCTGTTTAACCTCCGAAGTCAAGGTCGCGACATCGTGACAAAGTTAGGTGAATCTAATCCTACAACCTCTTGCAA
This sequence comes from Cantharis nigra, assembly GCA_958510845.1. Lineage (NCBI taxonomy): Eukaryota > Metazoa > Arthropoda > Insecta > Coleoptera > Cantharidae > Cantharis > Cantharis nigra. The sequence goes on from OY294029.1 coordinate 18,224,528, forward strand.
AGACACAAGCGAAACCGACACATCGGCCGCAGGTGAATCTAATGCAGAAGAAAAACACGCATTAGCCGCTACAGATGACACCCCCATCCTGATCATGGACACGGATTCCGAATCCACGGAAGAAGTTCCAGCATTTCAGGAGGGGGATAAAAGCACACAAAATACAACCCCAGTGACGGACGAAACCCTGGCACTTTTGGACTCGCAAGAGTTATCACGATCAAGGACGGACTCAGCCACAAAGGTTGATTTTTATCCGAATTTTTCAAATCCGTCCACGCAACCGGATAAAAGTGACGCCTTTTCGGATTCGAACCCATTCGAAAGAGTGGTCATTGGCCTGAAGCGGACTCGCAGCGCCGGAAGTAATGACGAGATGTACCTGAAAAATGATAAAAGGGGGACAATTATGGAGTTGTGGATTTAACCACTCCCTCAGGTCTGAAGGACATTGGGCTCCTAGCTAGCACCTATCGAATTTCAGGACACCAGCCACCCTTCAAGGGAAGCTCCCACTTACCCTGTTATGGAAAAATGAACGAGAAGCAGACAAGGTCTGCTCTAACAAAAACAACATAAATAAACCGTTACCATTAATTGCTGAAGCCAAATTAATGGTCTGCATGCTATTAAGTTTTGTATAACTACAAAACACGCGAAAAATATATATTGCACTGTTAACGAGTCCATACTTACTTTCTTTTTTTATGCAATGAATGCAAAACTTAACGAACCTCTGCATCTAACTTGTGAACAAAATAAAATAATGATCAATTTTTTTTAAAAACTGTTCTCAAAGAATTTTAAATTTGGAACTGAATTTTAAATATTTATTTTTCAATTAAATTAAACAAATGAATTATCAAAATTAAGGACATAAATTTCCCCCAAACGATGCGTTTTTCCCGTATTTTTTAACTTTCTGCAATAATCCGCAACAGCACTTTAATAATCAGTTTATGCAAACCTCACTGAAGTAATCCTGCTTGATCCTCCGGTTCGCCACGAAGTGGTTTGTGATTCACCTCCTTCTTCAATCACGTAAAATGAAGCCACGTCATTGGTTTGAAGCCATTGGTTTCAATAAATTTCTACGCCACTTCCAAAATATTCCAAACAAACTTCCCTCGTACTTTACTATACAAATTGAATTTATTCTTTTGTTGTCGAAATTAACTTTTAAATCACCATGTGGTTAGGTTCAACTTTCTTTGAACCCATCACTTAAACGACTTGATTTGGACTCACGTCCGTGTTCCACTGTTTTCGACTTTTGTCCAAAATTAAACTACCTCGGAACATGTTCAGAGATCAACCTTCTCATACCTCGTCCAAGGATTAACTAACTATTTCAGTTATTGTTTTTCAGACCTTTTCTAGGCAATTCAATTTTTTTTTTTAATTTACATTTTTTTATTTACTGCTTGTTACTCATCCTATGATTTGTTTATTTTTGTTTATTCACATGCATGTACACACACGTACTGTCGACGTACCGTCGCTAGCCACATGGCTTGCCATTACGTTTCAATGCTTTACTTAACTAAACTGGCTGTTGGAAATAGTTTAATTAAACTACAGGGTCGAAAAAGTTTTTTATATGGTTTACTTAACCTCAAAATGTGAATTGTGAAATTTGACATTGTCATAATTTATAACATAAGAGAAACCGATCAATCCCTGCTGTTTGAAATTACAAGATTGTCCAATTTAATGTTAAGTGGCGGAGTATTTGCACCATTTATTAAAATCCTATATGGTGCTTCTGTCACAGCACTAACGAAAAAGGATGGAGGAATTCGCCCTATTGCTGTGGGATCAACGTTTAGACGACTTGTGTCAAAATTATGTTACACTGATATATCAGAAACTCTTGGCACTTCTTTCCGTCCGACTCAGCTAGGTTTTGGAACAAAAGGTGGCTGTGAAGCCGCAGTTCATTCTTTAAGAACTTATTTAGAAAACCGTGATGAATTTGAGGTTCTTTTAAAAGTAGACGTAAAGAATGCTTTTAATAGCGTCGAAAGGGACTTGATGCTATCTGCAGTGAAAACGGTGATTCCGAATATATATCGTTTTTTGTGGCAAGCGTATTTTGAACCTTCTACACTATTCTACAACGATAATACTTTTTCTTCGTGTGTAGGAGTTCAACAAGGCGATCATTTAAGACCACCAATTTTTAGTTTAACGATAGATAAACTGATAAAATCTTTGTCATCAGAGTTTAATACTTGGTATTTGGATGACGGGGTCTTGGCCGAAAAAGTGGACACTGTATTAGAGGATCTACAAAAATTGATAATTGGTTTTAAAAATTTAGGTTTAGTTTTAAATTTTAAAAAATGTGAAATTTTTATAAATTAAAATTTTTCGTCGGAATTTTTCGCTGTCGAGACGCTTGGACCATGGAGTCAAGATACAAAGGACTTGGTCACTAAAATCGGTCGACTGCTAATTGATGTATCAGGAGACAGTCGCGCAAAATCTTTCTTGGAACAAAGAATTAGTTTATGTATACAACGAGGTAATTCTGCATCGGTGCTCGGTACGATGCCCTCAGTAGCAGTTATGGACGAATTCTTTCATCTTTGCAATTACAAAAATGTTTCTTAGTTGAATTGTTTTCATGTTTATGTTTATGTTTATGTTCAATTAAAACTTAAATTTTTGAATGTATTGTTCTATCTTTACAATTCTTTTAAATTTAAATTGATGAAATATAATTTTTGAATTGACAACTAAAAACATCTGCATTTAATTCGTTTAATGCCCGTATTCACCCACTACAAATAGCACTATTTGTCGAATAAAATGACGTATTTTGCATTGAAAAATACGGGCATAAGTAGCATTTTTGAACTTGGCAATATGTTGGTATAGTATAATGAGATAATAATGTCAGTGCAACTATTATGTCAGTGTAACTCTTAATGTCACTGTCAAATGTCAATGTCTGATGTCAATGTCAAATGTCAATGTCAAATGTCAATGTCAAATGTCAATGTCAAATGTCAATGTCAAATGTCAAATGTCAATGTCAAATGTCAAATGTCAATGTCAATGTCAAATGTCAAATGTCAAATGTCAAATGTCAAATGTCAATGTCAAATGTCAAATGTCAAATGTCAATGTCAAATGTCAATATCAAATGTCAATGTCAATGTCAATGTCAATGTCAATGTCAAATGTCAATGTCAAGTGTCAATGTCTCTGTCAGATGTCGATGTCACTGTCAAATGTCAATGTCAAGTGTCAATGTCATATGTTAACGAACCTTTAGCTATCGATTGGTATAATTTTCATCCCCTGAAACGCAACTTTTGGGTTGCCATATATTCAAAGTCTCGATTGATTGGACTAATAAGTAGCATTTTTGAACTTTGCAATATGTAGGTATCTATGTTAGTATAATGAGATAATAAAAAATAAAACTTTAAATAACAAGTTAAATTCAATAATATAATCAAATTATATTTTTAAGCTTTCGACGATTTTTATCGTCTTCTTCAGAAATTTATTTAATATAAACAAAATAAATTTCATGGAAACAGGGAACAAACACCACAACGCCACATATAAAATTTTAAAGAAAGATCCTACTAACAATCTACAAATAAAGAATAACCAGCTTATATCAAATTGGGAGAAATACAAATACATTGATAAAACTACCCCCATTAAATTAAAAATAAACAGCGCACTTCCACCTAAAATATACGGATTACCCAAAATTCATAAGATTGGAACACCTCTTAGACCTATAGTTGCCAGTATCAAATCTCCAACTTATAAATTATCAAAATATTTATCAAAAATAATCTATAATATTTTAGGTAACTCCGAATATTACACCAAAGATTCGTGGACATTCATTGAAGATATAAAGAAATTTAGTATACCTAATGATTACATACTAATATCATTAGACGTCAAGTCGCTCTTCACAAACATTCCAGTTGATTTGGCAATTAATACTGTAGAAGGAAAATGGGATGATATCAAAATTCACACCAATATCCCTAAAGAAAAATTTCTGGAAGCCCTTAAGCTATGTTTGGAGACAACATACTTCCAATATAATGGGACAATATATCAGAAAATTTTTGGTACCGCCATGGGAAGTCCCATATCAGCAACAATCTCAAATCTGGTAATGGAAATTCTGGAAGAAGACCGGATATCCAAACTTCCATTTAAACTTCCGTTCTACAAACGCTATGTTGACGACATCATCACTGCCATACCAAAGAACTACGAAGCTTTTATAGTTAACCACTTCAACGGATTTCATACACGTCTTCAGTTCAAGATTGAGAAAGAAGAAGACATGAAAATAACTTTTCTAGACATACAACTTATCCATGAAACGAATCACCTGAAGTATAAATGGACACAAAAAACAACTTGGTCGGGAAGATACCTTAACTATAACTCACATCACCACAGAAGCCAAGCAATTGTGCACAGCTATAGGACTTGTTGATAGAGCATTAAAATTAACCCATGGCGACTACAGGAAAGAGACCTTAAAAATTGCCCAAGAAACTTTACTCAGAACGGTTACCCTGGACCTCTGGTGAAGAGAATTATCAAGGATTGTGTTAAACTATATAATGGTAACACTACGAAGAAAGAAGTTTGTCAAATGTCAATGTCAAATGTCAATGTCAAATGTCAATGTCAAATGTCAATGTCAAATGTCAATGTCAAATGTCAATGTCAAATGTCAATGTCAAATGTCAATGTCAAATGTCAATGTCAAATGTCAATGTCAAATGTCAATGTCAAATGTCAATGTCAAATGTCAATGTCTAATGTCAATGTCAAATGTCAATGTCTAATGTCACTGTCAAATGTCAAATGTCAATGTCAAATGTCAATGTCAAATGTCAATGTCAAATGTCAATGTCAAATGTCAATGTCAAATGTCAATGTCAAATGTCAATGTCAAATGTCAATGTCAAATGTCAAATGTCAATGTCAAATGTCAATGTCAATGTCAATGTCAAATGTCAATATCTAATGTCAATGTCAAATGTCAATGTCTAATGTCAATGTCAAATGTCAATGTCTAATGTCAATGTCAAATGTCAAATGTCAAATGTCAATGTTAAATGTCAATGTTAAATGTCAATGTCACTGTCACTGTCAAATGTCAATGTCAGATGTTAAAGTCACTGTCAGATGTCACTGCCATTGTCAAATGTCAATGTCAAGTGTCAATGTCTCTGTCAGATGTCGATGTCACTGTCAATGTCACTGTCAATGTCAATGTCACTGTCAATGTCACTGTCGATGTCACTGTCAATGTCACTGTCACTGTCACAGTCAAATGTCAATGTCAAGTGTCAAGGTCAATTTCAATGTCAAATTTTAACACTGTCAAATGCAAATGTCACTATCAAGTGTTAATGTCACTGTCTGTGGTGTCAATGTCAGTTACATAATGAGAAATGAAAGAAAGGCAAGAAAGGTAGAAGGAGGCGGGAAGGGGTTGAGAGAGGGGCTAAGTCCTTTATGGATCATCATTCACTGGAAAAAATCGGTACCCAATCAGAGAAGCAAGACTACTGTGCATAGCCGAAAGTAAACGGTAAATTACATTACAGTTTCCTGTAATGCAAGATAAAAATCGTTATAACTCCTGTGGGGACTGTTTACCATTCTTTTGCTTTCGAGGAAAGATTAATACGAACCTGAAGAACATTATAGCTTTATAGCCAAAGTAGTCGGGAACTAAAAATGTAGTTAACGCTCACGAAACCTCGATCTTGCGAAATACTAATCGCTAGTGAAATGCTCCCGAAATTACGGTAAGTGGAATCCAACTAATTGCACTTTCAAAATCACTAATGATTTCCAACTGATAACTCAATTTCTTCAACTTTTAGCGAACTCGATGATTCTTACTGTTCTCGCAATCAACGCTAATCTGCCAGTGAAAAATGTGTTTCTTAATCAAAGCAAGGACCGCCAATCGCTTTTAAAATTTCAACAAAATTTCTAGGATTGTTTACAAAAATATAAAATGTCAACGAGTAGGTAAGTTCGACGACCTACGATTTAAATAAACTAAACCTAAATCAAATTATTATAGGTGACGAAGGCTTTCTGTAACCGTAAGTTAAGAGAGAAAAAAAGAAGGTTACACACCATTCCTCACAACCTTTCCATATGCTTTTCCATGCGGCCTCTAGAGATTTAACAGATTTGTTAGCGATAAAGATAATCTGGTCATCAGCAAAAGCTTGCAAAGTGACATTAATTAACTGCAATCTTTCGAGAGTTCTAAACCAACCCTCCATAAGCACCAACCACAAGATAGGACCTAAACTGGATCCCTGAGGACATCCTCTATAAATGAATCTAATTTGATCTTCTTCCTGTATGTGTGTATGTTTGATAATATTATGTGGGCATGCCATTTGCCGTAACTCCCATATTATTAGTATGGATGCCATGCTGAATTGAATGCATTCCTCATATCCAAAAACACTAGTAATATGTGTAAACCCTTATCCTCTTAATAGTTACTTGAATGTTATGTATAGCCGATTGTGTGCTATAAGATTTCCTAAAGCCATATTGATTTTTATGCAGATTGTTACCTTGTTCTATAAAATGCGTTAATCCAGCTGTAATAATTTTGTCAAGAACCTTGCCTATGTCGATATCCCCCCACCCCGGTTTATCTAGCCACACCAATCTATTCCTCTTCCAAATAGTAGGAAAAATGCCTCTCATGAAGCAACTATTGTAAAAGTTATGAAGCCATAATGGGCAACAATAAGTTAAGTGGCAAAAATAATCATTGGCACACCATCTGCACCAGCTGCTTTTTTAGGGTAAATATTCTTAAGCGTATCTAATATTTCTAGCCGTGTAACCAGTAGGTTTGAAGTTGTATAAGAATAATTTGTAATCTCCTGTCTAATCGCCCTATGCTCCGGCGTCTCCTGTATGATGTCGTCTTCCAAAAAGTACTTATTAAAACGACTCTCAATCAGATCCATCATATCTGCATTAGCGATTTCCACTGTGATTGCTGCAGTAGGTTTAAAACCTTTGTGGCGAACCCTGTGGGGCGACATAATCCACCAGGTTTTGAATCGGATAGTTGATGATCCGATAATTGATAATCCGATAATCCGGTTTAGTATTCTATAAAGGAGAAATACTTATAAGAGTAAACAACAGATATTTATTAATAAACAAATCCCGAAATTGGTGACCCCGACAAAAAGAACAATGAGTAAAAACGAAAACGATACCAAAGATCTCCAAGTTCATGTACCAGAAATCGCAAGGACATCCATCAAAATTCCACCTTTTTGGGAAAACGATCCCGAAACATGGTTTGCTCAAATTGAGATGCAATTCGCACTAAATGGCATCACACGCGACGAAACAAAATTCTATTACGTTGCCGGCAGTCTGGAATACACCTTCGCCAAGGAAGTAAGAGATATAATCCGAAACCCTCCGTTAGAAAACAAATTCGACAAATTGAAAACTGAATTAATCCGAAGGTTATCAGCGTCAGAAGAGCACAAGATAAGACAATTACTTGAGCGAGAAGAGATCGGAGATAGAACACCATCACAGTTTTTACGCCACATGCAAAATCTCGCAAATACCATTCCCGAGACAGTACTGAAAACACTTTGGCTTGGTCGTTTACCTACACACACGCAAACAATACTGGCAGCTGTAGAAAGTAAAAATGTAGAAGAAATGGCAAACTTCGCCGATAAAATTCACAATACGAATACAAACACATACATAGCATCGGCAGGAACATCAAAAAGCACCTTTAAATCCGAACAGAACGAAATTACACTCTTACGGCAAGAAATCAATCAACTACGAACAGAAATGAGAAGTAGAAATAGAAATAGAAGTAGAAGCACAAGTAGAAACCAAAGCAAAACCAGATTCCAAACAAGCTATCAAGGAAATTCAACAATTTGCTATTACCACGAACGTTTCGGAAATAGGGCTCGTCAATGCCACCCTCCATGTAATTACAAACGATCGGAAAACTTTGCGATGGATCAGTGAATGCGGCTACTGATCCTCAAAAGCCACCAAGTCACCTATTCATAACCGACGCTAGTACAAAAACTCAGTTTCTTATCGACACAGGAGCAGACATTAGTATGTTCCCAAAATCATTATGTCGAAAAAAACTCACAATTCACGATTTCAAATTATACGCGGCAAACGATTCGTCTATAAATACCTACGGTTTTGTCACACTGGATTTGGATTTTTCATTACGTCGAATTGGTGTTGATTTCCTACACCATTTCCATTTGATCCCAGATATACACGATAAAGTACTGATTGATGCCTCTACCAAATTACATACAAAGGGCAAAGTTTATCAAGTAGAGCAACCCACTATTCGAACAGTTAACACAAGCAATCCATACCATCGAATATTAGAATCCTATCCTTCACTCACTAATCCCAATTTAGCTAACAAAACTGAGACTCACACTACAGTACATCGCATTGAAACAACACCCGGACATCCAGTAACTTGCAAACCAAGAAGACTCGATTCGTCTACAACTCGCAAAGAAAGAATTTGACTACATGTTACAACAAGGCATCATACGACCATCGAAAAGCAACTGGAGTTCTCCATTACATATGGTTGAGAAAAAGAACAGTGAATGGAGGCCATGCGGAGATTACCGTGCACTTAACGCTAGAACTATCCACGATTGCTACCCTATACCCCACATCCAAGACTTTGCACTATCCCTTGCGGGTAAGAAAATATTCTCTACAATTGATTTGGTCAAAGCTTATAATCAAATACCTGTTCACCCTAACGATATCCACAAAACCGCCATTATAACTCCATTTGGACTATTCGAATTCACGCGCATGGCATTTGGTCTTCGAAATTCAGGCCAAACGTTTCAACGATTTATACACGAAGTTATACGAAGTTTGGATTTTTGTTACGCATGCGTCGACGATTTACTAGTCGCTTCAACGTCTCCTGAAGAACACGTCCAACATCTTCATCAATTATTTAAACGTTTGCAAGAGTACGGAATTATCGTTAATTCCTCGAAATGCATTTTTGGAAAAAATGAAGTTACTTTCCTGGGGCATACGATCGATAAAAACGGAACAAGGCCCTTGCAAGAACGAGTGGAAGCAATTATATCCAGTGAAAAACCAACAACTGTGAAACAACTGCGCCGATTTTTAGGAATGTTTAACTTCTACCGACGTTTTGTACCTAATACAGCATCTATTCAAGGCCCCTTAAACAAATTATTAGTTGGAAAGAAATCAAGTAATATAAGAATTGATTGGTCTAACGAAACCGAAGCGGTTTTTGTAAATGTAAAAAACGCATTAGCAAAAGCCACATTCTTGGCTCACCCTCTACCAACCGCACCTTTATCATTAATGGTAGACGCATCAAACGACGCAATGGGTGGAGTTCTACAACAAATGATTAACAATCATTGGCAACCTTTAGGATTTTTCACAAAAAAGTTTAATCAAGCACAAACGAAATACAGTGCCTACGATAGGGAATTACTCGCAGCCTATGAGGGCATCAAACATTTCCGGCACTCACTAGAAGGACGCGATTTCACTTTATTCGCCGATCATAAACCACTAGTTTTCGCGTTTAAACAAAAGTTGGAAAAATGCACACCAAGGCAATTTCGTCACCTTGACTACATTGGACAGTTTACCACCAACATCAAATATGTAAAAGGTACGGAAAACATCCCCGCAGATACCCTATCTCGACTCGATAACATTAATATCATTGATTTACACGCTCTGAATTACGACCACTTATCCGCATCACAAAATATTGATTCCGAAATGAAAACTTTCCTAAATAACCCAAACACATCATTAAGACTAAGTAAAATATACCTTCCTGAACATAAGGTTAGCATTTACTGTGATACATCTACCAGCGCCCTACGTCCATACATAACGCAGCCATTCCGAGCACAAGTTTTTAATAACTTACACGGTTTGTGACATCCCGGCGCAAAGGCCACTACCAAGATTATCACATCTCGCTTTGTGTGACCAGGCATCAACAAAGATTGCAAATTGTGGACCAGACAATGTTTTCCGTGTCAACGATCCAAGATTCAACGGCATACCCATGCACCAATCGGAACTTTTGCTTTACCTTCAACCCGTTTCGAACACGTACATATAGATTTAGTTGGACCACTACCTATATCAAATGGATTTACGTATTTACTAACGTGCATTGATCGTTTCTCAAGATGTCCCGAAGCAATTCCACTCAAAAACATTACGGCTGAAACAGTTGCAAGAGAATTTTTAAACAATTGGATTGCAAGGTTTGGAGTACCTTTACGAGTAACCACCGACCAAGGGAGACAATTCGAGTCGCATCTGTTCAAAAATCTCTCTACCTTGCTTGGTATCAAACACATTCGAACTACAGCTTACCATCCACAAGGAAATGGAATGGTCGAACGATTTCATCGACAACTTAAGGCTGCCATAATGAGTCACGAGAATTCATCATGGACCGAAGCCTTACCATTTGTATTATTAAGAATTCGATCAGCATTTAAAGATGACCTAAAGGCAACCGCATCTGAGATGGTATACGGAGAAGGACTACGTCTACCGGGAGAATTTTTCACAGCAAGCAAGGAAGTTGTTAGCACCACAGAAACAGTTGAAAGACTACGCGAGCATATCAACAAGTTGCGACCCACGAAATCACCTCGTCACGGCGAACAGAAAATTTTTATCTCAAAAGATCTGAATGATTGCACACACGTTTTCCTTAGAAACGACACAGTTAGAAAATCACTACAACCTCCATATAGTGGGCCGTACCAAGTAGTAAAGCGAGATTCAAAAACCTTTACAATTTTGATTCACAAGAAAGAACAGGTAGTTACAATTGAACGAGTAAAACCCGCTTACGTAATCAATCTCAAGAGTCTCAAGACGAACGAACAACTCCAATACATCACAAACAAGAAATACCGGATACAACGCCTATGGAAACAATAGCTGAACGAACAACAAAATCTGGACGAAAAGTTCGTTTCCCGAAAACATTTACCCCTTAAAATATCGTTCGATAAGTAATTACACCGCATCATCTTCGATAACAATCTCACTAGGTGGGGGGTAATGTGGCGAACCCTGTGGGGCGACATAATCCGCCAGGTTTTGAATCGGATAGTTGATGATCCGATAATTGATAATCCGGTTTAGTATTCTATAAAGGAGAAATACTTATAAAGGTAGGCGTTCACTTATACGCATCGTCGTCACCGTCCGCATCGTACGAATCTTCGTATATGCATGAGCCCGTGTAGAACGATACGATGTAATGAACGCTGGCTCATTTAAAATAATGCAAAGCAACTGAAAATGCGATGACGGCGTTGCTGGCGGTGAGGTCGATGCGGACAAGTGAACGCTTACCTTAAGAGTAAACAACAGATATTTATTAATAAACAAAAACAAATCCCGAAACCTTGTTGAGTTCTTAACCGAAATCTCTATGTTTTGTGATTCAAAGATGCATATTCCTGGTACGATTTGACTTTGGTATCTTTAATTTCTTTTTTGTATATCAACATGGATGTTCTGTAAATCCGAAGTTTTTTCATTCTCTCCACTTGGTTTCTTTCTTCTTGGTAATCCTTTTTCAACCTATTGTTATGTAGCCTCATATCATTCAACTACTGGTTCCACTAGAGGTGCTTCCTAGGTTTAGTGGGTTTGGATTTGAATGCCATGCTGTTATTACAACTGGCTTCAATTGTTGTTGAAACTGAATCGACACATCATTAAGATCAGCAAATACATCACAGTAATCTGTAAAAGTGTTAAAAGTGTTAACGGTGGTGTTTGAATAATAACTAGCCTTTCTGTAAGATTTAATAAAATTAGAATATGATCGGAGTGGATCATCCAATCTTCTTGCAAAGACCACTGTCCGGTTAACCCCTTGCTCACTGAGACATCAATCCAACTGCGACCCCTCCCCGGTGCATCAAAGGTTGGGCCGCTATTATCAAAATTAAGAATTGAAAAATGATATTTAATAAGTAGATTTAATAATAGTTCGCCCTTTAAATCCGTACTTGACCCTCCTCATACGGTATTCTTAGAATTGAAGTTCCCAACTATAAGAATTTTATGGTTCCTTAGTGTTTTACAGACTTCAGTAAGATGTTCCAAATGTTTAATAAATCTTTGTTGATCAGGAGGATCTGGTTCCCAATAACAGTTGATGATGTAAAAATAAGAATCTTTGGTTGAGTATACCTTCGAGACCACACAGTTACTGTAGGAAAGATCCGCTATGAAGAGTGCAACCAGTTTAGTGTTGAGAAAGACAGTAATTACTTTCCATTGCATTTCCCCATGAATGATGTATCGTTCCCAAAACTCCGAAACGTTAGATTCCGCGACTCTTTCTAGTACCTCGACTGTACCCACCCCATCAAGAAGTGTAACAGTAATTTCCAAGGGGAAAGGTAAAGGGAAAAAATACCCCCCCCCTTCAGGAGAGGGATCAACTGAGCTTTCTCTAAAGCAGAGAGCTGCACCACTGACACAATCTGTAGCTGTCCCTTCAGGCATTAATTCAAACAATCTTTCTGTACCAAGTACAGGTGTCTCATCATCATCAACAAATTCGACTAGGAATTCTGAACCAATCTGAAAATGTTCGGCACCGAGATACCTTGGAAGGACACTTTCAAATATCACTTCTCGATAAGGGACTCAGGTGGGGCCCCCACATTTCGCAAATTACTGTTAAAACAAGAGGTGCCATGGCCGCTTTGGGCCCCTTGCTTAACAGTAAATCCAAACTAAGCGTTAAAAACGGTCTGCTCTTGGTGAAAACCGTGATAAGACCTATGCTCACATACGCTTCCCCAGTCTGGAGCTTTGCGGCACCTAGCCATATTAGAAATATCCAGACTGTGCAAAATATTGCTGTGAGACGAGCCATGAAGGGCTAATGGTTTGTCTCAAATGAGAGGCTGCACGAGGATGCTGGCATAGTATCTATCGAAGAGTTTATCCGGAAAGCGGCGGAAAAACTCTACGAGGCTTCTGTGCGCTCCGAAAACCCGTTAATTCGCGAGCTCGGTAACTACCGACTCGAGAATTTTCTGAAGTATAAGAGACCCAAGGACATCCTGCACCCCCCCCCCCTCCGATCTAAACACTGCCTTACCGCGATCAAGGTGGTGTCGAAGAGGGGGGTCCCCCTATAATAAATTGTTTTGCACCTAACCAACATTTTTACAGGGGGTCTCACACATGATCATCGAATGCAGGCGTAGAGGAGCACAAACCTCTGGCAGAACTCGCGAATCTGCCGGACATACGTTTCACGCTATTTCTGCGGGTCGGGCCTTAATGGTAGCTCCTGGTCTCGGGGCTTTCGTGGAGACTGTGCGTTATCCGCGACGCGCACCTTCCCTAAACCGGCCCAACTTTTCTCAAACCCGGTCATTCGGAACTTTGCGCAGATTTTACAAACACTCACCGGATATTGCCGCCGGCATCGTCGACGAACTATGCCTATCTATGACCATGATCCTCGTCATAAATTTTTTCCCAAACTCCCACCCACTTCAATCCTTTCCCCCCCTCTTGCTTCTAAGTAAACCCCAAGCACGGCTGTCACAAAAATTAACCGTGCACGCGACGCGCTGGGTCACCGCATCCCGCGACTCCCAAGTCCGGCGTCGCACAATGAAACGTCGGTATCGACATTCACGGGTACGAACCCATTAAAAAACGCCAAAGCATAAGTTCTCACACTCGACATGGAGTATACGGCTAAGCCGTGGTATCCAATCACGAACAAGATTTAATTTGATTTGATTTGGGCGACGACTTATTAGGCGACCGGTAAATTAGACAACAGTGCGAATTGAACGACGGGTAATTCGGAAAAACTTATTTTGTTGCCCTGGAATGGGTATGCGTTCTTTAATTACGTTATCCAATTTTTTGTTGATCCCTTAAGTCTGATGAGGATGATTCGATTATAGCTTTAGACCACTATAAAGGGCAAAGAGATATGTATTTTGAATAAAATCTTATTGAGAGTACATCAAATTTACTACAACGCGACAGACATGGCAGAAACAAATATTGAATCCGAAATTTGCAGTATATGCTTGTATGATCTTGATGGTGGTCAAGAAGTTGGCTCTCTTGAGCGTAGTTGTAGCCATAAATTTTGCGCCAATTGCATAGAAAACTGGGCAAAATCCAAACAATCGGAGCTGGTTAACCCTACTTGTCCCTACGATAGACAACCGTTTTATTGTATTACTGTTAAGAAATAATTGAACGGAGACTTAAAAACTATTTATGTCGGAGTGGTTAGATTAGAATAACCTATAGTCTGCTGTAGTTAATAAGAAATAAAAAGAAAAATAAATATTTTGTTATATTGTAATGAGTTTACATTAGAATGGTTTCAAAATATAATTTGAGTTTAATATTGGCTTACGTCCATTATTTATTATTAGGAGGAATTATTATTAGAAGAAAGAAAAAGCGAAAGACCGTAGGGAAATTCAATCTTTACTGATCAACCATTTGAGACCAACCATTGAGACGATGACAGAAATTTTAGAAAAGCTTTCCAATTATTGCGAAAAACTCACAAATTTAAATTTCGAAATGAACGAATATAACTTTGCTTCAAATGGAATTATTTTCAAGTTATTCTTTTCGCCATTGGATTGGTCAACACTATCGGATATAATGAAATGACACAGACCACAACTATCATCCGAATATTTAAATTATGTTAATGAGCGACCGGTATATTGATTCATGTGTTGCTTATGGTGGTAGGGAAGACTTTTTCAACATCCAAATTTTAAAGTTCATTCACCGAAGAAGAAGTGAAGCCACAGGAATGATACCTATGGTAGGACAAATTATTCTGTATCTTATTCCTGGACTTTTCTTTTCACGTGAAAGGTACAACATATTCTCTATCAAGCGCTTATATTACTGTTTATGTTATTTTCAGTGCAATATGTTGCAATGCTAAAAAGTTTGGTAAAGGGAAGAAAAATACCTGATACTATCGAAACCACTAATGCAATTGAGTCGGTATGTTGTCCAAAATAAAACTCTTTTAGAAATACGAATAGACAATGGGGATTTTAACAAATTCCATCTGTAAACAGCATGTTGTGCTGTGAATTCAACACATTTTTTATATTATCTACTTAAAATTTGAAAATAAAAATATTTAATCAATGAAAACCTAAAAGCTCATAATAATCATCTAAATGTAATATATATGATTACGTTGTATATTCAATACCACAAATAGTCATAGCAATGCCAACTATTTTTGAGGTGAATTGAATAGCGGGAGTGCGTTAGCACGCCTTAGAAGCATAATACTACACTGAGAGAAAAGAGATGGTAAATTGAACGAATCTGAAATGTTGATTCTTTTCTTATTGAATTAAACGAAATTTCGTTGAATGAAACAATTTTTAGTTGTTACAATAAATTCAAAAATGTTGTTTCAATGCATGAGTTTTGTTAAATAAATATTGGTTGATTTAATGTTTATAATGGGTTCAAATAAGCTTCTATACGATATTATCGTTGAATTAATAAAATAGTTAGATTGGAAGAAAGCCAATGAAATTCTTGAACGAAACTATTATTTGTCTTGTCCTAGCATTTTAGTATGTCATTTCGATGCAAAATTTGATCAACCGAAATGTTAATCAGCTAAACTGAACACAATAAAGGTGTTGAATAGAAGCTTGAAAAATATACGAGCCACTGCGCAAGTTTATTGTCATATATATCAGTTTGATCTTTTAACATTTTATTTGCATTAGTTTAATGCACGTTTTGCAATCGCCACCGGCAATGCAATCTATTTGGACAGTACTTTAGTGTCAAACTCAAATTTCAATTTATCTGATTTAATAAATATAATACAGTAGCTTCCTTCATATTATCTTGTTATATTTGGCAATATATGGCAACCAGAGCAACCAGCAATTTTGATAGATATTTACAAAACAAGAACATGGGCAAAGAACCGCAACAGTAAGGCAACGCGACGTTAAAGTTGTAACGAAAAATTTCCTTCACCCCCCGGAGGACCAACCGAATTCTCAATCTCCGACCCCTCATACGAAATGTGTCCGTCAGTTCAGCTCAAAAAATCCACCCAAGGTGATAGCTGATAACTGACAGCACCAACCATAAGCCAGGCCGGAAACCAAACAATTCCTCTTCCCCTCATGGGGCCTCCAGAATTTTTCTCTACACGCTGGGAAACGATCAACCAGCTTTATTTTACTGTAGAAGCTCAAGTTATTATCTAGCCGATAAGGTGCGGAAAGCGAGGGACGTAAGTTCCGAAAAAATGTTACAAGAAACAAAAAAGAACAATCTCTGCAAGAAGTATGCTGCCAAGCGGCAGTTGCAACCAAACACCAAAAAGTCGCAGCTACTCGTCTCAATTATTATCCTTAGAAGAAACATAACTAAGAACGAGCAAATGTACGCTAATTGTCGAACCAAAATCTTAATATATAAAACTCAAAGTTTGTATGTATTGCAGTGTTCTTTAATGCAACTTAATCAAATCAAATGCAGATGTCATTAGTTGTCAAGTCAAAAATTATATGTCGTCATTTAAATGTCAAAGAAACTTATGTGATAAATTATGACAATGTCAAATTTGACGATTTACAGTTTTGAGGTTAAGTAAAACAATTGAAATGTTAGGGCAAGCCATGTGGCTAGCGACGTTACGCTACGGTGCGCACATGTAAACGAACAAGAAAAAAACAAATCATAGGAGGAGTAACATGTAGTAAATAAAAATATGTGAATCTGAAAAAAAAGTTGAATTGCCTGGAAACGGCTGAAAAAACAATTTTGAAATATTTAGTTAATCCTTGGACGAGGTCCGAAAAGATTGATCTCTGGACACGTTCCGAGGTAGTTCAATTTTGGACAAAGGTCCAATACATTGGAACACGGGCTTGAGTTCAATCAAGTTGTTTAAATGATGGTTTCAAAGAAACTGGAAACCATCCCCGTAGTGATAAAAAAAAATTAATTTCGGCGTAATAAAACAAATTCAATTTAAGAAGCAAAGGTGCAACATTTTATTTGGATAATTTTTGGAAAGTGGCTTGGAAATTTACTGGAGTCAATTTGGACGTGTCTCCATTTCACGTGGTGTGAAGACAAAAGAAACCACAAATAATTTCAAGAGAGAACCGGGGGAACGAGCTATTCCTGTTTAGGTTTGCATAAACTGATTTTTAAAGTGCTGTTGCGGATTATTACGGATTATTGCGGATTTTGCGGAAAGTACTAGATACGGGACAAGCGCATCGCTAGGCGGAATTTTAGGACCGCAATCTTTGTAATTCATTTGTTTAATTTAACTGAAAAATAAATATTTAAAGCTCATTTCAAAATTTAAGATTCTTTGAAAAATATTTTTGTTAAAAAAATTAATCACTATTTTATTTCGTTCACCAGCTCGATGCAGAGGTTTGTTAAGTTGTGCATTCATTGCATTAAAAAGAAAGTAAGTATGGACTCTTAACAGTCTTCCACTGTTAACAGTGCAGTATGTATGTATGTATGTATGTATGTATATCCGTCCTATCAAAATCTCCCCAACGGAAAGCACGATTGATTTGAAATGTTAACTGGTTATTCAGCTAAGAGTTCTAAGGTAGGCCGCCTGACTTGCTAGTAATTAAATAAATTTAATTATAAAATTAAATATTAAACGTTGTTAAAAATATTTAAAGTTGGAAAATAATCGAACGTTGAAAATTTGCGAGCTATGATATTGCTATCTCAAGCAATGCTCGATAGCGGTTCCTATAAATTAAACAATACCTTTGTAAATTATTTTAAAATAATATTTGGCAATTTGGAAGCAATACGAGATCTCCAGTCAGCTCAAAACACAGATCAAACATCGTCAAAAATTTGGTGTCTCCCCACGAAGTTTCAAAACAAAAAGTAAAAAAACTTACTCAAATTCGACGAGCACATGAAAACACTTTCACATTTACCGAAGTTCACATCAAAAGTCCCCAATCGCACTCTTGCCTTTTCAGAACGCAAACTCAAATCTCCCCCCCCCCCCCCCAATCAGACTCTATGCAGGGGCGCACTTAGCAAACAAAACAAATTGCAAACATTTGTTGCAATGTAAAAATCTTAATATTGAAAAATTGTCAGATAGGAGGTACTAATCGACTGGCATAACGCAGTCGATATCAGGGGTGGTGTGTTTGTAATGCTAAGACAATAAAAAACAAAAATTGGTAAATTGTTTAATTTGAGCATCAAACAACTTAGCGGTTATGTATTTTTTCTTTTTATGAAGCCCTTCATTAAAAAATTAAATTTCATTTAACGGTTTCCGAATTACAATTGACGATTTCTGAATATCAACTGACGATTTCTGAATTACAGTTGACGATTTCTGAATTACTGGTAAAAAAGGTGTAGATAACAACGAGAGTGCACACACGCAGGAATGACACCTTGGTAACACAAGTTACTAAAAGACTTGTTATTTAGGAATAAAAAAGAGTTCCTACAACCATTTCACCGAGACCACACGTATTTATGTTAGCTCTCCATTTATATTATTTCATCACTTTGTAACCTTTCGTAATCAACAATATACTATCTAAATTATTATCGTAATAAATTTATTAAAAGATTTACCAGAGAATTCTCAACGAAGTTTCCAATCACAAGCAAAAAGCAAGTTACAACTAGGTATGGCAACTTAATATCGTTATACCTAGCCCGTACACATACAATCGATTTAACAACTTTTTCTTTTCCATTTCCCATGCAATCGTTTAGCATAAGTCACAAAATGGAGAATGGACTACATTTACATTACTTTTTGTTGAAATTTCTGTTACAATTGTTGAATAAACAAAATGCCGAAGTAGGGTCCTGTAAAAATTAACGAATAATATATTGATTATCACAGGTTTTCAACTATAGTCCATTTCATTTAAGAACCAAGTAAGAATTTGTACTAAACCGATGACCTCGAAATATTAACCAATGAAATTGGTTTGAAATTAGGTGGTTTTACGCGAAACGTGTTGTTGACAGATATCTTTCAATTTTTTGTATTATATCGTCGGCTTAATCCGTAAACTGCGTAACTCCACTTTTAAGTGCAAATTGAATCGTGGAAGTTGGAATTGTGTTCGGTAATTATACACAAGATGGTATCAAAATATCAATTTGCACTCAAAGTGGAGTTACGCAGTTTACGGATTAAGCCGACGATAATAAATAGTTCTTATGCAGTATTTCATTATTTATTTTATCAAAATTACATTAAAATTGAAATGAATTTGTGAAAATACGATTTGTAAACTTATAAACATTCTAGATTAGGCAACACACATAACAAGGTATATTAATGACGTTTCCTTTATTTGTAAATGTGGTTTTGCATTTGACGTGCCACCTACATTTTTAGTATCTTGGATCGACTATAACGTGTGATATTTACAAAGCCTGATTAAGGATATGTGAAGTCCGGGGAGCTCATTCGTTCTGGATTAATATGTTTTACTCTATTATACCTCTGTGTTTTATGATTTTAATTATATTCTTTTTGTATGTACTTACTAAATTTCTCCTTTTTGTTATTTATTGGTGTAATACAGTATTTTTTATTATATTAACGGATTACCAACCTTATGATGTAAAAAGAAAAAAAAGTATATTTGATTTTTAAATTTAATTTAAAAAAAGTATTTTAAGTAACTTACGTAAAGAAAACGTCGGACCCTCTCCTCCCACGTAAGGGTCCGTAAGATTTCTGATACCTCCCCCCCCTTCCCCCCATTCCCTTGCGTAAATAATGGACAGCCCCTTATTGGTATTTCTTACCATGCTTGGGGTTAGGGCGAAATTTTTTACTTCAGTTTTTTAGATTTTTCCAGGCTCGATTTTAATGTAACTTTTGCTACTGTAATTTGAAAATTTCTTTTTATCGACTGGTTTAGGTGGATTTAGGTTTCTGATTTATTCGGTGTAATCATTATTAATTTATATTATTATTTCCAAGATCCAAGAAACCTTTCCGTAAGATGGGTTGCATAACCCCAAATAAATTTAGTAACATCCTGTACAACACAATGTATACAACACATTATTTGAATTTGACAACTTCGAAAACTGAGCGCATGTTTTGTCTATCAATTACCTAACCTAACCTAAAATCAGAAGTAAACATGGACGAAATTTTAATAAATTTTAGCCAATAGTATGTCGTTTAGATGTAAAGGTTTTATTTATCGTATTTTACTTTTAGTGAAGATGAAAATTATGCAGAAGATTTACGTGTGTTAACTAAACGCGCCTACGAGTTTGTTAAAAGTCAAGAACACAAGCACGAGGGTGGATCGTCTTTGCCACTTTTACATATCGATGGGCTAGATTCAGAACAAATTTTCCAACAAGTTGAGTTGTTGAACAACGATTATTACAATCGGTTACTTCGTGACTGTAACAAGTTGAAGGAAAAGGTTGGTGTTTGAAGAGTTGCTGTCCTCTGACGAAGAAGATGAAGACGAGCACGTTGCAGTGGTTCACACGAAGGAAACTTTAAAATTACCGAAAAGCAGCAATAAAAGGAAAACCGAAAAACAGGATGTTTTGAATGAACTTGATGCAGATTTAAATAATGAAGCAAGTGAATCCGACGCAGAGGAGGAAATTGATTATTTTTCTGAAATTAAATTTGACGACAAAATCGAAGACATGAATGCAGAATTTTTTGGTGAAAATCAACTTGGCGAAGATGAAGGCAATTTTGAAGACGACCTTGAAAACCTAGTTGAAAATCTTGAAAGTGCCGGTAAAAAGCGAAGTTTAAGTGACGACGAGGTTAAAGATGAATACGAGGAGGATTTGGAAAAGGAAAATGAATAGGTTGGGGATGACTACGACCTTCGTGATAAACGTGGCTTCGAAGATGACAAACCACAAAAGAAAGATATTAAATCATCTTTTGAATTGATAGAAGATCGGCGAAAAGAAAAGATTAAATGGCTTGAAGAAAACGCGTTAGTGGAAAAAGACTGGTACATGAAAGGTGAGGTTCGAAGTAAAGACAGACCGGAAAATTCAGCTCTCGAAGAAGCACTCCAGTTTAACGTCACCTCTCGCCCAGCTCCGGTTATTACAGAAGAAACAAACGTCAGACTGGAGGATATCATAAAACGGAGAATTAAGGACAAATCGTTTGACAATGTCATAAGAAAAATCAAACCTACCGAAACACCGATCGAGTTTAAGTAACGGTTGCAATTAAATCAGGAAAAGAGTAAGGAGTCCTTAGCTCAGATTTATGAAAAGGAGTATCAGAAGCAGGTGGCGGCAGTGAACGCATTGTTTGGTCAGCTGGATGCTTTGACAAATTACTACTTCATTCCACGTCCCACAATTCCACAACTTAAAATAAAATCCAATTTGCCTGTTTTGCAAATGGAAGAAGTTGGACCGCTTGCTGAAAGTGATGCCATGCTTCTTGGACCGGAGCAAGTTGCTCATAAGATCAAGGGCGACCTTATCGGTAAGATTTTGTTTCTATGTGTGAAATTTGTAAATATATGTGTCACATTTTTAGGTAAAAGTGAACGTACTAAAACTGATACGCTTCGGGAAAGGAGGAAGAAAAAGAAGTTTCAAAAAATTAAAACGGTAAACATTAGATAATAATTAGTAATAATTTTTTATCGTTGACCTTTTTTATATATTAATATGATATAGAATTGTTGAGTTTGAGGTCTTTTATTTAATTAAATTGTCCGACGTTTCGAGTCAATTTAAATATGACCCATTTTCAAGGCTAAAAATTATACAATAAAATGAAATTATTAAAAACTTTAAAATATAACAATAAATAAAAATAACTCTTTGTGAATAGCATGTAAAAAAATGTTAAAGACTTTAATAATTTAATTTTATTGTTTAATTTTTAACCTTGAAAATGGGTCATATTTAAAAAGACTCAAAACGTTGGACAATTTAATTGAATAAAAGACCTCATACTCAACAATTTTATATCAAATTATTAATATTAGATAATAATATTTATTTAATTGTTTTTTATGAATTTTATTTGTAAATAAAAAGAAATAAATTTAAATTATTTTGCATTCTCATACTCAGTAATAAACTGTTTCTCCTGCCGTTACTTTACGAATGAGAAGAAATTTGGTGCAAGAAATGCATACCTATTTAAAAATTGTAGAAGTAAGGCACGACCTTGTAATTAATGTAGTAAATTTTTACAATGTTTTCTATTCTCATTTATTGACAGTTTCATTCATTCAATTTTTGATGTGCGTGAAGTTAACCTTCCATTTTTGATAATTTAAAAACTGAAACAATAGTATATTACATGACTAGTGGAGAAACCAAAAGATTCGCTCACGCATTTGCCAGTTTTGCACGCGAGCCGATAGGCGAGTGTGCAGAGGCAAATAAGTGAGCGAAAGGGTTTCTCCACGAGTTATTTATAGCGTTTTGTTCAATCCTGCACTTATAAATCTAAAAAATTTATGAAAATACAATTTATTATAATTCGTGTCATCAATAATTAAATTTAAGATTTTGAATTTGCAATACCTCGAAAACGGCGATAGATATCGAAAAACTGAGCTAAAAATTTACCTCCCCTAGCTTGTACTCAACCCCCCGTAGCAATTTGTCGTAGGAAGCCTTATGCAAAATTTTAGATCGATAGCGCGCATTTTGCGCACAAAATAATTTAAAAAAAGTTAGCTTTGGTTTTAAAACATTTCAATATTATTATAAAGAACGTAGGCAGGTTAATGAATGACTGCATTTTTCACTCACTAGTGGGTGAAAAGTCTTTCGCCCACTCGTTACCATAGATATAATTTGAGTGAGTAAAACAAACGGTTTCTTGTTGCGTATCTAAGTAAGAAACGACATGTTTCAATAGCAGGATTGAACAAAATCAATATTATAAAAGGCCAAGTGTGATTTTCTGTCATTTCGCAACGGATCAAAGGAACCAAAAAAATACTGATTCTCTTCAATGGGCGTTGACGATCAAACTTTGCTAAAGCCAAAATGGCATACTAGGAAATTTAATTAATGGGGTGGTTTTCCGTTGCATTCCACACAGCCCACAGAAATATCTTGGGCTTTAGATCACAGCAGTGTATTCGACGCGACCAGGATTTGAACCGCGGTTACCCGCTTCACAGTCGGCCTGTATTGGCTTTACGCCGTACTGCTGGATTCGTCGATTTTTTTAACTAACCAAAAAATATATCAAACCACCACCGGTAAAAAAACTCTGTCTCTTTATTTCCCTGTAACGAGTTGCACATCAATTAAGATTCCAACCAATCAAGTTGCAGATCAGTCGAGTTTTATATCAATCGACAATCGAGTTGCACTGATGTGCAATCGACTGATGTCGATTTCCACTGTATACACTTGTTAGAAGGTAATTATAATAATAATATTTATTAAATCCAACAATAGATATTTCCGATACAAGGTAGGAAAACTATAACATTTTTCCATTCAAGGCGAAGTTTTACGATCGAAGCCTTCGGCCCAGATCGTAAACCGAAGCCGATTTATTTATTTTATTTATTTTATTTATTTTATTTATTTTATTTATTTTATTTATTTTATTTATTTTATTTATTATATTTATTTTATTTATTTTATTTATTTTATTTATTTTATTTATTTTATTTATTTTATTTATTTTATTTATTTTATTTATTTTATTTATTTTATTTATTTTATTTATTTTATTTATTTTATTTATTTTATTTATTTTATTTATTTTATTTATTTTATTTATTTTATTTATTTTATTTATTTTATTTATTTTATTTATTTTATTTATTTTATTTATTTTATTTATTTTATTTATTTTATTTATTTTATTTAGATAAAAGATTATCGGATAATAATAATAATATATCATCGAATAATCAGAAAAAAATTTGATTTTACGTTTCGATACTAAAGCTTGGCTGGAATTTATATATATAGATTGGAAGCAGTTTATTAATTCTTTTAATGTGTATTGAAATAAATTTGGACAGATTCCAAAAATTCCTTAAGCATTTTTCCTGAAAAATACTATCCTTTCGAAAACATTGCCAGCCTAATTTTTAATTTTATTTTTAATAAATCCCAAAAATTGTCTATACTATAATAATGTAAATAATTTAGTAAATACGTGCGCATACCCCACCAGACCATATAAGATTAATAACCCTCATAGTCCACCAGACTCTTCGTGTGACAGATTTTTTTTATTTTAAATTTTAATTGCGTTTTAGTACAAAGCAAGTAATTTCTTACATTTATTAGTTTTATATTAAATATTACAATTATGTATATTATGTATTGCACTGTTAACAGTGGAAGACTGTTAAGAGTCCATACTTACTTTCTTTTTAATGCTATGAATGCACAACTTAACAAACCTCTGCATCGAGCTGGTGAACGAAATAAAATAGTGATCAATTTTTTTAACAAAAATATTTTTCAAAGAATCTTAAATTTTGAAATGAATTATAAATATTTGTTTTTCAGTTAAATTAAACAAATGAATTACAAAGATTATGGTCCTAAAATTCCGTCTAGCAATGCGCTTGTCCCGTATCTAGTAACTTTCTGCAAAATCCGCAATAATCCGTAATAATCCGCAACAGCACTTTAAAAATCAGTTTATGCAAACCTAAACAGCAATAACTCGTTCCTCCGGTTCTCTCTTGAAATTATTTGTGATTTCCTTTGTCTTCACACCACGTGAAATGGAGACACGTCCAAATTGACTCCAGTGAATTTCCAAGCCACTTTCTAAAAATTATCCAAATAAAATGTTGCACCTTTGCTTCTTAAATTGAATTTGTTTTATTACGCCGAAATTAAATTTTTTTTATCACTACGTAGATGGTTTCCAGTTTCTTTGAAACTATCACTTAAACAACTTGATTGGACTCAAGTCCGTGTTCCAATGTATTGGACCTTTGTCCAAAATTGAACTACCTCGGAACGTGTCTAGAGATCAACCTTCTCGGACCTCGTCCAAGGATTAACTAAATATTTCAAATTTGTTTTTTCAGCCGTTTCCAGGTAATTCAACTTTTTTTTCAGATTCACATATGTTTATTTACTGCATGTTACTCCTCCTATGATTCGTTTTTTTCTTGTTCGTTTGCATGCGCGCACCGTAGCGTATCGTCGCTAGCCACATGGCTTGCCCTAACATTTCAATTGTTTTACTTAACCTCAAAACTGTAAATCGTCAAATTTGACATTGTCATAATTTATCACATAAGTTTCTTTGACATTTAAATGACGACATATAATTTTTGACTTGACAACTAATGACATCTGCTTTGATTTGATTAAGTTGCATTAATGGACACTGCAGTATATAAGAAAGAACAAGCACGGTTATTACAGCTTTGGAAAGAGGTGGAAAAAGAGAATATGCCTGTTCAAGACTTAAATTCGGGTTCAGAAGTTGAAGAAGACTTGAAAAATTGATTTTAAATAACATTAAACATATATCCTTCTAAAATCAACACAAAATTCTAATTCATTTATTTATTTTAACTCATACCCCACCAGACCACTAATGTGACTAAAGTCCACCAGACCTACGCCGGGTTAACATTTTAAAAAACGTTAATGCTAGAATCTAGAATGATTAGGCATCATTAAATCGATAACGATATATCGCTCGTGACGTTACAAATGTCAACATGGCGGCTTTATTACGTACACCTGAGATTGTTTTGAATTTAATTCTAAATTATTTTATCGCAAAACCGCGGTGAAATGACAATTCACAAAATAAAATAGTACCAAAACCAACTATACGTGTATAAGATTAACTTAATATTTATTTGCATGCTATAGTGTTCGCTTAAAGCCCCAAATAGACGTTCAACTTGGTTGACAACTTAGGTTGTCAACCAAATTGAAGGTTTCACTACACACATTTCAACTTGGTTGATCAACCTAGCCATCAACATCACTTTTTGCTATCTCGCCTTGTTAAATATTGTATTGTACATTACCTTAATTTGTGAAATTAAAGACTTTATTAAAATTTTAACTTGAATGAAGAATTGTCTTTATTACATTACGTTATAATTAATGAGTTATGTCTTATGTGACGTCGAAGTGGTGAAAAATCCGAAAAAAAGAAAAATAATTTGGTCACACGATTGGTATCGAAAACGGAAGCAATATATTAGCCATAATATTTTAATTTAAAATTTTTTAAATTACTTAATGCTTTAATTAAAACTGAATACTGACTAATGTTGACGAATGCATTGATAAACATACCTACACACGTTCAACATAGTCGTCAACATCAGGCTCCACCCACAATAGCTCGAATGCATTTCATTTTCTTCAACATTGGCATCAACTTGTCCTTTCAACCTTCAACTAGCCTACACACGGTAAACTTGGTGGTCAACATCGCAAGTTGACAACTTAGGTTGTCAACCAAGTTGAACGTATGTAGACCGCATAATGTAAATCGCAAATATTTATGCGGAAGTTTTAATCGATGCATATAGTCACTAACAGTTAACCTGTGCATGATGATAAAAAATATCTTCGAAGTAATTTCGAAACCATCAGTGTTATAGTTTATAGTAGAACATTATGTGGGAGGCGTTGCAGGAGGTAGACACAATCAAAATGATAAAGGAACTCGATACACATAATGTAACGTACGTAAGGAATGACAACGTGATATCAAAACCACTTACAACATCTAAAGAACTCCGGCAGGGGTACATCTTGTCCCTACTACATTTAATATTTATATAGAGGTTTCATTGAAGAGATGGAAGAGGCATTGCGGGGGAATGGGAATTCCAATTGGCAATAGCACGCTTTTTACTCTGAGCTTTACGGATAATTAAGAGATAATAGCACAGAATGCTTATGATCTGAAATTCACGTTAAAGAGACTATACAAAAAATACCAAAAGTGGGCTTACAGATCAGATGAGGTGCTAAAAGAAGAAATAAAGCATAGACTACGAGAAGACCGAAAGATTCTGGGTTGCTTGAACTCACAATGGTGGAACAGAAATGTATCTATAAATAACAAGAAACGTTTGGAACAAGTCATGGTGGATTCCCGCCTATGCTACGGAAGTGAGGCGTGGACAGTTGATGCAGAACTGAGGAGAATACTCAAAACGTAAATATCTCAATAAATTTATCACCAAAAAAAGATTAAATATATTCATGGAAATAAAAAAAAAATGTTTATCAGTAATAAATATGATGTGTCTGTCTGATTTCAATCTGTTAAAGCTATAAAACAATGCACTTCAGTTTTGATATATATTTTTGTTTACCTAATACTTAATCTTATTAATTTGCAAATAAACCACTAAACTTAAGTATATTTTTAATAACAACTGATAAGAGAGATTGACTAAATAAGGAAAATGTACTTTTTTGCTATTTTTTGTCAATATTGTTTTTCAAATAATTTACTTCGGAGAGGAATTTCAAAATTCGGCGGGGGGGGGGGCAAAGTTACCCATGATGATCATAATTAAATATTATTATTTTTTGGGTTACAAAGTTGTACAATTTTTTTAAGAGCTACAAAATATTATTAAATAAAATAGAGCTTGTTTTTGATAAATTAAAAAATTAGGATATTCATTCAAAAATTAAAGAATAAATAATTATGTGACCAGTTAGGTAATGCTATATTTTATTCAACGAATTCCTGCAAACACACGATTAATATGTATTATTAATTTCAGTAATTTAGGGATTTAAGGGCCCTTAGGATTTGGTTAAGCCACCTTAACAATTTTTTTAAGAAAAATGTTGCTTTTATTAGTGTTGTTCAATGTATAAAACAATATTTACAACACAGACAGGACAGAACTGAGAATTAAAGTATAAAACTAAATATAATAAATAATAAAAAAATCATATCAGTTTGAATGCTAACGATGTAGTAGGTATATAAGGTTGTGCTTTGTCATATATTTTAACTAATCAACATAGATAAATTAAAAACGAAGTATTTTTTATTTTGTTCGAAATGATTGGGTTAATTTTAATTTTGTGATTTGGATACTAACTTTCTATTTTTGTGAGTTTTGCAGGTAAATTAAAAATTTTGAATGGTAGCAGCTGACGAGGAGCTCTTCTCAAATTTAAAGGTACCTATGTCGAATTCAATTTAAAACTTCAAGTTACATTTTATTTTAAGTCAGGGCAATCATCATATGATCATAAAATGGCTGATTTTTATATTTTTTCTATTTATTTAAAGTTCTATTTAAAGACAAACAGTATTTGTTAGGTCAACATCATAAATTCATGTTTTTCACCCGAATAATTGTTGCCTTCTACAGTATACTCGTATTAAGCAAAATCTTTGTTGTGGATGAACATTGCTTTTTAATTAAATAATATTTTTAATATGTAATAATATTACCAATATTATTTAAAAGAATTCAGTGTTTATTTGTTATCGCGAGTGTATCAGATCAATTAATATAATTTTTTGGAAATCCATTTATAGAAAAGAGTAAGATATCAAATCGATTTTGTTAATTTATCAGAGCATTTATATTTTATTAATTATTATATTGAAGTACATTTTCTCTAGCTCCACAAAATTATTAAAATTTTGGAAAAATTTAAAACTTATTAGACTTTCTCATTTATCTAGCTCAGTCGGTATGCACATGAAAGAGCCTTTTTTTGTTTAATTAATAATGAAGATCAGATTTTGTGTTTACTAATGAAATTTTTATTAAATTAATTGTTTTTTGAAATATTTTACATACTTTTACAGAGGAGATTTAAATTTGAAGAAATTATTATTAATTATTAATTCCAAACTTTTGTAAAGAAGTACAAGAAATTCATTAATTGAAAAGTGAAAAAACTATTTTTTAAATTTAAAAAAAAATTTTTAAATAGAAACATAAATTGTTGCCTTCTCATTTTCCAATTCAATTTTTGAATAAAATTGATGTCAAACTTTTGAGCTTTGTTAATATAAAGTTATGTAAAATTTTATGTTGTTATTTATGGGTTTGTTTATTAAAATTTTAATTGTCTCCTGATAAAATAATCTATTTAAAACAAATTTTTTGCATTTCATTGATATTATGCTAAAACATACTATTAACCTACTCAAGTAGGTATTAGAAGTATTTCCTTGTTATCTAATCTGAAACTTTTAAGTAAAATTAAAAAAAAATTATATTTTTTGAAATTTTTCTGAAGGTGCAAAAAATTTAAAAAACACATAACTTTGTAAAATATCGAATTGCAATGATTATAATAAAATAAATTTAAATAAAAACGTAAAAGCATGTCCATAGTCCTCCAAAGGGTTTGCAAATAACTCCGCAACGATAAAGGCTCAAACTAGGAAGATGGAACTATATTAAGACCCGAACGAAGCTCAAACTTTTAACACCAACTTTACTCAAAAATTTCACTTGGAGATACTAAATAACTCCACCCCCATTTTGAAAATATATCAGTTTTGAAGCTTAACCGGTGGGAATGAAAACTTATTAAGACTTTAATGACTTTAAAGACTTAAACTTTATTTCAGTTTAAAAAAATTATATTAAGTTTATAATTTATTATTTTATTCATAATTTTAATGAAACACAAAGTTATATTACTATTTATAATTTATTTTAATCGCCAATTAGGTAAATACAATTAGTAAAACGAAAATTAAGGTATTTTTCTACTAAATTCTCACGTTTTTATTTTCCATGGAAGATGGCACAAAATTTCCTTCCCACATAAATGCAAAAATGCTGACAACTACGCTTCTACTGCTCCGAACTAAAATTCAGTAGTAATTTGTAGTTTGTTAAGGGTATACCTTATACCTTAGAGCTTCAATTTGGGGGGGGGGGTGCAACAAAGAACAGTAAAAAAATTTTTTTGCAATAGTTTGTAATTTTGGATACGTAGCACTCAGTTAAGTTCTTGAGAGTTGCCGAAGATTTATTTTCAGCTGGTGTTCGTAGATGACACTCGAATTGTGAACTAATCATGATTTTGTAATGACCGAGTAAGCGAGAGCTATCAACTTTCAAGTAGGTATTTATGTATACCGGGTGCTGAATGAGTTAGCCGAACATAGGAAATTAACATGTAAAAACTTACTTTTGCAAATTCCTGCTTCCCTAATTATTTTAGAGAAAAAATGAAAGACACAAAAATAATGCAGAAATATAAATTTCGAATGATAAGACGATAAGATTTCATCTAGCTTTTATTTAAAAGGTCAAAAAATGCTTTCAAAATTGTTAAAATTTTCATTTATCGCATTGGCCATGTAATAAATTCAATTTAATTTCTATTTTCAAAAATAATTACCATGGAAACTTACATGGCCAGTGCGATAAATAGAAATTTTAACAATTTCTAAAGCATTTTTGACCTTTTAAGTAAAAGCTAGATGAAAGCTAATGATGTTATCATTCGTAGTTTATATTTCTGCATTATTTTTGTATATTTTTTATTTTTTCTCTAATATTATTAGGGAAGCAGGAATTTGCATAAATAAGTTTTCACATGTTAATTTCCTATGTTCGGCTAGCTCATTCAGCACCCGGTATACAGTAGTTCAAAAGGAAGTTGTTAGCAATTTGAACATGATTTATGATTGAATATATTTACAATGCTATCTCTACATTCAACTTACTTTAAAAATGAACGAATAAATAAATAAATAAACAAAAAAATAAAAACCAGATAACGCAATATATTATGTATATATATATATAAGAATCTATTGTTATTTTTGCAGTGCAGTGTATTTGAAACACGATGGCCACAAAAATTACTTTAATTATTTTAATGCTTTATTGTATGGGGTGTATAGCTGCCGAAGATGAAGAGTTAGTCGATCTAATAGTAAATGTCATTAAAGCTGGAATAAATGAATCCAATCATTATAAACTACCAACCAGTGCTGAATCTCACAGACCGAAAGATGGCGCTGAAATGCAAGGTTGAAGTGGTGATACAATAAAGAAAATTAAAAAACTAATTATTTTTAATTTAGATTTTGGAACTTACCATTTTATCATTATTGGTTCTGGTCCCGGTGGCTCGGTAGTAGCAAACCGGTTATCAGAAGTAAAAAAATGGAATATATTATTGCTCGAAGCTGGTACACCCGAATCGAATTTTTCTGTCATCCCGGCAATGAAATTCTATATGGCAAATTCTAAATATAATTGGGGCTATAAAACCACCAAACAATTAAATTCTTGTTTAGGTAAGATTTTTCACCAAACGGCAGTAGCATAAATTGTTATTACGTTAATTTTACACTTTGAAGGAAAACCTTCCAGCCAATGTAGTGTACCAAAAGGGAAAGGACTTGGTGGAACCACTGCGATAAACGGTTTGATTTATTCCAGAGGACATAAAAGTGATTACGATCGATGGGCGAAGCAAGGAAATCCTGGATGGTCATTTGCAGAAGTTTTGCCTTACTTTATCAAATCGGAAAATTCGGAAATTGACGGCGATCCTGGTTACCACGGAAAAGATGGTTATATGAACGTCAAGTATCATAGACCTCATAGCGAACGAAGCGAAGCTTTCTTAAAAGCAAGTCAAGTGGTTTTTCCATCATCTAGTAAAGATTATAACGGAAAGGAAGAATTTGGTGCATTTTATTCTCAATTCAATAATATTAATCAGTACCGCCAAAGCTCTTCAAAAGCATTTTTGGAGCCGGTAATGGATCGACCTAATTTGAAAATCTTGACTAACAGCTACGTCACCAAAATTATAATAGATCCTCGAACCAAAACTGCATCTGGTGTTACATTTACGAAAGATGGAGAAATTTTTACTGCAAACGCATCTAAAGAAGTAATTTTATCAGCTGGTGTGATAAATTCACCTCAAATTTTAATGCTTTCCGGTATTGGACCACGTCCGCACTTAAATAAAATGAAAATTCCTGTAATACAAGACCTACCGGTTGGTAAATCTTTATATCAGCATAGTTTATTTTATGGTGCATTCATGAACACAAACTTAAGCGAACCAGTTCAGAGTCTAAGAAAGTCTGTAAAACAATTTTTGAACGACTACGGCCGCTTAACGGTTCCTGCAAACAACGACGGTGTTGGGTTTTATCGAAGCAGCCTGGAGCGGACCAATAGTCCAGATGTAGAACTTGCAATTAACCCTTCTGGAGAATTTTACCTTTATGAACAAACTGCGCAATTTACCGATGAAGTACGTCAAGCTCTCTTTGAGAAAGTAGACCGAGATACCTTTATTCATACTTATGTTTACTTACTTAAACCTGAATCGGTGGGCACAATTACCCTCGAATCTAAGGATCCGTTTAAGTATGCTTTGATAAATTCAAATTGCTTAGACAAGCAGAAAGATATCGATGTGTTGATCGAAGCAGTTTATATACTCGAAAGAATAATAGACACGGAACCTTTTCAGAAAATTAACGCTTCAATGGTATACCCTGATTATCCGCAATGCAAAAAATATCCCATGAGAAGTAAACTGTATTGGACTTGTGCACTTAAGCTCTTAACAGATCCAGGTGCCCATCAAATGTGCTCGTGCAGAATGGGACCCAATCCAAAAACGTCAGTTGTAGGTTCAAGAGGAAAGGTCCACGGAATTAAACGGCTAAGAGTTGTTGATGCTAGCGTAATACCGTTTTCGGTAGCCGGTCATCCAGCTGCACCCGTTTTTATGCTTGCCGAAAAAATATCTGATTACATCAAGCTAGATTATGGAGTACCTGTAGATCCAATTACCAATGTTATCTTCTATAAAAACTAAAAAAAAGTTTAATAAAAATATTTTTTGAAATTCGCTTTTCTAACCTCGCTGTCCTAGATGATGGTACAAATAAAACTGTGTAACATCAAATATTTATTACAAAATTTTGTCAGTTCCTTATATTTACTAATTAAAAAATAAATAAATAAATTAGAAATACTTGGCTAAAAGTCTTATAATAAACAGTCACAGGAGACGTTAAGAAATAATCACGTGATGTCGAGGCAACTCACTTTTACGGAAAGTTCAAAAAATTACCTGGACATCACAGAAACCCCGATCTACACACACCAACTAAAAAGTCACTTGAGTGTTTGTCACTAAATGAGTTAAGCTCTACTTTGGTCAGAATTTGTATTAGTTTTGGTCGGGTCGTCTTCGGAGTAGTTGTAAATGGGTTTGAATCCACTCAACATTTGGGGTTTAAAGTTGTTGATGTCAAATTTTGTGGTTACCAGAAGCGGCAATGTCGTGGTTTCTACATCTACATCCGCCCTGTCGATGTTGTTCTTTTCGTCGGTTCGCACGACATTCCAGCCTTGAGATATTCCATCAACGTTTAGACTGGCTTGGAACGGAGCTTGGAAACCAAGTTTCGGAAGCATTGGAATTTCGTCGATTATCTTATGATTTTCCAAGTAAGGTTTCTTGGTTTCATAAGTGGGTACTTTAATTATACTTTCGATTGGATTTGGTAAATTTAAGTCACTCTGAGGATGCGTGTGCATGACCGCACTCACTGTAATTTCGGAACCGGATTTGTCCATGCTTCCCGGTCGTATTTCCGAGATTACCGGACCTGCGTAATTCGGCATGGAATACCTTTCGGTATTCTCGGTCCTTCTGGCCGGTTCCGTTGGAGTGTAAGCAACAGCTATTGGCTTTTCTGTGAAAGTTTTAAGTGTAACCGAAATTTGATTAGAATTTTTGTAATTGATTTTTGATGCACCCGACGTCACGATCCTCGACTCTGCGTCGTCAAATGCGTTCCATTGGTTGTTTATTGGGAATTTATCTTCTTTAAAATCGATGCTGTTACCCACTTGCACAACTGAAACGTCGGGTCGTTCTAACGGATAAGGAAAGTTTGATTTCACGGGGAAGGTTGGAGGTTTCGGATGAGGTTTTAGAATTGGGGCTTCGTTTCGTTCTTTAATGCTCTCATAACTAAACTCGTGGTTAATTTTTGACGGAGGTAAGGGTAATTCAGCTCTGGTTCCAACAACAACCGTCTCCTTTTTTCCCGGGTCGATTACGTCCAATTTGATTGGTGCGCTATTAACGGGATAAACAACGTACAATGGCTTCTCAGTGTTATCTTTCCCTTTCATTGGGGTTTGAAAAACTGGCGGTGGAACGTTAACATCTTTGCTTATCCCAATAACGTGTTTTGCCTGAAGCATTTGCAACGTTTCGATGTTAGGCTCTTCACTCTTTCTTCTGTTAGATATAGCGACTTGTGGAGGATGAGGCGGTGGATAAAATTCGTACTGGTCGTTTTTCGCACTCGTGTCTTCTATTGTATTTTTCAACTTCATTTTATTTTCCAGCATTGGGACCTTTCTCAAGTTGTGCAAATTTTTCGGCGGTGGTGGTGGAAGTAATTTTTCGAAAACCGCAATTGGTTTATTTGACGGTCGGTCCAGAAGAGGTTGCCTCATAAAACCATTTTTGAACGATCCCATGTGATCGTAATGATGAACGGGTGGCCCAACGGGAGCTTTTACGTTTGGTCTAAATTGAGGTAAAATATTTGGAAGTTTATCGATTCGTTTGTAAAGTTCTCCATTTGGTTTTACTGGTGGTGGTCTTGGAGGTCTTGAATATTCCGGTCGTCCGTTATAAAAGTGGCCGGGACGTGGATCCCAAGGCGGCCTGGGTCGCTCGAAACTGATAGAAGGTACTTCTTGTTCGGTCGGTGGTGTTAAATCGCTTGGAAGCTGATGGTACATTGGTTTAGAATCGAGTTGAAGAACTTCGCGGTTTGGAAGAGGCGCCGCAAGAAAATCGGGTCTGAAAGACGACGAAGTAGGTTCGTTATCGCTGGGAAAAACGATTTTCGCCCCGGTGCCTTTCGGCGTATAGTCTACTTCTTTGTCTTTCAGAACTTCGTCCACTACCTGACCGGGAACTTTCTTATTGTCATTAATTGGAACCCCAATTGAAAGCGATGCTTCTGATGTTTTTATAGGTTGAATATTTATGGAACTTCCTCCCATTTCCGGTACGTTTTGGAACGGATTGTAGGTTTGCGCAAACGGACGCAGAAATTCCGTTTGTGTTTGAGGTTTATTTTGGTGACCGTTCAACGGCTTGAACGGAATTGCTTTTTGTGGATAGTTATTAAACGACGTTTCTACGTGAGCGTTTGCCACGTTTTGATGATGACCAACGACAAACGAAACCATATCTTGGTCGGGCGAAATTCTAATATTATTTGAACTTGGAACTGGTTGATGGTTAAACGGTTTTACTTTTTCACTGTTGAGCTGTTCTTTCAGATTGTGCGTAAGTGCAATAATCGGGTTTGGATTGTGATTGTGGTGATTACCGAAATGGTTTTCGCCTAATGGCAAAGAGGTTACTTTCGATGTTGTTTTAACAGTTTCCGTAGTTAATTGAACTTTAGGTACCGAAAACGAATTAAAATTGCCGTTTCCTTCTACTTCCAAATCGTATTCCGTACTATCTGGCATTGAAGGGTAAAAATCTGTCGAAAAGTCGGAATTCTGAAAAACTTCGGTAGTTGTAGAAGTAGGGGTACTTGCTTTGGTCGTCATTTCAGTTGTTGTAGTCGACGAAACTTGCGTTGTAGAGCTACTAGTAGGAGGAGTATACCAAGTTGTAGATTTATTGGGCTTGGTTTGGGCTATGGAATTGGAATCTGTATCATATGATAGATTTTCGTATTCTTCGTATTCGTACAAATTTTCCTGCTTCATATTAGTTCCCGACAAAATATTGGCTACATTTTTCTCTTTGTCCATTTCTCCAGTAAGCGGTGAGACTTCTGTTGTAGTTTTGACCTTATTGGTAGGCAAATTTTGGAATAAGGATGGCATATTTTTATTATACGATTCCGTTGTAGTTGTTGTAGGAAGCTCGTCGTATTCGCCAAACAGTTGTTCGAAAAGACTGAGAGTTCGCTTGGTGGTTGTTGGAACTGAAAAGGTTTTGGTAGTCAAATATATGTCGTTGACGTTTTGGGTGGTCAAATAGATTTCGTTTGGTTTTGATTTTCGAGTAGTGTATTCGTCGTAGTTGGGGAAAATTTCGCCTGTCATAAGGTTGGGTGTTCTTGTGGTCAGATAAACTAACTTTGATTCTTGCGTTGTAGAAGTTGGAGGTTTCATTGTTGTTGTCGTGGTGGTAGTAGTTGTCGTCGAAGTCGTGAATGGTTTCTGATATGTTTCTCTATGATCAAGCACTTGATTTGAACTGTAGGTTGGACTAAACGTAGGTTTATAAACAGCACCGCCACCACCATTTTTGTGATTGTATTTGTTTGTATTTCCTTGAACTTTTGTATTGGCATAGGAACTGGAAATTAAAGGGTATACGTATTTGTCGGAGTTATATTTTACGGGCAAATTCAGGAAATCGTGAAAATTTGGAGTTAACTGGTTAACGTCACTCGTCTTATGGCTGTATTTTCCAATGCTTCCATCTTTTCGGTCTATATTGGCTTTGTCGAAAATGTCGTGAGAATTTGGAACTTCTTCTACATATTCGTATTCTTCATCGTTATTTAGCGAGTAGGTCTGACTATTGAAGTCGACCTTTCCCGTCAAGGGATCTTTTTCTAAATAAAAGGGTTTTCCTTTGTTAAAAATGTTTTCTGGGAGGTTATAACCGGGCAGAACTAGCGCAGATGGATCTGGAATCTCTTCGCTGTTTTCATTACCAGTCGGACTATCTTCGTACGAATAATTTTCACTCGAGATGAAGGAGGGATTTGTTTGGTTTTCTC
Source organism: Cantharis nigra (assembly GCA_958510845.1). NCBI lineage: Eukaryota > Metazoa > Arthropoda > Insecta > Coleoptera > Cantharidae > Cantharis > Cantharis nigra. The sequence goes on from OY294029.1 coordinate 18,261,483, forward strand.
TCCACACCTGAAAAAATATTCTAAATTAGAATTAAAATAAATGTACAAAAAGGAAAAAAAATTAAGAATATCTCAGCTTTCGAAACTGCCTAAAAGCTAGCCGCCTTTTAGATCAACGTGTGCTTCTCAGCAACAACGGTTTATACAGTTTGTAATTTTAGCGTTCATAGATAGGGTTTGAACAAAAAAAAATATAATGCATTCTATTGAAAGCGTAGGAAAATAGGGAGGAGTAACAATTTTGAAATTATACAAAGCTTTGCTTTATTAAAGCTAACCAAATTTACAAATTTATCAATTTTACGTCAAGAAAATAAATTTTAATAAAAATTAAGCTGTGAAATTTTTAAATAATTGAGCTAATTAAATGAAATTAATAATAATTTCACTTAATTGAATTTTTATTTAAATGATACTCGTATTTTGATTAAACTAAAAATAGTATATTAAACAACAAGTTTAGTAAAAATGCTTTACTTACAAGGTTTGTTTATACTATTTTTTCGGATTTTGTGCAATCGTAACCCAAGAAATCTACGTTCACGAGTAGATTTTTTTGCGCGCGATCGATCTGAATTTTTGCATATGCTTTCAGATATTTCAGATATCTGAAAAATAGTCATTTCCCCAGCCTTCATCCTCATTTCAAATTTGAGATCCAAAATGGTTTAAACCGTTTGTACCTTGTATAGTATACCATCTTTATTTTAAATCGTTTTGTTTATTCTTAAGATATTTCAAAATTTCTAATAATAACATTTTGCTAGCCCCCCTCCGCATTTTGAATTTTTGTTCCAAAATTATCTAAATCGTTTGTACCTTGTTTGTACCTGTTTGAATTTTCGTTATTATTGTTTATATCCATTTTGATTTCGAAATATTTAAAATTTCAAAAAATGGTATTTGAAATTTTTTAAGTTCGAATTTGAACCCCTAACGTATTCGTATCCTTTTGTGTAGATAACATTTTTTTTTTTAAAAACTTGAAATATTTTGTAAAATTTCAAAACATTTCAAATTTTTTAAAAAACGCATGTTATCTACACAAAAGGATACGAATACTTTAGGGGTTGTCTTTTAATAACGTGAGGTTCTAGCAGGGGGGAGAGGTTTAGAATATCATCACGATGGGAAAGGGGATATTGTGACAATTTATTATTACGTGTATATTTTCGTGCAACCATGTGAAATCCCGAGCGAGCAAATAGAAACAATATTTAGCTCTCAGCTGGCTTCCGGCACTGGACCTTATGACGCTACTCGTCGCCCCGCAGCCCGAGCCCGTTTGCCTTGCCATTCCTGCTTAAAGATTTCTATTTAAAAAAGATACACGTGATGTTGAGATCAGGGGGTGGAGTAGTCTCAGTGGCGCAACTACCGGGGTGTGGTGGGTGCGACGCACGCGGGCCCCCGGATAAAAGGGCCCCTAGTTGTGCTGTGACCTTTTCAATCTGCTAAAGTGCACCAGCAATTTTAGTTAAAGGATTTACCGTTCCAGGGGCCCTATTCTCGAGCTTACGCGATTTGATTCGCACACGAACCATTATGTTTCGACCAATCAAGGAGTGCGAATACTTCATTTGTATACGAAAATTTCGTATTTGCGTATACGAATCACGTCGTATGAGCTCAAGAATAGGGCCCCAGGAATTTAAATTTCTAAAAGATCTTACAATTACTATGTTCTGAGGGGTGTGTTTTTTATTTTTTTTGTTAAAATCAAATGTTTGATTTTACTTTTTAATCCCAGGCTTAGATCCTTTTTAAAAAGAAGTAAAAATTTAATTTTCAATTAAAAAAAATTAATATTTAACCCTTAAAGGCCACACTTCACCAAAATAACATAAATGCCACACTGGGGCTTTTCAGACCCCAGCGTTAAAAAATTGTTTTGGGAAGCGGCTATTGCCTTTTTCGACTTACAAAAAATTTTCTAGTATAGTTGTTAAGAACTCTTTTAGAAAACATCACAGTCCCATTAATGAAAAAATAATAGGTAGTTTAAAAAAAAATTGTTAAATAAAAAAATTCCAAATTTGACCAATTTCACAAAGGTTATCATAACTTTTATATTTTTCTATATTAACAGCTAAAAATTTAACGGGATACTCTTGAAATAAATATCTACAAGGAAAAGAATAATTTGCTAGACAGCGTTGAAAGAAAAAGATATTTATTTTTATTGGGCCATTTTTGGAAATAAATTTTTCAAAATTTCACTGTTTATTCATATACATAAGATGATTGGGTTAAAGCCCAACATAAGAATGACAAAAGTACAATTGATTACGGTTGGGGTCCCACAGACCCCACATTGGCCTTAAAGGGTTAAATAAAATAATTATGTATTTTTAAAATTTAAACACAAATTTATTTTAAAATTTAAAAAAACTTTTTACTTAAGTTGTTTACCTCGACTGAAAATTTAATTTCCTTGACTTGGCATTAAAAATGAGAAATTCCCTGACAAAATTAGGGAAATCTTAAATTTTCAATGACTTTTCCAGATTTTCCAAAGTGTGAACCCTGTAATTGTTATACCGGGTGCTGAATGAATTAGCCGAACATAAATATGAAATTAGCATCTAAAAACTTATTTATGAAAATTCCTGCTTCCCTAATTTTATTTTTTAGAGAAAAAATGAAAGACACAAACATAATGCAGAAATAACAGCATTAGATTTCATTTAACTTTTACTTAAAAAATCAAAACATGCTTTTGAAATTCTTCAAAGTTTCATTTATCAGACTGGCCATGCAAGTTTCCATGTCAATTATTTTTGAAAATAGAAATTAAATTAAATTTATTACATGGCCAGTGCGATAAATGAAAATTTTAACAATTTTGAAAGTATTTTTTGACCTTTTAAGTAAAAGTTAGATAAAATCTAATGGTGTTATCATTCGTAGTTTATATTTATGTACAATTTTTGTATCTTTTATTTTTTTTCTAAAATAATTAGGGAAGCAGGAATTTGCATAAATAAGTTTTTATATGTTAATTTCCTATGTTCGGCTAACTCATTCAGCACCCGGTATAGGAAATTATCAGTGGCGTATTTACGATTTAGAAAATCTCAAGAAATCCATAGAAATTTCAAGAAAATCTTAGGAAACTCGGGAAAATTTTGGTAATTAAGAAATCGAGAGAAATGCAGAAAACTCGAGAAAATCTTGAAGCTAATGAAATTTTAGAAAATGGAAAAAGCAAAAAAAGGTAGTCTATAATATTCTAGATTTCCGCAAATTTCCCTTTAGTTTTGCATATGACAATTTCTCCATAATTCTTCCACTTATTAGTAGAAAACGAGCGGGAAATTTTATGAAATCCCAGAAAATTTTAGAAAATCCATAAAAATGTCACTAATTTTACAATTAGGAAATGTAGAAAATCAACGGAAATAGAAAATTCTAGAAAATTTAGAAAAATATCCGAAAAATCTTATAAAGTGGGGAATCACAGAAAATTCTAGGATATTTTAGGAAATCTAGAAAATCTCAGAAAATTGAAAAATAAAAAACTCTTCTATATACTTATTTTTTTAAATATTTTTTTTTCATCTTCAAGTGTATGGCTATCATTTCGACTTTATTTAAGTCAAGATGACGTACTAGGGTATTTTCCCCATAAGCCCGAAGATCTAACATGGGCTTTAGATCAGAGAAGTGTAGTGTAGTCGGCGCGACCAGGCTTTGATCCGTAGTTTACCGCTTCGTAGCCAGTCGATATTAAAATATCTAATAAAATTAAATAGGGGGGGGGGTAGTTACTCGTCTCTATATCCGATCTTGTTTGGAAGGAATTCTTTGGAAATTACTGGAATTGCATAGAAATCATCGGAATTTCGAGTCCTGTATACAAATTTTATTTTGTCTTTTATAACAGTAGGGCCCCTGTTAACAACTTCGCACACAGGTCCCTCACCTGCTTGTTACGCTACTGAGTACGCCATATTATAAAAAATGGCCTAAAAAACCTCACATGATTAAAGGACAAATACAAAAAATAAAAATTAAAAATTTTGAAAACCCCTGACCGTATTCTCCAGAAATTCTCGAGTTCCCCAGACCTCAAAATCTGAAATGTAGACTGGGGAGTCAAAAGTTCTCGAATTATTTGTTCCTTTTTACCGTCAGGGGTTATCAAAATTTTTATTTTATTTCACTCTTTTCAAGTACATATATAATTACTCTATGTTTTATCAAAATGTATTGTGATGTGCCAAGCGTGAACGTGTGTGGCTATATGCGCAGGACACATCAACGAATACACTTAGCAAAGTTAAGATGGTGTACTAAATAGGAAGGTTGCAATAATATTTAATGTTTAAATGAAAGTAATGACGATTTGTAGTGAATCAAATTATATTTGTGATCCAAAAACCGGTAAATATACAAATTTATAAAACAATTTAGGACATAACATGAAAGTGTGTTACATATGTTAAATGTGTGTAATTTTTGTAGGTTATACAATAATATTTGTGTGATGGAAACAGAGCTGTATACTATTTGGCCAAATAAAATAAAATTTACCTTGCAAGGGTTTGATACAAACCGGCGACATAAACTTCGAAGGTACAATGCACAAAATTCATCCAATGAATATTCCCCGATCGTCGTAAGTAACAGTTCATTAATCTTCTTATATTATAAAAAAAATATTTTATTTTTGTTAACCGCAACGTTTAATTTCACCTTCACTATGTATTTCTTACACGAGTCACTTTGATTTAAATTTGTTGAAAAAGTTTTAATATTTTAATTTTAGGTTAACTAACATTCCGAGAGAGACTTATAAATTGTTTCGGAAACACTTCCAGGGCCGGTTTTGGTTAAAAACAAAAGTTAGGTTAAGACTGGCACGTCTTTCTTGGTCAACCACTAAAACAATAATAATCTACATCGAAAATTGGTCCTCCTTTTATACTTTTTTGAAATTTGTTTTCAAAAACATAGATAGCCATGACCACTATCCTCAAAAACTGCACCGATCTTGATGAAATTTTACAATTTTGTCCATCTCTAACTCAAATATATGTGGAAAAATTTTGAATCCTCTAGCTCGTTCCGTCTTTCCACAATTAATAAAAATCTAAGCCGAAATTTTATATCTTTGATATTTTTGAAAATTTTGCTTAATTTTTTGAATTGTCAAATACTTTTTGATCTCGAAAATTCGAGCTCTTTATTCTCTTCCTTTCGCCGTATAGTATCCTTCTGTATCATAAATATTTACAGAATAATCTTGATTTTACCAAATTTTCCATCTGACAGCTGCCTGTCATTTACCATAATTTGAAATATTCTATTTAAATTTGCTTTTGGGATGGCCATCTTGCCTCAATCTCTCTCTCTAGGACTTATTCCTCATCCATTTTATGTAATTTCCATAGTCAGCTCGTCATATTAACCATCATGGCGTTTATCTGCCTCCATGTCAAATTTTGTATCGTCGAAGCACTAAATCGTCCCGAAAACAAGAATTCTCTACACACCAAGTTCACCTAACGTAAGTTTAACATAATGTCTTCACACATTTCTTAAAATTATACATTTATAACAACAAATTATTTATTTTAGATCTCAAATCGTATGATACCTCAAATCGTCATAATTATGCCACGCAGGACATTGTAAGCAATACAATACCAAAAGAAAATTGAACTATCCATAGTACATCACCATTTCGCAAGATCGTGTGTTGCATTTAAGTTACATGGTAAAATTTAAACCAGCAAATCAATGATTTTAGTTAAACGTAGCCTCATGCGCATATATTTAAGTTAGTATTTTGATACTTGTGTCCCTCGTCTTAATCCTAGCTTGCACCCTAGCATAATAACATGACAGTATATAGAAATATAGTGCAGAGACTATAATTTCACGACACTTGAAATATAATCATATTTATGAATGTTGACGCTATGTGTATAACGAAAATAATAAAAATACAAACAGCTGCAAACAAAGTATAAATGATTTAGATTAATTTGTAACCAAAATTTTAAATGCGAGGGGAGAGAGTTAGCAAAATGTCATTATTAAAAAATTTTGAAATATTGGAAAAACAAAATTCTTACAAACGAAAATATAGAAGATACAAACAGGTATAAGCTAGGTATAAATAATTTAAACCATTTTGGATCTAAAATTCGAAATTAGGGGGGGGCTGGCAAAATGCCCATTTTAGATATTTTAAAATATGTGAAAAACAAAATGGTAAAAAAAAGGTACTAACAGGCACAAAACAGATTACTGGATCCAAAATTTGAAATGGGGGAGTGGGGCAAAATGCACCTCTTCTTTTTGCGTAGTTTGCCAACCAATTGCACAAAATTACACTTCTACCGTTTTCTTCTTTCCAAAAATTTCTGCAAGGCAAAAATATGGATGTAGCTTAGTGGCTTCTAGTCTTTCTGACTTCTGCCGTCGACCATTTCGCCATCAGAAACTTAGCATTTAATTTTTGAATGTAAAATGTAATTTTTGAATATACAAATTAAAGAAATTAATGGATTAATTAAACAATAATTAAAATTGCTACAGCTCAAGTAGCATTTTCAGCTAAATAGTAGCTGTCAATTATTAGTAAGCTGGCAGCCATTACTGCTATTTTATAAGCGAGTATTATTTTTGCAAAAACAGTAGCTTATTAACTAGATGACACCTCTTAATAATAGGCTTGCAGGCAGCAAGTTGTGATTTTATTAGAAGCTTGCCTCTAGCAAGTGTCAATAAATTACTAATAGCTCACTAATTTACTGTTACTAATAGCTTTCTAAGCAGCTTATGCCGAGTAGTTGCTTATAATTTAGCTATTCAGAATCCAAAATTTTAAAATATATTCAGGAAATCTTTAAAGTTCACATAAAAATTTCCTTTTTTTTTATTTTTTATTACACTGACAGACTGGGAAGCCGCTAACCGCGGTTTATACCCCTGGTCGTGTCGAGTACACCGCTGTCATCTAAAGCCCAAGATTGATTACAGTATTACAGATTAAAATCATCAAATGAGGCTATCAAATTTGTTAACTTGAAAACAAAATATAGTTAATATAATTCAATAAAAAGAATTGAATTAAAATTATATGAAAGAAAAATATTATAAAATATAAAATTTTTATTTTGAAAGCAGCGGCAACAAGTAAATTAAAAGAATAAATTATCCATTTATTGCATATTAGTTCAGTTGCCCTACTTGGCTTATTATAATAAGTATATTATATAAATATAATATACTATAATTATATACTATAAATAGTATAATATAAGACTAGGATTTTATCTTCAAAAATGATTTATAATTATTATTGAAAGTATTAGGTACTGAATAACTTCGCAAAATATGTTTTACTAGTTCGCCAGAAATTGTAAATTTATTTAAATAAAAATTGTTTTTATGTATGTAAAGTCGCCTTCAACTTTTCATTTGCTTATTTAAATATTTTTACTTTTTAGATTGCATTTTTCAAACTAGTAATTTTTAAATTGTATACTTAATGACAAGAATAAATTTAAAATTAAATAATTAACAAATAAGCATAGTACAATAAATATTTTTATCGTTGTCTTGCTAATTGACACGGGACAGGGTAAAGGTCCATGTCACTGGCCCCCCCCAAATCGATTTTTAACAAAAAATTGGTGTCAATCGTTAGTGCTTCGTTAGTGCTTGTTTGTGCTTCCATTCCCGAAGTTTGTGCTCCAACGGTCGCGGATCTATTCGCGAAATCTTCTGGGAGGGGCTGTAGACACGATGCCCCCCCCCAAATCGATTTTTAATAAAAAATTGGTTTCAATCGTTAGTGCTTCGTTAGTGCTTGTTTGTGCTTCCATTACCGAAGTTTGTGCCTCAACGGTCGCGAAGCTATTCGCGAAATCTTCTGGGAGGGGCTGTAGACACGATGCCCCCCCCCAAAGCGATTTTTAATAAAAAATTGGTGGCAATCGTTAGTGCTTCGTTAGAGCTTGTTTGTGCTTCCATTTCCAAAGTTTGTGCCTCAACGGTCGCGAAGTTATTCGCCAAGATATGGGCATTTATAGTTTCTGTGAACTCCGAGCAAGTTCCGCGCGAATGCATAGATTTAAAAGGTCTAAAAATTAATAAACAATAAATATGTAGTCATAATATTTATAATGAAGCTTAAATCTATTGTTATAAACAAAATATTTTTTAAATATAATAAAATGGTTACACCTATTTATTGAAACAAGATATTATAATGTTGCAAACGGTCGTCTTGGTGATAAAGGAGTCTGTAAAAATTCTGCTATTCATCAATTTTATGAAAACCATAAAGAGCGCATGTAATTTTATAAATGTAGCATTTGTTATAATTATAAGTAAGTCGCCAATTATCAACGTAAAAAGTAAAAATATTTGTTTCCTTCATCGATGAAGGACTGATTGGGGATTACCTCAAGTAATTCCTATATTTAAAGGTTAGTACATTTTCTTTAAAAGCATTAATTTTAGTATGTAGCGTATATACAAGTGGCTCAAGGCCGTATCTGATGGGGGTTTTCGGGGTTCAACCCCCCCCCCGAAATAAAACGCATGATTAAATTCTAGAATATACAATATAATATATAGGACAATAGTGCATTTTTATTTTTCATTAAAATGCATTCGAAAATAATAGTCCTTTTTTAAATCCATAAAAAAAATTATAAACAATAAAAATAGAAAGAAAGTTACAGTAGATTTCAAAGATGCAAAATTTAACAAACAATAAATATGTAGCTATAATATTTATAATAAACGGTAAAACAATTGCTATAAAGAAAGTATTTTTTATTAATAAAGTGTACGAAAAATATTTTTTAAATATATTAAGAACTGATGATATTTTTATATCAATATATCAATATCGATATATCAACATCAATATATATATATATTTTTATATACTATACACAAGAAATTGACAGTTCATTGCTTTTGTAGTCTGCCTTACAGTTTTAGATGATAGCTGTAGATCATCATAACGATCCCACTGACCCAAACTTACTCGCCAGCAATAGCTAATGTAATGCCCAACTGCTTTGACATTATTTACTAACGTAGGCGGCAAGAAGCTAATTCCTCCCCGGAGGTAATACATGTTTTTACCAAGTTGAATTTCCTGAGGGATTTCTTGTAACGGAATGTTAAAATCTAATGACGAATTTTTTTTTAAATTCCCGCATATTTCCAGGAATATATGGGAACCAAAACGGATGCTTTTTTCGGTAATTTGTCGACAGTGAATACATTGACTACTATTAGAATTTTCTTTAAATAGGTGGTCTAATGCTTTCTGAAGGCATCCAATACGTTCTGTAGGAAAATTAATCGTTATAGTGGAGTATGGAACTATCGTCTCCTTGTTGCATTTAGGACATTTCCTACGCTCTGTCATAGAGGGCTGATTATGGAACAATTCTTTCAATAAATAATAGCATGTGGATGCAGCGTTTAGTTCAACGTGGTTATTTGATAAATATTTCTTGTTGGCTTCTCCAACAACTTTATCCAAAACTAAAGCACGCTTCTTGTAAGTTTGTGCGTTTACTCCATCTCGCATAACATGTGCAACCAGCTCGTATAATGTAGATAATGTTTTTTGAGCATCCACAAAATTTGCATATTCTTTGCTTTCCGCATAAGAACAGCACATGATATGTATCACGCTGTCGAATCCGCATGTATTGATAACAGTGAAATGCATTTTGCCAATTAGAATCGGTTTTAAATCCAACATATTTCCATTTCTCAGTAATCCGATTACTGACGACTTCGTTTTGCTTTGATCGTTGTATAGTAAAACTGTGTAATCTTTATCCAAGTAATTGGGTTTCCTTCTTTTTGCTTCTTTTTCGTTTTTTGTGTTTTCAGCCAGACCACCCCAATTTTCTAATGCGGTTTCACTTTCCAATTCAAAATAATTCGGAACATCATTATCTCTGACTATATCGTCATTAGCCGAAGAGCCATCGTTTGCATCGGCTTTTGTTTTATCGCATTCTATTGCATTAGTTTTTAGTTCCATCGTATTATTGTTTTCACCAAGACCACCCCCATTATCTAATGCGGTTTCACTTTGAAATTCAAAATAATTTGGATCATCATTATCGTTGACTATATTGTCATGAACCGAAGAACTATCGTTTGCATTATCTTCTATTTTATCGCATTCTATTGTACTCGTATTATTTTTTATTTCCATCGTATTATTGTATTTGGATCTCGTAAGTATCATAGATCCAATAATATTTTTTATATGAATCTGTAGAAAATCATCTATTCGTATTGGCAGGGTTTTATGTTGAAAAATGCGATTTTTTAACTGATTAAAAAGACTTTCAGATGTTGCACTGGTTTCGGTAAGATTTCCATATTTAAATATAGGGATCATTACAGCAGACCAACACGGGAGGAGTTTACAAAACTTTAACAATTTTTTTGCAATTGCAGGGTTGTACTGCATATTATCATGATCTCCTTCGTTAGACCTACTTTTTGATTCCCTACAACACAAATCATAAATAGCTTTAATTTCTTCGAAAATATCCAACATAACTTCAATTTCAGTATCACCATCTTCCATTTCAATTATATCACCATTTTCATCGTTCATTTGGCATTCCCATACTTCATTTGTGGTTTCGTGCGTTGCTATTCTGCTTTTTAAATATCTTTTTGCCATTTCACAACTTGTAGGACCCCCATCTTCATCAGCATTATTTCCATCTTCCTCGTGTAAAGCCACCGTGAATATATTATATAACAATTTCTTTATATCCTCAAAATTCGTACTAACTACCAATAAACCAAATGAGCGTAAATAAAAATTTTTAATACGTTTTGTGGTAGACTTGATTTCTGGCCAACTACTAAACAAATGCATTACATGGTTAAAGTCATTCCTAATCATGCATAAAGGTACTTCAACATTTGGTTTGTTTTTAATTAGATCTGAACAAACGTTTAAATATTTGGATAGCTTGGAATATTGTGTAAATGTTTTTACTGTTGCCATCATCAAAGCCAGTGATTGATCAGTTACCACAATTTTAGGCGGTACAATAGCGTTCTTCAACCATTCTGAAAGCCAACAAGCTATCGACATATTATCGTGTTTTTCAGATAACATATGTGCCACGGGGAATTGGCTTTGGTTCATGTGATCCATAACTCCAATTTCATACAAGAATATGGCTGACGTTGTTCTTTCGGTAATTAGGTTTACCTTTTGGACCACACCACCTGTTGCATCGATAGTTATCGTTGGAATTTTGTTTTGTTTTGCATATATTCTATACATATCAATTTCAGTTGGCGACCAATAATGAACAAATAAACGATCATTTCCCATATCGCGAATACATTCATTAAAAGGCGACATTCCTTTCATCTTGGATAAAGCTAAAATAGGATCCGAACTCAATCGATTCTTAGCTAAATGTTTGTATTTCAAACATCTCAAGGCATTTGCGGTCGGTAAATTACTGGATAGTGCATCACCGTAATTTGTATGCTTTTGTACCATTTCATTCAAAATATAAGACGGCGCCTTATTTTCATCAACCAAATATTTCACCAAATCGTCACGTTCGCTTTTAGAAATATTTCTCTTTTTTTGTTGGTTACAATTTCTGAAATTTCCAGCGTATGTGCAGGTCATCATCACAAGGGATTCCAATTCAGGAGCATTTTCCATAGTACATTGAAAAATGCTTTGACAGGACTTGCATTGACCTTTTATACGAAGAAAATTAACACCATGTGGATAAATTTTACAACGTTCATATACTATACAACATGACAATTTCGTTTCCTTGTAGAATTGAGTATGAATTATATCTGTCCAACAGTGGGGTTTCAATATTTCATAATTCCTAGTATTACAATCCCGATCTGATCGTTTATAACAATTATTGGGTAAATAAATATTAGACCACTGCTCCTTCGACAACGATATTTTGAATTTCAAACTGTAATCTTCATTTTCGTTTAGTTCCTCATATTCGTTTGGTTCCTCATGTTTGTTTGGTTTCTCATGTTCGTTTGGTTTCTCATCCAAAGTATCGGAAACTTTCTTAGACGCAGGCTGGAAATTTAACTTTTCCAATATATTATGCCTGTTCGTAATTACATGGCTATATATGTATTTTGCAGTACTAGTAGTATTACCTAATTCTTTCGATATTTCTGTCCAACAAGCATTTGTTGGGCCCCAAATCTTTTTACCTATGGGATCATATATTCTTTCTTTTTTTGCAAGGATTATAAAATGGAGCTGCTCGAAATCAACTGTAGATGGTCTTGGCATTCTGTTTATTCTCTTATAGGTTTGTTGAGATTACGTATTGTACACTAAGAAAAAACAATTATAAGTAATAACAAGGTGTATCAGACTATAAAAATTTGTATAAAAACGTTTTATAAAAATTTGTATACAAATGATGTGACGTCATGAGCCATAAAAAAATTTTACGCTGTGTTCCACTGTAAAATGCAGTTTTTATAAAAACACGATCAGCTGTTATAAACTAACCGAAAAGTAAGGTATACTTCGGGGAGTAAATCACCGGGGAGATTTGGTGTACACGAGGCAAGAAATGTGTGGGAGATGTGCGGATATTTGAGGGAGATATGGGAGATATAGAGATGTGAAGGAGGTGTAAGGGAGATGTGGGATATCGGAACCATATCAAACCCTGGATTCAGGGATTACCAAGAATAGGTACCGTGAACTGGCTGAAAACACAAAACTAGGAAACAAAGGGAGATCACAGCCTTTTCAATCCCAATATTCTGAGTAAATCTCGAAAAAATGCCAAATGAAAAATACTTGAAGAAAGAAAGACTATTTGGATTATCATAATATTGTTAATTTTAATTTTTGTTAAAGTTGGCGTTCATAATATAATTTTTTTACTAATAAATATAAAATCTTACAAATATAAATTTAATAAAACCTATCTTTCAAATCTAGGCATGCGTAGTTATTTAAGTATAAATTAAACAGGTAATTGAAAGGTGTGGGAGATTTGAAGAGGTGGGGGAGATGTGAGGAGATATGGGAGATGTGAGGAAATATGGGGAGGTGTGGGGATATGAAGGAAATGTGGGGAGATGAAGGAAATGTGGGGAGATGTGACGATATATTGGGAGGTTTTAAGGAAAAGGAGATGTGGTGTACATATTTTGGCAGGAGATTTACCCCCCCGGTATACTTCATGCGTAAATTGAAGTTGAATGGGGTGTCAACAGCCAATGGAAAGTCTGCTTTTATCAAAATTCTAGAAACTGTTCTAAAACTCTGGTTTTTATAAAAACGTTTTCGTGACGTCATGAAAATAGAAGCACTATAAAAACACTTTTAAGTGCCTCATTTTTACAAAACAATTGGCCTGTTACACTATCAAAACCGTTTTTATACAAATTTTTAGAAAAATTTGGATGGAATTTTCACAGTGAGACAACGACTTAAGGTAGATACAGAAAAATTCTAAATGAACTAAATGAATCCGATAAAGTACATACTTAAAAATTGTAATAAATAAGAACATTAAAAGATGAGAAATGAAAATAACAGTTATCTATGGTAATTATAACGTACCTATGTTTTTCATACTATAACAATAAACACAATATATCAATAGTATAAAAAAGAGAAGTGCGTGTCCGTCCGCCAGTCCGTCCGCATGTTTCAAATTTAAGAACAATGCCTACAGTTTAAATAAGGCCTCTTGCTATACTTTGCATGGAAGCCTAAAACTATACTGGAATAGTTCTTAAAGTTGAAACATGCAAACGGACGGACACAGTACCAGAACACAAGGCTTCTTGCTATACTTTGTATAGAAGCCTAAAAAACAAAAATGTGATATTATAACATTTGTAGTATTTGAATCTCAATTTATTGAGAATTATGTTGAAAATTGCTACAAATAAAATAATATACTATTAAATATTAAACCTACTTACAATTCCTGTCCACGTGTCGTTTAAGGTTAGATTTCTTCAAGTTTCCAATTCAGTTTGTTTCTTACTGCTACACTACTCGAAATGATACTGATCCTGATGCTGATGCTGATCCTGATGCTGATACTGATGCTGATATTGATGCTAATGCAGATGCTGATACTGATACTGATACTGATACTGATGCTGATGCTGATACTGATACTGATGCTGATACTGATACTGATACTGACACTAAAACTGATACTGATACTGACACCGAAACTGATACTGATACTGAAATCTGGTCCTGAATTGCCAACCTAAATTTTAGTTATAGTTGGCACCGCTAAATTTAAATTCAAATTGTGAGAGCAGGGCCGTCTCTGATAAGAAACTTTAGAAATCCAACCTCAAACTGGATGGCGTGATCAGAAATTTAAAATGAGGTGGCTACTGGTTTGTTGTTGCTATTTTGGCAACAGAAACAAAAATAAAGAAAATGAAATTTGCAACACAAATTGTTTGAAACATTTTGCTATAAAATCGATTTTTATATGAGAAAAAAAAGAATGTTCGAAAGATGCGATTTACATTATTAACATAGGAGTGCATTTCTGTGGTACTAAGGCAGAACCCCTTATGTCAAAGCATGATTTTTCAGGAAGCACTTTTTAAGATTTGCGATGTCACTGAAATTCAGATTTTATATCAATAAGCAATAGTAAGACAAAATTCGTCCAAGTGTTATCTACCATTTTATATATGATTATTGAAAAATTTCTACGGGTAGTAAAAATAATTTGATAAGTTTGATATATCATCCGTTTTTATATTTCTTGACATAATATGGGGTTCTCCCTTAGTACCACAGATTTATAATTTTTGAAGCCTCTGTACTTATATTACAATTATATAACAAAAATGAAGATAATTATATTTTCAACAATATATGTCTAATAAATTTTGCTGTAAAACCGATTTTGATATGAGAACATAGGTCTTCAAAAGGGACGATTTACATTGCTAGCATACGACTGTACGTTTATTTTTGTGAGCTACTGCAGGGCCGTATCTCAGACTGTGATTGGGGGGGGGGGGATGAACGATAAAGAAATAACTGGTTCCGTCAGTCCGAATACCTGAGAGGGTCTGGGAACACCTCCAAGAATGAAGCGCCGCAGACAAAAATTTATGAAGTTTTCAAGGTCAAGCAAGTCAAACATATTTTCTCCTATTCAGCGCCGCCTCAGATACGGAGTTTTTCATTGTATAACTGCAATTATCTATACTTTTACCAGTAAATACATGTGCAGAAAGAAATACACCATGTAAAAAAAATATTTTTATATATTTTTTAATATCAACTGTAACTTTCTATTTTTATTGTTTATAATTTATTTTATGGATTTAAAAAAGAACTATTATT
Organism: Cantharis nigra; assembly: GCA_958510845.1. Lineage (NCBI taxonomy): Eukaryota > Metazoa > Arthropoda > Insecta > Coleoptera > Cantharidae > Cantharis > Cantharis nigra. The sequence continues at coordinate 18,276,868 of OY294029.1, forward strand.
TTCGAATGCATTTTAATGAAAAATAAAAATGCACTATTGTCCTATATATTATATTGTATATTCTAGAATTTAATCATGCGTTTTATGTCGGGGGAGGGGGGGGTGAACCCCTAAAACCCCCACCAGATACGGCCACTTGTATATACGCTACATACTAAAATTAATGCTTTTAAAGAAAATGTACTAACCTTTAAATATAGGAATTACTTGAGGTAATCCCCAATCCGTCCTTCATCGATGAAGGAAACAAATATTTTTACTTTTTACGTTGATAATTGGCGGCTTACTTATAATTATAACAAATGCTACATTTATAAAATTACATGCGCTCTTTATGGTTTTCATAAAATTGATGAATAGCAGAATTTTTACAGACTCCTTTATCACCAAGACGACCGTTTGCAACATTATAATATCTTGTTTCAATAAATAGGTGTAACCATTTTATTATATTTAAAAAATATTTTGTTTATAACAATAGATTTAAGCTTCATTATAAATATTATGACTACATATTTATTGTTTATTAATTTTTAGACCTTTTAAATCTATGCATTCGCGCGGAACTTGCTCGGAGTTCACAGAAACTATAAATGCCCATATCTTGGCGAATAACTTCGCGACCGTTGAGGCACAAACTTTGGAAATGGAAGCACAAACAAGCTCTAACGAAGCACTAACCATTGCCACCAATTTTTTATTAAAAATCGCTTTGGGGGGGGGCATCGTGTCTACAGCCCCTCCCAGAAGATTTCGCGAATAGCTTCGCGACCGTTGAGGCACAAACTTCGGTAATGGAAGCACAAACAAGCACTAACGAAGCACTAACGATTGAAACCAATTTTTTATTAAAAATCGATTTGGGGGGGGGCATCGTGTCTACAGCCCCTCCCAGAAGATTTCGCGAATAGATCCGCGACCGTTGGAGCACAAACTTCGGGAATGGAAGCACAAACAAGCACTAACGAAGCACTAACGATTGACACCAATTTTTTGTTAAAAATTGATTTGGGGGGGGCCAGTGACATGGACCTACAGGGTAACCGTCATTTAGGCGACCCCAACTAGGCGAAGGTAAATTAGGCGGTGGGTCTCGGAAAATTCGGTAAATTTTTTTATTAAAATAATATTTAATTACAAAATTTATTTTCAAATTCTTCTAGGTATTATTGTGGTTTTGAAATAAAGCAATTTAATTGCTTCAAATCAGAACATAAAGTTATGAAAACTATTTTATACTTATTTACTGTTATCAGTCTATTGACCGATCAATTGGTTAGTTTGTTAAAATTACAGATAAGTATAATAAAATTACGAAAAGGTATCCACGTAACTCAAAAATCAAAAATTACAAAAGCACATTTGTCGTGCGTGCGTGAGGGCGACATTATTTTATTTTACAACCCCCTTCCTAGTAGCACACTTTGCAGAGTAGGACCGGTCTAGGGCTCTAGGGGGATATTTTTAGTAGGTTTTTTAAAATTAAAATGAAAATGCTCTTCTTCAAGTAAATCACTTAAAGCATAAAAATTATTAGTTTAAAGTTCTGTACTTCAAGTTAAAATCAAAATTCTCTTCTTCAAGTAAATAACTTAAAGAATAGAAGTTATTAGTTTAACGGTATATTATAGATATTATACTCTTCAAGTATATAACTTAAAGAATAGAAGTTATTTCTTTAAAGTTCTGTATTTTAAATTAAAATTAAACTGCTCTTTCTTCAAGTAAATAACCTAAAGAATAGAAGTTATTAGTTTAAAGTTGTGTAATTTAATTTAAAATCAAAATTATCTTCTTCAAGTAAATAACTTAAAGTTAAAAAGACCAGAGCGGAGATTTCGACAAACGCAACCACGGCAAATTTCGGATTCACCCTAAAAGGGTTGACTAACGACTTTCTGGTAATTAATTGAATGAACCAATAACAGATGCGTTTGAAATTATATTCTTGGTTTAATATTAGCGACGTAACCCGGGGGGAGACTTTCAGTTTTAATTATTAAAGGACTGATTTTGTAAACAATATCTTTGTGGGTGATCTTGTTCTTGTAAGTGGTTGGAAAAAATTACACTAGTCCCCTTTTCATATCCTAAGATCAAATTATTCTTTAATAATTTTTTTACAAACTTAGTGTTTGGACATTTGAAGTTCAGCTTCCCAATTTTTTTTAAAAGTGAGGTAAAAAGAGATAAAAAATTTAAATTTACAGATTAACTAAACAATAAACTTCTAATTATTTTAATTATTGTACCCAGAATAAGTTTAATTTCACTGGCTGTTAAAAATACTTATTTTTACACTTTTAGATATAATAATTTAAAAAGCTAATAAATTAATTTTTATATTTTTTAAAAGTGTAATAAATTCCCCTTATCTTGATAATCATAAAACTTTTATTATCTTTACTTATATTTCTATATAGAAATAAAAATAAACTTGTAGAAAATGTGTATTCAATCGAGCATCATTTTAATTTTTATTTCCATAATATAAATTATTTCTACATTAAAAAACATCATGAAACTGTCACTTATTCGATTAGGTTACTTAAATTATCAATTTATTGCTTTTTGTGTAGTTGCTCTTCACTTGGCTTTCAGTTAATAAAATTTTCTAACAAAAATAAAAATTTAATATAAATTAAATTACTTTAAAGGTGTTTTTGGAAAATTATTGCAAAAATTTCTTCTTTTCTTCTTTAAATTCTTCGAGATCTGTAGATTTGGTCTGTATTAATGTACCATTAATGTACCGAGCTTTACACTTAGCACTCATGGTTCTGTGAGTACAATTGTGCACTATTGTTTAAAAACAATCAAATAATTAAATGAAAGTTTGAAAAAAAAATTTGTTTCTTTGTTACATTTATAAAAATATGATCTAGTTTTTCTGTAAAAAATTTTTTGGAACAGTTGCTGGTACTTCTGACCATTATCGCAGCGTTGTGCATGAAAAATTGCGGAGCAATATTATTTTCAGAATCTATGTTAACTTCATTTGAAAATGTATTTTATATTGAATGAATCACATTTGTTCTATTTAAAATTCTAATTTAACTAACCTACATTATGAAGAAATCAAGGTGTAAAAATTCCTGGTGCAAAACGCGTGGTAGTAATATGATTAAAATTCATCTTGCCATAGCTCGCGTATTGTTCTTTCAATCGCAAAAGTTCATCGAGCCAAGAACTAGCCAACATGAAAAGTGTTGATAAGCTTAGTTTTGAAATGTAATTTTTTAATTCTTAAAACAAGGAAACGAAGTACAGAAAAAATGTATCTTTTGGAATCCCAATGCCGAAAAAATATATATAAAACATTTATAGCTTTGACCTTCGTAATATTGATTCCATTAAGTACTTATATTTTATGAAGAAAACAAGTTGATAACTTTCCTGCCGGAAGCAATGGAGAAAAAATCGAAAATCAAAAATGGTGAATTGGAAACAAAAAAGTGATTGAAAGTTGAAATCGTCGTATCGGAATGAGGAAGATAAGCAAGGTGAAGCCTCACCTAATAATTTTAACAGCCTTGAAAAGTAGGTGATTTGTTTTGGTCGAGGTGTTACCGGAAGTCTGGACTTACCGAATGGTTCGAAGAACTCTGCGACGTCGTAAAATTACTGTTGTCCAAATGTCCACCCATTAAAGATGCACCATTTACTCTTTCGTTGTTCAAAAGTAGCACAGTGGGTATGGATATCAAAATTTTGATTATGGTCATCACGATATACTTCAGTTCCATTTTGACCTGAAACAAAACTTAATTATTGACAAAATCGGTCGGTGTTATTAAAATAATTTATTGTAGCGGGAGTTTTGAAATTCAAAACATGACATTGTATGTATCAAGTTTATCGGACGATTAAAACATTCCGGAATAATAGATGCGTTTTTGAAATGTAGGTCAATGTGCCTAAAGGAGATACAAGGCCATAATTTTACCTTGACCGAGCCCGTGGAATTTTCTTTAACCCGTTACTCGACTCATTTGCACCTACACTTAAAATTTTAAGAGCTTCTTCGATTTTTTCCAATTTTTTAGTATAAAAATGAAACTTGCAATTAACAATTACTGCTTCAGCTTGCAAATGATAATAATTTAATTTAACCGTTAATGTGCATATTTAACGCTTGGCTAATGTAACGGATTAATATGTAATTCTTTTACTTTACCCTTTTAGCTTAAGCAAACGACAGGGGACCTACTTTTTAGTTTCCTTGCATAATTTTTAACAATGGATTTGAATAAAGATGAATTCATGGTCGTAGGAAGGAAACGAAAGTGAACAATAACGGGATTCGTTTTAAAAACTTAACCGAGTAACCTTTGAATCACTAAATTTTTTATTACTAATTTATGTGCCCACAATTAACACAATTTTATTGTTAAATAGTCAAGAAATCCTTAATTAACCTGGTCGCAATTAAAAAATATATTTTATTTAAATTTTAACCTAGCGCCGATCGCGAATTCATTTCCTAACCGATTACGCAATTTTAATGAAACAATTAATTATTAGGTGAATTCATTTTTATTAATTTATAATTTGAACATTAATTACAGTAATCTCAATGCAAACCGTAATGCGAATAATTGTATTCGTTTTGTACAACGGAAATTTTCAAGTTGGCTTCCTATTTAATTATCAGTTTGAATCCGATCGAAAATTTAAATATATGAAAATTTTGATCCGATTCGAGTATCCATTTCGGTAGGTATAAAAGCAGACGCACTTGAAATACCTTTTCTACGATTTTCGAAGAATTTAATGAAAGTTAATTTAAATATTAATAATTAATCAATCTATGATGTCGTTAATCGAATTTATTTTAATTTGCAAAATTTTCATTCAGCTTTCTATTTCAAAAGATATCAGTTTAATATAGAATAAAAATTTAATTAAAAAAAAGCTAAGAAAAACCTAAACAATATAAGCAGCACAATACTTTAAAAATATATACACAACATACTAAAACAATACAAGAGAACTTAAATATCAAAGCAACATAACAAAAAATAAACAATTGATAGTTGCAAGTTTGTTAATACCTGAAATTCAAGCTTTTTTAAAATGCTATTTTTCTACGCAAAAAATAATTTTTCCTACTTGATTTGTTTCAAATATACTTTTTTTCAAAAATATAAGCATTTTAGTATTATTTAAAGGACATTTAGTAAAATCCAGTAGGTAAAATTAAATTTTTGTGTGTAAAAATATTGTATTTTAAAAGACCTTTAATTTGAGATGTCACAAAGGGTATGGTACCATTTAAATTTATAAAGTTGAGTTAGCTCAGGCTGGTAAGTCCTAGCGTAGAGTACGCAGTCTAGTTTTCCCTTTTAAAAACCAGTTTTTTCGATATTTTATGTAGTTTAGAAGAAATTTAAGATGGATTGTTGTTAAATGTACACTATGTATAAAAAGCCATAACAAATACGATTCTTTTCTACAAAAACGTCCGTGACAGCATATAATTTAAATTTATTTAGACTCAGAAGACATTCATAGATGGAAGATTATGATGCTTTTGCAGTTATTACTAATTGAGAGAATTGTTTTTAATCTTTTAACCTCAAATTGTTACCTACAAGTAGTATAAATTTTTATATTCATTTAAAAATTAATAAAATAAAATAAAATAAAATTGGAAATTATAAAAAACTTCTGACCTTAAATATTAACATTGAAAAGTAAAAAGCTTTTAAAAGAAAATAAAATAATTTCACTAACTAGTTTCTTTATGCTAAACCTCATTTATTGCGTTTTCATTTTGTACAATACAAATACTACTAGTCAGGGAGCTGCTATAGAATCCACGTAAGTATGAGTACTGGTTAGAAGTCGAGTTTGTAGTATTGGTTTTGCATGAAGTGGAAATGGAATTGAGATTTAGAATATTATGATAAACTAGTTGGTGGAATGTTTAAAAACTTTTTTTATTTACTAGGTTGAAGTTTTCTTAATTTTCAATTTTATTATTTATATTTTATTAATTAATAACTAAGATACAAAGTATTATTCTTATATTATTGACTTAAAACAAAATTCGAATCTTATTTACTCAATAAGATTAAAATTAATTTGCACCAATATTGGTTCTATAATAGATATTTTCGATACAAGGTGGGAAAACTAACATTTTTTCATTCAAGGCGAAGGCAAAGTAAACCGAAGTAACCGAGTATCGAACAATATTTTTTCTAATTATGTTTCAGAAAGAACTAATAACATATTTTTTATACCTAAATTAAAATGAATTTACTAAATATTTACTTAATTTACAAAATTTAACTTTGTGAAAATAGATACTTAAAATTTAAATTTGACAGTTGGTTTACTTTGTTAGATTCAAAAGTGTGTGGAAAAGTACTACTTTACCGCATACTTTTGAATATCACAAAGTAAGACTTTTTGAAACATGATTAGAAAAAGTAACTTTTCCGCACTAAAAAAAGTGAATTTTTAAGTTCAAAAATGAAATTAATCGTCAAAGTCAAGTACTTTGGCGGGTAGCAAAATTTTATTAAGAGTAAATATTAAACTTTTAGCGTAGACGAGCGGAGGAAGCGGCGGGAGTCCTAAAATTACTGATGAACCTCATAAAGTACATTTGCTCCGAATACAACATTTTTATTTATTTCAAATGCAAAAGTAATTATTATTAAATTTACTATTGGCATCAGGCGGTATCAAAGTAAAATAATTGTAAAAAATTTCTTGTTTATTAAAATTTAATAATCTCTCTGGCACCGAAACCGGGAATGGCCAGCTCACCTGAAAGTCTTGAACTTCATCATCAATAGGTCAGGGGATAAATATGACCTTATCGCAATAAGTAGGCTATTTATTAATCAAAATAAAAAGAATAACAATTCAAGCTGTGCAGCTATATACAGAAAAGAAAACAACAAAAATCTTGAATATCAGGTTACGGATAATGCAATATATAGGATAAAGCATTCAGAAACGAGTATTGAATGGACATGATTGGTATGGACATAAAACGACACAAGGATAAATATGAATGCTAACTACAACTACATCAGGGTGCAAACTAGCTCAATCATTAAGAGCAAATATGAAGAGCACCTTTGGGCAAAATTCCAGGAATTGGAGTAACCAATTAGATTGGAATAGTTTTAATTTATATCAAAACAGTTAGTAGCAAATTCAGAAATAACTTTTTTGGTTGTTAACAGTTTAATTTCACAGTGTCTTGGGCAACTGTATAATATCGTAAATAATAATTGCATTTATTAAATAAATTAGTTGATTAATTTAAAAATTAGTAAATAAGCCTTACAATTACAAAAATTCATCAAAAAAGTGGGCATTTAGATCGTCATGGCTAATTTAGACGACGACAATGCATTTTGTAAATTTTAAGATAGCGAAATCGTCCTTTGTTGTTTGTAATAACAATTTCCAGTTGCTTTATACCGAAAACGTCGAAATAAATTCCAGAGTTGCAATTTGCACGCAATATTTAAATTTTTGAGTCGGGGAGCTGACCATAAAGCGATTAAGTACCAAAATGTAAAAGTAAATTTTTAAACCAATTAATATAAACAAATCGATAAAGAAATTAAAAGTCTACTAAGTGCTTTGATCGGCTCAATTCAATGCCAACCAGTAATCGATTATTATCTTTTGATCTACGAAAGGCTACTACACTAAAAAAAAAATATTAAAATCCAAAGTTTACAAAACAAATTCCTAAAATATAAAACGTTTCTATTAACCCAGTGACCCATTTCTTCCTAATGATTGAGAGACTCGAAGGTGCCAATATTAACGGTACCACGTTGTGGACTATGCAAATGCACCTCGGCTACACGACATAGTACGGAAGTACCGTAAGTAGCGGAGCAGTGAATCGCTTTTTTTAGTTCATCAGTTCTCTGGGACAAATATTTATAAATTAAATAATTAAATAGGTTCGCGTGAAATATAAAAGTTTTAATTAAAGGTCGACATTACATAACAAAATTGTTAAGATTGACCGTGACTTTTAAATCTAATCAACAAAGAGACTCACCAAAAAATAAAAATTTCATCACACACGAAAAAAATTGTCAGCATTCACAACATTTCCGAAAATAATCCACTATAATCCACACACTTAATCGTTCATCGAAGTTTGAAAGAAAGCAAAACTACCGTTAAATCGATTAATCATTCGATTCTTTCACCGAATAAGATGATGATGTTGCGTACCACTAGAACTTGCTCGTTTGACTGAAGAAGAAGAAATAACAACGTCTAAGTAATGTTAACTAGCGTTCACTACCGTGTTACAACCGAGAAGGAAAACTATCTCCACGGTTTTCTCTTCAAGTCAGTTTTTTGCGCCCACTTGTTGTATAACGGTTAATCGAAGAGAAAATTAACTTTAGTTTTCGATTACATGACATAAAACCACACGCAATTACGTTCGATTAATCAAACTTTTTTTTTTAATTTGAAATCAAAGCTTAGAAATACAACATGCAATTCCGGTCACGTTAACATTTATTAGCCCGTTTTATACATGCCAGTGCCCTAATTAATGTAATCATTAGGCGAAACAATACCATACTGTTAATTAAAGCAATCAGGAAATTCATTGTTTTAATTAAGCTGGTTTTTAAATTTCAATATTTGTTATTAATTAATAATTAATTGACCTGGCAAATTCCAAAACCCAGTTATTGGCAGCTATCGTTCAGCTATTAGCATACGAATACTATCGTATTTGTTATCGAAGATGTAAAATCGCCAAAAGAAGCAAATCTAACGTTCCATTGTTAACCTAATAATTGGTCTACTGTGACTTGGAATTTTCCATTTTACGGATATAAATCTTCACTTCATTTAAATTTTATTCGCATGAAGCAAATAAAAGTAACTCAGGTTGATCGTAAAAATCTTCATTTGAAGAAAAAATAAGCACTTTTAGCAATGAATGAAATATAACCTACTTGTGCTTACGCCACTATGCATAATACCAAAACTAGAACGATTAGTTAAAAAATTTTGGGTGAGGTAAGAATGAACAATGTTATTCTAAACCATAATCCCACTTTTTTATCGAAATAAGGCTACGAACAAAAGATAGAACTTGTATAATCTAGAATTGTTCAAATTTGAATTTTTTATGAAGCCAAATTTAAATCACAATATCATACTCAGTATTTCCATATTCGTCGAGAAAATTCTAGAAGATTTTGATACTTGACAATTATTTTAAACATTTAAAAATTTCTATTTTTACACTGTAAAAAATTCCCATGTGAATTTACCCGAAAAATTATTATCAGCAGTGATAACGACAATTAAATTGTACAAAAATGGTAATTTTATATGGGAACAAGCTTTTGTTACCAAAATTGCTTGGTGTCCGGCTAAAGATAGTTCGAAAAAAAAACACTCAGGTCGTTGTTTGAAACATGAAAGAAAATAAAACAAGGTTTTATACAATAAATTTAATTAAAAATTGTGTAGGATACAATACTAACAAATAAAAACAGAATATTAAAATACCAAAAAATTAAAATTTACCCTAAAATATAAAAAATAGTAGCTTGGTTACCGAAATATCAGTTGTGATTCATAAAATCATTTAATAATAATTAAGCAGAAATAAGTCAAAAATTTACTTTTTTTTATGATTGCAAATTGTTCAAAATCATGTGTTTTATTAAGTGTTTTGTGTCTCCCGAAAAGTTATCATTTTTGGCTTATATGCTTACGTCCGTCGACCCTAGAAATATATATATTGCATTATGAACAGTTTATTATGGGAATTATACCCTTTTACCGGTTTTTATAATTAGCTTAATCTATTGTTTGGTATAAAGCGAACGATTCTCGTGTATTATTCTCTTCAGAAAAGTATTGTTTGTACAATAGATATTTAATATAAACTTAAATAAATGCACTGTGTCAGGCCCGTGCGCAAGGAGGGATTTTGGGGGTCCAAACCTCTCCCCTATTACATATTTTTTTACCTATTAACGTACACACATTTTATATATTTGAAAAATGAATAAAAGCAATTTAGTTATATCAAATTATTTATTTAATAATTTTTCTTTTAAGCCCCCCCCCCCCTCTGAAGAAATCCTGCAAACAGGCCTTGACTGTGTGTGTATTTTACGGTTTGACTTAAGTTTTATTTAACCTATTTTAGTTTATTTTACAAAAATTACAATACAGCTTCAAATATCAGTCAGGAATCAGCCCGAATATAACTAATTTAGATATTAAAAATTAATATTTGTAAGAATATTTGTTTTTATCTATCGCACTTCAGACGAAACATAAGAAAATTCAAATTTAAAAAAAATTTGTAAGTTAAAGATTTACAGATTCAATGAAATGGTTTAAGTCCTGCAGGAGAAACTTTTCTCGTCAATTCGCGATTTATATTAAGTCATTAAGTCATAAGTCTGCAAACGCCACCATACGGAAAAATATTAAGTTAATCTAATACGTATAGTTGGTATAGAAAGTTTTGTTTATAAACCAAACGTTTGCATTCTTTTGGTGTTTTACTCTGTAAATTTTCATTTCAGCGTGATTTTCAACATCAACATGTCAACATCTAGTGTACGTAATAGAGCCGCCATGTTGTTGATATTTGGTAGCGTCACCAGCGATAATGTAAAATTGCAAATACAGTGAGCGTGATTGATATGTTTGCTTAGAATTACTGAAGTATTATAAATGAATTAATTAACTTACCAATTAAATTATTGTTCATTTCTCTTTCAGTTTTCATCGCCCTACGAAAGGAAATGGTGGCATCATGATGACAACGTCTTCAAAGAGTTTCTCTACGCTTCCATATTATGCGCCACATTCACCCTATTTTATTTCCGTTGCGGGATCTGCCAACTCTAGCACTTAAACTAGACAAATTGTTCATAAGATGTCAAAAATGATAAATGAATCATATTTTACAAGAAAGAAAAGAAGGAACTATGATGATTATTTGTTAACGATTTGTAAACTGAAACTTACAATAGTTAAAATAAAAAACTCGAGCAGCCTATCGGAATATAAAATTAAGGAACGGGTACTGGTCACTCCAAAACCAAATTTAATTCCGGAAAATTATTTATTAATTATGCTACAATTGTTTTGCAAGCGATGAGTGACTGGAGTCACAAAGTTGCGCTTGAAAATGCAAGCATCGCTTGCGAAGCAATTGTAGTATGGTTAATAAATAATTATTAATTTCAATAATCCTTACAATAGTATACAACCCAACGTGGGTTTTAGCTGACGACTTCATATTATAAAGAATTTTCAAAGCAAATTACCGCGGGGGTTTACCATTCTCAGCCATTAGAATAATACTGTTCTTGCTGCACTTGGGTTCGAACCATAAATCTCTGCTTAGTAGTCAAAGCACTTAAGCATTAGTCCGTTACCGTTCTCTGCACCTTTTAGTGCAGTTAAATTGGAACTAACCTGTTTGTAAATTATTATCAAAATTTTTTAAATTTTGAAGTGGAGATGAGATATTTGGGAATAACACAGAAAACAGGTCCAGAAAGTACAGTTAAAACAATGAAAATTGTTAAAAATTGTTGGGAATATCTATAATAACGATTAATTAGTGTTGGAAAAGATCATTTTTGATAGATTTAATTCGAATCACGAATCGTAATTTTAAAATGGAATTTGAAATTCTAATGTATAGTTCAGAAGTTAAAACACAGATGGTTTACAAAATTTAGAAGCATATTTCTGTATCTTGGTAGAAAAGGCCTAATGTCTTTTTCTTAGTCGGTACGTCCGTGTCCGAGCATCGTGGCAGCATTAATGATGAACAGTAATTATATTGTTCTCATATCATGCTGCTCTCTTGGGACAGTGTATGAATGCAGTGGGGGTCACACTCTCTTCTGCACTTTTATTTCTGACGCGGCCAGGATTTGCACTGTGTAGGCTTTACGCTAGTCTAAAAAGAAAAAGGGTTAATGTCTATTTTTATAGTTTTGAGAAAGCAAGGATTTTAGAACATATGTATTAATAGCGAAGAGAACCGTCCAAGTGTTTAGGACAAACTTTGAGAGGTTGAAAGAGCACTAAATTAAGCGAACAGCTGTTCTTTAAGTGCTATGGGCAACCTTTTCTGAGCAAAAAGTGGTAAAAAATTTGAATGCAATTCTTCAGCTAGTTTATGAAATAAAAATCCAAATGTCTTCTATAACAGAGATTATAAGGCGTTTGCAACTGGATTCAAAAGTCAAGTTTTGCTTTCTCACAGTACAGTACAGTTTCTTTTCTTGCTCAGTACAGGACCTATTTTTACCTGAGTTGGGCCCTAGGCTCTATGAAATTTTTGGGCCCCTTATATTCGAATGTAACAAATATCATTGAACGCCCTCTTATGTTCTCTTATGGCCCCTCTGGCCATTGGGCCCTAGGCACGAGCCTAATGCGGCTAATGGTAAAATAGGCCCTGGCTCAGTATTTCATGTAATATTGAAGTGATATTTTTCAGCTACCGAATTTTCCAAATCCGATTTTACAAGAAACATAAATTAAAATACATGTAATAAAATGTAATTCCAAATTATAATTCAAATTCAACTTTTTAAATAAATTCTCGACTGAATAAATGCATGCCTGACGTGTACATAACTTTTACTCAATTTTTCAATTTTAGCAATAAAATTATCTAAATATCAAATTATTATTAATTAACGGATCCAATTTCACCTTTATCCAATCCAAACTCCAATTATCAATACTAACCCCAATTAATTACTCACTCAGATTATAATTTTTATTGCATAACTCAAATCCAAAATCTGTACTCTGAGACACAGATAAATTAGTTTTTTTTCGGTAAACACCCGCAAAATTCAAAATTTTACAATTATTTACAAAAATTGCAATAAATTATTTACAATGCCAAAACTAAACATAAAACAATCGAAATTTCTTATTTACTACAAATTCAAAATTTACAAAATCAAATTTAAACTTTTAAAATCATTTATAACAAACCAAAAATTTAAACTTATAAAATTTTTCTAAAAAATTATTTGGTAACACGATAACATAAATTAATGTGAATATAGCATGAATATAGCACGTCCTGTAAAAATTAACAATTATTTCTGCTTGAAATCAAACCTGGCATCTTTCCTAATATATAAATAAATAAATAAAATAAATTTTACAATTTATTGTTTAATGAATACTTATTTATTTCTTATCTTATAATAAAACATTTGCTGAACAATTTATAAATTTATGTCAATACAAAATCTGAAGATAAAATTTTGGTGAGTTTTTGTCTACAAAAATAAAATTTTTCATTTTACAAAATTATTATGATTTAAATAATTTATTTACATTAATTTGAAATTCTTATTTTGAGCATATTTTATCATTCGTTTTCAAAAAAGGTTATACTATTGTCTACGAGTAGGGGTGCGCTATTATCAAATTTCATAATCGATTATCGATTATGAAAAATAATCGATATTTTTCGATTAATCGATTATTAAAGATAATCAATTGTTCATAATCGATTATAAGTCCATAATCGATTATTGACCCGTAATCGATTATTATTAACCCATAATCGATTATTGACCCATAATCGAATATTAACCCATAATCTATTATTATTGACCTATAATCTGTTACATACAAGGCATAATCGATTATCGATTATGAACCATCAAAGATCTTTTGAAAGATATACAGGGTTTTCAAGGACAACAAAAATAATTAAAAGCTTGAAATTATTGAAATTTATTTTTTTAAATTTAGAATACCATAGTTTTACGCTTTTGAAAAAATACCAAAAACAAAACCATCGCTTTTTACCCAAAATAATCAACTATTTTCATAATCAATAATTCCGTAATCGATTATTTGTTATTTTCATAATTAATGCTAGGGCAAGCGCTGTTACGAGGTTACGACGCTTTTCCAGTCTATAATCGATAATTATTAATAAATAAATTATTTATAATTTATTGCTATAGACTGGCCAATAGGGTACTGACGTTACAAAATGGCCGGTGACCATATGATGAGTGTACACAATGGATTTTTAGGTTTATTTCCTGATTTACATGGAAATTGTTAGTCATATATTAATTAAAAATTTCAGCGGCGTTTCTGGGTGAAATTTCCAAGACTCCTTATGAACTAATTTCACCCAGAAACACCTCTAAAATTCCATATCAATAATAGGCCTAATCAAAAACCTCAATGACCTCTAAAAATGTCACCAATCACACTTCCATGTAAATCTTATGGGAAATAAATGTAAACAAACCAATATGTGCACCCATCAAATGATCACCGCTGCCGGCCATTTTCTGACGTCACGCTTTTCTAGTTTATAATCGATAATTTTTATACTTCTTCGATTATTTTCGCAATCGACTTTTTTCGTAATCGATTATTTCCATAATCGATTTTTTCATACACCCTTTTCTACGAGAGAGCAGAATAGTCGGGAGAATTTATAAGTTAGGTGAGATTTTAAAATTTAAGGATAGGTCAAATTTCATAGGGCAAGTGTGATATTGTGCTTCGGGAATATCTTGGTACAAAGTGGTAAGAATACTATCTAAATTTTTTAGAAATATAACTTAGAGAGAACTCTGGTTTCAGATCGAGTTGGGCAAGAAGTGTATTCTAAGATTCTAACCGTCCTCCTTCAGCGGCCAATGGCAAACCACCGAGGTAATCTGCATTGGAAACCCTTCACAAAATGAAGAGGTTAACCAAAGACCCAACCTGGGTTGTAGCGCTACTGTACCTATATCATAAATTCCAAGTTACATACTACATACAATGTCAGAGAATTCATGAAAATACCTAAAAATAAATTAAAGAAATATTTGAAAATTTATTAGAAATACTTGAGAATATTTGGGAATATCTTGAAATTCTTTCAGCGCACCACCAAACTTGCAGCCGATAACTTAGATAAGTCCTATATAAGGTATATAGAATTCTGTTATGCGTTTTTGTGGCTCAAAGCACTTCATAATTTTAATTAATTTTAAATAATATGCATTTTTCAGCTTCCCTCCCAATTTAAAATTCAGATAAATGTTGAACAGCGCTATCGCAAATTAAAATAATAAATGCCCATCTGATTAAGGATTTATGCAAAATTTGATCCTAAATTCGTTATGAAGGGAGCTGGATCTGTTTGTGCAGTTTCCTAATATCATCTAATTTAAATTGAAGATATTTTCAAATGATGCAAATGTAAACGAAAATATAAATACACAATCATTGGTAAATGTTGAAAAAAAAAATCATCCGCCCCTATTGAGATTACTCAAAAAACTGTAGGATTCACTGAGAATGCTTAAGAATATAACTGATAATTCTTTTTTTTTATTATAAATTATTTAATAAATACTAAAATTTTACACTACTACTTATACTTAAATAATTGGGTTAAAAAGTCATTACAATGTATACATTTGTATATAATTACAATAAATTGGTTTAATTAGTTTTAGTTTAGTTTTATTGAATGACAATGAAAAGCAAAACTATTATACCTATTATAAAACAAAAAAACAGGAAATTGCAAAAATTACAAAAATAATAATAAAATAAATAAAAGTTAACAAATTTATTTTTAAAAAGTTATTTATAGTGAAAATTGAACTATACTGCAGTGTTATTAACACACGACACTCAGGGGAGACTTTGACTCCACATTAAGTTGTTTGCACATTGGTTTATGTTGATAGTTGAGCCATGATTTATGTGTAATTGATTCAGATGTCATTCCGATTTGAGGAAAACCATATTTGTCAGCTCGGAATACTTTGTTTCACCTAAAACTTAAAATAGAATTAGTTTGCTTGTAATAAATTATTATTATTATGTTGACATTTGGTCAAGCTTACCTTCAGTAAAGTCATATTTGAATGGGTTTGTTGATCTGGCTTGGATTGTTGCGCTCCGTTGATTGAGAATCGGGGAATTTCGGGTTTCATTACTCGCCATCACTTTTTGATTGCAAATTTTGGAAATTTAACTAGAAATTATTGATACACATTAGTAAACAGGCATGTAGCCTAAAATTAAAAGCTCACTTGTAGATCTAGGTGAAGGTGTAATAGATAAAGGAGATTATTTATCAAGTTTGAAATTGAGAACCAATTATGTAAATTAGAAAAATCTTTTTAGATATAATTATGTAATGGCTTGTAAGAAGTGTGGACAAAAATTCAAACCAATGGCTACATAAATGCAGGAGAAATCTGCATATGTTGATGTTCCGTAAAATGTCAAATATGGGTAAATTTCAAATGGACTTAAGTTTGTGAAAAACAATTTCTGGCAGTAAAAATGGACATGGAAATGATGATGAGGACCTCATGAAGAAGTACATTTAAGAATCAAATCGTTTTGAAGAAAATTTAGACAAGAAAGTAGAGAGTAAAGTATGGTCGAAATTGTGACATATGAAACTTTACTTGCTCATAGCTGGCACATAAATGATCCGAACTTTTTGAAAATGTGTAGTAAATTCAAAGAAAGAATAAGGAAGCTTTCCTGAAAGTTTGAAGTAAATCGGAGAGATGAAAATTTCTTGTATAAAATCAAGCGTACCATGAAATTCATGAAATGTGGCTTTTTAATGTTTTTTGAAAGATCAAGATTGCCAGTTTAAAAAAATGCATAAATAGAAGCGTCGAAAAAGGTGAAGAACAGTGTAATTTCGACCGGCACTGAATCCACGTCGAATTGGGTTAGAATTTTCTTATCGGAACATATATTATTTGTTCGTAAAATAAAGAGTGCGGTTAACGTTAAATATTTTTGAACTTTTAAATTAATTTTGATTAAGTGTCTTGTTAAGAGAATGTTGTTTGGAATTCGATTGGTTTTCAAAGTCATCTGGAAACATTTGGAGCAGATTGGATTTGTTCCTGTCACATGTTCGAGAAACGTCAACCCGATGTTGGATTTGCTCAGCTTTCTGATTTGATTTAAATTTATAAAGGTATTTATCTCAAGATAACAATTAAAGGTGCACCATGTTTTCTTTGTAACCCTAAAAAAGGGAAATGTTAAATTGTAATTTATTTGAATGATAAGTTTACTCACCGTAATATCCCATGCCATGTTTTGATTGTCACAAACACTATCATAATTCTCAATGTTGTATTATATCTAAATTAAATCTTTATATTGCAATTACCTTTATCATTGTAATCTACAAAGAAGCTGGATCTACAGGTAATGCTAATAATAGTTCAAACTGCAACTGTCAAATCTTAAGTTGCGTTCAACAATTCAAGTCGATATACAGGGTGAAGGAGAGACATATCTAAGGCCGGCAAGATTCTAACATTCATGTTCTTCTTAATAAATAAATCATCGCATGACAGTAATAATTAAAACTAACGTGGGTTAATTGACACTTCAATTACCACTGGCGCTCAACAAAGGGGTTCGACAAAGAATAATTTACATCATATTAGATACGAAGGTTAGCTAATCACTTCAACTCAGTTAAGGGTTAGCGCTCACGTCAATACATATTATACTCGATAGAAAGACAAATATTCTGGTAGCAGTTGGCGGAAACTTAATTGAAGGCAATCTTTTGCTTTTTGGAATTCTGCTTAGATTTTCTAAAACTTTTACTCGTTTAGGGCGAATAAAATTAAATTCATCTAGCTTTATGCTGGCGTAGAACGAACTCATTTCCGTTCAAATATTTAAGAAATATTTCCGTTATCGATATGGAAACACATGGAGGTTTTGTGGAAAACTGTTCCAACATAAATAACTTCTAATATTGGCAATTCTTACAGTGACATTTATTATCGTACAACAAAAATTATTAATTACGGTCAAATAGAAGTATACAAAATATATAGATTGGGGTGACTACTAACAATATTTAACATTATTTTCGCAAATAATAAAATATTTTATATGCGCAGGCACCCCTAGGGGTTTTTAATCAATTTATTTTACAAAGTAAGTAAAACCCCTGCTTATTTTTTTAGTTCAATAAACGCTGAGGTATTTGAACTATAAGAAAGTAATTTTAAAAATTGTTGAATCTTGGTATAATTATTGCACTTCAACTAACTTCACCACTAATTGACCGGTCATCTTCACGACTCATAAGCGCCAGATAAAAAAGATTAAATAAATGGGAAATTAGATAAGTGAAAGCACGACCGGAATAGAATCTTTTTAATAATATTTTATTATTTAAATGTTGACTGTGAAATATTCTGTCTTTAGTTTTAATAATCAAATGTATAATATAAATTATATTTAATTTACCCAATTTAAAAACATTCAATACTATATTTTTCATGCTTGTAAATTTAATCGAATAAATATTAATTTTTTTATCGGATTAAGACTGAATAAATTATTATGAATAAATATAATATAATTTTAATTTAACCGAGAAAAGTCTCTGGAGATAAAAGAGTACTAAAAATGAACTTTCCAACCAACAACCATTATTTGAGAAGTACCAATTAAAAAATATAAGTAAACGCTTGTCAGCTTGAAAAATATAATTATTATTAATTTACATTTGTAAAAATACAATAAAATTAAAAAGCCTTTCTGTACCGTACCTTATTGTACTTTTAATTATATATAACTGATTATTGCAATTGCAGTATTCTTGCTTTTATTTCAGAAAATTTATTTGTTTTATATAGAAATTCAGTGTCTAATCGAGTTAACAATAAACTAAAAGCACACAGAAATATTTTTCATTACATATTTTGTTAATAACAAAAAAAAACGATTTTCAAGATAATTTTAAAGCCGGAAACGCAAATTTGCTAATGTCTTTTTAAACTTTTACCTTTTCCGGCAAAGTACCGCTACTTTATTTTGTGCATTCATCCAAAACGCTGTTATTCAAATTAGCTAAAGTACAATAGAAGCCCTATAAAAAAATTTTTTCCAACGGCTTTAAGCGCCCTTCACACTATGCGATTTATTCAAGATTTCTCTTATGATTTTATTTAGAGAAATAGACACCTCCATAATTGTAGGATTAGGCTATGAGTCATATTTTGCAGTGCCGTAACTAGAACTTTTGGCGCCTATGGCCAACTACGAAAAATGCGCCTTAACTTAAAGGGTGGAGGCGGGGTTAATTCCCTCTCCCTAAAGAGGGGTCCGGGGTTTCCTCGAAATTTTTTTTTTGAATTTGGTGCGAAATTGCGAATTTTGAGACATACTCTCAGTTAAAATTTATTAAATTTAAAAAACTGATTATACAGTGTGTTCACGATATGAGGTAACAGTGAATAATTCTTTTATCTTACTAGATATAAAAAAAAGTTTAAATAATTTTTTATTCAACTTAAAATTTTCCGTCGGAAACCGCGGAGGTACATTTTTTTGAACTTCAAACTCAATCGGAAGTAAACATGAATTTTTTTTTCAAATAGCAACATGTCTTTTTTCTCTATACATACCTATATATAAAATTATCATAGGGTTACATAAGAAAATTTTTGAGAAAATTGCAAAATAAATTTATTAGTACACCGGGGCAAGTGTAAATTCGGGGCAAGTGTAACCCACAAAGATTTAGAGTTCCAAAAATGATCTTTGGTAGCTATCAGCCGTCAATCGCACTGCAATGGTATTGACTTCTATTGTATAGTACATAGAATTCTATTCTATGTACTAGGGCCTCACATTGAGAGGTCGCTATAGTCGATCATCTAATTCACTACAATTTGTGGCGACAGATTATATATTTGACTTACTTTAGAAAAAATCGTTTCCTGTGAAAAGTTGTTGGTTTTGTGCTACTATTCGGTAAGTATTTATCGTTAGACTTTGTTTGTTATAGAATATCATAAATTTTGATTAAACTTGCAGCCGTTTGTTTACAGCGTTGTGGGTTACACTTGCCCCGTGAAAAAACACGTCTTGGGCAAGTGTAACCTACCAGGTGAAATAAGCGTTTACTCTTCCCCCTTTCTGAAGTTGTTGCAGAATATGGTTCGAAACTACGTGCGGAAAAGCGTTCCATCTTCCCGTACAGAAAAAGACCCAGAGCTGAAAACCTAACCGTTTTGTTTTGACATTGAATTTGATAGATATGTAAATTTAATCTTAACATTTTTAATACAAAATGTGATGTAGTTTTGCTTGCTGCTTATTTTACACTTGCCCCAATTAACTTTCAATGTGTTTAATGGAATCTATGCATGGAATTTACACTTGCCCCAAGTTGTGGGGAACTGTAACCAAGTAACCTATTGAAGGATTTTAATTTTTAACAAAAGAAGCTCACCACCGTTCGGTTTCATTTTTTGGCAGGCATACGAGAACAAATTTGGTGGTACACAGATAAAATTTCATAAAATTTTGCAAATGAAGATCGGAGTTACAATGCGGTAAAGTTGAACTATTGAAATTGTGGGTTGCACTTACCCCGGTGTACTTAATTATTTTAATTTATTTAGTGCATATGAAAACAAAACAACATCACGGTACAAAAAACACAACCTATCTGATAGATTATTCAAAAATGCCACCATTTTGTTCAAGACATGATACTATAGCATCATTTTGTTTTTATAGCACAGTAAATAAATTAAATAATTCATAAATTTATCTTTAAAAATTGCAGATTACGAAAATGCTAAAAAAAAGACATGTTGCCATTTGAAAAAATAAATTCATGTTTACTTCCATTTGAGTTTAAAGTACAAAAAAATTTACTTCTGCAGTTTCCGATAGTAAATTTCGAGTTGAATAATAAACTATTAAAATTTGTTTTGTATCAAGTAAGATATAAAAATTATTCACTGTCACCTCTTATCCTGAACACACTGTATAGTTTTACCAACAAGAAATTATAATTTAGGCGCCTTTATTTAATCATAGCCTATTTTTAATTTGAACTTTTGGATTTCAGCGCCTTTATTTAAACGGCGCCTATAACAAATACAATATTTTTAATTTGAATTTTTTAATTTTGGCGCCTTTCGGCGTCTTCATTCAAAAGGTGCCTATGGCCGGGGCCATATTGACCATACCCTAGTTACGGCACTGATATTTTGTAATGAGTTGCTTACGAGTTCAGATTCGAGTCTTTCTGTAGGACAAATCGTACAATGTAAACGGTAAACTATCTGCTTACGACAACTCATACGATAAATCTTAGGATAAATCGCATAGTGTAAAGGGCCCTTTAGTTTAGTAGTATAGAAAGACATTTAAAATTAGTACATATTGCAAGAACCATATGCTGCACTTATTTAGTAACAATACCCATATAACAATTTGTTTTAAAAAGATATTGTTAAAATAAATCAAAACATTTATCTTTTTTGGATGAAATAGTAATCAAAATTCATAAGCCAAGCTGCAAAGAAATGCAGAAGCACTTGAAATTGCCCTATGGAAAACAGGTACAGACGTAAATGCGAAAACTCTAATTTAGTCATCCACAACGCTCGGCTAGTTCAATTGGTAGAGCGTTAGACTCTTAATCTGAGATTTTTTATAATAATAATAATAATAATAATAATAATAGTGCTTTATTTTTCAAGAGAAATCGACAACATCTATGCTTGTACAATAAGAAAAGAAAAAAAACGTCATACATAGAGAGAAAGGTTCAAAAAAAAGAAACCTTCCAATTTTAAACAATTAATTAAAAAATTTACAACTTTTCAGAAAAAAAAACAATTTTCTTAAACAAAAATTACATCTCTAATTTATTCTATTAAAAACAATCAATTAAACTACAAGGTTCCCTATCAATGAGCATATTATACACCGCTTATTTAAATATTTCTATAGTGCTTATACGTTTTATGTCATACGGTAAACTATTATAACAACGAATACAAGCATAGTAACAATTTTTTTCGGTTACCGTAAGTTTATGTTTTGGGAAGGTGTAATCTACCCCTCTAGTATTATGATGTTGTTTCTCGCATTTATGCATCTCAAACAAATTTTTATTCTTATATAAAAAAAGTACACATTCCTGAAAATAAATCCCATATATATAGTTAGAAATTTCTTATCTTTAAACTTATTTCTATATGTTTCTTTAAAATTCATTCCCAATATTGTCTTAATTGCTGCCTTCTGTATCGTAAAAAGATGACTGATATTTCCCGCACCATAGAAAATAATTCCATATCTCAACTTGGCTTCAAAATTCGCATAATAAATTGTTCTCATCACAGGGATGCTTACATATTTCTTTACGATTCTCATTCCATATAGAATCTTATTGAGAGAATTGCTTATATTGTCCATGTGGATTTTCCAATTGAGATTACTGTCCACTGTTAAACCCAAAAACTTTGTTGTTTCTGCAATTTTAAATTCTTCTTGGTTCATGACAATGCTTGTTGGTGTATCAAAACCAGCATGACTAGTCTTGAATAACACTATATTTGTTTTTGTCTCATTAAGTATCATTTTATTTTCTTTAAACCATTTTTTAACCTCGCCAAATAGCTCGTCTGCTGCTTTGACAACGTCCGACCATGTTTCTTCCCACAGCAGAACATTTGTATCGTCAACATATGTAGTTTTTATGTGTTTTCTATTTATTTTAATAGTTGTAAAATCATTAACATATATCAAAAAGAACAGTGGACCGCTGTCATACGCTTTTGACATATCCAAAAACATTCCCAGAGGTAGTTCTCCACCTTCAAAAGTATTTATGATTTCACTGACAAAAGTGAAAATGGCAGTTTGTGTTGATCTGCCTTTAAAATATCCATGTTGGCTAGCTGTAATTATATTATTACTAACCAGAAATTCCATAATTAGCTTACACACTGCCAATTCAAAAATTTTTGATAATGCTGGCAATATACTAATGGGTCTATAATTTTCGTACAATTCTTGGTTTCAGGTTTTATGTATTGGCTTTATTAATGCTATCTTCAAATTATCCGGGAATATTCCATATTTTATAGAGTTATTTACAATGTAGCATAATGGTTCTACTATTTCATTTATAGTATACTTAATTATATTCACAGGAATACCATCTACACCACTACTATATTTATTTTTAAGCCCTTTAGTAATATCAAGAATATCATTTTTTGTAAGTTTTTTTAACCACATTGATTTGTTTATATCCATTATACTTTTTAGCACATGATTACCTTCGACATGAGGTTATTCGGGATCAACGTACTCATTTTTGATAAGTTTATTATTTATAAAACGCTTGTTCATTTCTTCAGCTATCTGGATTGCGTTCCCTTTAATTGGGATATCCTTGGATTTATTGGGAGTGTTCTTAATGGTTTTCACTACCGACCAGAGAGCCTTATTTTTGTTGTCCGAGTTTAAAATTTGGTCTTCAAAGTATTTATTTTTCCGGAAAGTTAACAGTTTGTTATATTCTTTCTTAACTTCTTGGTATTTCACTGTGTATGCAACGTCATTTTTACTCATTACCAGTAGAATATCAAGAAATTTCTTACATTCACTGATTTGTGCATTTTTCAAAATGACCCCTTGATCTCTTTTTGTTGTGCATTTCTTAAAAGGAAAACACCTCTCAAAGGCTCCCAAATAAATTTCATGAAACTTATTAAATTGTTGGTTGACATGTTGTTTATCACTGTCGTATATCGCTTTCCAATCCTCCAATTTCAACATATCCGCAAATTTCTTTTTGTTTTTTTCATTAAGAGCTCGATTCTTAAAACACAGCTCCTGTACGTTTCTTTCAAGACGAATAGATAACTTTTGCGCGTAGTGGTCGGACATGTGTGTTTTTATTTCTACTGCTTCCATGTGTTCATCAAAATTTGCAAAGATATTATCAATACATGTAGCAGTTGTAGCTGTTACTCGCGTGTATTCCCATATGGTTGGATGAATATTGAAGGAGCTGAGGAACGCGAGCATCTCCAGTTTCATCCAATATATTTAAATTAAAATCACCTGCTATTATAATTATTGAATCATGATTTACCAAATTGTTTAAAATCTCATACATTACTTCAATAAAAATATTAATATTACCATTTCTATAAATTGACAAACATATTACCTTGCGCTTCCCTATGGTACATTCTACTGCTGCACACTCGATTATAGTTTTTTTTAGATTTTCTTGTGATCTCATTTTTTTCTTTGCATTTTATACCCTGCTTAACATAGATAGCTGTTCCACCATGCTCATTATCTTCCCTACAGTAGCTGGAGGTTAAGTTGTAGCCCCTTATACCGTAACAATTCAGCTGCATCTCTGTCTTCCAATGTTCTGTAATACATAACACTTCACAATTGTATTGTTCAAGCACTACTTCTAGTTGTTCCACTGAATTTCCAATTGATTGCACATTTTGATGTATAACCGTAAAATCTTGATTGACATTTTTAATTTGTTTTACTGTTGTCTTTTCAATTCTGTCTCCTTTCGAACCGTTTACATTAAAAAAAACGACGTGTTTTGTGATGTTCTTAATTTGCTTGTAAAGAAGGTATTTATAAATGTTCCTACGGGCCAGTTTTCAGCATTTGTTATTATTTTGCTGTAAATGTCCGGAACGTTCACCCGAAATGATGCATACGTATTAAACTTAGATTTAACAGATCCACAGTCACCTCCCCGAACACCAAGACCGTTCAGATGTTCTTCTATATCAGCTGTCGTACATTCTGGTGATACGCGAGATATAAAAAAGCTAACCCTTTTGGGGACCACACATAATTTGAAATATTTTGCTACTTGTCCTGTTCCAATCACTATAGACCGTCGTGATCTCTTCTTCCCATACGAGACCACCTTGAAGCCTTCGTCCTCCTTTTCCAGGTTGCCCTCTGTGTGCTCAACTCTGTCTCCAATAACTATTTTGTTTTGAGACTGCATACGATCATTACTTGTATTATTCTTTAGTGATATTTCGTTCATATCACTTAGCTTAATTAAATTTTTCTCACTTGATGACTTTGTTCTTAATTTCTCAGAATATTTCTGTTTTAGCCTTTCCCCTTTCGGGTATGCTCCCGTTTCATTATTGTTATGAACTGTGTTTACTTTTTCCATATTCGTTGATTGTAATTTATCCGCTTGATATTTGTTATCCACACCTGCACGACGACTTTCCTTATTTAAGTGTTGAAGGTTATGATTAAGATCACACATGCCTTTACTTAGCAATTTTACCTCCTCCTGCAAGTTCCTTATCACAACTGCCTGATCTTTAATAATTTTCATAAGATCTCCCAACATGGAGTTCAAAGGTTTGCAGTCATTGCATAACCATTTTATATTAGAATTCCCAGTCAAACAATTCCACTCACTTTTTTTTACCTCCGCACAAGCCATATGGAAGCTTCTCTCGCATACTCCCGCACATCCAACATATAGACCCGCAGAATAATCAACAAATTCTCTACAGCACATACAAACTGAACCGACTGCGCTCGCCATTTTCATTGGTTTTGTATTGTTTCACTAAAATGTTCTCATCTTGATAATGACTTATAACTATAAGTTTAAAATTAATTGAAAACAATAGATCATAAGATTCAAAAGCGGATTCAGGAAACTTTAGGAAGCGGCTATAAATACATATTTTTTATAAAAAAAATTAGGTAATTTTTTTTTCAAATTTCATCAAAATTTAGAAAATTTCTTCTGTTCTTCTTACACTGAAAAGGTGAAATTAAGAAAAAATTGTTGTTGTTTATTAACATTATACAAGCAAATGTAATTTTTGTATAGCATAAAAATATAAAACAAAACAACAGTGACCATACAGAATTCAAAGCACTAATAAATAGATAAGAATAAGTAAATTGTAAATTTACAATATATTATTTGTTTTTAGTCTAGTATGCAACACAGAATACACAATATATATTATTTAAAATGAATTAATAATTTAAATATAATATATAATTAATTTTAATTATTTAAATAGCACTAATTTATTACATTTTAGCAAGATGGGTTGCCTAATACAATCATACAAAAGAATAAAACTTTAGTGCTGGACGATGGATTACTATTTAGGTACTACACTGAAATAGTATTTTATTAGAAGTTGTCTTTTTACTTTTTGTGGAGAGTTAGGTGTCAGCCGGACCCAATAATCTAGCCAAGGGCAAATTCTGCCAGAATTCATGGGAGGATAAAATTACCTTGTTCGCCAAGTGATTAGTTTATCTTCTAAATCATAAACAGTAGCGTAGAATGTAAATTTATAAGAGCATCAAAATTTGGTTTGAGCGATCAAAACCAAAAGAGTTTCTTACGAAAAACAAGATTATCCTTGGGATATGTAACTATACTTGTATTTATAATTTCTTATATTGCTACAAATTATCAAATTTATACCCAAGAGCTATATAATTTAATGAATACCTAATATGTGTGGTGTAACTCTCAATCCTAAAATTACTTATCTTATTAAAATGGCCATATCAATATTTTAGAAAACTCCAAAAATGCACTAAACACTTTTCAGAACTAAAATGTTTTTAAGTTATCACATGTAAAATACACTGTAAGTATAAATTCTTTACAAACGTTTTCTCCATACTAGGCGGCATCATTCTTTACTTTACAGCGCAAATAATAGAATTAAAAAAAAATGTTTTAGACAAAAGTTGTAGGAAATGCTATTTGTTATATGATTTTTAAGAATAATTTTTGTGATAAAATTATCTCGTAAAGAGATATTCCAAAAAAAACAATTTTATTCAAAATGATAGCTCTTTCCGGTCGTCCAAAATATCAAAAAATTAAAATTTTAAATAAAACCCCAAGCCCTACAACCAGTGGCGGCTCGAGACTTTTTCAGTTGAAGAGTCTAATCATAAAGTTAGTAAGTATGGTATAAGAGTGTAAACCCTACCCCAACGTTTGCTTTTAAATAAAAAAAATAAATATCGATTAATCGAAGAACGATATTTTATATTCTTATATATAGGGTGCTGAAATTAACATGTAAAATAGTTATTTATGTATCAAGGGCATTATGACGATGTTTATGTCGAGGGCAACCAATTTAAAAATTCGAGGGCCGCCAGGCCCGAGGGTTTTTAAGTTGCTCGAGAGCATAAACATCGAGTAATGCCCGTGGTGCATACAACGTTTTATATTACACTGCATTTGAATTTGAGAAAATTTAAAAAATTTTATAAATTTTGAATTTGATTTTGCTAAATTTTCTAGTTTGCGGTGGAATTGCGATTGAGAGGACATAATAAGCGGGCATTATGATTTATACGCCCTAGGTTATTATAGCATACTTTAATATATTTCGTTGTCAAGGTATAAAAAACAAATAATGATTCAGTGTAATATAAACTTATTTATGCAAATTCCTGCTTCCCTAATTATTTTAGAGAAAATATGAAAGACACAAAAATTATGCAGAAATAAAAATTATAAATGATAAGAACATTAGATTTCATCTATCTCTAACTTAAAAAGTCAAAAAATGCTTTTGAAATTGTTAAAAATTTCATTTATTAGACCAGCCATGCAAGTTTCCAAGGTAATCATTTTTGTAAATAAAAATTAAATTGAATTTATTTCATGGCCAGTCCGATAAATAAAAATTTTTGAAAATTTCAAAAGCATTTTTGACTTCTTAAGCAAGAGCTAGATAAAATCTAATGTTCTTATCATTAGTAGTTTATATTTCTGCATTACTTTTGTGTCTTTCATTTGTTCTTTTAAATAATTAGGGAAGCAGGAATTTGCATAAATAAGTTTTTAAATGTTAATTTACTATGTTAGGCTAACTCAATTAGCATCCGGTATACAAGGCAAATTTTTGTATACTAAATTCCCTTTTATGAGATTTTTGAAATATTTCCTCAGATTTCTTCCTGGATTGCTTTAAGATTTCCTTTCAAAAAAGTTGAAAAAAAAATCAATTCGACTAAAGCCATTTTACCTTTTGGTGTTTTGTTATGTTTTATCAAACACGGTCGACTTTGATGTAAAATTTGAATATTCAAATTTTATTATCAATTTGTAGTAAAAAAAAATTCATTTATAAAATATTTCTTAATTCTCATGGATTTTTTAGATGTCTTCGGATTTTTTATTTTTAAGATTTTGTCGGGTTTGTTAAGATTTCTTGAATTTCCTAAGATTTTCGGAAATATCCTCAGATTTTCTTTTACTTTTACACCATATTTCCCCAGAAACTCTTTTCTCCCATAATAAGGAAGATCGTCTCACTTATGCTCTGGATATATTACAATACCGCGATAAATTGATAGCGGCATATTTAAACGGGGGTTTCAGTTCATGCAAACAGAGGGACATGCCGAACCTATACTTTAAGGTGGGACCAGTCTTAAAGTCTGAATATGCCAACTATTTTGCTCATTTTTAAAGAGATTATTCTCTCTCCCAATTCTCTCTCAGAAACATCTCCTCAGAATAATCTCAAAACAATTGATAGATAGTATAGTAAAATTTTGTGGTCCATGTGCTGATTACACAGCAGATATTCAGGCAGGGTTGTAATGTTTTAAACATTTTGTTTTAAACAAGGTGTTTAAAACATGTTTAAAACAAATTTCTTTTAAAACAACATTTTAACATCAACCCTGTATTCAGCAGAGTGCAAATATTCTTCATCATATTCATCGTCGTCGTCATTGGTTCAATTTACTAAACGAAAGCAGGATAATATAATAATAATCATTGTATAAGATATTGAGGAAAAATGACTGAAGTAATTTGATAAGTGGAATTTATTCAAATTTATAGATGAAAGAAATAATATACTGTTTTCTGAATGTTAATGATTATTATCTTTATAATAGTTTGTTTAGTGTAAGGCTGATTAATTTCATTAAATTTTTTTTACTAATGATAAGTTTTTTATTTATTGGGAGAAAGCAAATACGAGTATATACTCTGTGTTTCACGTTTTCAAAACAATTAAAAAAGTTAGTTTTAAATCGCCATGAGGGCATAAGATACTAGAAACGAAATACTAGAGAACATCTATTCGATTAAACAAAAATCCGTAAGAAAACATTTTTTTTGTTACGCTTAAAGTTAACACTGGAGTTAAATCTCCAGCTAGCTAACGCTTATAACTCCTTTTAGAGTTAAATATAAGTGGCAGTTGCGCTTACACTTTAGCAGTTTCTTCTGCATAACACTAACTTAGCTTATATTTTTTAGGAAATCCAAAGAAATTTTGGAATATCGTATCATCTTAAGAATACTACAAACAATCGGGTACCGTTTCCGAGATAATTATACATGACAATATTTTTTGCATTTTTATCAGCTACCTACAGTCGTTTGTGCAGTTTACCATCACCTCGATGCATATCTTCGCGCGGATATTTCCTTTTACGGACATTTTCGTTAAATAAAAATCATAAACTAACAGAAATCTATATATCTTCACATATCTTCGCGGATATCTGTTTTTTACGAACAATATTAATATTATTTAAGAGATTACAAAATTTAATATTATAACATCATTTTAATCCATCAATAAACTGCTTTGAGTGCAGTTTACCAATTTGCAAAATTGTGCAGTTTACCTGGAGTGCAGTTTACTATTATCGGGTAGTTTTGGAGTGCAGTTTACCATACCCCAGACAACCTTTGTTTTCCGTTCTGTTTTTATATTTTAAAAATGTTAAAATAACAATCTTGAGACAATCCAAGGAAATCTAAGGAAATCCGGGGAAATTTAAAAAAATGCAGGCAATCTGGGAAATCGGGGGAAATCCACGGAAACTTAAGATAGGAAATCTGGTGTAAATAATTTGGTGTGCGATTTCCCCCTCGTAGGTAAAGTATCTGCGTAACAATACACAATTTCATAATTTTTTATTTTATGTTAAACCTTGCGCAGACTCCCTGACGTTGTTTAAAAAACCCAAAATTAATTTTAATTTTCCACAGACCCCCTGAATTATTCCGGCAACCCCTGGGGGTCTGTACGAACCACTTTGGGAACCACTGGTTTAGACGGTCGACTAAAGCTAAAGTGACTCTATACTACAGGTACAGTGGCGACGTTATTCCCTAAATTGCTTCAGAAAGAGCCGCTGGAATAGTAGCATATTAAGAAAGACAAGCTATGACTGCTCATACTAAGACTAAGATAGGTTATTGAAACGGCGATTAACAATGCAACTATGTTGCATTTACACATTCCACGTTTGTTGGAACAATCTGTATTTATATTTAATTAACCTTTATTAATAAATAATTTTTTAGACAACTATAACTTTTTTTTATATAAGTAAGAATAATAATAATAATAAATAGAAGATAGTAATATCAAAAATTATTAGATATAAAAATGTCAATGGGAAAATTATTATAGATTAACATTGCGATAATAATCGATTTAATGAGGACGATGATTACAGCATCGCTTAATCACATAAATGCTAAATTAAACTCAGAAATTTTGATGATCAAATGTAGGTAATTAAAATATTTTAATTTTTGAAAAACGAAACGAGTTAGTAAAAACTTGCGTCCTGCGTAAAATTGGTTTAGTATAGATAATATATTGAGTTCGCAGAATTTAATTTAGAATTTATTTGTTTTTTTGTGTGGTTATGTTTGGTTACGTAGTACATAACAAAATTTAATTCTAATCAAAATATTTAAACTGTAGAAGGTACGATGGCCAAATCTCCAATAATAATCCAACACCATTGAGATTGAAGCTAAAATTAAATTGTCTCTACATCGGCATCGCGACGTCCAAGACAACGGTGAATTGAGTGTAAGCGCGGTGCCAGTAAAATGATAACAAATCGTTAGACAAATTTGTAAATTATAAAATTTTATTTTCCTAATTCGTTAAACAAATGAACGTTTAATAAAGAAGTGTCTCCGACATCGTAAAATTTTTTTATCTAAAAATAAAATTTATTTACATTTTTGGTCTATTTTAAGCTAAACGGTGTTCAATTGCAACATAAATCTTTGAAAAAATGAGTTCCGCTTGGTATCGAAACGTCTCGAGAAGTTCAACTTAGCAAAGTGAAAAATGAAATCAAAATTTGTTCGAAATAAAAATTCGTGTTTTAGTGTGGTAAAGCCTATAATGGAAACAATTTAAAGTAATGCGACTTTGTCTACCTCAACTGAAACAGGTGAATTGATTTTTTTTTAAATTTACATGTAAATCTGAAATCGGCAGCCCAAATATTTACTTTAAAATAATAAACAAAAATTTTAAAAGTATATTCATTAAAATGAGATGCAGTCAAATTTGCGTCAACATGTTCAATTTGAACTAAAAATAACGTAACGTTTTTTTTGTGTTTACACTTGCATACTTTGTTATTTTATTATTAATCTATTATTTAACATCGCCACTCTCTTATCAAAACTGTTTTTAATTATAAACAGAATGCACCTAATAGAAACCTAAACATTTTAATATTCATTAACAGTTATTAAATTGACCAGCATTCCGTTATTTATTTATTTTTATTACATAGGGATTTAACAATAAAATTACCACATATCGCATAACATACAATTTCCTGCTCCTTGTTTTATTTAAAAGTAAAAGTTTAAGCAGGTAAAAGTAATCAACTAAAGAACAAACCTATTTGCTTTCTACAATTATTAATAATTAATAGAAATGCTTACATTTTATATTATTAGAAAAAATTTTTATTGGCTATTTTTACTTATTATTAAGTTTGACGTTAATAGTATTGCTTTTGGGTTTGTACTTTTCATTAATTTTTCACTTTCAGTAGATAGTAAATTTTAAACATTGATGGTATCCTTATTTTTCTTGAAATTTAAAACAACTTTTTGTTTGCCTGTGCAATTCCATATAATGTCAAAAATACTCTGCTGCTATATTTCAAAGCTATATGGGTGCTATATTAATTTCATAATTAAATTTTGTTTTCATTATTTTGTCAATATTTTTAGGTAATATTCTTGTACGTAGTATTGGGGGGCCATCTGTAATGAAAAAAAATAAAAATAGTTTTATTAATATGTTATTTATACTTGTTTTACATGGTACTGAGAACCACGGTACTGACATTTCAAATTTAAATAGCAACTATAATTCCATATTCCAATAATATTCAATTACCGAGTAATTTAGATTAGTAATAAGTCCAAAATTTTATAATGTATAAGAAAAAATCAATAGTTAATTAAGTTTACCATTACCACGGTACTGACAAGTAAATTTATGATATACTTTTCTAAAAATTGATTTTTTAAATGATACAAACCTGTTGCACTGTTTCATCAACTGAATGTTTGTAAAGATTACTCACGTGACGTACTTTCAATATAGCTGACGAGTTGTTTCTTTAGTTGTTAGGTAAATGGCGCACAAGTCAGACAAATTCAAATTTTAAAATTCGCTTAAATCTAAGGACAAAAGTTACTAAGCTAGAATTCAATGTTAAATATTTGTTAATATTTTTAAGTTTGATTATATGCATTAAGATTGATATGTAAATGAGCTTGAATCATTTATTGCAATAAAAAAATAATGAAATTTATTTTATTAGAATAGAATCCTTAAGAATGGACGACACGGTACTGACATTTGAGCGATATGCTGTAAGTTTTCTCTAGACTGAAAGTTAAATTATATAAAAAAAATGATGAAATGAGGATACAAAAATTAATAATTGTGGGATATTAATAATCAAAGTTAGAATAGAATCACCATTATCTCTACGGTACGCGACAACTGGGCGAGTCCCACTGGGCGACGTATAACTGGGCGACGTATAACTGGGCGATGGGTAAACCGGGCGACGGTCAACCGGGCGACGGGCAACTGGGCGATGGCTAAACTGGGCGCTGGGTAAACCGGGCGACGGACAACTGGGCGACGTGTAAACTGGGCGATGGACACCTGGACGAAGGACAACCGGGCGACGGGAAACTGGGCGACGGGAAACTGGGCGACGGACAACTGGGCGATGGGTAAACTTTAAGGCGATCAAGCATTTGTTCTCCAAATTATACATAATTTATTCGATATAGAATTTTATTTTTTTTTTGTTTGAGGATTTAGAGGATCTAGATTTGGTTTGTAAGGGGCAAATTCAGTCTTTGAAAGCGACTTCGTGTTTGGAGTTACGCGTCAATTCCGATGGGTTTTTCTTGAGATCAGATGTCGGGATGGATGGAATGGTACTAAGTTCGGGAGCGAATAGAAATTCGAGAAGCTCCGACTTTGATTGTGCTGAAGCAAGAGAGGATAGGAGGGGTGGTTGCGAGCAGGGGGGGGGGGGTATGGATGAGTCGTTGTCGGGGAGGGGGGGGTTAGCTCCAGGGGATTAGGAATGGGTGATTGGACTTTGGTTAGGGATTTAGGGGGGGGGAGCCACGATTGGGAGGGCCCTTTTTCAGGAACCCTCGTGATTGGTTGTGATGATAAAGTTGGGGGGGAAGTAGAAGAGAGTGATTTGGTCTCCTGTTGTTTGCCTTTTTTTGGATTTTTTGTTGCTCTTAGATTTGGATTGCGACTGGGGATTTGTGGAATTTTTTACAGCAGGAGGGGGGGTGAGGATTGGGAGTTTAGGGGCCATTAGGGGTGGATCTGTTTCATCATCCTCATGATGAAATTTCATCATGTGTCTGGGAGAGAGGATTTTTGCCTGAGAATTTTTCTCAGGCCAACGAAGTATATTCCCTGAAGCTCTATATGATGCCTTCCCTGCATTTTAGAATTTGTTGAGATTCGGGCCAGCCCCGTTCATCCTCAGCGGATGGGAGGTTCGCTATATTTGCGATGATGGGGATAGACTCCCTGAAGGTTTGGTCGTCTGACTCCGCAGCCAATGCCTGGTAAAAAATTTGAAATTGGATCTTTGATCGAAGCAAGTTCAAATTTTAGTACCTCGGATTAAGTTAAGGTACTTGCCTGGATAATCACTACACTTTTATAACAACTTAACTACACTACGGGACTAGTAGCTGCAAATAAGTGTTCAATAAAGTGTTTAAGTGTTCAATAAAGTGTTTAAGTGCTCAAGAAAGTGTTTAAGTGTTAAGTTAACAACAGCAATACAAAATGGAAAATTTTAATATTGTAACTCAAAGAGGAAACGAAAAATACAATTGGGAGGGATATCTTTATACCAAAGATAAAATGAACAAGGACGGCTCAATTCAATTTTGGCGTTGCGAGTTGAAAAACATAGGATGTACAGGTAGAATTTGGACCAACGTAAATGATAATTCCTTTCATTCTTTACGGAAAGAACATACGTGTAGTACCACGGGAAATGCTACAAATGTGGTATTACAAGCCGTTGCAACAAATGTAAAACACAAGGCAATCACGACAATGGAAACGCCAGCAAATATCAGGACGCAAGCCATTGCAGATATTCCAGTAGCAGTGCATGGAAATCTGCCAAGCACAGATCACATGCGCAGGAACGTCCAAAGAATAAGAAACAGAACTATAAATGCGCCTTCCAATCCAGAATTTCGAGAAGATATAATTATTCCTCAAGAATATTCACAATATGAATATACTCCAACCAATTTTGAGCGCTTTGTTTTGGCGGATTCGGGAGAAATGCAAAATGATCCACAGCGAATTCTTATATTTGGTCGAGAATATCACTCAACATGGACGTTTCAAATGAAAGAATTGTTCATGGACGGAACATTTTTGCTATCACCTCCTCTTTTTTCGCAAATTTTTGTTGTTTTATCGAGAAAAGATGGCGGTGGAGTTTACCCGGTTTTATTTTGTTTGCTGCCCGACAAAACTACTGAAACATATACAAAATTAATGACGATGATACGCGACCTTTGGCCCCAGCTAAATCCAGATAGCATAGCTGTAGATTTTGAACTCGCTATCCATCAAGCTATTCGTACGGTATTTCCTGATGTAGCCATCAATGGCTGTTTATTTCATTTAGTGAAAAATCTTCGAAAACACTTGGCAGCAGTGCAACTTTTAGGAAGATATAATAGTGATCCTACTTTTCAATTAAATGCTAAAATGATAACATCTCTAGCATTTGTTCCCCAAGACGACGTTATACACGCTATAACAAATTTAGAAAATCATTTGCCAGAAGAGCTAGAACCCATTTTGGAATGGTTCACCAACAACTATATTGGACGTCTTCGCAACAATGGGACACGAGCTATCCCAACATTTCCCTCTAATATTTGGTCCGTCTACCACAGAACTCTAAATGGAACCGATAGGACCAATAATTTTGCAGAAGCGTGCCACCGAAAAATACAATTAGGTTTTGGTAGTGGAATTTCTCACCCTAGTTTGTGGAACTTCATTAACAAATTGAAAACAATTCAAAAAAGTTACGACGTTGAATATGAGAGACACGTTGCTGGTCACCAAGTCGCAACAAAAAGAAGACGATACCTGCAAGCTGATGAAAGAATCCTGAATAAGGTAACAAGTTATGATCGAAATAATATAATTGAATACCTTCGTGGCATATCCCATAATTATAATATGGATTGATTTCTTTGATAAAATTTTTATTTGTTTTGTTTTTGTTTTAATTAAAGTTTTAGTTTTTTATTTAGAAAAGATAAATAGAATATTTTTAATAATTTAATAAATGCGCCTATATCGTATCTGGAATTTTGTTCGACAACATTTGTTCGATTAGCAGCTATTTGCTATTTGCAGCTATTGCTTGACTGCTTGACATCGCCTAGTTGTCCGTCGCCCAGTTGCGGGTCGCCCAGTCGACGGTTGTCCAGTTGACCGTCGCCCACTTTACCCGGCGCCCAGTTTACCCATCGCCCAGTTGTCCGTCGCCGGGTTGACCGTCGCCTAGTTTAACAATCGCCCAATTTACCCATCGCCCAGTTGTCCGTCGCCCAGTTATACGTCGCCCAGTTATACGTCGCCCAGTGGGACTCGCCCAGTTGTCCGGGTCCGTTATCTCTAGCAGTTACTCATATATGATTACAAAAAATAAAATCCCCATTATTTTTATTATTTTTCAAATTCATCTATGCATCTCTAAAAATATCTTAAACATTTGTGGTAGCATTTCTGAAATTTTTTGAAAATTTAGATTTCAAGTAGCAAATGATCACATTTGCGTTGCACTTTACCTGACACTGCACTTCACGATCTCGAATATTTATTGTGTTTACCTAGATGGTAATATTTTCGATCGCTGGTGTGCTGGTGTTCAACAATTATTATTCTTAATAATAATTGCTTATTATTTAAAAATGTACTTGTCAAACTTTTAACAATTTTTACTTATACCGAGTGCTGAATGAGTTAGCCGAACATAGGAAATTAACATGTAAAAATTTATTAATGCAAATTCCTGCTTCCCTAATTATTTTAGAGAAAAAATGAAAGATACAAAAATTATGCAGAAATATAAACTACGAATGATAACACCATTGGATTTTATCTAGCTTTTACTTAAAAGGTCAAAAAATGCTTTCAAAATTGTTAAAATTTTTGTTTATCGCACTGGCCATGTAATAAATTCAATTTAATTTCTGTTTTCAAAAATAGTTACCATGGAAACTTGCATGGCCAGTCTGATAAACAAAACTTTTAACAATTTCAAAAGCATTTTTTGACTTTTTAAGTTAAAGTTAAATGAAATCTAATACTGTCATCATTCGTAGTTTATATTTCTGCACTATTTTTGTGTTTTTCATTTTTTCTCTAAAATAATTTGGGAAGCAGGAATTTGCATAAATAAGTTTTTACATGTTTATTTCCTATGTTGGGCTAACTCATTCAGCACCCGGTATATTTCTTACTTAGAATAGGTCTTCTTGTTTTGAGATATTTTAAGTAATTACAGTATTTAAATTTAATTTCACTCATTAATTTTGTTATTCTGATGCGGTCTTGAAATCTGTTTATTCACTAATTTTTATTGCTTTTCTTTTAATGCTAATTTACTAATCATAGAAAAAAATTCATGTGGTTTCTCAGATTTATCACTTAATTTTTCACAATGAAAGTTGATTAATTTTAATTCTTTTTATATTAAAATAAGTAAAATAAACTGTAAAATAAAAAGTATCTAATTAGATCGCAACAAAATTTACTCATCCAGCAACAACATAATATATTATATTATAATTTTGTATCATTATTAAGACTTTACATGAACGTAATTGTTCCG
Source organism: Cantharis nigra (assembly GCA_958510845.1). NCBI lineage: Eukaryota > Metazoa > Arthropoda > Insecta > Coleoptera > Cantharidae > Cantharis > Cantharis nigra. Next base: position 18,313,993 of record OY294029.1, read on the forward strand.
GATTTTATTTTTTTATTTATTCATAGCAGGAAATTAGATGCTTAGAACGGAAAAATTCGTTACTATTAACAATCTATATTTTCAATTTAAATTCTTCATATCAATAGCCGTACCATACTTTTATCAGAAAAAAAGTTCACGTTTTTACATGATCAAAAAAAAAAGTTTTTACTTAAATAGAAGATATATTATTTAATGATTTAATAATTAAATTAAATTGAACAAGATTGGAAAACTCGGATAAAAGAGATAGAATCGGAAAGAACTTATACAAAAATATATACAGGGTGCTGAATAAGTTAGCCGAACATAAGAAATTAAGATGGAAAAACTTTTATGCAACTTTATGCAAAATTTAGAGAAAAAATTGAAGACACAAAACTACGAATGATAAGAACAGTAGATTTCATCTAGCTTTTGCTTAAAAAATCAAAAAATGCTTTTGAAATTGTTAAAATTTTTACAAATCGAACTGGCCATGTAATAAATTCAATTTATTTTAATTTCTATTTTCAAAAATAATTTCCTTGGTAACTTACATGGCCAATCTGATAAATGAAACTTTTAACAATTTCAAAAGCATTTATAAAAAAGCGTTTATATTTCTGCATTATTTTTGTGTCTTTCAGTTTTTCTCTAAAATAATTAGGGAAGCAGGAATTTGTATAAATAAATTTTTACATGTTAATTTTCTATGTTCAGCTAACTCATTCAGAACCAGATATAACAAACAAACAGAACAAAAATTGTGATAATAAATTAATTAAATTTGTTTTGCAACTTTTCTGTCCTCTCTTCACGGTTAATAACTGTGCTCATAATAAATTGTGATATATTCAATTTAAATAGATAATGTAAAAAATACATCAATTATAATTTTAATACTTAAGTTACGTTTTATTGTTCCTTCATAACGCTTTATTGTTTTATTAGTATGCCATCAATAACTTATTGCATTTTACTAAATAATGGTTGAAATCCTAAAAGATATTTTGCAATCACCTTTAATTTACCCAAATAAAATAATAAAAAAACGCAATGTAGGTACGTGTAACTAAAAGGTGTGAATAGTTATTCGATCAGTAACTTTACAATAACATTTTTCTATTTTGATTTATATTTGAATATTAATTTTTGTGTTTAATTTGAAAATTGGGTATATTTTGTAAAAATTTATTTTGCTTTTTGTAAATATTTTTGAATTTTTCTCATTTTCCCCCGACCAAGGTGGGAAGACTGGGATTTTTGCTGAAAATGATAGCCATGCGCAATTGAGACATACTTTTGTATCTTGAATTTAATTTTGAGATTTGATAGTTTGCAAAACTTTTTGAAGCAGGTACTTAAGTAATTTTTATTATTTTCGATTTTTTGGAAAATTTAATTTGAAGATAAAAGAAGATAATTTAGGCAATTGGAATTATAAATTAGTACTTAATATTGGTTTTAATAATGAAATTTATTTAATTTACGTAAAATAAAACGACGTCGTTTTTGTACAACAGATTTTTATTCTTCTTATGTAATATTTAACATTATTGCATTTGCAGCATTACAAAATATTTATAAACAAAATGTTAACGAAATAATAAATGAAAATAATAAACTAGGCGTTTTTCATTATATTAAATTGGTTCTTCTTATATTTATAACTTTATTATGGATAAAGCAGTAAATAGCAATAAAAATTTTAAGTTTTTATTTATTATTACATATTTAACAATAAACATTACAATTATTGTTATGTAAATAATTTAACGATACTGTTAATCTATACCAAGCCTCTAAATTTGAATTAGCTATAATAAACTCTTAGCAACTATTTCTTAAATTGATTTACCTAATCACAAAATTCTACCACTGCTTTAAATTAAATAAAAACAAACATACCAAATTATTACAATATTTTTCTAAATCCTGGTTCTGATAACAACATTTTTACAAGCCCATACCTTTGCGTGAGACGTGAGGCGATGAAGTATTTCCAAAAATTTTCTGTTTATCAACACATCATCAACATCAACTTGTTTTTGTTTTTTTTATTACCAACTTAAGGTAAAAAATAAACTAACAGTATGATATTATTTTAATAAAATTGATTAATTTCGGTATCTACCTTTTCTAAAATTTATTTTAAGCATTTCTACCACTTCAAATGTGAATTTTTAGATGTCAACATTGATTTTGGCAGTTACATAACTTAAAATCCATAAATATTGGCGATTGACCTTACCTTTGGTGGCACTCAAGGCGCTACCAAATGTCAACAATATGGCAGCTCTGTTACGTACACTTGATGTTGTTTTGCGTTTTATTCTAAATTACTTTATCGTAAAACTGCGGTAAAATGACAATTCACAAAATAGAATACCAAATGAATACAAACGTTTGGTTTATAAATCAAACTTTCTATACCAACTATTAATTTTTTATTAATAGTATTAGATTACCTTAATATTCTTCGCGTAATGGGGTAAAAATTTTCAAATATTTTGTCGTTATATCTTTGGTTAGTGGGCGACGAATTTATTTCATTAAGAAAATTTTTTATTATTTAAAGAAATGTACAAATAATATTAATATAAAAATGTTAAATTACATTAAGGGTAGTCATTTCACATTGTACTTTGTTGTAAATGTCGTAGATCTTGTTTTTTGTAAACTTTGTAGAATTTTTAATACAAATCTAGTTTACGAAATCTACGCAGTCGTACTTGATGTAGATGTCGAAGTTTCGTTACAACAATGAATAACGTCAGTAAATGTGAATTTACTAAATTACTAACTGAAAACAGCTTTAAATAGAAAAAAAAAAACACGCCACCTAGAACAGCTACTATAGTAGCTGGTAATCAAACGAAAATCATTAAATACAATAGATACTCAAAATAGATTTGAGAGACTAGCAGAAGCAGCGGATACAGCGGAGAACACAGTAACGCAATGTACGATACAAAATTGAAGATGTATCAACGTCTTAATGGATAACCGGATAATCAAATAAGTGTATAAGCGGATAATCGGATAAAATTTTTGGATAATAAAAGTTATCTGAAGATAAAAATAGTTGATGGATAAGAAAAAAGCAAAATATACACGAAATATATTGTGTACAAGGAAGTACTAACGCACTGGGCAGTGCTAAAACTTTTAATTTCTGCAATCATTTATTTTTAATTAAGAAATAAAAAAAATTGGAATTAATAAATACGGAATTAATTAAATTAAATCAAAGAATTTTTGTCTAAATAGACTAGAAACGAAAAAAAGGCTGAAATATTTGCTAAATATTTAGAAAAAGTTTTTTAACCATTGCCGTCAATATCAACGGATGAAGAAGAAAACATATTGAACTCCCTCGAAACCCCATTTCAACTTAGTTTACCATCAAGAAGACCAAAGTTCAAAAAGTCAAAAATACTATACAAAAAGAAATAAATATAAAAAAACTCCAGGTTTTGACTTATCTACCGGAAAAACTCTACAAGAACTACCAAGAAAACGCCTAAAATTGATAACATAGTAATGCCATGCTATGAACACATCACTTTTTAAACTAGTCGAAGGTATCTCAAACAATAATAATCCATAGGATCTTTTTCAGGGAGGGGCAAAATTAAAAAAAAAGGAAAAAAAATATTTTTAATAATATGTTTTAAAAAAATTTGAAGCAAGAGCCAGGGGGGGGGAAGAGACAAGTACGGAGCCATCAAACAGGTCCAGAGAATTATTGTAAATGTGATTAATAACAATCTTGAGAGAAAGAGATTCTGCTCGGCGGTTTTCCTGGACGTCAGTCAGGAGTTTGATTAAAAAAAAAAGAATAAGCTGTTATTATATCAAACCAATCTGGACATACGGAATTCAGCTAAGGGGTTCAGCATGAATATCAGAAATGATAATTCACAAAATAGAACACTCAGATTACAGAAACAAGTTACTCAGTAAAAGTTTGATTTACTCTAAACAAAACTTTTTATACCAACTATACGTAGATAGTCGCTATTGTAATGGTTGGCGATTAATTCAATCAACGAAACATCAATAGTATAATTCGTACCTAGCAATAACACGTAGCAACCAATTTCAGATACTCATCGAATTTTAACTAAAATGAGCTTTAATACTCAAAAATTTAGTTAAAGAGCATGCGTATAGTCCTAGTACTGGAGATAACTGCTTGTTGGAACAGACCTATTACAGTCACTAGGGAGATACAGTATCGCAAAGTTCGGCCATATTGGGGCCCTAATTTATGCGGGAAATTTAAAAAAAGTGGCAAAATTGTAACTGGGGTTATAATTTTTTAATAATGTCAAGTCAAAACAACACATTTCGTCTTATGTATGTGTTTTCCTGCATATTTTTGTTAATAATTTTTTAGTAATTTTAGTAATTTAGTAATTATTATAATTTTAGTAATCTAACCGTAAAAATTACAACAAATATCCTTTGACATTTCCGAATGACGCCATTTTGGGGCCCTAATTAACGTTCTCTCTCTAACTCATAGGCCCATAGGTTTGCGATACTGTATCTATCTAGTGACTGTAAGACCTATAAACTCATCGCGCCACCTATCAGATTGAGCAAGAAAACGTTTACCGGGCCAGATATAAAATAATAAAAACTAAAATATTACCCAAATTCGCAACACAATTTTATTAGTAACCAAGTAAGATATTGATAGTGATATTAATTCTTTGCACATTTATATAATTTTTATTTTTTTGATAATCTATTGAGGTATAGAATTCAAAATAAAGATGGGCCTCGGCTATTAGTTGATTCAAATATAAAACGTACACTTCGGCTTTAAATTTACCATTGGGAATAAGTGGAGGAAGATAACTCTCATCAGGAATAAAATTGCATGTATGATAAAGTACATCCTAAAAATTTACTTTGAGTATAAATAATAATATCGTACTACTGTAAAATAATAGATTAACAAAAACCTTGTAAAAGTAACAGCTCGTTAGGTTACCACAACATTTAATTTTCTGTACTCCTGCTACATTAGCTTGGAAGGCTTTACTTAAATTGACTTGAAAACGAATTGGAAAGTGGCGATATTGATTACTAAGCAACTTAAAACCTTGAATAACAATCTAAAACCAAAATTATTTCATTTGTGATTTTTAGATTCTATACAGTCCAAGCCAAATTTATGCACTCCTATGTAAACCATTTGAAAACTTTTTTGACACAAAAATTTTATTTACAGCAAAACTTATTCGACACTTTTTCTTGAAAATAAAAATTAGATAATATTTGTAACATAAAGTGTCGAATAAATTTTGCTATAAATGCAATTTTTATGTGTCAAAAAAAACTTCAAGTGGTATAATTTACATTGTTAACATAAGAGTACACGAATTTGGTTGCAAGTGACTCTATTTATGCTACTCCTCCACTATAAATTTGTTTGAAAATACTGATACTGGTTGCGTTAAGGGGGTATTCTAGTCTAGAGGCATGAATTTCAAGCGGATTTTGAAGCCATTTTTTTATCATTTCTTTATTAAGATTATTTTAAGATTACACAATTACACCTCCCACTTTGCCAGCTCATAAATTTTGAGTTTTTTTTCGGTTAATTTTTTATGTAATCTTTAAATATCAATAAAGAAATGATAATAAAATGGTTAGTAAAAATATTCTTTGTGTCGTTTGTACAGAGCTTCAAAAACCGACCGAAAATTCATGCCTCTAGACTAGAATACCCCCTTAAATATATTTTACCTCCGTTCTATTATATAAATCCTTTTTAAATTTTACAGTAATATTGTGGGCCGTTGTCGTTCTATTATATTTGAATGTAGCCAGTTTTAGTATTTCAAAATAACTTTTATCATAATTTATTAGTTGCATCCAAACGTCTTTCATTCTATAGCCATTTTGATGAAACTAAAATTTAAATCAAAATAAAATTTTAATAAAACTAACAGAATGAAGATACTTTTGATAATAATTCATCATTACAAATAAAATCTTCGATTAGACCAATTACCAACAATAAAGTTATTATTTTCATATTAGATACTACAAAACTTCCGTAATATTTTAAGCAAGCAAAGTTATATTCACCATAAAAATCTACCTCTACATACCGCATACATACTACAGTGTTAATGTTTAAATTATTATAACATTTTCAACAAAAACAATTTTTTCATTATAATGGAATAAATTTAATGTTTGCTAGTTCCTGTATACCTAGGACCGAATTGAAATCCACGTCAGGCTAATTGAAAATACTAAGTAATGTTCGAGCTAACATATTTTATTCAAAACTTGAATTGTTTAAATTTAAATAACTAGTGTTTAGTTTTAGTATATTTTCTTTCACTTAATTTCTAATATTATACATTATTTGCATTCAGTACTTCCACTGCTAACAATTTGATTTATCATGTATTCTAGTTAGTGTAAGCAAAAGACTAAATTACAAGTACTGAAAAATATTCTCCAACCAAACTTCGTCCATTTCAATTTCAAACATTTGAAAACATGGTTTTTTATAATAACTAGCATAGGATAAAATGAAATATTATTTGTCTTAGAAATTTTATTTTTTCTGATTTAATAAATGGTGACCAGTCAAAGTAACCCCGTCAAAATATCCCTGCTTTAAATAGCTTGCTCTAAAGTAGCCCTACGACATAATAGCCCGTGCTAATATAGCTCCGACAAAATAGCCCAAAAACAAAGTAGCTATGACAAAATAGCCCAATGACAAAAGGGGCCGTCCATTAATAGGGTTGGGACATGAGATTTTTATTTTGCATATTTGGATTCTACGTTTACGACTTAGTTATTAAATTTTTTTTCTAACGTTTCTAAAACCATTTTTGAGAACGCTACAGCGTTTTGAAAACGCCGAGTTTTAAAACGCATCCATGACCTTAGTGGTCAGGATACTAGTGGACCTCTCTTTCTAACAGCTACAGTAGGAGCGAGCACGCGTTGACGCCGCTGGCGATGTTGCAAAATTTTATTGCTTTATTGTTCTGCTATATTTATTTATAAAAATAAGTGTATAATGTAATCGTATGAAATACCCTCCATAAAATTTCGCTTTTTGTCACGTGCACGAATTTTCAAATTTTAGTGTTACAAGAATTCTATTAAAGAAAAATTTTCCATTTTAAATGAAAAAATTTCACACAAAGGCCCTAGGGGTATAAGCATGGTGATTCGGCCCCGGAAAGATATTTAAACGATATTCATAGAATATGTTGGTATACTAATAAAATACTAAGATCCTGAAAGTTTCAGATCGCTAACTCAATTGGTTTTCAAGAAAAAGCAAAATATGTAAAAACTGGAAAAAAATTACTTTCTCCGGAATGGCTGAATCGATTGATCTAAAAACCCTCTGAAAAGGGCACGCCACAGTATAAAAAAATAAAAACCATTTTTTGGTTGAAATAATGCATTTATTTTAATGTTTTGAGCAATAATTTAATTGAAATTTACTTGAGTCTATACTTAAAATTTTTTATTTTAGGTTTATTAAAAACGTGGTAATTTTGAATTTTTTCAAAATATTTAGAAATCAACATGGGTGGCAGTGCCCTCTGATTTCAACCTGGCAGCGCCAGTTTAAAAAAATCTCCATTCAAATTATTTTTATAAGAGCCATTACTACACGTGACATCGTTCAGATTTGATATTTTTAATTGCGTTATTGGTAAATCATCTTCGTCAATTTTTAATATTTCATTCATTATTTATAGATTCCTATTAGTTTGGTTTGAATATTTTTCTTATTTTTTCAATTTTTCAGTATATACGACTGATGGGAAATAATCGTAAAATAGGGACCTTATTATATCGTATTATGAATTTATATCTAGTAATTTTTCACATATAATATTTTTTCAGCATATTATATTCATATTCTGTTAAATATTTTTAATTCTAACCTGTTAAGTGATAATTATGTCTTTTTTGATTTTTTGAACTATTGATTTTTTACGTATTGTATTTAATTTAACATTTACTTAAAAATATTAATTTAATTATTTTTATGTAGGTATATTCTAACTATTATAAATAATTTTTTATATTTAAAATAACAACAATAATTATTTCGTCAAATTAAAAAATTAAAACAGTTAAAAATAACTAATCATGATATAATTAATGTCAATAAATATTTTGAGGAACGTTTTCTTTATTACTCAGCTTGATTATTAATATATTTTTATAAATTTATTCTATTAATATAGATAACCAAACTTCAATATGTATTAATGAAAAAAAGAACATATTTTTCAAAGTATTAAGTCAATTTTCCATAAATAAACAATAAAGTAGCTAAAATTTTGTTAATTGAATTTTTTCAATCTTCATCACTGTCTTCTTCAATCACAACTGAAATATTGTTTTTATCAAATGGTTTATTTAATATTGCAGCAGACCTGAGAAGTTTTGATAAATTAAATGTTGTTTCTATTCTGCCGCAATTGTTTATAATTTGTCAAACTGGAGATATATTAATGCCCGTATAATAGTCACGGATTAATCCAAGATTCAAGATTTACCAATGAGATCACTGGAATTTTTAAATTCAAGCAATCTCATTGGTCAAATCTAGGATTATCTTGAATCTCGGATTAATCCGTGACTATTAATACTGGCATAAATAAACTATTTAATAAAGTAAATATTTTAGCTGTGATTGAAGAAGACAGCGATGAAGATTGAGAAAATTCTATTAATCAAAATTTTTGCTATATCGAGTCATGTGGGGTAACCATACGCAGCTTGTAAGTGTACGCAGTAAAGATTGCGCGAATGACGCGATTGATAGCTAGTCGGAACCTGCCAAATTTTGTTCGCATTTGACTCCTGAGCTACAGTACCGAATCATAAGTTTGCTGCACAATCCTATGGAAAATTACGCGACAATATTATTTTTGCACCATTTTATTATTTAATTTCTTGAAATTTATTTGAGTGCTAAAGGCATAACGATTAGTCTAAGTGAGTAAATAAAAGGACTGGAAACCAGAGCAACTTATCAATATTTTGTGTGAATTCACGAATTTTATCTGAAGTAAGTCATACTTGGATTTTTTATTATTTTGATTTACTTTGACGGGATGGGGCAAGTATACGGGGGTAAGTGTCCGCAATATTACGTTACAGTATTACCGCACAAGTTACGAGAGAGGCTATGTGATCTATGTGCAGTACTAGATTTAAGGTCATTCTCACTTATCAGCACAGTGATAGATTATCACATCATCGCATTTCTTTATATGTTTAAATGGAAACCCAACGTGTCTTGTAGGTTATGTACTGATGCTGTTAAGTAGGCGGGCTTACTATTTGCTTCTGAATTGTGATGGTCAGTCGGCGTTCCTATGCTGTGTTGATAGATGAGTAACAACCTTTAGTTTTCGACGTGCCTATACTTTGACGTCGTTGCGTACACTTAACCGACGGCTTGCAGACACTTTCCCTCCGAGGCTGGTAAGTGTACGCATTTCCCTTGCTGATTAAAAGTTTCAATAAAAATAACAATTATTATTAGAATTCAAATTTTATGTTTTGTTGTTGCTGACAAAGGTTTATTACATTTGAATAAACGTTTTTTTTTACAATCAACTAAAACTTTTATTCTGGAAGCAATTTAGTAAAAATTGTGTACAGTTGCCCCACATGACTCTACTTCGTTTTTTTTATTCTTTTCTTTATTGTTGATTAATGGAAAATTGACTTAATAATTTGAAAAACTATGTTCTTTTTTCATTAATACCAAATTGAACTTTTATATTGGTTATATTTTTATTGACATTAATAATAATGATTAGTTATTTTTAACAGCTTTAATTTTGTAATTGGACGATATAATTATTGTTGTTATTTTAAGTATTAAAAATTATTTGTAATAGGTTGAAATCATTAAAATATGCATAAAAATAATTAAATTAATGCTTAAAACATTTAAATAAATGCATTATTTGTGCCAAAAAATGGTTTGTATTTTTTTCTACTATGGCGTACCCTTTTTAAAAATCTGAAAAATTCATAAAGTTTAAGGGTAATATATTAAGCTTGAAAAAAAAAGTAGTTTCATAATTTTACAAAAATTGTACCATGGCTAAAAAATGAAATTAAAGAAAAAACAAATTTTTTTTAAAGGATCTTATGAAATTATATAAGTGTTAATTTTTTTCTTAAGAGCCCCTATCAGCCCCCAAAACACCGAAATTTTAGATCAATCGATTCAGCCATTCCGGAGAAAATAATTTTTTTCCATTTTGTACATATTTTGCTTTTTATTGAAAACCAATTGAGTTAGCGATCTGAAACTTTTAGGATTTCTTTATTTTATTAGTACAAACATATCCTATAAAATTAAACACAATATTTTAACGAAAAATTGATGTTGAAAATTTTTAGTGAATAATCTCTGTAATAAAAGTGGTTTTTCACTGATTTTCTATATAATGTCCCAACCCTATTACGTAAGGGTTTAGAAAGATAAGGGTAGAGGAAGTCTCATGGGGAGGGGGGAGTCCGACGTATTCTGTCTAATGTAGTATAGCGATACGCGAAGGTATACTATAGGTTGCTACAAATACACAAATAGCATATTATGCCATGGTTATTGTCAATTAATTTATACCAAAAGTTGAACTTTTTATTATATACCATTGGAAAACAGGACAATTATTTAAGAATGTTATAAAGAATTTGATTTTTTGGATTATCCCTTAGTTTTCGAGAAAACGGCATTTGAAAATCGAAATTTTTTACACGTTTAACATCGGAGTACATAGAAATTACCAGTAACGGGTTTTCTGTTGACGGTATGTGCGCTCGATATAGTCTTACAAGGAGGGGACCCCTACTCGACATTACAGATTTCGTCCGGATTTATAGTGTATGGAAGGCTTGACTAGAATTGCAAGTGACACAAATTGTAGCTCCAGATGGCCAAACGTTTAGGAAATAAAAATTTTTTTTAAAGATTTAATATATACATAAGTCATTTTCGTTATAAAATCTCCAAGTACTAGCTAGCACAGTGGTAGGCAGTCGTACTCGAAATGCAAGGGTCCTAGGTTCGACTCACCATACGGGAAACTTTTTTTTTCCGATGGCTTCTTTTCAATTTTTACGATATAAACCGTAATACGTAATATATTATATTTATTTATATTTTTATACTTATTTTTTTTACATTTATTATATTTTTATTTGTTTTATACAACAAATCTTACAAAATCTAACAAAATATAAATAAATTAATAAATATAATACATTACGTATTACGGTTCATATCGTAAAAATTGAATAGAAGCCATTAAAAAAAGTTACTAGTATGGTGAGTCGAACCTAGGACCTTTGCACTTTGAGTCCGACTGCCTACCACTGTGCTAGGTATTACTTGGAAATTTTATAACTTAAATGACTTATGTATATATTAACTCTCCCCAAAAATAATTTTATTTCCTAAACGCTTGGCCATCTGGCGCTACAATTTGTGTCACTTGCAATTCCAGTCAAGCCTTTCGTACACTATAAATCCGGACGAAATCGGTGATGTTGAGTAGGGGTCCTCTCCTTGTTAGTGATAGCCGTTACACGCGTGTCGTACTTCGCCAAGTGCGGGCTTCCCTGGAGAGGTCGGGCCTCCCAGTCGAGGTGGATTGATTTCATGGATGTTTTTTGAGAGTTAAGCGCCAGCCAAAACGGCCAGGAGCGCCCTTCGCTACGCTATGCAGGCGCTCTGGGCTGCAGACCACGGAAAATCACCGTTCCATCTAAAATAAATGAATTAAATTAATTCAATTTGGCTATCGCTATACTAGACAGAATATGTTGGACTCCCCCCACGTAACGCTCTATTGAATTCAGAATTCAGACCCATACGTAATTAATGAAAAGCCCCTATGTCATCGGGCTATTTTGTCGGAGCTTTTTTGTCATTGGGCTATTTTGACGGAGATATTTTGTCATTGGGCTATTTTGCCAGAGCTGTTTTGACGGAGTACCTAAATAAATACATATTGAGATGTATTTCCCGGACACCAAACTTTTCCAGACGACTTTTCCGAGAAAAATACACTGCTCAAAAAATAAATATAAAATGCAATTGAGAATGACAAAATCTCAAAATATTTACAATTTCTATCCACTTTCTCAATGTAAATATCCAAATTAAAATTTTGGTTTAAGTAAATTTTCAACATTAAAACGGGAAAATAAAGTAAATATTTTCCAGTCCTAAAACTGGAGAGAACTGTTTTATGGAAGAAATCTAATATTATAGTATTTCCCGAACGTAGAATATACGTTATTTGAGTATTATTTCATAATATAACTTGCGGGATGAACAGCTAAGTACATTATTTTATTGAAATGTAAACTTTTGACTAGCAATTTATATAGCATAATAATTATTTACCTATTTATTTGTCAATGAAATGAATATTATTTTGATTTTTTATTCCACCCTTAAGGAGAACCTTTTATTGAGGTTCTTCTTGATACTCAATTTCGATCAAATCATAACATTTCCATCATCCACTTATTTATCAAACTGCGAATGACAAAAGTGAGTTTCCATTTTCATTTTTCGGATTCCACATTGCGCAAACTCTTATATCTTATAGTATAACTGCAGTAATAATTTGTTTCCAAATGTAATTACAATTGTATTAACGCTTAACATTTGTTTTTGGTTTTGCACTTTATTATACTCTGACAATTTTGTACTTCTTTCAGTCGTTCGACTGAAAGTTTCTTTGGTGTTTTTTATTTATTTTATTTATTTGTTTTATATTTGAAAATTATATTAAAGTAGTTCAATCCGCCATCCAAATAAGTATATTTAAAAAATACAATAAAAAATATTAACCAGATCACAACCACATTTATCCATTCAGTATGTAGTATAATTTTAAATCATCATGACTAGGGTACGGACTTCTGGCAAAACGTAACCCGATATTTGGTATGCGGCATACAATTTATGCATAAACACCTGGTATTATACATATTATTATATTCATATTTAATTGTAATTTCAAGAGCTAATAATTATAATTAATAAAAAAAGAACATACTACTGTAAAAAAACAGTTTTGCTAATACCACAACTTGAAATTTTCCGTGCTCCTGCTACATTAGCTTGGTAAGCTTTATTCAAATTGACTTGAAAACGAATCGGAAAGTGGCGATATTGATTGATCAGTAACTTAAAAGCTTGAACAAGAACCTAAAATCAAATTTATTTTATTTCTGCCTGTTAGAACATATTGTATTCCACTGTGACATCGGTTAATCTAAGGTAAAACTAATACTGATTACACAGTTACGCTACAACCCAGGGTAGATTTTCGCTAACCACTTCATTTTATAAAGGGTTTTCAAAGCAGATTACCTCGGTGGTTTGCCATTGCCCGCCGAGGGAAGACAGTTAGAATAAAGGTCTAGCTGTACTCGGGCTCGAACCAGGATTCTCTGCTTAGTAGCCTCTACTTAAACATCAGACCCTAACCCTCCTCTGATTACGTTAAAAATATATTTTACCTCCTTTCTATCATATAAATCCTTTTTAAATTTTGCAGTACGATTATGGGCCGTTGTAGTTCTATTATATTTGAATGTAATCAATTTTAGTGTTATTATTAGTTTTTTATTTATTAGCATTTAATCTATTATAAGATACTACGTACTACAAAACTTCAGAAATATTTTATACAAGAATAAAAGTGTAATTCCGCATTACTAAGTAAATTATAATATTTTCGAGACAAACGATTTGTTATGTTATAGTAGAATAAATTTAATGTTTTTATATAGTTCCTGTATACCAAGGACCAAATTGACAATATAAAGCAATATTGGACCTAACTTTTATTCTAAACTTGTATTGCTTATATTCTCTTAATTTCTATCAGTACATTTTGTATTCAGTACTTTTTTTTATTTAACAATTTTGATTTGTGATCTATATATATAAAAATGGATATATGTATGTATGTATGTATGTATGTTCCTTATAGACTCCTAGACCGCTTGACCAATCTTTATGAAATTTGGTGTATAAGCTAATTACGATGCTGCGAAGAAGATAGGCTACTTTAGAACGGCTTTCAACAAACTTTAATAAAATATGTGGCAAATAGTGCCTATTCATCGTGTTATAGATAATTTAGAGATAATCTGATAATCCGATATCTTTATAATTATCTATATAAGTAAAATAATACTTAGGGTTTAGCAACCTAGAACCTCGAACCTTATAGAGTATACCAGAACAGGACCAACCTAAAGACTTGGATAACCTAATGGAATATACCTAAATGGAACCAACGTAAAGACTTGGATAACATAATAAACTATAACATAATAAACATAACACATCGGATCAACAGATCCATAACTATATATAGATAGACAAAAGAAAACCAAAATTACTGTTTTGTTGTGTGTACGCATTGCTGAAGTCCGTTCGTATGAAACAAACGAGTAACGGAAAGCAAGATTGGAAAACGTTCGAGTACGTAGACTAATGCAAAGTATTTTATTTTTAAAGAGACCCCGGGCGAAGCCGGGTATCCAGCTATAATTTATATGGCAGAACGTTCGCCGAGTCACTTGGTATATTAATTCTGAGGCGGTACGATGTTCTAGAATTTTACAAATAATTTATATGGTTCAAGTTCTGAGGCGATACGAAGTTCGCCGGGTCAGCTAGTTTACTATAATATGTAGTACATATTAAAACAAAAATGATTTAATACTTGAGGCAGGATTCTACTTTGGAAGTTCAAAAATGAAGCAATTTTTGTGCATTTTTTATATACAGAAACATTATTCAAATATCATATGCTTCGAATAGCAGGTAGGGCTGCGCTGGTGTTAAAATCTTGAAGTTGGATAATCTAAAGCGAAAAAAATCAAAAGTTTTTGGTTCAATATAACACTAGCAGTCGCAGCCGACTGAACTAAAAATTTTAATATTCATGCAAAAATAATAAAATGGCGATAAAAAAATGAAAAATACAGAAAAATTGTAGGCTAAACTGTTAACGAAAGAACAGTTTAGTCATCCCTCCAAGCACCACAAAAGCAATAAATTACTTTTGCATATTTTTCGGGATTTGAATGATCGAATTCCGAACGGGGTCAAAATTTTAAATGCGTAAATATTTAAAATAATAATTTTTTACGTGGAAATCGTATAAGGTATTATTTAGGATAGGGATAAAAAAAAATAATACATTGTCTTATTTGGATTAAGGAGTGAATCTATGTTTGACACGCATTTTTTGCATTTGCGAGGCAGAGCGCCAGCGGATCTGAGCGAATGCAATAGTTGCTCGTTAAACAGAGACACTTCTAATTTCTAATCCGAATAAAACACCACTTTTTCTGCAACCAAAAGTAAAATATATTTATTGTGAAATATTTCGTCGTTCAAAAATATTTACATGTCTAGCTAACCGAAAACAATAAAAGTCATACGTTACTAATATTGTACATTATAAAACCGTAACAATGACAAATTAGTATGTCTGAACTTTATTACTGTTTATGAATTTTTCAATATATATTTTTTAATCACTTAGTACGAGTATAATTTATGCAGTTAGGTTAGGTTTTCAATTTTGTTTATAACCTGCAAACTTTTACAGTGACATTTGCATTGTTGCAAATTGTGGTGAAAATAGAAAGAAATAGAAAATGATTGATACGATTTTAAACAATGACGCACGGCAAATTTATTTGGTTTGTGTTCTAATAGCAATGTTCGAATTTTTAGATTAGTAACAAAAATTTCAACTTTTAATTGAGGTAATGCTCAAATTAAAAACAAACTGCTTTTAATACGGCTGCAGAGAAATAGTTATTTACATCACTAGCTACGTAAGTGCATTTTTTTGGGCAAGGAGGTAATTAATGAAATCGAAGCCCGTAATCCTCGGAAACAAAAAAAACTTATGCAGCATGTGATGTATTAAACTTTTGTTACTACCGAATTCAAAATTATATATCAAATAACTATTATAACGTATAATTATGACAGTATTAGTACATATTATTGAGTAGGCCGATCTTTTCAAAATTTGTTGACTAGCAACGTATTAACAAACAAATTTTTGTTAGTTGGATAAATTCCTAGGTTAATTGTTGAATTATTTTGCTTGATTGAAAGGGTTTTGCAATGGTTTGAAGGACGTTTTAGATCTTGAAGATCCTGGCATGGGGATAGTTCGTTGCTTGCACTGGATGCATCATCCATTCACCATTCTGCATTTTTGCGGAAGCAACCTTAACTAGCGGTTGATTCGTTAGCAAGAATCCTGGCATTAGCCAGTATTATAGTTAGAAATAATTATTCTAAACACAATTATTATGCTGAAAACTATTAAGTGATCGCAACGAGAAAATCATATTATGTATTGTTTCTACGTAGGTACATGAAAAGTGTAACTTTTGAACTGCACGTGCGGGGTTGTATTTGTAAAAAAAGGGTGTAAAGAACATTATGTTGTACATTTTGTATCTAGTAAAGGACGATTACACCCCTTTACCCTTAAATCTACGCCTCAGCAGCTAAAAACTGTATGAAAAAGAATTACATGAACCTGTGCGCCATACTATTTACTTTTTTGCTTTACGGAGATATAAAATGGATTTTATTGCCCTAGAGCGTAAAAATTTATTTTTGGTTTAGAACAAAAATGCCACAATCCTGATAAATTTAAAAATTTAGATAAAATAAACTATTATAAAATGAGGAAATGGTAACCAGTTCACAAAACACCAATTTCAATTCCGGAATATTTTTATTATTGCGTTACTTGTCTCGCAAGCAATGATTGCATTTTCAAACGCTGAATATATTTGAGACTGAATACATAGAAAGTAACTTGTCACTTATGGTCACTTGTCACTTTCTATGTATTTTTACATTTAAGTTACAGAGGGGAAAGTTCGAATCTCGGACTTTCTTTCTTAATTCTTTCAGAATTTCTTAGCTCGGCCTTCTGGTGTGCATATCAACACGTTGTGGTTTTAAGAATTGGTTCTATATATTTAAATAAGTCTGGTTAAATTGACTTATAAAGTCAATAAATAAAATAAATAAAGCAGGGAGGCCCGCGAAATTTTTCGACGGGACCCGACGTGGCTCTCGACGGTCCTGAATGATTACTGTTATATTCTGTAAGGTGTTCCACACACCCCAGACTCCCCGATGAGAGTTTTCACGACCAATAGATATAAACGATATGCAGATGTATTTGTTCTAAGAGAATAAAAGGTTATATGAAGGTAAATCACACAACGTACCCATTGGGTTTTCAAACTGGGGGGGTTTGGGAGTATGGATTACCATCCAGTCCATCAGCAATTATAGTTAAAGGATTTTCCTTTTCAGGAATTTAATTTTCTAAAAAGTCTTACAATTTTCATGTTCGAGGGGTGTTCCACACCCCCCAGCCCCCGCGGTGCAAAATTTTACAGTACATGATGTGTGAATATGCACCTTTTGTGCATAAAATTTGCTTTTTTAATTTATTTTCGTGTATAAAAGTGGGAGTATGAATTGTATACAAATGACGTATAAATCAAATCAAAAATCAAAATAACAAATCACAAAACGTATACACACACTTTTGGGTTTTCAAACCGGGGGGTATGGAATACCCTCCAGTGCACATTTGCTGAAAAAACAAATTAAAGTTAAACCCACCAGTTTTTAATTTTTTTGTCAAAATCAAATTTTTGATTTCACTTTTCGATCCCAGGCTTAGATCCTCTTTAGAAGGAAGTAAAAAATTAATTTTTAATTGTGTATAGTAGTGAATGGAAAATGGAAGAAATTCTGGAAAATTCCAAGACATCTCCAGTAACAGATCCTTAGAAAATTTATAAAAATATAGAAAATCTAAGAAATCCATAGAAATTTCGAGAAAATCTTAGGAAACTCTAGAAAATTTTGATAAATAGGAAATCTAGAGGAAAACTCTAGAAAATTGTAAAACCAATGAATTCTCAGAAAATGGAAAAAGCAAAAAAAAAGAGATATTCTAGAATATTCTAGATTTCTTCAAATTTCCCTTTCGTTTTGCTTATGACAATTTCTCCATCATTTTTCCACTTATTAGTAAAAAACGAGCGGGAAATTTTAAGAAATTCCAGAAAATTTTAGAAAATCCATAAAAATGTCACTAATTTTACAATTAGGAAATGTAGAAAATTAGAGGAAATAGAAAATTCTAGAAAATCTTAGCAAAGTATTAAAAAAAAACTTGTAAAGTGAAGAATCATAGAAGATTCTAGGATATTTTAGGAAATTTAGACAATCTCAGAAAATTGAAAAATAAAAAGCTCATCTATATATTTTAAAAAATATTTAATAAAATTAAATAGGGGAGGGGTTGTTACTAGTCTTTATATCAGCTCTAGTTTGGAAGGATTTCTTTAGAAATCACTGGAATTGCATGGAAATCGTCGGAATTTTGAGTCCTGTATTCAAATTTTATTTTGTCTTTTATAAAAGCAGGGCCCTTGTTAACAACTTTGCACACGGGTCCCTCACCTGCTTGTTACGCCACTGATTATGCTTGTTGTATAAGTTATATTCTTTAATAAAAAAATAATAAAAAAAGCAACTAAAACTATATTTAAAAAACCATACAAGTTTTGATATAAATAAATTAGGTCTAATATTACTTCGTATTTTCAATTTAAGACTTTGTTATACAGGAACTAGTAAACATTAAATTTATTCTACTGTAATAAAACAAATCATTCGTATCGAAAATATTCTAATTTATAATAGCAATGATAGTTTATTTATTGGAATTACATGTTATTTCGGTATAAACATTCGTGAAGTTTTGTAGTATCTAATATGAAAATAATAACTTTGTTGTTTATAATTTGTCTAATTCATGATTCTATTATTTGCAATGAGGATTTATTATCAAAAGTATCAATATTCTTTAAGTTGTATTAATATTTTATTTCGATTTTAATTTTAGTTCCATCAAATAGGATATAAAATGAAAGACGTGTGGATGCAAGTGATAAATTATGATAAAAGTTATTATGAAATACTAAAAATTACTACATTCAAATATAATAGAACCACAACGGCCCACAATGCTACTGTAAAATTTAAAAAGGATTTATATAATAGATTGGAGGTAAAATATATTTAACGTAACCAGTACAGTTTACCACAGATTAGTGCAGGAGAGGAATATTAGAGATTCTAAAAAGTACAATTAGAATAAGATTTGATTTTAGATTCTTGTCCAAGTTTTTAAGTTGCTGAGTAATCAATATCGCCACTTTCCAATTCGTTTTCAAGTCAATTTGAATAAAGCCTTTAAAGCTAATGTTGCAGGATCACAGAGAATTGCAAGTTGTGGTAACTTAACGAGCTTTTACTTTTTCAAGGTATTTGCCAAACTTTTTTTTACAGTAGTGTGATATTATTATTTACCTATGTATACTAAAAGTTACCTTTTATAGGATGTAGTTTATCATGCATGCAATTATGTTCCTGATGAAAGTTATCTTCCTCCACTTATTCCCAATGGTAAATTTAAAGCCCAAGTACACTTCTTATATTTGAATCAACCAATAGCAGAGATTGACGCTTATTTTGAACTATATACCCCAATAGATTATCCAAAAAAATAAAAAACAATATAAATATGCAATATCAATAATATTATTATTGTTTATCTTACTTGTTTACTAATAAAAGTATGTTGCTAATTTGGGTTTCAATTTAGCTTTTACTATTTTATTTAAATTTAAAACGAAACAGGAAACACTTTTTTTTTTATTATTTTTATTTTTTTTTTTAATTAATTTAAATTTTTTTAATAATAATTTAATTAAATAATTTGTTTTAGTTTTTGTACAAGTCTAAACCTCTTTCTAAAGGTGTTTTTAAATTTATAAAATATATAGTCCAAGAGCTGGTAACACTTTTTTCGGTACGTGTTTTATTCACGTGGAAATTTTACACAGTGGTACCTTGATGATATAGGTAAATAAAAAATTGAATGTCTGGTTAACATTTTGCAATACAGGAGGTACTGCGCAAAGAGTAAATTTGTAAAAAATAATGTACCCACGATACACTTATACCGGTATGCTTAGTAAGAAATTTAAACTCGTTTGTTCTGCGCATTGACGTCACGTTGGAGATATTTATTATAATACGCTTGAATTTTAATTATAAATCTTAAGATTATTTTATAAAAATAAAAGGTCAAACAATATCAATTTCAATTATATTATACCTCATTAACATAATAATCCTAGAAGTGGTTGAAAAACGTAAGAAATATTGCAACTTTGACATTTCTGTCTCCAAGCTGACGTCAAATAGTGCGAAAAGGATAGAGCTAACCTGCTAGTGAGCATACCGGTAATAAGTGTATCGTGAATGTACCAAAATATATGTTTCATTCTCGTTCGGACTAATACCTTTAGTTTGATTTGTTTACAAAGTTACATAACACTGATATTGGCTTTATTTAACATCCTTAATTAGGCAACACACATAACATATTCGATTTCAATTTTCGAATTACGTTGTTCTGCTATATGACTATAGTAAAGGGAAGAAATAAGCCTTGATTGCAAGGAAGGAAGAGGCAAATAAGAAATTCAAAAAGTGAGGACGTTCAAAATATTTGTTATTGTAAACTGTCTGAGCATTAAAAAGCGCCGCTCAACACATGCGGGAGCATAGGCAGTGAAAAAAATAACAGAATCGTTTGCTCAACAATAATATTATAAATACTGGCAGTGCCGGATCAAACTACTTCATCGCCGCGCCGGTTGCAGATTAGGTAAATGGCCCCTTCAATACTAAATACATATATTGTATAGACTATTAGCGATTGACGCTACCAAATATCAAGAACATGGTGGCTCTATTATGTACAATTGAGGTTGTTTTGAGAGTAATTCTGAATTATTTAATCGCAAAACCAAGGGAAATGATAATTTACAAAATAAAATACCAAAAGAATGCAAATATTCCGTTTCAAACAAAACTTTCTATACCAACTATACGTGTTAGATTAACTTAATATTTTTCCACGTGGTGGCGTTCGTTTAATGTAAATCGCGAATAATCAACCAAAATATATATTATTAGGAGTGTTTGGAAAAAAAAATTAATTTATTAGAATTATGTACAAAACTCCCGCCGCAAGCTTTTGGCAACTAAAAAAATTACTGATTGGTTGATAATTTTTACTAACCTGGAGAATACTTTAGAGTTTAGAGAATGAATGATTTGCAATTGCACTTCATGAAGATTATCCAAAGTACTTAATATTAGAGGAGCGCTTGGCAGACTTTGACTATTCAAGCGTAAGCTATTTTATTCAACTGATTGTGAAATATTGAACTTTTCGATATTATGAATAATCACAATAAGAGTTTATGCAGGCCGTTCGTCGCATTGTGCAACAAATAGTGCAACTTGATTGGTGTGCATATAATTATGTTCTTCCAATTAAAACGATTGTTTTAAAAATTGAAAATTTATTTAGTTTAAGTTACAACTGTTCAAGTTAGATGCAAAACAGCAACTGATTTTAAAATATAAAAATAAGTGTATCGATATGGTTACATTTTTAAAGTGGGGTGTTTTGAACTCTTATAATATTTTAACACTTAAGTTCGAGACGACCCTTACATGTTAAAGCTTTTTAAAACTTATAAATATTACCTTAGACTAAACAAGAAATTATATTATAAACTATTTGAAGTGGTCCTTAAAGGTTCGTTAGACATAACTATATGTTTTAAGTTGGTACAAAAAGTGATTCAATAATAATATTTAGAATCAATCAAATTATTAACTTGAACTATAATTGGCATATTAAGCATTTCTGTATTGTACCAGATAAAAAAAGTTTTCAAATTATCTTGATGTATGTTAATTTTCTCTCTCGATACTCTGGAAATTAATAACTACGGAATTGATCGAATTTATTACATTATTAACATATTTTTTAAGTGATATAAATATTAAGTTCTAAATTTTGGGTAAATTTTGGTTCTGAAAATGCATGAAGCTCAGCTATTGGAATACTTGAGTATATGAATTGAATATTCATTTTAAATTGACCATTAGGGATAAGTGGAGGAAGATAACTGTAGTCAACAACAAAACTGCATGCATGATAATATGTTATATCCTATAAGAAAATTTTTAATAGAAATAATGTCGAACAACAATAGTAATTTATGGGACTAGTGAGTAAAGATACATTTTATCCACGAACGGAAAGTTAAGAACGTAAGTGGATACAAATAAATAATTATTGTAGAGGATTGAGTCGGCTTGGCCGTGTTACGATTTGCGCTACTGCACAAATTAGAGAAGGTATGTCACAATTTATTTATTAACTTTTTCTCATTACTTATGAACAAAAATTCGTTGTCGTGGTTTTTTCACATCAATCTAGATAATTACATGGTTAATACTAAATAATGTCTTAACAATAATTATAAAAATTTTAAATAATAAGTGTTAATAAATAACATTAACGACACTTTGACCGCAGATCTTGAAGCTTCCTTTTCATTTACGAACAATGGCAGAACTAACGTATGTGTAGAAACTAAGTAGGAGATGCACAACTGATGCTATTTGAAGTCTGGGGAGGTATAGAATAACCCCAGGTCACCATGATTGCCATGCTATTAAACTTGTGACTTTCATACCAGGAATTTTACTATAATATTCTGTGGGGGTGTTCCACACCCCCCAGACCCCCCGGTGAAAGTTATAATATGCAGTATAAATATGCACTAAAACATTTTGTTTGTATACAAATGATATGTAGAAATGTAGATGTATTTGTTCTAAGAGAATATAAAGTTTTCATATGAAGGTAAATCACAAAACGTATACACACATCTTTGGGTTTTCAAACCGGGGGATCTGGGGGGTATGGAATACTCTCCACTGCACCAGCAATTATAGTTAAAGGATTTTCCATTCCAGGAATTTAACTTTCTGAAAGGTCTTACAATTACAACCCCCGGTACGAATTTTAAACTTGTATATTCACTAAGACCTTTTGTTTATAAAATTGGGGGTATGAATTGTATAAAAATGACGTATAAAAAAATATTTGTTCTAACAGAGTGAAAAATTTTTATTACAAAAATAGATCACAAAACGTATAAACACCCTTTTGGGCTTTCAAAAGCCCAAAGCCAAAGCCTTTCAAAGGCTTTCAAATTTGTTGAAAAACAAATTAAAGTTAAAACTCCCTAGGTTTTTATTCTGTTTTATACAATATATAACAAACAAAATAAATAAATTATTTTGTTTGTTATTTTACTTTTCTCCCCAAAAGTCCTTTAGAATGATAATGTCGCACACAATTTTGTGCAAAAATCATAAAATTATGAAGTGATTGCAGTCTAATACAGCCTTGAAATCTAAAACCAAGAGCGGATCTAGGCAAAGTTCATGGATGAGGGAATAAATATATTATGTACTTTAATAAGAATATTTTATTTTAATATTTTTAAAATTTCAACAAAACAAAACGTAGTCAATTTTGTTGTTTTTTTTAAAGCTCATGAGTGGGGGTTGATATCCTGTTGTATCTGCCTTTGCCAGGCAATCTTAGAAAATTAAAAAGGAAGTGAAAGAATTAATCTATGGTATTCTAAAGATTTCCTAAATTTCCCAAGAGATCCTTGGGAAGAAAATAGCATTTTCAAAATCGACGGAAAACTTGTGTATACTAGTGAATGGAAATCTGAAAAAATTCCAAGACATCTCAAGAAACAGATTCTTAGAAAATTTGTAGAAATATAGAAAATCTCAAGAAATCCATAGAAATTTCAAGAAAAACTCGAGAAAATTTTAAAAGCAATGAAATCTCAGAAAATTGAAAAAGCAAAAACAAGATAGTCTATAATATTTAAAATTAAAAATATATAAAAAATTTAAAAATGAAAAATCTCCTCTAATATATATTTTTTAAATCACTGGAATTGCATGGAAATCGTCCTGTATAGAAATTTTTTTGTCTTTTATGGGCCCCCGTTAACAACTTCGCACACGGGTCCCTCACCTGCTTGTTACGCCACTGGTTACTGTGGTTAATTTGTACTTTTCTGTCGTTTATATCTCGTCGTTTTTTGGAATTTTTTTCAGTTTAATACATATTTTTGTCGTGGAAAATATTTTCTCACTGTTCAATATCAGTTTCTGTTGTGTAATAACCTTTTTTGTCGTGCAATATCTATTTTTATCGGGGAATAACTATTCTGTTGTTAGTTTACTCTTTTCTGTTGCCCCCCCTTAGAGCTCAAAAAAGATACATTTTTACACCAAAAATGTTTAATTTATTAAAATGCAAAAAATAAATTTATTTTTATATTTTAATTTTCATATTTAATAAATTTTTATTTTGTCGCCCCTTATGGTAATTATTTGATCTGCTACTGGCTTAAGCTTTATTTTATAAAATATAAAATTATTTATTCTTTTTTTTTCGGAATATTTTTAATATCGATTGGTTTTCCAACAAATTAATCCATAGACCACTAGTAGACCGTAAAACAGTTTTGGTTGTCTGCAGAAATATGTTGAATTTTGAAATTCGAAAATATAAAAATTTTATATAAAAAATGCTAATTTTCAAAATGCTTTCTTTTTGCAATTAAATTTTGCATAGCTAAAATTACTAAAACAAAGGAAATTTGAATTTTAGAATTTAAATGATTTGAATTTTAAATTCACAAAATGTAAATATAAAAAAATGACACATTTTTCAAAAACATCTTTCATTATTTAGAAAAGTTTATCGTGCAAGCTAAAGAATTTTTTTGCAGTTAAAACAGCTAAAAATTAAAAAAATTTAAATTTTGAAGTTCAATAATTTTTAATTATTAAATAATTCAATAAATTGTAATTTTGAAATTCAAGAAAATATGAATACCTAAGTTTTTTTATTATTTAGATAATCTTTTATTATTTTTTAATAGCTACAAACAAAACAAATTGATATTTCTGCTTAAAGGACCCCGCACCATTCTTATAGGAAAATGTTTTTCTGTAGATTTGGCTGATTTTTGGATATGATGTACTTCTCATCATTCTGAACAAATGTCTTAATGGGCACAACTTAATCTTATGTGCAGTTTTTGAGTTAAAAGTTCTAAAAGGTCCAGATTTAATATGAAAAAAATTAATTTTCGACTTGATATGTGTAATCGCTAGTCGAATATGCATGCGGATAGCACAACAATGTGAAAAATGTTTAAATGTGAAAAAATTTAAACTTTTACAGTAATAATAAAAATAGTATATTATAGGCCAAGGTGTGAAGACAGTCATTATAGCCCTAGCGCTATAATGGTTTTCACAACCGTGGTTTATATACGATTTTTCCCCTACTAGATTTATTGCCATTTTTTTAAAATTCTTATTAATAAAAAAATTCTAAATTTAAAATATTTATTTAAATGACGGATTTGTTTTGTTTTGTTGTTTTGACAGTTGATGACAAATTTAGTTTTTGAAAGTCGTTCACTGAGTT
The DNA here is from genome assembly GCA_958510845.1 of Cantharis nigra. Lineage (NCBI taxonomy): Eukaryota > Metazoa > Arthropoda > Insecta > Coleoptera > Cantharidae > Cantharis > Cantharis nigra. The sequence continues at coordinate 18,339,582 of OY294029.1, forward strand.
TCTTCTGTTAAAATAATGAATAGAAGTCATCGATGTTATTCAAAAGTCTTGTTTTGCATTTCCTAGTCTTAAAATACTGAAATTATTTAATAAACTTGTGATTTTTCACGTTTAATGATACATTAACATGTTGTAAATCGCGGTTTCTCAAATTAACAAGAGATGGCGCTTAGCGCTCCTGTCATAATTAATTCAAGTTTTTTGAAAATGTTTAAAATGAAATTAATCTATTAAAAAAACGTTTTCTAACAAAATTTTTCTTGTAAATAGTTGCTAAACGATAGAAAAATATAAATATGTTCATTATTTACTAGTAGTATATAATGAAAAAATTATTTACCACTTCTCTAAAATGCGTAACTTCACGTGCGACTTGATTAAGCTATAATGATAGCCTATATGACTAGTAGTGGAAAAAATAATAAATTCGCTGTAATTACAAATAATTATTACATTCTGTAAAAATTAATAAAATAATTGTAAATTTTTCATGTTAAATCTAGACCTTATAGAACTTATTTATTTTAGAACTCGGAAACTGCTCATAACATCAAGTTGTGCCCATTGAGACATTTGTTCAGAATGAGCGACAGTACAATCCAAATATTAACCAAATCTACAGAAAGACATTTTCCCATAAGAATGGTGCGGGGTCCTTTGTAGCTTTCTAAACTACATACAAAAAACATTTTTATCTTTTATCTGTGGAATTAACTGACTCGCCAATATTTCAATTCGTATTTTTTTAATAATTTCCAACCAATTTGTCAGAAAATTTTCGACAAATTTTTCAACAATTTTGTGGAAATTTTTCGACAAATTTGTGGGAATTTTTTTTATATAACAAAACTGCATAAAAACAAAACATAGCACAACAATATATAACGATATATTTGAAATAATTCAACTGACTCTTTATATAATAATTAAATAATAAATTCGGTATCATTATTACTTATAATACAAATAATTATTACATTCTGACGTTTACTTGCAATTTCTACCAGTGCCTACCTATTAATTCGTTGGTAATGTAAATAATACATAAAATAAATAAAATAATGTGTACATTTTTTATGTTAAATCTGGACTTTTAAGGATTTGTAATTCGGAAAGATCAAGTTGTGCCCATTGAAACATTTGTTCAGAATGATGAGAACTACAACATATCCAAAAATTAGCCAAATCTACAGAAAACATTTTCCCATAGGAATGGTGCGGGGTCCTTTGATTTGTATACCTAAATTTTGTAAATAAGTAGGTAGTAGTCAAGATATTAAATAGAATAGAAAATGGATTCCTAAAGCCCAGCAAATTACTTTACATATAGTTTTCCACACTAGGGCGTGAAAGTGGTAAATAGTTGAATGGTTTGAAACTCGATTGCCTAGGTCGCGCGGCCTAAAAGCCGCACTCTTGTTACCGAAGTAATATATTGGTATATTACATGACAAGACGGTAAAGTAGGTTTTTAATTGCAAATATGAATAATATGATCAGGGGCAGAGACAAACACAAAAATTTGAAATTAATTCACTGAAACTTTATCAGTTGAACATACAATACCACCACTCAATGATTTTATTTTAAATTACTTCTAATTATTTAAATTTATTATATAAAAAACCTTTTTAATTGTACTTTAATAATTTACATTATAATAAAAACAATTGAAGCTTTTCCAGATTGCAATGGCTAAAGAAAAAGACCTGGCAAGTTCTGTTATTTTTCGAGAGGAATCACGATTTTGGATCCAAAGGGTGGTAGTTCCATTTTTGGTACTAATCGGTGCAGCGGGCAACATTATATCCATCATCGTTTTGACTAGGTGGGTTGTGATACACCATCGGTCTAAAACAAAAACTAATTCTTTCTTTTCAGAAGAAAAATGAGAAGTTCAACCAACGCATACTTAACAGCACTAGCGGTGGCCGACTTCATATATTTGCTGTTTGTTTTCGTTTTATCCTTCAAACATTACCCAAACATCAACGACCGAAGATACGAACTTTATTGGAGATTTTATGGAATAAGTCACTGGTTATGTGATGCCGCAAGTGAGTTCCTAAAACAAATAACTTTTACTGTTAATTTCCATAATTTTGGCACCAATTCAAACGCTTCAAACGGGAAAGTACGTAATTCAACCTTTAGGATGAGCAATCAAAATTTTAAAAATAAATGTCGAAATGGTCTGATTAGATTCATAGAGAATTACACTGAAGGTCGGATACAAAATATAAATATAATTTTTTACTTGTCAATATTTATAATAAATCGTTTTGGATGCTATCCAAATTTGTTGCATAAATAACAAATCATTAATGATTAAACATTCACCCAAACGTTGAACCACAGGTTTAAAACTTTCAATTTTTGATGGGGTGGGAGAAGAAAATAAAATTTTGCAATTTTTATGTTCTAGGTAGCACTTCGGTATGGCTGACTGTGTCATTTACTTTGGAACGATACATCGTCGTCTGTCATCCAATCAAGGGAAAAGTCATGTGCACCGAAAGGAGAGCAAAAAGCATCATAGCAGTAGTTAGCGTGTTGTGTATAGCGACAACAATCACCACCTCGTTTGAACACCAACTCTTGCTTAAAGAATCCTGCGTTAAAGTGTGCGACGAAAATGATCTCCAAGATTTGCAACCCGAACGAGCTGAGGAAATTAGACGCAACGACGAACTGGCTAGATTGTACGGTCATTCGTTCGAAATGACCGAATCGACGAATATTGAAGAATGTAACGACGAATTATATCGTGGAAGTAACGAAATCATTCCGCTAAACAAAGAAGCTGCGTACGTTTTTACAAATTCCACGTCAGCTATTTTAGACGCTTTAGTCAACATTGCTCTGATGAACATGACCTGTTGCGTCAAAAACTACACCGTCTCAACCGAAGACACAAATTTGGGGAAGAACCCCATCTACAGAAAAGTGTTTTATTGGTTTTCTTCCATCTTTTTTGGAGTTCTCCCGTTGGCTCTCATAGCAACGTTTAATTGTTTTCTCGTCTGTTCTGTTTACAAATCGCATAAGAAGAGGAACTTCATGACAAGTTCGCAGGTTGGTAGGTACGTCAGACACGGTTTATCTGGTCAAAACGTTAAATTTCAGGAGCAAAAGTCGCTGACTCAAGAAAATCGAATTACTCTACTGCTCATAGCTGTGGTGGTTTTATTTTTGATCTGTCAAATTCCGACGTCTTCCTTCTTGATTTATGTCGCTTTGGTTGAAAGGGAAGTGGATGATGATTATACCGAAAACATAAAAACTGGTAATTTTAATAATATGTACACTTTGCACCTGAGAGTAACAATTTTTATTCTATTTTTAGGTTTGGGCAACATTTTCAATTCGTTGTTAACGTTAAATGCAGCGTGCAATTTTATGCTGTATTGTGTCCTTTCAGACAAATACAGGCGGACGTTCAAAGCGTTGTTCTTCAGGCGTAAGCTTGAACAAGAGTCGATAAGACAAACGTCATTGAAACTTACCAATAGGAAATTATTGAAACGAGGAAAGTCCGATTTTGCACGCACTCCAAGAAACTTGGAGGTAAATATTTATATATTTAATAAGAAAAAGTACGTTAACACTTTCACCATAAGCCGTCTTACATCTTCTTGCACCTGGTAAACTCATTTTTTGGCATGATTTGTTTGCGTGTGTTTGTTTTGCGTGTTGAATAAAACTTCAATGGATGCCTGCTAATAATTTATTTTTTCGACAGGCACAAAGCTTAAACAGCATTCCTAGGTCAAAATCGCTAATGCAAAGACCGCTAGGAAAAGCAAAGTCTAGTGATTTGATCGTGTGATTATTAAAATAAGGACCTGGTGCCATATAATTAAATATTTGTTTCTATTTTATTCTACTACTATACGGAAGTGTCTCATAAATCTTGTAAATATAAATAAATAAGAGTATTGAACGTTAAGTTTTTTTACACCTTTATCTGCGAAAAGCCTTTTTCAAGCTTAATCCATTAAATCCTTCAAAGCATCACAATGTATACATACAATGATGTAATCAAACATTCCATTTTATTTGATTAACAATGCAAACAAAAAGGTAACTCTCATTTTGAAATGTTTGAATAAATAATTTAAGAAAATAAAATAAACGAAATTTAGATGTAAGAAAGGTTCGGGCTTTAAATGTCCTATTAGAAATTACCATATTTTAAAAGCTTTTTTCCCATTTACCGTGCTTTCTCCAAATCTATCTCCACGTTGTCAGTTGTTGAAATTTCCTGGTTAACGCGTATAAGGAATGATCTGTCCTTTTTACTTTTTTTCTAAACTATCTTTAAAATTTCTGAATCTAAGTTGTTCATCCGTGACAATTTGGTTTTCCGCCAGGGTAGTGGTTAGTCACTTTAAAGGTCAAAGTCGATTTGAAAACTCATTGTATCTCAATCGGATGGGAATGGTGAACAGTAGCGATTTTCTTTATTTCTATATAATATAGAAAATCACTGCTGAACAGGGTTGGAGAATGGACTCCGCCAGGAGGGGGGTTTTCGGGTGTCATTTTCTTGAAGCTGTATTTGGAGTTCTCAATTTTAACTTTAAAGTGCATGTCCTTCAGATAGGCGCCTCTACAATTGGGAGACGAACAGGTACACTAAAGATTCTTATATACTTCTTTTTAAACAACTGTTTAAACTGCTTTTAAAGCAGACCCTGGCACCATATTTTGTCGAAATCCTTGGCAATATTGAAAAAGCAAACTCCTATGGCCTACTTTTGATCTTGATGACATCGACCACTTTCTATTGGCTTAAAGAAGTGTTTTCTATCACCACCTGAGAAATCCTTTTCGATTAAAATTTAAATTAAATAGTAATAGTACACAATATTATTACTACCCAAGTAAGATAAAAACACAGTTAGTGATATTATTAATCCATTGCACATCTATATTTTAGTTATTTGGATTATTTGGATGATCTATTGGGGTATACAATTCAAAATAAGCCTGGATCTCTCCTATTGGTTGATTCCAGTATAAAAGGTAGTGTACTCGAGCTTTTAATTTTCCATTGGGAATAACCTTAATTAAATTAAATAGTAATAGTACACAATATTATTACTACCCAAGTAAGATAAAAACACAGTTAGTGATATTATTAATCCATTGCACATCTATATTTTAGTTATTTGGATTATTTGGATGATCTATTGGGGTATACAATTCAAAATAAGCCTGGATCTCTCCTATTGGTTGATTCCAGTATAAAAGGTAGTGTACTCGAGCTTTTAATTTTCCATTGGGAATAACCTCCGTAGAGGTTGTTAATACGATAATACGTAATAATAAGTTGATAATGCGAAAAGAACTATAAATATGAAAAATAAGAAAATTCACACAAGAATAATTAAAAAGATATTATGTAATGTCTAAACGTCAAATCAAATCTCCCTCTATTAACCCTACTTTCTAATCTTAACCTAACCTTCCTCACCGCAGTTATGGTGGCCACCAAACCCGCAATGCAGTATCGTTAAATACCAGAGCCCCCACGTTGTGTACAAAACCCACCCCGACATTACATCCCCAGACGTAGTACTTCTCTTATATCGAAGAATGAACTTGAGCAATAGCAAATGAATCGAAAGAAACGCAAAGCGAACACATAATTAAACACAATAAATTTTGATATTTATAATGGACAATTTGCATGATTTTTAATTTTAGCGTATTACTATTCTACATAACAACATATGTAATGTGTCTTAATTTTTTAAAATTTGGTTCACAAATAAAGCCAGAAAAAATATTGAAATTTAAATGTATATTTGTCGCGCGAAATCGTTTTAATAAATATGGCTGACTTCATTTAAAATTTGAGGATTTTGACGTCATCAAAATGGCGATTAGTAACTAAACTTTGGTTACTTCATAACTTTATTACCGGTTGGTACTTACTTGGTAGATACTTTAGTGGAAATTATACTAGTGTATTGGCACCAATTGTTGAGGCTCATTTCGTCACATCCTGATTTCAATCACGTGATTTTTTCAAATAAATTATAACATTTGATTAATTTTTTGCGGGCTGACAATACAGAATTTTGGTAAATTACTCAAATATTCTGATTATAGGTATATTGAACTATCAATAAATGCCATTTTGAGGTGAATTTGAATTTTATGCAAATTGTCCATTGGTCAGTTATTGTTACATTTGTCTGTTCAACATTGTGGTTAGCTTTTGTTACCTTGTAGGTTATAATGTAAATTCTGTCATTTGGTCAGGTAAATTACATAGGTACATGTCAATATTCATAATAGGGTCAATATTCATAATGCTTTTATCATTTAAGTTTATATGTTGCAATTTGCATAATTTGAGAATACATAAAATATACAGTGTGATTCAGAGTATGAAGAGATTGACATCTTTAATCTCCCATAAACTGTTAAAACATAATCAGTAGAATCTCTAAGGTGGAACCAAAAGAATCAAGTTTCGTGTCATGCCTTTCATAACAAAATTTCATCAAATCGAGCAATGTCTGAGGTTCTTGAGGTTCCTATAATGGACGCTATCTGGCAGTTACGCAGTGACCTATACCCTATAAGGTCTCCTGTGAGTTTTGCTGCCTGGTCAGTAGGGCTCGTCCTTAATCGTTCTCATAATCACTAAAACTTATAATTTAAATAATCATGTTCATTGAATTTGATTACACGATACTTGTATCTTTGGAATATATTAATTATAAACATTATTTACCTTAGATTGTTTTAAAACCAAAACGGAGAACTTTAACTTTATACAATTAAATAATATTAAGTAGCTTTTCAAAAGCACGTATGTCTTCTATTTCGCTTCACAAAAATGGTCTCTCATCCCTTTTAACCGTTCACCCTGTCGTTGACCACCTTTTTTATCCCCACTATAATTCGTGGTTCAATCTCGTGCAATCTCGTGCATTATTTCCAAAGTAACAAGTATGCATTTGGTGGTAATTTCAAATGATTTAAAATTGTTTATTAAGCACCAAATATAAACTACGTTTATAACATTACAACTATTATAAGCAATTTTTTAAAATAACATTTTGGAATACTTTTTAAATGAATCCTATAAAAAAGTAAATTTGGGTAGGTATAAGTAAGGTGTATAATAATATCGAACTACTGTAAAAAGAATGTAAGTAGTTCGTGTCAGATAATAAAAAATTTAAAGGAAAATAATAAAAAATCTACATAGGAAAAATGTTTTGAATGTAAATCCCGAGACCATCTGCAGCACTGCAGATGCAGCTGAAATTTAAAAATTGCTTTAGAAAGTAGTATTCTCCAAAGGTTTTGACTTGAGCAAACACTTTATTTAAATAATTTCTCTAAACAGAATGTTTTCTATCACTAATTCAGAAATGTTCTATGAAATGAAATCCAATGGTGTTATCATTCGTAGTTTATATTTCTGCATACTTTATGTATCTTTGATTTTTTCTCTAAAATAATTAGGGAAGCAGGAATTTGCATAAATAAGTTTTTATATGTTAATTTCCTATGTTCGGCTAACTCATTCAGCACCCGGTATAAGCATTTTTCCGTTTTGTCGCACTGTTTCCGTTTTACAGTGACCTAAAGAAATCTGTTAAATTCAATAAATATTTTCATCTGTATCTCAAAAATATGACAACAAAATAGAAAAATGAATAAACAGTTTTAATTCTAAATTTTATTTTCTGTAAAAAAACTTTAAGACGAACCGAAAAAATGCATATAAACAAAAATTAAGGGGATTAAATTTCCAACATAAAGTGTCTAATAAATTTTCTTGTAAAAGCAATTATTATTATGTCAATAAAATTCCTCAAAAGGTATAATTTACATTGTTAACATAGGAGTGCTCCGAGTGCATGAATTTATCTGTGAGTGACTGTTTATTATATAATATGCTATTCCTGCACTGAAAATTTGTTTGAAAACTTGTACTAGTTACGTTAAATAAATTTTACCTCCATTTTATCATATAAATCCTTTTTAAATTGTATAGTAATATTGTGGGCCGTTATGGATCTATTATATTTAAATGTAGTAATTTTTAGTATTTCAAAATAACTTTTATCATAATTTATTACTTGCACCCAAATGTCTTTTATTTTATAGACTTCTTGATGAAACTAAAATTTAAATCAAAATAAAATGTTAATGAAACTAAACGAATATTGATACTTTCGATAATAAAACATCATTACAAAGAGAATCTACGATTAGGCCAATTACAAACAACAAAGTTATTATTTTCATATTGGATACTATACAACTTTAGTAATATTTTAAACAAGCAAAAGTAGTATTCACCATAAAAAGATGTAAATACTAATTGTCAACTCCAATCTTCAGAATGTTCCAGTTATCGTTGGCCAGCGGTTGTTTTCCGAGTATTTGGCGAAAATGTTATATTACTCCCATACACAAGAAAGGCCGACGGGCCGCCAGCTTTGGAATTAGTTGTACAAATATGTGGAATTTAATCGGAATTATTGGAATTACTGGAATTATTGGAATTATTGGAATTTATTGGGAATTACTGGAATTAAAATTGGAATTACTGGAATTTAAATGGAATTATTGGAATTGATTGGGAATTACTGTGATTATTGGAATTAATGGAATTGACACGGAATTACTGAAATTAAAATGGAATTATTGGAATTAAAATGGAATTACTGGAATTACTATAGAATTGTTGGAATTAAAGTACTAGTTCCAGTAAATACAGTGTGGAATTATTGGAATTACCGGAATTAATTTGGAATTACCGAAATTAATTTGGAATTACTGAGGAATTGTCGGAATTACTTTGGAATTATCGGAATTACTTTGGAATTATTGGATTTATCGGAATTACCGGAATTATATTGGATTACTGGAATTTTTGGAATTAAACTAGAATTGGAATTAATTGTACAAGTTTTTTCTCAGCTGACGGCCCCTCGAGAAAGGCAATCGTAGTGATATTGCAAATTATAGGGGTATTTCGATACAGTCGATGATACCCAAGATGCTCGATAAGCTAGTCTCGGCTCAACTAATGCAGGCTAGTATAAATTGCTTAGTTGAAAATCAGCATGGGTTTGTTCCCGGTAGTTCAACAACAACAAACCTTTTATCCATCACGACTCATATTTTGGAATCGTTTGAGGATCATAAGCATGTCGACGCTGTGTACACGGATTTTTCCAAGGCGTTTGATCGTGTTTCCCGCTCGGCGCTTTTGTGCAAGATTGCTTCAATGGGGTTTGGACGGAATGTAGTTAAATGGTTAGGTAGTTTTCTTCGTGACAGGATTCAGTATGTTCGAATACAGAATTTTCTCTCAAAGGACATACCGGTTTACTCGGGCGTTCTCCAAGGTTCACATTGTGGGCCCATTTTGTTCTTTCTATTTATTAACGACATCGGTAGTTACATAAAGCATAGCTTATATCTGCTATTTGCTGACGACTTGAAAATCTTTAAAACTATTCGATCCAAGGAAGACTGTAGGCAATTACAACTCGACCTAGATAATATACACAAGTGGTGTCTTGACAACAATTTGTGGCTTAATTTTAGCCAATGCTCGGTCATCACCTATAAGAAGCATGACTGTGACATGTTCGTTTACAATATAAACAATGTTGAACTCAATCGAGTCACTGAAATTGATGATTTGGGTATTCGTCTCGACTCCGGTTTGACTTTTAAAAGTCATATAGCCAAAATATGCAATAGTGCTCTTCGCTCGTTGGGGTTTATTCGTCGACATAGTAGGTTTTTCTCGGCTAAAACAGTAAAATCGCTTTATTTCTCTCTTGTTAGATCGCAACTTGAGTATGGATCTTGCGTATGGTCTCCACACTATGATGTACACATCTCAAGGTTGGAAAGGGTGGAACGAAAGTTCTTAAAATACTACCATTTCAAACGTGGTTTGAGACGTGATGACTTCTTCTATGATGACAATCTTAGTCACTGCAAGACTAAATCGTTAGAGCACCGAAGAGTTGTTGCAGATGTCTGTTTTGTTTACCGTTTATTAAACGGGATGATTAGTTGTGATGCCCTAGGAGATCGAATAAAGTTCCGAGTTTCAAGCCACAATACTCGACTCCACGAGGTTTTTCATATACACCATCACAGGACGAATTATGGTCTAAACAGTCCATTAACGAGAATGTGCCGAAATATTAACAAATTAAGCAAGTTCAATAGTTTCAACATATGGGATAGCTCCTATAGACTATTTAAGTTCAATATTATGTGGAATATATGTGTTGTTTAATTATTTGTATTATATTTATAATCCTTTTGGTTTTAGGCTCTAACGAGCCATATGTAAATTTGTTTTTTTTTACCGTTAATTAATTAATAAATTAATAAACACTGCAGTGTTAATGTTTAAATTGTAATATTTTTGACAAAAACAATTTTTTTATTATAGTAGAATAAATTTAATGTTTATTTAATGATTACCAGTTCCTGTATTCCAAGGACCGAATCGAAAAATATTAGACCTAATTTATTTTATTCAAAACTTGAATTGTTTTAAATTTAAATTAAATTAATATATCAATTAATATAAATATTAGATGGAAATATGTATTGGGTTTTTTGGGTCCTTAAATAAAAATGCCACTAAATAGTTGCTGACCGGTTTCGGCTTTTAATATAAGCCTTCATCAGAGTCTAAAATTATAAACAATCATAAGATAGGACATCAGAGCAAAGAAATACAATATTACGTACCAACGAGTCTACAGCAGCACAACAGTAAAAAACATAATAAAGATTTAAAATTTTCAAAAAACATTAGTAAAACATCTAGTCAAAGATTTAAAAATATATAAAGAGACTCAAAGTACAATATTTTTAATTTTTAATTTTGCACGCAATCATTTCCAATATTCAATATTTCAAGATAAGCATTAAAACCAGACCTCACTTTAAATCAAAAACAGAACCGACCTCAGTAGGAAAGCACTGACTGATCAACTTTTTCTTGGCTTAATATATCAATGAACCAAATACCAATTCATCATTCAAAAATTCAAGTTTATATATATCAAAATTTAAGACTAATAGTTTTACAAAATAATCAAAAATGCACTTTCTCAAAACAATAGTAGATTGTCTTATACGGATTAAATGTGAAATTTTGTTCGGCTCGCAATTTTTGAATTTACGAGGCAAGGCGCTAGCGGAGCCGAGCGGATGCAATATTATTATATCGTACAATAAAATTAAATACTAAATCATTAAATATGTGAAATATTTTTAAATTTTTATTACTTTAAACATTTTAGTCCAAAAGAATTTTTGGCAAACAATTAATTCCCGACTAATTTTTCGTAAGCAGCTTCATTTTACTGAGACACCCAACTTTTTCCTCTGCAAAAATTATGGAAACAGGTAGCTAACAAGGTGAGCAGGTGTTGTCACACATAAATTTGGTGATTATAAAAAATCGATTGATACCACTTAATTTTCGAGCTAAATGTTGAGATTATTTTATAACTAATTTGAAACAACATTTGTCCAAAGAAAAAATGGTTAAATCAAGAGTGTCCCCCTTCTCAAACATGGAGCAATTACCCGGTAATAAAAAATGTTTAATATCCAGCTGATTTTTTTTCTGTAGATTGATAAAAATTAGTATAATTAAATAGCCAGATTGCCCTAGAAATAAATTGGTTGGTTTTCCTAGTCCTACACTGGAAAGTTGTCGATCCTACCGTAATACATACCTACTGTTTTAATTAATATCTATCATTTGAAATCATTTTTTGACATATAAAACTCGCTTTTACAGCAAAACCTTTTAGACATATTTTGTTAACAATTTCATTGTCTGCAATTTTGTATTTACACATCTTTCTATTTCGTTTTTTCTATTCATCGTTTGTAACATGGCGAATGTCACTTTTGTCGCAAAATTAAATTTTAATTTTCATGTTACATTTTAAATTGTCCTTTCACCCGCTTTCACCTTTACAACTTTTAATTCAAAGGTTGGTATGAAGGATTAAGGGGAAGTAATAGGTGCGGTAAATTTTTAAGACAAAAATTCTCAGCTATGAATGGTCAGAATTGAACAAAAATTTAAAGGAAGGCATATAAATAGTAGAGCTAGGACCTACGCATATTCTTTTTAAAACATTTTAATCATAACATTAAGAAAACAAATTTTATTTGTTTGATTTTATTATATTTTCTAATATTAAATGCGTAGGCCCTAGAGAACACAATTCTATATGTGTACACAAAAATTGAACTTTTTATTCTTCATAGTTTCCAAAAAAAATTGTATCAAAGTTTTGGTAACGTCAAGTGCTGCCTCACATGGTTGAAAGTACCAAGTTCGTCATGTACAGTCCGATTCAACCTTTGATCATAATATTATATTATGATCTGAGGATTCAACATACATAATGTTTATACCTTTATACGTAAACATATTATACATACATACATAAAAAATACATTTCTTCCTTCTCATTTTTAGAAGTGATTAAAAAAAGCATATTTAGGGAGGTACTTTTTCGCTGATTAAAATTCAAAATCAACATTTACGATACTTGTTTTTGATGATCACTTTTGTCGGAGGATAGAGTAAACCAAAATATGTCCCAAATGAAGATTTTAATTTTTAATCTGTAAAGATTAAACCGATTTCAAAAAATGGAGTCGGAAAATTTAAATTTTTAAGTAAAATTTTTAAACATAATTCTTTACCACATTGTCCGATTTTGATGATTCCTTTTTTGTTCGAAAATAGGTATCTCAAGGGTGGCCTCATATAAATCATGTCATGATCAAACAAAAAAAAAAGCAAATTTGATTAATCTAATTTGCTTTTTTCTAAACGCATAGGCAGCAAAATATTCATTTACATACATGATGTCACTTTATAAATCAATGGTATCGCATGCTAGATGTAATGTGAACTGTTAAAAAAACAACCGACTCATTGAGTTGAAATTGGTAAACCTTCTGTGCAGGTAATAAAATTTTAAGGACGTTATTTGAGGGGGCTAGAATCAAAACCGGCGATCTCCATTTTTGACAAAAATGTTTTTTTTTATGCTACATTGTAGTAGATAGAAATCTTGGGCTTAGGAACGCAAATTAAAAAAAATTAACTATCTGTCAACGTTTCGGCTCATTAACTACATTGTAGTATTTGATACACTCTATCATATGGAATAAGTTACTGGAAACAAATTCGATGATAATCTATTTATTTTTAGTCTTGAAAGTTACCCTAGTTCACAGGGGCGGGTCCAAATTGTTTTTCTGTGGGGGCACAAAGGGTCGAGACGGGCAAAAGGTGTTCTCAGATTTGGCATTGTTGTCTTGTTTCCTTGTTAATTTTAAGCGTCTGGGGGGAAGGCACGTGTTCCCGTCCCCCCCCCCCTAAATCCGCCTATGCTAGCAGATATTATAACTAAGTAGGTACACAAAACAGTTTTTCATCAGTTACTCGATATTGTAAAAAGTGGAAATTGCCGGTTTTGATTCTAGCCCCTTCATTTATTAAAATTATTTATCTATTTTAACAATATAAAGAAAAATATATATTATACAAGATTTTTTATTATTTCTGGAAGGAAATGTGAAAAATAAAACAATTCCAATTGCTTTTGCATTTTTTGTTCCCAAAAGTCAGTATCGCGGGCAATTTTTTCTATATGCATAGAACCCACAGGCGACCAAACTACAAAATAACAATAGCTTCTTTTTGTTATGTGAAGCTGTCCTTGTATTTGGTAATAATAATTGTGGTTACGCTTAACTTTTATTTCACCAGTCTCACTTTTCACCATGAAGTCTAAAATTTTTTTATCAACACCTTCTTCAACAGAAATGGCTTTTAGTTTTTTCGGACATTTAATTTCTATAATTGCATGTTCGCTTTTTGCTACACCATCTGGACTTGCACCTAAATAAAATTCATTTTAAGCTCCCACAAAAAATCCACAGCATTGTGTTTCGAATCCCGTAACTTCTTCAAATTGTTTTAAAGCTACAGCTTCATGGTCTATTCCGTATTTTGTTGCTCTATTACCTACAAATTTACTATAAAGTAAATTTTTCACTAGGCAATCAGGTTTGGTAGTTTTTCGCATTTTACAAATTCTTCCAAAATTAGAAGCAGTTAGCCTGAAACTTCTTTCTTGTTTCCATAAAGGATTGGAAGATTGTCCTCTGGTACCTTCTTCAAGCAACCCTATTTCAATTTCGTTTTTTTTTGAGGATTCTGAAGAGTTTTTCTTTTCTTTCTTGAAGCACATCTTCAGAAATTAATTCTTCCACTTCTCCATAGTCTTCGTCTGGCCGACTTACTGCTTTTAATTTAACTTGTCCTTTTCTACTCCTTTTCAATCTTTCCTTTCTATCTGAATTTAGCTTCAACTTCTTTCTAACCATAAATCTATTGGTATAAAATCCCGATAAATGACCGCTGCCTTCTAAAAGAGTTTTTAAATAATTTTCATTGCAGTTATAAGAAATTGCCGCTAACTGACATCTCATCGTATAGGATCCCTTGAATGAATAATTTATCTGAAATAAGATTAGCCATTAGATTTTATTCTTAGGCATTGACAGTGCCGGATTACCCATAAGGCAGAAAAGGCGGCTGCCTACGGGCCCGCTTATTTTAGGGGTCCCGGGAAAGCGGAAAAAAATTATTATAAATTATTTTATTATTTAATTAATTATAAATTAAATAAAGCATTACAATTTACTTACTTAAAGTTAATTTTCTTTTTATAGTTTATCAAGAATCTGTGCTTTAAAGTAGTAGAAAATATAAAAACAATAATTAATTAATTAATTTTTTGTGTAAATGAATAAGATTTAGTGAATTAATTTAATAAACATTGTTTTATTTTTTAAAATTAGTTGGTTATTATTGAAACTCACTATTTTAATTATTGAATAGTAAAATTAAAGATTATATTATGCAAGTAATAATTTTCTAGAGGGCCCCGAAAATTTAGCTGCCTATAGTGGCACACAAATGTTTAATCCGGCACCGGGCATTGAATAGTTTGCAATATCTCTCGGTACTCACCCTTTTTCCTCCAACAAATTTATTTACAAGACTATTGAACCTTTCCGCCGCATTATTATTTTTATGAAGAAGTAATGAATAACTGCAGGTTATTAGACGTTGCATACTATTTAGTATATCTTGCTTTAAGTTACAATCTGTCACATCGGTAATTAAATTTTCTTCTCCAGTTTTTGGTCCGTTACAAAAGTATTTATCACAATTTTTATGTTCGCCAAATATGTGATCTGGAATATTGAGAATGTCTTTTTTTAAAAGCAATATCCTTTCAGATAAGTTTTTATCCATTTTGGATCTGAACTCGGCAGCTTTTTTAATGGCTATTCTAAATCTTAAAATGCTACTTTCTAATTTTTTCCGTAAAACTATCGGTACTGGTTTATGAGAAGAGTTGCTCCTGCTCATTTTACTAATGTCCTTCAATTTATGGCAAAAGTTTCTTAATAAGTGATTGACACATTCAACTTTCTCCACTAAAGCAGCTCCGTAAGGTTTAAGTTCTAGTAGCTTCCTTGCTAAGCTACTGTCTCCATCACTAATAACTTTTGTAAATTTCAATCCATGTATTTCTATACTTTTCTTAAAGCCTTCCATTATAATAGCCGTTTCCATCGAGGTTGAAGATCCTGTCCAATTTTTTGCACAATTATGTTCTGGAATATTTTCTCCAGTTTCATGTTTAGTACAAATTATGCAAAATTTATTTTTGACACCCAAAAACAACACTTTTTTTGTAGCTTCTCCTATTATCACTCCAACACCCGATAATGCATTATAATTTATTTTATAAGATCTTTTAGACCATGCTCCATCAGTTATAACAGAAATACATGGATATCCATCAGCATCAATATCTCCTTTAGCAATTGCAATATTCCTTTCTTCTTCTCCGGCTTTTTTCAGTTCTTGCCATAAAACATTTTCAGTAATTTCGGATAATTCATTATGGTACTTATTATACAGCGTCTTACTCATATGCGGTATATTCAAGACCGATACGATTTCTTCTAATTGTGAATACCCACATCCCACTGAAGCTGCTTCTGAAAATAATAGGTACTTTAATTATTAATAATTAATTAGTTCAAATTTTATTAACATTTTTACCTATTACTGATAAGATAATTCTGTTCATTTCTGTTTCTGATGATTGATCCCGTCTTCAAATATGATTTTTCCCCACACATGTCACATTTTACTGTAAAGGTAGATATAAAACCACATCTCTTTTCACCAATTATATTGCATGTGCTTAATTTGCTTTAATTGTTTCCAAAAGTGTTTCATATTTACTATTCTTCTTCCTTCAAGAATAAAATTATCGGGTGCTTTTGATTTATTTTCAAATAATTCCGGTTCTCTAATCTCAGAAACCTCCAGATTCATTTGCTGCTGAATTTCATGCATCTCTTTGTGGTAACCTGGACTTCGGGGTTGGAAAACAGGCCCTCACGGTTTTGCTGAAAATTAGCGTTAACCTACCTTTCTTCCCTTTTGTACCTGGTTATCGTTGGTATCGCTGCCACCAAGTCTAGTTTAAGATGTACACGAGATAGACTAGCTCGTTTGGATTGGTAACGTGATCTTTTAAGAGGCGTAGGAACGAGATAAACAACACTTTTTGCAACACCAAAATTAAACAGTTTTAAGATTTTAAATTAAATTTATTTTAAAAAGGATAAAAATTATAGCGACAATATTGAATGCAAACAAAAATATTAAAAAAAAAGAAATTAAATGGTTTTACCTAAATATAATTAAAAATTATGGCCACACAAAAATATATCAGTAGAACGCAAAAATATAATTAAAATAATTAAATGACTTACCAATCTTCTAATAATATATATAGTTCGAGCAACGGCCTGGTTTATGAAGTTTAGAATTTGCACTTATAATTATTTAAAAATTGAATTTATTTAAATTTAAAAAAAAGGAAAATCACAAAAAAAATAAAACAAAATTGACACTGGCCGTGACTTGATCACTTTGATCAAAAAAAACGTCGACTGTCTGAGATCGTGGGCTTCCACTACTTTTATATCCAAATTTTGTCTTTGTCTTTGAATTTTCATAAAGTTCATTAAACCGAATTTTGATTTATTAGATCTAGTAGTAATTACTAATTAGAAAATGATGTCGTCGTTGCTCGAATTATTTTAAGGTTTTTTAAGTGATACATTTATTGCAATAAATTTTGAGTTTTGAGAGACTTAATTACCAAGTTTTTCCACTTTAACGTAATTGATACGGACATTTACACGTCCGATTTGTAGTCTAGTTTAGCTTTTTGGTACTTATGTGCTCTCTTAATGATAAACAACTTAAGAACCTTTTAGTTTTAAAATTGATTTAGATATTAATAAATTATTCTAATGGGTAGGTACTTAGAAATTAAAAGTGACCAAATTGCAATGTTCGTACTTAATATTTTTATCTAAATAAAATTACAAAATTGATCTACCGATTTGAATTTAAGAAATTACTAATAATTGAAATGTGCATGACTTTTGAATTTGTTAAAAAGAGAATATTACAATTTGTCATAATAAGGTTGGCAAAAGTCTTAAAAATAAACAGTAACTCTTAAATATAATTTGCTTAATTAAGAAAAATGGGGGGGGGGGGGGGTGTAAGGTACCACAATACCCCCCCTTGAGAAAAAGAGCGCGCATTTCTACAAATGCGCGTTCCTTTTATAACAGATTAAAAAAAATAATTAAAATATACACAGAAATGAAACATGAAACTAGAGGTAATAGTTGTAATATATTCGATCGGACTGCAATCCGGCTTTTCAAAAGTTTTGTTTATTATTTATAATAAGTTTCATGGTTTAAAAAAAAAGCTAAAAGTAAATTTACACTCTAATTATAAAGGTAAAATATTTACTCTAATGAAGATGCTAATAATAATAGTAAAAATAAATTCGATTATTAATTAAGTTAAGTAAATCTTGTTAATATATTTTATCCTAAATTTTTACTGATAATTACAAAAAAAAAGGTTTATAGCAATATAGTGTTTATATTACAATTATATTATATAAAACAATTAATTACATAGCGATTGGTGAAGTATGTTTGCATAAATAAAAAGTCTCAATTTATGATTAGTGATTCGCGGCGCACGACCGAATTCGCGGTAGTATAGCATGTCTTTCTTTTCTTCTTTTCGTTAGCGTTCACTGTCGCGATTTTCGCGTGAATGTGTTTTTCGCGGGTTTTAAAAGTCCATTTTACTTGATGTTGATTGAATTTCGCACTTGTAGAATAGTTTTCCTTTGTTTGGTTTGTTGTCCTACAATATAGTATCGGTTTTTTTTTGATTGATTTTGGAATTCAATTTATTTTTCTTTATTAAAACTTTGGTGTCGTAGAAGAATTTATGGTTTATTATCTTGTGGTAATTTGCGTTATGTGATTGTATCCATATGGCCTGTGGTAGGTATACTTGATAAGTGTTTGGGGTTGCCCTTTTGAAGTATTGTGTTGATTTGTATGTTTTCACTTTTTACCCTCTCTGCATCTCTTTAGGGGTTCTAAATTGTGTCGTAAATTTTTACAACTCCAGATTAGAATGGCGTGTCTTGTAGGCCTGAAGTCGTGTTTTCGGAATTTTAATCCACAAAGCATTGTGTGTGAACCTTTTTACTTCAAGTTTGGTGTTTTCATAATTTGCGTAAAATTTTTGTTTGTGGGTAGTTGAAGTGTGTGTTTTCCATATTTTGTTGTTATAGTGAATATTGTTTGGATTACTTGGATACGCATTCATCAAAATAGGAGAATGAATTTATTTCGGTAGGTTTCTTCTTTTTAAACTTTTCGCGTAGTTTCACTTTTAGTTGATTGTTCTTTCGCACCTTAAGTGTCACTTAGATTTTTAAATCACCATATGTATCTGTACAGATTAAGCGAAGAAAGAGTTTATTAGCAATGTTTTCTTTTGCACTCGCGGCATCGCGGTTAACTGTTTATTGTCTTTGGTTCACTAATCATAATTGTATGCAATAATTCGCCAAAATAAATTATTATTCTTTAATCAGAAATAATATAATATCTTATGCATAATAATAATAAAAAAATATATATGTTTGAAATATTAACTAAGTTTATCTATAAAGTAATATACATGATACATAATCAAAAATAATTTATCTGTTGAATTTGGATGACTTGTTCCATTTTAATTAATTTGTTTAAAATACACTAGTCTTTAGTAATACGTATTAAAAATTAAAAAAAAAGATTTTACCTTAATATAATAATTCGCTAATATATAAAAATGGAAAAAGTTATTTATCGCGTTCTCAATTTAGTGGGGAGTTCAATGAAAATCTCCTCAATATCATGAATTTATTCAATGAATTTAATTATATAGCAAGATTTCATAAAAAAAAAATTTTAATTTTGTTAGTAAATTGAGTTGATTAAGTGTTAATTGGGTGATAAGCAATAACTACGAATTAGTAATAATGGAAATCAGGGTGGACGTTGCGTTTGGCTATTCGTTCTGTGCGTCTCACGGGATTAGTTTCTGATAGTTCAGGTTGTTCGTGGTTTATTTGCATATCATTTTCTTCTTCTGGATCGGGGGAAATGGCAGTTGGTAAATCGGACTCTTGAACTTCAACTTGAACTGAGCTAGGTCGCTCGGCATTACGATTTGGATTACGTAACATAGGTAAAAAGAGTAAAGGCCCTTCGTCGCCCATTGGTTGTTGAAAATCTGCTTCGAAATCGGGATCTTCCTCGCTATTATTTGCGACAGGTTCATGCGTGTCATGATTTATATCGTCATTAGCGGGTTCGGGGTCGTTACCCAAGAATGGTTTTAATCTATTTATGTGTACTACTTGTTCTTGTCGGGTTCCTACTTTACGAATTCGATAGGTTACCGGTCCTATTGTTTGCAAAACTCGATACGGTCCTGTCCATGGTTTACTTAATTTTTTTGAAATGCCTATTTTATGTGATGGGTCAAATAAATATACTAAATCACCAATTTGAAATTCGCGGTTTTTGGCTCTTGTATTAAAGTTTCGCGCGCGGTGGTCACTACTATTTTTCATTGTTTTTATTACATTTGTAAACGCTTTATTTAATCTTGTCATCATTTCTGAGGCGTAATTTGTACTCACGTCATATTTTACAGTATTCGCTTTTAAAATATCGTCGATGGGTAAAGTCATGTCGCGTCCGTGAATTAAAAAGAAAGGTGTATAGCCTGTTGAGCGATGAATGTGAGCTCTATATGCCATTAAAACAAAGGGTATCCAATTATCCCAATCTGTCTGTTTGTCTGTAATAAAATTTGCAAGAATATCTTTCAGAACTCTATGTGTTCGTTCAATGACGCCATTTGACTGTGGGTGGTAAGCTGTCGTTTGAATTTTGTCTATATGAAGAAGTTTACAGGATTCTTTAAAA
The DNA here is from genome assembly GCA_958510845.1 of Cantharis nigra. Taxonomy (NCBI): domain Eukaryota; kingdom Metazoa; phylum Arthropoda; class Insecta; order Coleoptera; family Cantharidae; genus Cantharis; species Cantharis nigra. The sequence goes on from OY294029.1 coordinate 18,360,105, forward strand.
AGTTTTGACACAAAATTTGCGCCTTGGTCAGTAATCAATTGTTTGGGGGTACCATGTCTGGTAATAATTTGGGTAACAAATGCTTTTGCGACTGTTTCAGCTGATTGATTAGGAATGGGAATTGCTTCTGGGTATTTTGAAAAATGGTCTTGGAAGGTTAACAGATATTTATTACCGTTATCGGAAGTGACAAGTGGACCAACAATATCCATTGCCGTTCGTTCAAAGGGTTCTAATATTTCTGGAAATTTTTGTAAAGGAGCGGGTTTAAAATGGGGTGAAGTTTTTCGTTGATTGCAAGTTCCACATGAAGATACGTAATTTATTATGTCCTTTTTCATGTTAGGCCAGTAAAATCTATTTTCAATGAATTGTAAAGTTTTAATTTGTCCTAAATGACCTGCCATGGGTAAGTCGTGAAAATCGTGTATAGTTTTCTTTATATAGGATTTTGGTATTACTAATGCGTGTTGTCCAGTTAAATTGTTTGTTTTGTATAATAGTGAATCATTGTCTAAGTAATAGGGAAAATCGTCGTCTTTACTTTGCGCGAGGTCTTGAGCTATTGATTTGCAAAAATGATCCTTTAATTGTTCTTCTTTGATTTGTTCTCGATCCCATGTAGGAATTAAAGGGAGGTTTTCGTCAATTATGTAAATAGGATAAATTATCTGATTATTTTCGCAAATTTTGATTTCTATGGAAGTTTTTTGAAAAATAAATTTTAGCATATTGTACAGGGTGTTCCAATTTAATATGTCGGTTTCTTCTATTAATTTTGGTAAAGCTATTTTGAATGTTTTGTTTTCTAAACATAAGTTAAGTAAGTTAGTGAAAGAGTCGAACATTGTGTTATATGAGGGTTTACCATAATAATCGCTTTTAATTATCAAATAGTAGATATTTCTTTCGGGAAAATTTAAAATTGCGACTTCTCCTAAATTTTTGTTTTGAGTACGTAATTCATTAATACTACCAAACATTTGTCTAAATTCTTTGGCTATTCCTTCGTTCATTTGCAAATCTTTAGATACATAAATAGCTAATGAATAGTCGTCGGGAATCGTGAGCAAATTTTTAGATTCAATAGTTATTCTATCATTTTCCGGAATATTGTTATTGTTTTGAGCTAAAAAGAAATCCTGTAAGGTTGGTTTTTCGAACATATAAATTCTACTTAGAGCATCTACGTTTCCGTGTTTTACACCCGGTCTGTGAATAATTTCAAAATCGTAATCGGCTAGGGACAGTCTCCAACGAGCAAGTCTACTTGTTACATCGCGTAATCCGATCAGCCACGCAAGTGGTCTGTGGTCAGTGATAACTGTGAATTTTTTTCCGTATAAAAAGCATCTAAATTGTTTAATTCCAAAAATGACTGCGAGACACTCTAGTTCAGTCACTGTATAATTCTTTTCCGCTTTTTGTAATTTTCTGCTAACAAAAGCAATAGGTTTTTCAAAGCCACCTCGTTTTTGACTTAATATGGCTCCTATTCCGGTTCCACTCGCATCCGTAGCTAAGATAAATGGTTCATTGAAATCGGGGAAAATTAAAACATCTTCTGAAGTAACTGCTGTTTTTAGTTTTTGTATTGAATCAATAACTTCTGGAGTAATTATAAATTTGTTATCTTTCTTTGTGAGATTTGTTAAAGATGATGCAATTTCTGAAAAATTTTTAATGTAACGACGATACCATCCAACTAATCCTAGAAATGATCGTACTTCCGTTACATTACGCGGAATTGGGAATGCTTTTACTGCTTCAAGTTTATCGGGGTCCGGTTTGACACCGTCCTTGGTAATAATATGACCTAAATATTTGACTTGACGTACTAAAAATTGACATTTACTTGGTTTTAATTTAATATTGGCTTCTATTAGTCTTTCAAAAATGGTTGCTATATTTTGTAGGTGTTTTTCAATATCATCTATGCTGTAAACTATGATGTCGTCTAGATAAACTAAACACATTAATCCAATTAAGCCAGATAATGTGACATTCATAAATCTTTGAAAGGTACTGGGGCTATTAATTAAACCAAAAGGCATTTTGTTATATTCATAATGTCCGAACATTGTTGTGAAAGCAGTCTTTTCTCTATCCGTTTCTTCAACTTCAATTTGATGGAACGCTTGCGAGATATCTAGTACGCTGAACAGGGAAGATGGGTGAAAGTATTGTTCTATTGTTTCGTGGAGGTCAGGGAGACTATAAAAATCTCGCTTGGTTACTGAATTTAAACCACGGTAATCAATGCAGATTCGAATCTTGCTTTCGCCGTTTGGGAGAGGTTTAGAAACTATGACTACTGGAGCTGACCATGGGGAAAAAGAATTGGATATAATTCCGGAATCTAAAAGTTTTTGAATTTCTTTCTTTAAAATTTCTCGTTGATGATAAGGGACTCTATATGGTTTTTTTGCAATTGGGGGTACATTCTCGGTAATTATCCTATGTTTAACATTATTCGCGGACGTTAATACTTCATTATCTAAAATAAAAACATTCCTGTATTTAGCAATTAGTTCATGAAGTGAATTTTTTGTTGTTTCATCAAGGTGATCGAAATTAAACTGGGAAAGAATTTCATTAAAATTGTCAGGGGAAGTTTCTACTACGTTAACTTTCTTTGTCAAATTGTTTTTATTAGGTTTGTTTAATAATTTTACATTTCTATAAACTTTACCGATTTGCATATTTTTCGTTAGAGTGATGTCATAATCGTTTGTGTTGATGACTCGAGTAACTACATTTTCTCCATTATTATTAACAATTGCGTTTGCGATAATTAATCCTTGATGGTTAGCATCGTCTTGTTCGACTAACAACCACTTATCGTTAGTTTTGACTCTTTTATCTCGTTGCTCATTTAATTTTATTTTAAAACATTGTTCACTTTCTGAGCGTTTAGGTATTACTATATCTTCATTAGTCATTAAAGTTCCTATAAAAAATTTATCGTGTTTTTCTGCTTTAAATATTTTACTATTGTCACTTTTGGACTCATTTTCATTTTCTAACGCGTATTTACTATCTTTACTTTTTGACTTACTACTAATTAATTTATTTACGTTAATTGGCACACTTTCTAAACTATCTAAATTTTCATTACTTATTTGATTATTTTTACTTATCATAATATCATTAATACCGGTTTTCATTTTATTTAAATTATCATTTTCAAATTTTATTAAATCAACATTAAGTTCATCATTGCATTTTGCTAAATTAAGTTCATCATTACATTTTGCTAAATTAAATTTTTCATCTTCATTTCTATCTATGATCCTATCAATACTTAAATTATTATATTCACTGCAAGGAACAATTTCATCGTCTACTTCGCGAATATCTCGGTTGAATTTGCGCGCGCTAAATTCGTCCGTGATTTTTGATACGGTGGGTTGGTACAAGCTCGCAGGTTCTCGACTGGTTATTGTCGAATTTTGCAAGTTACTTTTAACCCTTTTGTTTTCCTGTGAGATTCTACCATGATCGTTTGAGAAGTTCGCGGGCCCGTGCGATTTGCTTCCCCTAATCGTGATGTCTTCGTCTTCGGATAACGTACCGTACTTGTACACAATTGTGTTCGCTTCGACATGTTCATTTACAGTTTTAATTTCATTATTATTTTCTTCATGAATTGTTACTTTTCTTTGTTTAGCTTTAACTTCTCCGATTGAATTAATTTCGCGTGCCAATTTACTCTTAGGGATTACTTTCTTATTATTAGATAATTTTTTTGTGCGAGCAATTTTCGCTTTTTGATTTATTAATGTTTTACATTTGTTTATAGCTACTTTACTAACATTAGTTTTCCCTCTATTTATTAAATCACAACTTCTAAATTCTTCTTCGTCAATTTGATTAAAATTAATTATTGGAAATTTTTCATTTAGTAATTTTAATTCATTGGATGAGAAATCTATATTCGCGCCAAATTTATGCATTAAGTTCCTACCGATTATTCCGTCAGCTTGTAAATTTATATTTTCACAAATAACAAAATCAAATTCAAATAAATTTGGGACATTTTTAGAGCCAACTTTAACGGTTAAGGTACCTAGTGCTTTTTGCTGAAGGCCAGATATTCCAGAGAGAATGATGTCCTCGTCCGGTTGATTTAAATTGTTTAATTTTAGTATTTCGGGTTTTAAAAGGCTAATGCAAGAGCCTGAATCTAATAATAATTTGCAATATTTGCCATTTAGTAATACTTCTATTATACAAGGGGTTTCTTCTATAGTTGAATTTAAACTGGGTATAAGATGAGGTAATTTATTATTATTTTGTGTTTTATTAAAATCAGCGCGAATATTTGGGTATGAATTGTTTACAAAGTTGGTTGGGTACCTGTTATAGTTTGAGGGGCAACCATAACAGCATCTGGGTTTAAAGATTGTTGTCTTGAATTATTTACGTTTTCCCTATTAACGTGATTGTGATTTTGACTGAAATTTGGGCGATTATGATTAAAGTTACTATCATTTCGGTTTTGATAAGAACGTACTTGATTATTATTGTTGTTATAATTTCTATTATTTGGTCCAAAATTATTGCCATTATAATGATTTTGAAAATTTGGTCTAAAATTATTATTATTATAATAGTTTTGAGAATTTGGTCTAAAATTTCCGCCGTTATTATATCCTCGCGTATTTGATCCAGGGTTAATTTGACAATTATTATTGTTATAGCGATTATATTGATTTGGTTGGTGATTTGATCTTTGTTGATTAGAATTTGAATTATTTGTTTGGGGGTTTCTATGATAATTATTGTAATTTTGATGAAAGTTTGACATATTAATTCGCGAGTAATTATTATTATTATTTTGTTGTCTATTGAAATTTGAGTTTTGATTATTGAAACGGGGATTTCTATTATTTTCGAAATAATTTTGTCGATTATCTACTTGAGTTACATTAACCGAGTTGGGGCGCGTTTTTATTAAAGATTCATTTAACTCCTGATATTTGGCAATTTCTTCTGCTTTATCTATAGTAAGATTTTCCGTTCGCATAAGTGTTACGCCTATTGCCTTGATGAGGTCTTTTTTTAAGCCTATTTTGAATTGTGTTAAAATCGTTTGAGCGCATTTAGATTTTATACCCGGGATTTCTTCGTCAGTCGCGATTTTAAGATCTTCGGTTAATACTTTTAATCCTAAACTTTTTAAACGTGTGGTAAATGAAGAGACTGGTTCATCGTATCTTTGGTAACAATGATGTAATTGACTTAAAGCTTCGCCCGGAATTTGGAGTTTTGTAAATTGTTGAATTATACGTTTTTTGAATTGTTGATAATTTAAATTATTTAGTTCCGCATCTGATTTAAAAAATTTAAGCGCAGCGCCGTATAACCTATATTTTACGATGTTTAAAGCCATATTTTCTGTCCAATTTTCAATATTAGCCCTTTGTTTGACTTTATCAAAGTACCAGGTCGGGTTTGATTCGCCATTATAGCCTTCTAAAGGTGCCGCAAATATTCCGAAAGTTGAAATTGGCATGTCGGGAGGTAAAGGGTGATTTATGCTGACGTTAAACCTATCCGCTGGGTCGACATCGGAAAGAGATTCATCAGGGTTTGCGTAGTGTGCCATTTTTATTAATTTATGTTATGTTTCAAATTGATTAATAAAAATAATAAAAGCTACTAAGTTAATTTAATTTAATTAAAATTTGAAGAATTTTTTTACAAGAGTGAAATTAATTAAAAACAAAATAGAATTACTAACTGAAATGAAATTTTGAATTGAAAATTACTTTAGTGGATACACAAAAAAAAATAGAAATTAATTTTGGGTGTTGTAAGGTTTTGTTTATCTCTGCGAACTCATGAAAAAGTTCTAGTTTTATCGAAAAATCCCACCGCTGTTGCCACCATTGTGGTAACCTGGACTTCGGGGTTGGAAAACAGGCCCTCACGGTTTTGCTGAAAATTAGCGTTAACCTACCTTTCTTCCCTTTTGTACCTGGTTATCGTTGGTATCGCTGCCACCAAGTCTAGTTTAAGATGTACACGAGATAGACTAGCTCGTTTGGATTGGTAACGTGATCTTTTAAGAGGCGTAGGAACGAGATAAACAACACTTTTTGCAACACCAAAATTAAACAGTTTTAAGATTTTAAATTAAATTTATTTTAAAAAGGATAAAAATTATAGCGACAATATTGAATGCAAACAAAAATATTAAAAAAAAAGAAATTAAATGGTTTTACCTAAATATAATTAAAAATTATGGCCACACAAAAATATATCAGTAGAACGCAAAAATATAATTAAAATAATTAAATGACTTACCAATCTTCTAATAATATATATAGTTCGAGCAACGGCCTGGTTTATGAAGTTTAGAATTTGCACTTATAATTATTTAAAAATTGAATTTATTTAAATTTAAAAAAAAGGAAAATCACAAAAAAAATAAAACAAAATTGACACTGGCCGTGACTTGATCACTTTGATCAAAAAAAACGTCGACTGTCTGAGATCGTGGGCTTCCACTACTTTTATATCCAAATTTTGTCTTTGTCTTTGAATTTTCATAAAGTTCATTAAACCGAATTTTGATTTATTAGATCTAGTAGTAATTACTAATTAGAAAATGATGTCGTCGTTGCTCGAATTATTTTAAGGTTTTTTAAGTGATACATTTATTGCAATAAATTTTGAGTTTTGAGAGACTTAATTACCAAGTTTTTCCACTTTAACGTAATTGATACGGACATTTACACGTCCGATTTGTAGTCTAGTTTAGCTTTTTGGTACTTATGTGCTCTCTTAATGATAAACAACTTAAGAACCTTTTAGTTTTAAAATTGATTTAGATATTAATAAATTATTCTAATGGGTAGGTACTTAGAAATTAAAAGTGACCAAATTGCAATGTTCGTACTTAATATTTTTATCTAAATAAAATTACAAAATTGATCTACCGATTTGAATTTAAGAAATTACTAATAATTGAAATGTGCATGACTTTTGAATTTGTTAAAAAGAGAATATTACAATTTGTCATAATAAGGTTGGCAAAAGTCTTAAAAATAAACAGTAACTCTTAAATATAATTTGCTTAATTAAGAAAAATGGGGGGGGGGTGTAAGGTACCACATCTTGCTGATCTTGTTCAAGCAAGTTATTTTCTGCAAAAGACGGATTCATTTCTTCGTGTATTTTTCTATTCCAACGTTTAGCTGCTAAGCTGAAAACAATTTTTTGAAGTTTTGAAAAAAATGAATTAAAATGATACAAAAAACGCAAAAATAGTATTGAGAAAATCAACATAAAATTTTGCGATCAAGTTTAATCGAATGAAGAACAATAAATTATTCAATAGAAAAATATTACTTACCGCGATCGAGAATATCGCAGAGAATGACGAACAGTTTTATTTTGCCCATTCTAATTTAATTATTAGAAAATAAAATAAAAAAATATCACTTTAACAAAATTTTGTTTAAAGAAAGCTTTACAAAAATGTACGCACACATAGATAAGAATAATTATGTAGGTAGGAATGATCACAATTAGAAAAATGAAATAAATAAAATGCATTGACTGTACTAGAATCTCTATCTCAAGGTATTTATGTCTACGCTACATGATAATTTCAACAATACGTCGTGCATTTAATTTAAATAGGTCTGTCTCGCTTAGAACTTTGCGTATTTTACTGGCTTATCAATTGCATTTTACCGTTCTCTTGCCCTTAACCATTTTGAACATTATCTTTATCAGCGGAGATAATAGAAACGCAAATTTTTCAACTAGAAAAGTTAATTTGTTATAACTGCAATTTTCATTTAATTTGATAGTGTTAGGTTTTTACCGATTTAATTAACATTTTTTTTGTGTGAAGCAGGTAACAAATTTTACATTAACTTTTATATTCAAACTTTGAATTGCGTTTATTTTAGTTATTGTATTTGATCACCATCTGCGGTTGGTGAGGGTTTTTCAACAAACCAATTTTCAACAAGCCAATGTTTGAATTTAAGAACAAATCCTTTACGTTGTAACATTCATCCTTTGAGGAGTACAAATTTGATTTATTTTTATCCGTATGATCATATCTGCAACGCATTTTTGGATTTTAGAGGAGAATTTGGATATCTCTCATTTTGTGCTATCAACTCATTTCTTGGTACCTAGGACTGCCGTTGAAGTCAATGAAATAATTGATTTTGTTTTATGTAAAATTGCACACAATTTTGGGTGACGCCAATTAATTCACATTTTTCTACTAAGTTTGTAGATAGAAGGGTCACGTAAGATGAATTGTAGGGGGGGTTTTTGTAACTCAAATTGTAGTTTCTTTTAGAATCAGAACCAAACCTTTTTGGAAAAGCCGATGGGCTACCAAGAAAAGCTCTCTGGAAGTCGTGGTGTACTCGAGCTAAATTTGCCATAACACCTGGTAGTTTTGAAATTGGGAGATTAATTACAATTTGTGTTGCATTTATTTCTCTCTCGAGAGACTTGCAGTGACTTGGTTGCTTCATTTTTTTTACGGTGGTACCGTTACGGTCGTCACTCAAGAGCGTTGCAAATGTTTTTAAAGCTTCTGGCACTAAAGCTTAAGGTTGATACCTTCAGTATTCCTTCCATTCTGTATATTTTTTTTATCTTTTGAAACTACATTAAACAACCCTATTTTTTATCTTTTGTTTTTTCTAAAGTTTGACAGTAGTTTCTGGCGCCTGGCAATAATTCTAAGTATCGCTTCCACAAAAGCCTCTCTCCGTACTGGTAAGCTAGCCGCTGCTTGCACAAGCAGCTATCAGAGAGTGCAAGGGTACACGTTTTTGACTGACAGCGACTGTAAAACACAAAAAATATTGTCATTTCATCTCGGAAACGGTGCGACAAAAGTAATTTTCAATACAAGTTAGGGAAACAATGATTAAAATAATAGTTTCCCACGAGTGTAGAAATATATTTTTTATTTGACGACATTCGGAAAAGAACAAACGACTTCGATTGATTACTGTTTCTAGTCAATTTAGTCAAATAATTTAATAAAATAATTTATCCAATATCTCGTAATAATATAGAGGTATAACTATGGTTTTTTAAATAAGTAAAATAATAATATATAACTCACTAGTGACTTATGTAACTTATGAGTGGGGTTAACGGCCTCGCGAGCTAAACTTTCTCGCGTGACTTATTTGTCATATTCACACTTGTACCATAAATAGTTATTTATGAGAATCAAAGTTTTAAATTTAAATTGAGCTCTTTGATTTAGTACAAATTTGTTTGTTTGATAAAAAACAGAAAATAATGTACATACATAGTTACACTAAAAAGTTCCATTGCGTGAAGTGTTGTGTAAGTTTTTATATTAATTATTTAACGAATTTTAGTTATAATTTTGCATTTCTTAGATTTTTAACATGTCTGAAGATTCCGAGTGCTCTGATTGGAAGAATCTGCCGCGTTAGCTGTCCAACAGCTAATTCCGGAAAAAAGTAAGGCACGTTATCACAAAACATACGTCAAATTTAAAACGGGGTGCTCGGATAATCACGTAAAATCCATAAAGAAAACACTTTGCTGGTATACTTTCAGCAACAAAGCAAAATCATTAAAAGCTCCACGATGTGGTGTATATACTCGATGTTAAGGTCCACATTGAATGTCAACGAAAACGTGGATATCAGCAAGTTTCCGATTTTAATTGCATTTTTAAAATCGCAAAATCGCAGGTGCAATCGCCCAAAGAAGTCTGCAGTTTTTACTAAAGAGAACGTAGAGCAATTCCTGAAGGTGGCTGGCGAGAAGTTTTTGTTGATGAAGATAATAGTACATTTAAATCTTTATTTAAAGACCAAATTTAACGTGTTTTTATTTATTGCAGGTTGTGTTAATAATTGGAATAAGCGGCGCATGCCGAAGAGAGGAATTGACGTTCTTGAAAGTTGAAAATATCAAGGTGGGAGATATGTTCATTACTATTAACATTCCTAATACCAAGAACAATGTTGTTAGGAATTTCAAGATTACGTCTGGACAATTTAGAGGTATCGATCTCCTTGATATTATTAACCGATATATCGTTCTGCGGCCAACGGACACCGGGCATGACCGCTTCTTTGTGAACTACCAGCGAGGGAAGTGCACAAAGCAATACGTTGGAATCAACACGGTAGGAGGAATTCCCCGCAAGATCGCTACTTACCTGCAATTGGAGGATCCCGCCAGCTACACTGGTCACTGTTTTCGGCGAACGTCGGCCACTTTGTTGATTAATGCTGGCGCCGACATAACTACTCTTAAGCAACATGCAGGATGGAAGAGCGATGCTGTTACTGAAGGTTATACATATTAAAAACTGCGAGTCCAAGAAGCTTGACGTGGCTGCGAAGATTTTAGGTAAACCTGCGTTCATACAGGGGGTCACTGTTCAACCGCAACCTTCAACATCAAAAACTGCCAAAGTTGTGCTTCAGGTTTATTTTCACGATTTAAAATATGTAGTTGTTAATTTAACCTTCAATAAATAGCATTTTAAACTCGATGTATTTTTACTTTTCACGCACTAGTGCGGGGACATGACATGACATGTGGAGCTTATTGAAATATGAGACTTTTCCTAACGGAGTCATGAAAAATATAAAAATCTTTACTTTCCCATTTACGTAGTAAAGGAAAGTATTGTAATCGAGTAAAAAAAATTTTTGAACTAGGATTTTTTCCATAGTCTATGAGTCCGTACAAATCGTTTGAGACAAATTTTGCAATGATGTCCGGATGTGTGTGTGCGTGCGCGTGTGTGTGTGCGATTTTTTTGTCCACGATTTTTTCAAAACGCGTGAACCGATTTTATTCAAATTTCATATACTGGTTTGTAACAGCAATCTCGAGAGCTAATTAGATTTTGGTTGAAATCCATACGTTATTTTTTCATTTCTTAAATTTTAATTATTTTTTTATTTTTTTAAATTTCTTTTTATTATTTTTTTTATTATTATTCTTTTATTTTAATTTTATTTATTATTATTATTAATTTAGTAATAAATGGAAAGTTATGTGTTGTCACATCAGATTTTTTCATTTCGTTGCACCGTTTCTGAGATACAGAAGACAATATTTTTTGTATTTTACAAAATCTTGTTTAAGTTGCAGTTAGCCAAAAACGGGACTATAAAAAATGTATATACAGTGTGTTCACGATAAGAGGTAACAGTGAATAATACTTTTATCTTACTAGATATAAAAAAAGTTTTAATAGTTTTTTATTCAGCTTGAAATTTGTCATCGGAAACCGCGGAGGTATATATTTTTGGACTTCAAACTCAACCGGAAGTAAACATGAATTTTTTTTTTCAAATGGCAACGTCTTTTTTTAACATTTTTGTAATCTTTGTTTTTTCTCTATACATACATATAAAACTATCATAGGGTTACATAAAAAAATTTTCGAGAAAAATGCAAGATAAATTTATTAATTATTTAATTTATTTAGTGTATTATGAAAACAAAACAACGTCATGGTACAGAAAACACAACCTATCTGATAAATTCTTCAAAATTGCCAACATTTTGTTCAAGACATGATACTATAGTATCATTTTGTTTTCATAGCACACTAAATAAATTAAATAATTAATTAATTTATCTTGCATTTTTCTCGAAAATTTTCTTATGTAACTCTATGATAATTTTATGTCTGTATAGAGAAGAAATTGCAGATTACGAAAATGTTAAAAAAAAAACATGTTGCCATTTGAAAAAATAAATTCATGTGTACTTCCGGTTGAGTTTGAAGTACAAAAAAATTTACTTCCGCAGTTTCCGATGGTAAATTTCTAGTTGAGTAGAAAAACTATTTAAACTTTTTTTTGTATCTAGTAAGATATAAGAATTATTCACTGTTACCTCTTATCGTGAACACACTGTATATTGCAGTGTTCAAAAATGCTACTTGAACGAATTAAACGCAGATGTTTTTAGTTGTCAATTCAAAAATTATATTTCATCAATTTAAATTTCAAAGAAGCTTCTGTTATAAATTATGACAATGTCGAAATTGACAATTCACATTTTGAGGTTAAGTAAACAATTGAAACGTAAGGGCAAGCCATGTGGCTAGCGACGGTACGTCGACAGTGCGTGTGTGTACATGCATGTGAATAAACAAAAACAAACAAATCATAGGATGAGTAACATGCAGTAAATAAAAAAAATGTAAATCTGAAATAAAAGTTGAATTGCCTAGAAACGGCCTGAAAAACAATAACTGAAATAGTTGGACGAGGTCCGAGAAGGTTGATCTCTGGACACGTTCTTAAGTAGTATACCAAAGCAGTGGAACACGGACTTGAGTCCAAATCAAGTCATTTAAGTGGTGGGTTCAAAAAATGTTGAACACAATCACATGGTAATTTAAAAGTTAATTTCGGCATCAAAAGAATAAATTCAATTTGGATAGTAAAGTACGAAGGAAGTTTGTTTGGAATATTTTGGAAGTGGCGTAGAAATTTATTGAAACCAATTTGGACGTGGCTTCACTTTACGTGATTGAAGAAGAAGGTGAATCACAAACCATTTCGTGGCGAACCGGAGGATCAAGCAGGATTACTTCAGTTAGATTTGCATAAACTGGTTATTAAAGTGCTGTTGCGGATTATTGCGGATTTTGCGAAAAGTTAAACAATACGGGAAAAGCGCATCGTTAGGCGGAAGTTTATGTCCTTAATTTTTGTAATTTATTTGTTTAATTTAATTGAAAAATAAATATTTAAAATTCAGTTCAAAATTTAAGATTCTTTGAAAACATTTTTTTTTTTGATTGATCATTATTTTATTTGGTGCACAAGTTAGATGCAGAGGTTCGTGAAGTTTTGCATTCATTATTCATTGCATAAAAAAAGTAAGTATGGACTCTTAACAGTCTTCCACTGTTAACAGTGCAATATGTATGTATGTACCTATGTATAGGTACAAAATTGAAGAAAATTGACTCCGAGATGGTTAGAGCTCATCCACCCATAGTAATTTTCAAAGACACTTTTAATTCATCAGTAACTCTACCAAAAAGAACGACCTTAGATTTCTTTAGATTAAGTTCTAATGAATATTTACTACAACGAAATTCCTTTTGGTGTTAAATTAATATCAGAAAAAATAGAAGCAATCGAGTAATGTTTCATGGTTGCCCAGACATTAAAACTATTAAGAAGTTAACAGCACATTTATTATTTTTTAGGGAATGATTAAATTAAATTTAAATTATAGTTTATAAATAATTATAAAAAATTAATTATTGATATTTCGTAAAAATTTTATTGTTTTACCGAAGAACACTTGATAAACTTTACATAAAATATGATGTTTTATGTTTTTGAGCCATTATTTTGTGATCGAGTATAAATAATTGTGAAAATCTCATTTAACATTTGAGGTTTAACTTAAACCTCGAATAACTTTTAAAGGAGCCGACTTAGCAAAATATCATTTCAAACCTTTTTTGTAGATCGTTTAATTTCCTACAAGTATGAGTTTTAAATTTTATTAGACAATAATTCGTTCAATTGCATTAAAATTCCAAATAAAAAAAATAAAATTTCTCGTGTTATTTAAATGGGAAATCAAAAATCACGATTAGCCACCTCTAAATGATAATATTAAGAGCTCAAACTTTACCAGAATCTTCGTCATCTTGAACGATATTTTCGTGGTAGCTAAAGAAAAGAAAATTAAAAGTTTTTTTTGGCCCACCCCAATGTATAGTTCCTGTATACCAAGGACCAAATTCACAATATAGAGTAATATTGGACCTAATTTATTTTATTCAAAACTTGTTTTGCTTTAAATTTAAATATAATTTATTTTTAGTTTTTTTTTCAATTTTTTTTTCTTTTAATTTCTATCAGTACATTTGAATTCAGTTCTTTTTTTCATTTAACAATTTGATTTATTTATATTTATATAATATTAGAACAAAAAAAAATTTAATGCTCAAGTACTCTTGGTAGTGTAAGCAAATGACTAAATTTCAAATTCGGAAAAATATTCTCGAAGCAAAATCGACCAAAAAAAAATAAATTAAAATTTTGTTATTTGGTCGTTAAAATTTAATACTGAACGGAGGAGTTTGTTTGATTCTCTTGTTTCATATGTGTTAGAATTTCCGGACTGCTAGAATTCCATTTTCGTAATGGCAGTTGAGCGCTCATAAGAATGGTTGAAATTTCCTCGCAAATTGACATTGCTTGTTCTTCGGTGTTGAAGCCTGTAATTAGGTCATCAACTTAGAAGTCATTGGCTATAATTGTTGCAGCTATTGGATTCGTATTTTGAGCATCATGTGCTAATTGTTTTATACATCTTATAGCTAAAAATGGCGCAGCAAATGTTCCATACGTAACGGTATTAAGTTGGTAGATGTCGATTTTTTTATTTGGGTTATCTCTCCATACAATTGTTTGAAAACGTCTGTCATCTGGATGGATTAATAGTTGACGATACATTTTTTCCACATCAGCACATACGACGTAAGAATGTTGCCTGAATTGTAATAGAATCGAAAATAGATTATTGAGTATATTTGGACCGGTTGATAGCAAATTGTTTAATGAGTAGCCTGTGTCATTTGAAGCTGAACCGTCAAAAACAACCCTCAATTTCGTTGTTGTACTATCCGGTCTCAAAACTCCATGGTTAGGTAAAAAATAAGACTCTTCTTGGCATCCGAGTTCGGGTTGAATAGTCATATGAGTCATGTCGATGTACTCTTGCATAAATTTAACATATTGTTCTTTGAATTCCTTGTTGTTTACAAATCGCTTTTCTATATGTAGAAGACGTTTAATTGCTGCAGATTTTGAATTGCCTAAATGTGAAGGAGGGTGCTTAAAAGGTAGTCGCACCACAAATCGTCCTTCATTATCCTTCGAAAAAGTGTTTGTAAAGTGCTCTTCACATATTTGATCTTCGTTGGATAATTGCAATATAGGATTGCTGCATTCTTCAATTTCCCAGAATCTTTGTAAATTTACTTCCAAATTCGAAATGTTGCAGATGGTTTTGTTGTTTGGTTTGCTAATTGAACCAGCTACAATCCAACCAAAGGCCGTTTCTTATAGACTTGGAAGGTGCTTTCCTAATCTCATTGTTCTGTTCTTTAATAAGTTCCAAAAATGACATGCGCCGATTAACATGTCTACTTCGCTAGGTATATTGAAACCTTTGTCTACTAACTTTAAATTAACTGGAATTTTCCAGCTCTCTATATCTATCTCAAGAAATGGTAGATTGTCAGTTATTTTTGGTAAAACGAAACAAGAAATTGTAATTGAAAAATTGTTGTAAATAGATTTAATTGTTACCGTAATCTTTGAATTTAACTTTGAAGTAGACATGTTAATTCCGGTTATGAATGTATTTCTCGATTGCTTCTGTAAATGAAGTTTATTGCATAATTTTTCTGAGATGTAGTTAGATTGAGAACCGCAGTCAAATAGAGCTCTTGCATTATGTGTATTTCCGATACATTTGTTGATAATAAAACGTAATTCGGTTGAGTAACGCACGATAGTGAAACTTCCGGTTGACTCTCTACCTTTTGGTCTTGATGTAGTAGACTGTTATGTTTGATTTTACACTCTCTGCTATGCCAAAATTTGCAACTGTTTTCTTTGTGGTCAGTGAGCAAACAATTGAGACATAAATTGTGTTCTTTAGCCCTTGTAATACGCATTGGAATATCTAAGTTCAAAAAATCTTCGCATACATAAATTGGATAATCCTTTTTGCAATAATTACATTTTACATTTGATGATAGTAAAGAAATTTGTCTCGACTTGTTACTAATATCATGCGAAGCCTTGCCTGCATTAATCTCCAAGGTTTCTAACCAATCCGCTCTTGATTTTAGAAAAGTTTCTACATCAATCATTGTAGTTGATTCGTTTGTGATCTTATACTTTTCCCATTCTTTACTAGTGTTTTTGTCTAGTTTCGTGGAAATCATATGAATTAGTAGTGTGTCCCAATGTTCGATTGGTTGATTCAACGCCTGTAACGCTTGTAAATGTTGATAAGTTGTATTAATTAAATTGCGTAAACCAAATGATGTTTCTTTTGATAATGCATCTATATCAAACAACGCTTTAACATGATTGTTAAAGACGTGAATTATTATACCTATTGCAAAGAAGGTTCCATGCAACATAGTAATTATTGGCGGAAAACTCTACTTTTTTGGATTACTTTGCGTGCTTCACCTTAAAGTGAAGCTTTCAAATAGTGAAACTTTTGAATCTTGTTAATTGTTCTATTTGTGTGAATTAAAGATTCAAAAATGTCTTTGTACTCCAGCCAATTATGGTGTTGACCTTTGTAAATTGGTAACGAAATTTTTGGCAATTTGATACCCTGCAATGTTTGTTGTCGGTGAGTTGAACTACCTGAATGTTGCGAGTCAGCAATACTGGTGTCATCAGCATCTACAATGTTGGTATTAAAACTTTGTTTTAATACAGACAAATCTGTATAATAAATTGATTTATATTGAATTTAATAACAACGATCGTAACTTGGTAACAGGAGTCAAACAACGAGATACGTCGACTAGTTTCGATTATATTATAATCGTCGTTTTTTACTTGCCTACTTTTCGTAAGTTTATGTAAAATAGTTTTTTAGTGTTCTTTTGACTTGTTTAGCATCTAACCTATTTTTTGCAATATTGTGACATTCTTGTTTGAGTGCCACAATGTTCATATTTTTGTAAAGTTCTTTAAAAGCTGTTTTGGTAATGCTGGTATATGTTGCTTTATGTGTTTGACATTTTACTGTTTTTGACATTCTTTGTTACCATGAAGTCCATGGTTACCATAGGTGATTATTTTTACAATTATTCTCCTATTTTTAATCAATTTTTAAATGTTCGACTTGATATTTGTGACTATTCAATTCACATGTCATCTGCCAAAGGTGGACTAATCAAAAAGCAGCATTCGGAACTTTAGAGCCAACCGAAATGAATTGTAATGCCTATTGCACTAGTGGTTCAAGTGACTATTTTAAACAAATGAAAAAGTTTATTAGAAAAATCATTTCTTAACAAAATTAACAGTACAATTTGAAAATGTTACATTACTACAATTATGCAAAAATCCAGTTTCTTTCGAAAGAGTTTCAAGCATAGAAGTTTCACCTTCAATTGGATCACTTAATTTAGAACTTGAAGTGACTACATTCGTTCTCATCTTTTTTATGATCTCTTCATGATGTTCACCATCTAATTGCAAATATGTTTTTATCGAATTGATGTTGCTGTGGCCGGTAATTTTCATCAGTTGATGTTCCCCCACCCCAGCTTTTTCCAATGTCGACACGGCAGTAGATCTAATAGTAGAATGATTAGATATTTTTCTTTTTTTAACATCTAATCCCGTTTCTTCTGCCGCAATTTTTACCCACTTTGCAATTTCATTAATACCAACAGGCGAGTTCTTATACCAGTTACTAGATTTATTCAAATTCCAGAATTTATTAGGCGTAAGAAACATTTTATCGGTTTTCACATTATTACCCCTCTTGAAAATAAGTTTATGGTACAACCTATAAAGGAAATAATATTAATGCACATAGACAATAGACATCATTATTGCGAAGCGAACTTTACCTTATAGGACAGAGATCAATGTTTTTATTGGTTATAAGCCATTTGCTTTCGGTGAGCTTTTTTGCACCTCCTTGTGCAGTCTTTGAAAAACTAAGATTGAATTCAATACGATTTGTAAACCGTTGGAATTTTTGAAAATCCGGGATTGTCAATTTCTTCTTTGAAATAGTAAACCATACATTTGTACCCTTCGCCACCTCTCCAGGCGAGTTCATACGAAGCAACGAAAAAAAAATTTTTTTGAAGACCCTCGGGGTTAGTTTCGTCGAAGATATTTAGAATTTTTGAAAATTCCTTTTAGGTAATAGCCACTGTTCTGCTAGTTCGCTTTTCGGGGGGCGCTTGCAATATTTTTCTTATTGCGTCTCTGGCATCCCTTGCGGTTTTAAATATGGCGTCACTAAACGGATTAATCTCTATATTCCAAGTTTTGAAATACATTTCTTGAACCATTTTAGCTGTGGTGTTCCACATGTGTTTCACCACATTTTCTTTATAATCTGTTCCATCTTGCCCCTTCATGTTGAAAGACCAACTTTTTAAAATCATATTTATCTCAATGGGTGATGTCGATTTATCCAATTTATAATGCTTTTCTATGAGAAAATTAAAAAATTGTCGCCAAACTGATTCTCTAGATTTTTTGGTATTTTCAGGCACGATACATTTAATATCGGTGTCGATTTCTGCGTCACTTTTTTCTCCAAATTTTTTTGAATAATTTGCCATTATAAATTAATTGTTATTCACTAACAAAATTGAAACGTAAGAAAATTTACAAAATTTTGCGAATGACAAAAGTTTGTTAATTGGTTATCATGGAAATGAAATCATGTGTAGCTTACTTTTTAAAATTATAATATTTTGAAAAATGAAATTTGTTCATTGAATAGTCTCTCGAATATCATTCGTAGTCAAAGTTAAGTAGATTATTTTTGAGGTGGTATCACTCATGCCTATTGCTCTTGAGAAACAATACACAAGCGCAATAAATATTCGTGTACCACATCAAAAATAGTCAACATAACTTTGACTACTTATGGTATTATAAATGATAATTGCACACTGCCTAAACCTTTTTACATATGTTCTTGTTAACATCTGCAGTTTTTTAAAACACATAACACCTGAGTTGCTGGGAAAATTCAGATGTTTTTTATTTCGACTTGTTAACTATCTCACATGTTCTTTGTTCTCTTTGTAGTCTTGAGGATGAATATAATATAATCGAAACTAGTTTTGTCCTGCACCCCCAAGAACTCAAGATTTCCCTTCTTGTTGACTAAAAAAAATTCATAAAATATATAAAAGAAAATTTTTTAAGTATTTTTATGAGTAGGTATCTTTATTAAGCATTATCAACCTTATATCAATATTTTTATTAATAATCTCATAAAAAATTCACAAAAGTCAAATTCTGCCTTTAATGCTTAAGAATTCAAGTTAGTAGTTAAAGGACTGAATTTCAAGTAAGTACGTAAAAATATTCTCGAATCAAACTCTGGACCAAAAAAATAGCTTTTTCTCCAAACGTCACAAAAGTCAGCTGTTTCATTATCGATTTTAAACACAAAAGTCAAACTTTTCCTTAGCGACATACATAAAACCACGTGGCGTAGAGTTTTTTCGAAAGTAAAACAGTCGAAGGCAGGTAAAAAAATAATTAGAAATGTGACATTATTTTAATAAAATTGAGTAATTTTCGTGTCTACCTTTTCTAAAAATTATTTAAAACTTTATTTACCATTTCTAATATAAAATTTTAGAGCGTAATTTAAAAATAAATAGATTTAAACTTTGACTTTGACATTTAAATCCTTAAATATACCAACTTAAAAGTTTATTTTTAACCAAATATATAAAAATTTTGATCTTTTAACCTAAAACTTTAAATAAATGTCACAATTGAAGTTGGCAGTTGCGAATTCAATTTAAAAATTACCAACATAAATTGAAAATAGTTGACAGATTAAATCAAAATGTCACCTTACTACAGTTTTTTTTGTTTAATTATTTGATAATTTTTTTTATACAACCCTTCTTTGCCGCACGAACTGCATTAGGCATTACATTTTTACATTACATTTTTTTAATAGCATTTTATAATAAAAATGATTCGACATGTTGAAGTGAAATAAGCTATCAGTAATGAAAACCATTACCAGTCGATTTTTCATTACTGGTCGATTTTTCATTACTGGTCGATTTTTCATTACTGGTCGATTTGTTAAGTGACTAGAGAATGCTTCGCTTTCTCACCCGAGAGGAGGTTCGGAAAGCATCGCTGAATATTTGCATATGCCTTCCTACCGATAATTCGCGGGGGCCGGGGTGCTAAGCGTGGGAAGGAATTTTTTATTCAGTTTTGTGATATCTAGCGCTGTTCTCAAGTTAATGCTAATTCAAAAAATTTCATACTGGATATCAGCAGGAAAATCGAATTTTTTTGCGCGCGATTGATCTGAATTTTTGCATATGCCTTCCTACCGATAATGTACGGGGCTGTTTATCAAGTGAAGGGGGAAAATTTTGCTCCGTTTTTTGATAGCTAGAGCCGTTCCCGAGTTACTGCAAATTTTGAAATTTATTTTTGAATTTTGTTGGTTTGGAGAAAAAGTAACGTGTTTTATTCGGATCAAAAAGTAACTTTTCTTGCCACGCAAGTTTTCCATTTGCTCGGCTCGTTTCACACACCTCGCAAATGAAAAAACTTGCTAGGCAGGAAAAGTTAATCTTTTTATCCTAATAAATACTATTCTCTAATATCTTGTATAAAAGAAAATGAAATTTTGTTATTTGGTTTTAGAAATTTAAATACTGGTATATTGAAATTTTTTTCTGATTTACAAAATTTACAGATTTACAGAATAGCCGACAGAATTTAATAACAAAATGAACTGCTGATATGCTTTTTACTGCCTTTTCTGATAATTTTAAAAATCATGTTGCGCAAATTTATAGGCATAACAGTTCCCACTTGTTTGGAAAACCTGGAAAATCTGGAAAACTCACGGAATTTAAGGTTTTTCTAATTTTGTCAGGGAAAGTAAGAGAATTTCTCATTTTTAGTGCCAAGTCAAGGAAATCAAATTTTCAGTCGGGATAAACAATTTAATTAAAATTTTTTTTTAATTTTAAAATAAAGTTTTCCTATTTTGTGATTAAACAAAGTCATTTTAAAACCCAATCGCGTATAGAAATGTACAATATTTCGAAACGCAATTTTTTGTTTTAAGAGGTTGGTAATTAATAAATTAAAGCAAATTAATGTCATTTTATATTGTCAAATTGATATTGTCAATGTTAAATTAATAAACTACTGTGCGGTATTCTAGCCTGTAAAAAAGAGCAAATCGCTAGTTGTTACCAACCGTCGCAAAAATGAACAAAAATTTCAAATTTGTAATTATTTAATAAAATGCACATTTTTAAATTTTTATAAGCGTAAAACCGCAAAATACAAAAAGTAATATAAAAAACTCGTTTCATAAGAGGTTTTATCACACTTATCCTTTAGAAAACTCCCTGCTACGCGGGTCGTTTTCTAAACGAATTGCGTGTGATAAAAACGTGTCTTATGAAACTAGTTTCTTAATATATACTATTTTAAAATAAAATTTATTTTATTTTAAAATTATTGATTTTAATATAATTTTAATATTAAGATTTCTTTTACCTTTTATTTTATCGAAATGTCATGGAATTTTGAAAATTTAATGGGAACACTGATTTAATGATGATAAATGATGCCCACTTTGTTTACCTCAATAAGAGAAGACTGCCAAAATATTATATTTCATTGTGATTATTAAAAATTAAATAGTACTAATACTAGATTATTTCATTATAATTTTAACCCTACATCACGTATTGTATCATATCAGCTACATACGAAAAACAGGCTGTTGCTAGCCACTAGTTGGAATAGTTTCGTGTTTAAACGTCGTATAGCAGATTTTTTTTTCAGAAGATCACCTCATTTAGAGGTCGAAACTAGTCGACCGATAACAGTTGTTTCATTTCATCCCCTTCCTTTATACCCGAGAATTTACTCACTCAAAAAAATTATTTTCCTTGCAAATTTTCCTTTTTGTAATATTACAGTTAGCTATACAAAATTAAATTTTTATCTTTATTAATAACATGCTTCGATGATCTTAAAAATTTGAATATCGTATCGTGGTCCAAATATTTTTTATTTTGTTTTTCTTACATAACCATTAAATTATTATTTGTTAATTTATCAAGTTACCATTTTTCGTTTATATTTTGTAGAAAATGTACCAAAAATATGATTATTATTAAAACATGTTGATTAATTTGTTTAATAATTAATTGGATATTTTTCATTTCATTTCAAATATCCCTTAGTTAGGCCTTATTACGGACCAGTACCTTAGTTCGTCTTTGGTATAATTGTTGATTGTTAGCTGCTAATCAGCTGCTAATGTAGTTGCGTTGTTTAAGCTGGACTGAGTTGTGTTAGTGTTAGGTTTACAACGACGCTGCTCGTGTTGTAATTCAGCTAGTAAGTGTCTGCAGCCTCTAGAATGGACAATTTGCATAAAATTCAAACTCACTTCAAAATGGCATTTATTGATAGTTCAATATACCTATAATCAGAATATTTGAGTGATTTATCAAAATTCTGTATTGTCAGCCCGCAAAAAATTAATGAGATGTTATAATTTATTTGAAAAAATCACGTGATTGAAATCAGGATGTGACGACATGAGCTTCAACAATTGGTGCCAATACACCAGTATAATTTCCACTAAAGTATCTACCAAGTAAGTACCAACTTCATAATGAAGTTATGAAGTAATCAAATTTTAGTTACTAATCGCCATTTTGATGACGTCAAAATTCTCAAATTTCAAATTAAGTCAGCCATATTTATTAATACGATTTCGCGCGACAAATAAACATTTAAATTTCAATATTTTTTTCTGGCTTTATTTGTGAACCAAATTTTAAAAAATTAAGACACATTACATATGTTGTTATGTAGAATATTAATATGCTAAAATTAAAAATCGTGCAAATTGTCCATTGGCCGGATGGTCTTTGCAACAGTTAATGCAGGTTAACTAAACTCCATCTCATAGTAGTTTTGAGTATGACCGTATCTCTGGCATAGATGGCATTGGGGATGTTTTGGCTACCTCGCCGGACTGACATAATCGAATGTTCTAGTCTTCCTAAATTAAATATTTCTTTTTCTGCGCCGTTATCGATCGTCCACTTTCCGTTTTTGTGGTTTAACATTTTCGTCGTATGTTTTTCGACTATTTCAATGTCGTCATGTTGAAGCATTGCCAACATTAATAGTTATATAGTTATAATAAGTTATATAGTTATTATAAGTTATATAGTTATATTCATAGTTATGTTGTAACAAATTGATTCATAGAAGAAGAATATTTAAATTTTTAATGATTTCATTAAAGGTTCATTTTATATTATTTATAATATAAATAAATGTTTAGTTTTTATAAATTATGTTTACAATTACCTAATATAAAATAGTACGACTTCGCAAAAATAATATTTTTTAATTATCACAACATGTTTCGTATGAAGAATCATACATCTTCAGGTGTCTAATTAAATTTAATATGAAATTATGAAAAATTATTTTTTTTTTAATAATAAAAATAATTAAATAATTAAAAAATAATTTTTCATAATTTCATTTTAAATTTAATTAGACACCTGAAGATGTATGATTCTTCATACGAAACATGTTGTGATAATTAAAAAATATTATTTTTGCGAAGTCGTACTATTTTATATAATATATTAACTACATACTTCGCTTGACGTAAAAGATATTCTACTAATTACCTAATACCCCAATATAGAAAAACTAATATGGACATAAGGTTGATTCAGTGCAATAATGTACATGGGTATAAATATACCCGGCCACAACGGCGGTGTTCTGTTTGTCGCCACAATGACGCCGGGTTAAAAGATTCGCTTCGCAAGAAAAAATATGATGAAATTTTTTTAACATTTCTTTAAGTAATAAATATTAATTTAATTCCTAGCTCGAAATCCGTAGATTTTCGACGAAGAAAGGTTATAATCTAGTTTGTACATGAACTTAAACTCTATAAATATAATCAATAATTTGTTAAGAATAAAAAAATCTTTAGTTTCGGTGCTATGGCCGTTTGTTAGCTGAACTTTTAAAATAACTTTAGGAAGCGATATGCTCTAAAGGTTTAGATTTGGACAAAAATTTTATTTAAATAATTTCTCTTCAAAAATTAAATTTTGTATCACCACCAATGCTTTATGATTTCAATTTAAAGGAAATAGTAAAAGCTAAAATAATTAAAAAATTAAAATAGCAACACAATTTTATTAGTAACAATGTAAGAGGAAAAATACAATAAGTGATATTGTCACACATTTAGATAGTTTTTGGTATAAATTTAAATAAACTATTAAAAAATGTTAAAATAGTATCCAAATCACCAACACAATTTTATTAGTTACCAAGTATAAGATAAACATATCAAGAGTGATATGAATCCATTGCATATTAATATTATGATTTTTTTGGATAATCTATTGGGGTATACACTTCCACAAAAAGGTGGATTTCTGCTGTTAGTTGATTAAAATATAAAAGGTGGATTTCCGCTTTAAATTTGCCATTGGGAATAAGCGGGGGAAGATAAGTTTCATCAGGAACAAAATTGCATGCATGATAAATTATGTCCTAAAATATAACTTTTAGTATTAAATAATATTATCATGCTACTGTAAAAAAAAGTTTTGCAAAAAACCTTGTAAAAGTAACAGCTCGTTATGTTACCACAACTTATAATTTCCTGTAGTCCTCCAACATTGGCTTGGAAAGCTTTATTTAAATTGACTTGAAAACGCAATGGAAAGTGGCGATATTCATTACTCAGAAATTTAAAAGCTTGAACAAGCACCTAAAATCAAATTTATTTTCTGTTGTACAGCCATGATTTCGTAAAACTTATTCCTATAGTAATAATTAAAACAAACTTTAAATTAGTTATATAATTAGGCTGTTTATTACTGTAGTGTATGTGAGTACGGCTCTGTACAAAGTATATTTATGTAGATTGTATATTTGAATTTAAATAAAGTACGGATTAGGAAGGGCGGACCAGGATTGGACACAGTTAATATCTGAGGGTTGGTATGGCTGCACGAAGGGGCATATGCCAGGAGCTCAGATGTTAGGCGGGCAGTCATGTCATAGTCTTGAGTGAAGTAGTCCTGGTGGTCGTCGCCTTCCTATCGTAAGTAGTTTAGTAAAATTAGTGTAGTTTAATTTCTTGTGGAGTATATAACATTTTGGCGACGAGGATGGGATTAATTGGAACAATCGAACCGTTCAAAGAAACCACAGAAGAATTTGAAAACTACGTCGAACGGTTGGAACATTTTTTTACCGTAAATGCTGTCAAAGAAGAGCTAAAAGTGTCGTTATTTATAACATTAGCAGGGTCGGCAGTATATGAAACGGCTAAAAGTCTAATCGCACCAGAGAAGCCTGGTGTAAAGTCATATGAGGAACTAATCGAATTGTTACGGGAACATTACGCACCAGCAAAGTCGGAAATAAGCGAACGGTTTACCTTTAACAATTGTAAGCAAAAAGAAAATCAGACAGTTGCAAGTTACATTGTGGATCTACGTCGTTTAGCTAGCACGTGTAATTTTAAGACATTTCTAGAAGATGCGTTAAGAGATCGGTTGGTTTGCGGGGTCACTTCGGAAAGTCTTCAAAAAAAATTGTTAGCAACGACGCAATTAACGTTTGAAAGTGCGTGCGCAATAGCACGTGCGCATGAATTAGCAGACAATCAAGTACAAGTTATAGCGGGGGCCAAAGAGGTGCACTGGGTCAGGAAGAACGTCAAACAGCAACTGAGTACGGAAAGCAAAAGTGCACAGTCAACAGAAGATAGTCAAGAACGTACACAGTTCGGAAGGAAATGTTTTCGTTGCGGAAGACAGCATAACCCGATGTCGTGCCCGGCTAGCACGTGGCAATGTTTTAAATGCAAAAGAAAAGGGCATACGTCAAAAATGTGCAGAAACAATAAAACAGTTGGAATGATAGATGAAACGGATTACGATGATTCTCAAGAGGTAGTACGAGCGATGTATCCGTTGAACGTGGTCAAGACCTTACCGACGTATAGCGTGGCACATCGAATAAATTTAACCGTAGCCGGGGTAACGATAGGTTTTGAAGTCGACACGGGAGCATGTAAAACTATTGTACCTTCAAGGTTAATGAAGGAGAAGTGGAAAAATTTGGAAGTACAGCCAGTAGTATATGGGTTGGCATCAGTAACTGGTCAAGAAATAAAAACATTAGGAGAAGCAGTGGTAGATGTCGTGAAAGAAAATCAAAGATTCAAATTACCGCTAACCGTTGTAGAAACGAGGCAAAATTTTGTACCATTGTTGGGAAGAAATTGGTTAGACGTCATGTTCCCAGAATGGAGGAATCGATTTAAAATTTCGGTAATAACCAGGACGTACGTGGAAGAGGTAAAAGAAAAGTTTAACGAAGTGTTTAATGGGAACTTATCAAGGCCAATAAAGAATTTTGAAATTAGTTTTGAAATAAAACCAGGAAGCAATCCGATATTTAGAAAGGCTTACAATTTGCCGTACGCGCTCCGAGACAAAGTGGAAAAACAGTTGAAGGTACTATTACAAGCCGGAATTATAAAAGGAGTAAGTAATAGTGAGTGGGCGTCACCCATCGTAGTGGTTCCGAAGAAAGACGGAGACATCCGCATTTGTGTCGATTTTAGAACCACGGTAAATAAAGTACTAATCCCGACCGAGTATCCATTACCTACGTCTGAGGATATCTTTGCAACTTTAGCAGGAGGAAAGGTGTTCGCAGTAATCGATCTTACAGGGGCGTATACACAACTAAAAGTGGCCGAAGAATCCCAAAAGTTATTGACAATCAATACGCATCTGGGTTTATTTCAATATACGAGAATGACGTTTGGGATATCAGATGCACCGTCCATTTTTCAATCAGTAATGGACCGCATATTAATGGGAATACGAAGAGTCCGATGTTACATAGACTATATAATAGTAAAGGGAGAAGATATGGAAGCATGTAGGATAGCTGTTCAGGAAGTCTTATCTAGATTGCAGCAATATGGTATAAAAGCAAATCTAGCAAAATGCAAGTTCTTTGAAAACGAAATCGAATATCTAGGTCATAAGATCGATAAGGAAGGAATACATCCGACGCAAGAAAAAATTAGAGCTATAACAGATGCGCCAGACCCACAAAATGTAACGCAATTAAGAGCATACCTTGGATTGTTAAATTATTACGGGAAATTTATACCCATGTTGTCTGCGCGTTTAAAACCACTGCATAAGTTATTAGAGAAAGATGCGGACTTTGATAGGTCGAACGAATGTAAACAATGTTTCCAAGACAGCAAACGACATATTGTTGAAAATCAAGCGTTGGTTCATTTCGATCCAAAACAACCCCTGGTAGTATCGTGTGATGCAAGTTCGTATGGAGTAGGAAGCGTCTTAAGTCATCGGATTAATGGAATAGACCGACCAATATATTTTGCTTCGGCGACGTTGTCAAAAGCCGAGAGGAATTATGCGCAAATCGAACGGGAAGCGTTAGCAATAGTGTTTGGAGTAAAAAGATTCCATAAATTTATTTATGGTCGAAAATTTACATTGGTGTCCGATCATAAGCCATTGCAAGTTTTGTTCAATCCGGAGAAAGCAATATCAGTGATGACAGCATCAAGATTGGTCCGGTGGAATTTAATATTATCAACATACGATTACAATATTGAATATAAGAAGGGAGTAGAACTAGTGGAAGCAGATGCCTTATCCAGGTTGCCACTTAAAGATACAACGGAGGTGGATACGTCAATTAATTCGTTTAATTTAACAAATGAAGTACCGTTGTCCAATAATGAAGTAGCAGAATGGACAGCAAAGGACGCATTATTACTCAAGGTAAAAGACTATTGTTACAGGGGATGGCCCGAGAATGTAGGGGACGTATTACTCAGACCATATTTTCTGAAACGGAACGAGTTGTCAATTGATGGGAATTGTGTACTAAGAGGGTGTCGAGTAGTGATTCCAGAAGCTTTAAGGAAAAAGGTGTTAGAATTAATACACAGCGATCATGCGGGAATGGTGAAATGCAAACTGTTAGCGAGGTCGATCGTGTGGTGGCCGAATCTAAACGAAGATGTCGAAGAAATGGTGAATAAATGTAGAACATGTCAAGTTACACAAAACAACGCTCAAGAAACCCATTTAATGTCGTGGCCAAAAACGGAAAATGTGTGGAAAAGGGTCCATATCGATTTCTTTCATAGTGGTGGGAAGACATTTTTGATAATAGTAGATAGTAAATCCAAGTGGGTCGATATCCATCACATGAACAAAGGAACGGATATAATAAGAACGGTGGAAAAGTTAAAAATAACATTTGCAATTATGGGAATTCCACAGGTATTAGTAAGTGACAATGGACCACCATTTAACTCGACAGAGTATGACAAATTTTGTCAAACCAATGGCATTCAGCCGCTGAAATCACCACCCTATCATCCGCAGTCAAACGGCTTGGCGGAGCGACATGTTCAGAACGCAAAAACGGCATTAACAAAGTACGTAGTAGATAAGTCAAACCTTCCAATAGAACAACAGATAGTGAACTTTTTGTTTTCGTACAGAAATATGCCGAACGCATCTACAGGGATGACACCGAACAATGCGATATTTAAGTATAAGCCAAGAACCAGATTAGATATGTTAAAACCATCCGGAGGCAAAATCGTAATTCAAAAGCCAGAAAAGTATGTACCCCCAAAATCGTTCGGGGTAGGAGAAAAAGTGCTAGTAAGCGCTTTGGGTCGTGATAAAACAGTAAAGTGGGAAGAAGGGGTGATAATTAAAGTGGTGAGTGGAGTAACGTATTTGGTTAGAATAAGAGACAAAGTTCAGTATAAACACGCAAACAATTTAAGAAAATCGCTATTGGAAGATCACCTTGAAGTACAACACCAAGCAGCACCTATGGAAACGATGCAACCACGAAGCCTTGGATCCCAGGAAGAATTAACGTACGATAATCTTGTCAGAGAAGGAACCAATGCAAAGAACGAAGACGAAATAGTTCAACAGCCAACCCCAGGCGCAACCGCTGACCAACAAAAGGTCTTAGAAGCTCCACCAGTACCATTAAGAAGAAGTGAACGGATTTCAAAGCCACCCACACGATTAACATTTTAAAAGAAGGAGAGAAAATGTAGTGTATGTGAGTACGGCTCTGTACAAAGTATATTTATGTAGATTGTATATTTGAATTTAAATAAAGTACGGATTAGGAAGGGCGGACCAGGATTGGACACAGTTAATATCTGAGGGTTGGTATGGCTGCACGAAGGGGCATATGCCAGGAGCTCAGATGTTAGGCGGGCAGTCATGTCATAGTCTTGAGTGAAGTAGT
Organism: Cantharis nigra; assembly: GCA_958510845.1. Taxonomy (NCBI): domain Eukaryota; kingdom Metazoa; phylum Arthropoda; class Insecta; order Coleoptera; family Cantharidae; genus Cantharis; species Cantharis nigra. The sequence continues at coordinate 18,389,291 of OY294029.1, forward strand.
CCTGGTGGTCGTCGCCTTCCTATCGTAAGTAGTTTAGTAAAATTAGTGTAGTTTAATTTCTTGTGGAGTATATAACAATTACATTCATATATTCGGCCGCCGAGTCGCCTTGAAGACCAGAGGTCAGAGGAAACCGTAGCTAACTATTCGTATTGAAGATTTAGTTTTTTACAGTAACATATTGACGATAACTGTTGTTTGTTTCATTTATTTAAAAATTAAATTTATTAAAAATATATTTTACCTCCATTTTATCAAGAAAATCCTTTTTAAATTTCATAGTAGCATTGTGGGCCGTTGTGGTTCTATTATATTTGAATGTAACCAGTTTTAGTATTTCATAATAACTTTTATCATAATTTATCACTTGCACCCAAACGTCTTTTATTTTATAACCTTTTTGATGAAACTAAATTTTAAATCAAAATAAAATATTGTAAATATAACTAAACCAATATTCATACTTTTGATAGTAGTTCATCATTACAAATAGAATTTGCGATCAGACCCATTATAAATAACAAAGTTATAATTTTCATGTTACAGATACTGCAAAACTTCAGTAATATTATATTAAACAAGCAAAAGTTGGATTCGCTACTACTAGCATACTAATACATACTAGAGTGATGATGTTTAAATTATTATAATATTTTTGACACAAACAATTTGTTTCATTATAGTAGAATAAAGTATATATAGTGCAAACCAAATAAATTTGCCGGTGCGTCATTGTTTAAAATGATATGAATCAAGCTGGAAATGCATTTTTCTTCTTATTTTGATATAGCTTTCTCTTTTCACCACAATTTGAAACAATATAAATGTCACTGTCAAAGTGTTGCAGGTTTTAAACAAAAATGAAAACCATTTTAAACAATGTCGCACCGGCAAATTTATTTGGTTTGCACTATAATAACTATTTATGGTACAAGTGTGTTATATGACAAATAAGTCAGGCGAGAAAGCTTTTCCTATTTTCTTAGTGACTAATTTGTTATTAACACACGCGTGGCATACAAGTTTTTATTTAATATTTCGTAATAATAGTTTAAAATGTAATTAATTGTTTTGACATTTTTAACGTATTAAAATGTCAGATTTAAATTATGAAAACTAGTATGAGGTATAGGTGTATGAAATAATTAGGCATAATTATTAAAAATGTGAATGAGTTATAATATTAACCCCAATCATAAGTTACATAAGTAAGGCCCGGATTTCTAGGCATTTGCCTTTTTTGATTCCGTACAGGCTTTATAATTCTTTCTGCAGCAAAATGTATTTTGCGACTTTGCGATCATTTTAAACCGCTCTTTAAAATGCCTAAAATGCCTATTTTCTACATTTAGTGCCTTTTTTCGTCTATTGCGCCTAAATGACTTTTCTCAATTAATTTTATCCTATAACTTGCCTAAATGTAAAAAGACCATTGTTTATTGTACATTCAGATGTATGTGGACCAATTACTCCGACAACAATTGATAACCGAAATTATTTTGTCACATTTTTTGACGAATACACACATTATACGGTTACCTATTTATTAACTTATAAATCCGAGGTATTTACAGTTTTTCAAGATTTTGTTGCAAAAAGTGAAGCACATTTCAATAATTATAAAATCGTAAATTTATATTGCGACAATGGACGTGAATATCTTTTAAACGATTTCAAAACCTTTTGTGTAAAAAAGGGTATTTCTTACCACTTAACAATACCTCGTACGCCGCAACAAAATTCAGTGGCGGAACGAATGAACAGGTCTTTTACAGAAAAGGCTCGTGCCATGGTACACGGAGCTTGCTTAGACCAACCTTTTTGGGGTGAAGCCATCTTAACGGCTACATATTTAATAAATTTAACCCCTACAAAAGCAGTTAAAGAAAATTCAACACCATTTGAACTGTGGCATAATAAAAAGCCCAGGTTAGACCATTTAAAAGTATTTGGTTCTACTGCTTATGTACATAACAAAACTAGAAAAACTAAGTTTGATGAAAAATCATTCAAAGGCATACTAGTGGGTTACGTACCAAATGGTTATAAAATTTTCAATGTTGAAAATCATAATTTCATTACTGCACGTGATGTTATTTTTGATGAAAGAAATTTTAAAACATCAAGGCCATTATTAAAACTTGATGAAGGAGTTGTAAATGAAAACTTCAATGGTAATAAAATTTCTAAAATTGCTAAACCTGATACAAGTTTAAAATCAGGCATCGATAATAAATCTGTAATAACTAAAACAGATAGTGGTGAATCACCAATTGAATCTGATGAACTTGTAAATACCTGTCGGGATGAAGTAAACACTGTTAGACATATAGTGAAAGATTAAAAAATCGCCCCCCTGTCTTATACACAAATGATGATGATAACATTGATAACTATCTCTTATGCGCACAATCTATAGTTTGTAAAATTCCAACCAGTTACCAAGAGATAGGCGCGAGAAAAGATAAAAATCAATGGGAACAAGCGATAAATGAGGAAATTAATTCCCTTTTAAAAAATAAAACATGGTTAATAGTTCCTAAACCTACAAATAAAAATATAGTGGATTGCAAATGGGTATTACGATTAAAAACGATATTTTTGGAAACCCAACTAAATATAAAGCGCGATTAGTAGCTAGGGGATTAAGTCAGAAATATTTATTAGATTATGATGAAACTTTTGCACCAGTAGCTAGAATTTCTACGTTCAGATTACTTTTGGCATTTGCAAATCAACATAATCTTTTAGCTCACCATATGGATGTCAAAACTGCCTATCTAAATGGCATTTTAAAAGAAGAAATTTATATGCAAGTGCCCGAAGGAATTAAAATTGCAAATAAAAATGTAGTATGTAAATTACATAAAAGTTTATATGGTCTTAAACAATCAGCTAGGTGTTGGTTTGAACGTTTTGATCAAATATTAAAACAAAAGGGTTTTGAAAACTCTTCAGTCCACCGTTGTCTATATTTATTAGACAAAGGCGATATAAGGCAAAATATTTACATCATCTTATATGTCGACGACCTTTTGATAGTAGGCAACAAATTGAAAATAAAAGAATAAAATTAAAATATATTCCCACAGGTGAACAACTAGCCGACACATTTACTAAACAACTACCCGCACCAAGGTTCCAGGCCATTCGCTTAAAACTTGGATTAAGAGAATAAATTTAGTTTTTAATTTTATGTTTATAATATGTTTTACAATGTTTTATGTCATGGTCTGATTAGGTTTTTATTGGTTTTTTCCCTAATTCTTGAGCAACAAATGTTGGACCACAATAACTATTATGTAATCCAAATTATAATTTTTTTATTTTTTTTTGTACAATGTAAATAATTAGTTTTGATTAATTTTTTGAGGGGGAGTGTTAGTTTTGTACATAGTAACATATGCAAAACAATTAATCTAGCAACTGACATCGGTCACTATTTAAAGCTGAGAATGTAGAACAAAACACACCCTTCTTGGTCCTTCAATTTGGGACGGAAATCATAAATTCTTATATATGTCAATCACACCATCCCGACTTGCAACTTCAACTTAAAACTGCAAGAAGAGAATCTTATGTAACATACCGTCCTAAACTCTATAAGTGTGGATGCATTTTAACTTATTAAAATATTTTAACACAAACTATTCTTTTAAACCTGTATGACACGACGTTAAATTTGACGTTAAATTTGACGTCAAATTTACATGAAAATTTTTATGTAAATTTGCTCATATTTTTGCCAGGTAAAATTTTAATTTTATGCAGGTAAAAATAATTTTCTGTTTGAACAATGTTAATTTTAAAAACTGGGCGGACTCTAGACGGGAAAATGTCTACTACGCACATTTACACGCACTTTTACCGACAAATTTAGAACTTGTTCTAAATTTTTTACATGAAAATTTAACATAAAATTTGACGATGAATTTTCTGTATGCAACGGTGTTAAATATTTTCTTAAAAATTTACATGTAAATTTGACGTCAAATTTAACGTCGTGTCATACAGGCTTTATTATAAATAATCCTCGCTACGCTACCTTTAACCCAATAATAAGAAAAGTTATTGATAGTTTTATTGATTTTAATACTGCAGACTGCACAGAGAAAGCACAAGAGGCGTTTAAGGCTTCTAATCTTGAGAAAAATTTAGTAAAGATTATCTTCCTAAGAGCTAAGAAACTAAGAAAGAGCATTGCATATCAAGATTAGCAAAATTAAAAATTTGCAACAACAATAATTGAAAGAAGTTCCGGGTAAGATTGTAAAACTTATTTCTGCACAATTGAATGCTTTTTTGGTGAAAAACCTGGGCTACTCGGATTTAATGCAAATTGGCAAAGTATTATCTGGAGATTCAAATACTCTCCCAAATAAAATGGGAAGCTTAGATGCTCCAGATTTTAAATATGTTCTTGTTACTTCATGTGACGTAGAGCGGTCATTTTCTGTGTACAAACAAATTTTTACAGACAACAGAATAAGTTTTACTCCAGAATATTTGGAAAAAGCTTTAATTTGTTATCTAAATGTTGAAAGTTAATATTATTGTTAAATTAAAAGTTAAATTGAATAAATTAAATTTTTTGTACAAATTTAATATTTATTTTATATTCTTTATTTTAATAATTTAATTTTTTATTTTGGACTGCCTATTAGTGTCTATAATCTAATTTTTTGATGCCTATTTGCCTGCCTATTTTGAAAGGCAAATAACAAATTATATTTTTTTAGGTTATATTTTAACTAGGTTTTTTTTAGTTTGTCATGTTTTTTGTAGGTTGTAACCACGGAAGTCTATGGAAGTACATGGTTACAACCTACAAAAAACATGACAAACTAAAAAAACCTAGTTAAAATATAACCTAAAAAAATATAATTACTGTCGCCATCTACTTAAGGGAGTAGATTAGGATACACATAAATTTGTATAGCGTTGGGCATCTTTAAGTTTTATTATCTTTGGTTATATGTTATTTTACTTATTTAAAAAACCATAGTTATTTCTCTATTATTGCGAGATATTAGATAAAAAAAGTAATTTTGAGTATAGGTATGTAATAATATAGTACTACTGTAAAAAAATGGTTTTTACTGGAATTTTAAAAATTGCTTTTAAGAATTTTGTTTAGAAGCTTAGCTTAACTACCGTGGAGTATCTCTCAAGTGCAACTTTAGGATCGGGACAAAGATGTTAGAACTATAACAGTTCACAGAGAGAAAGGTATTATATTTAATTTAACAATTGTGAAAACCGATTGCACAAATTGTAGTAACCAACAATACAATGTTGGATAAATACCCTTTTACATTCACTTGCACAATTTTTATTATTTATTCATATTCCATTTAAAAGCCTTTTGCATACATTATGGAATTTAAGAAAATAAAATATTTAAATAGTAATACAACTTATTCTTTAAATTCACATTTGTTATACCATATCGACGGCATAGAGCACAGTTGTGTTATGTGCAATAAAACTAATTTTACAGTAGAGATTTTAAAGTTTGGATGTCTATGCCATTTAGGGCCAGTCCCACCAAACTACGAAAAATCGAGATTAAGAAAATCTCGATAAAAAATAAATTTTGACGTTTAATTATTAAACGTCAAAATTTAAATTAATTTAAATCAAATCAAATCGCAATTAAAATAAACGAGTTCTTATAGTTGCTATTGGATGACCAGTGGAAATATATGGCTATGCGCATGATATTGCGCAGTTTAACATCTTAAGAATAAGAATTACTTAAGCATAAAAAATACTTAATCGCGATTAAGTACTATTCGTGTTTCACCAACTATTTAAACTCAGTTTTTATCAACAAAACGAGATTTTCTAATAACCGACATATTTCGAGCGTTTACCAAATTAAACACGATTTTGTTGTATAGATTTTTTTTTGATATAATAGATAATAAAATTTTTTTCTCAATTTTGATATATAATGCATTGGAATTGATCCAAGGCATAACATATGTCAGAGCATGTGGTTATCTGAAAAATGGCCCGAAAAATGGACTATACCTTTCCTAATCCCAATAATACACAAAAAAAGAAACTCGACACTATGCAATAACTGATGAACCATACATAGCACTGGTCTTTCGGGCAAGTACCTAAGGTTTATGGTACATATACTAGCCGAAAGACCTAAATCCGTTCTTCTTCCAAAAATCGCGAAGGAACAATCAGGCTTTGTACCAGGAAATAGTTTGCGAGAAATTCTAAACATTAGACAAATAATTGAGAAAGTAGGAGAGTTCATAATGGCTTGGGTACTGTAGGGACGAATATTGTCTCTCATTATATTTAACATATTACGGAATACATCATGCTGCTGGTCTTGGAGAACTGGAATGGAGGAGTTGCAGTCGGTCGAAGGACAATTATCAACTTACGATATGCAGAAGACACTGTTATACTAAGAACAGAAAAACAAGATATTACGAGCACCATAGAAAAGCTGGCAGAAGAAACCAGGAAATATGGGCTAGAAATAAATAACTCGAAGATAAAAATCAATATTATAGAGAGAACCAACAATAATAATTAACCTCTGATACAAAGAGTGGCCGGGTTTGCGGTAGTTGACAGTTTCCAATGTTTACTAGGTTCGACAATAGGTGTATGTGAGCTAGAAATTCGAAAACGATTGGTGATTGTCAAAGCATCATACTGACGAAACTAAAGAGATTGTGGAATGATCAAGTCATAACAATAAAAGTTACACTCAAACTTATACAAACATTGATATTCTCAATCGCAACTTTCGTAACTAACGTCACGATTATAAAGGAGCTCCACATCAACAAAAAATTGGTCGAAACAGTGAACCAGAGATTTCTAGAATATCTGGGACACGTAGAAAGAAGAACAAATACTATGGAAAGATTGATTGTGAAGGGAAAAGCGTAAAGAAGTAGTCCACGAGCAAGATTGTCGACGTGTTGTGGGAACCGTGATACTTACCGTTCCAGACACACGACACACTATCCAGACAGAATCAAATTCTATGCATCGCTTTTTCAGAAATAGAAAATAAAATTCTAGAGATTCGGGTGGTATTTTACAATATTGCAAGTAATGAACAGACCCCACGTAAAAATTTCAAGCCTGGAGAGTGGAAACTCAGCGAATTTTAGAAAAACTATGGAAAGGGTTAATCGTTGCAGCAATATGTAATAAATTAATATGTCGAGTTTAATGCATAATGCCAATTCATAATAAACTATTTTTGTTAAAAAAATTTTTCGCCGTGGTAAATAAACTAATGTTTTAATTTAAATCTAGCACAACATGTTTCGTGTGACTGCCCATATCTGTAGAAACGTTATTTTAGAAAGATTGAATTATAAAAATTAGTTAAAATTTCTTATAATTTTAAAATAAATTTTTAAATATGAAGTATTTGACAACGTTCTATTGAGTGAAGGGCGCCTTCTTTATTTTTAATAAATTTTAAAAACCAAGATTAACAAAATCGTAGATAAAAATTAAACTTCAAAACTTTATCGAGATTTTTGGAGTCGCGTCCCACCAGTGCTTAAATAATCGCGATTAAGTAAAACACGTTTCCGTAGACATAAAATAATATTTTATTTGTCAAGCAACAAATGTCTTGATTGTAAATTTTGTTAAATAATTATTATTATAAAACAATTTGATTACTTTCTTAATTTTCATTGCTATTGCTATCAAATATAACATAGGTTATGTTAATAAATGTTCAGAATCCAGTAGGTTTTTGAAAAACTCGATTGATTGATAAAATCGAGTAGTTGTAAAAATAGTAATTTATGGGACTAGTGAGTAAAGATACATTTTATCCACGAACGGAAAGCTTAGCACACGAGGCAACGCCGAGTTTTGTCTAAAAACTCAAAGTGGACTTTTATCCACTAGGGAGCGAAAAATCACTTTAGCTCACTAGTGGACAAAAGTCCACTTTGACGTTCGAAAATGTCAATGTAAAAGTTATTTTACTTGCAGGTATTGGATAAAAGTAGTTGGTGAAACACGAATTGGTTTTAATCGCGATAAAGTATCCATTACCTTGGTGATCTACCAAGTTTTGTCTAAAACTCGATATTTTTGTGTCTGGTGGGATTGGCCCTTAAGCTTACATACTTATAACTTTTATATTGCTATAAACTTGTATACTATTTCATTGCCTAACGCAATAATTATAGTTAGAACAATTAAAGTAAATGTTAGTTACTAAATTTTGAATTAATTACAGTGACTCGCAGAAGTTTTCGGACGCTCCTATGATACTAATTAATGTAAATTGAACATTTTGAAACCTCTCTTTTTCATATAAAAATCCATTTACAGCAAAACGTTTTAGACATTTTTTGTTACAAATTTCATTGCCTTCAATTTTGTTTATCTTAATTTTTTTATTTTGTCGCGCCGTTTTTGATTAACAGTGATTTAAACAACTCTGTAAAGCACAAAAAATATTGTCTCCTATATCTCGGAAACGGTGCGATAAAATAGAAAAATGTATAGGTACAAAACTGTAGAGAATAAAATTTACAAGAAACTATGCTTATTAATATTTTAATTTTTTTGCACCGTTTCCGAGATATTGATGACAATATTTTTTGCATTTTACATACTTGTTTAAGTCGCTCAGTCGAAAACGGCGCGACCAAATAAAAAAATTTATATGAACAAAATTGAAGATGATCAAATTTGCAACAATTTTAATGTCTAAAAAGTTTTGTTGTAAAATCCATTTTTATACGAGAAAAAGCGGCTTCAAAATGTCCAATGCACATTGGTAATATAGGGGTTATATTAATAACCCTTAAACGGTAGGTGGTATACTTACCACATTTGTGCACAGCAAAGTTTATGTTAAAACGGTAAACTCTGTGTACTTAACTCATTTTTGAAAAAAAATGTACTTACCACTTTTGTGCTCTATACCGTCGATATATCAAAACCATTGATTAAAAGTAAGATTGCACAATTGTGCTATTTTATGTAACAATATTGTTTAATTAGGATTCCTCCAAATTATTGTAGGCTTTTAAAATAATAATTGTATTACTGAAATAATTAGAAATGATTATTATTAAAAATCAAATTAGACAATTAGAATTATTATGAAAAGCACATGAGCACTTATACATAATAAAGTCAGAGTACAAAACTTAATTAATTAAGTTAAAAGTTACTTAAAATTACACTTTGAATTTCTGCAAGTCACATAAAAGCTTCTTCTAGGTCGGCAGGAGCAGCAGCCTTAACTGCTCAAAATTTCAAGATTAAAAAGTATGCTGGTCTGCGTGACCACTATGAATTTTTAGGCTTTGCGGTGGAGACTCTTGGTGCATGGTCATCGGACTCAAAGGATTTTGCTAATGAGATTGGCAAAAGTTTAATTGAGAAATCCGGTGACCCTCGTGCTAAGTCTTTTTTTGTTCAACGCATTAGCCTGGAAATTCAAAGGGGTAATGCGGCCAGCATATTAGGAACTTTTGGTAATCCAGCCGAGTTAGATGAAATTTTTTATTTATAGTTTTGTAGGTTTGAATTTTGTTATATTTTATAGTTGTTTCTTTATATTACATTAAAATTTAAAAATCGTCACTAATGTAATTGATTTATTGAGCTCACAGGGTAAAAATGGTGAAAATGTCCATATCAAAAGTTACATTAGAAAGTAAAAACAGCATTAGAAACGAATATTCCATATTATAGTCAAAATTAATTACAAGTTTATATTTGTATCTCAAAAAATATTTGGGCAAATTTAAAACGTATACGCAGTGCCATTATAGTAATAATATTGAAGATCTTGCAGCAAGAAGGATGTAACTCCACTTTTATTAGTTTTGAGGTATCTAATAAAGACTATTTTGAAAAAGTCAGTCTTGTATGCAACACAAGCAAATGCGTACGTGTGCTGATATCAAAGAAGGTATTCCCCAATCTTCCAAAAGATCGATTACAAACTGATCACCCATGTCATAATAAGCGAAGAAGAGCACCTAGTATCAGTTAAAAGTTATATTAAACATAGGTGGTAATAATAATATTGATATGGATTAGTTATTAACATGTGAAATTATTTACTAAATACAATTAATTCTTTACGTGTTATAAAAATTAATGATTGAAAGTGCTTACTGTTTATTTATGAGAAAAATATGCAAATTAAGTGAAATAGTTTGCTACACATGGGCACAGGTGTTTCGAATTTCGGATTCTCATCAGGCAAACCTGGAAAATATTACTAACGCGCACAGTATTCAATTCAATATGATAGAAAAAATAAAAATTCAAAATTATTTGACATTTCTTTAAAATAAAAATAAAATTCTACCTAACTTGATTCCAAAATGAATAAAAGTTAAAAAAATTTTTGAAAATGTATCTAACCGAGCAAATAAAAAATATATTAATGAAAGCGAACCTAATTATAATTAAATTTGCATATTTTTCTCATAAATAAACAGTAAGCACTTTCAATCATTAATTTTTATAGCATGTAAAGAATTAATATTGTATTTGGTAATAATAATAATAAATAATAAAAGTAATACCTAATTGAATATAGTTATGTGATATTTTCCAATTGCTTAATGTTTTTAATATTTATAAATTAAGTTGTTTTTATTAGTACTAATAATTATATTAGCATTTTTATATTAGCATTATATTCGCAAATTTTTAAATCAGAGTTTTTGTTACTTTTTTTATGCCAATACAAAGAAAAAGTTCTAAATTTAATAATAAAACTACTTTTTTGCAAATCCGGGGGTAAAGTACTTACTTTACACCCCGATTTGCGGATGTAAAGTGGCACTTTTTTTCCCTAGGGCAATAAAGAGGTTTTTTTGTCCTAGGCAAATAATGAAGTCACCAGATGACTGTTAAATGTCACTAGAAGAAAAAAGCAACTAAAGAATTTTTTAATTATCATTTTCTGTAACATTTACATTTATGTGAATCTGGCCGTAATTAGTAATTCCAAACAATTTTCCTAAATCCGGCGAGGCTTCACCTTCAAAGGCGACGGGCTTCAATTCACATCTGCTATGCACAAATTCCGACCTACAATATTAAGTAAATTAGTGATTAAACAAAAAAAAAATAAAAATTGCTTACTTTAACCACCGATAAATTCTGGCAAGGCGCTTCTTTTAACCCTACAGTGCATACGTAAATAAAAGTCACAGCAGAGTGCCTGTCAGGTCTATGCTTTAGATATGTTTGGATATTTTAGGAAAATAAGATAATTTTATAATCTATTAAACTATATCAAAATAAAATATTAAAAACTAGCAAAATTATTGAAATAAATCAAACAAAATACGAAATTTTCAAAATGTCAACATCGCCCGAATTCTTTTAAATATTATCAGAACGGGTTGGATAATAATAATGAGCATGTTGCAAATAAATACATTTGTCACACTTTTCACAGAATTTACGACTTTTCCTTCTTTTGGAGCAAAAGACACCGTCTCTTCTTGTATTGAACGAAGTGTAGTTCCAAAGCCCTTTTATTGGCTATCAATTCAAGTTTTTTAAACACATGTTGATGTCTTTTCATATTTTAAACAGCTACTAATTTTGTTCATCGGTGAAAAATGATGAATTTTTCATCAATATGATAAACCATTTTTTTTTTTTTCAGTGAATGGTGAAATTTATTTAAACGGTTCTTTTCTTATCTTCGTTTAAATGTTCACTAATGCCTGCTAGGCCCTACGTATGCACTGGAGGGTTAAAAAATGTTGCCACGTAGTCAGAGGTTAGAACACGTGATTTTTTCGGCACCTATACCCTTCGTTTTTTCGTTTCATAAAAGCGGATAGCTTGTGGAAATTTCTTCGGTGAAACAATCGGCCAATTCATTTTTATTATACCACTGCACAAAACTGTCGTACTGTTTTCCCGTTCATGACACGTCTTGCTAATTCAAAGGAACAAATACAAATGAACGGTTGGTGCATAATGTACTATTATGAACCTAAGTTCATATTTGAATTTTAGGCGCGCTGAGAATCGGTAGCGCCCACAAGTTAGGTGCAAACTGCACATCGGTCCCGATAATATTTTTACTAAATCGCTGTTATTGAAAGTTGGAGGTAGAGTCATGTGGGGCAACTGTACGCAATTTTTACTAAATTGCTTTCAGAATAAAAGTTTTAGTTGATTGCAAACAAAACAACGTTTATTCTAATGTAATAAACCTTTGTTAGCAACAATCTATATGTATATAAAAAGGAGTGTGAAAATTTCACGATAATTCATCAATTGAGAACGGTTCGACGGATTGGCTGATTTTTTGGTGAGTTGTTGTCTATATCTCTGACAAGGTTTATATGCAAAAAAAAGTTTGAAATTCGCGAAACAAATGTAAAAATTTTAACATTAGCGAGTTTATTTGATTATCACCCTGTAGAATAAAGCTACGTCAGGTACTACCTACCTGAGGTAATATTTACCTACTGGAAATACTCCCCCGATGGTCGTTAGAGGGCGTTATCTAAATACATCACAAATTATGTTTTTACCGAACAGTGAAAACAGTGAAAAGTAGAAGTTCAGAGTAAATACGATTAAAAGCGATATACCGCAAACACAAACAAACGAATGACTGATATTAAGATCAAGCTGAATTCACAAATAATTAAATCCAAAATTAAAGTGGCCAACAGTGGCTAAATCAAGTTATTAAAAATTATAACAACCCTCCCAGTATGGCGAACAAACACCCGATCAATATTATGGTAACCCCTGACGAGGATCAAAAATCAGAAAATTCAAATCCCACTGATATGAACATGAAAGAAGACCCTCCATCTATCGCTGCAATCAAAACCTTCAACCGATACGGTATCCTGGCGACCATCCCGGAACCCAAAAACACAGATGAAGGAAATTTGACGACGCCACGGCCAGTTATAGAAGACCAATCAAGCCCAAACCAACAGTATCTAAATTATTAAAGGCTACTAAACCAACAACCTCAAAACCTTCACCAATCATCCTCACTCATCACATTGGCGATCCAACGAGATTCCAAATCCAGTGCAAATCTTTAACCAGCAATCCCATTACATTCCAAACACGGCGTGGTGAAACCTGGATTCACACGCAAAACATAGAAGACTTTTGAAAATTGAAGACCGATCTATTTGGAGAATCTATTTGGTATCTATACCTGGATACACTTTTACTCCCGTCAAAGACCGAACCATGAAGATAGTACTGAAAGGATCCGAGTACCTAACCGAAGAGATGATAAAGTCCGAACTAGCTCTACACAAGCTCGTCCCAACCCACATCCTCAATATGGAAACGAAGTACTGACTAAATTCAGGCTCTTACCTACTGCAATTCCCATCGGACATCACAGCGCAACAACTCCGTGCCTTAAAGAGTATCGAATCCAACTACGTACACTGGCAAGAATACTCCAAAAGAACTACCAGGACCCAATGCCACCGATGCCAGAACTACGGGCACGGCTCAGGAAACTACAACCTCAACCCGAGGTGTGTGAAGTGCACCGGAAACCACACCACACAAAATTGCCCACGAATAGAAAAGGACGAAAACGTCAAATCTTGAAACCGTGGATAAAATCACGCCGCCAATTACAAAAACTGTTCAACCTATCTGAACTAATCGCAAAAGGTAAGTACAAAAATTCAGCGTCATACAACTAAAAACAACCTCCTAGCAACACCCAAACAGCCAAAATTACCAAAACTTTAACATTTAAAACCAATGGTTTCCTCAACTTCCCACTCCTCGTCAAGCACCACAAACATTCACTCCCATAATTATCTCAAATAACTACACGCGCAACCTAAACCCTCCCGAGCAACGACAACCAATCGGCAGCCCGGGCGTCAATGCAAATCCAAACGATATAAAAACCTTGTTCGAGGAAATCAAAAGACTAAACGAAACAGTAAATATAAGCAAACTCATCACAATTGTTCGAGAAATGAAAGCCAGACTCGCTGGCGTAAATGACATTATGTCACAAATCCAAATTCTTTCAGAAATCTCAAATTCAAATCCAAAACTAGACCCAACCTCAAACTATTAACTTAGAACGCAAACGGGTTGCGCAACAAGGTCAATGAACTCCATACTTTAACCCATCAAATCAATCCCGACTTCATTTTAATCCAGGAAACTAGGTTAAACAAACAAATCCCTACACGCATCCCTCTCTAAATCGCCATTAATCAGCCAAGAACCCGCAACGGTGGTTTACTCATTTACGTCGCGGACGAATTAAAAGCGACTGCGATACAAACAAACACGCCAACCGCGGAAACACAAGCTGTCACCATACACGGCCTCACTATCGTAAACTTCTACATTTCGCCGGGCGACACAGTTGACCCAGCCGAACTGGATCAACTACTGCACCTCGGAAACCAAGTTGCAATCGCGGGTGATTTTAATACCCAACGTCCGGATTGGAACAACCAATCCACGAAGTCTAACGGCACCCGACTTCACGACTACATCAACCCCAACCCCGTTTTATTAGCGTATTTCACAAATGACTTCACGTATCACCCTTACATAATCCCTCAACAATAGATCTAACTCTATCGACCAACATTGCCATACACGGCGCGACAACGCTAAATAAACTAAGCTCCGACCATCTACCAGTACTTATCAAAATAGGGAATCTACAACTCCCAATATTTCCACCACAACCTCTGTGCACCACCAATTGAAAAAAATTTAAACGCGACATACTTGACACCCCACTTAACTCAAAAATCCAAACAAACGCCGAAATCGGCAAAGCCATCAGTACCTTCATGAAAAATTTAACAGATATTTATAATAACAATACTAAAGAAACTCCTCTATCACTCGAGCTCACCCTTCCTCCTGACCTAATACAAAAAATTAAAAATAAAAATAAACTTCGGAAAATCTAATAACGCTATCGCTTTCCGGCCATCAAAATTCAAATTAATAAACTCACTAACAATATCAATAATTCCGTTTCAAAAAGCAAAAGCCTAAAATGGGAGAAAGCGCTTTCCGACATCACTCCCCAAAATCCCAAAAAACTTTGGGCTATCGTTAAAGCTCTCAAAGGAAAAAATTCTAGTACCCTTATGCCACCTCTACAAACTTCTTCAGGTCTCAAAAGTACTAATATGGACAGGGCCTATTTTTAACTGAATTGAGCCCTAGGTTCTGGAAAATTTTCGGGCCCCTTATATTCGAGTGTAACTAATAGCATCGAAGGCCCAATTTTAGGGTTCTTTTATCAGTATTTGTTTTTTATTTTATGATTTTATGATCTCTCTTTTCGGGCCCTTCTAGGCTTAGTACGCCTATTGGTAAAATAGGCCATGAACATGGACAAATCAAACGCCATAGCCAACACTTACTTAGAAAACCACAGGCTCACCGAAAACTTATCAAACCCCCAAACTAAAAATATGGTCCAACAATCCCTACTCTCGTTTCAACAGACATCTATCACAACACCTCCCAACAACTTGACTAATCCTAAAGAAATAAAAAATTCATCAATTTATTGAAAAACGTAGCTCCTGGACACGACAAAATTACATCACAAATTCTCAAACGGCTACCCAAGAAACCGATCCTCCAAATCTATTATATTATGAATCAGTGCCTCAAAAACCAACACTTTCCGTCCGCTTGGAAACAAGCTATAGTTATCCCAATCCTCAAGACAGCAAAACCCAGATACATCCCGTCTCGTGTCAACCCTCTCTAAGGTTCTAGTAAAAATTATACTTGCACGGCTTAAACAGCACTTCCTTCCCGAACAATTTGGATTCCGGTCAAACCACAGTACGAAACTCCAACTCGCGCGGCTTGTCAATATCATCACGGTCAATTTTAACCTCAAAAGATCAACGGGAGTTACAACACTAGACATCGAAAAAGCGTTCGATACTATTTGGCACGACGGGTTAATCCATAAACTCATTGTAAAAAAACTTCCCCTCCATCTAATCAAAATCATACAAAGCTTTCTCTACAAACGCTCCTACCAAATACTTGTTAGTCACTGCTTATCAAATTCCCACCCAATTCCCGCAGGGGTTCCGCAAGGATCAGTCCTTGCTCCCACCCTCTTTTCCTACTATGTAAATGACATCCCAAAACACCACAACACCCAAATAGCACTATTCGCGGATGACACCGCGATCGTATCGAAAGGAACAAAAAGAAACCACACCACCTCGCATCTACAACGCCATCTGGACGAACTGGAGCTCTACTACCACCGCTGGAAAATCAAATTAAATTCCGACAAAACCACATTAACCATATTCTCCCACAAACGCAACCAAGCCACTAAAAAATTACAAATTAATAATACTGACAGCAAGCACACTGCCTCCATCAAGTACTTAGGTGTTACGCTCGACGAGAAACTCACTTTCAAGGAACACTGCGCACCAACGGCCAAAAAAGCAAATTCGGCATACTACTCACTTTACCCCCTTCTCCATCACCAAAACAAACTCCCGCTTAAGACCAAACTCCAGCTATATAATTCTATGATCCGCCCAATTCTCCTTTACGCGTCGCCGGTATGGAGCAAAACCGCTAATTCCAACTCAAACTAATTTCAAAGGTCACAAAACAAATGTCTCAGACTAATCACCGGATCCCCAATGACTACGGAAATTTGCGAACTACACAGATACGCAAACAACACACCCACATTACGGGCCGAAATAAAACTCATCTCGATACAATTTTTTACCGAAACCATCTCCCGAAATCCACTCACAAAAGACATCGCAAACATACGCAACTCCACCGAGCGCTTTAGAATTAAACACAAGCTCATACATAATATCCTCATGGAAATTGGCATTAAGAAAATTCAATCTATCTACTACATGACGCTGGGTTTTTGTACTCTATTTTTCTCCCGGACAAGTTTACTTTTTACTATCACCAAAATCGCAACACGTAACATAAACCTCAACAGTCCGATAAATTGGTTTAATAACAATAGGCGCGGACTTATATAATCAAAACTAATTTGTATTTGTTAAATTTATTTATTTTAATAAAGAGTTTAAAATGGAAAAAAAATGAAGTAAATTGGGCATTGACGTCATTGCCCGGCTATTTACGCTGGCCATTAACGTCATTGACCGGCCATTATATATTATATATCCATATTATGAAATAACTACTATAAAGAACAGCAAAATGGCGATTTAGATTTGACAGCCAACTGGCTAGTGATATTTACGGAGCTACATAATAATATGTTATATTCATTGTATTATAATATTATAATAATATAATCTTTTATTAACAAAAATAATAAAAATTAAAAAATAATGAAATAAAATGTTTTACATTAATCATTTTTATTCTGGCACGGGAGTGACCCATGGCACTCAGAATTGCAAAAATTTGTTTGCTGGCGCGACACGCACATTTATTATTTTTTATAACTTTTCAGTATCCCTTAATAACTGGTATTAATTGCAATGGCATATTAGTGGTGATTATGTAAGAAAAATGTTAAATATTAACGTGTGCTAAAATTTTAAAGTGATGTTAATTTTAATTCCAATTCTATAAACAACAATTAACATGATGTTAGAATTTTAACATAAATAACCAAATAACCAATCAAAATAATTATTTTGCTAATAATCAGCAAACTAGCGAAGCAAATGTGCAAATGTTATGTTTTGACATTTGTAATTTTTATAATTATAATATTTTCGTCAAAAACAATTCTTTTTATAATACATAGTCGAATAAATTTAATGTTTATTTAATGTTTACCAGTTCCTGTATTCCAAGGTCCGAATCCGAATACTAAGCAGTATTGGACCTAATTTATTTTATTCAAAACTTGAATTGTTTTAAATTTAAATATACTAGTTTTGTATATCAATTAACCAAATACCAATTCATTATCCAAAAATTCTAGTTTATATTTCAAAATTTTAGACTAATAGTTTTACAAAATAATCGAAAATGCACTTACTCAAAACAATAGTAGATTGTCTTTTCGGATTAAATGTAAAATTTTTTTCGGCGAGCAATTTTTGAATTTGCGAGTATTTATTATGCAATAAAATTAAATTCTAGATCATTTAATATGTGAAATATTTTAAAATTTATATTACTTTAAACATTTTCGACCAAGAACCGTGGACCTTTTTGGCAAACAATTAATACCCGACTAATTTTTTGTAAGTGGCTTTATTTTATCGAGACGCCCAACTTTTTCCTCTGCGAAAATTATGGAAACAGGTAGCAGGTGTAAATCAAGTTGATTTGGTGATTATGAAAACTTGATTAATACCAGTTAATTTTTTAACTAAACGTTGAGATCAAATTAGCATAATTAAATGGTCACATTGTCCTACAAATAAATTGGTAGGTTTTTCCAGTCCTACACTGGAAAGTTGTCGATCTTACCGTAATACCTGTCATTTAAAACCTTTTTTTGACATATAAAAATGGCTTTTACAGCAAAACTTTTTAAAACACAAAAAATATTGTCATCTACATCTCGGAAACGGTGTGATAAAATATAAAATTTTGAGAAGAAATGCATATTCATTTTTCATTTCGTTGCACCGTTTCTGAGATACAGATGATAATATTTTTTGTATTTTACAGAAGTTGCAGTCAGTCAAAAACAGAACGACAAAATAGAAAAATGTATAAGTACAAAATTGAAGAAAATTGACTCCGAGATCCACCCACGGTAATTTTCAAATACACTTTTACTTCATCAGTAACTTTACCAAAAAAAAACGACTTTATGTTTGTTTGGATTAAGTTCTAATGAATATTTACTTAAGCCTTTATACAACAAATGCAGGTGATTATTAATGACTCTACATGCGTCCTTTACATCATGTGGATATAAGGATATCCACTAAGAATAAGAAGAGATAGATAGATAGAGAGCAGCAAAGGTGCCAGAATAGACCCCTGTGGAACACCAGATGAAACAGATAGAGGTTCCGAGATAATACTTTCAAAGTCACGCGCTGACTCCTGTCAGATAGGAACCCAGTTACGAGCTGAAGAGCACCCTCCGTTAAACCGAAAAACTGTGTCAAATGCTTTACTGTAATCTAAAAGAACGAGAAGAGTCACCATACCCTTGTCAGCAGCATTGATTATATCATTTGTAACACCAAGCATATTGCTGTGGTGCAACTGTGCAGAGATCTAAATCCAGACTGCACACTCTAAATATCCTCTTAACTGTTTCTCCATAATTCGTTTAACCAGTTTGGAAAAGACACTCAATAGGCTTATGGGTCTCAAATGTGAAAACTCAGAAAGTGGCCTCACTTTAGGCAATGATTTCTTCCATGTACACATGAGGGAATACACCTTCAAGTAGACGTGAATTAATGATGTGTGTGATAAATGGGTAAATATATGGACTGCACATCAGTTCAAGAAGAAAAATGTTAAGCCCATCCGCACCAGTCTCCAAATATACTTAATGGAAGAAATTATCTGGCTAACGTCAAACACTTCAATTAATTTCAAGCTGAATTTAGTAGTGTTAGGTTTGAATGTATTTCTGCTGAAATGATCGATAAATTCGTCATCAGACAAACAATTTTTTAATATAATTTTTCTTAGTAAAAGCTAAATAATACACAAATTAGCAACACAATTTTATTGGTAACCAGTAAGATTAAAAATACAGCTAGTGATATTAATCATTTCACATTTATACAGTTTTTTAATTTTTCGGATAATCTATTGGAGTATACAATTCAAAATAGGCGTCAATCTCCATTATTAGTTGATTCAAATATAAGAAGTGTACTTGGAATTTAAACTTACCATTGGGAATAAGTGGAGGAAGATAACTTGCATCAGGAACAAAATTGCATACATGATAAATCACATTCTATAAAAAGCATCTTTTAGTATAAATAGGTAATACTTATATGTACACATTATTGTATAAAAAAAGTTTTGTAAATACCTTGTAAAAGTAACAGCTCGTCATGTTACCACAACTTGCCATTTTCCGTGCTCCTGCTACATTAGCTTGGTAGGCTTTATTCAAATTGACTTGAAAACGAATCGGAAAGTGGCGATATTGATTACTCAGTAACTTATAAGCTTGGACAAGAATCTAAAATCAAATTCATTTCATTTCTGCCTTCTTGAATATAAGACCAATGCAACTGTGGCAATGGTTAATCTATGGTAAAAATACTACTGGTTACGTTAAAAATATATTTTACCTCCATTCTATCAGATAAATCCTTTTTAAATTTTACAGTAAGATTGTGGGCCTTTGCAGTTCTGTTATATTTGAATGTAATCAGCTTTAGTATTTCACAATAACTTTTATCGTAATTTACCACTTGCATCCAAACGTCTTTAATTTTATAGTCCTTCTGATGAAACTAAAATTTAAATCAAAATAAAATGTTAATAAAACTAAAAGAATATTTTTACTTTTGATAATAAGTCATCATTA
Organism: Cantharis nigra; assembly: GCA_958510845.1. Taxonomy (NCBI): domain Eukaryota; kingdom Metazoa; phylum Arthropoda; class Insecta; order Coleoptera; family Cantharidae; genus Cantharis; species Cantharis nigra. Next base: position 18,409,803 of record OY294029.1, read on the forward strand.
CAAATGGAATCTTCGATTAGACAAATTAGAACAACAAAATTATTATTTTCATGCTAGATGCTACAAAACTTCAGTAATATTTTGTACTAGAATAAAAATCTGATTCCGCAGTAAATAAATTATTAAAGTTTTGGATACAAACGATTTGCTTTATTACAGTAGAATAAATGTATAGTTCCTGTATACCAAGGACCAAATTCACAATATAGAGTATTATTGGACATAATTTATTTTATTCAAAACTTGTTTTGCTTTAAATTTAAATATAGTTTATTTTTAGTTTTTTTTTTCTCAATTTTTTTTATCTTAATTTCTATCAATACATTTGAATTCAGTACTTTTTTATAGTACTATTTTAATTGCTTTTTTTGCTTTTAGGATCTTTTTTTTAGAAAGTTAGGGCGAATCCCATCAGACAAAAAAAATCAAATATTGCATGTGTTACCAAGGTAATATAACAAGTTTTGTCTAAAACTCGATTTTTTCTGTCTGGTGGGATTGGCCCTTAGTTGAAACAAGGAAAATATCTCAAGTTTTAGGATCAACTTTAGGATCGGGATAAGCTTTGGTAATTAAAAATGTTAGAGCTAGCGGTTCTATTAGAGCTGCATGTAGGAAATATATAAAATCCCAGGAGCAACTTTGAAGGACAAACTGAACGTGTTTAAACCTCATCCAAAGACAATATTCAGGATTTTTGTTCAAACTAAATTGCTAAAATAAAATATTTACAAGATTATATAATTTAATCCATCTAATTCCGTGCATATGGGTGATTCCATATCTTTAGCCCAGTTTATTCTTCTTAAAAGAGTATCTGAAGGTGTAAATATTTTTTCTATAACGTTACAAACAACGGAAATATCGACATTTAACAAAAAGTCGAAAAAGCGAACTTTTGGCCATAACTCGAAAACGAAAAAGGATAGCGAATTCCGGTTTTGGCCATTCAGCTTTTCTCAAAAAACGAGATCGAGGATGCGCCATCCATATTTCGATATCTCCTACAATTACTTTTTTTCTCATAAGAAGCATCGAAATTGAGCCACCCTGTACAGGGTGGCTCAATTTCGATCCTTCTTATGGGGAAATCGGTAACTATAGGAGATATCAAAAAATGGATGGCGCATCCTCGATCTCTTTTTTGAAAAAATCTGAATGGTCAAAACCGAAATTCGCTATCTTTTTTCGTTTTCGAGTTATGGCCAAAAGTTCGCTTTCTCGGCTTTTAGTTAAATGTGGATATCTCGGTTGTTTGTAACGTTATAGAAAAACTATTTACACCTTCTTCAGACACCTTTTTAAGGAGAATAAACTGAGCTAAAGAAATTTTAAATATTTTCATTTGTTTCCGAGTTATAATATAAAGTTGTGTTTTTTTAAATAAAAACCTTAGATAGCTATGACATATTTAAATAGAGTTTTTTATCCTCTTTTTAATGATGTATAACATGTAGGGTCTATTATTTCAGTTTCATCCCGTTATATTAAAAAATGTTAAATAAAAATAAAAGACGATCGAAAAATTAAATTTTGGCTTTGACTAAATAAAATACTATACAAAATCATTATTAAGTAATGATTTATTCACAAACAATTGCCTCCAGTTTATTTTTAATAGGCATTTTTAGTACCTACTTAAAAAATTTCTATTTCGTAGCTATTTACCTATTATTTCACAAGAGTGTCAAATTCCTTATGAAAACTATGGTAAATATGATAATGTTATAAGAATAAAAAAAGATTGACAGTTTAGTATAATACTAAATTAAACAAAATTATAAATTCTACCATTATACTAAATAGTCAAACTGATATCCATTGTTTGCAATGCATAAATTGCATTGCGTATGTGAACATTCGATAGTCATATTTTTTTATATCATATTATTCGTAGTTTGCATAAGCCATTTGACACTATTTTGAAATAATAGGTAAACAGGTAGTACTAAATAGAAATAGGTATAGGGAATAGGTACTAAAAGACACATATTAAAAACAACTGAAGGCAATTGTTTTGTAATGTCTACAGTATAGCGTTTTGTTTTGACAAAATACGTATAGTATTTTATTTAGTCAAAGCTAAAATTTAATTTTTCGATCGTCTTTTATTTTTATTTAACATTTTTTAATATAACGGGATGAAACTGAAATAATAGACCCTACATGTTATATATCATTGAAAAGAGGATAAAAACCTCTATTTAAATATGTCATAGCTATCTAGGGTTTTTATTTAAAAAAACACAACTTTATATTATAACTCGGAAACAAATGAAAATATTTAAAATTTCTTTAGCTCAGTTTATTCTCCTTAAAAAAGTGTCTGAAGAAGGTGTAAATATTTTTTCTATAACGTTACAAACAATCGAGATATCCACATTTAACTAAAAGCCGAGAAAGCGAACTTTTGGCCATAACTCGAAAACGAAAAAAGATAGCGAATTTCGGTTTTGGCCATTCAGATTTTTTCAAAAAAAGAGATCGAGGATACGCCATCCATTTTTTGATATCTCCTATAGTTACCGATTTCCCCATAAGAAGGATCGAAATTGAGCCACCCTGTACATCTGGACAGCAAGTTAACTTGGGCGCACCATATAAACAAAAAATTAAACCAGGTGGTTTATTTTCGCTGGTTAGTGAGCTTTGAAATATTCTATCCAGCACGAAGTATAATTTTGAATCATTATTTATGACTATAACATTAAAATAAATCGTACTGGATTTTGTTTTTCGAAAATAATAATTCATCATGGCAGGAAATATGATGCTTAAAACAAATAATTCGTATTACTAACTACCTATTTTTAACAATTTTTTTATCTTATTTAAATATATTATGTGAAATCCTTGAGTTAATCCCTTGTATTTTAATTATAGTATTATTATACGCTTCAGTTTTTCTGTAAGACGTTGGTTTCTTGGTTCTCAAGAAAAACAAAGAAATAAACTTAGCCGTTGGCAAGCTTAAATTTACAAATTGCTTTAAAAAGAGGTACTTTCCAAAGGCTTAGACTTGGACAAACATTTTATTTAAATAATTTCTCTTAGTAAAAGCTAAAAATAATAATCAATAAGCAAACAAATTTTATTAGTGAGTAAGCTCAAACATGCAGTTAGTGATATTAATCCATTGCACATAGTTGTACAGTTTTTTAATTTTTCGGATAATCTCTTGGGGTATACAATTCAAAATAAGCGTGGATCTCATCTATTGGTTGATTCAAATATAGAAATTGTACTTGGGCTTTAAATTTACCATTAGGAATAAGTGGGGAAGATAACTTGCATCAGGATCATAATTGCAGGCATGATAAAGTACATCCTATAAAAAGTAAGTGTTAGTATAAATAATAATATCATACTACACTGTAAAAAAAACAGTTTTGCAAATACCTTGTAAAAGTAACCGCTTGTTATGTTATCACAACTTGAAATTTTCCGTGCTCCTGCTACATTAGCTTGGTAAGCTTTATTCAAATTGACTTGAAAACGAATTGGAAAGTGGCGATATTCATTGCTAGACAAGAATCTAAAATCAAATTTATTTTATTTGTACTTACCCTTTGGAATATAATATAATATGCTAATGTGGTATATTTAATCTATGGTAGAACTAAAAATTTTACCTCTGTTTTATCAAATAAATCCTTTTTAAATTTTACAGTAACATTGTGGGCTGTTGTGGTTCTATTATTATTTGAATGTAATCAGATTTAGTATTTCATAATAAATTTTATCATAATTTATCATTTGCATGTAAACGTCTTTCATTTTATAGCCTTTTTGATGAAACTAAAATTATAAATAATAATAATAACTTTATTTAGTAATATTTTACCATTATCATCACAATGACAAATATATACACACAAATTCATTTTACAAAAAAATTTAATTAAACTATCTAAAAAACTTCCCAAGCAACATAATCTATCAAACTTAATCCACTACAGAGAATCATATTTTGAGCCCTTTTTTCTGAACAAATGCAGCCTAAAGTCACACATATTACGCACAATATCTACCACATAAGCAATGCTACTGCACTAGGAAACTACCCATGTTTCACTTTGAACAGAAAAATTAATACATTAACAACTAATCTTTGCTATGATTTGCCAAATCAAAATAAAATATTAATAAAATTAAAAGAATGTTTTGTTCAAAACTTGTATTGCTTTAAAAAGTATTGTTTATTTTTAGTTCTTTGTTTTGTTATTTTTATTATGGAACCTAAAACTTCTGATTCGTATTTCAAGATTTTTCACCAGCGCTAATAATCCTAGTATGACAAAAAAATGTCGTCACTTATGCCGCTATACCTCCAATCAAAAGTACCTACACCAAATTTTAACGAAATCTGTTAAAGATTTTTGGAGATTTGTTTGATGTAGGTATATAGTAAATAGTCGCCAAGTAACTTCAAGTCTCATCATAATTCTAATTTCGGAGAGATGATCGATAATGATATTTTATTTCTACTCTGGTATCGAAGTTCTCCCGAGAAAGTGCTAGCTAAAAATTACAAAAAGAAATTCGGAGATTGTTTTGTAAATGAAAAATAAATACTTTTATCGCTATTTTGTTGGTATATACCTATAGCTTGTATTGTTTTGAATTGTTTGTAATTTTTGGAACTTTCAGTTATATCTTTATCACTGACGCGCATGAATGCATTAACAAGAATGTGGTTTGTCCCCCCCCCCATACTATTGCCGCCATTTTGTTTAAAATTATATAAAAATATAAAGATACCGCAATATTATCTGTTTATTCCGTTGCAAAAAGATGTCTAACTATTGTAACTAACAGTAGTGGAACAGACTTGAATCACGACGTCTATAATTATTGATCTTTTCTTGTGATGAAGATAGATTTCTAATTCTTAATTGAACAACATAAATAAACTGATTCTGAATGCAATAAAAATTATTTGTTTATCAGTGGTATTTTTAATTTTCATATTTTACTTTACTTAATCCATCCTTTCTGGAACATGGAGTGGATGTGTTTGTTTTCTACTGTATTATTGACCGTTCAATGCAAAAATATTGTTCTTTAAAGAAATGCTGAATTTGCGGTTCAATTCAATTGGACAAACCTAACAGAATTACATATGATGGCGGAATTCCCATTGTAATAGTCACCATTACACATGGCATTACATACAGCACACAAATTTTCAATCGTTATTAAATTATTTAAATACTGATAACTGTCAGATTAATTATTAAATTTTCGAACGTGTCATAAGTTTCTACAAGCCATCTAACAAATTTTCACAAAAAATAGATAAATTAAGATTTCAGTTAATATTTTATGTAATTTTCTTACTTTTACATTTAGCTCAATTATCTTCACACCAATACTTGTACTTTAAAAGCTTTATTAGCACACAAAATTTGAAGAAAATCGGATGTACATTTCCGGAGATGTGATGACATTTTCATTTTTTAAATTTATTTTATTGTGGTAGCTCTGGCAAAGATTTTTCTGCCAACGTCCAAAAAGTTTGATTGCTATTGACGCAGAAATGCCGAAGAAAATCGACGGACAAGAACTTTTTGCAAGATTTTGAAAAAAACGTAATCTTTTGTTTTCATGTTGAATTAATGATTTTTATCAAATACTTTTAGATGCTGCCAAGTCCTAGGGGGTCATTGTTCCTACATTCAAAATTTGGTTGAGATCCCTTCAGTACTTGATGAGTTATTCACTCTTGAAGTTTCAACTTTGACAGCTTGTAATTTTTGACAGATGACAGATAGAAAGTTAATTTTACCTATTTTGGATAAAGCTTTTTAAGGACTTTAAAATAACCTATCGCAAGACAAAATCGTTTTTAAAAATCTTATGTCATTTTGTTGTAGTGGCACTCCTGATTGACAGATCGCAACGGAAACCTTATTTTCACCTTTCTACCGTGAACCCTACCACCATACCAAATTTGGTCGTGATTGGTTAAACGGTTCAGGAATAAATCGAGAGACAAAATATGACGACAGACCGACAGACCGACACAGAAATTTTTTTTTTAGTTTTTGCAAATCTTTACGTTTCTAAACACGGTGATCTCGAAAATGTTTTAAAAAAAATTTTTAATTTTTTTTCGATTACCTTACCTCAAAAAAAATATTTTTTTTTTTTGATTGGAGGTAAAACATGAAATTATTCTCACCCCAAAGGACTGAACCAGAAGAGAAATCTTTGGTACTTGGGGGTGCAGTATATAAATCAAACAACGAGATACGTCGACGAGTTTCGATTATATTACAATCATCGTTTTTTACTTGCCTACTTTTCGTAATTTTATGTAAAATAGATTTTTATTGTTCTTTTGACTTGTTTTGCCACTAACATATTTTTTGCAATGTTGTAACATTCTTGTTTGAGTGCCAATATGTTCATATTTTTGTAAAGTTCTTTAAAAAATGTTTTGGTGGCGCTGGTATGTTTTGCTTTATCTGTTTGACATTTTACTATTTTTGACATTCATACCATTAAGTCAATGGTTACCATAGGTGATTGATTCTTTTTACAATTATCATCCTATTTTTAATCAATTCTATTTTCTCTTTGTAGTTTTTGAGGATGATTTTAATATAATCGAAACTAGTCGACGTATACCGTTGTTTGATTTGTACTGCACCCCCAAGTACCCAAGATTTCTCTGCTTGTTATGACAAAAAAAATTCCTAAAATATATTAAACAAATTTTTTTTAAGTATTTCATGGGTATCTTTATTAAGCATTAGCAACCTTATATCAATATCTTTATTAATAATCTAATAAAAAATTCACAAAAGTCTAATCCTGCCATTAATACTTAAGAATTCTAGTCAGTAGCTAAAGGACTGAATTTGAAGTACGTAAAAATATTCTCGAATCAAACTCTTGAACAAAACAGTAGTTTTCTATAATATCTAGTATAAAAGAAAATGAAATTTTGTTATTTGGTTTTAGAAATTTAAATACTGGAATATTGAAATTTTTTCTACTTTAGTAAATATATTATTGGGTAATAATATTATTTAGTTTTATAAAACCAATTTTTTTAACCCTTTCAGTGCCGCATTTTCATTTTTAAAGTAAAAAATGTTTTGATTATGTAATTGAATTAAGTGAATTTTTTCAAATGGTTTAAAAAAAAATTTGTTTTGATATCTCAAACCCACTCGAAATTACGAAATGGGTAAGTATACAATTTTACACTTTTGTAATACTCTATTCGTCAAGTAACTAACTTAAAGAATAGAACTTATTAGTTTAAAGTTGTGTAGTTTAAGTTAAAATCAAAATTATAAAATTTATTTTAGGATGCACATTTTTAATAATTATTTATTTTTATATAATTATTAGAGTACGGATTTCTAGCAAATTTGCTGTACATAAATATTAATAGCAAAAGTGTAATTGTTATAAATGTCCATGAATTTAATAAAAATAAGGCATTTAGCGCTAAGTTTTTTATGCTTATATGCTTATTTTGATACTTTTATGCTTAGATTTATTTTTAAGCATTTTTAGTGCTTATTTTAGCTTATTTTCAATAAATTAAAAAAAAAAGTTGCAGTAGATACATAAATACCTACATTTATTTTAGAAACTCACAAAATTTTGTGAGGTAAATATAGGGTGCTTTTTGACTAGCGAATTGAAATTGTCAGACGTTTACGGTTTACCTCTAAAAGAATAAGAGCAATAATATGTTTGAAATTTAAATCACAGCAGGCATTAAATAAAAAGAGCTTTAACTATAAAACTCACTTTTATAAATGCACATTACAGCTAAATTAGTAATTTTTATTACTATTTTTTTCTACTTTATTACTGTTTTTTGTATTACTTTTCAAATAAATTGTATTTTAAAAAAAAATTTTTTAATGCTTATATTTAAGATGAAATCATATTTTCATGCATATAATGGCAATTTTTTGTGCTATTTTAAGCGCTATTTTCACGATTTTTAATGCTTAAAAATCCGTACTCTAATAATTATATTAAGAAGAAAAATATAGAATAAGATAAATTACAAATTTAAAAAAATGAAAACTAACGTAAAAACGTAATTTTAGTCATCTTCTGCTGGTTCTTCGTCTAAGCCAAAGTCAGCCGTCTCATTACCATCTATGAATCCGGTATAAAAATCATGGAATTCTGGAGGAATGAATTTTAACAAATCCAGCAAATCCTTTTTCTTCTCTTTCGTAATAGATCTGCCATTTGGATAGAGATATTGCAGGACAGTAATTTGCGTTATGCTGTCACATCATGCAGGAGGCGCTAATAGAATAGTTCATATTGTGACGTAAATTAAATATGCGGAAGATTTAAAATTAATTTTATCATAAATTTCAGACATTTTCTTTAACTATTCTATAATACAATAATTATTACAGTTACTATAATAACTAAGAAATGTTAATAAGAGTGATAATTATATAATATATTATATTAACAGTAGGAAGTATACGTATTACGATAATTTTTAAATCAATAAATTAAAAACAAAAAATCGCATGACATATTTTTGAAATCTTGGTAAGCATAATATTATTTAATTATAATTTTTTTTATAGTATTAATTTGTTCTTGCTATTGTAAGACAAAATGATTTTTCAAGTTTTATTTATTAATAAGTAAAATTATCAACACTACCATCGAACAGCTGTTAGCAGACATGTAGCATCATATCTGAACTGTACTACTAACGCCATCCTAAGGAACTAAAATTTGTGACAACTTATGACCGCTTTTTATATATTTTCCCATTGGATTGATAGGGAGCTGTTGCAGGTCATTGGGCATAATATTAGTGGGAAGGTCGTCCTCACTTTTTCTTACTTAAATCAAGTTCATAAAAAATCCGTCCTCTTGTGCGGAATAATTTATATAAAATTTTTTATGTTTATTTCTTATACGTATTTGATTTGCAGAATTTTCAGCCATTGAATTTTTTCGCCAGTTGTGAATATTTTTCTGTTTGTTATTACATTTTCAAGAGATTTACTACTCCAGAAGTCACCAGATTGCATCTTAGTGAATTGAAACCTTGGTTCTCTTTTTTTTTAAACTTGGATAACATCTATCCAATCATCAGGACTGTATATTCTGTGATGATGCTTCTTTTCTTTTTCAATTAATCCAAAATCTTGATTACAATAGTTGAAACTGTGGCCTGACATAAAAAACCTTTGCTGTATCACTTTTAATGATTTAGGCTTCTGGAGGAAATAACTCAGTATGAGAGCCATCTTGATGTTTCGATTCTGTCCTCCACATGCATCGATAAGACAACTTCCTATTATGGTTTAAACACTGCTGAATTTGTAATTTAGATCGTTCTAGAAATCTATAGAAGTCTATAGAAATAGCAGAGTGATTTGCTGTGAAAAAAGTCCGAATTCGGACTCGGAAGTGTCAACATAAATAACATGGAAATAAATAGTGTTGTTTAAATAAATATACCGGATGTTACATAAATACAGTGTCTGTATCACTGTCAGAAATGATCAGAAATTTAAAAATAGCTTTATAAAGAAGTGTCCACCGAAGGTTTAGACTTCAACAAAAATTGTATGTAAATAATTTCTCTAAAAAAGTATGTTTTCTATAACCACTTCAGAAATTCTCTATAGGATTTAAAATAGTAAATGCTAAAATAATATCCAAATTAGCAACATAATTTTATAAGTAACCAAATAATATAACAAATGCAGTTAGTGATATTAATCCATTGCACATTTATATCATTTTTAGTTTTTTTGATATTCGATTGGGGTATACAATTCAAAATAAGCGTGGATCTCAGCTATTGGTTGATTTAAATATAAAAAGTGTACTTCGACCTTAACTTTACCATTGGGAATAAGCGGAGGAAGATAACTTTCATCAGGAACATAATTGCATGCATGATAAAGTACATCCTATAAAAAGTAACTTTAAGTATAAATAACTGTAAAAAGCAGTTTTGCAAATACCTTGTAAAAGTAACAGCTCGTTATGTTACCACAATTTGAAATTTTCTGTATTCCTGCTACATTAGCTTGGTAGGCTTTATTACAATTGACTTGAAAACGAATTGAAAAGTGGCGATATTGATTACTCAGTAACTTAAAAGCTTGGACAAGAACCTAAAATCAAATTTATTTTATTTTTGTGTTTTTAGTATACATATACCGCTGTGGTATCTGTTAATACCACGTTAAAAATATACATTTTACCTCCATCTTATCAAGTAAATCCATTTTAAATTTAACAGTAACATTGTGAGCCGTTGTGGTTCTATTATATCTGAATGTAATCAATTTTAGTATTTCACCATAACTTTTATTATAATTTATCGCTTGCATCCAAACGTCTTTTATTTTATAGCCTTTTTGATGAAACTAAAACTTAAATCAAAATAAAATGTTAATAAAACTGAAAGAATATTTTTACCTTTGATAATAAGTCATCATTACAAATAGAATCTTCAATTAGGCAAACTATAAACAGCAAAATTAATATTTTCATTTTAGCTACCTACTACAAAACTTCAGCAATACTTTGTACAAACTGTAATATAAATTGTAATATCAATAAATAACTTCCTATCGTATTTATTATAAATTAAATATAATATTTTCGATACAAACGATTTGTTTTATTACAGTAGAATAAATGTTATGTTCATTAGTTCCTGTATACCAAGGACCAAATTGAAAATACAAAGCAATATTATGGATCCAATTTATTTTATTCAAAACTTGTATTGCTTTAAATTTAAATACAGTCTATTCTTAGTTCTTTATTTTATTGTTTTCTTTCTTTTAATTATATTCGCATCTTCCAGTCCGATCATAAAGGCCCAGGTATTCAGCAGACAGCTGATACATCCCAGAATGGCACAAGAAACGCCGTGATGCTCTTAAAAATGGCCTTATCAAAAGACCCTTGGATATCTATGAACGCTCCTAGGACCTAGGGTACATTCCTGAAACTGTAACGATTTCTCAATAAATTTCATGCTGTTTCGAATGTAGTCGGGTTATGCAACAATACATCATCGCGAACTTCTTTGTCGTACAGTCTTTGCAGTGTTTTTCAAAAGAAAGACGGCGAGTAGGTTCCGCCAGTAGAACGAGGTAAAACTAAAAACTCCAGTGAGTAGTCAGCTCGACCTGGCTTGGGTATGAAAATAACTTTGACCGCTACTCTTTGGGTATGTTGCCGTGCGCAACACATGCCCTACACACCTTCACTGAAATAGGGCCGAAAACACACCATCTAATCCCGCCGATTTGTAAGGGTGAAAGTTTTAATGGCCTATGCCACTTTGATCGGATTTACGATCTAGTTTGAAATTTCTCAATCCCTTTCGGCAGGTGTCCGAGCTTCGTATTTTGTAGCAGTATTTTGGCCGTCTCCTCAAGGCTCTCTGTACAGAAGTCGTCGCACAGAATCGTTCCAAGCTGTTGGATTGTAGCTTTGGATATGATCTATTTCAGCCTGGCAGCATCCGTAGTAGACGCGATGCCGTTGCAGAAGTCATTCCAAGATTTGCGTTGTTTTCGGCGAACCATCTTCTTGTTCTCCAAGGGTTTTGAATTTCTCCCACTCAGACCTATTTTTCAAGTTTTTAGCCTTATTGCAAAGTCTCGTGACCGCCTTCCGCAGCCGATCCAGTTCGCTGCACCACCAAGGTGTTTCAAAGCTTTAGTGAGAGATTTCAGCAGTACATTACTGAGGGATTGTCGTAAAGGTTGGGAAAAGTTCCGTTTTGGTGTGTGGTATTGAAACGGATGGGAATTAAGTATGTTAACTTAGATAAACCAATGCAAAGGACAACATTTTCAGACTTACCCCAAAGTCACAGATTAACCGGACAGCTGCTAGGTCACAATCACTGAACTGCGGTAAAGGGATTGGCTGTATACCTTATTACCAGGTATGAAAATACATGTCCTGGGTTTGCTTGAAAGGTTGCCCGTGAAGAAATTTCCCTTCAGCGCTGAAAGGCCTATGACTCTGCCTTTTGCTACTTGTCGCTCTTGTATTAGAGCTATTATGTCCATACAACTAGCCAAGCGTCGGTATAGAGTCGCCGTTGCCGCTTGGTTATGTTCTAGATTTGATTTTGTGAATTTCCATTCACCCAAGGCAGCCATTAGACTTCCTTGGTGAAAGGGTCTTTTATTGGCGCAGTCGAAGCTGAGATTCCTATTGGATACCCTGAGTTCAAGCTCTGCAGCTACCTGCTCCACTGTTTGTGTCGGTGCTTCACCCTTAACTATGCGCTGCACTTTCAGGTTGAAACTGGAGAATCTGTAACTCTGTTTCTCACAACACAATTTTATTAGTAACAAATACACTAACTAATGTTAATCCATTGCACATTTATATAGTTTTTATTTTTTTGGATAAGCTATTGGGGTATACACTTCCAAATAAGCATCGATTTCGGCTATTGGTTGATTGAAATATATAAAGTGTACTTCCCCTTTAAATTTACCATTGGGAATAAATGGAGGAAGATAAGCTTCATCGGGAACAAAATTGCATGCATGATAAAGTATGTCCTATAAAATATAACTTTTAGTATACATAATAATATCATACTACTGTAAAAAACATATTTGCAAAAACCTTGTAAAAGTAACCGCTGGTTATGTTACCACAACTTGTAATTTTCTGTACTCCTCCAACATTGGCTTGAAAGGCTTTATTCAAATTGACTTGAAAACGAATTGGAAAGTGGCGATATTCGTTACTCAGAAATTTAAACCCTTGAACAAGCACCTAAAATCAAAGTTATTTTCTGTTTACAGGCAAGCATAAGTGTTGTTTGTATTTTACTGTATTTTAGGAGTATGGAAAGGAGAGTAACCATAAAAAATGTTCCCACACTGTAGTCTGCTAAAACCAGAACACAAATACTTGTTTGCGCCCTATTGTGGTAAAATAACAGAAGATATGATAATATATAATAATAAGTGGGAATATACCATCATAAAAGAGTCTTTTAGTAGGAACAACAGGTAATATAGGTGGTGAGACAAAAGCTACAATGTGGCTCCTGTGAGACATTTAGTAGAAAAACAACTTAAGTTGTTACAGAAAACTTTTCTGTTACCTCTCTGAAAGAATAAAGTTTAGAGAAGTAAAATTTTTCTGACCACTTAAAAATCTCGAAATTCGACATTCTAGAAACAAATTCTATTCGGTGGAAAAACAATTTATATAGCAGATTTTAGATCACAATATAAATGGTTTTCATTTGCGAACTACCATCAGTTTGTGGCGGTAGATACCACATCACTGAATTTTACTTTATAGTTTTAAGTTCATTTTATTGTTTCGATTTTTAATTATCAAGTTGTATATAAGTAAAGTTTTAATTGTAAATAATTTAAAATATTAATCAAGTTATGAAAAATAACAACAAAAATTAGATTGTCAAAAAAATTGTTTTCGATAATAACGCTTATAAAATGAATAAAAGATGTTATTTAAACAACTGTAGATTTAATTTAATTGACAAAACCACAACGAAGAAAACACACCCACTAATCTACAAGTTATTTAACCGGTAGTTAAGAAACCAATTAAGTAATCCAGAGGAAAGCATAACTAATTGTTCTTATTGACGATTTCGGTTTTTTACAATAAAATATTGATACAGTAAAACCTACTGTTTGTTTCACTTATTTAAAATTTTAAATTATTAAGAGCCGATCTTTTCACCTTCAAGTAAACCCCAAGTAAGTTCTAATCGACAAGTAAGCTACTTTTCGGTCTTTTCAACTACTAGTAAAATTTAGTAGCCTAATAAATCAGCTTACTGGCTAGTAAAGTTATTAGCACCTTCAACAGGCCTGTAAATATTTATTAGCATGATAAACTTAGCGGACAAAAAACAAACTTGTGATTATGTTTACTAAAATTTTAAATCATAATGACGGTTTTAATATTTTCATTTTTGAATGAATTTTGAATTTTGAAAATAATATTTAATAGAATTGTGCTGGTTCCACCAGCTCTGATTAAATACTTTAATGTCGGTTAGTTGAAATTTATCACGGTTAAATAAAATGAAGTGTTCCACCAAATGTTTAATCGTGATTAAAGCAAGTTAACCAGTCCTCAAACTAATTAACCAATTTTGGCTGGCTAGAAAAGTTTAATCACTGTTAATGCCCAATGCATACGTATTGGGTCTGCGCGAAGAAAAAAAGCGTGTTATGTGTTTGAAAAATTGGTTTTAAAAGTGATCATTTGTTATTATTTACAATAATCATGTTTACAATAATATTCTATCTTCAGCAGATGATGAAGATATAGATATAAATTATAGTAGACCGCGAGTGTTAAATTCAAGAATTAATTATCATGAAATAGACGACGATTTTGAATATTTTCGACGTTTTTATCTACAAAAATATTTTTATAATTATTTAAACTATAGTAATAAAATTTATTTTAATAAGGATTGATTATTTAATAATTCGATTTGCAATTTTTCATTATTAACCTTTGGGCTAATCTTAGGTGTACGTTTTTCTTTAAATCTTTAACTTTCTTTAACTTAGCAGTCCTCTTTTTCTCAGCTGCTTCCATCTTGGCTTCCATGGTATCGAATTGCAGTTTCTAAAAACATTTCTAGAACCATCCAAACCATATAAAATATTTATATTTTAAAAATTATATTTTAGTAATTACTTACTACTACTTTTAGTAATTACTTATTAGTAAAAAAAATCACTAAATATGAATATTTTATATCTTTTGGATAGTTTTCAAGTTACCTTGGCCAAATTAAAATAAAACTTCACCTGTCAGGTTTCATATTTAAGTTTAAGTTAATCTGATCTACTAGTTCAAATGACGCTAAATTTTTAGTTTTAAATGTAATACCAACCGTACTATACTTCAAGTAGTTAATCGTTGCATAAAATTCGATGAAAAGACCCAACTGTCTTACTCGACCATTAAAAAGCTCAAGTAAAGTAAACGACAAGTAACTACTTGACGTATAACTTAAATATGAAAAGATCGGCCCTATGAATTTTAACATTAGCGATTTTATTTGATTATCAGCCTGTAGAATTAAGCTGTGTCAGGTACTTAAATGGTCAGGTACACCACCTATTGTAAATACTCACCCGGTGGTCGTTAGAGGGCATTATCTAAATACATCACAAATTATGTTTTTACCGATTGTTGAGATAAATCAGTTCACAACTCCAAAAGTTGCGAAATAAATCGCACCAAACCAAAACCATCTGATCAAAAGTGTCTGTTTTATCAGTTTGATATCTGATACGACCCGCATGCGGGTCCAGTATATGAAACTTATTTGTGAGAATGAATAGAGATTAGGAGCTTGCTCCACCTCTGTCATGACTTGACCCTCCCCCCCCCCCCCAGTTAACAGAAACTACAGTGACTTTATCGAAACAGTGGCGACAAGTGGTGTCCGATTTTTGATTGGCTACAACGTTTTAGTTAATTAATGGCTTACGATATAATAAATAGTATATTATACATCATGGGACTAAGGTGCTCCTTTTCATCCCGCGTGCAAAGGTTTTTGCACGAGGTGTTAGCCGAGTGCAAAAATTGCACACGGGATGAAAAAAACCTTAGTCCCAAGGGGTGTATATACTATTTTTCACAATTTCGCTGAAAATGCTGAATTACAGTGGTTAATAACTAAATTTGAGATTTTGAAATTGCTCGAAAACAGCGCTAAATATCAAAAAACCGAGCAAAAAATTTACCCCCGTTACTGTAGCCCCTCAGCGATTTGTCGTAAGAAGCGGGAGTAAAGTGAGCACTTTACTCCCGGAATTGTGAAAAATAACATTTTTTAAGTTCATTAGTGCATTTTATTAACATAAGAAATGGAATTTCTTTTAATTTAAAGTATATGCCAATCCAAAGCATTTATTTTTTAATTGAATTTGGAACATCCTGGACCGAATAAGGTGATTTTGCAACATCCTGGACCGATTTAAAGGTTCGTGTCGCCACTGTCTCTATAAAGTCACTGTAACAGAAACCTTCACGGGTTTTTTAAAATAGCGAATATATCCGGACACTCCTATGTTAACAATGTAAATTGGACATTTTGAAGCCGATATTTTTCATATAAAAATCGATTTTACAGCAAACCTTTTAAGACATTTTTTGTTGCAAATTTCTTTGTCTTCAATTTGTTATGTTATGTTATGTTATGTTATGCCAATTTCGTCGTTTGTCTATTTGAACACACACATAAGTTTCAATGTATTTTAACTTTTGTGTTAAGCTATGCTATGCAATGTTGTGTCACGTTAATTGACTGAGGACGACGCTTAAGTATTGTGTTGTTATGCTTTTTATTTTATACAAATCTTTTTTTTACTTTACACGCCCAGATTCATAGATTTAAGTAGGACATTTCGGATTGCATTTGTTTTTGTTGCAACTTTATTTACTCGGTTGATAAGGGCTAATTTAAAAGTGGAAAATAAACGGAAAGAAGAAGAGGAGTTGGTAAAAGCGCTGAAAGATTTTGAAAATTCATTATTAGAAGATGAAGAGGAAAGGGAAGTAAGGATCTAATTAGTTTTCACTTAATAAAAATTATTAAATAATATATCTATCTATAAACCTATATGAGAATGAAACCTTAATTTTTATTTTGTGATCATTTATTTATTTAATCGTTTTAATACGTTTGGCATTTACGAGTGACCATAAATAAGCCGCAATGAAAAACAATGACCATAATGAGGATGGGCAGAACAACGTCTGCCGGGTCAGCTAGTAATATAGTATATATATATCTATATATATCTTTTAAAATTAACATAGTGCGAAATATTTCAAAATCTAAATATTATGTAGGTACAAATAAATATTCAGAACATACAAAAGAGGCACAAGTGATTGGATACAAAATTTTAAATTGAGTGGAGAGCTGTCCAAATATTATTATTAGATATTTTGAAATATTTCAAAAATAAAAAGACAGTAATGAAGAAAAAGAGGTAAAGAAGTAATGAACAGGTACAAACGATTTCGACTATTTTGAATCCAAAATTTAAAAGAAGAGGGAGGGCAGGTAATATGCACTTAAAATTGTTCGAATTTCTTGAAATTCTGAAATTTTTTTAGCGCTAATTATTTAATTAATATAATTTAATAATATGCGGGTATTACCAATACCTTTATTAGCATTGTAAACATTTTGAAGTTATTTTTTGTCATATAAAAATCAATTTTATAGCAAAATAATTGATTGGGACCTACACAAACTTGAAAGATGGCGGAAAAAACCTTCTTGCTTACGAAGTTGATGCCGCGTGAAAACGTGCGTCTGAACGTTTTTTTCAAACAACACTTTTAAGGTAGGCGTTCACTTATTCGCATCGTCGTCACCGTCCGCATCGGACGAATTTTCGTATTAGGGTGAGCCTGTGTAGAACGATACGATGTAATGAACGCTGGCTCATTTAAAATAATGCAAAGCAACTGAAAATGCGATGACGGCGTTGCTGGCGGTGAGGTCGATGCGGACAAGTGAACGCTTACCTTTAGTAGTGCGGATGTAAACGGTGAATAAATAAACACGTTTAGCTGCACTTGATTTATTCATTAGACTGTTATGTTTGTTACAATTCATAAAAAGGTTTGAACCTTTGTTACAAAAGGGAGTAAGCTTCGCAGAACCTAAGGTGCAGTTCGTGCGATAGCTTTCGGTATACTAAAGTTTCGGCGGCACAAGATCGACATGCGCACGGCAAATATACAGGGGGATGCAAATATAACATAAATGAAGTTAGCGACAATTTCAAATAATTCAAAACAGATTGCAATTCTAAACCCTTTAGAATTCATTCCCTTTATTTTTGTTTGTATACATTTTTATATTTTGTCGCACCGTTTCTGAGTAACAGCGACTTTAAAAGCACTTAGTAAAAAATTTAATAAAAATCCCATAAAAGCAATGTTAATTTTATTAAATTTTTTACCGAGTGTTTTTAAAGTTGCTGTTACCCAGAAACGGTGTGACAAAATAGCAATATGTATTGAAATGAAAATGGAAAGAATGAAATTTTCAACAAAAAATCTTTAAAAAGTTTTTCTATTAAAGCGATTTTTATATGTTAAAAATATGCTTCAAAGAGCACTATTTATGTTGTTGCAGAGGACTGTTGCCAGAGAACTGTTTAATTTAATTTCATTGAAAGGTAGCACAAAATATGATTAAGTTATGTTATTCCCTCTACACCAGAGAATATTTATCTATTATAAGAAAGTAAATTTTCTAAAAATAAAATATAATAAGTACCTACCTACTTACATAAAAAGAAATAAAAATAAATCTTACCAGAGGACTGTTGATTGCCAGGTTGCGAAGAGGATTCCACAAAGCGACTCTCGTGAAGCTCTAAAAAATAGCGTCCGGGCACTTTTGGTTACAACCGTTCAACTTCAGGACATTTGTGTGTTGTTACATGCACCAACGCAATAGTTTAAGCTGTAGACTACGTATTAGCGCGTAATTTAATAATATAGACATGAGGACTATTCACAAAACGTTGAGACAAACTTTAATTTACTTTTTTTGCTTTATTAAATATGAATATCAATAACGAGCAAAAGGGTACTAATAAATCTTATTATATGGATTTCGCAATCCTATACAATTAAATGTTGAAAAAAAATTATAAATGATTGAAAGTGCTTACTGTTCATTAATCCGAAAAATTTAATTTGCATATTTTTAATTTTAATCCGAAAAATTTAATTTGCATATTTTTCGGATTAATGAACAGTAAGCACTTTCAATCATTTATAATTTTTTTCAACATTTAATTGTAATTAATTTAGTTTGCATATTTTTCGGATTAATGAACAGTAAGCACTTTCAATCATTTATAATTTTTTTCAACATTTAATTGTATAGGATTGCGAAATCCATATAATAAGATTTATTAGTACCCTTTAGCTCGTTATTGATATTCATATTTAATGTATTTTCAAGAGCTAATAATTATAAATAATAATTTTTTTGCTTTATAAACATATCATTTAAATTAATAATTTAATAATTTGTAGTCAAATTCTACTTTTCTATTTTTAGTGATTACACTACATATGTTTCAGGTTTTTTCATATAACCCATTATCAAGTGTTAAACGAATATACAAAGTTGTAAGGTAATTAAAAAATGTTGGAAAATATTCAAAAAAGTCACACTTCAAAAACAAATTTCAACATTGAAGGTAGGTAAGTTGGGTAGTTACGACAAATCTATCGATTTCGGACGTTTCGCAGCAGTAACTTTGGTTCTTTCTTTTCCAAACAACCCAGGGTGTTACAATCTCTGGCTGCGGTGTTACAATAACTGATAAGCATATCAATCAGACATTGTTATCAGAAACAAAGATGCAAAAAATGCTATTATTATTATCTTGCTCTAAAAACGAAAAAGAAAATAATATACTTATGTATGAAGATTTGGAAATGGAAATGATGGCTGTGTGCGGTCTCAAGAAAGTGAATATTGTGACAATAATAATATCTGCTACGGGTTGAGTATCTTCTAATATGGAGAGACACTTATTAAGTTTTGATTTAAGATCAAAATTATTCGAAAATATTCAAAAAAAATAACTATTTTGGTAACTTGTCGTATAGTTAGAAAATTTGTAAAACAGCATTAACAAATAATTGTATACTTTCATTACAGAACCATTTTCAAAATTATTTATATAGTATATATAATGTGTTCAACAAACACTGACCCATAAGGTTTTTTCTTAAATAAAAGCCTAACTGAGTTTCTCTATAAAGAAAAGAGAATCTTTTTTATTATTAACATACACAACATTACATAATATTACAATCTTACCTATAAAGAAAAGAGAAACGACATTTAAAGCAATTATTTACAACATTTTAAAATTTAATACGAATTTAATACAAAGTATATCACATATACAAATTCAAAATTAATCTCCGCGTTATTACCGCCGTTCATATCTTCCCTCAAAGGTCAGCAGGCTTTACATCTCCCCCCCTAGGGAAAGAATACTATCACAGTATCAGTTTTTCTGCATAAGAAGCTATATTTTGATTCCGAAATTCGGAACTGGAATAAGTTTTGTGGCATGGAAAAGATTTGACTCTAATTTCTTATGGCCTGTATCTACTCTGTATATTGAGTTTGAAATCTTTTCCCAAACTTTATATGGTCCAATTTTTAATTCATCCAACTTTCTTCTGTTTAACCGATTTCCGTTTTCAACATACACTAGGTCTCCCACGTTTAATTCGCACGTTCTTCTGTTTTTATCGAAATGTTGTTTGTTGTATTTGTGTGACTTTATGGTATTTTCTAAGGCGAGTATTCCATCTTGAATCAACTCATTAGGTGTTTTTCTTTTCTTCAACTCCTCTGGCAAAACATCAACACTCTCTCATTCTAATAAATATTTAGGGGAAAATCCCGTCACTGTATGCTCCGTTTCATTATATCTTTTGGTGCATTCATGTGCTATGGTCGTCCAAGCCAATTTTTTTTTCTTTTCATTAATTTTGCATCTAATTTTATTCACTAGTGTTTGATTAAGTCTTTCATTTAGACCATTCGAGAATGCTGCATTTACCGCAATGAAGATAATCAGTATATTTTCTGATAGATTTTCTGAAGATAAAAATAAATAATAATAAATAATATTTATCCTATAAATAATAATAATAATACCATATCAAGTGGTCCAACCCTATGGTTTGACCACTCTAAAAAAATTGATTTTTTTTGTGTAACCATCCTTACATATTAGTAGTACTAAATGACCATTATTTCAATTTTATTGTCTTTTGTTTTCGTGTGAGAGCCATATTTGCTTTGCAATATGCGGCTTATTTTGCAATTTTAAGAGTTTACGGCAATCGAAATATTTCAGCTCTTATTTGTCCTATCAAGAGGGAAAAAAAAGGAAATTGTTTAAAAAGATCAGACTACAATATTCATTATTACATATTTTTACCTAAAAGCAATCCTAAAGGGTAAAATTGCAGCCTCAATTCTTATCTAGTTTTATAAAAAAATGACATTTTTAAAGAGAAGTTTATGCATGAAGGGAGAATATCTCAAAGTTAATTTTTTTTACAAAAAGATGATAAGTAGTTGAAATCACACACCAAATATTAACCCTAAGATTTACTCTCTTTTTCTTCTAACAATTTTCAAAGTTTGAAAATTTTAACCAAACGGCGAATTTTGACACTAAATATCGCTGGTGAGGGACCAGATAAAAATCTGAAATTTCTTGTCATAATAGTGCTACATAATGGCATTACGCAACAAAAATTTTGAGTTATTTAATAATCATAAAATGTCAAATAAATGAATAATTTTATACTATATAAAATCAATTTATATTACAGAATACATACAAAAGGTTCGAAAATTGAAATAAATAAAAAAAGAAGTGTAGGTATATTTTCATAAAATGTGTCGGTAAATAAGAAACTATTCTTCAACTAACTGTGATGTTAAAGCGCTGATTAATTTTTCGCTTTTGGATAGGTTTTTGACACCTGCACCTCATCAAAGACCATTCAACGATAAATGGTTTTTTCGTTCTTTAAATGAGTAGTTATAATTTCACTAAGTCCTTTAGTTATAATTTTTTTATGGATTTTTAACGGATCACAACAAGATCTTCCAAAAAGATGAAATATTTACAAAATATTAATACAAAATATATACAGTGTGTTCACGATAAGAGGTAACAGTGAATAATTCTTATATCTTACTAGATACAAAAAAAGTTTAAATAGTTTTTTATTCAACTCGAAATTTACCATCGGAAACTGCGGAAGTAAATTTTTTTGTACTTCAAACTCAACCGGAAGTAAACATGAATTTATTTTTTCAAATAGCAACATGTCCTTTTTTTAACATTTTCGTAATCTGAAATTTTTTCTCTATACAGGCATATAAAATTATCATAGGGTTACATAAGAAAATTTTCGAGAAAAATGCAAGATAAATTAATTAATTATTTATTTTATTTAGTGTGCTATGAAAACAAAATGATACTATATATAGTATCATGTCTTGAACAAAATGTTGGAAATTTTGAAGAATTTATCAGATGCGTTGTTTTCTGTACCGTGACGTTGTTTTGTTTTCATAACAGACTAAATAAATTAAATAATTAATAAATGTATATTGCATTTTTCTCGAAAATTTTCTTATGTAACTCTATGATAATTTTATATTTATGAATAGAGAAAAAACTGCAGATTACAAAAATGTTAAAAAAAACATGTTGCCATTTGAAAAAAAAATTCATGTTTACTTCCGGTTGCATTTGAAGTCCAAAAATATGTACCTCCGAGGTTTACAAGGGAAAATTTCAAGCTGAATAAAAAACTATTTAAACTTTTTTTTAATATCTAGTAAAATAAAAGAATTATTCACTGTTACCTTTTATCGTGAAAACACTGTATGTAATACGAAATATTTAATTTCATGAAACATGCAAATATTTATGACAGTTTCATCTGTTCTTAAAACAAGCAAAATTTGATTTTCTTCACTTAATTCACTAATTAATTTGATATCTCGTGACACTGGACCATACACACTTTTATGACAATCTTCGCCAATCAGTTCACCTACATTACATTCCGTTTTTCAAACTTTCAACGCCTTAAGCACAAAAACACAACCTTTCTATGTGGCTATTACAATAGACCTTATGCTAGAAGAACATATGAATATATAATGCATATCATTTGTGTTCGAACAATACCGTCCTTGAAAAAAAAGCAATTATACGTTCACTGAAACGTGTACATTTTTTAACATTTTGTGATTGCTATATCTCGGCTTGTAGTCAAATCTAAAACTCAAAATTTTTTTGCGTAATGCCATTATGTAGTGCTGCACTCAAAAAAATCGTTTGAGATAAATCTACATAGCGCTGTGCATGTCAAATTGTACCAACTGTAAACTCAAATTGTGCAGTTTTTAAATCTACTGTTTGCTAGAAAAAAGTAAACTTTTGTACCTGAAGATTTCGATTGAAATCTTCAGAACTGTTAACACTAATTCTACCTAATATTGTGCATTTTAAATTTTACGGTTTCAATCCCAATTTGTGCTTATTTGTAACCACGAGTATGTTACAAAAAGAAAAATTTTTGTTCTCGACTAGTTGTGTATTCTTTTTTTGGAATGCATTAAAATTTTTTTATCTTTATTTAAAATTCTACAATATTTTGTAAAAAAAATTCTTTTATCATAAATAAAATGATGCTATACTTTACTTTCGGTTTTTTTTCTAATATTTACTTTTTGTTAGAAATTTGGTAGTTTATAGTTTATTTGTAATTGATTAATTAACGGAATTCTAGACCTCTTTAGTCAAACATAACGAAAGAAATTAGTGAAAATTGTTTATTTTCCATCAACAGGACCGGTTTAGAAATAAATTACTAATACATATAGGGATTTAAATAAATATTAAAAATAACGATAAAAAGAATATTTGAATTTCAAGAAATTCAAAAATTTTTAAAAGCCTATATTGTATAGTAGACCATTAGAAACTAGAATAAAAATATTACGGTTGAAATATTGGTCATAAAAATCTACAACGTACATGAAAAAATTCACAAATAAACAAACGGCAGTCAGGGCCGGCTTTAGCAATAACAATACATTATCGTAGTATAGCTTTGACAAGTTCAGCGCATGTGGACGGTTTCATGATCGTTTGAAATAATGATAATAATATTACCATTTTACCAAAATAATAATCAATTTGGAGGCGTGAGGTGATTTTGGAGATTTTTAGACTCCCCCGCTCCCCAAGGTGAGCTGCCGTGAGATTTGGCTGGACCCCCTCCCCCTTTCTAATCACGTGAGATTTTTTTAAATGCGTATTTTTAATGTAAATATCTGTGCTTGATTGCGTTGGATTTATTAAAAAAACATAATTTGCTTAATTATTTTTATTTGTGAATAGTTAACACAAAATAATTACGTGATATTTGCCGAGACCTTCCCTCTCCCCCACGTGAGATTGGGTGAGATTCGGCTCGACCCCCCCCTAAACGCCTCACGTTTGGACGCCCCCTTTCCAGCACAAATCTGATGAGATCAGTGTCGCGGCTAACACCGTGAATAAGATCGAAACATGTAATTCGGTAAGGTTTTTTCTAAATTTAATAAAATTTTTTCATGCTATTATTTCATTTGTTTTTGTTTTGTTTATTTAGAATTTCTTCATCTACTTTGTAGATTTCTATGAGTCTATGACCAATATCTCACTAATGCCCGTATTCACAAACGTTCCTAAAACATTTAACGAGCAGTTTAATTTTGCAAACCAATGAAAATGATCTCGTAGTACAAGAAAATAAATTTCATTGGTTTGTTTAAATAAACGGTTCATCAAAATTTTTAAGAACGTTTGTGAATACGAGCATTAGTATATATTTTTATTTTAAATAAATTAATATGTTCAATTTTTGAAATGGAATATTTTTTCTATAATTCGTTCACAACTTTTGAAACTGAATGTAAAGACTTTCATAAATTACTTGAAGTAATTATTAATGCTTATTTTTTGTCCTATCCATTCTATCAGTAAAATTAAGTAAAGACAAATTATAAAAGATGTTATTCTTCACAATAATTTTAGCACTTAAATTTAAATTTAAATCTAGGGTTGTTAAAAACCATGTGCATTTTAAATGAAAGAAATAAATCGGCTTAAATTTACCGTAAGCCCAAAGGACCTACCTAGAAAAAATTAAACAACCTGAATATTCTTTACAAAATCTTACCTAATGGCACTAAAATCCAACAAAAGAAGTGGGAATTTTTACATTTTTAGTTTTCGTTGGACGAAAAAAATTATTCTTTCATATTATAACGTCAAACGTACACTGAGCACGAGAATATTTCCAAGGTTGGCGATAGAAACAATACAAGTCAAAAACGGCAACTTTACAGAAGAGCGAAAAAAACTGCATAACTTTTGACATTAAAATTATAAAATTTTCAAAATATTAATTTTAGATATTATCTAAAAGCAAAGTTGCCGTTTTTGACTTGTACTGTTTCTATCGCCCACCATAGATTTGTTATTTTATCTACATAGTTTCGAGATTGATAGTTTTGTAATAGAAAATCGAAGTATATCAAAAGGTAAGGAGAATTTAATTTAATTTAATTTATTTTTTATTTTAATTTAATTTTTATCATTTTTATCCGTTGCATTGGTTTATAATTTGGTAAGTACGGAGTGGTGAAAATGTACAACTTCCAAATTTGTTTTCTTAAGAACAAACTGGTAACGATCATAAATCATAATATAGATAATATTCTTTAATTTATCAAGTAATTTTACAATAATTTTATCTGGTGTGCAAAATCAAAATCCGTTATAATTTTTAAGAAAACAAACAAGAAAGTTACTTTTCTAATTCGAATTTTTATTTTAAAATATTTATTTTGTAGTAAATTTTAACTTTAAAATCTCTTTATAATATTTTATTTTTAGAAAATTAAATTGAAGAAAATATTTTCCAGAATTTAATGAAGATGTCTGGGCTACTAAGTTTATATCTGGACCATGAGATCGGAGGCAAAACACCGTCAATCGAAAATGACCGTTTCCTTGTTTTAAGTCATACGGAAGATGAACTACTGTTTCCTGAATAAGGAAAAATTTTAACAATAAATTGTTATTCATCATCATTTTTTGTCTATGAATTTTTTTTGAATATGAAATATTTAAAGCAATAAATTGGTTTTGAACCACATTTTCAATCAAATGAAATTCAGCAAACATCCAACATTTTTACAATTAATGCACCTGATTTATTAATATACGTCCCCTGTCTTGTAACAACTGTTAATAATGTATTGTATACTTGTTTAAGATATTATTTATGATTGATAATTGTTCAAAAGTGTTTAATGTTTATATTATAATTTGTACTGTATATTGTGAATTTATATAGTTTGTATATGTTTTGTGAATTTTGTATAATTAATTTTATTTAAATTCTTAATAAATAATATGCATTTTAAACATTACTGAAGTTTTATTTAAATATAAAATAAGCCTACAAGTCACACAAATCTGTTGTGGAAATCTGCAGAATTACATAATACTTTTTTATATACAATATTCTTGAAACTTGCATTATTTTATTCAGAAATATGCAACATTTTTTTCAAGAAATACTCAAATTTTTGTATTTGAAATATGCAAAATTATTTGATAGAAATACACATATTTTGATACACATTATTTCAGATAATGTGCATTTTATTGTGCAGATTTTAAACTTACTAGTTGGGACATTTTTCTTCTCAAATCTGGTACCTGCAAATTACACAATTGGGTTGTTTACCTGCTTAAAATCCCTAACCCAAACGTTGACACTCTTTCAACACAATAATGGGTTTAGCGCCAATCTAGACACAAATTGTGCAGGAGTATTATGTAATTGTGTAAGTTATAGACACATTTTTCTTTCAGTGTGTTATAACAAGAAATTTCAGATTTATATCTGGTCCCCCACCAGCGATATTTAGTGCCAAAATTTGCCGTTTGGTTAAAATTTTCAAACTTAAGTGTGTGATCTTATTATCATATTTACTACTTATCATCTCTTTGTAAAAAATTTAACTTTGAGATATTCTCCCTTCTTGCATAAACTTCTCTTTAAAAATGTCATTTTTTTATAAAACTAAATAAGAATTGAGGCTGCAATTTTACCCTTTCGGATTGCATTTAGGTAAAAATATGTAATAAGGAATATTGTAGTCTGTTTCTTTTTAAACAATTTCTTATAATTTTCATCTTGATAGGACAAATAAGAACTGAAATATTTTGGTTGCCGTAAACCCTTAAAATTGCAAAATATACCGCATATTGCATAGCAAATATGGCTCTCACACGAAAACAAAAGACAATAAAATTGTAATAATGGTCATTTAGTACTACTAATATGTAAGGATGTTTACACAAAAAAAATCAATTTTTTTTAGAATGGTCAAACCATAGGGTTGGATCACTTGATATGGAGTGACCCAGCGTTAAAACTTTGTTTCAAAACATAATTAAAAATGTATTAACAATCACTTAACAGTTGTTTTGAGTGACTCGTTTGCCCCTTAATGCTTTTTCAGTAGTTCAACTGAAAGTTCCGTTAGCGTTTCATTGAAATATAAAAACCATGTTTTCTCTTTTGTCCTTCCGTCATGCATCTCCCATTGGTTCATTTAAGTAATCTACCAAAAATATTGAGTGGTTCCAGTTTTATTCTATTTAAATTTTAAAATTATTTATTTGTTTTATAGTTGTAAACAAGGTAGCAGTAAATTTCCGAAGCTCATCATATAAATTTTGAGTATTTTTATGTGGAAAGTTTCCAAATTTTATTAAAATTAAAATAAATCCATTAAAAATAATAAAATATACTATATAATAAAATATTAACCAGATCCAGGACGTAGTATAATTTTGAATCATTAAAACTAACATTGAAATAAATTGTACCGGATTTTCCTGTTCTAATTACGGAAATAAGATACTAAAAAAAAACTTCGTTACTACCTATTTTTAACTTTTTTTTTATCTTACTTAAATATATTTATGAATATGTCAAAAAAAGTAAAAGCGATATGTAATGATAATTATTTTTACTGCCCCTAGAAATTTTTCAATAATCTCTATATTGGCTGGTAGATAATACTTTGACGAACTTTGTCTTATTATTACTTATTGGTATAAAATTTAAATTTCAGTGATCTCGCAAACTTAAAAATCGCTTCCTGAAAAATCATGCTTATGACATTATGGGGTTCTGCCTTAGTACCACATAATTTTAATATTATTATATTATTATTAATTATTCAATTTCAGTCAAATAATGGATCTTCTAAAAGTATAGAGAAATTGCAATATGTGACTTTTTGGCTCTTCTGAATTTCTGAGTTACCGAAAAATAATCTCTCTAAAAGAAGTGTTTTCTATCATTACCTCAGAAATTCTTTACGGTTTAAAAAATAAAATAGTAAAACTAAACTAATAGATACCCAAATTTCCAACACAATTTCATTACTAACCAAGTAAGATATTGATAGTGATATTAATCCATTGCACATGTATATATATATATATATATTGTAACGTGTCAAACGTGAACGCGGGTATATGCGCATGACACATCAACTAATACACTTTGCAAGGTAAGATGGTGTACTGAATAATAAACTTGCAATTATATGATTTTAAAATAAAGTGATGACGATTTGTATTTGAATCAAACTATATTTGTGATTAAAGAGACAGATAGGTAAATATACAAATTTATGATATAATTTAGTACAGAACAAGAATGTGTGTTTCATTTAGTTAAATGTGTGTACTTTTTGTAGGTTATACAATCAAATTCGTGTAATGTAAACAGCATTGAAATTATTTGAAACAGAATTTAAAATTATTTGAAATTATTTGGCTAAATAAATATAAAAATTTACCTTGCAAGGGTTTGATACCAATCAGCGACATAAATTCCGAAGATACATTTCACAAATTTATCCAATAAATATCCTTCGATCGTTGTAAGTAACAATTCATTTATCTTCTTATAATTTAAAAATAAATTATTTTGGTTAACCGCACGTTTAATTTCGCCTTCACTATTTATTTCTTATACGAGTCACTTTGATTTAAATTTGTTAACAATTTTTAATATTTTTATTTTTAGGTTATCAAACGTTCCGAGAGAGACTTATAAATTGTTTCGGAAACACTTCCAGGTCCGGTTTAGGTTAAAAACAAAAGTTAGGTTACGACCGACACGTCCTTCCTGGTCAACCACTAAAACAATACTGATCATCATTGAAATTGGCACCTCCTTTTATACTTTTTTCAATTTTTTTAAATAATCAACTTATCCATGAAATCTCCAATCTCAAAAAATGCACCGATCTTGACGAAATTTGGCAATCTTGTCCATCTCTATCCCAAATATATGTGGAAAAATTTTGAATCCTCTAGCTTGTTCCGTCTGCCCACAATTAATAAAAATCTAACCCGAAATTTTATATCTTTGATATTTTTGAAATTTTTTTCTTAATTTTTGAATTTTCAAATACTTTTTGATCTCGAAAATTCGAGCTCTTTATTCTCTTCCTTTTGCCGTATAATATGTTTCTGTATCATAAATATTAGCAGAATAATCTTGATTTTTCCAAATTTCCAATCTGACAGCTGGCTGTCATAACCATAATTTGAAATATTCTATCAAATTTTGCTTTTGGTATGGCCATCTTGCCTCAATCTATCTCTAGGACCTATTCCTCACCCATTTTATGTAATTTCCAAAGTTCAACTCGTCATATAACCATCATGGCGTTTATCTGCCTCCATGTCAAATTTTGTATCGTCGAAGCACTAAATCGTCCCGAAAACCAGAATTCTCTACACACTAAGTTCACCTAACGTAAGTATAACATAATGTCTTCACACATTTCTTAAAATTAAACATTTACAATAACAAATTATTTATTTTAGATCTCAAATCGTATGATACCTCAAATCGTCATAATTATGCCACGCAGGACATTGTGAACAATACAATACCAAAAGAAAATTGAACTATCCATAATACATCACCATTTTGCAAGATCGTGTGTTGCATTTAAGTTATATGGTAAAATTTAAACCAGCAAATCGATGATTTTAGTTAATCGTAGCCTCATGCGCATATTTTTATGTTAGTATTTTGATACTTGTGTCCCTCGTCTTAATCCTAACTTGTACCCTAGCATAATAACATGACAATATATATATATATCATTTATATTTTTTAACAACAAACAAAATACAAAAAGGATATCTCCAGAAGTACGTAGGAAAATTAAAAAATAATGGTTTTTGTATAAATTGCCGAAACTCGTCATATAAATTTAGAGTATGTTTTTTGTAGAAAGTTTGTAAATTTTTTTTTAAATTAAATAATTCAATCCTCAATCCGCATATATTTAAAAACTAAAATAAAATAAACTAATATATATTAACTTAGTCACATCAACATTTATCCATCCAGAACATTGTATAATTTTGAATCATTAAGATTAACATTGAAATAAATTGTACCGGATTTTGCTTTTCTAATTATTTCTCATGGCAGGAAATAAGATGCTTAAAACAAAAAATTCGTTACTACCAATTTTTAACATTTTTTTATTTTATTTATTATAATATTATTGCGCTTCATTTTTCTTTTGTCAAACGTTTTTAACATTTCTTTAATTAATCAATATTAATTTAATTCTTACCTCGAAATCCGTAGATTATAGACGATAAATCTATTTGTACATATACCTAAGCAAACATTCTTCATAAAATAAAAAAATTCATTAAGGGGGTATTCTAATCTAGAAGCACGCATTTCGGGCGGTTTTTGAAGCTCTGTACAAACTAAACAAAAAATATTTTTCCTATCCATTTTCTTATCATTTGTTTATTGATATTTTAAGATTACATAAAAAATTAACCAAAAAAAACAACTCAAAATTCAAAGTTATGGGCTGGCAAAGTGGGAGGTCCGAAAAAAAAGAGTGTCCTAGCGTGCACGATATCTTAAGTTCTAATGAACCAATTTAATTGAAATTCGGTGTGAATATTCTTTATAGATGCCGCTATATCATGAACCATGGAAAAGTAAAAAAAACTTTTTTCACAAAATAGCGGCCGTTAGAAAAACAATTTGTTTTTGCATCTTTAAATTAACAATTCCGAATTTTTTTAAAATAGCATCATTAAAAATTGCGATAGAGGAATGTATATAAAAAATTCACACCAAATTTCAAATAAATCTGTTCATTAGAACTTGAGATATCCTGCACGCCAGTTTGCCAGCTCATATAACTTTGTGAATTGGGAGTGTTTTTTCGGTTAATTTTTTAAGGGATCTTAAAATATCAATAAACAAATGATAAAAAAATGGATAGTAAAATATTCTTTGTTACGTTAGTTCAGAGCTTCAAAAACCACCTATAAATTCATGCCTTTAGACTAGAATACCCCCTTAAGAATAAAAAGTCATTAGTTTCGGTGCTATGGCGGTTTGTAAACTGAAATTTAAAAGTATCTTTAGATATAAGTATTCTCTCTGAAGGTTTAGACAAATATTTTATTTAAATAATTTCTCTTCCATAAAGTGTTTTCTATCAACACCTCAGAAATTCTCTACAATATTAAAATAAAATAGTAAAAGCTAAAATAATACCCAAATTATCAACACAATTGTATTAGTGACCAAGTAAGATAAAAATGCAATTAGTGATATTAATCCATTGCACATTTATATATACAGTTTTTTATTTTTTCGGATAATCTATTGGGGTATACAATTCAAAATAAGCGTCGATCTCTGCTATTGGTTGATTCAAGTATAAAAGGTGTCCTTGGGCTTTAAATTTACCATTGGGAATAAGTGGAGGAAGATAACTATCATCAGGAATAAAATTGCATGCATGATAAAGTATATCCTATAAAAAGTAACTTTTAATACAAATAATAATATCACACTACTGTAAAAAATAGTTTTTCAAATACCTTGTAGAAGTAAAAGCTCGTTATGTTACCACAGCTTGCAATTTTACGTGCTCCTGCTACATTAGCATGGTACGCTTTATTCAAATTGACTTGAAAACGAATCGGAAAGTGGCGATATTGATTACTCAGTAACTTAAAAACTTGGACAAGAACCTAAAATCAAATTTATTTTATTTCTGCTTTTCGGAGTGTAATACGTGTATATGCCACTGTGGCATCTGTTAATCTATGGTTAAATTAATACTAGTTACGTTAAAAATATATTTTACCTCCCCTTTATCATATAAATCCTTTTTAAATTTTACAGTAAGATTGTGGGCCGTTGTGGTTCTATTATATTTGAATGTAATGAATTTTAGTGTTTCAACATAACTTTTATCATAATTTACCACTTGTATCCAAACGTCTTTCATTTTATAGCTATTTTGATGAAACTAAAATTTAAATCAAAACAAAATGTTAATAAAACTGAAAGAATATTTTTACCTTTGATAATAAGTCATCATTACAAATGGAATGTTCGATTAGACAAATTATAAACAACAAAATTATTATTTTCATGTTAGATACTACAAAGCTTCAGCAATATTTTATACAAAAATAAAATGTAATTTCATGTTATTGTATAAGTAAATTATAATATTTTCAATACAAACGATTTGTTTTATTACAGTAGAATAAATTTAATGTCTACTAGTTCCCGTATACCAAGGACCAAATTGAAAATACAAAGCAATATTGAGTCCAACTTATTTTATTCAAAACTTGTATTGCTTTAAATTTAAATGTAGTTTATTCTTAGTTCATTTTTTTTATTATTTTCTTTCTCTTAATTTCTATCAGTACTTCTAATGTAATGCTAATAATTTGTTTTATTATTTCCTACAAAAGAGATTTAATATTTAATTTTATATTCGCATCTTCCACTGCGATCCTAACGGCCCTGGTGCTCAGTATAGAGCTGATCCATGTCATGATGGTACAACTACATGGAACGCCGTGATGAGAGATGTCGTTTAAACTGTAGTCAACAACAAAATTGCATGCATGATATGTTATATCCTATAGGTAAACCAAATTTTTAATAGAAATAATGTCGAACAACAAAAACGTTTTCATACAACCTTGTAAAAGTAAAGCCTCGTTATATTACCACAAATCCTTGAATTTTAACGATTCTGCAATCTTGGCTTCAAATGCTTTATTCAAATTTATTTGACATTGTAGCGGAAAGTGGCGGTACTCGTTACTTAATAATTTATGGGCTTGAACAATTATCTTTAGTACTTATTAATTTTTAATCATAAAACTTAATAATTATGCACACCAGCAGAGTGCACTCTAGGTTAAAAACGTAAACGCTCTACTAACGACTTGATCTAATCAGGTGTTCTTGAAGCATGGTTTACTATTAAATTAAATGGTAAGTTGGGTAGTGTTTAGGTTTATCAGCCGACAATTTTATGGAAGCTTATCAGGCAAAAGTCGGGTGGTTTTATTATTAATAATAATTAATTTACCAAATCGATTCGTGTGTAGGCATACGGTCTAGTTAACCTGCCTTACCTTAGACACTGGGAGAGAGGTATTCATATAAACGAAGATATTAACCGCAAGTTGTGGAAGAACGACCCATTTAATAACATGGGCCCATGTATAACTGACCGTAAATTAAAAACACGATTTAAACACACTTTTAGTGTAGAAGTTGAATTGCTTTTCTACTATCGATGAGGTCTATTAACCCAAACACCTCGATTTGCGGTTGTAAAGTGGCACATTTTTGTCATAGGCAAATAAAGAAGTCACCAGATGACTGATAAAAAAGTCACTAGAAGTAAAACCGCAAGTAAAGAATTGTATTAATTATCATTATTTGTCAATAGAAACTTTGAATATATATATACCAATCGATACCTAAAGGGTCCCTTATGAACATATTAATATGTATCAGCTCAATTTTTAGGGCTTGAGCAGTTCCTCAAAATACTCTGCCCATCTTTCTAGCACTTCATCTTGGTCCCCTACTAGGTTTCCCTGTTTGTCCTGGCATAATATTGTCTTGAACTGGTAGCTTTTCTTTACTTTTTTGACACCTTGGTAGCAGTTTCTGATTTCTTTGTTCCTATATTTTTCTTCTATTGCCTCTAAATACTCTACCGTGTGTTTTCTCTTCTTCTCTCTAAGTAACGCTTTGCATGCTTTTCTTTGCAACTCATATTTGTGTTTGCTTTCTATTGTTTTTGTTTGTAGCATTATATTCCTTAGTTTTTCTCGTTTGTTTATTTCTTCCTGGCATTCCTGGTCGTACCATTCCTTATTTTTGTATCTTCTTACCATGACATGTTTGGATGCTGCGTTTTTCATAACTTTGGTCAAGATATTTGCTTTTTCTTCTATGTTTTCGGGTTTTTTCTCCGATTTTAAGAGCTCATTAATTGTCTTTGCAAATTCTTCTTGTGTCGTTTTTTCTTGAAATTTAGTTCTTGTTGGTTTAATTGAAATTTTATTTTCGATTGTTCTCCTTATTGGTATAATTTGCTGTAACTTTGTTTCTACCATGAAATGATCAGAGTCAATATCTGGACCTCTATAAGCTCGTACATCTTTTACACTTGCTTCACTTCTTCTTTCTATCAAAACATGATCAATTTGGTTTACATTTTCTCCATCAGGTGTTTTCCATGTTCCCTTGTGAATTTCCTTGTGTTGATATTGTGTACTTACTATTTTCATATTGTTTTCTATAGCAAAATCGATCAGAAATCTACCATTTTCGTTGGTTTCCGCATGTTTACTGTACTTCCCTATTGTTGGTTGGAATACTACTTCTTTTCTTATTTTGGCGTTACTATCTCCAATGATCATTTTTAAGTCGTATTTTGGAATTTTTTTGTATTTGCTGCTTAGAACCTCATAGAACTCTTCTTTGTGCTCACTTAGTTTATCTTCTGTTGGTGCATGAATATTTATTATGTGTATTTTCTGGTATTTACCTCTTAATCTGAGGATACACATTCTATCCGACACTGGTGTAAATTTTATGACAGCATGTCGTAACCGCTCGCTTACAGCGAATCCTGTTCCTAATCTCCTATTAATTCCACTGCTCATAAAAAATGTGTATCCCTCTATATCAAAAATTCCGTTATCCCTATGTTTTGTCTCTTGTAGTGCTAATATATCAATTTTGTATTTTTTCATAACATTTATTAACTGTTTCATCATACCCCCCTCAAAAATTCCCCTTACATTCCAATTTACTACAAATATATAGTTATTTTGTTTCGTCTTCCGTTCCTTTTGCAATCCATAATTCAATTCGTTCTTTCCGTGTCTCGCCATTTCCATCATTGTTTGTTTCCATCTATTCTTTTTTGCAAGTCGTTTTTTGGTATGGGTATTGTAGCCTGTTTTACTATTTTCGCTGTGTGTATATCCCGATTCCAGCGTTATCCATTTATGAATATCTTTCTGTAACCTACGGTTAACCGTCAGCGGCCGTCAATTGATCGCAAGAATGGCATGCTATTGAGTGCCGTTCATTGGCCGATGTCCGGTTATTAACGATCGGCCAAGTATTGGGGATTTGTAAATAGCCTGTATGTGGTTAACCATCGGCGGCCGTCTATTACTCATAAGAATGGCATGCGATAGACAGCCGTTCGTTGGCTAATGTTTAGCTGTTAATGCTCGGCCAAGCAATGGGCATTTGTAAATGGCCCGCATTTGGTTAACCGTCAGCGGCCGTCAATTGCTCGTAAGAATGTCATGCTATTGAGTGCCGTTCATTGGCCGATGTCCGGATATTAACGATCGGCCAAGTATTGGGGATTTGTAAATAGCCTGTATGTGGTTAACCATCGGCGGCCGTCTATTACTCATAAGAATGGCATGCGATAGACAGGCGTTCGTTGGCCAATGTTCGGCTGTTAATGTTCGGCCAAGCAATGGGCATTTGTAAATGGCCCGCATTTGGTTAACCGTCAGCGGCCGTCAATTGCTTGTAAGAATGGCATGCGATTGAGAGCCGTTCATTGGCCGATGTCCGGTTATTAACGCTTGATCAATCATTGACAATGTAATAACTAATAACTGCCCGATCGTGATTAATCATCAGCAACCGTTTGATGTTTTTATTTATAGAATTTGATCAAAAACAGATATATATCACTATCGTCAAAAAAATTGGACGAAACAAGAAAGAAGCCGCAAGTAGAGAGGGATGAGGAGCAAATAAACAAACACAACAAATATGTATAAGGGACTGGTCACCAGAACAAATAGGGTCAATATTAGATAGGTTCGCTTTCGTGAGTGCCATTTATGGATTCCGCCTCCGAAACAAATTATTTTGTGGTCCATTCGGTACCTGTGGAAATAAAATTTATATAGCAGATTTTGCGATTTTAGATCACAACTTGAATGGTTTCAAACAAAAAAAACCATAACTAAGTGTTCCTATTGACGATTTAATTTTTTACAGAACAATATTGACGATAACTGTTGTTTGTTTCATTTATTTAAAAATTAAAATTATTAAAAATAATGTTTTACCTCCGCTTTATCAAGTAAATCCTTTTTAAATTTTACAGTAAAATTATTTGATAATAGTTCATTATTATCAAAAGGTGTGAATCTGCGATCAGACCAATTTACAAATGACAGTTATAATTTTCAGTTATAATAAACAGTTTCGGATTAGGACGGACATACGGAAACGATCAAGGCAAAGAAAATGGATATTGATTATTGGTTCTTGGAATGTTCTTAGCTGGTACAGAAGGGGAATTGCACAGCGGGCCGTGGAGCAGCTGGAGTCCATGAAAATGGATATCACAGCGCTACAAGAAATAAAATGGCTTAAACTGGAAAGTTATAATAATTTTATATTAAAATCTACTATGTCCGAACATAAAAATATACATAAACAGGCATGCTGGCATATGCTATGATATATATTATGGTCTATTTGGTTTTTGTCCTTCCATCATTTGACCTCCATGTCTGTTTATGTATATTTTTATGTTCGAACATAGTAGATTTTATTATAAAATTATTAGAACTTGCCCGATCAATTAGCCGCTGTCCGGCTAATCGTTTGAGCAGTTGCAGTTTCGGTACTCGACGCTAACTACCCGCTGCTAACTCGGGGCCAGGAAATTCGGCGTCAAGTAAATAATAAAATATTTGTTAAATCGTGATTGTTTAATTTCAAAAGTATTCAAAAATGTTGCTTATGATAGCATCTTTCCAATTATTCTTGTGTCGTAATCCTTGTTTTAAACCTATTGTTGCCAATCTTCGTTTTTATTATTGTTGTTAATGTCCTTCTTCCATTTTATTATTTATAGTTCGCATTACCAACTTATTATTACGTATTATCGTATTAACAATCTCTGCAGAGGTAGCAACATACCCTTGTTGAAATACTTTCAACAAGGGTATGCTGCTACCTGCCTGCGGGCAGTCGCAAAAGATGGCGAGACAAACGCTCAACAGACTTACCTTTTCTTGTTTTCTTAAAAGAGCGACACTCCAGCTCGACTCAGAGGAGAGCAATTTATGGGGGGGGGGGGTCGGAAGACATGATTAAATCTTGTTCCACTCAAAAACTATAAACTACTAAAAATGGCGCCATTCACTTTTTGCCGCTCGCCAGGAGTTGATCCTAAAGTGCAAAAGAGAAAGAAGAAAGAAAACAACAAGTTAAGGTAAGCTGCGTTTTAATAAAAAAAAAAAACTATTAGCGTCGAAGCACACAAGCTTAATACTTCACAAGTATCGCAAATCGATCGCAGCAAGGTAAAAATAGATCGCAAACAAAAACCTTTCAGATCTGAAAATGGTGTTCTTAAAACTAAACAAAATTGGATTGAGTAAACTTGATCAGCAAACAATTCAGTTATGATGCTTAAATTTGTCTTCTTTCTTCCGATCCCGACGATATTCCACAAATACAACAAAAGTACCAAAATATTCGCTACCAATATTCCGTCGTGTTACGCCACTGCCTCGAACACCTTCAGCGTGTGAGTACAGTCTCGGTAATCCGAACACACGCTAATCCGACCATCCAGTAATCCGAACAAAAAAAGAAAAATTCAGTAGTCCGCACAAATAGTCATAATCCGAACACAACTAATAAAATTTTCGGATTATAGAAAAATGTTCGGATTACAGAAAAAAAAGCACTACAAACTGCTGACACTACTAACTACAAAAAGCTGTCGATAGTTTTAATGTTTGTTTAAGATTGGCATGTGAAAATGATGTCCCATCTCATAAAATTTGTTGTATGATTAATTTAAAGAGGTAATTAAAAAGGAAATGGTTGCGAAGAAATAAATCGTAATTACAATCTATTTTTCTAAACAATAATTTTATTTTTTCTAAGCACAGTAGAATATGAATGTATGCAGTATTTATTTTAAGATTTGTTTATCTCTAACATAAAAATTGTTCTAAAAATTTCGATTTTTAACTTTTTCCAGTAATCCGAACTTCTCTGTATAATCCGAATGAGGCCAGTTTTCTATTAGTTCGGATTACCGACATTGTACTGCATTAGTATAGGAAATAATAAAACAAATTATTAGCATTACATTGGAAATAGGTACCGATAGAAATTAAGAGAAAGAAAATAATAAAAAAAATAAACTACATTTAAATTTAAAGCAATACAAGTTTAGAATAAAATAAGTTGGACCCAATATTGTTTGGCATTTTCAATTTGGTCCTTGGTATACAGGAACTAGTAAACATTAAATTTATTCTACTGTAATAAAAACAAATCGTTAGTATAGAAAATATTAAGTATAATTTATAATATAATAATAATAGGAAATTCTTGAAATTACATTTTATTCTTGTATAAAATATTGCTGAAGTTTAGTAGTATCTAACATGAAAATAATAATTTTGTTGTTTATAATTTGTCTAATCGAAGATTCCATTTGTAATGATGACTTATTATCAAAGGCAGAAATATTCTTTTAGTTTTATTAACATTTTATTTTGATTTAAATTTTAGTTTCATCAAAATAGCTATAAATTGAAGGACGTTTGGGTACAAGTCGTAAATTATGATAAAACTTATTGTGAAATACTAAACTGCATAACATTCAAATATAATAGAACCACAACGGCCCACAATTTTACTGCAAAATTTAAAAAGGATTTATATGATAAAGGGGAGGTAAAATATATTTTTAACGTAACTAGTATTAATTTAACCATAGATTAACAGATGCCACAGTGGCATATACACGTATTACACTCCGAAAAGCAGAAATAAAATAAATTTGATTTTAGGTTCTTGTCCAAGTTTTTAAGTTACTGAGTAATCAATATCGCCACTTTCCGATTCGTTTTCAAGTCAATTTGAATAAAGCCTACCAAGCTAATGTAGCAGGAGCACGGAAAACCATAAGTTGTGGTAACATAACAAGCGGTTACTTTTACAAGGTTTTTGCAATACTTTATTTATACAGTAGTGTGCTATTATTTTTACTAAAAGTTACTTTCTATAGGATGTAGTATACCATGCATGCAATTTTGTTCCTGATGATAGTTATCTTCCTCCACTTATTCCCAATGGTAAATTTAAAGCCCAAACACACCTTTTATATTTGAATCAACCAATAGCAGAGGTCGACGCTTATTTTGAATTGTATACCCCAATAGATTATCCGAAAGTATAAAAACTGTGGATATAAATGTGCAATGGATTAATATCACTAATTGCATTTTTATCTTACTTGGTTACTAATAAAATTGTGTTGATAATTTGGGTATTATTTTAGCTTTTACTATTTTATTTTAATATTGTAGACACTTTATGGAAGAGAAATTATTTAAATAAAATATTTGTCTAAACCTTCAGAGATACTTCTTTCTAAAGATACCTTTAAATTTCAGTTTACAAACCGCCATAGCACCAAAACTAATGATTTTTTATTCTTAAGGGGTGTTCTACATTCAAGTATAGAGGCATGAATTTACGAGCGGTTTTGAAGGTCTGAACAATCGAAACAAAAAATAATTTTACTATCCATTTTTTTATCATTTGTTTATTGATATTATAAGATCATTCACATGATATCACTCAAAATTCACAAAGTTATGAGCAGGCAAAGTGGGAGGTCCAAAAAGTTGAAGCCTAGGCTTCGAGGCTATGTTCGGAGATATAGCCGTTAGGTTTTACGTGAATACGTCGACCAAGGATACTCGTTTTTGCCCAGGTCTACAGATCGGATAGCATCGATGGGAAAACATGAAAACAACTTCAAAACTTTCGCAGAATTTTGACAATACGAAACTTATCATCCTCATTTAGCTGCTTTTGCATTTCATTCACAAATTATTCCGTCTCTATATTCATATAGTTGTTGACTTCTCGATTTGGTTTCTTAAGGAACGTATTGCTAGAAACTGTAGCAGCAGAGCAGTTATTGTAATACCTAATGGGAAGTACTGCACTGCAATTGGACGTAGTTATGCAGAAACCTACCAACCCAATAAAACACTTATTGAGAAAATAAATAAATAAGATTTAATTTTAAAAATTGTATTGGATAGAACACTTCGAAAGACAGTTGTGAAAGTGCTTTTACATCCTTAAGGGCGCGTTCTCAGCGACGAAGAATCGACTTGATATATGTATCTCTTTTTATTTGCTGCAAAGTGCTGTCACCTAGCTTACGATAGTAAAATATTACATTATTGCTATTATGGTAATTTCACTGCAGTAAGTTAACTTACCGTAACATGACATTCGAGAGTCATTGTGGGGGATATGTCTAAAAATAGCTTGTTATGATAATATTAAGTTACAAGAGTGGATGCATTTTATTATATCTGAGGAGTTTTTCAATTACTTTAGAAATTATACATGTCATAGTCAGTGGCGGATCTTACGAACAATTTCAGTAGGTAAATGAAAAATTTATTAGGCATTTAAAATTTATTTAGGAAAATGTATCATTAAATTATTTTCAATTGCAGGATATTTTATAAAATGCTATTTTAATATCTGCGATTATCATGGAGTTAAAAAATTGGGAATTCTAATATAACTTGAAAGTTTTGTTATAAAGTTTAATTTTAAATAATTAAATTAAGTAAACATTTATTTGTAGTAGTTCATTTAGTAGATTAACTGGCTCGATTTAAGATGTTAAAAAGTTAAAACTGGCAATGAACAATAGAGAGATACAATATAATAAAGATAACCATAGTCATAGAATATTAGAATATTTAAAAATTTTATGTGTATGCTCTTCGTGTATGTTTCAATTTATTTTGGATAGGTAACTTGGTTGTTTGGTGGTGATTCTTTTTTATTAGTTGGTTCAGTGACGGCGCCAGAATTTTTGAAATGAGTACCTATAGGCACAAATGATGCAGAATCACTTTTTCGATCGGCATCCATATCTGAGTCATCATCTCAAAGAAGATTATCTGAGGATTTACTTTCTTCTTCTATTTTATTTATCTTTTTCCTTTTGCCCATTGCCTTCTTTTTAGTTTTACTTAAAACTTGGATTTTGGGCTACTGTTTTTTATTTTTATATTCTATAACTATATTTTATAGTTTTTTATATTCTTTTCTTTGTTTCTCTTTAATACTAGTTGCTAAATCATCTGCTTCTGAGATAAGCAGGTTTGAATAATTTGCATATTTGTAAAGGACTTACATTTCAAGAAGGTTTATTCTTGAAGTAATTTTGGATTTCTCTTGTATAGTATGTCTTTAACGGAGACTAGAAAGAGAAAATATCAATAATTTGTTACTAATCTCAAATAATCGCCCATAATATTTAATAATCTTTAGTAATTTAAATAATCTGAAGTAATCTAAATAATCTCAAGTAATCTCAAATAATTTCAAATAATTTCAAATAATTTTAAATAATTTTTAACAAAGAAATACATCTTGTATATAAGAGATTAGCCAATTTAAATTTTTGTAGCGTATAAACTGTAGGGTAAGCACCATAAAATATAGAGTGACTAATAAAAATATTCGAACCCTCCTATGTTAACAATGTAAATTGGACATTTTGAAACCGTTTTTTGACATATAAAAATCGCTTTTACAGAAAAACTTTTTAGACATTTTTAGTTAAAAATTTCATTGTCTTCAAATTTGTACCTATACATTTTTCTATTTTATAGATATAAACAAAACTATAAAATACTGAAAATATTGTCACCTGTATCTCAAAAATGGTGCAACGAAATAGAAAAATGGATAAGTAGTTTTTGTTGCAATTTTCATTCCCTACATTTTTGTTTATATACATTTTTCTATTTTGTCACACCGTTTCTGAGATACAGATGATAATATTTTTTGTATTTTACAAAGTCTTGTTTAAGTCGCCCACAGTCAAAAGCGGGGCGATAAAATAGAAAAATGTATAGGTACAAATATGAAGACAATGACATTTTTAAGAAAAAATTTCTAAAAAGTTTTGCTGTAATGCTGTAAAAGCGATTTTTATATGTCAAAAAACAGTTTCAAAATGTCCAATTCAGCCCCCTGTCACTCCATGTTACAGAAAGTGGCGTTATGTTGTCACATCATGTAGGAGGCGCAAGTAGTATCGTAAATTAAATATGCGGAAGATTTAAAATTAATTTTATCAAAAATTTCAGACAGTTTATTTTTTAATATTCTAAGACAATATATTTATAGTTCCTATAAACATTAAAAAATTACATAGATTAAACACTTGTTAAACACAATTTATTACACAATTATCATTTATCAAGTTTTTAATAAAATCAACCAGCTAACAGCTGTTAGCAGGCTAAACTACTAGCGCCGCGCCATCCAATGGAAATAAAATCGAGTGATACCTTATGACCGCTTTTTATATTTTCGCCCATTGGAGTGATAGGGGGATGGTCCAATTTACATTGTTAACATAGGAGTGTCCGGATATTTTCGTTACTCACTGTACATACAAAATTTCCATTTTCTATTAGCGGTTTGGGAATCGTTGCTATATAATGGGTAATATCTCGATAAAACTACATTTTTGTTCATAGCATTTTTTTATTATGTTCACAAAAAAGAAGATTAGAACATCACTTTTACTAACTCGTACAGGCGAAAAACTATATAAGTGTAACATTTGTGATTATAAATGACAAATCAACACCAAAAGGAACTTTCATTAATAACACATATGGACGAGATCAATACTCATATACTCTTACGGAGGCAGAAATCGTATGAGTATAACATTTGAGGTTATAAATTTATTCAAAAATCAACTTGAAATTTTCATTAACGAACTCACACCAGCGAAAAACCGTATAAATGTAACACCAATAATTGATGCTGTGAGAGCAAGTGATATAACCCGAAATATAACTAGAGATATTCAAGGTTTGCAATTTCTCCACTTATATATTATTATTACATCTATTAGAATTATTATAATAAAATTGATACGAAGAAATTTTAAATCGGCATTTACTAGCTCATTCGAACGAAAACCCATACAAATTTAACAATTGCAATTATATTATGTTCTCA
The DNA here is from genome assembly GCA_958510845.1 of Cantharis nigra. Classification (NCBI taxonomy): domain Eukaryota; kingdom Metazoa; phylum Arthropoda; class Insecta; order Coleoptera; family Cantharidae; genus Cantharis; species Cantharis nigra. The sequence goes on from OY294029.1 coordinate 18,453,000, forward strand.
CCAGAAAATTTAATCAATCAAATCAAATAAAATTGATTAATTTAGTACGAGGTACGATGATACCTTACAATTCCCGAACTACATATTATGATATATTATAAAAGTTTCCAAAACCTGCTTTGGTTAGGAAATTTTAAACCGCCAAAAACTAACGTCCTCTTTATTAAAATAGTTGAACAGTTTCTTAAAATTTTCTAATTCGCACTTATGCAACCTATTTAACGCATACGAGTTGATACGAGTTTTAATTAAATTTTAATAATAATTTGGCAAATTTTGTATTCCGTTGTTACCGCCGTAATTACAAAGAATTTAAAAAAATTGAAGTAAAGTAAATTGTAGTAAATTTTCGTCTGATTCTGATGAAGCTAAATATTATATAAATAAAGCAAGTTAAAAAGGTAAAATTTAAAATATCACTCAAGCTTCAAAATGCTACTTTTTGTGTGTCCTAAAAATAATATTTCTAAATAAAATTCTTTAACTAAAATTGGTTCATTATAAAGCTGTGATCTTATACTTTATATTTCTGCTTTATTTACCCTCAAATTCTACATAGTTTTTCTATGAGACACGAAATGCTAAAGCAACTTTTCTGCCATCTATTTAACATAGCATTTTCACGTCCGTAAGTCAATTATTACCAAGTTATCTTTCAGCCAAAAATAGTATTTCCTGATTTTGTACAAAAATACTCAAATTATGTGGATTGGTAGGTTTCTGCATAATTACGCCCAATTGTACCTCGGTCTTGCTAGAAACCGTAAGAGCAGAACAGTTACTGCCGGCTCACATTGGGGCAAAACAGCTTCAAACCTGGCAGAAAATAAATAAACTAAATACTATATAAACACTCAACTCAACAAGTCAGTAGCAATCACCCACTAATATACATGCAAAAAAAAAGAATGCTAAAATATTGTTTGTTTCAATTCTATCGAGCCTGACAAAACACGTAAAATTCATGGTTCTAGACTAGAACACCGCCTTAGAGAGGAATCTGCGGAAGTAGAAATTTTTAAAAACGATCTTAATAATGAGGAGACGTTTTAATGGAATTTTCTTTTTTTCTTGTTTTTACTTATAATAAATTTTATTAAATTAATATTTACGAGTTTATTAGATTTAATAATAAATTATAGCCACACCAATATTTTGTGAAATCTCTATTTCAGAGTTTGCATAATACTATTATGTTATTGTGTCTGTAATTGATTAAATGATTGAAAACGATTACCAATTCAAAATTATAACTGTAGATAATCCGATAAGTTTGTGTGCCAATTCGGAAATATTTCTATATAAAGCCCATTTGAGACGTTGTCTAATTTTTTGTATTTTTCACACTGAAATTTTCTAAAAAATTTGCCCAAACTTTATCTATCGTTGCAAACAGGATTCGATGTCAAATTTTGTATAAAATTTAGCAGTAAATGGTAACTAACCAATGGAAAGCGCGCAGTGTGTTGGTATCCTAGTGCCTTTTTTATTGGTTATCTACTATTTTAGAAAATTTTCGTGTGAAAAATACAAAAAATTAGACATTGTCTCAAACAGGCTTAAGAAAACAAATCAACAAGTCAACATGTTTCGAAATTTTTGGTTACATATTTTTTTTAATTTTTGAACATGTAAGGCAGTGGTTCTCAACCTTGGGGTAATTACCCCCGCGGGGGTTAAAGTAAAGATATTTATATTTGCTTGTATGGTTTGTATTAATAATAATATTTAAGGGGGTGGGGATAGTGGGGGTAATTTCAATTTTCTTAACAGGTCACAGGGTCAAAAGGTTGGGAACCACTGATGTAGGGTATACTTTTTGTACACACACACACATTTTTCGTTACATATTTTTTTTAAATTTTTGAACAGGTAGGGTGCACTTTTTGTACACACACACATTTTCCGTTACATATTTTTTTTTAATTTTTGAACAGGTAGGATGTACTTTTAGTACACACACATTTTTCGTTACCGATTTTATAGAGGTATTCACGTCAAAAAACTGATGACGTGCAGGATATCTCAAGTTCTAATTAACCGATTTATTTGAAATTTGGTGTGAATGTTTTTTATACATTCCTCTATCCTCTATTGCAGGGGTCTCCAAACTACGTCCCGCGGGCCGGATTTGGCCTGATCAGGGCTTGAATATTTTCGTTAGTCACTGAGGCTAGATCTTGGCCCTCGGAGCTTTGTGGAGCAATCAGTCTGGCCCTTAGGCTAAAAAGTTTGGAAACCCCTGCTCTATTGCATGAACCACGCTTTTAATTTTACTATTTTAAAAAAATTCGGAATTGTTAATTTAAAGATGCAAAAACACATTGTTTTTTAAACGGCCGCCATTTTGTGAAATTTTTTTTTACTTTTCATCGGCTAATGGGTTACGGGGGGAATTGTGTACGGGATGGGACAACTCGCCGGGGTCGATCAAGCTTAGGTTAGAAAACTGCTAAAATGAAATCTACATGCTACATGTTGCTGCTCCCCCGCCCCCCCTAAGTGAGTTAACCTCAACCTCATTAAAGAGTACTTGACACTTATTTAAAGTTTTTAATATCCACTTTTGATGTTTTTTAATATGTTATAACAAATATACAAAAAACAATTATTGCTTCATTTGATAGTTATGAGCTATATATAATACTTAAAATATCTATCTAAACATCTAAGTAGCTTTTGTTTACCGTCATCCGAAGTCCGTATTGCGCGTCACCTGTATTCAGCATATAGAGCTGATCCATCTCACGATAGTACAACTACAAGGAACGCGCGCCGTGATGAGAGATGTCGTTTAAACTGTAGTCAACAACAAAATTGCATGCATGATATGTTATAATAAAACGAATTTTTAATAGAAATAATGTCGAACAACAAAACCGTTTTCATACAACCTTGTAAAAGTAAAACCTCGTTATAATACCACAATCATTGAATTTTGACAATCCTGCAATTTTGGCTTCAAATGCTTTATTCAAATTTATTTGAAAACGTAGCGGAAAATGGCGGTACTCATTACTTAATAATTTATAGGCTTGAACAATTATCTTTACTTATTAATTTTTAATCATAAAACGTAATTATGCACACAAGCTTCTTTGTTCCTATATTTTTCTTCTATTGCCTCTAAATACTCTACCGTGTGTTTTCTCTTCTTCTCTCTAAGTAACGCTTTGCATGCTTTTCTTTGCAACTCATATTTGTATTTGCTTTCTATTGTTTTTGTTTGTAGCATTATATTCCTTAGTTTTTCTCGTTTGTTTATTTCTTCCTGGCATTCCTGGTCGTACCATTCCTTATTTTTGTATCTTCTTACCATGACATGTTTGGATGCTGCGTTTTTCATAACTTTTGTCAAGATATTTGCTTTTTCTTCTATGTTTTCGGGTTTTTTCTCTGATTTTAAGAGCTCATTAATTGTCTTTGCAAATTCTTCTTGTGTCGTTTTTTCTTGAAATTTAGTTCTTGTCGGTTTATTTGATATTTTATTTTCGATTGTTCTCCTTATTGGTATAATTTGCTGTAACTTTGTTTCTACCATGAAATGATCAGAGTCAATATCTGGACCTCTATAAGCTCGTACATCTTTTACACTTGCTTCACTTCTTCTTTCTATCAAAACATGATCAATTTGGTTTACATTTTCTCCATCAGGTGTTTTCCATGTTCCCTTGTGAATTTCCTTGTGTTGATATTGTGTACTTACTATTTTCATATTGTTTTCTATAGCAAAATCGATCAGAAATCTACCATTTTCGTTGGTTTCCGCATGTTTACTGTACTTCCCTATTGTTGGTTGGAATACTACTTCTTTTCCTATTTTGGCGTTACTATCTCCAATGATCATTTTTAAGTCGTATTTTGGAATTTTTTTGTATTTGCTGCTTAGAACCTCATAGAACTCTTCTTTGTGCTCACTTAGTTTTTCTTCTGTTGGTGCATGAATATTTATTATGTGTATTTTCTGGTATTTCCCTCTTAATCTGAGGATACACATTCTATCCGACACTGGTGTAAATTTTATGACAGCATGTCGTAACCGCTCGCTTACAGCGAATCCTGTTCCTAATCTCCTATTAATTCGACTGCTCATAAAAAATGTGTATCCCTCTATATCAAAAATTCCGTTATCCCTATGTTTTGTCTCTTGTAGTGCTAATATATCAACTTTGTATTTTTTCATAACATTTATTAACTGTTTCATCATACCCCCCTCAAAAATTCCCCTTACATTCCAATTTTCTACAAATATATAGTTATTTTGTTTTGTTTTCCGTTCCTTTTGCAATCCATAATCCAATTCGTTCTTTCCGTGTCTTGCCATTTTCATCATTGTTTATTGTTTCCATCTATTCTGTTTAGCTAGTCGTTTTTTGGTATGGGTATTGTAGCCTGTTTTACTATTTTCGCTGTGTGTATATCCCAATTCCAGCGTTCTCCATTTATGAATATCTTTCTGTAACCTACATTTGCTCTTTTCCCCTTATCTCGTTCCGTTTTTGCAATTTTTCTCAGTTGGGCTTGCACTTTTCTTTCTTCTTCTGTCAAATCATCGTCAATATATTTTGTAGTGCCTCGTAAAATATTTTTCTTTTTCATTACCTCCATTTTTTCTGGCCAGGATTCCATTGTTGCAACTATAAAAGGAGGTACGGTTTTTGGTTTTATCAATTCCACTTTTTAATTTTCGGGGTAACTTTCAATTCTGTCATGAAGAATTCCTGAACTTCCTTTCTCAATTCAGTGCCGTTGAAATCTAATCCTTTTATCACCACGTTATTTTTCTTCTCCAGGCCTTCCATACGATTAAGCTTAATCTCAAGCGCTACAATGCGGTCTCTTAGTTGGATATTTTCATGTTTTAGAGATTTAATTTCCTGTTCATAATTCGTTTGACTTTTCCTTCTACAGTATACCTATAATAAATTAATACTCGCGTACAAAACAAATTCTTGAAAAAATTACGATTTGATAAAAATTGAAGTTGTCGAAACTTGGTACCACTCGAATGTTATGTAGGTAAGTAATTGTCGATATTGGAACTATGTGCCACATTATTAGTGATTCTTTCCGGGCGCACCAAAACCCCATACAAAGTCGCCGTTAATGGAAAAAATCCCGTTCATCGGCCGATGTCTGGTTGTCAACGCTCGGCCAAGCATTGGGAATTTGTAAATGGCCTGCATCTGGTTAACCGTCGGCAGCTTTCTATTGCTTATAAGAATGTCATGCGATAGACAGCCGTTCGTTGGCCAATGTTCGGTTGTTAATGCTCGGCCAAGCAATGGGCATTTGTAAATGGCCCGCATTTGGTTAACCGTCAGCGGCCGTCAATTGCTCGCAAGAATGGCATGCTATTGAGTGCCGTTCATTGGCCGATGTCCGGATATTAACTATCGGCCAAGCATTGGGAATTTGTAAATAGCCTGTATCTGGTTAACCGTGGGCAACTTTCTATTGCTTATAAGAATGGCATGCGATAGACAGCCGTTCGTTGGCCAATGTTCGGCTGTTAATGTTCGGCCAAGCAATGGGCATTTGTAAATGACCCGCATTTGGTTAACCGTCAGCGGCCGTCAATTGCTTCTAAGAATGGCATGCGATTGAGAGCAGTTCATTGACCGATGTCCGGTTATTAACGCTTGATCAATCATTGACAATGTAATAACTAATAACTGCCCGATCGTGATTAATCATCAGCAACCGTTTGATGTTTTTATTTATAGAATTTGATCAAAAACAGATATATGGCAATGATATTTTATATTTATTTTAAATATCAAATTAACCTGCAACCTACCATAGCCTGTCAATCGGAGAACAACCTCTTTAATCTCAGCAGTCGGTTCAGTGAAATGTAATGATAAATTAAATGAACTAATTTTTTTAACAATTATGATTATTTATTCCAGAACAAAATAAAAGTTTTTGTCCACAATCCGGACCTGAACGTAGATAAGTTGCTTTGGAGATTGTAAACATAAATTTACCTTGCAATTCTTTCAGCATCCAACTAATTTTACAATTTCCAAAGAACAACATAAATCAAAATTTAATGTGTAACGTGTAATGTGTAATAATGTAACATAAACAAGTGTGCGCATTAATGATTAAATTAAATCAATTGTCTATCGGTAATACAAAATATTAGTTTTAACAAAATTTTATGTCCCAAATGTTTATAAATAAAAAAAAAACTCTGACCTCATAACAATATCATCCAATGTGACTCAGTCTTCTTACTTTTCGGATGTACCAATATCATTCAACAACCATTCAACTTACTGTTCTTGCCTTTGGTAATTAAATAAACGATTGATCACCATTGAATTGCATTAGTTTTAATATCCAATTCTTGAACATATCCAGGATGTTGTACGATTAACTTTCATCCACCTATCTCTTATAATTTTCCTTAAACCAATCTAACTAATACTTATTCGATTATCTTCCAAACACCCAATCTTATTTAAAATTATATTTCAATGGTCATTTAACTTTTATTTATCCAAATATCTATTTATTCTCCATTACAAATTTTTATTTCCAAATCAGAAAAATCCATTTTTCACTATCTTTTTCCAAAATTTTCTTATCTTTTCTTATTACCAACTTTCACACACGATTTTCCTGTTCTTCTCTTTTATCGCACTTAAGGCACGTCCGCACTCAAAATCTTATGTGTAGTTTGTTATAATGTCACTTACGTTCTACTTTTTAAATTGTTCCTTCATAAATGATCTTTATAATTTAATTATTAAATCACGTAATTTTGATATTACCGACTACCATGATATCAGATAATTGTCCTCTTGTATACTATAAATTTTTATTATTCTTTTTTATTTTTACAATTTTTTTTTATATTTTTTGATTTGAAACATGACAACTATATATCCCCCCATGTTCAAATGGCGTTCTCCTAGTAGGTTTACGTCGGAGATAAGTCATATGAACATACTGCTGTAAGGCATATAATATTTTCTACTTAATTAATCTAATTCCAATAATAAACCTATTCAAACAAAACAAATATTCAAAAAATTAAAATAAAATTTTTCTTAAGTAAAATTCAATAAATCAAATCAGTAAATTGTTATTCATAAATAAACAAATGATTCAAATATCGTTTTCTTCGTCAATCGCATTATAAATTTGTATCTCATTATCATACGAATAAATTGTATCCAAGTGAAATCTGCCTCTTATTTGTCCAGATATCGGATGTCTTAATTGGTATGTGCATTCACTTACGATCTTGTCAATCAAGTACGGACCTTCATATGGTAATTGGAGTTTTAAACACTGATTAGCAGAACGTTTTCCAACCCTTAGACTTCTTATAACAACTAAATCACCTAAATTAAATGAACATCTTTTCTTTATTTTCGAATTTATCTTTTGGGTGTACGAATCACCTTTTTTCTTTATTCGATCCCGAACCTTATTTAGAATATTGACATAATCTTGTCCTTGTTGTTCTAATATCCATGGTCTTTCTGGATTTTGTCCGGTCATAATAAAATTTGGTGTTTCTTCTGTTACTGTGTTGGGAGTATGATTGATAAATTTTTCAACTAATGACACCTTGTATGACCATTCAGTGTGATCTCTATGTACTAGCAAACGCAAAAGTTTTATTGTTTCTTGGACATAACGCTCACTAATATTGCCCTGAGGATGACGTATTGAGCAAAACACTACTTTAATTCCTCGACTATTCCAGTGGTTTCTAAATTTATTGTTGTTAAAGTATGTTGCGTTATCCGCTAAGATAGTAGATGGCATTATTATGTCGTTGCAAAAATTTTCTAGCAGATCAATAGTGATGTTAGTTGTACATGCTGTAGTAGGATACAATTTTACGTTTTTGCTAAATGCATCTACAACCACTAAAATATTTTTAAAATTCGGGCCACTAGGTATCAAATTTCCTATGTAATCAATTGCGATGAGTTGACCTGGACGATCTACTTGTATACTCTTAAAAATATTTTTATTATGAAAATTTTTAAATTTTCCAATTGTACACAGATTACATTGGTTTATAGTTCTTTTAATAATTCGTGAGTCCTTTTTTGCAAAATAGTTCTCTCTAAACATCAGCCATGTTTTCCTTATTCCCATATGTCCAAACCTAATGTGTAACTGACGACAAATCTCTATTGTAGCATTCTCGTCTACCACGTAAAGTTCTAAAGTTCCCAAATTCCTAACAATAAATTTCCTTTTTATGCAATAATACTTCATAGTTTTTTCATCATTATTAGATAATTTTTGTTTTAACGTATCAAAACACGGATTAATTTGCGCTTTCCGAACATGTTCTTCCGTAAACGGTATATCATTAGTGTGAAATCTATTTAGAGCGATCAAAATGTTTTTAACGTTATGTTGTGGATCTTTCCTACTAAGAGCATCGGCAATAATATTTTGTGAACCTTTAATGTATTTTATGTCAAAGCTATAGTCTTGTATTAACAATGACCAACGATATATTCGATTATTTGTGAATTTAGTGCGCATTAAAAAAATTAACGCGGAATGGTCAGTTTGAATTTCAAAATGATTGCCGATTAAATAAAATTTCAATTTTTGAAGAGCGTAAACAATTGCGAGCATTTCCTTTTCTGTTACCGTATAATTAATTTCCGATTTCTTTAAAGTTCTAGATACAAAACTAATCGGTACTTCTATATCATTATGATTTTGTAAAAGAGCAGCCGCTATTGCGTAATCTGATGCGTCTGTTTTTAAGATACATTTTTTATTAAAATCGGGATGAATTAATTTCATATTTTTATATAAGGATTCTTTTATTTGGATAAAGGCTAATTCCTTATCGGGCTCCCATTTCCATTTAATATTTTTTTTTAGTAGTTTGACTAGTGGTACTACTAGTTCAGAGTAATGAAGAATAAACCTTTTATAGTAATTCATTAGACCCATGAATCCTCTAAGCGTTCTCAAATTGTACGGTCGTGGATATTCCCGAACTTCATTTAATCTTTCATCATCTATTTGTGTTCCCTTTCCAGATATTTTATAACCTAAGTAATTAACCTTGTTTTTATAAAATTCACATTTTTCCAAATTCAACTTTAATCCCGCGTTATTTAATGCTTTCATTATTATTTCTAAATGTATTTTATGTTCATCAGGATTTTTACTAAAAATAATATCATCGACATAATGACCACAGAACTCATTATATTTCCTTAAAATATTTTGCATTGCTTTAATAAGAGCAGCACTACTAGTCGACAAACCAAAAGGAACGACTTGAAATATGAATGTATAACCATCAACAGAAAATCCTGTATACTTTTGAGAATCTTCATCTAACTTAATCAACCAAAAAGAATTTTTCAAATCTAGTTTACTGAATGTTTTTGAATTTCCCAGCCTAGCTAACAAAGTCTCTATACCCTCTGGAGATTCATATTGTGGGCGTGTAATTAAATTTAGACTTCTAGCGTCCAAACAGAGCCTAATGCTTCCGTCTCGTTTTTTGACAACTACCAAAGGATTTATGTACGAGATAGAAGCTTTTTTGATAATTTGATCATTGAGCATTTTATTAATTTCTTCCCACACTTGCTCTTTGTACGCATGGGGTATGGGATAGGTTCTACACTTGAAAGGTTTGTCTTCCATAACGTACAGTTTATGGACATAATCTTTAGCAACACTTGATTTATTGTTTACTAACTGTTGATTTTCTTCCAATAAATTTTTAACAACTTCTATATAACTGTCTTCGCAATCTAATAATTTACCCTTCCATAACTTATCTGACCCATTTTCTACATCTAACCAATTATTAACATTAACCTTATTTTCAAGATGATTATCTATTTTCTTATCTAATACCAAATTACTATTACTAACATCTCTATCTACCTGCACTCTATTAATAATTATTGTTTTATTTTTTTCTTCCATTAAATTATCATTGCCAAGCCATTCTATTTTTTGTTGTTGTATGTTAATTATTTTATTGGGAGTATCAATTATTATACCAAATTTATTAATTATGTCCGTACCTAAGATACATTCTAAATTTAATCCTTTCATTACCAAAATACTATCTTTGATCTCATTACTACCTATTTTAATTGTTGCCATTACATTTTTGTTGATACTAGAAAAATTTTTATTATTCGCCGTTACTAGATTTACTAACTTTGTTTTGATTATCTGATTTTTAAATTTTTGTTGATTATTCTCAATTATATCCTGATTTATTAATGATAATTCTGCCCCCGTATCAATTAAACATTCTACATCCACACTATTAATTGTCGCTTTTATGAAAGGTAATGTTTTTAAACTTTCATCCTCTGAGTATAGTATGTTTTCTTCATTTATAAATTCACGCGGATGTTGATATGAATTTACAATGATCTCTTTTGGTTTGTCGCAAATTAAAAATTTAAAGTGCTAGACCCTACGGTAGCTACTTCTTGTACTGTCGGAACAGTTAAGTTATTAATACTGACGTCGCGATTATGCGTTCTCTCAATATGATTTGTGGTTGATTGTTCATTGTCACGAGTATTATTATTAAAATTTGTGTTTCGATTTTGATCAAAATTATTTGCCCGGTTAAATTGAGGTCTAAAATCATGTCTGCTATATTGTCTATTATCGTTTCTTTCATAATTATTGTTTTCCCTTCTGTAATTTGATTGAATGTTATTATTAAAGCGATTTCTTTGTTCATCATTATTTGAATATGAACCACGATTGGCTCTGTAATTATTTCTGTAATTGTGGTTAAAATTATTTCGATAACCATTTGAATCATTACCCCTACTGTTATTTGGCCTATTAGGATAATTAACATTATAATTATTATTATTTTGTTTACGAAATTCTCGATTGGGATAATCCGGGGGTCCGAACATAAAAATATACATAAACAGGCATGCTGGCATATGCTATGATATATATTATGGTCTATTTGGTTTTTTGTCCTTCCATCATTTGACCTCCATGTCTGTTTATGTATATTTTTATGTTCGAACATAGTATATTTTATTATAAAATTATTAGAACTTGCCCGATCAATTAGCCGCTGTCCATTATCATTTGAGCAGTCGTAGTTTCGGTACTCGACGCTAACTACCCGCTGCTAACTCGGGGGCAGGAAATTCGGCGCCAAGTAAATCATAAAATATTTGTTAAATCGTGATTGTTTAATTTCAAAAGTATTCAAAGATGTTGCTTATGATAGTATCTTTTCAATTATTCTTGTGTCTTAATCCTTGTTTTAAACCTATTGTTGCCAATCTTCTTTTTTATTATTGTTGTTCATGTCCTTCTTCCATTTTATTATTTATAGTTCGCATTACCAACTTATTATTACGTATTATCGTATTAACAATCTCTGCAGAGGTAGCAGCATACCCTTGTTGAAAGTATTTCAACAAGGGTATGCTGCTACCTGCCTGCGGGCAGTCGCAAAAGATGGCGAGACAAACGCTCAACAGACTTACCTTTTCTTGTTTTCTTTAAAGAGCGACACTCCAGCTCGACTCAGAGGAGAGCAATTTATGGGGGGGGGGGGTCGGAAGACATGATTAAATCTTGTTCCACTCAAAAACCATAAACTACTAAAAATGGCGCCATTCACTTTTTGTCGCTCGCCAGGAGTTGATCCTAAAGTGCAAAAGAGAAAGAAGAAAGAAAACAACAAGTTAAGGTTAGCTGCGTTTTAATAAAAAAAAAAACTACTATTAGCGTCGAAACACGCAAGCTTAATACTTCACAAGTATTGCAAATCGATCGCAGCAAGGTAAAAATAGATCGCAAACAAAAACCTTTCAGATCTGAAAATGGTGTTCTTAAAACTAAACAAAATTGGATTGAGTAAACTTGATCAGCAAACAATTCAGTTATGATGCTTAAATTTGTCTTCTTTCTTCCGATCCCGACGATATTCCACAAATACAACAAAAGTACTAAAATATTCGCTATACAATATTCCGTCGTGTTACGCCACTGCCTCGAACACCTTCTGCGATTACCGAGTAATCCGAACACACGCTAATCCGACCATCCAGTAATCCGAACAAAAAAAGAAAAATTCAGTAGTCCGCAAAATAGTCATAATCCGAACACAACTAATAAAATTTTCGGATTATAGAAAAATGTTCGGATTACAGAAAACAAAATAAGGTGAAAGATATGTATCTAATGCAATACATAAGCACTACAAACTGCTGACACTACTAACTACAAAAAACTGTCGATAGTTTTAATGTTTGTTTAAGATTGGAATGTGAAAATGATGTCTCATCTCATAAAATTTGTTGTATGATTAATTTAAAGAGGTAATTAAAAAGGAAATGGTTGCGAAGAAATAAATCGTAATTACAATCTATTTTTCTCAACAATAATTTTATTTTTTCTAAGCACAGTAGAATATGAATGTATGCAGTATTTATTTTAAGATTTGTTTATCTCTAACATAAAACTTGTTCTAAAAATTTCGATTTTTAACTTTTTCCAGTAATCCGAACTTCTCTGTAATCCAAATGAGGCCAGGTTTCTATTAGTTCGGATTACTGACATTGTACTGTATTAGTATAGGAAATAATAAAACAAATTATTAGCATTACATTGGAAGTAATGCTAGAAATTAGAAATGATAGAAATTAAGAGAAAGAAAATAATTAAAAAAATAAACTTAAAATAAACTACATTTAAATTTAAAGCAATGCAAGTTTAGAATAAAATAAGTTGGACCCAATATTGTTTGGCATTTTCAATTCGGTCCTTGGTATACAGGAACTAGTAAACATTAAATTTATTCTGCTGTAATAAACACAAATCGTTAGTATAGAAAATATTAAGTATAATTTATAATATAATAATAATAGGAAATTCTTGAAATTACATTTTATTCTTGTATAAAATATTGCTGAAGTTTAGTAGTATCTAACATGAAAATAATAATTTTGTTGTTTATAATTTGTCTAATCGAAGATTCCATTTGTAATGATGACTTATTATCAAAGGCAGAAATATTCGTTTAGTTTTTTTAACATTTTATTTTGATTTAAATTTTAGTTTCATCAAAATAGCTATAAAATGAAGGACGTTTGGGTACAAGTCGTAAATTATGATAAAACTTATTGTGAAATACTAAACTGCATAACATTCAAATATAATAGAACCACAACGGCCCACAATTTTACTGCAAAATTTAAAAAGGATTTATATGATAAAGGGGAGGTAAAATATATTTTTAACGTAACTAGTATTAATTTAACCATAGATTAACAGATGCCACAGTGGCATATACACGTATTACACTCCGAAAAGCAGAAATAAAATAAATTTGATTTTAGGTTCTTGTCCAAGTTTTTAAGTTACTGAGTAATCAATATCGCCACTTTCCGATTCGTTTTCAAGTCAATTTGAATAAAGCCTACCAAGCTAATGTAGCAGGAGCACGGAAAACCATAAGTTGTGGTAACATAACAAGCGGGTACTTTTACAAGGTTTTTGCAATACTTTATTTATACAGTAGTGTGCTATTATTTTTACTAAAAGTTACTTTCTATAGGATGTAGTATACCATGCATGCAATTTTGTTCCTGATGATAGTTATCTTCCTCCACTTATTCCCAATGGTAAATTTAAAGCCCAAACACACCTTTTATATTTGAATCAACCAATAGCAGAGGTCGACGCTTATTTTGAATTGTATACCCCAATAGATTATCCGAAAGTATAAAAACTGTGGATATAAATGTGCAATGGATTAATTTCACTAATTGCGTTTTTATCTTACTTGATTACTAATAAAATTGTGTTGATAATTTGGGTATTATTTTAGCTTTTACTATTTTATTTTAATATTGTAGAGAATTTTTGAGGTGTTGATAGAATACACTTTATGGAAGAGAAATTATTTAAATAAAATATTTGTCTAAACCTTCAGAGATAATACTTCTTTCTAAAGATACCTTTAAATTTCAGTTTACAAACCGCCATAGCACCAAAACTAATGATTTTTTATTCTTAAGGGGTGTTCTACATTCAAGTATAGAGGCATGAATTTACGAGCGGTTTTGAAGGTCTGAACAATCGAAACAAAAAATAATTTTACTATCCATTTTTTTATCATTTGTTTATTGATATTATAAGATCATTCACATGAAATCACTCAAAATTCACAAAGTTATGAGCAGGCAAAGTGGGAGGTCCAAAAAGTTGAAGCCTAGGTTTCGAGGCTATGTTCGGAGATATAGCCGTTAGGTTTTACGTGAATACGTCGACCAAGGATACTCGTTTTTGCCCAGGTCTACAGATCGGATAGCATCGATGGGAAAACATGAAAACAACTTCAAAACTTTCGCAGAATTTTGACAATACGAAACTTATCATCTTCATTTAGCTGCTTTTGCATTTCATTCACAAATTATTCCGTCTCTATATTCATATAGTTGTTGACTTCTCGATTTGGTTTCTTAAGGAACGTATTGCTAGAAACTGTAGCAGCAGAGCAGTTATTGTAATACCTAATGGGAAGTACTGCACTGCAATTGGACGTAGTTATGCAGAAACCTACCAACCCAATAAAACACTTATTGAGAAAATAAATAAATAAGATTTAATTTTAAAAATTGTATTGGATAGAACACTTCGAAAGACAGTTGTGAAAGTGCTTTTACATCCTTAAGGGCGCGTTCTCAGCGACGAAGAATCGACTTGATATATGTATCTCTTTTTATTTGCTGCAAAGTGCTGTCACCTAGCTTACGATAGTGAAATATTACATTATTGCTATTATGGTAATTTCACTGCAGTAAGTTAACTTACCGTAAAATGACATTCGAGAGTCATTGTGGGGGATATGTCTAAAAATAGCTTGTTATGATAATATTAAGTTACAAGAGTGGATGCATTTTATTATATCTGAGGAGTTTTTCAATTACTTTAGAAATTATACATGTCATAGTCAGTGGCGGATCTTACGAACAATTTCAGTAGGTAAATGAAAAATTTATTAGGCATTTAAAATTTATTTAGGAAAATGTATCATTAAATTATTTTCAATTGCAGGATATTTTATAAAATGCTATTTTAATATCTGCGATTATCATGGAGTTAAAAAATTGGGAATTCTAATATAACTTGAAAGTTTTGTTATAAAGTTTAATTTTAAATAATTAAATTAAGTAAACATTTATTTGTAGTAGTTCATTTAGTAGATTAACTGGCTCGATTTAAGATGTTAAAAAGTTAAAACTGGCAATGAACAATAGAGAGATACAATATAATAAAGATAACCATAGTCATAGAATATTAGAATATTTAAAAATTTTATGTGTATGCTCTTCGTGTATGTTTCAATTTATTTTGGATAGGTAACTTGGTTGTTTGGTGGTGATTCTTTTTTATTAGTTGGTTCAGTGACGGCGCCAGAATTTTTGAAATGAGTACCTATAGGCACAAATGATGCAGAATCACTTTTTCGATCGGCATCCATATCTGAGTCATCATCTCAAAGAAGATTATCTGAGGATTTACTTTCTTCTTCTATTTTATTTATCTTTTTCCTTTTGCCCATTGCCTTCTTTTTAGTTTTACTTAAAACTTGCATTTTGGGCTACTGTTTTTTATTTTTAAGTGATTCTTTTCTTTGTTTCTCTTTAATACTAGTTGCTAAATCATCTGCTTCTGAGATAAGCAGGTTTGAATAATTTGCATATTTGTAAAGGACTTACATTTCAAGAAGGTTTATTCTTGAAGTAATTTTGGATTTCTCTTGTATAGTATGTTTTTAACGGAGACTAGAAAGAGAAAATATCAATAATTTGTTACTAATCTCAAATAATCGTCCATAATATTTAATAATCTTTAGTAATTTAAATAATCTGAAGTAATCTAAATAATCTCAAGTAATCTCAAATAATTTCAAATAATTTTAAATAATTTTTAACAAAGAGATACATCTTGTATATAAGAGATTAGCCAATTTAAATTTTTGTAGCGTATAAACTGTAGGGTAAGCACCATAAAATATAGAGTGACTAATAAAAATATTCGAACCCTCCTATGTTAACAATGTAAATTGGACATTTTGAAACCGTTTTTTGACATATAAAAATCGCTTTTACAGAAAAACTTTTTAGACATTTTTAGTTAAAAATTTCATTGTCTTCAAATTTGTACCTATACATTTTTCTATTTTATAGATATAAACAAGACTATAAAATACTGAAAATATTGTCACCTGTATCTCAAAAATGGTGCAACGAAATAGAAAAATGGATAAGTAGTTTTTGTTGCAATTTTCATTCCCTACATTTTTGTTTATATACATTTTTCTATTTTGTCACACCGTTTCTGAGATACAGATGATAATATTTTTTGTATTTTACAAAGTCTTGTTTAAGTCGCCCACAGTCAAAAGCGGGGCGATAAAATAGAAAAATGTATAGGTACAAATATGAAGACAATGACATTTTTAAGAAAAAATTTCTAAAAAGTTTTGCTGTAATGCTGTAAAAGCGATTTTTATATGTCAAAAAACAGTTTCAAAATGTCCAATTCAGCCCCCTGTCACTCCATGTTACAGAAAGTGGCGTTATGTTGTCACATCATGTAGGAGGCGCTAGTAGTATCGTAAATTAAATATGCGGAAGATTTAAAATTAATTTTATCAAAAATTTCAGACAGTTTATTTTTTAATATTCTAAGACAATATATTTATAGTTCCTATAAACATTAAAAAATTACATAGATTAAACACTTGTTAAACACAATTTATTACACAATTATCATTTATCAAGTTTTTAATAAAATCAACCAGCTAACAGCTGTTAGCAGGCTAAACTACTAGCGCCGCGCCATCCAATGGAAATAAAATCGAGTGATACCTTATGACCGCTTTTTATATTTTCGCCCATTGGAGTGATAGGGGGATGGTCCAATTTACATTGTTAACATAGGAGTGTCCGGATATTTTCGTTACTCACTGTACATACAAAATTTCCATTTTCTATTAGCGGTTTGGGAATCGTTGCTATATAATGGGTAATATCTCGATAAAACTACATTTTTGTTCATAGCATTTTTTTATTATGTTCACAAAAAAGAAGATTAGAACATCACTTTTACTAACTCGTACAGGCGAAAAACTATATAAGTGTAACATTTGTGATTATAAATGACAAATCAACACCAAAAGGAACTTTCATTAATAACACATATGGACGAGATCAATACTCATATACTCTTACGGAGGCAGAAATCGTATGAGTATAACATTTGAGGTTATAAATTTATTCAAAAATCAACTTGAAATTTTCATTAACGAACTCACACCAGCGAAAAACCGTATAAATGTAACACCAATAATTGATGCTGTGAGAGCAAGTGATATAACCCGAAATATAACTAGAGATATTCAAGGTTTGCAATTTCTCCACTTATATATTATTAAAACAATGAATCACTTCCATCTATTAGAATTATTATAATAAAGTTGATACGAAGAAATTTTAAATCGGCATTTACTAGCTCATTCGAACGAAAACCCATACAAATTTAACAATTGCAATTATATTATGTTCTCACCAGAAAATTTAATCAATCAAATCAAATAAAATTGATTAATTTAGTACGAGGTACGATGATACCTTACAGTTCCCGAACTTCATATTATGATATATTATAAAAGTTTCCAAAACCTGCTTTGGTTAGGAAATTTTAAACCGCCAAAAACTAACGTCCTCTTTATTAAAATAGTTGAACAGTTTCTTAAAATTTTCTAATTCGCACTTATGCAACCTATCTAACGCATACGAGTTGATACGAGTTTTAATTAAATTTTAATAATAATTTGGCAAATTTTGTATTCCGTGGTTACCGCCGTAATTATAAAGAATTAAAAAAAATTGAAGTAAAGTAAATTGTAGTAAATTTTCGTCTGATTCTGATGAAGCTAAATATTATATAAATAAAGCAAGTTAAAAAGGTAAAATTTAAAATATCACTCAAGCTTCAAAATGCTACTTTTTGTGTGCCCTAAAAATAATATTTTTAAATAAAATTCTTTAACTAAAATTGGTTCATTATAAAGCTGTGATCTTATACTTTATATTTCTGCTTTATTTACCCTCAAATTCTACATAGTTTTTCTATGAGACACGAAATGCTAGAGCAACTTTTCTGCCATCTATTTAACATAGCATTTTCACGTCCGTAAGTCAATTATTACCAAGTTATCTTTCAGCCAAAAATACTATTTCCTGATTTTGTACAAAAATACTCAAATTATGTGGATTGGTAGGTTTCTGCATAATTACGCCCAATTGTACCTCGGTCTTGCTAGAAACCGTAAGAGCAGAACAGTTACTGCCGGCGCACATTGGGGCAAAACAGCTTCAAACCTGGCAGAAAATAAATAAACTAAATACTATATAAACACTCAACTCAACAAGTCAGTAGCAATCACCCACTAATATACATGCAAAAAAAAAGAATGCTAAAATATATCAATTCTATCGAGCCTGACAAAACACGTAAAATTCATGGTTCTAGACTAGAACACCGCCTTAGAGAGGAATCTGCGGAAGTAGAAATTTTTAAAAACGATCTTAATAATGAGGAGACGTTTTAATAGAATTTTCGTTTTTTCTTGTTTTTACTTATAATAAATTTTATTAAATTAATATTTACGAGTTTATTAGATTTAATAATAAATTATAGCCACGCCAATATTTTGTGAAATTTCTATTTCAGAGCTCGCATAATACTATTATGTTATTGTGTCTGTAATTGATTAAATGATTGAATTCGGAAATATTTCTATATAAAGCCCATTTGAGACGTTGTCTAATTTTTTGTATTTTTCACACTGAAATTTTCTAAAAAATTTGCCCAAACTTTATCTATCGTTGCAAACAGGATTCGATGTCAAATTTTGTATAAAATTTAGCAGTAAATGGTAACTAACCAATGAAAAACGCGCAGTGTGTTGGTATCCAAGTGCCTTTTTTATTGGTTATCTACTATTTTAGAAAATTTTCGTGTGAAAAATACAAAAAATTAGACATTGTCTCAAACAGGCTTAAGAAAACAAATCAACAAGTCAACATGTTTCGAAATGTTTGGTTACATATTTTTTTTAATTTTTGAACATGTACGGCAGTGGTTCTCAACCTTGGGGTAATTACCCCCGCGGGGGTTAAAGTAAAGATATTTATATTTGCTTGTATGGTTTGTATTAATAATAATATTTAAGGGGGTGGGGATAGTGGGGGTAATTTTAATTTTCTTAACAGGTCACAGGGTCAAAAGGTTGGGAACCACTGATGTAGGGTATACTTTTTGTACACACACACACACATTTTTCGTTACATATTTTTTTTAAATTTTTGAACAGGTAGGGTGCACATTTAGTACACACACACATTTTCCGTTACATATTTTTTTTTAATTTTTGAACAGGTAGGATGTACTTTTAGTACCCACACACATTTTTCGTTACATATTTTTTTTTAATGTTTGAACAGATAGGATGTACTTTTAGTACACACACATTTTTCGTTACCGATTTTATAGACGTATTCACGTCAAAAAACTGATGACGTGGAGGATATCTCAAGTTCTAATGAACCGATTTATTTGAAATTTGGTGTGAATGTTTTTTATACATTCCTCTATCCTCTATTGCAGGGGTCTCCTAACTACGTCCCGCGGGCCAAATCCGGCCCGCCAGAGCGGGCCTGATCAGGGCTTGAATATTTTCGTTAGTCGCTGAGGCTAGATCTTGGCCCTCGGAGCTTTGTGGAGCAATCAGTCTGACCCTTAGGCTAAAAAGTTTGGAGACCCCTGCTCTATTGCATGAACCACGCTTTTAATTTTACTATTTTAAAAAAATTCGGAATTGTTAATTTAAAGATGCAAAAACAAATTGTTTTTTAAACGGCCGCCATTTTGTGAATTTTTTTTTTACTTTTCCAAGGTTCATCGGCTAATGGGTTACGGGGGGAATTGTGTACGGGATGGGACAACTCGCCGGGGTCGATCAAGCTTAGGTTAGAAAACTGCTAAAAAGAAATCTACATGCTACATGTTGCTGCTCCCCCGCACCCCTAAGTGAGTTAATCTCAACCTCATTAAGACTGTTCAGTAGGGTTTAGAAAATTAGTAATATGCTGATTTTATAATTATACTCTTATAGAATAACTTATTTTAAGTGACTTTTACTAAAAAATAAAAGTTGTAAAAAAATTAGTTTACCCGCAATTTCCAATTAAAGTATGAATTTAATTTGGGGTTTCATGCAAAATCTAGAAGAGATACAAATATGCGGTTTTCACTAACCCAAGAATTCTTATTTTACTTTGACACTATATAATTTTTATTTTGACTAGTATCATCATATTCTTGTAAAAAATTGTTTAATTTGAGTAAAAACGTGATATATTCAGTAAATATAAGATTACATATTATTCAAGCTTACCATTGTATAAAATCATTAAAATTTATATCAACGCATAGATTGAACCTTCAACTTAAATATCTGCTAAAAATTTTTAAAAAATATTTTTTAATAACAACAGGAAACTACAAATCGTCTAATAATGTCTTAACATCTTCTATTTCTACTTTTTCTATCTTCGTTTAAGTACTCCCACCGTATTAAAATGCACGTTGAATGCATGTGAAAATAGGGGAAATTTGCACATGATAATGGATAATGCACTTCATAAAAAGTTTCTGTAGTTAGTATCAAGTATGCTTGTAAAGTATATGGAGTCATAATAAATTATTATTATTTATTATCTATTATTTTTCTTGTTCGAGATTTTGGATCTTTTGGTCCAAAAATATGGACGAAAATAATTATTTGATAATTATTATCTTATAATAATTATTAGACTCTTAGATATTTTATAATGCCTTATTTTTTATTATTTCAAAATTCTAAAATGCAGACGTTTTTTGTCGTGGCGCCAAAAAGAAATAAGCGTTCCAAGCAGTGGCGGCTCATCTGAGGAGGTAAGCGAGGCTTACTTTCCCCTGAAATTTTCTATTAAATTCTTAAAATTTTCAAAAAAGTATAAAAGTGGATTTTCGATATTATAGTGAAATCTATCAGAAGATAACTACTCCAACAATACATACATAGGTATCCAAAAAGTAACGTAAAGCTACCTCAGAAGCAACATCTTCAGCTAACAAAAAAAGTAACACCAATAATCTGTGCTGCTACTACTACGTAATTTTAATTATCTATTTCTGTGTGTTGATATTATTATTACAATAATATTTATTTCTAATAATATTTTTACCTCCAATCAAAAACAATTGGAGGTATGGTAATCCAACAAAATTTCAAATTATTTTTTTACATTTACGAGATGACCGTGTTCAGAAACGTAAAGATTTGCAAAAAATAAAAATAAATTGTGTATCGGTCGGTCTGTCGGTCGTCAAATTTTGTTTCTCGCTTTATTCCTGAACCGTCCAACCAATCAGGACCAAATTTGGTATGGTAGTAGGGTTTATGATAGAAAGGTGAAAATCAGGTTTTCGTCGCGATACTACAATCAGGAGTGCCACTACAAGAAAATAACACAAGATTTTAAGGAAAATTTTGTCTTGTGATATAAGCTATTTTGAAGACGTTGAAAAGCTTTATGCAGAATAGGTTAAATTAACTTACTATCTGCCATCTGTCAAAAATTACAAGCTGTCAAAGTTAAAACCTCAAGAATGAATAACTCATGAAGTACTGAAGGGATCTCAATCATATTTGGTGTGTAAGAATACTGCCCTTACAGAACTTGACAGCATATGGAACCATTTGATAAAAATCAGGAATTTAACATGAAAAAAAAAGATAAGGTACTTTTTTGCGAAAACTTGAAAAAAGGCCTTCTCCCTCGATTTTCTTCGGCATTTCTGCGTCAATGGCGTCTTTTTGGACGTATGTCTAGTGGTCTCTAGTGGTGAAAATAATGAAAATGAAAGCTCAAATTTACAACAAAATTCTTTCGGTGAGATAAACCAAATTCAAAGTCGGTACGCGACAACTCGGCGACGGTCACCTCGGCGATCGATTAACTGCGGCGACGGTCATCTCGGCGACAGGTTAACTCGGCGACGGCCAACTCGGCGACCGAGTTGGTTAAATCAATTATTATTCAAATAGATTTCTAATGCCCGTACCTATAGTCGATGCTTGGTTCCAGCAAAACTTTAGCACGACTTAAGTACGAAGTTGTTAATTTTGATTGGTCAATTTTGTACTTAAGTCTGGGATCGAGCGAAGTATCGACTATTGGTATGAGCATAAGTTGGATATAATATATTATGTTAAATCGTTATTGTTTTATATCAAAAGTATTCAAAATGTTGGTTATAATAGTATCTTTTCAATGATTCTTGTGTTTTGCTCCTTGTTTTAAATCTTCTTCTTAACTTTATTCTATAGTTATTGTTGTCAATCCTCTTGTAATAATTACACAGTGTTACATGGTACAGCTTCAAAAATGGGCGGGGTTTATTCTAATAGATTTTTTTGCGTTTAAAACGTATCTGACTTTGAAATTGCTCCATCACGTCAGGTTTTTTTGAAAATGTAGCTTAAATGGTCAAAGAATGGCTGTTTCAAGCATTTTCATGATTTTTTTCAGGGAACCTCATTTTTTTGTTTCAATTTTCAAATTTTTTTAAAAATGCATCGCATAGTACTACTACTTAACTGTAAAATCCGTTTTTCAAAATTGTTTTACAAATTTTTATAATGAAGATATACCATTTTTAAGCCAAGTCTTGCAAATTCACCCGTTTTACCGCGCCAAACTTACTTTTTGATAAGTTTTTTTAGTATTAATTAATTAGAGACCTCAAGAACCCCTGTGTAGGCAGAATACTAAAGAACTTATCAAAAAGTAAGTTTGGCGCGGTAAAACGGGTGAATTTGCATTACTAAGCCTCTTGACTTAAAAATGGTATATTGGCCCGGGAGTATAAATTCATACCAATCTGCTTCTAACGGTTAACTCTTTCTTTTTTTGGACTATAAATGGATTTTGTTTGGAACAAGGTGGAACTCGCTTTTGCGACAGTTCTTAGGCTTCTATACATCTACTTTTTTGATAAATTAAATTATTTGGGCTTTATTTTGTTAGAATTTTTAATGCGTTAATCTTCTAATTAGGTAGATACCAACGGCAAATTTTTTATATATAAGGAAAACGCTAGCAAGTTTTCCTTTTGAATCATGCGGACAGACAGACAGACACGGAAACAGATCATAAAGCTTCTTCCTATACGTTGTATAGAAGCCTAAAAAGAATAAAAATGATCTTCTTTCTGAATCATCGCTGAGTTAACCGGTCGCCGAGATGACTGTCGCCGAGTTGACTGATCGCCGAGGTGACCGTCGCCGAGTTGACCGTGTCCGGTTTCGTGCATAGTTCTTCTTAAAAAACAGGACAGGGGCCCACGAAACGTCTTGTCACGGGGTCCGACGAAGCTCGCGACGGTCCTGTCTACCATTTATAAATTTTATTCCATTGGTGGAATATTGAAAATTTTAGTTAGACAACATTTTTCTAGCGTAATTTTGCTAATAAGTATTTTGGGCATAAAATGGATAAGACCCAACTAATCAATAACTATCCGATTGCTGAGTCATCTTAAAAAACTTAACACTGTGTTTTTCTAAACCTATAATGTCTAAAATTGGGAAACTTTCCTCGATGTCAAATTAAATGAAAATGTTAAAAAAATTTTAAATAAAACTAATAAATTCATATACCTAGTAAATAAAGTGTGCCTAGTGCAAAATTGTATTTTTTTTAAATGAAAGTCAAGAACTTGTATAAGTAATTAATATAATACTACATTAATCTGTTTCTCGTTTGATAACGAGTGCCCACGCTTGAAAGCAATGTGGAAGGTTTCCAGTCATTTGAGGGGAATACAACTTTTAAACAACTAGATCTGTGGCTCCCCACAGCGGAAAAGTTTTGCGTAATTGTCTACCGATCAACCTTAAAGAGTACTTGACACTTTTTTTAATATCAGTTTTTACTAATAACAGTTTTTAATATCCACTTTTGATGTTTTTTAATATGTTATAACAAATATACAAAAAATAATTATTGCTTCATTTGATAGTTATGAGCTATATATAATACATAAAATATCTATCTAAACATCTAAGTAGCTTTTGTTTACCGTCATCCGAAGTCCGTATTGCGCGTCACCTGTATTCAGCATATAGAGCTGATCCATCTCACGATAGTACAACTACAAGGAACGGGCGCTGTGATGAGAGATGTCGTTTAAACTGTAGTCAACAACAAAATTGCATGCATGATATGTTATAATAAAACGAATTTTTAATAGAAAAAATGTCGAACAACAAAACCGTTTTCATACAACCTTGTAAAAGTAAAACCTCGTTATAATACCACAATCATTGAATTTTGACAATCTTGCAATTTTGGCTTCAAATGCTTTATTCAAATTTATTTGAAAACGTAGCGGAAAATGGCGGTACTCATTACTTAATTATTTATGGTCTTGAACAATTATCTTTACTTATTAATTTTTAATCTTAAAACGTAATTATGCACACAAGCAAAGTGCATTCTAGGTTAAAAACGTAAACGCTCTACTAACGACTTGATCTAATCAGGTGTTCTGGAAGCATGGTTTTCCATTATTTTAAATGGTAAGTTGGATAGTTTTAGGTTTATCAGTCGACAATTTTATGGAAGCTTATCAAGTAACAGTTGGGTGATTTTATTATCAGAATTTACCAAACTGAGTTGTGTGTAGGCATACGATCTAGTTAATCTGCCTTACCTTAAACACTGGGAGCGAGACATTCTTAGAAACAAAGATAATAATTTTTAATTCAAGAAAAAAGACCCAAAAGCCAAACCGCGAGTTGTGGAAGAACGACCCATCTACCATACATGGGCCCATGTACAACTAACGGTAAATTAAAAACACGATTTAAACACACTGTTAGTGAAGATGTTGAGTTGCTTTTCTACTGTATCGATGAGGTCTATTAACCTAATCACCCCAATTTGCGGGTGTAAAGTGGTACTTTTTTGTCGTAGGCAAATGAAGAAATCACCAGATGCCTGATAAAGAAAGTCACTAGAAAGAAAACAGCAAGTAAAGAATTTTTTAATTATCATTATTTGTAACATTTAGGGTAAAAGCCGGATAATTGCCCCACTTTTCAAAAAAGCTCTATTATAAAAAAGTATGTACTGCTTAATAAGAATTAAGCAACATGTATATCAAAACATAGGTCTTTGATTTATTATAGTTGCCTATTTTTGTGAACATAATTAATAATGGTTTTGAGTAAATCCTGCTTTATTTGACCTCTCAAAAAAGGGATAGTTGCCTAACGTTAAAAAGGCTTCGGAATCAGTAAAATTTTAATTTTCAAAACACTCTACGCAATAATCATTAACTGAATTTTTTTTATTTGTATTTTTTATTATTAAACTATCATTTTTAATATTTAATATTTGTTCAGTGCCTTTTATCGATTTTTCGTCCTTTGTTCTTTTGGTTGGTAATCCTACGGTGGCTTTTCCTTTAGATGACTTTGGACTTATAACATTTTCTTCATTTTGACTGTCAGAACTGTAAATTTGTATTCTTCTCTAGTAACTAATAAAGATAACTGGGACGACTATTCTTTTAGATACGGTACTTGCCTTTTTATTTGCAAAGTAAATAAAAATTATTCAGCAATAAAACGTAGTCAACAGTGTAATTTAAACTCTAGTGCATGCAAAGATACCAAAAGTGGACTGAAACTACAATCAGTAATAAAAAATATTCAATAGAAATTACTTGCCAATATAGTTTCAACGCCTGTAGAAGTTTCGCGGCGGAAGATTTTCGCTCGAACGGACGAAAGGTGTGGGTCTATACTGACTGTTTACATGACACTGAGGTCTGCGGGAGTGGTACTTATAATTATAGTAAAACGTTAACGCTACTAACGACCCTAAGGCTACGAACAGAGTAGCCGCAGGCTACCAGCGTGCTTGTTTTCGGTACCGAAATCCGGCGCTTACGTGCAAGAGTTGTGCTCAGAATGAAAGCAGGTTTTGTCTGACTCAGATTAATTGTTATCGTATTGAAAAGCAACGAACGGCGTAGTATGTATCTATCTTTGTTTTCGCATCGTATTAAGAAACTAAATTCCTAAGACGTTTGTTGAAGTATCATTTTTCACCTCATATTATATATAACTGCACGAATGCAACGATCCTCGGAATAATTTTGATCTTGAAGTTGGCGTTATCAGAAACCTGATAACCTGCACCTGCCTGAATTCAATAATATTATTCTATGAGCTGCGATAACAGCAGTAATTTTTTAAATGCTTAAAATGAAATGACATAATTATTATTGTAGATATAATCCGAAATTCTGTTATTTTCTGACATAACAACTAAATTCGGTTGTTATAAATAACGACTTTTTTTTAGAAAATTGCACCGATTGAAAAGATACAAGAGGTGAACTGACAAAACATATTTTAACAAATTTTAGCATTCAATCCAACGTTATTGATTATCTATCGGTTGTCACTTGTCAGCCTTAAACGGTAGAGGATCTAGTAATAAAGTAATAAATTTTAAGTATTTTAAATGAATGAAATACGAGTAAATAGGTTCATTTATTTCTTTGTCGGTCTGTAAAAATATATCATCTTTTTAAAAAAAGCAAAGGGTATAGGTATTTGGAAAAATTTAAGAACATTTGGACATTTGCATTTATTTTTACATAAATTACGTATTCATATACCTACAATGAGTAGTTTTGAAATTTTAATTTACACAAAAGTTTACTTCCCTGTTCAGAAATTCTCTGTGAGAAAATTTTTATAACCAAATACATTTTATACGTCGAAAATTAATTGATTTGTTATGATTTATACATTAAGTGCATCTTTTTGAGTTTAACTCAACAATATAAACTAATTAGGTAATTAATGTATTTGATTTAAATAATTTTTATTTTAATAAATTTTAATGAAATTGCGGTTTGGGTCCAGTGCAATTAAAAAAAATATTTTAAAGAAAACACCTCAGAAGGGCTACTTCAAACGTGTGAAATTTTGTTTTGATTTATACTTATACTATATGAAGATTACACCTACGACATTACGTGAATGAAATAGTAGCGCGCCATATTCAGCCAATTTTAAATAAATCTATTTTGAAAATTTTTTATGCTACGTTTAAGTATCCGTGTGAGATCATTTTAGCAATGAATGCTTCGTAGCCTAGTTCTGTAAGAGCTAGACTAACCTAAGAGACTAACAATAAACCATACAAAGCTAGTATGGGTTCGAATCAAAACCCAACTAATTTTTTTTTTTATTATTTATGAGTAATTTTTTTTATTTAGTTGCATTATTTACGTGTAAAATCAATTAAATCTATGTCAATTATCAGTAATTTAATAATTATTTGAAACGATATTAAATTATTGATATTTAAATAATAAAATTTGTTGAGTTTTAGGTCTTTTAATCAATTTAAAGGACTCGAAACGTCGGTCAATTAAATTGATTAAAAGACCTAAAACTCAACAATTTTTATTATTTAAATATTAAAAAAAACGTCAACGATAATAAATTATTACTAATTTATGGTTCATTGCTAGTCCAGCTTTTACAGAACTAGGCTACAAACCTTTCCTTGCTGAAGTGAAACGTAAAATTTGCAAAAAATAAAACACAAACAAACAAAAAAAATCTGTCTGCCTTCAGATTTTGTTTTCGCTCCATATAAAAAATTTTAAGTTTAGGACTATTTCACGATTCCATATTTTTTACATAACTTAGGTGGTGATAGAAGACACTTTTGTATGGAAAATATTTAACAAAAATTTTTATCTAAATGCAAACCGTCGAGCGTTAGGCCCCTTTAAGATTTTTTTTTAATTTCTATTTTCACATGACCACAGCTCCGAAAATATTAATTTTGCAGTAGAAATGGTATAGTGCTTTTTTAAAGAACGTTAAATAATCTATAAACCAGATTTAAACCTTTTATTACCTGAAATCAACGGCTTTCGAGTTATGAATAAATTAAAGTACAAAAATGTTGAAAATTTCAAGTTTCTTTATATTTTGATTTTTTCAAAACTGCATGTCTTTTAAACGAAACCATTTACAAAATCTAACGCCCCATTCCGGATAGCAATTTTAACGGACTACAACTTTTGCCTAGTAAAAATTTTTGAAGCGCCAATCCATTTCACAGATAATCAGGAACTAATAAACAAGGCAGCTACAAAACAAAAAATTAAATTCACAAAATTTTTATTTTTATTAAAAAATTATTTTATTAATTAAGCTTAAACTATTACATAATTTACGTAAATTTTCAAAAAAACCACCCTCATTTTCAAGAAGTAAAAGTTTTTTCCCCGAAAAAATTTTCTTGTAAATCTGAGCGTTCATTAATTAAAAATATTAAGGGTAGATTACAATTTGCTAAAATATAAGTATGTGCAATGGCCCAATCATTAGAATAATGTTCTATTTAGTGATAAATCAAAATTTGAATAACCTTTTTACGGTACTTCAAAATATTAGAAACACATAAGAAATTAATTGAATCTATACCAAAAAGGAGCAAGAAAGTTATTAAGCCGAAGGGCTATTACAGAAAATATTAAATTAATATGTATTTTTTTTTGTTTCTACCAATTTTTTTGCTGATTTACTCAAAATTAAACGTTTATTTTAATTAATAAATAAAATATAGTAAATGAGTAGGTATAACTTATTTATGTAATATTTTAATTGTTGCTATGGTTTTGTCCAATGTGTTATGTGTACATAATAAAACTGTCTAGTTTTAATATTTGTTTCTAATTAATTCTGTGGCTTCCAATATAGGATATATTTACTGGATAAATAAAAACCGATGGTATTGGTTGAGTTTCTCAAATACTTCAAATTTTCGTAAAAATTAAAATTATAACTTCTTTATTTATTTATTTCTTAATATTAAATGTATCGAATTACTATTTAACGACTGCAGCTGGCAACCGGTCACCAAGAATGAACAAATCATTCTTATGAATCTGCCAGCACCGGTTGCCTGCTTTAATGCGACCTTGCTTGTGAACGAGGTCACATACATCTCTTTACGTTGAATTATGCGATTCAGTCGGCGCTTATTCGAAAACAGCTTGCACTGTGCACACTTCATTCCGATAAATACCAGCGCAGACAACGACTTTCGGAGCTTATTTACCTGCTTGCAATGTGAGCAGTTCCATTTGTTACCACATGGAATTGTCCGCTCCGATAATCGGAAACCGACTACCGGTTTCTACTCTGCGCAGACCTTAACATAGTGTATTAAACACCGGCACCGGGGCAAGTATCCAACTGAGGCAACTATCCGGCTTTTACTCTAATAATTTGTTAAGAATTGATAATTTAAAATTAAAAAATTGCATTTAGAAAGATTTAGACTTGGACAAACACTTTATTCAAATAATTTCGCTTAGTAAAAGCTGAAAATAATACTCAAATAAGCAACACAATTTTATTAGTAACCAAGTATGATAAAACAAGCAATTAGTGAAATATTAATCCATTGCACACAGTTATCCAGTTTCTTATTTTTTCGGATAATCTATTGGGGTATACAATTCAAAATAAGCGTCCATCTCTGCTATTGGTTGATTCAAGTATAAAAGGTGTCCTTGGGCTTTAAATTTACCATTGGGAATAAGTGGAGGAAGATAACTATCATCAGGAATAAAATTGCATGCATGGTAAAGTACATCCTATAAAAAGCAACTTTTAGTAAATATAATAGCACACTCCTGTAAAAATAAAGTTTTGCAAATACCTTGTAAAAGTAACCGCTTGTTATGTTACCACAACTTATGATTTTCCGTGCTCCTGCTACATTAGCTTGGTAGGCTTTATTCAAATTGACTTGAAAACGAATTGGAAAGTGGCGATATTGATTACTCAGTAACTTAAAAGCTTGGACAAGAACCTAAAATCAAATTTATTTAATTTGTATTCATACACTTTTCCAAACCAGAAAACGGTTTCAAAATGTGCAATTTACATAAATAACATAATAGGTGTACTTGTGTACATACGAAAACATTTTGAAAAATCTTTATTTTATTTGTATTCCTACACTTCTATGTTTCCTATGTAAATTGCATATTTTGGAACCGTTTTTTGACATATGAAAATGGCTTTTACAGCAAAACTTTCTATACATATTGTTAAAAATTTCATTGTCTTCAATTTTGTACCAGTACATATTTCTATTTTGTTGCACCGTTTTTGACTTAAACTTGTATTTCGTAAAATACAAGAATTAACATGAATTTTTCTTTTTGATTTTTTTTAGAAAAAGATTTTGAAAAAATTTGAAAAAGAATTCATGTTTACTTCCGGTTGAATTTGAAGTACAAAAAAATTTACCTCAGCAATTTCCGATGGTAAATTTCGAATTGAATAGAAAAACTATTTAAATTTTTTTTGTATCTAGTACGATATAAGAATTATTCA
Source organism: Cantharis nigra (assembly GCA_958510845.1). Classification (NCBI taxonomy): domain Eukaryota; kingdom Metazoa; phylum Arthropoda; class Insecta; order Coleoptera; family Cantharidae; genus Cantharis; species Cantharis nigra. Next base: position 18,483,592 of record OY294029.1, read on the forward strand.
CTGTTACCTCTTATCGTGAACACCGTATTGTCATCTGTATCTAAGAAACGGAGTGACCGAATAGAAAAATGTATATAAAAAAATGTAGAGAATGAAATTTGCAACAAAATTGATTCTAAATTTTTTTATTTTATTGCATCGATTTTCAGATACAGGTGACATTATTTTTTGTATTTTACAGTCTTATTTATGTAGCTGTTAGTCAAAAGCAAGGCAACAAAATAAAAAAATTGGATGTGGCCATGCCCATAACTTTATCATACTTTTAAATATCAACAATATGAAGAAATAGGATATATACACGACTATTGATTAAAAAATTTTTTATTATTATTATGGAGCAGAACATAAGAAAAAAACTTTTTTAAATTTCAAAAAAGAATATTTACTAAAATAAGATATTTACACGATTATTGATTAAGACTTTTTTAATATCATTATAGAGTAAATTTTAATAAAAAAATAAAATTTGAAAAAAAAGAAAGAAATTATTTTTTTAGTTTACAAAATATTTTTTTTTTTTGTGTTTCCGTGTACCGATTATTTTTTTTTACCAATTTTAATGGAATTAACCAAAATTTAATCAGTTCTAAGCCTCAATATATATGTACTAAATACAAAATTTTGTTGAAACATTCCTATTACTTTTTGCGGTAGAATGCACACAAAATTTGACCACATACACACACACACACACATATACAGACATTTTTTGGAAATGATGATTTTCCGCTTCTGGGACCCCAATATGCCTAAATTCATCAAAATCTCAATTTTTTTTTCTGCACGATAACAATACTTCTTTATACTACGTATGATAAAGTAAAAATGTATAGGTACAAAATAATGAGAACAAAATTTTAAACAAAAAATGTCAAAAAATTTTTGCTGTAAAAGTGATTTTTATATGTCAGAAAACGGTTTCAAAATGTGCAATTTACATAAGTAACATATATAGGAATAATGTACGAATACTCTTTGTGGCCACTGATATGCCACTGTAGTATCGGATAATCTGTGATATCTGATGGTAAAGCTAACACTGGTTACGTTAAAAATATATTTTACCTCCAATCGATCATATAAATCCTTTTTAAATTTTACAGTAATATTGTGAGCCGTTGTGGTTCTATTATATTTGAATGTAACCAGTTTTAGTATTTCACAATAACTTTTATCATAATTTATCACTTGCATCCAAACGTCTTTTATTTTATATCCATTTTGATGAAACTGAAATTTAAATCAAAATGAAATGTTAATAATCACTAAAAGAATATGTTTACCTTTGATAATAAGTCATCATTACAAATAGAATCTTCGATAAGACAAATTATAAACAATAAAATTATTACTTTCATGTTAGATATACCTACTACTAAACTTCAGCAATATTTTATACAAGAACAAAATGTAATTTCAAGAATTTCCTATTATTATTAATATAAATTATAATATTTTCGGTACTAACGATTTGTTTTATTACAGTAGACAAAATTTAATGTTTACTAGTTCCTGTATACCAAGGACCAAATTGAAAAAATAAAATTCAGTAACTTGAAAAATAAAATAAATATTTTACTAAAAACTTGAATTGCTTTAAATTTAAATAAGTGTGTTCACGAACAGTGAATAATTCTTTTATCTTACTATATATCAAGAAAAGATTAAATAGTTTTTCATTCAGCTCGAAATTTGCCATCTGAAACCGCGGAGGTATTTTTTTTGGACTCAACCGAAAGTAAACTTGAATTTTTTTTTTCAAATAGCAACATGTTTTTTTTTAACATTTTTGTAATCTGTAGTTTATTGTCTATACATACATATAAAATTATCATAGGGTTACGTAAGAAAATTTTCGAGGAAAATGCAAGATAAATTTATTAATTATTTTAATTTATTTAGTGTGCTATGAAAACCAAACAACATCACGGTACAGAAAACACAACCTATCTGATATATTAGTCAAAAATACCATCATTTTGTTCAAGACATGATATTATAGTATCATTTTGTTTTTATAGCACACTAAATAAATTAAATAATTCATAAATTTATTTGCATTTTTCTCGAAAATTTTCTTATGTAACCTACTTTAAAATTTTCCAATTTCTTGAAATTCAAAAATTTATTTAACTAATCTAATTTAATAATATGCAGCTATTTCTTTAATACCGTTACGAAGCAGCAATGGTTATTACTGTATTTGATGATTCATTCATCAGATGACTCATCTGTGATGATTCATTTTATGACGCATGCATAATGATAACTTGTTATTGTTTCGTACTGCTCAGTTTGTAGTCTAGAATGTTGAACATGTGGCAATATAATTTAATAGGACTTTTAAACATCTTGGGCTTCTCGGGATAGCAGATCGCGGCAGCGTCTAAAATTCCTGGAATTCTTCAAATTTCTGGCGCTTCTTAGAATTTGGAAACTTAGACTTAACCTTTTTAGCCTATAGGGTAAAACATCCCTGAATGGAACACCAAAACGCAAAGAAGAAAGACGTGGAAATGCTATTCAGTATTCATTTTGGAAAGAAATGATCATCTTTGCCAGCACTCAAGTTTTATAAAGACATTCTTAATGAAAATGAAGAAAATAACTGCGAAGATGAAGAAGCTCTTTTGGAAGAGGCTACTTTCGTTTAGAGTCATGTTCTAAATTTTTAATTTTTGTTTAACTTTATGATATAATTTTAATGTAGTACATATTGTCATGCCCCCAGCGGTGTAAATTTTAAGAAAACCACCTACAACTGAAAAACGCCTCGCTGGAGCACATACATCTTGTTGCATGAGACTCTTCGTAAGCTTTTGTCCAAAAATAAAAAGAAACAATAATATGTTGATACATTTTTTATTTAATTAAACAAATTAGTTATGAATTTCCCAATAAATTTTCATATTCAAACCACACAACAATTAACTGGAATATAAAGCTAAATTTTTCAGATGTTTTTACATCTTTGTCTATAACATTAGATCGATTAATAGTTTACAAGAAGCCGTATAGTTAAATTTTCAATTTATTTAATTAGTAATTATTTCAACGAGACTAATTGAAAATTATAACGTAATGACTCAATTATTAAATAAAAAAGATTTATAAATTTGCGGCATGGTTTTATTAAATGTTTTAAAAATGTTTAAATATTACACAATAATGCGCTCACCCTGTACTTAAGTTTGAAACGGCCTCTTAAGATCATCTTGCGCTTTCTTGCTATTCAGTTTTCAGACATGTGTTGTGTTTTCCTATTAGTCCAGTCATTACGTCGGAAAAAACGGGGTAAAAAAGCATGTGAACACCACCAGCTAAATTTTTGATATTACGTGGGGAGGCCCTAGAAAAGCTTAACTTCGAATTGTCGACTGAAATTTCCTTGTGGAATTTACGCCATCTTGAAAAAAGGGTTAAATTCAGGTTTTTCATTATAACTGGGTTCTCCGTTGAGATACGAAAATTTTTATGAAATACTTTTTTGTTGCTTTTTTCACGATCTATAATTAAGGTTCTTTACATTTTTCACCTATCGTCCGTCGTTATTGAGATATCGATCGAGAAATACATAAATTTGGGAAGTAATATTTGTTTTTTGTTATTTTCTTCTTTCTCGTAGAAGATATCGAAAAAATGTTTAGCATCAAACTTGTAGAGCGTGTTCAGCCTACAAATTCTTTTTTTTATTTTTTATACTCGACGGCTAGCGCGTCACAAAGTTGACTGCAGCGCGCCCGACGCTAGAATGTTCGTCCCGCCATAGAACGCGCCTATACGGCGACCATTGGAGTTTGGATTTAGCCCAGTTATAAAAACCCATTTTCGTGTTCGTGGCGGAATATCTGCTCTTTTCTTAGCATTCCAGTCAGTTGTCTCGAGCAGGGTTGCCAACTTAGAGGGTTTGCCCCTAAATTTAGGGGGGGAAAGTGCGATGGTTTTATTTTAGGGGTACTAAATTTATCATACAAAGTATGAAAAAGTATTGTTATCGTGCAGAAAAAAAATTGAGATTTTGATGAATTTAGGCATATTGGGGTCCCAGAAGCGGAAAATCATCATTTCCAAAAAATGTCTGTATGTATGTGTGTGTGTATGTGGTCAAATTTTGTGTGCGCTCTACCTCAAAAAGTAATAGGAACTTTTTAACAAAATTTTGTATTTGGTACATATATATTAAGACTTAGAACTGATTAGATTTTGGTTAAAATGTACACGAAAACGCAAAAAAAAATTTTGTAAACTAAAAAAATAATTTTTTTTTTGTCAAATCTTATATTTTTATTAAATTCTTCTCTATAATGATATTAAAAAAGTCTTAATCAATAATCGTGTAAATATCTTATTTTAGTAAATATTCTTTTTTGAAATTAAAAAAAAATGTTTTCTTATTTTTTAATATTTATTTTTTTATTATGTTCTGCTCCATAATAATAATAAAAAAGTTTTAATCAATAATCGTTTAAATATCCTATTTCTTCATATTTTTGATATTTAAAAGTATGATAAAGTTATGGGCATGGCCACATCCGATTTTTATTTTACTTTATCATACAAAGTATGGTGTGAGGGTGTGTGTGTAGTCAAATTTTGTGTGCGCTTTACCTCAAAAAGTAATAGGAATTTTTTGACAAAATTTCGTATTTAGTACATATATATCGAGACTTAGAACTGATTGGATTTTGGTTAAAGTCGACATTCTACTCAACGACGACCACGATGATGATTGATGATGATGATGATGATGATATCTCAACTGTCACAGCATCATTTCCTTCAGTTCAAGAGTCTTCACGACTCGAAGAGTCTACCGTGGAAGAACTTCTCCAGCCAGGACCGTCAAAACGACGAAAAATACAAAAAAATTACCTTTGGATTTTTATTATTTTTGTATTATTTTTTACTGCTTAAAAATTATTTTTTCAATAAATCTTATGTGTTTGATTCATAATTTGGTTGGTTTATTAATTTATTTCGTATTGCAATAATTTCCTAAACAACCGTTTCATCCATTTTGACGAGTAGATACAACCGTGCGAGCGGCTAAATCGAAACTGGGCGCTGACTTACCGACTTTGCTGCGCGCTAGCCGTCCTAATTTTTGTTGAATATAAAAAATAAAAAAGGAATTTGTAGGTCTGAACACGCTCTACAAATTTGATGCTAGACAGTTTTTCTATATCTTTCACGAGAAAAAAGAAAATAACAAAAAACAAATTTTACGATAGGTAAAAAATGTAAAGGACCTTAATTATATATCGTGAAAAAAGCAACAAAAAAGTATTGCATAAAAATTATGGTATTTCAACGGAGAACCCAGTTATAATGAAAAAACTGAATTTAACCCTTTTTTCAAGATGACGGAAATTCCACAAGGAAATTTCGGTCGATAGGGCCTCCCCACGTAATATCAAAAATTTAGCTTGTTGTGTTCACATGCTTATCCAAATGTATATAATCACTGGACTATAATGTTAACCCGGTTACTGGTTGTTCGAAAGTTTTGTTTCCTTGGTTCTTCGTGTACTTAATTTGATTATTCCAATTATTAATTCTTCCTTGTTTAGTAATTAATTCACACTTTGTTTAAAGGTAATTAAAACAATTTAGTTTTGCTGATTACGACATTTTATATTTTTAACTAATTTTTTTAAGATTGCAGGTTAAAATTTCTTATTTTATAGAGAGACACAATTTTATCAACCACTACGTTTCATGGTCTCAGTCGCAATGCCCTTTTTGTAATCTGCGCATTTTGTTCTTACCGTTTCCAAAATTATCATTTTTTGAACACAAAACAATGTCGCCAAATTCAATCGGTGAGTAAATTAACCTTTATTGTTGCACTTTCTTTTCAATTTTTAAACACTTTTATTTTAAGTTTTTAAGCCCTAACTGCATTATCATTTACAGCCTTGATCATCATTAATCATCATCCCCTCATTCGAAGATTTTATGATCTAAAAACATCTTTATTCTTAAACAAAATATGAAATGATCTCAAATAATTCATCGGGTAAGTATTTATTTTAGAAATTTTTAACTAAAGCTTTCCTCTCATTTTAGGATTAAATTACAAATCAACATACGAGTATTATTTTTATTTTATTCAAAAACTTAATTTATTTTCATCGTGTAATAAAATTTAAGCAACTAAATTACCGTAAAGACTCATATAAACTTATTTTCATTAAATTATTTAAAAAAACATGACAACACCTATATATACCTACTAGATATTAATTTATTCTTTTTATTTTGTAAAACTTTTAAATTTTTACTTTCCCATTTACGTAGTAAACGAAAGTATTGTAATCGAGTAAAAAAAAATTTTTGAACTAGCATTTTTTCCATAGTCTATGAGTCCGTAAAAATCGTTTGAGACTAATTTTGCAATGATGTCCGGATGCGTGTGTGTAGGTGCGTGTGTGTGCGATTTTTTCGTCCACGATTTTTTCAAAACGCGTGAACCGATTTTATTCATATTTCATATACTGGTTTGTAAAAGAAATCTAGAGAGCTGATTAGATTTTGGTTGAAATCCATACGTTATTTTTTTATTTATTAAATTTTAATTATTTTTTTATTATTATTTATTATTATTATTTATTTCAGTTCTCACGTACAGTGGTAATAAGCATAAGATGGGGGATTTAGCTCCAACCATCTTATGCTTTACAATGTGTTTCTTAACTTATAAGTACGCTTCATAATTAAAATTTTAAATTGTTTAGTGCATTTTTAATTTTGAGAATTTAAAAATTTTCTGACAATATGGCACGTTTCCAAAATAACTGCTTTTTGTATTTCTGGGTACAATTTTGTTGATAGATCCAGCTTTAACAAATGGGTTTTAAATTTGGAAGATACTACACCAGTAGCCGATATCACTATAGGAATTATTACTATTTTATTAAGACCCCATACACTCATCATTTCCATCGCTAGTGCCTCGTACCTATAAATTTTTTCTTTCTCGGTGGTTATGACATTTTTTGATAAAGGCACAGCAACGTCAATGATGACTGCATTTTGGTCTCTTTTTCTTATCAAGACAATGTCAGGCCTATTATTTAATTTCTCTATCTGTCAGTATAGTCCTCTCCCAGTAGAGTAGCGAAAAATCGTCTTCAAGTACAGGTTCAGGTACGTAGTCATAATAGGGCCTAAAATTGTCGAGCAAGTTACATTTTTTACCAAGCTGCTGGTGTAATGTCTTGCAAACTTGGTTGTGTCGTCTGAGATAGTCAGTAGGAGCCATCCTCCTATAATATGCTCTATGGTTTCATTGAGGACACCACACTTTCGGCAGCGATCTGCAACATCGAGATTCATGATGTGCTTCTTGTAATTGTTAGTGGCAATTACACCATCTTGAATCGCACACATGAATCCTTTAGTTTCAAAGTGTAGTAATTCGCGCTTCAACCATTCTATTGACATTTCTCCATAAATTCCTTCGGAGTCCAAAGTTGTCGGATATTTGCCGTGAAGCACCTTATTCTTCCAATTAATATTTAAATTAGATTTTTCTTCACAATTATAATTTTGATTTTTTAAATTTAAACCACTAAAATTTTTATCCAGACTTATAATTTCACGAATTAAAGAAATATTAATTGAATAAAAATAATCACGCAATAATTTAGTTATAGATTTACAAGAATTAAATAAATTTATTAAACCACTCCTCCTTTTTTCTCTTAATATATAGTCTTTCCACTGCAGATTTCGGGTGTAAATGTCTATATTTATATAAAATTTTTCTTGTTAAGGTGTCCAAGGCATTTAGGTCTGTATTCGACCATTTTAAACCTCCGAAAGAATATGATACGACTGGAACCGCCCAGGAGTTAATAGCCGAGATCATATTCCGAGACGTTAATTTATTTTTCATTAAAATTTTTAATTTTTGCATATATTTTTGCCTAAAATCTTTTTTTAAAAGTGTATGGTCCAAAACAAAATTTTGTTGCATTCCGAAATATTTATACAACTGATGCGGTAATAGTTTGGGAATTTCGTTTAATACATCAAATTTAGAAATTGGTGTACCCCTATGAATGTCAATTTTTGCACATTTTTCAAGTCCAAATTCCATGCAAATGTCCATACTAAAAAATTTTGTAGTTTGTATTAAGTTAAAAAGTTGATCATCACTTCGAGAATTTAATTTTAAATCGTCCATGTAAAGCAAATGAGTTATCGTAGAGTTGTTTTTAAAATTTAGCCTAAATCCTGCAGCGGAATCGTTCAATAATGTCGAAAGTGGATTCATTGCTAGACAAAACCAAAGCGGACTCAAGGAATCTCCTTGAAAAATGCCACGTTTTATTTTAATCGAGTCCAAACTGGTTCCATTATTCATGATAACAGTGTTCCACTTCGACATCATTGAAGATAAAAGCCTTACAATCTTAGGATTAATTTTGTAGATCTTTAAGATGTCGAGAAGCCAATCGTGAGGGACCGAATCATATGCTTTTTTGTAATCTATGTAGCACATATGTAAATTCCTTTTTTGATCTTTAGCTATAATTTAGTTACTATCGAATCGACGATTAGCAGTTCCCGACATCCTTGTGAGCCTTTCACACAGCCATTCTGTTCAATGTTCATAATCTCATTTGCTTTACAATGGTTTTCGATTTTTGATGCCAGAAAGGAATTGAAAATTTTGTAAATGGTTGGTAAGCAGGTAATTGGTCTATAATTTTTTGGATCCAAAGGGTCCCCAGTCTTAAAAAGCATATATGTAACACCTGTACATAAAAAATCCGGTAAAACTGAAGGATCGTTCAATGCTTCATTAAAACAGAAAAGTAAAGGCAAACCTTTTCAACCAAAAATTTTGAATTCCATCTAAATCCGGGGATTTCCAATTAGAGGAACATTTTATGGCGTTGGTTATATCTTCTAACGTTATAGAGTCACCTTCTTGCCAATTCAATGCATTTGAATTATCCTTCAGTTTTTGTATCCAAAATGATTCTTTATTATATTTATAATTTTGGGACCACAAGTTTGACCAAAAGTTTAACATACTTTCTTTCTGGGGAAAATTTCGAGTTTTAATTGTGGGTTCTAAATATCTAAAAAATTTATTTGGATTTTCAATGTACAGTTTGTTTTCAAATTTTCTTTTTGTACAATTACTGTATCGTTTTAATCTATGAGCGGTTACTTATTATTTTTTTAATTTTAATTATTATTATTATTATTATTTTAGTAATAAATGGGAAAGTTATGTGTTGCCACATCTGATTTTTTAAATTTCCGGCCAAGTGCATTATATATTTTGGAATAACTCAAAAAATAATAAAGAATTTGTAATATTTTTTCATTACTTATTATTTAATACTTATTCTTAGTATATTGTTACAAAAAAAATCTTATTAGTGATTAGAATTTAATTGACAGTTTTTTGCGTTTTTTCAAATTCACTCTTGAGTGACACGTCCGGTTTTGGATATACGTGACTCACTTTATTTAAATAATTTCTCTTAGTAAAAGCCACGTAAAAGCTAAAAATAATACTCAAATAAGCAACACAATTTTATTAGTAACCAAGTAAGATAAAACAAGCAGTTAGATTTGCACTCATTTGTACAGTTTCTTATTTTTTCGGATAATCTATTGGGGTATATAATTCAAAATAAGCGTCGACTTCTGCTATTGGTTGATTCAAATATAAAAGGTGTGTTTGGGCTTTAAATTTACCATTGGGAATAAGTGGAGGAAGATAACTATCATCAGGAACAAAATTGCATGCATGGTAAAGTACATCCTATAAAAAGCAACTTTTAGTAAATATAATAGCACACTCCTGTAAAAAAAATGTTTTGCAAATACCTTGTAAAAGTAACCGCTTGTTATGTTACCACAACTTATGATTTTCCGTACTCCTGCTACATTAGCTTGGTAGGCTTTATTCAAATTGACTTGAAAACGAATTGGAAAGTGACGATATTGATTACTCAGTAACTTAAAAGCTTGGACAAGAACCTAAAATCAAATTTATTTTATTTGTATTCATACACTTTTTCAAACCAGAAAACGGTTTCAAAATGTGCAATTTACATAAATAACATAGGTGTACTTGTGTACATACGAATACATTTTGTGGCCACTGATATGCCACTGTAGTATCGGATAATCTGTGATATCTGATGGTAAAACTAACACTGGTTAGGTTAAAAATATATTTTACCTCCGTTCGATCATATAAATCCTTTTTAAATTTTACAGTAATATTGTGAGCCGTTGTGGTTCTATTATATTTGAATGTAACCAGTTTTAGTATTTCACAATAACTTTTATCATAATTTATCACTTGCATCCAAACGTCTTTTATTTTATATCCATTTTGATGAAACTGAAATTTAAATCAAAATAAAATATTAATAAAACTAAAAGAATATGTGGTCTACCTTTGATAATAAGTCATCATTACAAATAGAATCTTCGATGAGACAAATTATAAACAACAAAATTATTGTTTTCATGTTGGATACTACAAAAATTCATCAATATTTTGTACAAGAATAAAATAATGTAATTTCAAAAATTTCCTATCATTGTTAAATTATTATTATAAATTATAATATTTTCGATACTAACAATTTGTTTTATTACAATAGAATAAATTTAATGTTTACTGGTTCCTGTATACCAAGGACCAAATTGAAAATACATAGCTATATTGGACCCAACTTATTTTATTCTAAACTTGTATTGTTTTAAATTTAAATTTCTTTGTTAATTTATTTTTTGTTCTTTTCTTTTGTTATTTTAATCTGGCAAATTTTTGAACTTAATCATGTTTTTAGTTGATAAAAAATGTCAAAGTTACATTGCGTTCACATTGATTTCAAGTTCATTATTTCAACAATCAGAAATGTCAGCATTACCAAAATCGCCAAAATATTTATGAAAGTTTTATAAACAAGTACATATACCAAACTTCAAAGAAGTCATGTTTTTAGTTCCTGAGAAAATTAAATTATTATTCTAAAAGTGTACAAAAGCTATCAAAATTTAGTAAATCATGGCAACGTCTGATTCCGTAATCTATTCATTTTTCCACCAATACTTTTGTTTTTTAATGAATATTTATCAAAAATTTTGATAGGCCCGATACCTAGAAATGCGTAGTTAGAAACACCAATAAAACGTACCCTTTCCTCAAGAATATACTACTAGTCATCATCAGCATAATCTACAAGACAACCATTAGTTCAATGAGATAATGAGTTTATAGCAGTAAATTGATAACAAAAATGATTAATATTAAGACAGAAAGAAATCCGACAACCTAGAAATGCTATCTGGATACAACAGGATCTCCTACATTAGCCAAATTACACATAAAATTACCCGATTCTTTCTTAGATTTAAACTGCAAACAACTGTAATAATCATAAACACAATAAAACAAGCGATTGTCAACAATAAACACAAAGTTAATAAGATTGAAAAGAACAAACAAAGGTAGGAATCTAAAATCCAAACCAACCCAACCGCACATAAAAATAAAAACAAAATTCTGCTGTGTCACATTTGTTAGAAATAGGTAACTCGGTGAACGATGGAATCATTGAGTTGCTTCATGGAGTGAAGAAAAGGAAAAAGCTCTACCTATAGAGAAGGGGTGGCCAACAGGTCAATCGCGAAACAATTTTTAGTCGATCATAGCCGCCGACATTAGTCGTGATTCTTAAAAAGCTGAGGTGGAAACCCCTGGAGAAATTTGATTTACAAGTGAAGGAAAATCTGAAAAAATCTAAGGAAATCTAAGAAAATGCAAGCATATCTTAGAAATTTTAAATAATCTTGCTTTTTCAACTTTTTCGCAAGCAAATTATGAGACAATCCAAATGAAAATTTAAGGAAATTTTAGGAAATTCGGGGAAATCTAGGATATCCAAGAAAATGTCAAGCGTTTAATATTTTGCGCCTTTATTCTCGGTTTTTTAGAGGACGGTTACGGTCTGAAGCTTAAGTGCGTTGGCTACTAAGCAGAGAATCCTGGTTCAAGCCCGAGTAGAGCAAGAATTTTATTCTAATTTTTTTCGCTCGGCGGACAATGGCAAACCATCGAGATAGTCTGCCTTGAAAACCCTTCATATAATGAAGTAATTAGCTAAAACCCACTCTGAGTTGTATCGCTACCTACTGTGTATGTGTATCCTTGGTTTTCCAGTTGACCTTGTAACAAATCTTTGTAATTTGTTTTGTTAGCTGAGTACGCCCCTGCCTAAGTCTGATTGGTGGGGATGGAGTTTGCTTTTTCAAACGCTAGGGTTCAACTTTTGCAATTTTGGTGTGAAGTTTAGTAAGCGGGAAAGTGTTTAGTGGTTCTTCAAAAATTTTGGAGAAAGTTTTTACTTTTGTAATGAACTTCGTAATGAGACACTTAATTATGACGATATTCTTTTTAACACGTTTGATCTGATGTTTTGTACTGACTGGGAATCTCGTCTTTGCTTCCGAATTGCCGTATAATTATTTTAAATAATTTGTAAAGGTAAATTATTTTATATGGATCCAACTTCGTTGCGAGTTATCAATTGATAGCTTTTATCTTCGCTCGGAAATTTTCCAACATTGAATATCTTAACAACGTTTAATATTTAATTTGACAATTAAATTTATTTCTTTATTTGGGTTCAACAATTAGCGTTTGCTGCTCGTTCTTGATTATGTTTCTCCTAAGGATAATAATAGAGACGAGTAGCTGCGACTTTTTGGTGTTTGGTAGCAGCTGCCGTTTGGCAGCATACTTCTTGCAGAGATTATTTTTTTGGTTTTTTGTAACTTTTTTTCGGAACTTACGTCGCTTGCTTTCCGCACCTATCAGCTAGATAACATCTTGGGCTTCTACAGTAAAATTAAGGTTGTTGCTCGTTTCCCAGCGTGTAGATAAAAATTCTGGAGGCCCCATGCGGGGAAGAGGAATTGTTTGGTTTCCGGCCTGGCTTATTGTTGGTGCTATCAGTCGTCAGCCTTGGGTGGATTTTTGTGCTGCACTGACGGGCACAATTTGTGTGCGGGGTCGGAGATTGGGAATTCGGTTGGTCCTCGCGAGGGCAAAGGAAATTTTCGTTACAACCTTTTATTTTAAATTAGAAAAATTTATAAAGAAAATTAAGCTTATTATTAATAATAATTAAGACCATTATTAAGTAATTAGGAAATCTAAGGAAATCCAATGATATCTTTGAAAATACAGATAATCTTGCTTTTTCAACTTTTTCGAAAGCAAATCATGAGACTCCTGAAACTAAATTTTTCGTCTTCTTTAGCGCCACAAGTCTGGGCTTAATAGGCTTTTGCGATAATACGGCACGGCTCCTCGCAATAAGTTAAAAAAATATGTTTTTGTTTATATGTTTATAAATATGTTTTACCTTATTTAAAATACTATTTGAGTATTATTTACATATATGTCGATATAATATTAATATTATATGTTAAGATTTCAACAGGTAGATTGCGAAAAATTTTTTAGAAATATAGTTGATCGTATATATTATAATGAAGTTAGCCACCCCTGCTATAGAGCAACTAATAGAGATAAGATGTTCATATATTGAAATATAAAACCAGCTTTTCCATTTGTTCTTACGTATGTATCTCCTATTGTTTCATTTTAAGTAATCCACCAAAAAATGGAGTAGTTATCGAAAAGTGATGATTCAGTAGGAACTTCAGGTCACAAAACCTAGGTCTAAATTAATAAATATAGGGAGATTTCTCTTTTGAGGTTCATCTAGTTTAATTAATTTATATTTTAATATATTTATTTGATAATTGATATTTAATTTATAGTTGCAAACAAGATACAGTAAATTGCCGAAGCTTGTTATACTATATAAATTTAAAGTATTTTTTTTGTGGAAAGTTTGTAAATTTTTTTGAATTAAAATAAGTTGATCCGCAATCAGGATACATATTTATATTTAAAAACTAAGATAAAATGAACTATATAATCAAATATTAACCAGATCACAACAACGTTTACCCATCCAGGACGTAGTACAATTTTGAATCATTAAGACCAACATTAAAATGATTTGTACCGGGTTTTGCTTTTATAATTATTCATCATGGCCGGAAATACGATGTTCTAATTACGGAAATAGGAAATAAGATACTTAAAACAAAAAATTTGTTACTACCTATTTTTTACAATTTTTTTGTTAATAAATTGCTGAGTAAATCACTTATATCTTAATTATAACATTATTACAGTTCAGCTTTTTGTAAGACGATTGTTTAAAAAATTCCCTTCGCAAGAAAAACAAAAAAATAAATGCTGACATTTTTTTAAGATTTCTTTAATAATTAATAAATTAAATTATTAATTTAATTCATATTCGAAGAAGAGTCAAGGGTTATAAATGTAGTTTGTATATAAACACAAACCCTTTATAAAATTAATAATTCATGAAAAATAAAAAATCATTAGATTCGGTACTAGGGCCGTTTGTAATCTGAAATTTTCAAATAGCTTTAGAGAGAGGTACCGTAGAATGGGCTGAAGTGAATCAGGTGGGGTGAAGTGAATCACAGACGCAATATTTTGAATTTTGCGGTTTTTCTAGGTTTGTCAAAATTCCTGCCATTTATATTGGTACTTATCATTTATCAATAGTTTAGCTACTACTGCAAGCGCTATTTATGTTTTAAAGTGTCTGGAAGTAGTTGATGATGAGTAATTAATTTTTTTTTAATTGTAGAATTTCCCATTTTTTTTAAAAGTAGAAAATGAATACTTGTACTACATACACTTATGGCGTTGCAGCAATGCAATATATTTATTTTTTTTGATTACCATAACATTCTTATAAAATATCATTTTAAAAACTATCCAAAATCTTGCGTATGCATGGCGCAGTAATTTTTAAAGATGTTTTTCGTAAAACCATGAGGTGAAGTGAATCACGCTTTTGTTATAAGAAATACTTAGGCTTACGTATTTACCATTTTTTATTTTTGTACTAAAGATGCAACGAGTTAATAAAATTATAAAAAAAGTACGATGAGAGATATACACTGCGGGCGTTATGTATTGTTGGGCAATGTGACATGTATCAATGAATAAATTGAATGAAATTCATTTTTATTTTGACTTTTTTCTTAAAAGAGCTAAGCTAACTTTGCTATTAGTAGCCTTTCCGCTGACAGCTAATATTGAACTATGATAATACTGACGGACTCCTGAGTATGATAATATGATTCTTTTCACCCCACAGAGCTGTTAAAGCGAATCAGTAAATGATTTAAATGTGTGATTCACTTTTGATGACCATTACTCTGAGTCGATTCGAAATCTTACCGATTTTCTGAAAGGGAAAGGTCAAGGAAGGATGACACATTGTCTACCCTTAATCGGAAGGAAATTATTAGTAATTCAGAGCTGTAAATGAAAAAAAAACCGCCAAAAGTGATTCACTTCACCCCATTCTACGGTAGTCTCCAAAGGTTTAGACTTGAACAAAAATTTTAATTAAATAATTTTTATTCAAAAGAGTGTTTTCTAACACCACCTCAGAAATTCTCTATGATTTAAATTTAAATAAAATAGTAAAAGCTAAAATAATACCAAAATTAGCAACACAATTTTATTAGTAATCAAGTAAGATAAAAAGTATACATAAGTAATATTAATCCATTGCACATTAACAGTATATAGTTTTTATTTCTTTGGATAATCTATTTTGGTATACAATTCAAAATAAGCATGAATCTCTACCTCAATAAGTTTCTACAGTTTAAATTTAAATAAAATAGTAAATTAAATTAAAATTAGTATCAAAATTACCAATACAATGCTAGTATACCAAGTGATTATATTAGTAACCAAGTGAGATAAAGAGTACAGTTAGTGATTTTAATCCATTGCACATTAATATAATTATTATTTTTTTGGATAATCTATTGGGGTATACACTTCAAAAAAGCCGTGGATCTCTGCTATTGCTTGATTCAAATATAAAAGGTGTAGTTCCGCTTTAAATTTGCCATTGGGAATAAGTGGGGGAAGATAAGTTTCATCAGGAACAAAATTGCATGCATGATAAAGTATATCCTATAAAAAGTAACCTTTAGTATGTACTACCGTAAAAAAAAGTTTGGCAAAAACCTTGTAAAAGTAAATGCTCGTTATGTTACCACAACTTATAATTTTCTTTGCCCCTGCTACATTAGCTTCAACGGCTTTATTTAAATTGACTTGAAAACGAATTGGAAAGTGGCGATATTGATTACTCAGTAACTTAAAAGCTTGGACAAGAACCTAAAATCAAATTTTTTTTTTGTACAGCCGTGATTTTGTAAAACTTATTCCTATAGTAATAAAATAAAACAAACAACAATAAATTATCAATATTTATAACTGTTATCGGTACCTTCGAGATTAATACAAATTTAGTCTATCTTACGAGTATCACCTTTACCGCATATAATAGATTTTGGAATTTTTCATGGCTGCTTGGTGAACTTCTTGCGTTAGAGTAGTCATATTTACATTATTTTTATAATAGGATGTAGCCAAGTGTTTGTGTTCGGCTAATTAGCAGTCTCCATTGTGGAAACATTTTTTTTTACTCTTCTATCTATTTTTTTAATTAAGCTGTTTATTTCATTTATATGGTATTCAATATTGTATGTATGAAATTTAAACAATGGATAGGAAAGTAGCCCTAAAAAATGTTTCCACACTGGAATCTGCTGAAGCCAAAATACAAATAGTTGTTTGTAGGTACCCTTCTATGGTAAAATAACAAAAAATATAGGAAAGCTAATAAAAAACGCAGAGACGATAATATCGTACAAATGGAAATATACGATACAACCATACAAGAGTCTTTAGTCAGAACAAAAATAAGATAGGTATAGTAACGAAAATATCCGGACACTCCTATATTAACAATATAAATTATACATTTTGAAACCGTTTTTTGACATATACCGAGTGCTGAATGAGTTAGCCGAACATAGGAAATTAACATGTAAAAACTTATTTATGCAAATTCCTGCTTCCCTAATTATTTTAGAGAAAAAATGAAAAATACAAAAATCATGCAGAAGTGTAAACTACGAATGATAACAGCATTAGATTTCATCTAATTTTTACTTAAAAGGTCAAAAAATGCTTTCAAAATTGTTAAAATTTTCATTTATCGCACTGGCCATGTAACAAATTCAATTTAATTTCTATTTTAAAAAATAATTGCCTTGGAAACTTGCATGGCAAGTCTGATAAATGAAACTTTTAACAATTTCAGAAGCATGTTTTGACTTTTTAAGTAAAAGTTAAATGAAATCTAATGCTGTTATCATTTGTAATTTATATTTCTGCATTATTTTTGTGTCTTTCATTTTTTCTCTAAAATAATTAGGGAAGCAGGAATTTGCACAAATAAGTTTTTACATGTTAATTTCCTATGTTCGGCTAACTCATTCAGCACCCGGTATAACATAACTTATTGTTATTATTTACGATTTAGTTTTTACAGTAAGTAACATAATATATTGACTATATTACAACTGTTGTTTGTTTCTTTTATTTAAAAATTATTATTAAAAATATATTTTACCTCCACTTTGTCAAGTACATCCTTTTTAAATTTCATAGTAAGATTGAGGGCCGTTGTAGTTCTATTATATTTGAATGTAACCACTTTTAGTATTTCAAAATAACTTTTATCATAATGTTTCGCTTCAATCCAAATATCTTTTATTTTATAGCCTTTTTGATGAAACTAAAATTTAAATCAAAATAAAATATTGTTAATAAAACTAAACCAATATTCATACTTTTGATAATAGTTCATCATTACAAATAGAATCTGCGATCAGACCAATTAAAAACAACAAAGTTACAATTTTCATGTTTTAAGATATACTACAAAACTTCAGTAATATTTTAAACAAGCAAAAGTTGCATTTGCTACTATTAGCATACCAGCAAGCATACTAATAGTGATAATGTTTAAATTATTATATTTTCGACACAAACAATTTGTTTTATTATAGTAGAATAAATTTAATGTTTACTGGTTCCTATTCCTACATGTCAAGGACTAAATTTTCATCAAAATTATATACTTTATACTTTAGAATTATGTACAAAACTCCCTGCTTAACTTTTCGGCAAACGAAAGAAATTATACCATTACGCCACTATTCCCAGCTCTCCGTGTCAATTTATTTTTGCAAAATCGGGGAAACTTTATTTCGACTTTCTGATTGGTTAATGTTTCCTCGTTTCCCAACTTTCCCTTACGGTTTTGTTGTCACTGTAAATTAACTGTGAATTAGATGTGAATAAACTGTGAATTCATAAAAACGGCATGTTAGCGGTTTTATTACAGGTGAATTGTTAGGAAAGAACAGTGAATTTGTGAAATTTGCTAATTGAAAATATATTGTGACTATATGCGGACTGGTCACATCCTTTCCTTTCAATTGACCGCCGATTTACCATAAATTCACAGTAAATTTACATTCAATTCACGTTAAATTTAAAATCGATTTACAGTTTATTCTTCATGAAGTTACTATTCACTGACTCCTAATTTTCACTCAATTCGCAGTGAATCTACACGCAAGTAACAGTTAATTTACAATTAATCTAGAGTCGATGTACAAAAGATCAGCGGAATAGTTACAGACTGCTGACAGTCCTTTTGTAAATTTCTGATCATAATGACATTTTTATTGCATCAGGTTTTATCTTATAGTCTAGTCAATGAAAAAGTATAGAGGGAAATGTTGGAAACACAATTTATGACATCGTTACTTTGTTTCGACTAGTTAGGAGGTAAACATATCAAAAGTCCCCGCCCGTAACCCTTGAGCCGGGGGGGTAGCGGGGGTTTGAAGGTCCCATTTTTCGGTTTCTTGCTTATATCTCGGAAAATATGCGTTCTAGCGAGATAACCATTTTATAAAAAATGAAAGCTGATAAAATTTGCTTCAAGTTTCATTCAGTCAAGTTTTTTGATATCTTGCATAGTTTTGGAAGTATTAAGGTTTAGCCTGGTGACTTGCACGTTTTTCTACATCTTGATTGGCAATTTTTTTTCTATGGGCAAATAAATTTCAATGGTTTTGGTTTTTTAGTATGTTATTATTGACATCTAAACGAAACAAAATAAATTTTTTTTGACTGAATTTTACAATGTTTTATTATTATTATTATTGGTCAAAGTAAAAAGAAGGTACCTAACTGGCCCGGGTGATTTCGGCTCTTGAGGACATCGGAAATAAAAAAATTAAAAAAGGAATTAATCTATATACTTGTCATTATCGCTGGAACTAGGATATTTTTTTTTTCATCCCTAACTTTCCATTTTACAGCCCAATTTGTGCCTTTTATTTTCAATCAATTTTATTTTAAAAGTCGGCAATTTTGTTATTATGTTCAGGCACAAATCGGGCTGTAAAATGGAAAGTTAGGGATGAAAAGAAAAGATCCTAGTTCCAGCGATAACGACAAGTCTATAAATTAATTCCTTTTTGATTTTTTTATTTGCAATGTCCTCAAGAGCCGAAATCACCCGGGCCAGTTACGCACCTTCTGTTAACTTTGACCAACAATAATAATAATAAAACATTGTAAAATTAAGTCAAAAAAAAAATATTTTTGTATCCTTTACGTGTCAATAATAACATACTAAAAAGCCCATACCATTGAATTTCATTTTCCCATAGAAAAAAAATTGCCAATAAAGACGTAGAAAAACGTGCAAGTCACCAGACTAACCCTTAATACTTTCAAAACTATACAAGATATCGAAAAACTTGACTGAATGAAACTTGTAGCAAATTTAATCAGCTTTCATTTTGTATAAAATGGTCATGTCGCTAGGACGTACAGTTTCCGAGATATAAGCAAAAATCCGAAAAATGGGACATTCAAACCCCCCCTTCTCTCCCGGCTCAAAGGCTACGGGCGGGGACTTTTGATATGTTCATCTTCTAACTAGTCCAAACAAAGTTACCAATTTAAAAATTGTGTTCCCAACATTTCCCTCTATACCTTTTTTGGGGGAATGGGATAGTTCGTTGAGAGCGTTTCGTCGCGGCCGTTTCGCCGCAGCCGGTTCGCCGCAGCCGGTTCGTCGCATAACCATTTTGACGCAAAATTTATTGGTCGCATGGACAATTTGCCGTCGGACTGTTGGCCACAAAATCAATTCGCCGCAGGACTGTTGGCCGCAAAATCAATTCGCCGCAGGTTATTTATAATTTTAAAAGCAAAAAAACTGTTTATTATTTTATTTAAAAAAATTACTTAATTAATATTAGGTTAGTTTTTAATTTATTTTAATTTCTTTTTTAAAGTGAAATTAGTCTTTCAACCTTATATATTTTATTTTTTTTAAGACAGATCTGTGCTTGAGTGAATGTGTGATGTTGTACTTATTTATTTATAGATTAGAACTGTTGAAAGAGATTATACCTAAATTATATTGTGTATTGTTTATGATTTTTAAGGGTGAATTCATATTGTCCGATTTTATTGTGGCATTTTGACTGCAGTTTGCTGAAGTGTTTTATTATTCTTATAATATTTTACTTTCGCAAATGTGTTTCATTATAAATTATGTTTAGATGTTAGATGTTACAATAATAGTAGCTTGTTGGTAGGTGAGTTGTTGATGTCTTGATGTATTTTTTCTTATGTTTATCAATTTTTAGATTCTGGTGAAGGCCAATATACTGTCATGTTATAAATTGGTTGAGGTAAATAGTTTAATTAAGGTGAAATTATTTATAAAATTTTAAAATCTAAAAAAGATATTATTGCATATTTTATTTTTGAATTGAATTTTGCCGCAAAATTTATGTTGGGACTGGTGGATTTAGAAAACGGAGAGGGGAAGAATGAAATTTTTGGTTTTAAGTTAGGTTGAAAAATGGCGGAAGTTATATGTGAGTTTTGTAAACAGTAATTAAAATTAGTGGATATTATAGAAAAAATAAACAGAAATTTCAAACAAAGGGTTGTTTAATTTGTGTTGGGAGTGGTTGAATGGTTCTGGCGGAAAAGTAAAAATTTAAACAATAAGGTAGGACCTTTAAAATATTCAAGTGCTAATGGTGGACGATAAGATATAAGCGTACGCGTATTTATCAAATTGCGGATAAGAAGAAAGGTCAAAGGTTTTTTTTTTAAGAAGAATAATTTGTTTAATCTTTAATTAAAATTTATTTAAAATTTTGAGAAACAATAAAAAAAACATTACAATACATATAAGGTTGAAACCGGTCAAAAAGCATAAAGTAGCATTTGTTTAATTTAAGGACACAAAATACCCAAAAAAACAGTACATCTCCTGAGTTATTATGAAATTGGTCTACTTACAAGTATCTAGAAAAATATTATATCAATATTATACCAACTTATCGGATTATTCAATTCACCTATCTAAATTAAGATTAGTTTTCGCGGCTAATAGGTTCTGCGACGAAAAGAGCCGCGGCTAATAGGTCTTGCGTCGAAAGGGATCGCGGTTAATGGGTCTTGCGTCTAATAATCCTTGCGTCGAAACGCTTGCGTCAAAATGGGTGCGCGTCGAAACGGCTGCGGCGAAACGGCCGCGACGAAACGCTCGCGACGAAAAGTCCTAGACCCCTTTTTTGGTGCATTCGTTGCCTGGACAATTAGTACTTTTAGGAATAAATTGTTTAATAGATGATAACACAATAATTCTGTGAATGTGTAATATATCAAATTCACAACATAGTATACATATGTGCTTATAATGTTATAATTTTGAACAATGAAACCAGAAACAATAACTAGTGTTATAACGAAACTGCACAATATTCTGTATCAGATGAAATGAGTTTTCATCATTGCTAAAAATAAAAGAATCAGAAAGTTTGGTCAGTTTTTCAGTATCTTCACATAAAAATTTAATTCTATTGAAAATCACAATTATCTTAAGGGGGCGATACATGTAACCGTCTGAATTTTGACCGTTTTTTAGAGGCTTATTTAAATTGGATAGAATAAATGAATCGTTTTTAAATTCAGTTTGTTTATTCATTATATATTAAAATATAAGTTCCAAATTTTTTTTATTTTTTTTTTTCAATATGGCCGCCGTAGTAACTAATCTCCTAAGACCCTAGCGGCAAATGGAATCAATCGGCGGGATTTTTAGCTTCTGTTACAGCGATCTGAGATCAAAACTTTTGGTTTGAGCGTGTTCATAAAACATGTATCTTCTAGTTGAACCAATAAAAAAACGAAAAAGTCAAAAAATCGTAAATTGACACGCTTTGAAAAAAAAAGTCCAATTTTTTACCCCTTTTTTCGATGGTTTTTGGGTCAAAAATGGTAATTTTTGAAATTTTTTTTGGCATTTTTGAGGTTCAACTAGAAACTATACTATAGAGAAGATGTGTGCCAAATTTAATAACAATCGGTTGAGAACTTTTTGAGTTATCTTGCCCGCCAATTTAAAAAATGTAGTTGCGAGAAAAACGTGTTTAAAGTTTTAACACACAGAAACGCTATGATTACAGCGACATACCAACTAGTCAGCGATACTAGGGCCATACATTTGAGATGTTATTTTAACTATTTATGCATTTATTTATTTATTTTATTTCTATTTATTTTACATGTATCGCCACCCTTAAACTAACTCAAACCTACGTACATTGCATTAAGCGTATGGCCGCGTATGATTTAAAGTGTGGATTGGCAGCAGTGCGTTTATCTATCCCGCCATTAGTTGTAACTAACCTATAAAAGAAATATTTACATTCCTGCTTTGTTTTCTATGAGACAAGTATCGCATTCATTGTTAACTTTAACAAAAAAATGTTTAATAATGTCAAGAGTACTGAAAAAATATGTATTGGTGATTTTTCTGGACTTGGATAAGCGACCTGTTAAAATTATCCACTGTGATTTAATTTGAGAAAATTATCAATAAAAGTGATTGGAACGTTGTGGAAGACTTGGATGACATTAATGATCTCTCAAATTTATATCGATTGAATGATGGAATTCTATTTGCAAGAATAAAAGTTTTAGATTTCGATGGTAAAATCAATATTTCACATATTGTAAAAAAATACTTGTTCGTCAGAACAGTTTGATTATATTTAATTTGAAATTTATTGAAATTTTTTAGATGACATTGATGCCCTGAAGTTTGTGGTAAAAAGCAAGAAAATAATCATATTTCGTTACTGATTTTGAGAGAAATAGTTGGTTAATTTCGATGAAAATAATTTCCCAGCCCTACGTTACCTATGCAAAAAAATAATAATTTGTAAATTAATTTATTTACGTTAAATCAATATGTATGTTCAGTTATTTTTTATTATAGTATTAAAATATTGAAATCACAAAATTCTGTTTTTATTTACCCCATTGGTTTACATTCATCTAATACGTTTGTATTGACCTGATAAGTATACGTGAATCACGTGTAAATTGAATGATAATTCGATGTAATTAAAATGTAAACTTTCAGTGAATTTTATGTGAACCAACTGTACTGTGATGGAATATTTCCTGATGTCTTACGATAATCAGATGGCATTTGAGTTATGGAAACGCGATTGACTATCAAAAAAAAGCTTGTTAACATACAGTAGAATTTCGCTATATCTAGAGTCAATTAACTATTATAAAATGTTACAAATGGAGAAAATGTTGAATGAAATGACAATCCACTGACATAATTTTCTCAGGTTAATTACGGTTAGCAATTTTCAAAAATGCACTGTAATTTCATTGTTATTGTATGATATATTGATTGTAAGTTAACCGTCAACTTATGGCTCAATCATCGCGAACTTGTCGCTGTCTTACCGTGATGACTAAACCGTAAGGGTTATTATAAGTGTGTCTTAATATATGAAACATAACAACACTTGATGTTATTGGAGTGCTTGGCAGACTTTGACTATTCAAGCGTAAACTATTTTTTAAGTAATTGTGAAGTCTTCCACTTCTTGTTGATATTATGAATCTATCATAATAAGAGGTTATGCAGCCTGTCAGTCGCATTGTGCAAGAAATACTGCAACTTGATTGGTTTCTATATGTTATAAGGTTGATACAAAAAGGAATTCAATAAGCGTAATATTTTTAGTTAAGAAATAATGTTAGGAAAACATAGGAGAAGAGGAAGTGAAAAATAAACTTTTTAATAATTCAATCAATTTATTAACTGTAATTGGCTTAATAAATACAGTGGAGTCCGCTTATTGGAATCACGGTTAATGTTATCAATAGGGTATTGTTATCACTTTTGTGAAGAACGTGTGTAATCAAAATTCGGTTTATATTATCAAATTTATTATTCTTAAGATTATTTTCTCCCACGACCAAAGGAATTAGTTTTCAGTTGCAAGCATTTTTTTATATTGTGCATAAGCCACCCACATACTCGTATAAATATGTACCACACATTCATTACGCGATTTTTAAATCAGGTGTTAGCATGAAAATTTGTCTAGTTTGCTGTTAATATACGATGTAATTCAGTTCTATTTAAAAACTTCGCAATGAGTGATTTAAAAAAGAGACGTGATTTGAGTTTAATTAAAAAAATAAAAATTTTGGAACAATATGATAAGTTACCAAAATTTAGCCAGCGGAACGCAGCATTGCAATTAAACATTTCACAACCACTTTTGTGTAAAATTTTAAAAAAACGTGTTGAAATAGAAGACGCTGCAAGATGCAGATGAGATCGTCAGATTTTCAAATGCATTACCAATACGAACTTTTTATAAACAATTTACTCCTCGCACAGCAGAGACAAACAACTCTAGATGAGTTTTTTTAATTTGTTATTTTTCTTATTAATTATTAATAAATAATCAATAAAAATGTTTTTCTCTTTTTGTTATCAATCGGTTATTGTTATCAAAAACCCCAAGTTCCGAAGTGATCACATTAATCGGACTTCACTGTATTTCTATATTGTACCGCATAAATAAAGTTTTCAAATTATTTTGATTAAAGCCTAGTTAAATTACCACAATCCTTGAATTTTAACGTTCCTGCAATATTGGCTTCAAATCCTTTATTCAAATTTATTTGAAAACGTAGCAGAAAGTGGCGGTACTCGTTACTTAATAATTTATAAGCTTGAACAAGTATCTAAACAAGAATTTTACTTATTCATTTTGATTCACAAAACATTATTATGGACGTAAGCAGAGTAGTACATTCTATGTTAAAAACGTAAACACTCTACTAACGATTTGATCTAATCAGGTGTTCTTAAAGCATCGTTTTCCATTAGATTAGATATAGTAAGTTGGGTAGTGTTTAGGCTTATCAGGCGACAATTTTATGGAAGCTTAGGCCTATTAATCGGTCTAGTTAATCTGTCTTGCCTTAAAAAGTGAGAGCGAGAAATTCGTACAATTTCAGTTTAATAACTCACTGAAACTTTTTCTAATAAGCTATCAATGAAGCTACCACTACAGTAATATAAAAAGACGTGAATTAAAGCTTTAGATATTATATTGTTACTTCTTCCAAAATTGTCGGAAACTTTTTGTTAGTGTATTCTAATAGTCAAACTGTACCTATTTTGATTTGCCTGTTTATTTATCTTCTATTTTGTTTTAATTTGGTGATTATTACTACAAATTCCTAGCCAGAAGATGGTCGCTTCCAGTAGTAAATCTATATTTATGTATACATAACCAAGACGTCAATTTTTTTTTATTCTGTTAAAAAATAGTACCTATCCTGGATGACCGACCTTACATCCGATCATAAGTTCGTAGGGAAATACTACGCAAAATTAATTTTTCCCACTTTTCATCTTCAGTGTAAACCAACACAATATTATACAGCCTCAATTTCTCCTTGACTCCCCACCTAGTTTATTTTTGCACCGCTGCAATGTCGATCTTGTATTTCTTAATTCGAACGTTTACCCAGGTAAATTAGTAGTTTTTCCCTCGTTCTTTCTCGTTTACTTTTTTTGCTTTCTTCTTCCTATATATATTCTATTTACGATGTTTACGATGTTAAAATTTGTTTCAACTCATTTTCGATTTAACTAAAGAAGTTATTCAACGAGTTTGGAAAAATGATAACTCCCTTTCACATTTTGAATTCAAACTAATCTAAATGGTTCATACCTCGTTATAATCTTCATTATTTTCTTTGCTTTTAGTTTGTAGTTTGAATTTGTACTCATTTTATTTTCGAGATATTTAAAGAATTCTCAGGGAAGAATATTTCTAAATTATGAAATTCATTTCAAACTTTGGATTTAAAACTGTAAAAATTGCTTCTAACTATTTACAGGTCCGACGAGAGGGGGGACTTGGGGGTGATTCTCCCGGGCCCGAAGTTTCTGTAGAAATCTGGGAAAAGTTACAACAAACATGAATCTGATGAAATATTTGAATACGAACGATAAAAATAATTCAATTGGTTAACCAACTACATAAGTAATAATTAATTTTTTACCACAAAATTCAAAACTCTTTCAAAACTGTGACCCTTCTCTAAAACCTCACTAATACTCAATTATCAATTTGATACCTTTAATATTATAAAATAACACAGGGCAACAGTGATTCTGCGGTCTGGGGCTTATAAGTCGATTTTGGGTAATTATGGTCTCCTGAATGCATAAAAAATTTCAGAGTTGTCGAATTGACTCCGGTTTTTAAGATAAAGACAACCTTGTTATATTGAAAATAAAATGAAAATTTCTTTTTGAGATGTCCGCGGAGACATTTTACCAGCATACTAGCAGGCAATTTTTGATCAAAAAAATATATTTTATATACTTATTAGAATTGTGTACACAACTCCCTCCGTAACCATTTGACAACTGAAAAGAAAACACTAATTGGTTGCCAATTTTTTACTGACCTGGAGAATATTCTGATTGGTAGAATTTTTTTATCAACCTACTGAAATATGGCAATCAATAGAGTTCCACACCATTACCCATTAAATACTTGGCCAAGCAAAAACTTGGCAGACTTTGACCAGTGCCGTAACTAGAACTTTTGGCGCCTATGGTCAACTACGAAAAATGCGCCTTAACTTAAAGGATGGGGGCGGGGTTTATTCTCTATCCCCAAAGAGGAGTCCGGGGTTTCCACGGAAATTTTTTTTTGAATTTGGTGCAAAATGGCGAATTTTGAGACTTTTTTTAACTCTCAGTTAAAATATATTAAATTTAAAAAAACTGATTATATAGTTTTATCAACAAGAAAATATAAATTAGGCGCCTTTATTTAATCATCACCTATTTTTAATTTGAACTTTTGAATTTCGGCGCCTTTATTTAAACGGCACCTTTATTAAAATTACGCCTATATTAAATACAATAAATGAAACTGGGATATCGGGTTGACTGGGCAGCAATCAAACTATCTATTGAATCTATTAAATACAATATTTATAATTTAAATTTTTGAATTTTGGCGCTTTTATTTAAACGGCGTCTTTATTCAAATGGCGCCTATAATAAATACAATATTTTTAATTTAAATTTTTTAATTTTCAAAAGGCGCCTATGGCCGGGGCAATATTGGCCATACCCTAGTTACAGCACTGACTTTGACTATTAAGCGTAAACTATTTTTTAAGTAATTGTAAAATCTTTCACTTGTTGATATTATGGATCTATCATAATAAGAGGTTAGGCAGCCTGTCAGTCGCATTGTGCAACGAATAGTGCAACTTGATTGGTTTGAATATACAGTACAGTCTCGGTAATCCGAACTAATAGAAACCTGGCCTCATTCGGATTACAGAGAAGTTCAGATTACTATGGATAAAGTTAAAAATCGAAAATTTTAAAACAATTTTTATGTTAGAAATAAACAAATCTCAAAACAAATACTACATACATATTCTACTGTGCTTAGAAAAAACAAAATTATTTTTTTGAAAAAAAATAGTTTATTATTACGGATTGTTTCTTCGCAACCATTTTCTTCTTAATTACCTCTTCTTTAAATTAATCATACAAACAATTTTATGAGATGGGACATCATAATGCCAATCTTATAAACAAACGTTAAAACTATCGACAGCTTTTTGTAGTTAGTAGTGTCAGCAGTTTGCATTACATACATATCTTTCACATTATTCTTTTTTCTGTAATCCAAACATTTTTCTATAATCCGAACATTTT
The DNA here is from genome assembly GCA_958510845.1 of Cantharis nigra. Taxonomy (NCBI): domain Eukaryota; kingdom Metazoa; phylum Arthropoda; class Insecta; order Coleoptera; family Cantharidae; genus Cantharis; species Cantharis nigra. The sequence goes on from OY294029.1 coordinate 18,511,767, forward strand.
ATTAGTTGTGTTCGGATTATGACTATTTGTGCGGACTACTGAATTTTTCTTCTTATGTTCGGATTACTGGATGGTCGGATTAGCGTGTGTTCGGATTACCAAGACTGTACTGTATTATGTATTACGTTGGTACAAAAAGTAATTCAATAAGCGTAAAATATTTAGTAAAGGAATAATGTTAGGAAAACATAGGGAAGAGAAAGTGAAAAATAAACTTTTAATAATTTAATCAATTTATTAACTTGAACTAATTGGCTAATTAAATATAAACTTTCTCTCTTGATACTCTTGAAACTGACAATTGCGTTATTTTGATCGAATACTCTTCACATTTTTAATGAAAGTATTAGGTTTTAAATTGGGTAATCTATCGGTAAGTATACTTCTGCAAATGCATGAAGCTCGGCTATTGGAATATTTAGGTACATGAATTGAATATTCATTTTAAATTGACCGTTAGGGATAAGTGGAGGAAGATAACTGTAGTCAACAACAAAATTGCATGCATGATATGTTATATCCTGTAAAACAAATTTTTAATAGAAATAATGTCGAACAACAAAAAGGTTTTCATACAACCTTATAAAAGTAAAACCTCGTTATATTACCACAATCTTTAAATTTTAACATTCCTGCAATGTTTGCTTCAAATGCTTTACTCAGGTTTATTTGAAAACGTAGCGGAAAGTGGCGGTACTCGTTGCTTAATAATTTATAGGCTTGAACAAGTATCTATAAACAAAAGTTATTAATTTTTAATTACAAAACGTAATTATGCACGTAAGCAGAGTACATTCTAGAGGTTAAATACGGAAACGCTCTACTAACGACTTGATCTGATCAGGTGTTCTTGAAGCATCGTTTACCATTAGATTAGATGGTAAGTTGCGTAGTGCTTAGGCTTATCAGTCGACAACTTTATAAAAATTTCTTATCAAGCGAAAGTGTAATGCTAAATTAAAGAACCACGTCGTCAAACTCAAACTCCAGCATGCGCAATTACAGCACGAGAGTGAGAAGTGCTAAAATTATAATAAAATATGTTACTAAAGAACGCAGAAAAATGCTAACATTCAGGGCCTATTTTACCATTAAGCGCATTAGGCTCGTGCCTAGGGCCCAATGGCCAGAGGGGCCCGAAAAGAGAGAACATAAAATCGTAAAATAAAAATTAAATACTGATAAAATAACCCAAGAATTGGGCCTTCTATGATATTTGTTACATTCGAATATAAGGGGCCCGAAAATTTGATAGAGCCTAGGGCCCAACTCAGTTAAAAATAGGTCCTGCTAACATTCTTTTAATTGCAAAATTTCCAATTCTCGGTGCTGCGCTAGTGCTGTCGAGAATTTAACGGCGTTGCGCCTAACTAACTACAAGGTTACATGTATTATATTATTATTATTACCTGCATTTCATCGCGTAAATCTTTCTTAAACCTTACTGTAATATTCTGAGCTGCAGTAGTTCGATTATATTTAAATGTTACAATTTTAAAAAACTCAAAATAATTTTTGTCGTAACTGATCATTTGAGTTCGAATATCCTTTATCTTATAACTATTTTGGTGAAACTAAAATGAGAAGACTTAATATAATTTCGTTTTCGAGTAGTAGATACCTTAGACAAGAAACCATCAGTACCGGCGATATCTCCAATGAGATAAAACAATAAATATAACAAAATTATTCTCTCCATAGTTGTTCAAGATCTAGTCTATATTACACATTAAATATATTTTATGCATTCAATCGTTTGATATTTTTATAAACAACGGCCGTGTTACTTAATGTTTTATTTTATTGCACCAATAAAAATTAACGATTTCCTGTACCAAGGTTTGCTTTTACAATAGTCGGTTAAGTTTTATTTATCCGGGTTGTAACGTTATACGGATGTTTATTGGTTTATTGTTTAGTGTGTTTATCGTTGATTGGTTCATAGCTATAGGTTAGTTATACTCATACTTAACCGGCTATTGTAAAAGCGGAGCTTAGTACCAAATTCATACAGCGACACAATATCAAGAAAAAAATAATATTTAATTTTGTTCAACTGCTGCGATTTATTTAATATAATATATTGACGTGAGCGCTAACCGTTAACTGAGTTGAAGTAATTAGCTAACCTTTGTATCTAATATGATATCAATTATTCTTTGTCGAACCCCTTCGTTGAGCGCCAGTGGTAATTGAAGTGTCAATTAACCCACGTTAGTTTTAATTATTAATGTCATGCGATGATTTATTTATTACGAAGAACATGAATGTTAGAATCTTGCCGGCATGAGATATGTCTCTCCTTCACCCTGTATATCGACTTGAATTGTTGAACGCAACCTAAGATTTGACAGTTGCAGTTTGAACTATTATTAGCATTACCTGTAGATCCAGCTTCTTTGTAGATTACAATCACGATACACTCATTACCGGTATGCTCATGCGCAGGTTAACGCTATCTTTCTCACACTATGTGACGTCAGCTTGGAGCCAGAAATGTCAAATTTGAAATATTACTTGATTACTATGTGTTTCAAGCACTGACTGCTAGGATTACTATGTTAATGAGTGATAATATTGTTTGACTTTTTATTTTTATACATTAATCTTAAGATTTAGAATTAAAACTCAACCGTATTATAATAAATGTAGGTAACCATTATATTTTCAATTAATACAATACCATTATTTTATATTAGTGCTTTATTATAGAAATAAAATTATAAGAACCAAATATTACTTATTTAATTAATTACTTCACGTATTAAGAATATTTGTATATTATTACTAATTAAATATTTTATTATCATCCTCGGTTTGATATGCTGATTAAGCTTCTGAAACGCGTCTACTACTGTGCACAACGTCATCTGCGAACCAAGATCTACGAAGTGCGAACCATTTGCTCTATTCTGTCGATTCTGTCCATCATTGACATCGTGTTTTGATCAACAAGTGGATTTCTTTCTCATTATATAATTATCATAAACTAATAATAATTACTTAATAACTAACCCTTACCTGCTATGTCCACGTTAAAGAAATGGGTATCAAATTTTGATGTAAATCCAGGAATCTTAAAAAGTGTTCTCATGTTAATGAATAAGAAGTCATGTGACTTCAGTAATATGGAACGGCTGTGTGTAATATCATTCGACAAAGTCTATATTTCAAATAAAATGGAAATTGAGAAAAAAGAAGAACAAATGGTCGGTTCACACAAGTCATGTCAAACTGTTATGCTACGAGACCTAACTAAGCATTGGAAGCTGCCAATTTTTTACCAATTTGATCAGCCAATGATCAGAGATATTCTTGCAAATATAATTTCAGAATTATATAAATCAAATTTCACTGTTGTAGTAATAGTTAGTGACATGGGCGCTGGCAATGTATCATTATGGTCGCAGTTAAATGTAGGTCATAACAAATACGGTTTCTTCCCGCATCCCGAAAACAATACTTTGAAAGTGTTTGTGTATGCAGACGTACCTCACCTACTAAAACTGGTAAGGAACCACCTTATCGACCAGGGTTTTGTGCTAGAAAATAGTATAATTAATAAACATTATTTTGAAAGTTTATTAGACATATCTATTTAAGATATGATATAAGAAGCAAGTTCGACTTGCTGCTGAATTGTTGTCAAACACTGTTGCTAAAACAATTAAATACTGTGGGGAACAGGGTTTTATGCCTAAAAACAGCGACTGGAAGAAGGCATCTGAAATAGTCCAATTATTTAACGATTGGTTTGACCTGTTCAACTCGAAGTCTATGGGCCGATCTTTTCATATTTAAGTTATACGTCAAGTAGTTACTTGTCGTTTACTTTACTTGAGCTTTTAATGGTCGAGTAAGACAGTTGGGTCTTTTCGTCGAATTTTATGCAACGATTAACAACTTGAAGTATAGTACGGTTGGTATTACATTTAAAACTAAAAATTTAGCGTCATTTGAACTAGTAGATCAGATTAACTTAAACTTAAATATGAAACCTGACAGGTGAAGTGTTATTTTAATTTGACCAAGTTGTAAGGTAACTTGAAAACTATCCAAAAGATATAAAATATTCATATTTAGTGATTTTTTTACTAATAAGTAATTACTAAAATATAATTTTTAAAATATAAATATTTTTTATGGTTTGGATGGTTCTAGAAATGTTTCTAGAAACTGCAATTCGATACCATGGAAGCCAAGATGGAAGCAGTTGAGAAAAAGAGGACTGTTAAGTTAAAGAAAGTTAAAGATTTAAAGAAAAACGTGCACCTAAGATTAGCCCAAAGGTTAATAATGAAAAATTGCAAACCGAATTATTAAATAATCAATCATTATTAAAATAAATTTTATTACTATAGTTTAAATAATTATAAAAATATTTTTGTAGATAAAAACGTGGAAAATATTCAAAATCATGATAATTAATTCTTGAATTTAACACTCGCGGTCTACTATAATTTATATCTATATCTTCATCATCTGCTGAAGATAGAATATTATTGTAAACATGATTATTGTAAATAATAACAAATGATCGCTTTTAAAACCACTTTTTCAAACACATAACACGCTTTTTTTCTTCGCGCAGACCCAATCCGTATGCATTGGGCATTAACAGTGATTAAACTTTTCTAGCCAGCCAAAATTGGTTAATTAGTTTGAGGACTGGTTAACTTGCTTTAACCACGATTAAACATTTGGTGGAACACTTCATTTTATTTAACCGTGATAAATTTCAACTAACCGACATTAAAGTATTTATTCAGAACTGGTGAAACCAGCATAACTCTATTAAATATTATTTTCAAAATTCATTCAAAAATGAAAATATTAAAACCGTCATTATGATTTAAAATTTTAGTAAACATAATCACAAGTTCGTTTTTTGTCCGCTAAGTTTATCATGTTAATAAATATTTACAGGCCTGTTGAAGGTGCTAATAACTTTACTAGCCAGTAAGCTGATTTATTAGGCTACTAAATTTTACTAGTTGTTGAAAAGACCGAAAAGTAGCTTACTGGTCGATTAGAACTTACTTGGGGTTTACTTGAAAGTGAAAAGATCGGCCCTAAATATAATAGCAGTTGTCCAGGAAATAATGCTTTTGAAACTGATATAAATAATCAAACAAAATTGTTGAATAACATGTCTGAAGTTATAAATGCAATAAGAATTGGGAAGCATAAAAAACTTCTACCTTTTCAGAAAGGGATACTGCTAAGCAACAGATCGTTGGCAGATATGTTTCATTATCTAAACGAGAAGTACAGTGTAGAATACATTTTGACTACTCGGCTAAACCAGGATGTTCTGGAAAATTTCTTTTCCTATATTTGAGGTATGGGGGGAGCAAATGACCACCCTTCGCCTCTTAACTTTAGATATCGTTTGAGATGGTTCATATTAGGCAAACATTCAGCAGTGGTGTTTACAGAAAACAGAAACACCGAAGAAAATAATGAAGAATGTTTGCTTAATATGACGGAAGAATCTAGCAATACTCTCAAAGATATTTGCTTAACTTAAAATGTTCTCTCAAATTTTACAGCAACAAATTTGGATGAGTCGGAGCCGGAGCAGGATGATAGCGAAAATGATCTAACGTTTTCTAATTCATTTGTTCAACCGCAATATCTAGATGAAGAAGTTGTAAACGAAGAATGTTTACAACTAACGGAACAGGTTGAAGTTAAACAAAAAGTTAATGATGAGTCACTCAAATGCATAGCCGGATATGTGGCTTACAAATGCAAAAGTATAGTTTGGGGGTTCCTACAAATGAAAATTTACAATCAACTAACAAAATACCCGACTGGTTGCAATCAATTTCAAGGGAATTTTTAATGGAACCAAGTAAGGAATTGTTTGAAGCAGCTCAGGTACTTGATACTGAATTCTTGGCTATGCACGGAAACTCTTTATCAAAGGAAAAAAATGTTTTTTAAATTGGCGCAGAGAACAATGAACAAATTGGAAAATACTTCAATTCCTTTTAAAGTGATTCTATGCCTTAGTAGGACAAGAACCTACATATCTACGCGATCTTAATCGCCGAATAAGCTTTGACAATTGTCAGAAAAAATTAGATAAAAAGATGTTTAAATTTACTAATTTTTAAAAATGTAATTTTAGGCCCTAAGAAAGTTTCACTTTTTAAAATTAGTAAACTTGGAAATCTTCTTCTCTAGTTTTTTTTTTGCAGTTTTCAATACTAATTTTCCGGTTAAGGTCTAGTAATCTAATATACGTACGTGTTCTACTTAAGCAAAGAATAACTTCAAATGGAATAGAACTAGTTCCCAATTTCGAAATAGTTCTTTCAGCTAATTTCCGAAAAATGTTTTCCTCGGTAGATAAGGAATTTCCATGCATGCTGTGAAATTCAGAATCAAGCTTAATTGCTGCTTCAAATAATATATCACTAGGATTTTGTAAGAATCCCCTTGAAATAAAATCTAGCCATTCAGGCACCTTGTTGGTATTTAGTTGACTAGTCGCAATTCCAAGATTATTATATTTATGTTTGAATTTGTAGGCGACGTAGCCAGCTATATACTTTAGCGATTCCTTATTCACTCTTTCTTTTACTTCAAAATTTGATAACAGTTCCTCAGTTTCTTCATCTAGTATTTCTTCATCTAAATAATAGGGTAGTACAAATGAATCACCAAGTGAATCAGAAATATCCGTGGATATATTTTCGTCTTTAAATTCCTTGTCTGATGTCTTAACATTTGTTAAGCTAGAGAGCATCTGTTGCGTTAAATAAATATCGTCATTGTTATCGTGGTCATTGTTTAAATCAGCTAACGGAACACTATTATTTGTTTCTTCCAATATCTGAAGAAAACATGTTTCGCTATTTTCGACAGTATTTCTGTTTTCTGGAAAAATAGCCGCCGAATGTTTCCCCAAAATAAACCATCTCAAACGGTACTTAAAATCTAGTGGAGACGGATGATCATTAGCACCACCCATTCCTCTAATATATGCAAAAAAATTCTCCAATACATCCTGATTCAATCTCGCAGTTAATATGTATTCTACATTATACTGCTCTTGTAAATAGTCAAACAATTGCGACAGCGATCTGTTAGTGAGCAAAATACCCTTTTGAAATGGAATTAAACCCTTATGATTACCCACTCTCATGGAATTCACAACCTCTGAGATTTCATTAAGGAGTTTTTTCTGACTATCTAGATTAACACCAAATCCACTTCTCCCAGGACAATTTCCAGAAAATTTAGATCTCGAATTTAATAAATCAAACCAGTCATTAAATAACTGGACAATTCGAGCAGCAGTTTTCCATTTACTATTTTTAGGCATAAGTTCATTTTCTCCGCAATACTCAATAGCTTTTGCAACTGAATTTGAAAATACTTCTGCAGCTGGCCGAACGCGTTGTCGCATGGCGCCTTTCAATTGAAGATGATGTTCCGTTAATTTATGAGCAAATGTCAATTCAGTAACAGAAATGTTTAGTAAACTTTCAAAATAATCTTTATTTACTACATCATTGTTCAAGTTAAATCCATGGTCCATTATATGATTTCGTGCAAGTTTTAACAAATGTGGCACATCAGCAAATACAAAAATTTTTAACGAATTATCACTTGGATGACAAAAAAAACTATTTTTGGTATGACCAACATTTAATTTTGACCATAAATTTACATTGCTTACGCCCATATCACTAACAATTCCAACTACTGTAAATTCTGCTTTATACAATTCGGAAATTATTCCTTCCAGAATTTCTTTGGTCATCATTTGATCAAATTGATAATATACTGGTTGTTTCCAATTTGAAATTAATCCACGTGCCATTACTGTTTGACAACATTTATGGGGACCTACTCTTTGTTCATTTTTTTTATCTATTTCAATTTTATTGCATAAATATACTTCATCGAATGATAATATACAGATTCGATCATTTCTTGAAAAGTCAGACGACTTGTTCTTCATTAATTGCATGACATTTTTTAAAACACCTTGATTTATATTAAAATTTGTAACCCATCTTCTCAAAGTTGACATACCAGGTAAGGGAATGGTGCTCTTAAATATCGGTATGCTTTTGGGCTGGTACTTCGTAAAGAAATAGCAGAAGCAATATCTTCTGGGGACCAGTGGATATTTTGTTTATTATCGAGCAGCAATTTTCTTATTTGTCCTGGTGTAAAAATCTTTAAAAGAGCATTTTCATAATGTTGGACGGTAGACTTCTTTATATTTTTAACTTCTTTCAACAGTTCGACTTTATCTTTTTCTAAGACTTTTATTTTTTCTTTCAGTATTTTAATTTCATTTTTATATGCTCTACAATTATAAAATTAGAATATTAATTACTGCGTTTTGTGTTACATTTTCTAAATATTGGTAAGTCTACTTATTCAATTGGTTGAGGATCAATATGCATCTCTAGTTGCTCCGTATTAATCCCTGTGGGTAATCGAATTTCAGATTTTATAGCAATATTTTGATTGTCTGATGATCTCGATTGAATAAAATTTGTTTCTTTTAATATTTCATTTACTTCGGTCCGTCGTCTCATTTGGTTTAATCGAAGTAATCTTTCTTCCTGATTTTTTACTTGACTTCCTCCAGGAAGGTTTAAGGTAGGCACAGCGTCAGGCTTTAAATTACGGCATTTTATTGGAGTATAATTTAATAATTGTTGCATTAGTGGTATTTGGTAAGAGCTGATTTCAAAATGAATGGAGCAAATGCGTGCTAAAAGATAAAAGCAGTGCAATTTGTTTGTACAAATAAATAGTTTTGTAATTTATATTAAGGTACCTATACATACCATTTTTTAAATTTATTTTATCATTTCGTCGGCATGCATCAATCCACTGCTTATTTAAATCATTTTTAGGAAAACTAAAATATTTGATATCGGTACCTTTCGTATTTCGGTTATTATTTTTACAGGTAGCTATTGCACAATTTGGCATTTTTGATATTATCTGTAGGTATTTTTATTTATTTTATTAACTAATTTAAGTCAAATATATCGACAAAATCTAAGTTTTGAAGTTTTGAATTGACGTCTAAATTACGTAGCGTTAATTGGCTGAGACGCTTGAACATTTTTGTTTCAACCTCCAACCACAACGTGTCTCCAACGTGACGTCAATGCGCAGAACGAACGAGTTTTAAGTTCTTACTGAGCATACCTGTGTAAGTGTATCGTGATTACAATGATAAAGGTAATTGCAATATAAAGATTTAATTTAGATATAGTTATTACAACATTGAGAATTATTATAGTGTTTGTGACAATCAAAACATGGCATGGGATATTACGGTGAGTAAACTTATCATTCAAATTAATTTAACATTTCCCTATTTTAGGGTTACAAAGAAAACATGGTGCACCTTTAATTATTGTTATCTCGAGATAAACAGGGCCGGCCCAAGTATTTGAGGCGCCCTAGGCCAACGGTCTAAATTGCGCCCCAAAATTTTTTAGTTAACCTGAAATCATGGTGTAAGGAGAGGATGGTGTGCTACAGAAGCGAACTAGTATTCGTCGTTTTCACGCATAACGTCAGTCAGGGCACATATTACTGAAAGTTAGCATCAGTTACTATAGTTACCACAACTAATTGTTGTGGTTAACTTATGTTTTGATGTTTTTTATAACTGATGAACAAATTATATAAGCATAATAAATTATTTCATTATAATTTTACAAGAATTAAAACTAAGAAGTTAAAAATACAAGAAAGCAAAAAAGTCGTATGTGCAAAGCACGCACATTAGGGGTCGTCCTTTAATCACGTGAGGTTTTTTATGCAATTTTTTTACCCCCCCCCCTCCCCTTTGGTGATACGTCGTGAGGTTTTCGGCTGCCCCTACCCCCCCTACCCAACATCACGTGTATTTTTTTTTGAAAATTTTTTTTAAGTACAGACGGCAAGACAGAAGGCCGCGGGCAGCGGGGCGACAAGTGGAGTCTCAAGGTCCAGTGTCAGAAGCCAGCTGAGAGCCAAATATTGTTGTTATGTTGCTTTTAGGCATAAATTTGCTCGCTCGGAATTTCACGTGGTCGTAAGAAAATATACACGTGATTGTCACAACATCCCCTCCCCCCCCATCGTGATCAATCGTGATGTTATTCTAAACCCCTCCCCCCCTGTTAAAACCTCACGTGATTAAAGGACAACCCCTTAGCTAATACCCTTTTGAATTTACAAACTAGCCAATTTTCATATTACCCAATTTCTATTATTTATATGACATATATATTGTTTATTAGAAACTCCACTCAGCGGGGGTAGTCTGTCAGTCTTATATTATATGGTTTTATATATGGCATTTACTTTACCCTTTAATAGGAGAGATATTTTTTTCGTTAAAGAATAAAATACAACTAAAGAAGGTACACTTGTAGTAACTTATTTTGAACCCACACTAATAAAAGTTCATTTTTGCTTTAGTCATGAAACACCCTTTAAACCCTTTTGAACCACAAAATTAGGTGACAATTTTTTTCTGTTCCAATTTTTAGTTCATTTCTATTTGAAAACTAACTAAGCAAAATACTACTTTTTTAGTGTTACACATTGATTTTGGTGGTAGTGGTTGTTTATTTGAGTGCCGCATTTTTGGTATTTTATTTATTTATTCTAATTATTTATTCTTAACTTTAACTCGCGTCCATCAACCGAATAGCAAAAAAGTAAGCTTATTGTTACACATTGATTTTGGTGGTAGTGGTTGTTTATTTGAGTATACTGCATTTTTGGAATTTTATTTTATTTTAATCGCTTTCACCATGCCTCTGTGTTTCACACACTTTTTGCTTATTATTATCAATAAATAATTATTTTACAACAAAATTGTCCACATAAAAAAGGTAGAGAATTTAATTCTCTATAAATTTGGTTATTACTATTTTTAGCGAGAAATGCAAAATAAGCCAGCAAATCGATTTAACTGAGATATTTAGTGAAATTTCAATGGGCCACGAGCTTAATTTATTCTCAAAGTGTGCCCAGCATTACGTCACACTGGCGAGAGAGAAAGTATGATCTCGCTCACTCGCTGCGCAATAGCACACCATCCTTTCCTTACACCATGCCTGAAATATGAATTATTAAATATTTTAATTTTTATATTAAACTTTAATCTTTATTGAAAATTATTATTATTATCAGATACAAATACAAAGTAAAAAGTTGAAAATTAATATATAAAACTTCAAAAAATAAGAAAATTAAATAAGAAATATAAATAAAATATAATTATTGTTGGATGGTTGGATGTCCATGGATATTTTTATCCACAAAAAGAGAGAAATTATATTTTAAATAAATATTTTTATTTTTACTGACACAAAAATTTGTTTCCGAGCTTTGATAGTTGCAAAATTTCTAATAAGATCATCAAGTTCCAAGTTTCTTACTATATCGCGTTCGATGGAGAGGGTAGCTAAACCATCAAGGCGATCTTGCAGCATTGTAGAGCGCAAATAAGTTTTTATTAATTTAAGCTTAGAAAAGCTTCTCTCTGCACTCGCTACACTTATTGGCAATGTCATTATGATTCTTAATGCAATATATATATATTTGGCAAAGCGGTTGTTAAATTGTTTTCTAGCAAATAGTTCAGAATTACAAACGGAGAATCACAGCATTCTGAAGACAAGTGATTTTTTATGTATTTTAGTTCGTCAAACAAATCCAAGCCTGAAATATCCTTTTGATCACCATCAGTTAGGAGAAGTTCTAAATCCATGCAATATTTTTGTATGTCCTCATCAGTTATATTGGTCATATTGCCCAAGTTGTACAGAAATTCAAATTTGTTGTTATGCTCCTGAAGAAGTTGAAAGCTATCTCGTAATGATTGTATTGCGTTATCCAAGATATTATTAAAGAAATGAACTTTAAAGTTTTGAATTGGATCAACAATCACTTCATCACGTTGTTCATAATCAAATTGTCTTTTTTGTCGGCAGACTCGAACGCTTTCAAATTGTCCATCAATATCTAAATCTTTTGCAATTACTTTAGCCTCCTCCAAAATATAAGCAAATTTTGAATCTGCTCTGTAGTCTTCAAGGAATACCAAACTCTTTGATAATAAGTTTACTGCTTGACTCAGGTTTAGTCTAACTCCTTGAAATACTTTGCTAGTTATATTTATTTCAAATAATATATCATACCATACAATTAAAGAGCAGATAAATTTATATTTTTCAATTTTTTGCAATATAGCTGTCGCCTCTGACTTGTTTCTCGCTGCCGTAACTGTGGTAACGTTAGGTTGCACATCCTCATTCATACAGTCATACAAAGCAGCAATAAGTTCCTTGAGATGATATCGTAGGGGCTTCAATGCATCAATTCGACTAGCCCATCTAGTTGCACTTAGTCCTTTTAACGTAAGACCAGTGATATGTTTTTTTAATATTGCCCAGCGTTGGGTTGATGATGAGAAAAAAACATATAAATGTTGAATGATATCAAAAAAAGTTACACCTTCAACACAACAGCTGGCAGAATCATTCACCACTAAATTTAAGGTATGAGCACTGCAAGGAACAAAAAAAGCTCTTGGATTTAAATTAATAATTCTTCTTTGGACACCACTATGTCGTCCGCGCATGTTGGAGCCGTTGTCATAACTTTGACCTCTCATATCCGCCACTGACAAGTTATGTGATTCTAATACTTGAATAATCTTATCTGTAATTCCAGCTCCAGAGCTATTATTAATTTCAATGAAACCCAAGAAATGCTCATACACCTCGATGTGTTTTTCATCACTACTTGGACAGACAACGCGGACTATTAGCGACATTTGCTCAATATGAGAAACATCTGAAGTACAATCAACAATTATAGAATAGTATTTATTCAGTTTGATTAAGTTGGTAATTTTCTCTTTCACTGCAACATTTAACAACGTAATCATTTCATTTTGAATTCTTTTGCCTAAGTAATGTACATGTATTTCTTGATTTTTTATTTGACGTAAGTGTTCTTTCAAGATTGGGTCGAATTTAGCTATCAGCTCCACAATTTTTAAGAAATTCCCATTGTTATCTTCAAACAACCTATCAGATGTTCCTCTTAAAGCAAGGTTCTGTGAACCGTGTAACTTAATGATCTCAAATAATCTCTCTAATACATTACGCCAACGTATTGTATTTTCATTCATGAGATTTTTATTAACTGAGTCGATAGTTTTTCCTTCATTTAATCTTCTAACAAAGTCACTCCATGTTGCGATACATTTTAAGTGTTCAATTGATTTTTCATGCTCTTTTAATCTGGTCGACATATTTTTCCAATCATTGAATCCTTTAACAGTTAAAGCAATCTTTTTCTTAGAAAAAAGCCTGCATGCAAAACAAAAAACAGCATCATTAGATTTAGAATAAACCAACCACTTTCGTAGAATCTTTTCACCATTAGAAAGTGTTCGATAATAGTTTGTAGGACAAAACTTTCGACTCCTTCCTTCCTTTTCCTGAACAGTCAATGGAAAACCAAAATCAATTATTTGCTCTGGTCCACGTCTTACAAGTGAATCGATATTTGGACTTATATTTTCCGGCCAATTCCTAATATCGGACAGATAATCTTGGGTGTCGTAGTCTAAAGATTTATGTTCGGAATTTAGCGTTTCCAAATTAGAATTTATGACAAATGAGTTATCACTGTAAGGCAAACTATTTTCTGATTCGACATGAGAATTTAAATTGGAGCAGTATTCATCAACGTCCAATGAACTTTGGGAACATTTCAGATCTGAACCTGTGCAGGTAGACTCCGTATCAATATGGTAAAGCTCATTTTCCGGTTCTAAATAGTCACTTTGACAATCAGCATTACTTGATGACTTAAAAAAACAAGAAATCTTCTGACATTTTTGTATTTGCCTTTCTTGCTCTGCTTTTATTTTTCTACCTTGGTAGCCACTTCGTTTTTTTGGGGGCATTATTATGATTGGGTTGAAAATAAAACCTAAAAGTGTAGAAAAACGAAAGATAGACGCTTATAATACAAGAAAGAATTATATCTTTAAATAATGCATTGTAAATGCACACACAAATTTTGTAATGCATTATGAACTTTGAAATAATAAATTTGTAAGTAATTCTTGTACTTAATTTAATAAATAACTAAAACAAAACATATAATTCCAATTATATCCAAGTAATAATTATTATTTAATTGATATCATTCGAATTATTTCAAGTAGGTATGTACACTACCGGTCACAAGTACATAATTTTCCAACCGATATTTTTATAGTTATTATGAAAACTGTTAACATTTTCCGAAAACAAACCATGGCAAACGTCTTCCTGGTAAAAAAACGGTTTGTTTTAATGTTTCGTAACACAAAAATACAAAATATTAATGGCATTAGAGCTTTCACTTAATTCTATATATATATTCTATACATTTTTTAAACGCAAATACAGGTATTAAATTTTTCAAATAAAAAATATATAGTACTAGTCATTACAAACAATAAATATTTGAAGACAATTGTTCAGGAACTTACCGATTTCGAATTACAATAAAATAAAATTTTTTTCGGTATTTTGAAAAAACTTTTAATTCGGCAAATTATAAGTTTAAATTTTAATGTTACCATTTACCTATAAAATAGCTCACTTGGAATATCAAATATTTATCAGTTGGAATGCAAATTACACTTTATTTTTGCAAAATTAGTATTTTTCATTGAATTTTTGAACCATATTATAACTCGAAAACAGTAAGTTTCTGAACATTTTTGTTCAAATCATTTTGGTTGGTACTACATAATTTCAGTCAAATTTACTATCTAGTATTGCGAATTAAAAAATTAATTCAATTTCAGAAAATGATTGTCAATTTCCATATAATTATAATAATATAAATAAGCAAATACTTATGACCGCTAGTGTATACGCATTAATTTTAATTATAGTAATTCAAAAATAATTTTGAATTTGACTTAACATATAAAAATATTATTTTGAATTATTAATTATTTCGATAAATAATGCATTAAAAACATTAAATTTTATATTCCCTTATTCATACATAGTACCCACATATTACATAAATATAAACATACCTTTTAATTTTACACCTTACAATTCCACTGAATCTTCAAAACACTGAACAATAATTATTTCGCTTTTTAAAAACACTGTTGCTTACTTTAAAAGTTCAAAATGTAAATTAAATAGTAGGTACTTGTTTAAGTTGTGCTGGAAGGAGGGTACAATATTACAATTGTAATAATATTTATGGTTGTTATGACCAATAAAGAAAAGATCGACACACTGTACAATATAATTCCAGATGGGATTCAAAGTTTGCCGCTTCCTGCCTGGGTCACCTAATCGAAAAATGTGGTATACTAAAATAATCCCTTACAGACTTAACACTCGAAAATTTTAAACAAATCTGTTTTTACAAACCTACATTTTTAATAACGTTTAATTTACTGTAAAATAAATTAAAGTCTCATGGCGCTCTAATATTTTGTGAAAGATTGATTTGAAAATTTTTTTTATATAATGTATTTGGCGCCCCAATCTGCTGTGCGCCCCGATGCCGTGGCCATGCCGTGGCCTCACTGGCTCGGCTCTAGGGCCGGCCCTGGAGATAAATACCTTTATTTTTTTAATCAAATCAGAAAGCTGCACCAATCCAACATCGGGTTGACGTTTTTCGAACATGTGACAGGAACAATTCCAATCCGCTCCAAATATTTCCAGATGACTTGAAAACCAATCGAATTCCAAACAACATTCATTTAACAAGACACTTAATCAAAATTTAATTAAATAGTTTAAAATTATTTAACGTAAGTTCAAAATTGTATTCGTTACCGCACTCTTAATTTTACGAACAAATAATATGTGTTCCGATAAGAAAATTCTAACCCAATTCGACGTGGATTCGGTGCTGGTCGAAATTACATTGTCGTTCACCTTTTTCAGCTCTTCTATTTATGCATTTTTCTAAACTGGCAATCTTGATCTTTCAAAAAACATTAAAAAGCCACATTTCATGAATTTCATGGTACGCTTGATTTTATAAAAGAAATTTTCATCTCTCCGATTTACTTTAAACTTTCAGGAAAGCTTCCTTATTTTTCCTTTGAATTTGCTACATATTTTCAAAAAGTTCGGATCATTTATGTGCGTCCTATGAGCAAGTGAAGTTTCATATGTCACAATTTCGACCAAACTTTACTTTCTACTTTCTTGTCTAAATTTTCTTCAAAACGATTTGATTCTTAAATGTACTTCTTCATGAGGTCCTCCTCATCATTTCCATGTCCACTTTTACTGCCAGAAATTGTTTTTCACAAACTTAAGTCCATTTGAAATTTACCCATATTTGACACTTTACGGAACATCAACATATGCAGATTTCTCCTGCATTTATGTAGCCATTGGTTTGAATTTATGTCCACACACTTCTTACAAGCTATTACATAATTATATCTAAAAAGATTTTTCCAATTTACATAATTGGTTCTCAATTTCAAACTTGATAAATAATCTCCTTTATCTATTACACCTTCACCTATATCTACAAGTGAGGTTTTAATTTTAGGCTACATGCCTGTTTACTAATGTGTATCCATAATTTCTAGTCAAATTTCCAAAATTTGCAATCAAAAAGTGATGGCGAGTAATGAAACCCGAAATCCCCCGATTCTCAATTAACGGAGCGCAACAATCCAAGCCAGATCAACAAACCCATTCAAATATGACTTTACTGAAGGTAAGCTTGACCAAATGTCAACATAATAATAATAATTTATTACAAGCAACTAATTCTATTTTAAGTTTTAGGTGAAACAAAGTATTCCGAGCTGACAAATATGGTTTTCCTCAAATCGGAATGACATCTGAATCAATTACACATAAATCATGGCTCAACTATCAACATAAACCAATGTGCAAACAATTGTCTCCCCTGAGTGTCGTGTGTTAATAACACTGCAATATATTGGAATTATAATTGACCTTTATTTAAATTTTGTTGTAGATATCTTGCATTTTCGGGTATTCCCGTTGATTAGTTACGGTTGCGTCAGCTGAGTGAGGATACCAGGCTTTTGCCAGTAAAATTTACTTGCGATTTTATTTTGAGTTGTGTATTTTTGAAAAATACAGTGATTTATATTTTTGGTTGAGTGGGTTTGTTTTTTTGAAATTTAAATATTTAATCTTTTAATCTGTTCTAGAATTGCTTTAAAGAAGCTACCCCCAATTGCTTGAACTTGGTCAAAACATATTCTTAGAAATGTACATCATCAGATTCTCCAAGTTGAAAGAGACACCTTGTGTATGGATATCTTTTAAATATTTAGTTTCAAATATTGATTTAAATCGATGAATCTAAAATTCTACGAATTCTGCAACTTTTCTTTTTTAAAAAAATCTTCCTCAACTACGAATCCAAGGAAGCGACCGACGAGAAGTTCACAAATTAATGTTTTTAAGTAAATTTCGACTGGAAGTACGAAATTCTATTTAAAATAAAATGTCCTGAGAACATACTTAATAGGTTTAGTAATTTTTCACGATGGCCTCCGTTTATATTCATAACGTTAAGGTAGGTAAAATTTTGATTAATATATAGGTAATATATAAATCTATATAGATTTTAGCTTGATGAAGATATAAAGAGTTGTATTTTTGTTATTTGATAATACTTGTTACAAATAAATTTGATTATGAAATTAAACGAACTCTGTGAAGATTCTGAATAAATTATCAATATTTAAAATTTGATATTATTTCAATTCCACAAATTTAAAAGAAAAATTCAATTTCTGAAATCTCACGTTTGGACACTTTAGAAAATATTCAAATTGCTTGCAAACTATTTTTATAGTTTATTGAATTTCATTTTACATTTTACAATTAAGCAGATGACCCAACCACGGTTAAAAGTTCAAACGGTAATATTAATATAATAAAATTTTCATATATTTTTAAATTTATTGTCAATGGCTTGGTTGAGTTGTGCTGTTCTCTTTAGTTGGATATTTCATCGGTGTATATATTTCTCCAAATATGGCTAGATCTGCTACTGCAACGTTTAAAAATAGCACATTGACTCCTATTTTATATTGTCCGTTGGGGACAAGTGGAGGAAGAAAGGTTTCGTCGATAACAAAATTGCATACATGATAAGTTACGTCCTGCAAAATAATTCATTAAATTATTGTTTTAAAGAAATAATATGTTTTAAACCTTATAAAAGGAGCACCTAGTTATGTTACCGCACTGTATTGAGTTTATCATTCCTCCAACGTTTGCTTGGTAAGCTTTGTTTAAATTGACTTGGAAGCGAAGCGGGAAGTGGCGATACTCGTTACTTAAGAATTTATAGGCTTGAATAAGGATCTAAAATCGTATTTTCATTGATTATAAAGAATAAGATACCCAGCTCGAAATTTTATATCATAATTTATTCTTCTCAAACTTCAAAAACTCATTTATTTTTTCTGAATAAATTATGGTCCAAATTTTGTTATAATTATCTTTCATAATTAGTTAAATAGTAAGAAACTATATAACAGCAAATAAAGATATTTACCTCCAGTTTATCTTCTACATCCACCCTTAATGTAAAAGTAATATTAATAGCAGTAGTTGTTCGATTATATTTAAATGTTATAATATTTAAATCATAGTAACTGCTTTTATCGAAACTTAACACTTCAAATCGAAAATCTTTAATTTTGTAACTTTTCTGATGAAACTGAAATTTGAATATAAATGTTAATTATTATAAAAATATATATTATGCTATAGGTACTTTTGATAATATGTCGACACCATCACACAGAGCATTTTCAATAAAAAATACTAACAATAAAAATGGTAAAATTTTATTCTTCATATTGATAACAGTAGGTACTTGCACTCGAATCAAAATAAATTTTAGTGATATTAATATACTATATGAATGTTATATTTTCATAATACATTTTGTAATAACCATAATCAAACTGATGATTTTTTTATCAAAAAAAAATCAAATTTTTATCTAACATTTTAAAAGCAAATCCCTAATTTTAGTATAACACATAAATAATAATTATTTTATATTGAAGGTAACCGAGTTTTGGTGGGGTTTTAGAGAAGGTTACAGTTTTGAAAGAGCAAATATTATTTGTCAATAAAAATTGAATAGTATCTTTCGAACTTTTAGAGTCGTTGAAAGTTATTTCAGTATGCCACTGGTTGCGATATGAAAAAACGACACATTAGTAAATTTGTGGTTTAAATTTTATCATCTTATCTTCTATTCTCTAGTTATCGTTTTTTTTTATTCTACCTTCTCATTTTCCAAATTATTTGAAACATTTAAATAACCGCAATGACCTCCTAATGCACTGGTAAAAAATTGCATAAAAAATGCATCATATTATTAATGAATGAATGAATGAAGAATGAAAATTCTTAGAATTGAATAGAATTATTTTCAGTGTAAGTAAATACAGTGGAACTCGACTAATGTGCAACTAGTTTCAGAGAAATTTAAAGACAGAGTTTTTCTACTGATACATTTTTCTGTTGTAAAACAAAGTGAACAAATCAGAGTGTATTTTTCGGTTGATAATTCCAAGGCAATGAAGAAGTGAGTTTTGTACGTAATGTATTTACTACATCGGACACGCTGACCTTCTAATGTGTGGATAGAGTATAATATAGTATTACAGATACAGATACAGATACAGATACAGATACAGATACAGATACAGATGCAGATGCAGATGCAGATGCAGATGCAGATACAGATACAGATACAGATACAGATACAGATACAGATACAGATACAGATACAGATACAGATACAGATACAGATACAGATACAGATACAGATACAGATACAGATACAGATACAGATACAGATACAGATACAGATACAGATACAGATACAGATACAGATACAGATACAGATACAGATACAGATACAGATACAGATACAGATACAGATACATATACAGATACAGATACAGATACAGATATACATATTAAGCATCATTACGAAGCCCAAAATGCCATATACAACGGTTAATGCGAAGCCCGCACCATCAATACGAAGCCCGGTTTCGGGCATGATAAAAATCTCCGTGTATATAGAGTTAGTTATGTTAGATATTAACAGAGGACCTTATCCGTCGTTTTTTGCTAGGGCTTCGTAATTCTGACATATATCTCAAAACATACATGTTTAGTTAGTAGAAATTTTGTGCAGAGGGCGCGTCGGTTTGCCTGTATATACGAGCTGTATGTACTGTATATGGATAACCGATATTACCACGACCAACTTGTACTACATACTACCTGAAGCCCTAAACTTGGCAACAACGTATACATTGATATCTTGAAACAAATGTAAATAAATTCTAATAATAGCTTTAACGTCTGACGGGAATAATATTATTTGATACGCTCATATTAGATTATTTAACTTTTAACTTCTGTTCTTATAAAAGATTAGTTTACTTTTTTAGAATTCATATAAAGAAAATCTCAAACGCATATTTAGATTAAACAATTTACTTCAAAAATTTTTGATTATAAAAATTAATTTTAGCAGATAGGTACTTAAAAAAATTAACTTTAAATTAGGGGCCATTCACAAAATACGTTCGCAAACAGAGGTGATCATTATAATTTTATATTTCAAATGACTAAAAAGAAATAAAATAAAGGTTGGTCCGTAGGTTGGTTATTTAATAAAACTAGCATGTAAGCAAATAATAAATAATTAGCAAACGTTGTATTTTTGTAATAATTATCGTTTTTTTACAAATCTTATAATCATATTTTTTTACTTTGTTATAAATAATAGAATAATTATTATAATTGTATTAATCCACAACGTTACAAAAATGTTAATAACTTCGTTTACCAAAAACATTTAAAATCAAATTGATTGCTAATTTGAATATGTGTAAAATAAAGAAATATTTCAATTTTTCAAATGTAGGTATTTTAAAGAAAGCCATCGAAATTAACTCAAGTGTACCAAAGGTACTAGTATGTAGTCAAAAATTCAATTTAGATCAACAGATGATTCAAAAACACTTAAGTTGGTGAAAAGTACCGTCCTTTGATTTCATAATAAACTGGAAAATTATTTGAAAAATAAATTTTGTTAATGATTATTATTAAGTAACATAATAATTAATAACAATAGTGACTACTCGTATAAAAGTTGTTCAAATTCTTAAACCTTAAGTACCTACAGTTTTTAAAGCGCTTGCATTTTCTGTAATTTAAGACTTTCGAATTTTTCCATTACTGAATTTTTCAAATTAGGACGAAATACGCATATTTGCAACGTGAAAACGACTGACATAACGAAAAATTCGAAAATTGTAGATTAAAGAATAGGGAACATACAGTTGTTTTAAAAACTGCCATATTCTATCAGAATAATTTGTCAGCATACTTAAGGGTTAATAAAAAAATGCCGAATGCCGAAACACAAATTATACTCGTAATAAATCAGTCTCAATATTATATTTTGTCGCTGGTCCCCACAAATCGAATGTTTGTGTAACATTCTAGAGATACATGTTGCTGGTCCAACCCCCAAATGAATTTTTTTATTAAAATTGGTGTCAAACATTCGAGTTTCAATGAGCTTCCATTCCCGTGGTTTAAACCTCAAACGTCGCGGAGTTATCCGCGTAATCTTTGGGGTGGAGAAGAGTGCTGTACAGACATGTTTATCTATTTTTTGTACTTTTCATAATTTTTGTATAATTTTGGTGTCAATCTATAGAGCTTCGTTTGAGCTTCAATATTCATATTTGTAATCTAATTTTGTTCAAAATTTTAAATTTTGTCCACCTCCGAGCAAGTTGCGGATGAAACCCCATAATTTTAATTTCGTAAATAACTTTTTAGTAACTCCAAAAGTAAGTTTTCAGAAAAATACATTTCATTAATTAATAAATTTTAGAACTCATTTTAATTATTAGTAACATTTTATTATTAACCTAAAAGATTATACCATTAGATTATTGAATTTTACATTATCATTATTTGAAAAAATCCTAAAAAGTATTGCTATAAATATTTCAAAATTTGTGATTTCTTATTCAATTCGCCCCAATCATCCTAAAACCGACAATGGTTCTATAATCATAATTTTTTAGTTTATTATTTATAAAGTTTCGTATAGGTAATAGTTTGAAATGGGGACTTACATTAATTACGTGAAACGTTTAGAGAGGGGGGGGGCGAAACTCACTCAATATATTAATATGTGAGAGAATTGGATTAAATTAAGTAAAACAAACACGTGATATTAGAAGGGGTGAGAGGGGCTCGATCCAAATCTAACGACATCTCACCAGGGTGGGGGGTTGAAAAATCGTCTCACGTAATTAATAGACGCCCCCAATGTTAGATAACTCCGAGCAGCATGCGTATGGTTAAACCACTTGAATTCGATCCGAGTAGTAATTCTAAATTAAATTTAGATCATAATTTGTTTTAAAAAAAAACGTAAGTTGGTATCAACATGTTGATATAATAAACTGGTAAATAATGTTTTAAGAAAATTTCTTTATTAATGTTAGGTACAGGTAAGGTGACCATTCGTATTGATTTTACCAGGACAGTACTGGTTTTGGAACCTTTGTCCTGGTTAGTCAAGACGGTTAAACAGGACACAAAAATTTACTGATGTGATTATTGTTCTATTGATGTCCACCCCTATTTTAAATTTTGATTATTTACACCGTTGGCAGTTCAATCTATTGCCAAAATTCCTAACTTGATTTGACCTTGAATTAAAGTATTAGCTAGCGTTTTGCAAAATTCACAGGTCCCTCCCCCGTTTTATCATATGATTAATTAGACCGTTGGGGGTTTGATTTATTACCAAAAACCCGAACTTGATTCGACCTTGAATTAAATTGTTATCTAGCGTCCCGCAAAAATTGCAAGCGTCCATCCCTATTTTAAATTTTGATTATTTAGACCGTTGGCAGTTTGATTTATTGCCAAAAACCAAAACTCGATTCGACCTTGAATTAAAGTGTTAGTTTGCGTTTTGCAAAATTCACAGGTCCCCCCCCCCCCGTTTTATCATATGATTAATTAGACCATTGGCAGTTTGAATTATTTCCGAAAACCCGAACTTGATTAGACCTTGAATTAAATTGTTATCTAGCGTTCCGCAAAAATTGCAAGCGTCCACCCCTATTTTAAATTTTAATTATTTAGACCGTTGGCAGTTCGATCTATTGCCAAAATTCCTAACTTGAGTTGACCTTCAATTAAAGTGTTAGCTAGCGTTTTGCAAAATTCACAGCCCCCCTCCCCTGTTTTATAATATGATTATTTAGACTGATATCATTTTGATCTATTGCCCAAAACCCGAATTCGATTTGACCTTGAATTAAAGGGTTAGCTAGCGTTGTGCAAAATTTACAGGCCCCCCCACCCGTTTTTTCATATGCTTAATTAGACCGTTGGCAGTTTGAATTATTGCCAAAAACCCGAACCTGATTCGACCTTGAATTAAATTGTTGCCTAGCGTCCTGCAAAAATTGCAAGCGTCCACCCCTATTTAAAATTTTGATTATTTACACCGTTGGCAGTTTGATCTACTGCCAAAAATCCGAACTCGATTTGACCTTGAATTAAAGTGTTAGCTAGCGTTTTGCAAAATTCACAGTTCCCCCTCTTATTTTAAGATATGATTAAGTAGACCGTTGGCATATTGATTTATTGCCGAAAACCTTAACTTGATTTGACCTTGAATTAAATTGTTGCCTAGCGTCTTACAATAATTGCAAGCGTCCACC
Organism: Cantharis nigra; assembly: GCA_958510845.1. Classification (NCBI taxonomy): domain Eukaryota; kingdom Metazoa; phylum Arthropoda; class Insecta; order Coleoptera; family Cantharidae; genus Cantharis; species Cantharis nigra. The sequence goes on from OY294029.1 coordinate 18,535,606, forward strand.
CCTATTTTAAATTTTGATATTTTCGACCGTTGGCAGTATGATGAATTGCCGAGGACCCGAATTCAAAAAAATAATTTTTTACAAAAAATTTTTAAATTAAATACATAATATTAAGGTGACCATTCGTACTGATTTTACCAGGACAGTACTGGTTTTGGAACCTTTGTCCTGGTTAGTCAAGACCAGGACACAAAAATTTACTGATGTGACTGTTGTTCTATTGATGTATCGAAAGAAAGGTGAAAACCTTAAACAAAAAGCAAAAAAGGCTCTTCATTTTTCCATGTACTACCTACTGATTTTACATTTCATAAAAATTGTCACCTTATTGTACAGGTGTACATTTGGAAACAATCTACCTTAAATTTCTCAAGAACTACACGAAATATCAAATATAATAAATTTTGTTCCCGCATAAAATTTGCTGAATTTGTTAACTAAATTTTATGGACTACAAAATACTGCCGACCGCCGTGCCGACCCATAAAAATTATGTTTTATAAGCGCCGTAGGTGGCAAAGAATTTGTTTGGTAACATTGGTAGATCAAAATTTCTAACCATGGAAAGTGTGCAAAAAGTTGCATTGTAGGACTAATATTTTAAGATCAATAGTTTTCATAATATTTAATAATCGCTAGTTTTCCAGAATCTTAAAACTTTATGCAAACATATCAAAAGAAATTTATTTACTTGACAAAACCATGCTTAATAATGTATTTACAAATAAAAATTTCAAATTCGCAAATAAATTCGTAAAAACATAAAGTTTCTGTTTTTTTATAACGAAAGAATCTTAAGAAGTAGGTACCAACGACATTTTATATGTACTTAAATAAATAATTAATTAAAATTATAAAGGTTATTTGGAATCTTTTTACACTATCTAACTTAAATTAAAATAGCGCTGATCGTTTTTACAACTTATGGCAAGTGTATTCAACAGCAACTTATATAAATATTAATCAGACGCGATGTGAGTAATCATATGTAACTTAACACCGGTAAAGCCATTATGAAAAGTGGCATCAATGGTGGGATTCGTAAACCCGTAAAATAGATACATTATATACAATTGGGCTTGATAAGTCTGTTGTACGTGTAGGGACTCATAAAAGCAGTAGAATAGTTTTTTTAATGTATAATAAAAACTTTACCCCTCTTCGTTTGCCATATATTCCATCACAATAAGTTGCCTATATACTTAAAATTTCTATCGATAGCATTAATATAAAACCCGGGAGTCAGGAGGCCTGTAGTACGTACCGGGCGTAGGATCCCCCGTCAGTCACGTATATATACAGATACAGATACAGATACAGATACAGATACAGATACAGATACAGATACAGATACAGATACAGATACAGATACAGATACAGATACAGATACAGATACAGATACAGATACAGATACAGATACAGATACAGATACAGATACAGATACAGATACAGATACAGATACAGATACAGATACAGATACAGATACAGATACAGATACAGATACAGATACAGATACAGATACAGATACAGATACAGATACAGATACAGATACAGATACAGATACAGATACAGATACAGATACAGATACAGATACAGATACAGATACAGATACAGATACAGATACAGATACAGGATACAGTAAAACTTAATTAGTGTGTAACTTGATCGGTAGGGAATTCAAATGATGCGCAACGCGATACAATTTAACACGATATGAGGGTGCTATGCGGAGACTTTAACGCAAAGATAAGCAAGGAACAAAATTTTAGACCAACGATTGACAAATACAGCCTGCACTACCGGTCAAACGAAAATGTAATAAGACTGATTGGCCTAGCAACAACAAATAATATGTTAATAAAGTTCACAATATTTTGCAAATATTGCAAATTTGCAGAAACAACGGAAACGAATAGCAAAGAAAACCAAAAGCTTTTGTATAAAACTATGAAAAACCTAAAAACAGAAAAATGTTCCCATACCATAACAATAAGAGATAAAAATGAGAAGATGATCGTGAAAGAAGATAAAATTATGGAAAAATGAAAAGGGTATTTTATGACGTTGTTGTACGACACGGAAAACCAAAATACAGAAACAGAAACAATTGAGTGCAACGAAGAAAAAGAAACAAAAAATATAGATAGCGAATTAGATTTGGAAGAAATACAAAATGCTGTGGAAACAATGAAAAATGACAAGGCCGCAGGTCACGATAAAATAACAGAAAAATGATGAAGAATGTGGGGCCGGAGACAATAAAATTGTTTTGGAAACTATGCAACAAAGCATGGAAGAAGGAAGAGGTACCGGAAGATTAGAGAATAAGGATTATACTACCTATACGAAGGACTGCAGCCATAACCTAATAGTATGGAATGACAAACTGCAAAAAATGGAATAAAAGTAAATAAAGGAAAAACTAAAGTAATGGTAACATCTTTTGAAAAAATATCACTAAGCATCACGATTTAGGGTGAAAGCATTGAACAGGTTGAGAACTTTAAGTACCTGGAAGTGATCATACAAAATAATGGGAAGCAAAAAAAGGACAATGGAATAAAAGTAAATAAAGGAAAAACTAAAGTAATGGTAACATCTTTTGAAAAAATATCACTAAGCATCACGATTTAGGGTGAAAGCATTGAACAGGTTGAGAACTTTAAGTACCTGGAAGTGATCATACAAAATAATGGGAAGCAAAAAAAGGACATAGAGGAAAGATGCAAGAAAGCGATAACAATGTACCACTCTATCAACAAAGAGTTTATAAGAAAGAAACAAATCACGAAGAAAACAAAGATTACCGTGTTTAAGACCATATTTAGACCAATATTAACCTATAGGAGTGAGACATAGGTCCTAAGTTCACCACTGAAGAGCAAGGTACAGGCGATGGAAATGAAATACCTGAGAGCTGTACAGGACATCACTATGATGGACAGAGAAAGAAATGTGGACTATGTAGAAAAGAGAAAACTGGGACGGTGGGGACATTTACAAAGAATGAATGAATACCGCCCGACTAGAAAAATATGGAAAGCCAAAGAGAGGCTTAGAAGAAAGAGAGGTAGTCAGATAGAGGTGGATTTCTAGATGGATCTAGAAATATACGAAACTTTGCATATGCAACTTTTCTTTTTAAAAAATCTTCTAAAACTACGGATCTAACAAAGTGACAGGCGGAAATCCACAAATTACTGTTTTTAAGTAAATTTCGGCTGAAAGTACGAAATTCAATTTAAAATAAAATTTCCTGAAAATATAATTTAATAAGTTAAGTTATTCCTCACGATGTCTTAAACAAATTTAATAAATAAAAATTCTACCTGCCTTTGCGGGTAAACAGAATTTTCCCTACACGCTGGTGGTAACCATCAGCTTTTACTAGTGTAGGAACCCAAGTTGTTAAAACTAGCTGAATGTTGAAGAAGGCAAAGAGCGTAAGTACAGCTCTACAGAAATAAAAACACAGTATAAACAAAAATGGTGTATATTTAATTCACTCCAAATACAGAGCTCAAAAATTATACTATAGATAGATCCTCTGTGAAATTGGTCTCGCATCTACAACATTTTGATATAAAAAAATATGGAATCGTTAGGTCACGAAAAGTCACTGGGTTTTATCGTTAGGTTTTTTTCTTGGTATGTTTATCCTCTCATGTGCACATTTTCGATGAAATAAAAATGAAAACCGATAGAAAATGGACTGAAAATGATTGGTCACGTATGTATTTTGTTAGGTCGTCTTTAATTTGATTATAATAAATTAATTTCAATGCGATGCCCCTATTGCGCATGCACATAATTAAAATATTGTGTGCATAATATGTGCAAATGGTTTTTCACCAAATACTTATCGAGTATAGTTGGACAAGAATAAAAATTCTAACCTTAGTTAGTTAGCTTCTCCCTTATTTGAAGTTATTTAATGGTTAGAATGACAGATTCTTCAAAATTTAAATAACTAAAGAGTTCGTCTCATCTCGAGAAGTATTTTTCATCGGTGAGAAACCATTTGCATATGAATATCCAGAGAAACTATATTCAATAATAAAAGGTAAAATTAAATGGGTAGATTATTTACGAAAATTTGCTAATATAAGAAAATCGCTTGTGTTGAAATTAATTCTTTAAATATTCAAATTTACCGTAGAATGCTTTTAAACGCTAATCCATTGCTGTGTTCGAATTCATAGCTTACGACGGTTTCCTTGCCCTTCGAAGCGATCTTAGCGCACAAAAGTGTTGGTAAGAACGCAGTCCAATACTAACATCAACAGCTGATATGTACAAAAAACAATATTTTAATTATGCGCATGCGCAATAAGGACATCGCATTGAAATTAATTTATTATAAACAAATTAAAGACGACTTAACGATCTACATACGTGACCAATCTTTTTCAGTTGGTTTTCTATCGATTTCCATTTTTATTTCATCGAAAACGTGCAATGGGAGGTTAACTTACCAAGAAAATTTTTCAAAATTTGAATAAAGACTAGAAATGACTTAACGATAAAACTAGGTGATCTTTCGTGACCTAACGATGACCAAACGATTCCATATTTTTTGATATCAAAATGGTGTAGATTTGAGGCCTACTACACGGAGGTATAGATGTTGTCAATCGTATGTACAAATTATCGGTATGGTTATTGCGGTTGTTGAATGACTCAAACACACCGTTAGGGTGTAAGTTAAAAATATCGAAGATAACAACCTTAAAAAACGGGTACTAAAAAAGTAGCTACTAGTAAGCTTACAAGATCTCTTATACAATAATTTCCAACTAGTCGGAACCAACAGCTTAACCCCATGATCCAAAATCTTCTTTATGCCTGCTTAACCCCCGAACTCTGGAGTTGGAAAGTTGACAAAACCACAACGTTCGGGTAGTCCACTAGTACTCGTACTCAAACAAGAACTGGAGCAGGTTCAACTTCGAGACTTAAAGATGGTAAAAATTCGCAGTTACAAAAATTCCAGTTAGACAAAATTTTAAGTTGCCAGCACTAAGAATGATGTAGATTCTGATGTGATGTATTAAAGTTTTTTAATAAAAAAAATAAAAATTGCAACATTTTTAATTGCAGTTAATTATTTTATTTTTTGAAATATTCAAATATTGAAACGAAACATGAGATTATTAATAATTGTCTATTAAAATAACTTTAATTATAAAATTGAACGAACGCTGTGAAGATTGTGAATGAATTACTGATATTTAAAACTTGATATTATTTAAATTTTACGAATTAAAAAAGAATTTCAATTCGCACATTCTCATTTTTCACGTTCGGACATTTTCAAAAATATTAAACTTGCTTTCAAAGTATTTTTATAGTTTATTCTTATTCAATTTTATTTTAAATTTTACAATTAAGCAAATAACCCAAGCAATAGTTCAAACGGTGGAGTGAAGTGGGGTAAATTCGAACAGTGGGGAATTTCGTCATTATCTCGAGTTGTGGTCAAACGTGCCTTGCTCTCAAAATATTGTGTTTGTGACTAACTAATCGTCACAATTAATTATTATAAGGTAAATATAATGTATAGCAAAAGTTTAATGTTGCTCTTTCAGAAACCGAAGAGATTTTGCATTTTCTACCATATAGTCGTGAAATACAAAATATGTGCGTAAAGTGGTGTCAGTAGGGAAATTCCAAACACATTTAATGGGGAATTCCGAATCTAAGTGTGGTAAAGACTGTGCTAGAAAAATCCGACCGCTTCATATTACAGATATTACGTATTAAATCAAAATGGATTAATTTTATTTTTAATATTATATTTATTGCTGATTTATTTTTATTTACATAAAATAAATAAAAGCAAAATTATTTTTTTATAATATTTTTCATAAATAAACATTAATTAAATTTGATATCACCTTTGCGGTCACTTTTTTCTAACAAAATTTAACTTTTAAACCGATTTTTGTTTATGCATCTTGTAGGCAGTTTGCTTGTGTATTTGGAATTTCCCCACTATTTTGCAAAAATTCAAATGTAACATTTTTTTCGGAGGGAAATATTTTTATGAAAAAATTTAAATATTGAAAATCCATGAATGCGGGGGGTTAGGACTAGAGTTCCTGTTGGATTTGGAGCCCCCCCCCCCCCGCTTGACTAATATTTTCTAAAATTTACTGTTAATGGCTTAGCCGAGTTGTGCTGTTTCATTTAGTTGGATATTTCATCGGTGTATATATTTCTCCAAATATGGCTACATCTGCTATTGCAACGTTTAAATATAAAACATTCACTCCTATTTTATATTGTCCGTTAGGGACAAGTGGAGGAAGAAAGGTTTCGTCGATAACAAAATTGCATACGTGATAAGTTATGTTCTACAAAATAAATTAGTAAATTTTTGTTTAGAATAAATAATATTTTTTAAACCTTATAAAAGTAGCAGCTAGTTATGTTACCGCAATGTATTGAGCTTATCATTCCTCCAACATTCGCTTCGTAGGCTTTGTTTAAATTGACTTGAAAGCGAAGCGGGAAGTGACGATACTCGTTACTTAAGAATTTATAGGCTTGAATAAGGACCTAAAATTGATTATAAATTTGAGGAAGATACCCAGCCCAAAATTTTATATCATATTTTATTCTTCAAAGTAAGTGGCAGAAATATCACAAATCACACCTCGGAATAAATTATGGTGCAAATTTTGTTATAATTATCTTTTCCTGATAAGATAAATAGTAAGAAACTATAATAGCAAATAAATATATTTACCTCAAGTTTATCTTCTACGTCCATCTTTAATGTAACAGTAATGTTAATAGCTGTAGTTGTTCGATTATATTTAAATGTTATAATATTTAAATCATAATAACTGTTTTTATCAAAACTTAACACTTCAATTCTAAAATCTTTAATCTTGTAACTTTTCTGATGAAACTGAAATTTGAATTTTAATGTTATTAATTATAAAAATATATATAATGCTATAGGTACTTTTGATAATATGTCAGCACCATCACACAAAGCATTTTTAATAAAAAATACTAACAGTAAAATTGGTATAATTTTATTCTTCATATTGTTAATAGTAATACTTTGCACTTGAATAAAAATAATTTTAGTGACATTAATATACTATATGAATGTTATATTTGCATGCATAATACATATTGTAATAACCTAATGATTTCTTTATCAAAACAAAAATCAAATTTTTATCTAAAATTTAAAAGCAAATCCCCAATTTTAGAATAACACATAAATAATATAATATATTTTTTATTGAAGGTAACAAATTGATAACGAGTTTTGAAGGGGTTTTTGAGAAGGTCGCAGTTTTGATAAAGCGATTTGTCAATAAATGGAATAGTAATTTTCGAACTTTTTGAAAGTTATTTCAGTATGCCACTGGTTGCAATAATATTTAAATAACGACACATTAGTAAATTTGTGGTTCTAATTTTAATCTTATCTTAGATCTTCTCCAGCCCTTAGTTAAAATTTGTATTAACTTAATTCACTTCCGTTTTTTTTATTCCACCTTCTCATTTTACACTGCAAAAATAGATACCTACATACAAAATTCATGACATTAATGAAAAATTCATAGTATTAAGTCCAGTCAACGAAGACCAAAATAGGTCGAATAGAAGAAATAACTCGTGAAGTCGCAAATTTTTGTACATTGATGGAGGGGAGTGTCATGAACAACATACTGAAAATCCTGACCGGAGAAGGGTAAGCGTTGGGGCGGGGAGGGAGTCAAATGTCACTTTTTCTCGATTTTCTTGAATAACTCAAAAATCGCGGCCTTTATTAAAGAAGTTTCTATATACATAATTAAACTAAATTGAATTTTCTACAAAAATAGTTTAAGTTAGTAATGGACGAAGAGACGGCTAGTGACCATAGATATATAACCTTTGGGTTTGGCCTTGCCCCACAGCTTGACCGACCCCCTCCGGCGGGATGGGTGTGGCGCAAACTCAACATGACTAAATTGTGCGACCGCCTTCAGAGCAACAAACTCCAAGAAAAAATAAAAACTGAAGGATTGGATCACTTCTTACACAACCTCTGCGACGCAGTGATGCCCAGAAGGGGGACCGCCCCAAAGAAGGGCGTGTACTGGTGAAAAACTTGTGTAAAAGCCAGAAGAAGATACATAAGACTACGTAAAACAGCATTCCTCGAGCAACTAGAAGAATCCAGACTGACACTAGCACAATGCAGGAACGAGCTCCAAAATGCCATAAATCACAGCCAGAGAAAATACTGGAAAAGCCTGATCGAGGAGGTGAACGTAGACGTCTGGGGGAAAGCCTATCAGATCGTTACCAAAAAGATGGGTAGACCAAAGATCCCTAACTAACGGAGACGCGTCTTAGGGACATCATAAGCTCTCTTTTTCCCGAGCACCCAGAGCTACACTTCACAACAAGGCCCACGAATGGCGAGGTTCCGCCCTTTAGCGAGATGGAACTGAGAGCAGCGGCAGCCAAAATGCAAACCAACAAGGCTCCTGGACCGGACGGCGTGCCGGCGGCCGTAGTGCGTGCGTTGGCGGAAGCCCGACCGGAGGCCCTACTGGAAGTTTTTAACAATTGCATTGCGGAGGGCAGTTACCCTGCAAAATGGAAGATGGCGAGGCTGGTACTGTTGAGAAAGGGCAACAAGCCCCTGCACCTTCCGAGTTCGTACAGACCTATTTGTCTCCTAGACCATGTTGGCAAACTATTTGAACGCCTTTTACTTAATAGGCTTCAACAGGAGATTGATAAAATGGAGGCCTGGCGGATGATCAGTATGGGTTTCGGAAGGGAAGATCCACTGTAGATGCAGTGGATGGCAGGATCAGACAAATTGCCAAGGCGAAAGGGCGCGACAAGAAGTGCAGACGTTACGTGGCCCTGATTACGTTGGATGTCCGGAACGCGTTCAACTCCGCAAGATGGGAACTTATCATGGAAAGACTGGAGAGCAGGGGGTGTCTCCCTACCTATTGAGCATAGTAGCGAGCTACTTTCAAGGAAGACAGCTGTTGGTGGAGGAGCAGCTGTGGCAGCACACCATACCAATATCCAGTGGCGTCCCACAGGGCTCGTGATGTACGATGACGTCTTCAGGCTTTCCATGCTACCTGGGGTGAGAATTACAGGTTTTGCTGACGACATCACGGTAGAAGCTGAGGCTTCCACGGAGAGCGAGCTGGAGGATCTGGTCAACTGGACAGTAACGGAGATCTACGAGTGGATAGCCGACAGGGGCCTGCAGATTGTCCCGGAAAATACCGAGGCGGTGGTTGCTTCGCGGAAGAGGCACAGGAGGCCCATTCACTTCATGGTGGGCAGACAGGACAGGTGGTCCCGACGAGTGACCAGGCTAGGGTCCTGGGGATTGATGTAGATAGCTGCCTCTCCTTCAAACCCCATATCTTGAGAGTAGCTAAGAGGGCAACGGCATTAACGGAGGCGCTTCAAAAAATAATGCCAAACAAGATGGGCCCCAGCGAAGCCAGAAGGAGGCTCCTAGGTACGGTGGCAGAGTCTATTATGGTGTACGCCGTCCCGGTATGGAGGACAGCCCTGGAAATCAAAACAAAGAGGAAACTGCTGGAGACCGTCCAGAGAAGAGGGGCCCTGCGTATATGTAGCGCGTACAGGACCGTATCCACCGACGCGGTTCTGGTTCTTGCTTCCCTTCTCCCCATTCACCTTAAGGCGGAACTGAGAGAAATTAAATACCGTATTAAAAACAAGGAAGAATACGACAAAAGAGCCAAAAAAAAGGGCAAGGTTGCTTTCGGAACTACCTTCATAGGTTCGGCAGAGCGGACTCCCCCAATTGTCTCTACTGCGGAGAAAACGACGATGCGAAGCATACCATCTTCTCCTGCATCAAATGGGGCCAGATACGACAAGAAACCACAACGGAGTTGGGCACTGACATCAGCCCAAACAACCTCGTCGAACTTATGTTGGAAAGTGAGGGAAACTGGGCAGCCATAGGAAGGATGTTGGTGGCGATATTGTCCGCCAAAGCACAAGACGACTAGAGAACTACATGAAGAGCAAAGACCCGAAAGGGCAGAACCAAGATGGAAGCTGAAGATTGTGCGGAAGATATGCGTCAGCGATTCCCGGCAACTTCTGGGAGTGGGGTTTTAGTCGGTAAAAATTCGACACTACCACCCAAACATCTGGGTGGTGTCTTTTGAAGATTTCCCCACTCCCAACGCACCAAAAAAAAAAAAAGGCTGAGCCCTTGGCAAACCTGTAACGTCCCCCTCCCCAACTCCCGTCGTAATGGATCTCCAGGGATGGTTCGGGTGTCACCCCGGAAAAATTAATATTTAATTTTTTCCAATTACGTGGAATTTATCTTCTTAACAAAATTTCCTATTAAAAAAAATGGTCAGTTTTGCGCCCTCTTGGCAGTTGCGCCCTTGGCGGGGGCCCCACTTGCCATCCCCTAGTTACGGCTCTGCCCACACCCAGTAAGACATCGGCAAAAGATGTTGTTTAGTATCACTTCAGGCACTACTGGATCTTTGGTTGTTACTAGGGTGAGAGATCCATTCTCCATTCCAGCCCCACTCGGTCGGTGGTAGAAGGTTGTAGAACCATTACTCTATTTGTAAGTATAAGTAACAAGAAATAGTGTTACTATAAAAAAGCATTATAATAAAATTAATATACCTGTAAATAAACTCTAAAAGAGTGTTGGTGCGCAGCTCCAGGGGTCGGTGGCAATGAGGCGAGGTCTAATTTTGGCTTCCTTGATGCGTATATGAATGCAGCATACCGGAGTTTATTCAGATCTGGCTGATCTGCAATTACTTGCTACATATGTAAAAACATTTCCTCGCCAACCTGTGCGACTTTGTTTGATGGTATAAGAAGGTTACTGAAAATGTTACATGTTCTCATTAAAAGTAATGTAAACTGAAGTTTTTGTGAGGCTCCTTCTTTTCTACTCTACTTGTTTTGTACTGTTAATGTCATAACCATCAAAGACCGTACAGTACAGTACAGTTTTGACCATAATGTTTGAGTAGGTACATAGTATATATTCCATTTCACGCGGTCATTTTTTATCCTCTGGAAAAGCATCATAGAGAGAATACTTCTTTCCATTCCTCATTCTCCCTTCATTAAAGAGAACCAACGAGAATGGAGAAAATTCATATTCCATAAGCTGTGCAACATCTTTAACACTCTTTTTTGCAATGGTAGCTCTTTGAAAAATTGTCAGGGGTCTACAGTGATAATTTCACCGTTCACTTTTACGATATTGTTTATACTAGCCAATGGCAACACCACATCTTCTTAGACTGCTTTATGTCACCAAAATTACAACCAACAACACTTTCCATAGTTATGGTTATGTATCAATGAAGATACAACTCCACCAAACTTCTTTGGGCACCTCTGCGGTCCGAAACCTCTGCAGTTGATGCACCCAAAGCAGCACTGATTTTTCTACCTCTCAGAGTAAAGGAAATCCATCCAACAATGAATGGGTTTACCCCACGTCTTCGAAGTGCATTGTCTATTCTCTATATCAAGGACTGCGCCCAGGACAATTTCTTGACCCACGAGTGCCTTTTCTATCTTTAGAGATAACTCGTGAAGGCTTAATTCACACGATTTTCGTGACCGATATGCATACTAGTTCCAAAGTTATCCAGAGTTTCCTCCCCGTTGGATGTAAACCCGCCTGGAGGTTTTTGTAGGGAACCAAACTTATTACCATGATTGTCCTTCGTCAGAGCTATATGGGTTTTCTTTTGTCTTTCTGATGGCATACATGTATTTCTGACGGAATTCCTTGTATGATTCCCAGTCGCCAGTCTTTTTAGATTGGTTAAAGAGTCTGCGAGTTTTTGCCCTGCGGGAGTTGAGCTCATGATTCCACCAAGTGATCTCACTCTTTGCTACCATCTTCCTCATTAGGCAGTTTGCCCCGTAGGCTTTTAATATACATAGCTGATATGATTATGTCATTCATCAGTTCCAATTCTGCTGGAGTTTTCGGCTTCCGTGGACAGTTTGCCAGTTCCTGCTTTAGGTGCTCCCTGAAGAGCTCCCATTTGCAGTTCCTTGGATTCCTGTACCTCTTTGCTTCCTCCTTCAGCAGTGTGTCCATAGCAAATCTTATGTATTTGTGGTCCGAGAGCGACTCCTCACGGAAGACGCCACACTACACACAAATGGTTTCCCGATTGTTATATTGATAACTTCCTCTCTCGTTTTTATGAGGAAGGTGGGATCATTACCTGTATTCATAATTTCCAGGTTTTCCTTGGAAATATATTCTAATAAGAAATCTTCTCTGCTGTTCGTGTCCGAGCTTCCTCAAACAATGTGGTGTGAGTTCGCATCACAGCAGAGCACAAACTGCTTTTATTTTGCTGCTTTTGCAGTACCTTATACTAGGTCTTGAACTTCCTTGGTAGGTGGAGGTCTAAGTTGGTCATATGGAAGGTATACTGATGAAACTACTAGGTTCATCGTGTTCCTTTCTATCATAATTTTTGTGCTTACCGCTGTTAGTCCCCAAAGTCTGACTTCAAGTTTCGCCACCTCCCACTGTGTTACCCCGGCTACCAGGAGACAGCTAAATGAGGAATGTAAAGAAATAAAGCAGCTGGAAGGTATATTCACGACAGCTTTAATTTTTACACAAAAAAATAAAGGAATAAAGGAAATAAATAACAAAATAGTGCTAGAGGAAGAAAGACAGGTAAAACATGATATGGTAAAACAAGTAACGTGATGGACGTAAGAAGTCTTAAAGGTGCGGACGGAAACACAGACCACTTTCTGGTAATAGCCAGGATAAAACAACGAATATCTACATACTTACAAAGACAGGAGTGCAGAAAAATTATGATACATAGAGACACCCTGAAAATAAACTAAAATGTATTACTGCTAGAAGAACAGCAAGAAATCTGATACAAACTAAGAAATGGAATTATGAACAGAATATAATGAAGGAGACGAAAGAACAAGAACCCGAAACCACCTTAAAGCGTTATATACCGAAGTCTCAAACACAAAAGCAGGCTTCAAACCTACATCTAAAACCTTTCTTAAAAAAACAAAACAAAAAGAAGAAATTTTAACTTTTTAGCAAACGTGAAAAAATCTGGAAACAGAAAGCAATGGTTTCATAATTTTTTTTATTGCTTTCAGATGTTTCCAAAACAAAACATCCAAATATTTTCATAATTTATTAAATTTCATATTTCATTTTACAATAAAATATATTAAAATGTTTGAATAAAGCAAACTCAAGTAGTATTTGGATGCTAAAAAATAGCTAATTAGCTGTTATTTAGCTAAATAGCTAATTTAAATAAATTTAAATAGCCAAGTAGCATTTAGATGCTAAAAATAGTTAAATAGCAGCTAATTAGCTATTTAGCATCCAAATGCTACTTGGGAATAACTCGACCAAGATTTGTGGTGTACGTCTTACATATCTTCCTAACATTAATAGCTTGGTCGAGTTGTGCTGTTCTATTTGGTTGGATATTTCATAGGTGTATATATTTCTCCAAATATGGCTAGATCTGCTACTGCAACGTTTAAATATAACACATTGACTCCTATTTTATATTGTCCGTTAGGGACAAGCGGAGGAAGAAAAGTCTCGTCGATAACAAAATTGCATACGTGGTAAGTTACGTTCTACAAAATATAAAAGTAAATTTTTGTTTAATAGATAGGGCATTTTTTGAACCTTATAAAAGTAACAGCCAGTTAAGTTGCCGCATTGTATTGTGTTTATCATTCCTCCAACATTCGCTTCGTAAGCTTTGTTTAAATTGACTTGAAAGCGAAGCGGGAAGTGACGATACTCGTTACTTAAGAATTTATACGCTTGAATGAGGATCTAAAATCATATTTATAACAATTCTTCAAAGTAGATGGTGGTAATAACACTTTGACATAACGTGACGCAACGCCACGATTTACAATGCTTATTGGTTCAACACAAGTCGTTGCATCGCTTTACGCCAAAACTTAGTCATTTATTTTTTTGGAATAAATTATGGTACAAAGGTTGGTATAAAAATATATTTATTTACCTCTAGTTTATCTTGTACATCCACCACAAAGGTTAAGGTAATATTTATGGCTGTAGTTGTTCGATTATATTTAAATGTTAAAATATTTAAATCATAGTAACATTTGTTATCAAAACTTAACACTTCAAATCTAAAATCCTTGATTTTGTAGCTTTTTTGATGAAACTGAAATTTGGATTTAAATATTTCTTATTTACGACATATAATAAAAATGCTGTATCTGTACTTTTGATAATATATCAACACCATCACATAGACCATTTTTAATCAAAAATGCTAACATTAAAACTAGTAAAATTTTAGTTTTCATATTGATATAGTAGTACTCGAAGTCGAATCAATATGAATTTTACTAAAATTATGCAAAATATTAATATTAATACCAGTAATACTAATAAATAATAATACTAGTAAAATACACTAATATTCTTTTAATAATATATCATATTATGTACATAATGTTACTTTTGCATAACATCTACATAATAATAACCATAATCATACTAATGAGTTTTTTATCAAAAAAAAATCGAAATTTTGGCTAGAAATTTGAAAGCAAATCTACAATTTTAAAATAACATAAATATCAAATATACTCTACAATTATTTTATATTGAAGGTAACAGATTGCTAACTGGGTTCTAGAGAACGTCGCAGTTTTTTTTTTCTTATTAATTTTTTTCATTTTTCAAATCTCTATAATCAAAGCAATTTCCAAACACATTTTTACACTTTTTTTTTCGGCTGTGCACAAATTTTGGTTTTATTAATGCTATTAATTTTACCCAATATTCAAGTACCTAATCAAATTGAATTAAATTTCTTGAATTTTTTAAGGTTGCTTTAATAAAATTTAATATTATTTAACAACCGCTTTAATCACTTGATAAAATCAAACAAATAATCAAAATTGCCATTCTTTTATTTTTTTTAGTTTTTTATAAAAATATCAAATTTTTAGCTGCTTTGCTAAAAAAATCTATGTTATGTATTCTACCGTTACGTAATGACTCACTTTCTACACTGATTTCAGCTATATAATAAACCACTTTCACGCACTAGTGTGGAAAACTGCGTAAAGTGATTCGCGATGCTTTTATTTACTTTTATTATTAAAAAACTAACAGTTTAGTTCCCCTCCCTTTGCTTGATCACTTTATTTTATTAATGAAATATAAATAATATAAATAATAAAAATATAAATAAAAATCATCGATTAAAAAAAATGCAGTAGAGATCGCACTAAGCACATAAACTACTATTTTTTACCGTTTCAAGCTTTTCATTTTATTTTATTTCTTTTACAATTTATTACACTTTCCATTTTTGCGTTCTTAACGTAATAACGCCAAATTTTATTGTTGTAACGACATTAAATTGAAAAAAATTTTAATCGCGCAAGAATTTCAAAACTAAAAATAATATTGATATGTAATGACTGAGATAAAACCCGGAAGATAAAAATATCAATATTTTATCCGACATAGATCGATTACAAAGTTCGCGTCCTCCTTCATGAAACATTTTGTTCTATTGCATTTTTACTGCTACTTGGAGTCACATAGAACTGTTATTGTCTGTTGATTGCAAACTCGGAGAGTTCCTATTATAAACCAATTGTTTCGAAATAATTCATTCGTATTCGCACCGATTCCAATTCAAACCCCATTAGTATTTCTCTTTAGTCTCGGTAATCCATTCATGCGCGTCCGTTGTTACTTTCCTCTTTCTCTTTCCTTTTTTAAAATATTAATATTTTTAAAATAAAAGTAAGTAAAGTAAAAATTTACTGGATATTCTATACTTGTAGATATTTACAAAAATAAATTTTCAGAATTTTCTCTGGTCAAGTTAAGTAACATTTATAAATTATAAATAAAGTATGTGAGAGATATTAAGATACGAGAGATAACCAGCCTTCTCTTCTATATTCAATTATTATGTCAAAAATCTGCTTACCCTCTCTGGTCAGGGGATGAGGGTGATCAATATCGTAGCAATTGTGCCAATAACAATTATGGTGAATTTCTTCACATTAATTATTGAATTAGTTAAATCGATAATTCTATCAGGCACAATAGTCATAGATTTGAGAAACATAAATTATAATAATTGATATTATATGATTCCTAATGTTTGCTTAATGTGAAACTCGATTGCCTAGATTGGGCGGCCGCACTGTCTTGTCACCATTATATTAGTATATTACACGACCAGAGAAGAAGTAGGTTATTAATTGCAAATATGAATAATATGATCAGGGGCAGAGGTAAACACAAAACTTTGAAATTAATTCACTGAAACATAATCAGTTCAACATGCAATACCACCATTCCATGATTTTATTTTAAATTATTTCTGATTTTTTCGTTTTATTATATAAAAAAACCTTTTCAATTGTATTTTTTTTTCCACTAGGTATAATAAAAAAATTAAAGTTATCCAGATTGCAATGGCTAAACAACAACCTAGCATCAAGTTCTATTATTTTTCGAAAAAAATAATCAAAAATCACAATTTTGGATCCAAAAGTTGGTACCAAAAATGGAACTAATCGGTACAGCGGGCAACATTATATCCCTCATCGTTTTGACAAGGTGAGTTGCGATACACCATGGGTCTATAAAAAACTAATTCTCTTTGCAGAAGAAAAATGAGAAATTCAACCAACGCATATCAGCACTAGCGGGGTGGCCGATTTCATAATATATTTGCTGTTAGTTTACGTTTCATCATTCAAACATTACCCAAACATCAACGACTGAAGATACGAACTTTATTGGAGATTTTATGGAATAAGTCTCTGGTTATCTTAACTTTAAAATTGAATTGATTAAAAGAATCATTTTAAATAAATAATTCAAGAACCAAAAATGACCGAAATTGAGATGTTCGGTGCAATTTTCTAAAAAAGTTGTTAAAACAACTTATAACAAATAACAATATAATAATTATAACAACTAAATTTAGTTGTTATGACAGATGTTCTGTCATAACAACAAAATTCAGTTGTTATAATTAAAAACTTTGCTTAAAAAATTACACCGATTATCAAATTGAATAAGATGTAAACAAGTTTTCCAGGTCGTAATCGAGCGGATAGAAATAGAACTAGAAGAAAGTTTTTGGAGAAGAAGGGAAACATCAAACCCAAACCGTGGGAAGAAGTCTACCGAAAAGCAGTAGGTAAAGTGGGATCTATCAGGATCGATGATAAAGTAAAGATTAGCTGTGGAAACAAAGTAGAACTACTATTGGACACGGCTTCTTTCCTTCTAACTGAGCATGTGAATTTTGATCCTGACATTCCCCAACTGCTGTGGAACTAGAGGGTTGTTCTTGCCGTGCGTGATGATTTTATTGCCTCCAGCGAGCGAGTTATGCCAAAGACCCATTTTAAACTGATTTTAGACACAGCTTATTTATTTAATAGAAGATGATTATAAAACTGCCTTAACAGCTTCCTGTCGAAACGAACAGGAAAGTTAAAAGCACGTCCTATTCGATTTTGAATTTAATACGATAATATGGAGCCATATTATCCTGATCACTTATCAAGATCACTAAACTGATATAAATATAGACCGTGAGAAATAAAATTTTTAAAGAATGTCTGTTTTGGTGTAGAAAAATTTATTAAAAAAAAACAATTATTTTATAAAAATAATAATAACAATTTATTAATAAAAAAAAAGCAGATTAAAAATTATGGTAAATTGCGGTTTTCAATAACTCCATCGCCTGGACTGGCGATTTAAACTGGGTTTCTTTTCGATGTATCTTCACTTGAAAATAAATAGTTATTCAAAAATACATTAATATCTTTTACACTTTCTAAAAATTCTACCATTTGTGGTTCAGCATCTGGAATTAACTGATATGTTTCTTTTATGGAAGCTATAGTTTCGGGGGTTTGTAATTTTGTGCGCAATTCTTCGTCACAAATGCTTAACAATTGAATTAAAATTACTGAAATAATAGTCCACACCGTCGATTCGAACATAATATTGTGGGCTCCTAAATTGAAAGTTTCCAGTAGGTAATGAAGGTTTTCTAAAACGGCATGTGCAGGAAGACACAAAGTTTTGGTTAATTTCTTCATGGCGAGAGAAATGGATTTCATGAAAATCTGGCGGCGCTTAATTTGCAGGCCAGGATTGGACTTTTGGACTTCGGACTTATCATCGAGACATTTGTCGTGCAACTTTACCATGCTACTTTCAGTTCCTTGTTTGTAATCAGGGAGTTTCAATTTGTGAACCACTTTTTTGTACTTGGTTTCGAAATCTGAATTTTTGTTAAAATTCAAAGATTTAAACTGTTCGATTAACCGTTCTTTGTTTACCATTTCTACTAATTTGTCGTCTCCGTAGAGAAACTTGTAAGTGTCGATGGTAAACCATTCCATCACGCTGTTCTTAATTGTTGTTAGTGGATTAACTTTTTCAACTTCGGAAGCTTGAAATCTTAAATTACTTTTCACGTTATTTCCTTTCCCGTTTCCTCTTCGTTGGGAAAAAAGACTCTTTTTAACTGGAAGGGTAGGAGGTTCAATATTTTCTTTGATAGTTTCAGTATTTTCGCTAGCTTTCAACTTACTAACGACATTTTCCGAATCAGAAATCACGTTAGTTTTTTCGATTTCCTTACTGGGTTCACTTTTTGTTGGTGGATTTGGTTTTGTTGTTAAAGAAGCACTTTCAACCTGCACTGGTTTTGCTTGGTTTGCGCTTGTTTTAGATTCTTGAGTAGCTTTTCGGTTGTCGGACAATAAATTAAACTCTTTAGTATTCGAATTTGTGCTCACCAAAACAGTGTTGATTTGGTTTCTGATGTGATCGCTTGCCGCGTAACAAATCTTACTGCAAAAGTTTTGTAATTTTTTCGCATCATAAATTACTTTTGCTCTTACATCGATGCAGTATCGCTGGTTTAATCGTTTTGTTAGGACTTGATTGCATAATGGATAACCACATGATTTATTTAGTGCCCTTTCTTCTACCACATCATCATATATCTCTTGAGTGATGTGATTTAAGCATCGCAAGAACGTTTCCTGCCTTAATTGTCCTTCTATTAGAAATTCACATATTTTAAAAACTTTTTTTTCCATTTGTCGTGCTTTCTCCAAATCCACCTTCACGTCGTCAGTTGTTGGGATTTCCTGGTTAACGTATTTAGAATAATCAGCCATTGTAACTATTTGTTTGATTTTTTCCAAAACTATTACCTGCTATCTTTAAAACTTGACTATAATCATTTTCCGGTCGGCCTATATAGTGTCTTTAAATCTTTGATCCGTTTATCAGTTGATCTGTTGATTCGTTGATCAGCCGTTTATCAGTTGATCTGTTGATTCGTTGATCAGCCGTTTATCAGTTGATCCGTTGATCAGCCGTTTATCAGTTGATCCGTTTATCTGATAATGGTCTATTTAAGAATGTATTTATTCATTCATGGCATGATTGGGTCAATTCCAAGAACTTTTATTCTTGATTTACAGTTTTTTATTCTTGATTTACAGTTCGTTATTCTAGCTGGTAAGAATGGATTTTTTTGAGTGTATCTAATACATAATGTGGTAACCACCGGTAAAAACTCCGTCTTTCTATCTAGCTCTCTGTAAATATATCCACTATATTTACCTAATAAAATTACGTGCAAAACTCACTCACTCTTTTCTTTATTCGGTAACCTTTTGGCAATTAATAAATAAGCTCTGATTCGTCGACTTCTTTTTACCAGCCAAAAAAGTATATCGAACCACCGGTAAAATAACTTTGTCTTTCTATCCCTCTATGACTGACGATGTCATTTGTTTTTATGTCTCCCGAAACCGGTAGCAGGAGTAAATCGAGTTTTATTCCAAGGAAGTACCACAATCTGACAATTGTCAGTAACACAACATAGCCACTAAACGATAGCACTCTAGCAAGTTTCTTTTGGACTCTTTTCAGCTTTCGAACATTAGAAACATACAAAGGACGTCATAAGACCAAGTACAGCACAATAAATGCTCTTGTGTAGGAAAATCCATGGTTGGAACGGTTAAGACATATCGAAGGATCAAGAACACCTAAGTTCTGCAATATGATGTTTTTCGTATGGGTCTAAAATGTTCGAAGGCTGAAGAAAGTCCAAAAAAGACTTACTAGAGTGCTATTCTTTAGGAGCCATGTTGTTTACTCTTCCGATACGAATATCTTAATACTTAAGCATTTTAGTCTTACGAGATGGTCTGCAGGAAAGTCATTACTGAGCTAATGTTTTTGTTTAGCATTCTGATTGGCAATGTTGAGTGTGGCTGTAAAATGTTTGCTTTTGTAACCATATAAGTATTTGCCACATATTGTGACATGAATGAATAAATAAATTCATAAATAACCCATTACCAGATGAACGGATAAACGGATCAACTGATAAACGGATCAAATAATCAAGGGATCAACTGATAAACGGATCAAAGATTTAAAGACACTATATAGGCCGACCGGAAAATGATTATAGTCAAGTTTTAAAGATAGCAGGTAATAGTTTTGGAAAAAATCAAACAAATAGTTACAATGGCTGATTATTCTAAATACGTTAACCAGGAAATCCCAACAACTGACGACGTGAAGGTGGATTTGGAGAAAGCACGACAAATGGAAAAAAAAGTTTTTAAAATATGTGAATTTCTAATAGAAGGACAATTAAGGCAGGAAACGTTCTTGCGATGCTTAAATCACATCACTCAAGAGATATATGATGATGTGGTAGAAGAAAGGGCACTAAATAAATCATGTGGTTATCCATTATGCAATCAAGTCCTAACAAAACGATTAAACCAGCGATACTGCATCGATGTAAGAGCAAAAGTAATTTATGATGCGAAAAAATTACAAAACTTTTGCAGTAAGATTTGTTACGCGGCAAGCGATCACATCAGAAACCAAATCAACACTGTTTTGGTGAGCACAAATTCGAATACTAAAGAGTTTAATTTATTGTCCGACAACCGAAAAGCTACTCAAGAATCTAAAACAAGCGCAAACCAAGCAAAACCAGTGCAGGTTGAAAGTGCTTCTTTAACAACAAAACCAAATCCACCAACAAAAAGTGAACCCAGTAAGGAAATCGAAAAAACTAACGTGATTTCTGATTCGGAAAATGTCGTTAGTAAGTTGAAAGCTAGCGAAAATACTGAAACTATCAAAGAAAATATTGAACCTCCTACCCTTCCAGTTAAAAAGAGTCTTTTTTCCCAACGAAGAGGAAACGGGAAAGGAAATAACGTGAAAAGTAATTTAAGATTTCAAGCTTCCGAAGTTGAAAAAGTTAATCCACTAACAACAATTAAGAACAGCGTGATGGAATGGTTTACCATCGACACTTACAAGTTTCTCTACGGAGACGACAAATTAGTAGAAATGGTAAACAAAGAACGGTTAATCGAACAGTTTAAATCTTTGAATTTTAACAAAAATTCAGATTTCGAAACCAAGTACAAAAAAGTGGTTCACAAATTGAAACTCCCTGATTACAAACAAGGAACTGAAAGTAGCATGGTAAAGTTGCACGACAAATGTCTCGATGATAAGTCCGAAGTCCAAAAGTCCAATCCTGGCCTGCAAATTAAGCGCCGCCAGATTTTCATGAAATCCATTTCTCTCGCCATGAAGAAATTAACCAAAACTTTGTGTCTTCCTGCACATGCCGTTTTAGAAAACCTTCATTACCTACTGGAAACTTTCAATTTAGGAGCCCACAATATTATGTTCGAATCGACGGTGTGGACTATTATTTCAGTAATTTTAATTCAATTGTTAAGCATTTGTGACGAAGAATTGTGCACAAAATTACAAACCCCCGAAACTATAGCTTCCATAAAAGAAACATATCAGTTAATTCCAGATGCTGAACCACAAATGGTAGAATTTTTAGAAAGTGTAAAAGATATTAATGTATTTTTGAACAACTATTTATTTTCAAGTGAAGATACATCGAAAGGAAACCCAGTTTAAATCGCCAGTCCAGGCGATGTAGTTATTGAAAACCGCAATTTTCCATAATTTTTAAATTTGATTTGTTTTATTAATAAATTCTTCTAGACATAAATTTTTTATTTGTTTGAATTTTTTGGTAATAATTAATTGGATAATTTAATTCTTGGAATTTTTCCACAGAAAAATCAAGTTAGATTTTTCAATTTTTTTATTAAAGGACTTTGAAGTGTAACAAAAGGTATTTAAATTTTTAAAGTTGTATAGCTGAGGATGAAAGGATGAGGGTTCAGACTAGTGTCCACTTTTCTACCTAAAAACGCTTCTTTTGCAGTTTTTCGATATTTGGGGTAGTTCATGAAAAATTTAAGGTGGATCATTTTGAAATGTACACCCTGTGTATTTAATTACCTTCTGAATTATGTACATACATAATATAATCAATATTGTACCAATACGGGTATGATAATAACGTAGAATTCTCAATATTTTTTTGTCAAATGACAAATGAAATTTTTCTTGAGGTGGCTAACGTGCCTACAGCTTTCGTGAATAGCTCCGTGACCGTTGATGTTCAACGGTTAGGAATGAAAGTTCATTGAAGCTCAAATGTTTGACATTCTTACTAAGTAACTTCTTCGTTAAAGTTTGATTTACACATATGGTCTATCGCAATGTTTCTGGATTGATTTGATTGAAGCCTTATATTCTGGTTCCGTGTCCGTCGGTATGTATCTAATTTAAAAAGTTATCAGCTTAGCAAACTAGAATTGGAAACATACTCTGACAGACAGACGGACATGACATAAAACTATTAAAAACAGGGTTACATGCATTCTCCAATCCGGATTAAGGATTTAGACCGTGGGACTTAAATGCTCAATAACTTTTCTCCCAGAGAATGAGGCTGATTGTTCTGCAGTGGACAAAAAAGGCTGCAGAAGAAGAAAAAGTAGTTTTCATTATTGATTTATTTATGTATTACTATTAATGCCGAAATCGCCAGGCTATAGGTTTTACGATGTGTATTTTGTCATAAATGCGTACTTTTTTAAATCAAATAATTATTTGAAGTCTGTCAATATTGTACTTACTGAAAATTTTTTAATTCTAGAAAAATCATTAATACGCTCGTTCCAAAAACGTTGATAACAATTTTCAACAAAATAAAAATTTATTAAATATCAAAAATGAAAAATAGTAGAAATTAATTTATCTTTTGTCTTTCAATAAAATAAAAAAAATTTGGTGAAAAAATTAATATTTTCTTGAGCTCTAAGGGGATATGATTTAATCTTTTACTTCTGCAAGTCTTTGCATGATGGCTTAAATACTGATCCATATTGATTTTGATTATCAATTACATTTTGAATTGCCGAAAGAGTAGGTTTTTCTGGACATAAATCAGCAAAGAGATCTCGTACCATACGCATACTGCTTTCCGAGTAATATAGTTTTAAAATTTGATTATTTTCACTAATAATTGTATACTTTGCTTCCATTTTATGAAATCTAAATTTAATAAAGTGCAAAACTGTATGGAGCATGCAATTGTTATTTATTACTTAAATAATTACCTTAGAAACTTACATGATTAGTCCAAAAGCATTTTTTGACCCTTTCAGTCTTTCAGTAAAAGCTAGATGAAATCTAATGCTCTTATCATTCGTGGTTTATGTTTCTGCATTATTTTTGTATATTTCATTTTTTCTCTAAAATAATTAGGGAAGCAGGATAAACAAATTTTTACATGTTAATTTCCTATGTTCGGCTAACTCATTCAGTACCCGGTATCCACCCTCCCCAGCCTCATGAATTTCTCCTAGATTTGCTCTAAATAATAAAAGGGAAATTTAAGCAAATCTTAAAAAATATAAAATTAGAAAATCTTAAGAATAATATAGATGAACTTATTTTAGTTTTTCAATTTTCTGAGATGTTCTTGGGTTTCCTAAGATTTTCTAAATTTCTTACAATATCCTAGAATTTTCCTAAGATATCCTAGAATTTTCTACATTTCCTTGAATTTTCAAAGATTTTCTTGATATTTCTATTTCTGGTATTTTCTTGATATTCCTATTTTTTGGATTTCTTAAAATTTTTCCAGTTTTCTGTAGATTTCCGATTTTCTTGAATTTCTTAATATTTCTTAGGATTTTTTACATTTCTTCGGATTTCCTATTTACTAAAATGTCCTAGAATTTTTTGAGATTATCTTGAAATTCTTAAAATTTCCATGATTTTTTTGAAATTTTTTATGATTCTAACTCACTCTTTGAAATTTTCTGGAATTTCCTCAGATTTCTCTTCACTAGTACACCAGAGTTTCTTGTTGATTTCTCCGTACTTTGCAGTTTGCTGGACAACCGACAAGCGAGAGAAAATCGTGAAATACAAAAGTAAAGAAAAATCTTATGAAATCTTAAGAATGATCGAGATAAGTTTTATTTTTGAGCTTTTTCAATTTTCTGAGATCTTTTTGCCTTTCTCGATTTCTTAAAAATAATAGAATTTTCTAAATTTTCTCGAATTTCCCATATTCTAAGTTTGCCCGCCAAGGATGTTTGGAAAGGGGAGGATAACGGGGCTATCTAACCCCCTTGTCATGACTCATCAAAAACCAACAAAATCTAGAACAAAATATTTTCATTTCAAAAATATACCTAAATTCTTCTCAAAATATATTTATTTAACTCCTCCTCACTACCCTCGTTGAGTAAACGTTCATAGTTGTGAGGAGAGAGTAACTATCCCCATAAACATTGCCTGGATCCGCCTTTGATTTCCAAACTAATTCCAATCTAAAGAATTTCTATGATTTCCAAGAAATTCCAGAGATTTCCAAGGGAATTCCAAACCTTATTTGGAAACAAAATTTTCGAGATATTTCCCCTTAGAAAAACCCGCTCTCGCGTCGCAAAGTGCTATATCCTATCAATACTTTTCTATGGCGTTGAAGGATGGACTCTAAAGGTTTCATCCATTAATAAATCGGATGCTTTCGAAATGTGGATGTATCGAAGAATGCTTAGAATATCTTGGATTAAGCATGTCACGGACGAAGAGGTTTTACGCCGCATGCATAAAGATCGAGAATCCTCACAACTATCAAAAGAAGAAAGGTGGCTTTACTTCGGGCATATTTTCAAAAATGAAAAGTGTGCTCTTCTGCAGTTGATCATTCGGAACACCGCAACATTAATAAGACTCGCGAAGAACAAAGACGAATACTACACTGGTAGCCAACCTCCTGTGAGGAGACAGCACTCTAAGAAAACATATTAGAAAAATTTATCAATTGAAAAACTTACTTATCAAAACTATTCAAATCGGTTAATATAGTTTGTGACATCTGATATCATGTGTTTCGAATTTTGGATTCTCATCAGGCAAACCTGGAATAATTTTAAAAAAACTAACCCGACTAGTTATGCCATTAAATGTAGGTAATGAATATTTGACGTCAAATTTATTTGATATATTCCTTAAAAAAATAAAATTATACCTAATACTTGATGCCAAAATCAATTAAAACGCAAAGTTCATGGAGGAGATAAATGAAGCCTGGAGGAGAGTAAATAGATATATTTTGATAATAAGTTAGATATATTTTGATAATAAGTTAGATATATTTTTCAAATTTTAACAACATGTAGATTTTATTCGTTTTTTTTATAGATCATGGGGGTTAGTTACCCTCTGTTACCCCCCGCTCCCTTGTATCATTGATAGTTTCAAATTGATTCTGGCTGATATAGGAATAACAAACGTAGACCTACGTAAACGCAGCAAATTTTGATTTACAGTGAAACTCGGTTGGTGCGCATTTCTCAATCAGGGCTTTGTTAGGTTGTCAAAAAAAAATTGCCCAATCAAAACGTGGTTACCTTGGGAGTGAGTAAATGAAAGAGTTTTGTATATGTCACGGTCCAAGATGGCAATTCGGCCATTGACGTCAATGACCATGTATTTTTGGCGATGTTGACATTTAAAATTTCAAGGTGGATTGATTTCAGAAATGTTTTTAGCGAGTAAGCGTCAGCCAAAACGACCCGAAGCGCCCGTAGCGAAGCGAAGGGTGCGTAGAGTCAGTAGTAGCTGACGCAACCACGACAAATCACGGATTCATCTTAAAATAAGTTTGCGTTTGTCTAAATTAAATAAAAATCCCTGTACACTTATGAGGCCTTGAAAAGGGCCAAGTTGCTGTCATTTACACGGAAAAACGCGTGCACAGCAAATAATTGTCCCGGGTTGAAGTGCATCGCCATTTTGCTGTTCCTTACAGTATTTATTCTATAATATCATCATTGGTCATTGACTGGCCAAAGACGTAAATATTACAATCACATGAAAATCCGTTAACGGGCGTTGATGTCAATGGCATAATTTTACATAATTTCAGTGGTGATAAAGAATACTTTTGATAAAGATACTTTTCTAAGAAACATATTTAACAAACATTTTTTTCTAAAAAAATAATTTTTTTAATTTCCACCTTCACATGGCCATAGCTCCGAAAATATTGGTTTTTCAGTAAAAATGGTACAGTACTTTTTTAAAGAGCGTTAAATAATCTACAAACTAGATTTAAATCTTTTATTGTCAAAAATCAACGGCTTTCGAGTTATGAATTAAACAAAGTAAAAAAATGTAGAAAATTTCGAACATTTTTTTCTTGGTTTTTTTCAAATCGCTGTATCTTTTAAACAAAACATTTTACAAAAAATCTGACGCCCCGTATCAGATAGGAAATTTAACGGACTACAACTTTTGTCTAGTAAAAATTTTAGAAAAACCAATCAATTTCACAGAAAATCTTTAAAAAGCACTTAACCATTTTTACTGAAAAATTAATATTTTCTAAGCTATGGCCATGTAAAGGTGGAAATTAAAAAAATATTTTAAAGAGGCCTAACTCTCGAAGGTTTGAATTTAGAATAAAATATTTGTTAAATATTTTTCTTAGAAAAGTATCCTCTATCGTCTATCACCACTGAAATTAAGTAAAAGTGTATCCGGAGATACCCTGTATGTAATTCTAATGTATAAAATTTATAATCAATTCTACCCAGAAAAATTCGCTAAGAGATTATGATGACGTCCGCGAAAAAATTAATTAGTAATCCTTTAACACATTTTCTTCCTATATAAACGCTTCAAAGTATTTTATTTTCAGTAAGACCCCGGGCGAAGCCGGGTATCTAGCCAATTTGTTCATAATAAAAACTGTATGCAATGTTAAAAAGTAAATTTTTTTTTTAAATTTTAAATTTCTTTTCTTTACATAAGTATTATTGCATTATGTCTACGAAAAAAAATATTATTAACAAAATGCAATTTTTCAAACAAAAAGCTTCAAGTTCAAAAATTTCTTGATTTGTCGTCGATTAACATTTAAATAGGTACTTTAGAATTTTAACTATGTCATCGCCAACAAGAGATAAGGCGGTAAGGAGATAATACAAAATACAGCTATTAATTAAAATTTAGAAAGTTATAATTCAGCTTTATAAAAAAAACATTATCGAAAGGGGTTTACAAATTTTCAAAATCACAGAAACTCAAGTTTGAAGTACCAATCAGACATCAGATAAAAAATTTTTCATTTTGTATATAAATATTGACAATCTATGAGCTATTCCTTTAAGTCCGTTGTACTCAATGTTTTTGTCCCGTACAAAAGAATCAATAATTAGATCATGTTTTGTGGGGTCAATACTACGCATAACTAATTCATTTCTTACAAAATTTTTCAAAGTACTGTTATTTAAAGTGTGAAACAATATAACTTCAAAATACAATCCCGACATATCGAGCTCGTTTCGAATGTGTCTAAATGCGTTTTCATCAATTTTAAATGTCCCATCAAACTTCGGTCTCTCTTGAATGTTAAAAACAGGAATCACTGAAATTTTTTTATCTAACTTTGGCAATTGCTTTACAAATTTAATAAAAGAAACCAACTGTGAAATGTCTAGATCATCAATGATAATCAAATTGAGAAAAGCGTCGGTAATGGATTCCAACACTAAATTTCTTCTGTGTGGATTTTCAAAGCCAAACCCGTCCATTCGAAAAACCACTCTATGATCGAAATGCTTCATCAACATATTTACTGTGAAAGTTTTACCCACACCGCTGCTTCCAACAAACGGCATAACTTTTACCTTCTGCATCCAACTATCCACTCTCTCAAAATTATGAACAATGTCTGCAATTGCAACACGTTGGCTCAACACCTCGTGCTCCAATTCAAGCCTCAAACTCTTCAAGTCAAACTTTTTGTGAACAACAACAAAGGGGTAACCCACAGCCATAAAATAAAATAACGAAATAATCAAACAAACTATAAACGCCCACAAGACTTTCGTAAAAGTTTTTGCACCCAATACTATCGCTCTTCTTCTATACACATTTCCTGATTTTCCTTGACTCATTTTATTGTTGTAGTACTCCTCAATTGGAAGAACATCATTTTGGATTGTTGCAGTGGTTTCGCATCTTTTTTCCAAGCAACATCTGCAATCTGAATGATCGTCACTTTCATCAACTTCCATGGGAGTTTCCATTCTCCAGGTGTCAGTCAGGCTACTTTGAATGCCGCCAAATTTATCTAAAAATAAAAATTTAATATGACTGTTGTACCACAATGAACGCTCACCATAATTCTGATGAATTATAGTCTTATTAACCAACTTCGTAGTCGTTGTCAAATCTTGGATTTCTTGTCGAATGTATAATTTACGGCGCATAGGAATAAAATTTTGTTCTGACATGTTGCCGTTCCGATTTAAGACTGTTTTGTTTTTGATTCTTTTGTAGCCACAGTTACGTAGGTAAAATAATTAAAAATTAACGATAATAAAAAGTTAGGTTATATGAACTGTCATTTAATTAATTGTGAATGTTAGGTGATTTTTGTTCAACGGTAGGTTGGTTTGGAAAGTTGGGTAATAAAAATTTGTCAAAATTTTAAGTTTCTATGGCTTTTGTGTTGCCATATAGGTACAACTTTTTTTTATTAAAAGAATTTTCATACTCTGTAATTTTAACGGTTTTGGTAAGTAGTCCAGTCAACGAAAAAGTATCGAGGGAAATGTTGGGAACACAATTTTTGACATCGTTACTTTGTTTGGACTAGTTAGGAGATAAACATATCAAAAGTCCCCGCCCGTAGCCCTTGAGCCGGGGGGAAGCGGGGGTTTGAAGGTCCCATTTTTCAGTTTCTTGCTTATATCTCGGAAAATATGCGTCCTAGCGAGATAACCATTCTATAGAAAATGAAAGCTGATAAAATTTGCTACAAGTTTTATTCAGTCAAGTTTTTTGATATCTTATATAGTTTTGGAAGCATTAAGGTAGTAGCCTGGTGAATTGCACGTTTTTCTACGTCTTTATTGGGAATTTTTTTCTAAGGGAAAATAAAATTCAATGGTTTTGGTTTTTTAGTATGTTATTGTTGACATCTAAAGGAAACAAAATAAATTTTTTTTGACGTAATTTTACAATGTTTTATTATAATTTTTATTGGTCAAAGTACAAAGAAGGTACATAACTGGCCCGGGTGATTTCGGCTCTTGAGGACATCGGAAATAAAAAAAAATCAAAAAAAGAATTAAACTATAGATTTGTCGTTATCGCTGGAACTAGGATCTTTTTTTTCCATCCCTAACTTTCCATTTTACAGTCCAATTTGTGCCTGAAAATAATCAATTTTATTTTGTTAGTCAGCAATTTTGTTATTATGTTCAGGCACAAATCGGGCTGTAAAATGGAAAGTTCGGGAAGAAAAAAAAAATCCTAGTTCCAGCGATAACGACAAGTCTATAGATTAATTCCTTTTTTGATCTTTTTATTTCCAATGTCCTCAAGAGCCGAAATCACCCGGGCCAGTTACGTACCTTCTTTTTACTTTGACCAACAATAATAATAATAAAACATTGTAAAATTAAGTCAAAAAAAAATTTTTTTTTGTATCCTTTAGATGTCAATAAAAATATACTAAAAAACCAAAACCATTGAATTTCATTTTCCCATAGAAAAAAAAATGCCAATAAAGACGTAAAAAACGTGCAAGTCCAGGCTAAACCTTAATACTTCCAAAACTATACAAGATATCGAAAAACTTGATTAAATGAAACTTGTAGCAAATTTAATCAGTTTTCATTTTGTATAGAATGGTCATGTCGCTAGGACGTACAGTTTCCGAGATATAAGCAAAAATCCGAAAAATGGGACATTCAAACCCCCCCTTCCCCCCGGCTCAAGGACTACGGGCGAGGACTTTTGATATGTTCATCTTCTAACTAGTCCAAACAAAGTTACAAAGTCAAAAATTGTGTTCCCAACATTTCCCTATATACCTTTTTTTGTGCATTCGTTGCCTGGACTAAAGTGAAAATTGAATTTCTTTTATCGAAAATTATTTCGAAACCATGTATTTTTGCACTCGGGCAATAATTTTACTTTTCCCTTTATCAACAGCATCCTTTAAAGCGGCGGTCCCCAAACTACACGGCACTAAAAATTTTGTTCTGTGTTGTGAATAGTGTTAGCTCAGACATAAACTACTAATAAAATCTTAATCTTCGCAACAGCGTCAGAACTGAAAGAATCCGCGAAACATGAGATATACAGTTTGCAGCGTTGCCAGGTCTAAAGATTTTCACCGAATTTAGGGATTTTAGAAGTGGAAAAGGGATCAAGGGATTCTTTTAAATTTTCTTGTAAATCTAGTGAAATTAGCCTGTGTGGTTAATTTAAAGTTTTTGTTTGATACAATTTGCAAGTAGCACTCGTAACACTCCTTTTACCTAGTGATATTGATCATTCTTAATGTAACCGTTTATGTCAAGCTAATTCACATTTTAATTTTGTTTTCTTTTGTTGAGATTTTGTAATTTTAAAGGGGCCTTTAAATGAATTTCAAGTTTTGTCGGTCCAGTGTATTTATTACCATGGTAAGATTTTTTGTTTTTGTTGCTACTGCAATTTTACATTATTTATTATTTTCAGCATTTTTGTTACAGGTCTTTGGTTTTTGTAGATCGCAGGTGTTCGCATATGCGTGTTGGTTTTTGGATACACCTGTCGATTGATAATAAATTATGTGTTTGGAATAAATGGCTTCTGTATTTGGTTTTCCGTCATTGTGCCTGTGGGTGGTTTTCCGTGCAAACGAGTTGATTTTTTAATTTTCTTTAAAATGCGTTCATCTTGAAATGTCTAAAATTTTCGAAACCTCCCACTTTGCATATTAAAATATCTAGGGAATTCTAGGAATAAATTGTCCGACATCTAGGTATTTTCAACTAAACCAATATGGAAACGCTGACAGGATGCGGTCAGATGGACCAGAGATAGGAGTCCCCATTAAAGGGACCATGTTGAGTAAATGAGATCCAGAGAGCAGCGACTAATGTCCGACTTCTTCTCTTTCAAGAAATCGGGCATAAGAGATGGATAGAGACATAAGAGAGAATAACAGCCCCTAAGGAAATACGAGAGCAACATTGAAAAAAACAGGACATTGTCCTAAAATATAATGAAGAAGAAGAAGAAGAATATGAAATTAATCAAATAATTTGAATATTCGAATAATCTGAATATTTGAATAATCTGAATAAACAATAATAATAGACCGGGCAATGTCGTCACGATCAATCAGCTGATGGATACAAACATGATTATAACCTCACTTTGTTTGCGTCACTTCAGGAAAAACTGCACTATTCACGTCTAGAATTATGTGGGCGACCTGGACAAATACAATAAGGCATAATTTTGAATAAAAACATTGTAAAATAACGAAAAAATTTAAAATAACGCATGCACCCGGCAATGTTTGTATCCATCAGCTGTTCGGTCGGTCATATTTTGACGTCACACTTGCCCGGTCTATTAGCTGAAAAAGCTAGGAATTTTGAATATTTGAATACAGTCAACTTTATCTAAAGCAAACTCTCCCGTAGTTTTGAATTTTTCTGTAAATTGAATTATTTGTTTGGCACATGCAACCGAATAAGATTTTTCTCACTTTTTTCAAACTCAAAATTCTATTTAATGCATTATGAGAATTCAATTTTAAGTTGACTGTATTGAAATTCCCAGTTCTGGCTGCAGCTGGCAAGTTGAATTCAAACTCGGTGCACATTTGACTGCACTTGACAAATTACTTGGTACAAACTTAGTGCGCTTTCAGCCACAACCAGCCACAACTAAGTTTGTAAGATCCCTTCCCTCAAGTAAAAATATTTATGTAATACCAAACCGCATGCACAAAATAAAGATTTACATAGTCAGAACTTACTGTTCTTTTGAATAAAAAATTATGCAAATTAGTTGAATTAGTTTGCGACACGTGGATTCATGTGTTTCGAATTTCAGGTTCTCATCAGGTAAACCTGGAATAAATTATAACAAAACTAACGCGAAAAGTATTCAATTAAATTAATAAATCGAATGTCAAATTTATTTGACATTTCTTTTAAATATAATTTCTATCTACTTGATGCCAAAATCAGTAATAAATAATAAATAATCATTGTTAGTTTTGTTATAATTTATTCCAGATTTGCCTGATGAGAATCCGAAATTCCAAACATATGAATTCACGTGTCGCAAACTAATTCAATTAGTTTTCATAATTTTTATCCCAAAATACAGTAACTTTTACGATCGTTAATTTTTCTAACATGTAAATAATGTAAGCATGTTTATTATTTTTTCCCAGTATTTTTCTTACTTTCTCTAACTTAAAATTTCTTTTTTTCGAAAATATTCAACAAATTTTAACCGGTATTTCTTACTCGAAAGGTAAAGATCCTCAAATAAAATAGTATGAATGTGAAGTGAAGTGAAATAACGTGAAAGATAAATTTAATTCTCAGAAATTTTTTGTTTTTCTTTCTTTTATAGTAAAAACTAGTCGAGATATGGTCATCTGTTGTTAAACAAGTGCGTTCGTGAAAATCTAAACTGTTAATAATTTAACTACTTTATTGGATTCGTAAAATAAAATTCAGTAACTATTCCCTGCATCGTTTAGAAACAGTGGTGGATTCAGATTTAGTGATTGAAGAGGGGGGGGGCTAATATTTAAAAACACTTTTCCATACACCATTGGATCGATAATAAAATAATTTCGTTTACTGTCGATTTTGGGAGGGATAAATTCTCCGTTTTAAAGGATATTCCCCCAAAATCTGCTAATGTTTGTAGAGGTAAAAAAGCCAGGAAATTGATTATTTTTAAATTTCTGCTTCGGTGGTGTTTACAAGCGATTTTTTAATTAATTAAATTTATTTTCAAACGGTTACATTTCAACAGAAATGACTGACAATTCATAATGAATTACTTAATGATGCTATTTATAAAAGCGAAACAGGTTGAAAATAAACAAAAATATTCAAGCTAATTTGTCTATAAATTGAAAAATGAAAAATATTTTTTTTTGGAATTATGTAATTTAATCAATCAATCAAATAATAGTATATTACATGACTAGTGGAGAAACCGAAAGATTCGCTCACGCATTTGCCAGTTTTGCACGCAAGCCGATAGGCGAGTGTGCAGAGGCAAATAAGTGAGCGAAAGGGTTTCTCCACGAGTTATGTATAGCGTTTTGTTCAATCCAATATAAATCTAAAAAATTTATGAAAATACAATTTATTATAATTCGTGTCATCAATAATTAAATTTGAGATTTTGAATTTGCAATAACTCGAAAACGGCGTTAGATATCGAAAAACTGAGCTAAAAATGTACCCCCCTTTGCTCGTACTCAACCCCCCGTAGTAATTTGTCGTAGGAAGCTTTATGCAAAATTTTAGATCGAAATAATTTTAAAAAAAGTTAGCTTTGGTTTTTAAACATTTTAATATTATTATAAAGAACGTAGGCAGGTTAATGAATGACTGCATTTTTCACTCACTAGTGGGTGAAAAGTCTTTCGCCCACTCGTTACCATAGATATAATTTGAGTGAGTAAAACAAACGGTTTCTAGTTGCGTATCCAAGTAAGAAACGACATGTTTCAATAGCAGGATTGAACAAAAATATTTTTTTATATGGCAAAAATAAAAGGCACTTTAAGCGCAAACGTTTTAGTATTTTTTGTAACATCTGATAATAGAATCTAATCTTAGTGGGGACGGTCAGGGAGTCAACCCGACGAATTTCACTTTTTCGTATATACCATTAGAAAGAGGACAAATTTTTAACCATATTAAAAAAAATTGTTGCGGATTATACATTGGTTTTCGACGAAACGGCATTTAAAAATCAAAAAATAATTTAACTTAAATTAAAAATCTTAATAATTCAATCTTTTGGTGCCTAGTTATTCCGGTGCCGAGTTGTCCGGTACCCAGTTGCAAAATGGCAATTTTGAACAATTTATCAGATAGGTTGTGTTTCTGGACCGTGATGTTGTTTTGTTTTTCATAGCACACTAAATAAATTAAATAATTAATAAATTTATCTTGCATTTTTCTCGAAAACTTTCTCATGTAACCCTATGATAATTGTATATCTATGTATGTATAGAGAAAAAACTGCAGATTACGAAAATGTTAAAGAAAAACATGTTGCCATTTGAAAAATAATAATTCATGTTTACTTCCGGTTGAGTTTGAAGTAGGTACATAAAAATGTACCTTCGCAGTTTCTGATGGTAAAAAGAAACGGATATTTCCGTCAAAATTTTAAAACCAAAAATATCGGGATTAGTACAATACTTCCTTTTTTACAAGGAAGTAAAAATATGTTCTAGATCCTCTAATGAAAATGTTTAAATTTAGTCCTTACGCCAATAATGTTACCTTGCAGGCAGCTATTGTTATTGTAAGGCATTGTAAGGTTAAAATTCGTATAATTTTTATTAACCTAACCAGTAATGTCAGTTTTGAGGAATTGCTCACTCATTGGCAACACTTTTCACCACTTATTCACGCATTTTAAAATTTCTTACATTTTGAGGAATCGTAAAAAATCGAAATTTAACTCTAATTGAACAGGATTTACAACTTTTACAACAGGAAATACAACTGTTTTACAATTGCGTAAATAAGCGCGTACATAAGCAGGGAAATGTTGTTTTAATGCGGATTTCCGGAAAAATAAAATACACTCGTGCGAACTTGTTTGGGTTGTTTGGCACTTGTTGAGAAGCGCTGACAAAATGATATTAGTTCCTTAGAAATTCGCAACAAATAAGGTACAGTGGTGGAATCGTGGTCGAAACCAATCAAGCAGACGAGGTTGGATGCTGAATTAATGCGTAAGTTACTTTTGTAATAAATATTTGATATACCAAAAAGTCGACATAACCGCGAAATAAAAGTGGCCTCGCTAATGACAGTTGGTAATATTGGTTCCGTACTTGCGCATCGTTGACGAATTCCCCAATTATTTTGTGCGTGTTGTGTGCTGCGTGTGAGTTGTTTTAGTTGTAAAAAGTTATATACATCTGTAGGAGACTATGTTAAAAATAAATTTGAAAAAGTGAAAAGGTATAAGAGCGATTCGATGATGGTCTTGGACCATTTAAAGTTTAGTTGTTACAACATAAAAGATAGGACTGTGTGCAAAAAAATCCCGTGGTTAACTGAGAAAGCTTCAAACGTATTTGAAGCTTTCGAGGCCTTGTTCATGGAACTATGAACCTGGACTCATTGTCATTTACTTTGTCACAAATAAGTTATTTAGTTGCCTCGTTAAACAAAAAGAATCATAAACAGGTCGTAGCTGATCTAACTAAGGTGAGTGTATGACAATTTTTTTATGTGGTAAAATCGACAGCCATGTTTGCGTGTGACGTCGATTTCGTTATCGCTCATTCATCATCTGTTCATTTCTTGTGCAGCTAACTACATTGCCGACCAATATTTAATTGTGTTCCCAAAAAGAACAAAGGTGTTTTGATTACGTTTATTATTTTTCTCTGACAATTAAACATGTTTTATAACCAATTTCATTTGTATTTTTGACTTGCACGAATTAATTTACATTTTTGTGTGTGTGACAGTTGGTGAATTTACATGGTCTGGAGGCGGACCGACACTTGCTCCAGTGTCTTTTTTCATCGGTGGACATTTCCGATTCCAGCGTGAAGATATCGACCACTCCAACTCAAAATCAAGTTTTAATCGATCAATGTTCCACCTTAATTAATAAGGTATCCCTTACGTCTTCTCTGTGCTGTCTTACCGACAAGACTTCTGCCAATCAGAAGGTGAGTAATTTTATCTTAAATTTACCCAAATATTTTATTTGTAAATATCGGCTAATTTTAGGCACCGACATTATTTTATTACTGTTTTACTCCAAGCTAGAGATTCTCAACGAATTCTACAAGTTCGGGGAAAGTCGATTTTTAATTTTCCACTTTTGTTATTGAGGGGGGCAAATCGAGGTCTTTTAGTCGAGCTTCAATTGTTATATTTTTAGGTAAAAATAATATTACATTCTTTTTAAATTCTTTGGACGATGCTGATTGTTTGATGTTTAATAATGTAAGTATTTTTATTTATCAGTTTTATACCTCACAATCTACTTTTATCTTGTTCTTGTGATAAGAGGTCAAATTTGTATAAATTTTTTGTTTAGTCTGCCTGTCTTTATATTGTTGTCCTGTAAAGCCAATCTCGTCTCGATAAACTAACCAAATTCAAGAATTGCCAAAAAAAAGCCTGTAGTTGTTTGAAGGCAGCTGCTTCAGGCAAACCTGTTTTTAAATAGGTTTCAAAATTTTAACTCATTCTAACTTCTGAACGAGTCTCTCAAGCAGTTGATTTTAAACTTAGCTCTTGTATGTTTTAGTTTGTTTGAAAAGTATGCCATAATTGTAAAACTGCTTTTCCATCTTAAATTTATCGATTTCACAAATTTTACTGGTTTACCTGAACTGTTCGACCATTCAGATTGCGCTTAACATTATTCGGAATCTGTAGGGATTGATAATTTTCTAATTTTGACTGTTTGATCCAATGTGTAACGAAAATATCTGATTTTAATGTTTGTGACATTGCACTCATAACTTGTGGGAGTTTTAAAAACACCTGTTGTGCAATAGATTAATAACAGATGTTGCTATATTTTATTGAACTGGAAATAAGCCAGTATTTTTTATATCATGTAATAATTTATAATTAGGGGTTAGACTACAGAGACCAGTATCAAGTTTGGGAATTCATTTTTTTATAAAATAGAAATTATTTTTGTAGTAGCTACAGTCATACAAAAAAGTCTATGTACAGCATCGTTTTAACGAAGAATGTATTTATTTAAAAGTGTTTTTTATATTTTATAAAGGATATTTATAGGTAGTAACATTGAAACTCAATTTTATTTTATTTTGCGTTTATTTTTTCCATAGATTTTTGACTGGGCTCATGTTGGGACTTCGAAGTGGCAAATTTAATTGTTTGGGTAGGGTAAACATACCTAATTCCAGCCAGCTCTAAATGTCAGCCGTCATGTAGGATAAATCAGGATAGAAAATGGATTATAATGGTTAACTATTAGTGGCTGACTTTTGGTACCATTTTTATTAACTGGCTGACTATTGGGGCTTTTATACATTGTCAAGTGCCCATTCACTCACAATTTGAAAAATTTAAAGAGCGGGTGTAAATAAATACATTTTTCGTTAAAACGATGCCATATAAAGACTTTTTTGTAAGACTGTATATCACTTTGCACATGATATGTGATTGGAAGGTGTACATAATTGACTGGATTTCGTCTGATTCTAAAAAAAATTTCATTAAATTCAAAGTCCTATCGGCTTACACAGGATATTCTTTTTTTTTGTTAAAGAAAGAGAATTTCAATTTTTTAGACGAAAATTTTCATTACAGTACAGTCTCGATAATCCGAAAAAAATATCCAGCAATCCGAACACGAGAAAACAAAAACTTTGTAGTCCGCATAAATTGTTATAATCACAACTTAGTTGAGTTCGGATTATAACTATTTGTGCAGAGTACTGAGTTTTTCTTCTTTTGTTCGGATGACTGGAGATAGGATTAGCGCGTGTGTTCGGATTACCGAGACTGTACTATATTTTCAAAATTGTAATTTTTAAATGAACGCATTTCAAGTTTGACAAAAAAGAGCTTTTTAACTAAAAGAATTACATTTTAATGTCTTACCATTAATCTGCATAGTAGAGCTTTCTCTGTTAGTTATTTTTAAAATCTTGTAGAGCGATAAAAACTAGATTTAATTATTATTTCTAATTCAGAATAATCAAAGCCAGTAAATTGTACAGAATGCTAACAGATCTTGAATAAATATGGCAATGTGGATCGGCAATTGACAAACGAAATGAAGTATTCTTATTGGATTAACACTGACTCAATCTGAAATGGACGTCATATTTACTCTTTCTCAGCATTTTTATGTTTTATATTACTCCTGATGGGGTAAGCTACTACTTCACTGGTTCAGTTTATGCAGGGTCCTCACTTATCGAGAATATCTGGAAAAGACGAAGAATTTAGAATTCTTTAAATTTTGTCGGGGAAAATTTTTAATTTTAGGTCAGGAAATTTTTTTTTTAATCAGCAGAAATATTATAGTAAAGTATCAAGTGGATGGTTATCTACCATTTGATTAATCCTGCCTAATAAGATTAAAACATTTTTTGTCCTAAGCAATTTTTTCAAATTTATTTATTCTCTGTTAAAATTCAAGTTCCATTGTTTGTCGAACTTCAATTTGAATGTCTTGAATGTTAATTTGTATTTTTGCTTATCATCAAGTTAAAAGTTTCACTAATTAGTAATTACCTATCGATATATATTTTTTTCAGAAAATCTTTTTGAAGAATGCTCATTATTTTATAATTAGGCGATTAGTCAAAAAAGTTCTAATGGACCTTGTTTTTATTAGCGTTTTAATCTTTCTTTTTACTATTATTAGCCAATGAAAACATTGGTGAAATTATCTTGAATTCCTTTAAAACGACGAACACTGTCGTCATCCGACTGCATTTGTGTCTGCTTGATTTTGTAGCTAACTGCAGTGCACTACAAATACATAACGCTGATATGATGTACAATAATAGAAATAATTTCGAATGAAATAGTATTAGGGGACTCCATTAATTACTTGAGGTGTTTTTTTTTTCAAATTTTGGCCCCCTCTTCCCCATTGGTGAGATTTGATAAGATGTAGCTGGACCCCCCTTCACCCTCATGAGATTTACTCTATAATTTTTAAATAATTAAATTTATTTGATATGTTCATGTTTTTATACCACTAAATACCTAAGCGTTAATATTGATGTACTAGATTTTTTCTGTGAAATAAGATGAGAAAAATTATACTATGCAAATTAGTTGAATTAGTTTACGACAGATGAATTCATGTTTCACACTTTTCACAGTAAGTTTTTCAATTATTAACTTTTGAAAATACAAAATGTTATGTGTTATA
Source organism: Cantharis nigra (assembly GCA_958510845.1). Lineage (NCBI taxonomy): Eukaryota > Metazoa > Arthropoda > Insecta > Coleoptera > Cantharidae > Cantharis > Cantharis nigra. Next base: position 18,575,111 of record OY294029.1, read on the forward strand.
ATAATATATTATATTCTCTGAATTAAAAAGTTGACGTGAGATTTTCATTGACCCCCCTTCTATTAAATGAGATTTTGCCTGTTGTGAATTCACGTAATTAATGGATGTCCCCTTAGAAATATCTGGCGTGGTACTCAAGATTATCCAGGGTTCCCACTTGTCTGGAAAAGTGAGAGAATTTAAAAGTGTAGAAATTTTGTTAGGGAAAGTCAGGAAATTTATAATTTTCAGGGAAATTAAGATTTTGTGCCAGGAAAATTTTTTTGGAACTTGAGGAACAAAATACATTATTAAAATTCCGTTTCTTGATTACATACATTTTTAAAATTTACCAAGGTTTAAAAAGTCACGGAAAATCTTCAACTTTAGTTGTGGAAAACCTGGAAACCTTCACCAGGGACTTTGGGTTAGAAATCAGAACTTTCACGACTTGTTATGGCTTAAATTATAAATTTTCTATCTTTCAGAAAAGTGCAACGATTTTCAGGTTACAAAAAAATTCAGATCTTATCCATCATCGCTGACGCGTGTGAAAGGTTTAATGAAATTCTCGCTAAATATAAATATTTATGTAATTTATTAAAAATGTATATAAAAATCTTCAATTTTAGTCATAGAAAATCTGGAAAAGTCAGAGAATTTATTTTGAAAAATGAGTGGGAACCGTTATCTGCAGATGTAGATGTTTGCTGCATTCTATTTACAATAATTAAACTTTTTGACAGATTTGACAAATTGGCAGATTTGAAACTAATTCTTTAATTTTGTAAAATTTGACAAGTAAAGTTAGTAATCAAAGTTTATAGAGTAAATAGAGCAGTTGTTTTTTTGTTATAATTTGGCATAATAATAATTGCTTCTTTTTAAGTAGAATACACTTCTGATTTATTGGTATTGAAAGTAATAAATTACTTAAAACCTCAATATTTCTCATCAAGTCGGCCATTTTATGACGAAAATGAATGTTGAAAGTGCACTTTAAAAGACTGGTAAATAAAATGCATTGTATGCATTTTGTGTCAAGTTGCAAGAAATTTTTTTTATTTAATCTGCTAGCCACGTTTAGGTATAAGGTTTTCAAATTTTGTATTTAAAGTTGATGTAGGCTTTGCAAATCTTTTTTTATTCTGATTGGTGAATAGGTCTTCACTTCAAATTTTTGATCAATCAAATCATAAAAAAATTACTGTCAGGATCTACTTTTAGTTACTACAGATTTGAAAATTGCACTTTTAATTAACCGTTATAAATTTTTGAAACATAAATAAATTTGTGTTTATTTGTATGTGGCTTCGTAACTTTTTGATGGGGTTTTTTTAAGTAATAGAGCAGTTTGTCGAGAAGGTGTGCCCTCACGCTAACCCTTTTGCTTATTTTCAAGAAATTAAAAGCTCTATAAAAAACGATATTACTGAATATTAGTAATATACTGAAATAACTGAACCAATCATAGGTTGACGCATCATGTCTAATTAAGATCTGACAAAATTACTACTCAGTGGCGTAACAGTTCCTAAAATAAATTTGTTAAATAAGATTATCTTTATAATTTCGTTTAATTATCTTTCTGCTTTAAAAAACAGTTGCACTTACAAAACGTTAAACTTCAATAATAGTAATTATTGATCGACATAAAGTGTACTTTTAATGCTGTTTTTAGAAAAACGATATTTCAACCATAATAATTAATAGATGTAGGTATGGACGTGATATATAAGTTCAAATTTCAATAATTTATTGAAGTTTAACCAATGACAGTAGTTTATTATATATATAAAAATCTACAATGTAGATGAAAATTCTAAATAAACAAAATCGCAGCAAGACAACGGCAGACAGGGCCGTATTAGGTTTTTAAAAATTTTTGAATTTCTTGAAATTAAAATATTCTTTTTACCGTTATTTTTTAACCAATGAGTTCTAAATAATAAAGCATACAAACATTTAATCTACTTAAATCAAAGCAAACAACATTAATTTTATTGAAATGCAAAAGCATAATAAAAACTTGAGAATTAGAATTACATAAAAATCAAAAAGTCACTATTTTCAAAATTTTCTGTATATATACGTTAAATTGAAGCTATGAAGTTAAAAACTATATTTGTTCTTACATAACTGTAGGGCAGAATCAAAACAATGTAATTTTCTTAGTTACTGGCTGCAACAAAGAGCTTTTTTCTAGTCATTCATTTCTTTCATGTAACAGGAACTTAAAATAAATTGAAAAACTAAAAAAGATGCAAAACATGGTGTTTTCTAGTTCGAAAAGTCTCCAAGAACTTTTGTGCGATTAATGTAGTACATACTTCCAGAAAATGTGATAAAAAATTACATGCAGCGTTTTTATGACATTTTAAAAAACTGAAAATGTAATGAACTGAAATATAAATTTTTTAAATGTGCATGAGGAATATTAGTAAAAATCATAGTCTGGATGATCGCCAAACTCAGGAGAGATAAATCTCTAAATCACTAATGTACTTTTATTACTTTTTTATATTATTGTAATATTTTTACTTATTAGTAGTACTAGTTTTCATTCTCAGGTATTTATATTATGATATCACCACTTTCAGCTGAGAATGTTGATTTTTAAATTTTAATAAACAATAAATTGAAGATAAGACAATTAAAATGTTGATATAATTGAATACCTGCTAAAAGCTTTCAATATTCAACGTAAGCATTGTATTTACAAAAGAAACAACAAATTTTCAGTTACGTCAGCATATGTAAGTGCTAACAATAAATTAAATAACAATTTTAAATATTAGTTGTATTAATTTTTGTTTGAAAATATTGAATTGAATAAATATTTGTCTACATCAGTGCTTCGTATGATGTGATAAATGCTGCACGTTGCCAAACAATGTGGCATCAACAACATGAAAACAAAAGACAATAAAATTTAAATAATGGTCATTTTGAACTCCTAACATGTTAAGACAGCTTACATACTACAAAAAAATCAATTTTTATAATTGTTTTAATATTTTGATTTTGAAAAGTTACCGAAGCTTAAGATTTGGGCTTCGATATAACAAGGACCTCATAGAGGCTATCATGAACTGGACATCAGTGTTATGCTATCACTATTTGTCACATAACAAAAATGTAAATTTAAACTCTGAACCACCATATTTGTTAATTCAAAAAACTAAAGAAAGTTTGGTCAACTCGTCTATTCAGGCCCTTGAGCAGGATTTCTTCATGGGGGGGTTACAATAAAATTTATTAAATAAATATCTTAATTATTTTTTAAATTTTATGAATTGCTCTGTTATTGTAAACTACAGTGATTTGTAATATTTTAAAGCCAGTGTTGCTCAAATTATCTAAAAATCAAACAAATCGGCGTACAATCATTAAATGCTTAATCTTTCGACAAATTTTATATCACAACTTATTTCAAAACTGTCCCAAGGTTTCCAGATTGATCTTATTTATTTCATAAATTTTTACTAATTTTTTTCTAACTGTTGAAGAGTAAACGTAGCTCAACTATTTTAAACAAAATCTGCAAATAAATTTCCACTCAAAATTCTTTCCCACATTTTATAAAAAATGATAAGCGCACAAATAGTTCTCGAAAAAAAATTGTTTTGCTGTGTACATCATAAGTCATAACTCACAACAGAATCATCTGAAACAAAAAGTATTAAGATAGTACTGTCGGTACTGTTAAGGCGCGTTCTTACGATTCAAGTTTAGTTGACCGATTTTAGTTGATCAACAAAAGTTGAATACAACTTGAAACAGTTTTTGTTCACACATTTCAATCTAAATTGATCAATAGTTTCAAATCCCATTCCACTTTTTTTTTATTTTGTTCGAATAGTTTTGATTTTGTACTTCAGATTAGCAATAGTAAGACCATCAATTTCCATTTCCTTGACAATAGAACATAAAGCATTTTCTCGTGCATCTCTATTTTTATATAAATCCGTTCGGTGGTTCCAAAAGCAATGATTCTTATAATGTAGTTTCAAAAATTCTATTGTATCACTTTCAGACCACTTGAGGCTCATTTTTTTAATTTTAAAATATTATTTTATAATATTGAAATTCAAGCATGTACGCTAGTTGCAAGCGACAAAAGTTGACTGCATAGATCACACGTTTCAATATAAGTTTCAATTTGAAAACAATTCTTGATGATTCATCACTTGAACGACAAAAGTTTGACTCTGTCAAACTTTTCTTGAACAACTAAAAAGTTGATAAACTCTATTGAAACTGAAGTTCTCACTACAGTTTTCATTCAACTTTTGTGGATCAACTGTAATCGGTCAATTAAACTTGAATCGTGAGAACGCGCCTTTAGAGTCAAAAATATACACTGCCTCGTTTGATTTACGCAGTATTCAGATTAGGCAACGTCGCCATAGAATTTAACTTCAGTTTGACAGATTTGAAATACACTTCATTAATTTTATAAAGTTTGACAGAAATATGACATGTAAATTTAGCAATGAAAGTTTGGAACTAAGGTTGATATCGAATTACCTTATAGATAACGCACACAATAAGCATAAGATTCTAATTTCCTCTTAGATGCTAAGTTGTAAACAGAACGCAGTTTTGCACTTTGATTATGTTAGATCTTCAGTAAATAGAAAATAGAACGCAACTATTATTATTGCTGAAAAGGTTATGGTTCCTTGCCCAATTGCACTGAAGCTCGAAACTTATTGTACCCCGCGTTCAAAGTTTTACTCTATCAGCTTTCTTTCCTCAATTAAATTATGTACTACACAGCTGATGGGTGAATGAATTACTTTCTCAGTTGTCGGATATCCCAAGCCGAGATGTTGTAGCCTCAACAGGGCTAGAGTTGGACACCCACATAGTAAGTGGTGTGGAGTCTCTTCCTTCACACCGCACTTTCGGCAAGAAGTATACTCTACAACCCCAATTACATTGAAGTACCTATTCAGGCAGCAATGCCCTGTAAGTCCTACCACAGGTCCTACTGTCTTCCTCCGCTGTGGTCTACTCACCTTGAGGATTTCTAGTTTTCTTTTTTTATTGGAGGACCCACCAATGAACATCCGCGATTGCCTCAGTCCTAGAAAGTCCTTTCAGTACGAAAAATGTTGTTTACTTAGTGGTTCCTTAATAACCCCTTTTGCGATCCGATATGCTATCCTACAAGTTGGTTCTGGTCCTACTAGGTATCATTCTGCAGCAGCATTAGCAAGGATGCCCAGGCACCTACCACAGCGTTAAGCTGTTCTGTTGTGTAAGTGATACTAGCGCATCGAAGAAGTGACTTACAACCCTGGATTGTGTTGCCACTCTCTCCAGAGCTTTTAGAGCTGCCTGGCTGTTGACAAAATACAGATCCGCTTATTTTCATAAGCACTCCATGTCATTTTCTTTGTACAAGCTGGTACCGCAGTTATTTTTGCCTGGAACACAGTAGCGTGGCAGCCCAGGTTTATGCCGAACACATCTCCTGTTCTACGTCCACTGATCCCTGCTGCAGTACTGATTTCCGTTTTGGATGCATCTGGATACCAGATGCTATCATTTGAGCCCCAGCTTCTGCTTGGTGCCATCCATTTCCTTATCAGGTATGAGAACCTTGAAAGGTTTTTGGAAGTTTCTTACAATGCTGGTTCTGTCCGATTGCATGCATAGCATGTTGTTGCTCTTGATGGAATTGAAGATCATGGTTTGATGGCCTATGGTCCTCTCTGGGGATCACTCGAAGTTCGTTCTCTATTATTGCAGGCCTGCTCTATTAAGTTGAAGGACGTGTTATCAAACGCCCCTCTATTAAGTTGAAGGACGTGTTATCAAACGCCCCTCTATGTCAAGGAATCGCCCAGAGCAATTTCTCTAAAACGCAACCAATGCCACAGTGGTTCAAGCAATGGAATTATGTGGCCAAAACCCTCATTATGAAATTATTAAAATCATATATTTTATGATTGGAGTTTAAAGTTGAATGTTCATAAAATCCTTTATTACCTGTAATTAGATTTTCCTCATCCTATATTAGTCTATTTTTTGCTTTTAAAGTAGTAGTTTTGTTTTGCGATTTTTACTCGATACTTTTTCGAGCAGGTGAACTCGTGTAGTTACGTATTATACAGTATCATTATTTTTTATATTTTGAGTAAACTAAGTAGTGATACAGTATTTTTAATGCAACATGCCAATTTGCCATTTCAACAGTGCAAATAATATAAATAAGGTGTTACTCCAAAAGTGTATGTTTCTTAAGGTGTTTTAAAAAAATTCAAAAGCTTTCAACTGACCAATTTGTGACACACTTGTAGCTAAAGTACTATTACATTATATAAAATTAAAATAAATTGCTTATATAAGCGAAACCTGCAACGGAAAGTACTTTTCGAAATTATGCAAGAATGTCGAAGCGGCCGACAGAAACAAAAAAATATCTAGAGGAAGTTCTTCTTAAACGAATAGAAGTACCAACAGACAAGGATACAAAAATATTAAAACTAGAAGTGGCCAAATTCTGTTATTCTGAATAAAATTTATAAATTTTTAGTTATTTTTTTCAGTGTAAGTATCGGTTTGTCTAAATTTTTTTTTTTTTATTAAATATCTTTGCATTTAGTGCAATTATCTTTTAAATAATTATTACGAAGTAATTGGAAGTTTTGGCCAAGTTTATATAGCCTTTGAACCACTGTGCAATGTCACAGTCAAAACCATTCAATCACAATAAAAAATATTTCGTTACATAGAAGTTACGCAAAAATTGTACAAGTTAGAAAATATTGCTAAAGAATTGAACATAAATTGCGATAGAGCTCATAATGATTTTAATTAAAAATTCCCAACGATGATTTACTTGGTGGTTCTTTCTTTAGTTGAGAATTATTTAGAATGTTATTTTGAAGTTCATAAAATTAAGATGATTAGGTATGATTTAATTTTTGCAATTTAATTTATTTTAATTTAATTTAAATGAAATTTTATACAAATTAATTTGGTGTATGGTGTTTATGGATGGTAAATGAGAATTAATTCATGTGAATCATAACAAGGTTAGATGAATTTTATTGTTAATCCTACGTTAAACAATAAAATCCAGGAGGGTGATGTCATGTTCCAAAATCTTTCATTGAAGTTTTTGTTTAATTTGGAAATTTTATATTTTGATGTAAAATAATTGTATTAATTTTGAAAGTGTGAATTATTTTGAATCTCTATATTTTTTAAGATCACTTGTAGTTCAAAATATTGTCAGTAGAAGGCGTAATAAATTGCTTTTAACTAATTCACTAATGTTTTGAACTGCAACAGGTGTTTTTAAAACTTTTGTGATGTGAAGATTGCCTATGTGATGGTATAATAAATAAAAGGTAAAAGTAAACATTATACTTGATCAAAATTGATTTTAAAAGAAACCTTTTGATGACGTATAAACACACTAAACATTTTGTCAAATAATTGCATTAAATGTGTAGGGACTCTTTTAATCCACAATTTAAAGAATTAAGTAAGTTGTTGATGTTTTGGTTTTTCGAATTATTTTTATTTTCCATGATTAAGGAAATATTTAAAAAAATAATATTTACATTTATCTCATATTGTTATTTTCTCAGATAAAAATATTTTTTTATTTTTGTTTCAGAATCCTGCAATTGGAGCATCGTCGTTTACTCAATTGGTCAAGTGCCTTCGCCTCTCGGCGGTTCAAGAAGTTGTTTTTTCCCTTGCTTTCTGTCATTCGACTAACAAAGAATTAGTAGCGCTCGCTCAGTCGCATCTCAGTCAAGCAGTACCTGCATTAGTACAATCCTACGTCGATACAGAAGGAAGCATTCGTCAACACGAAGGCGGTCTACACGACACCACACCGGAAATATTACATCTGATTCTTTCGGCAGTGAACAAAAATCCTAAAGATCTTGGATTGACGAACGATCTGAACAAGTCTTTTTTAAATTCATTGCAACGCGATTTTCCGAAGGATTTGGTGCCGGTCGTCCTTGCACCATTGGTTTATCCTGATCAGTGTGAATTAGCGCCAGAGATGTCCTCGGAAGGCCCCGGTTTATCCGGGGGAATGTTAGATACTTCACTTTATGATTTAGTGTCGGACATGGGTTATGGGTTTACATCATCTGTTGAAGAATGTCGCAATCACATGGTCAAATTGGTCGGAGGAGATATCAGTCCCACCGCGGTTTCGCGTACTTTGTCATTTATGTGTCGAACGGGAAATGGCAACGAAGTTCTCAGTCACTATCCGTGGAACGTCGAAGTGTTTGTGCAAGCTTTGAAGGAGGTCGTGCCAAATTTACAATGGAACTCCGTCATGCAAGAATTAGATCATCCTGAATTTGTGATAAAGGATCGGCAAAGTCTCATCATGTTGATGAGTGCACTTCGTATGGGTTTACAACAAAACAACTTTCGTACGGATCCTTTCCCTGTCGAGGTATTTTATCGTTTGTGGACAAACATGGATGGACAGTTTAGTTTGTTACAAAACATTATAAAAAATCCCGACGTGTTTTGTTTCGCCGATTATTCGTTTTCGTCAGTGCCTGTGGACATTTTAAAAACTCCCCCCGAACAAGACAGTAAAGAGTTAGCTAATTGGCGAAACGTGGATTTAGTGCAACTGTTGTTATTGCTGTCGGAACGCGGTTTATTTTCGCAAGTACAGGAATTGTTTAAAATTCCATTACAAATGTGTCCAGACGTGCTCGTTCTAACTTTAATGCAATTTTCGGGTCCCATCACGATGATTCGGCAAGAACTATTCACAAACTTAATACCGATTTTTCTTGGAAACCATCCAAACTCCGCCATCATTTTACATCACGCATGGCACACTCAAACTTTGAATATCAAACACATAATCATGCATGCAATGGCCGATTGGTACGTCAGGGGCGATTGCGACCAAACACGACTGTCTCGAATTTTGGACGTGGCACAAGATTTGAAAGCTCTTTCGATGCTCTTGAATGCTCAATCATATCCCTTTATTATCGATCTCGCCTGTCTAGCATCCCGTCGCGAATATCTCAAATTGGAAAAGTGGCTAACAGACAAAATTAGAGAGCACGGTGAAACTTTCATAACAGCCTGTATAAAATTTTTGCAAAGACGTTGTCCGCAACTGATTGGTAAAACCGACGATAATCTGACGAAAGCGGCGTTGTTGCCTAAAGAAACACTGACCACCATGCTTATGTGTTTACAAAGCGCGGCGCCCGGCATGAGCGCAGATTGTCAGGAAGCGATCATTGGTATGGTTCAACATGGTTCGTTTTTGTTGAAAGCTCACCAACAGCAGCAACAACAACAACAGCAGCAGCAACAACAACAGCAGCAACCTTCCACAATTTTGAGATCACATCGTGGATTAGATGGTCCGTTTAATCCAAGCTCGATGGGCGGACAAATTTACAATCCAGTTAGCGTAGATCCCACAGGAATTAATTCCGCTTTAGCTAACATGAACTTGAATCCCACTTCATCTGCCTTCAATTTGCCAGGAAGTTTAGGACCACTAGTTTCTTCACCAGGCTCGCCATCCCGTCTACTTGGCGCTGGACCTTCAAACAGTCCTTTTCCACTTATGCCAATTCATCAAGGTCCCGTAGGAACAACTACTTCTCTAGTTCCCAGCGTTAACGCCATTGGTAATTTGGGTAGGATGGGTCCGAACCCTGGGATCGAAAAACCTCGTGTTCAAAATGAAAATCTGTTTCCTGAAATTGCGCCCAACGTTTCCAAAGATATCGAAGACGAAGCCAACAGTTACTTTCAAAGAATTTACAATCATCCCCCACATCCAACATTATCCATCGACGAAGTACTAGACATGCTGAAGAAGTTTCAAGATTCTTCTTCCAAGAGAGAACGAGAGGTAAGTTTTTTAATGATTTTTGTTGAGATCCCAATTTTTCACTTTGAAGCTGTGTTTGAAATATACTAAAAGTCCTGGGTTTTGGTTTTTTGCTTATATCTCAAAAACGGTTAGGCTTAGCCAAAAAATTGTTTTGTATAAAAACTGACGTTTTTGACTTATCTGTTTCAGTTTTTTTAAACTAACTGTGATTGAAAAGTTTGTTAATAGAATGCAAATGTCATAAATCCAAGGAGAGCATTTACTAAATTCCTTCTTCATGATTAAATCAAAATTTCGGTAATTAATAAAGAAAACTGTATTTTATTTAAAATTTAAATTTTCCGTTCTTGTTGGGACCCTTTATAAGCAAACAACCAAAATCCAGCACTTCGTTGTACAATCTTGCACCTCCTAGGTTTGGGGAATTTTAGTATGTTTATCTCCTGACTAAGTAGTCCAAATACTACAGCTCTTAAATAAATAATTGGGATTTTGACATAGCCCTCTAGACCTCCGTTTTGAACGTTCATTATTGCCTGGACTGTAAGTAAAAATATTAACCCAGATATACCTAATGGCCTACAACATGTAAGATGGTTCTAATAAATAAAATAAAACCTAAATAAAAACCTTCTTTTTAATATTCTCAAAGTAAAGTTATAAAAGTCTGATGTGACAACACATAACTTTCCCATTTATTACTAAAATAAAAAAATAATTAAAATTTAATAAATTAAAATATAACATATGTATTTCAATCAAAATTTAATCAGCTCTCTAGATCGCTGTTACAAACCAGTATATAAAATTTGAATAAAATCGGTTCACGCGTTTTGAAAAAATCGTGGACGAAAAAATCGCGCACATACGCACACACCATAGACTATGGAAAAAATGCTAGTTCAAAATTTTTTTTTTTACTTAATTACAATACTTTCCGTTACTACGTAAATGGGAAAGTAAAAATCAAGAGTTTATAGTATCATGAATTTGTAATTTTTTGTGTTTTTAGAAATTAGCAATTTTTTAAATGGCGAAACATGATTTTTGTTTTGTGAATTAAGTAGGTGCATGTCGCTGCCCTTTTGCCAAATCTAATTTTTTAATAAAATTTAACAAACTCAATAAAATAGTATATTAAGAAACTAGTTTCGTAAGACACGTTTTTATCCCATGCAATCCGTTTAGTTTAGTTTGAGAGTTAAGAATTAGGAATATAAATACATGCTATTATCATACAGAGTGGCCTGTAGAACGTTATGGTGCTTTTATCCCCGAAATCCAAGGTTATTTGGCTTGTCTAGCTTGGATTAAATTTTGTTATTGCATTTTCTAAAAAAAAATGAACAGAAGAGGTTATAATAAACATAGAAGTCCAAACAAAGCTCTATCAATTGACAACAACAAAAAATAGAAAATCAGGTCTACTACCTCTCCCCTAAGGATTTCGGGAATAGTTCTCTGACGATTCAGGCTGAAACGATGAGAATGGAAGCTCCTCGGCACTCAAACGTTTGACATTAATTTTACCCAAAAATTTGACTTGGGGTGGGGACTATCATGTCCACAGCTTCCCCCGAAAAGTTTTTGCGAATAGCTCCCTCCGCAACAGTTGAAACTCACCAATTTTAATAAACAACTTTGATTTGAGAGCGGCAGCGAAATTTACCTGAATTAGGTAATTTTATTATGTTATACTTAATATAGTCATAGAAATTTTTAATTTTGATTATTGCTGGATCATTCAAAGCTAAAAAGTTTCAATTTCATTCTGTACTGCTTTAAAAACAAGAGTTTTAATATTTTTTTGTAATTTATAGGCTTTTTTATTTGTAATGATCAGGACCACATAATTTTGGTGAAATTTACTAGATATTTTTTAGTTTTAAAAAATGAAAAAATTTAGAATTTAATCGATGCCTTAATTTCTTTAATATTTGGTATTTTTCTTTTACTGAACATTAAAACCAATCAGTTTATATATTTCTACAAGAAGTAAACAGTATAGATAAAAGTACTTCCAACTACAATAGTTCATAAAAAATATGACCAGGTACTGTAATACTTGGTCAAAGCCTGGTCATGCCGACTACACTGCTGTGATCTAAAGCCTAAGTTAGATCTTTGGCTTTGAAATCACTCATTAATTAAATTCCTTAGTACGTCATCTTGGCTTAAATTTAAAAAAAATATTTAAGGCAACGCCAAATGCATAATATCTGGGTAAAAATATTTTTGTTTCTGTGTATCATACAAGAACTAATAATATTTAAAATTATTGTATTTAGCGCGATGTTCCTTTGTTATTTTTTTATTATTAACAATAATGCTACGCGCGGGGTTTTCAACAATACCCTACATAGAAATTCTTCTAGATACGTCAATATTGTTTTGTTTTTTTTTTTTTAGGTTTTCAATTGTATGCTACGTAATCTATTCGAGGAATATCGTTTTTTCCCGCAATATCCCGATAAAGAATTGCACATTACCGCACAATTATTTGGCGGAATCATAGAACGGGGTTTAGTTTCGAGCTATATGGCTCTCGGATTAGCTTTACGTTTCGTATTGGATGCTCTCAGAAAACCAGAAGGCTCTAAAATGTATTACTTCGGAATTGCAGCTCTTGACAGATTTAAGTCGCGCTTAAAAGAATATCACAAGTATTGCGAACACGTTCGAGCGATTGCTCATTTTAACGATTTTCCATCCCATCTAATGGAATACGTCGAATACGGTTTACAAAGTCTCGAACCACCAAACAAACCTCACGGTCCGGTTTTGCCCGCAAGCTTGGCCAGCATGTTAGGACCAATCAGCACACCTCAATCTCAAACTTATAAAACAAACTCCAGTGTCGTAAGCACACCAATCGGTAAAGTTCCAACTTCCGGAAGCGCGATCAGCAGCAGCCGACCGTCGATCGCCAACGCGACCAGCATCGATACCTTATTGGTTGCAACGGAGAAAGAAGAAAAAGTTATTTCTCCGCCCGAAAGTTTACAAGATAAAACCGCATTTATTTTTAATAATTTAAGTCAACTAAATTTGCAAAGCAAGTGCGAAGAGTTGCGCGATTTGGTGTCGGAGGAATATTATCCCTGGTTATCCCAATATTTGGTCATGAAACGGGCTTCCATAGAATTAAATTTTCACGTTTTATATTCAAACTTTCTGGACACATTCAAAATTAACGAAGTTAATCGCATGGTGACGAACGAAACCTTTAGAAATATCCGCGTGCTTTTAAGTTCCGACAAGGGTATTGCCAATTTCTCTGATCGTTCCTTGTTGAAAAATTTGGGACATTGGTTAGGAATGCTGACGTTAGGACGAAACAAACCTATCCTACAAATTGACATCGATTTGAAAGCGCTGCTAGTCGAAGCCTACCATAAGGGGCAGCAAGAGTTACTGTACGTTGTGCCGTTTGTTGCGAAAGTTTTAGAATCTTGTGCCAAGAGCAAAGTTTTTAAGCCTCCCAATCCGTGGACTATGGCTATCATGAATGTATTAGCCGAGTTACATCAAGAACCAGATTTGAAATTGAATCTTAAATTCGAAATCGAAGTTTTGTGCAAAACTCTCGACATCGACGTGATTCAACTAAAACCCAGCATTTATTTGAAAGATCCTGAACGATTGAGAAAGATTGAGTATCAATTATCTCAGCCACTTAAAAAAGATCCAATGTTAATAGTGGGTCAGCAACCGGTTGTTATGCAATCTTTGGTATCGCAATCAAACATTGTAAATGCAAGCCTTAACGAACCCGAATTGATTGCAGTTGTTGGACAAGTTCCGAACTCTCCTCCGACGTCTCAAAATAGCAGTTCAACTCCTACATCTTCGATTACCAGCGCTCCCGAGCCGCGATTTAGCTATGTTGATATTCAGTTACAAGGAAATGCTGCCTTACAAACACACGTCACCATAAATCCTAACATCGTTCTCTTCCAAACAAATCCCAATCTTAAGCAACTGGTAAGGCCAGCTTTAGAACGGGCCGTTCAAGAATGGATAGTGCCGGTCGTCGATCGAGCGATAAAAATTGCGCTAACAACGTGTGAACAGATAATTCGAAAAGATTACGCACTAGATTGTGAAGAGAGCAGAATTCGTAATTCCGCACACTGCATGGTTCGCTATTTGACTGCCGGTATGGTTATGATCACTTGTCGGGACCAACTGTTGGGCTCCATCAATTCTCATCTCAAAAACGTATTGCAGAATGCAATTACCGGTGCCACTAGTCAGCAAAAAGAAATGATCGAGCAAGCTGCAAATATTTTTGCCCAAGACAACATGGAATTGGGCTGCGCGTTCATCCAAAAAACTGCCATCGAAAAAGTCATCACAGAAATTGACAAACGTCTCATTACCGAATATGAGCTCAGAAAAATTGCCCGCCAAGAGGGGCGGCGTTACTGCGACGCCATCGCTCTAACTTTCCAAGCAGAGCGTATGCCCGAACCCATACGTCTCAAGGTCGGCAACATTCCGTCCGCACAAATGGCGGTGTACGAAGAATTTGCACGAAACATACCTGGCTTTTTGCCTTTATCTGATCGCGAAGCTGCCTCTTTCATTCATAAGCCAAACGTTAACATCGAACCTCAACCTCATCCCGTTACGCCCTTCCAACCTTCTCAGGCTGTTTTGGCCACCGATGACATCTCCAACGTTTACGAAAAGTTGGCTGTGGAAGTGGAACAATTTGTTCAAGTTATTGGCGGACAACCCACATTGGCTGTGACGAACAACAATTTACATGTACTTCATGAATGCCTTATGCACGCCATTCGAACCAGAGATATGTTGGGAACTGGCACCGCCATTGTACAAAAGGTAAGTTAAGAAATGAGGAATTCTCATGTATTTAAAAAAAAAGTTTTTCTAAAAGTTTGTGTTAAAAGAATGAGATTGGTGTTTTTAATTTTTAAATTAAAAACATAATAAATTTTATTAGTAAACTTTATAGATGATATTCAAAAGTAATAATTCCAACTGTTTCAAATTCTTCATTCCCGAATTTCTTTGTTTATATAATTACATATATTGAGGTTTTTATTTATGAAATTTTTTTATTCAGTGTGTGGAAGGTCTACAAGACGGTTTATTGTCGATGGCAAATGATCCAGAACATGTGGTAATTCGTTACAAAGAAATCTTCGTGCGAGTTTTGAAGTCCATGCAAGATCCACGAGCATTCGGTCAACACTGGACGAACAAGCACGTGACTCGCTTTCTCACCGAATGCCGCGAAGATCTGCGCTACAATTTCGACGCAGTGGACACTCTAATTCGCGCAGGTTTGATAAATGTTCCTCAGTACGATTGCGCCCTTGCGCAATGCATCGATAGTGGACCTAATTACATTGCAATCGCTTTTGCAACTCAGTTGGTTCAGCTATATTTGGTTGAAGACAGATTGACTCAATTCGTTTCTGAGAGCGATTTTACGAACACGATCGAAATGCTAGTCAAAATTGCAACACACACGCGCTCGCCGCCTGATGGTCTGACTAGCCTAATCGAAATGTTAAGACAAAATCATGATCAAGTTGGCTTCCTTGGAGATCGCACAGCAAATGGACCTTGCATTCACATTCATAACGGAATTTTACAAGTAAGTGAATTCATCTTGAACGAAAGAAGGTAAATGTTAAAAAATTGTTCTTTAACAGGTTAGATCGTTAAATTATGATGATCCGCCAGGTTTAGTTGAAAAAACTGATTTTCTATTGAGAGATTGGATAAGCATTTATCATACTCAGCCGTCTGGACGCGACTCTACGAAGGCGTTCAGTTTGTTTGTTCATCAAATGAACGTTCATGGAATTTTAAAGACTGATGATTTAATTACAAGATTTTTCAGACTGTCCACTCAACTTTGTGTGGAATCAGTCTACGGAAGCATCTCTGACAGTACCAGTAACAATCCCACCATGGTTAGATCAAAATGTTATCATACTTTGGATCCTTTTGTCCGTTTAATCGCTTTATTGGTTAAACACTCTGGTGATTCCAACAATACTTCCACCAAAATTCATCTATTAAATAAAGTATTGGGTATCGTGGCGGGCTGCTTACTGCAAGACCACGAGCAGCGAAATTTGGACTTCCAACAACTTCCTTACCATCGCATCTTCATCATGCTGTTTTTGGAACTGTGCACTCCCGAACCCGTTTTAGAAGCCATCAATTTCCAAGTGTTGACCGCCTACTGCCACACTTTGCACATTTTACGCCCAAGCAAAGCTCCCGGTTTTTGTTACGCCTGGCTGGAACTTATTTCACATCGCGTATTTATCGGTAGGATGTTGGCCATTACGCCCTCACAAAAGGGTTGGAGCATGTACGCTCAATTATTGGTGGACTTGTTTAAATATTTGGCGCCATTTTTACGCAACGCGGAATTGGCCAAACCCGTCACTATGCTTTACAAAGGAACTCTGCGCGTGCTTTTGGTACTGTTACACGATTTTCCTGAATTTTTGTGCGATTTTCATTACGGATTTTGTGACGTTATACCACCGAATTGTATCCAGATGCGCAATTTGATATTGTCGGCTTTTCCACGCAGCATGCGCCTGCCCGATCCTTTCACGCCAAATTTGAAAGTTGACGTTCTCAACGAGATCACCTATGCGCCACGCATTGTCACAAATTTTGCCAACTTAATCACACCTGCCAAGTTCAAAACTGATCTGGATTCGTACCTGCAAGCGCGTGCTCCAGTGACTTTCCTGTCTGAACTAAGAAGCAACTTACAAGTTTCTAATGAACCTGGTATGCGATACAACATCCCACTGATGAATGCCTTGGTGATGTACGTTGGAACTCAAGCCATCACATACATCCGAAGCAAAAGCTTAACACCTAACATGTCGACTATTGCTCACAGTGCTCACATGGATATCTTCCAAAATTTAGCTGTGGATTTGGACACGGAAGGAAGATATTTGTTTTTGAACGCTGTGGCAAACGAACTGAGATACCCTAACAGTCATACTCACTACTTCTCCTGCACGTTGTTGTATTTGTTTGCCGAAGCCAACTCCGAAGCCATTCAAGAACAAATAACGCGTGTGTTATTAGAGAGGCTAATTGTCAATCGGCCACATCCTTGGGGTCTGCTAATCACCTTCATCGAATTGATCAAAAATCCCAGCTATAAATTTTGGAACCACGAATTTGTGCACTGCGCCCCAGAAATAGAAAAGTAAGTTTTTTTTCTTTTGGTTTTGTTAATTTATACGTTTCACCTCTATTCTAACTATAGTGAAAAGGGGGTCTGCATGGAGATAACTCGAATGAATCAAATTTGATTTGCTCAAACTCTTTGCTTTAGTAACATAAAGAAAAGTAAAACAGATTCAAAGATCCCAAGAATTACAAAATTTAAATCAGGATTTTATGCACAGGATTCATAAAATAGATTATATCAAAATTAAAGCAGATAAAATTCTGCATAAAAGTGGAAAAAAATGTTGTTGGGCCTAATGAAGCTACAAAGTTGTTGTATGCAAATAATAATCGAGTCTAGTTTCACTTCCCTGTAGAGACCATTTTTGCGTCAGATGGTCAAGAAAGAATACCTGGCGGCCAAAACTGGGTCAAAAGTCGGGGCTGTATGAAGAGCTATAGCTCGAAAACTATTAGAACAATAATATTTTTGTACTTTTATGCAGAATTTTATCTACTTTAATTTTGATATAATTTATTTTGAGCATAAAAGAAACGGCAAATTTAAGATTTTGCAATTTTTTTTATCGGTGTTAAATCAAGGATTTAAGCAAAAAAATTCATTTCTTAGTTATTTTCATGCAAAAGTAACTAAAGGCCTGTTTACACAGTTCAAGTTGACAAGTCGATTAAGTTAAAATTTAACTTAAATGAACTTATCAACTTGAACCGTCAAAACGGGCCTTAATGACTGGACCAATTGTATAACTTTGTATTTCAAATTAATTAGCTAATAATTTTCAAAATGTTGCTTAGCTTGGTGTGGTTCACAATTATTATTTAATAATTTTTTTTTCAATCTTATTTTCTTTCCTGTTATATTTCCGTTGTTTATTCCTCTATGAATTTTAGCATGGGAAATCATCGAATAGTGTAAAACTTGGAGTTTTTGTAATTTGCTAGAAAATATTCTACACTCACATTTAATTTATTACATTACTACCAAAAATAACTATTAGCTACCCATTTTTCAAACCACTGACTGGAGTAGCTGTTGTGCAGAAGCCTAGGAACTGCAATCGTCCAAGTTCCAGTTTTTCTCTATGTTGATTCTTCCTCTTTCCTTTCTGAAAATTTTCAATTGCAGCCAAGCCGAGTAATTTTACAAATTAGTGGTGGAAGAGTAACTTTTCATTTATTCTATTTATTTCTTGATTTTGAAATTTATTTAGCTATTAGATTTTCGTAGAAGAAAAATGTAATGTAGTTAAATTTTAGTGTATGTTTATTGGAAATTTTATAATTTGTTCTGTAGGTTTGTTTCAAAAGAAAACATATTTTCCTGCTGGGAAGCTGCCGATAACGACAAAACCCTTTGTAGTTTATGTGATCATGAGTGTGGGATAGGTGACAGGTAGTGATTGCATTTTATTCTAACACTATTGCATTTTGTTTAATTTTGAATAATTATTAAGTACTTAATTGTGGGTAAGCTAAACTGTTATTATTGTTTCAGATTGTTTGAATCTGTGGCCCGTTCTTGCATGGTACAAAAAACGCCAATACAGGCGGTTCAAGAAGGTGATGTTCCAGAGTGATACAGTTTTAGTGATTATTGTACATAAAAGTTAATGTTGATACTTGAAAATAAATTGATGATATATTATATTTAATTGGTTTCACATTTTTTTAGCAATTTTGTGTTGCTGTAATGATGAGCTTATTTGGAATTTTCATAAATTTTATTTAGTATTAAAGTATAAGATTTAGTGTTTGTATAGAATAGTTTATTATTAACATTGTAAAATATTGAACATGAGTATTTTTAAGAAAATTTTCAAGTATTTGTAATTAATATGAAATATGTGTAATAAAATGATAAAACCGTTTAATTGTTTAGTTTTAGTAGGAAACTGTCAAAAGCCGCATTTCTGAATTTGATAAGATTTATATGTGGCAGTTGGTGAGGTTTCTACATTTTGAAAGGAATTTGAGTTTTATAAACCAGGGGTTTGAAACTTTTTTTGTAATTTTTAAGCTAATTTTAATTATTATAAAATCATTTATTATATTTCTATGACGAAATGATCTATAAAATGTTCAGATGTTACTTAATTTTTTTCCAAATACTCTGCTTTTAAATAAGAAATAAGCCTATTTACTGGTATTCATGTATTTAAAATAATTAAAATTTATTACTTTTATTACTAGATCCAAATACAGTAAAAACCATCGTATCTGAAAATTCTTAGAATTTATCGCATCAACTGAAAGATGTTTGCAAAATCAACGTGTAGACAGACTTCCGTTTCATGTTGTGGTATTTATATTTCAACCAACCATTTGTCCGAACAGAAATAAGTGACGTTCATTTCGGATACGAGGGCTTTTACTGTAAATGTTCAAAATAACCACCCTCACTTTTAATTCATATTTTATATTCATAAATTCGTGTACGCCACTGATCTTATCTGTTAGCTGCCTACCACTGAATGGATTAACGAGATCTCGCTATTGTGAGCCATGATCGCCATGGTTTTTGACTTATACCATTGAGTATATGAATTTATCAAGAGGCGCAGCTGTATATGTTTTAATGCAATATAAAAGTGTCGTGACAACTAGATGGCGCTACCTAATGATTTCAATTATGGATCGCGAGATTTCTCACGATCCACAATGGTATCAATCTGTTAGCAAGGTGCAGAGAGCGTACCTCGCGGAGCGTGTTTATTATAATCGGCGGATCTGGTAATACGTGCTCATAATGCTAAGTGCGCAAATTCAAAAAGGTGTGGGAGCATAAGTTTTTTGTTCAGTTGCGTACGTTACAGGATAATGTTTCATATAAATTAATAAAAGATACTAATTACGAAAACTTTAGAAAGGACTTTTTGAAACAAGATGACGATCCCAATCTTATTAATAAAAACGAAATGCTAATTTTATTTCCCCGAACATTTTAAACATATTAAAAAATATTGCTAAACAAATTAAATGTGATATTAAGAATTTTCTATTGACAAAAATAAACTTTTTTTTACAATGCAGTATAGAACTACGATACATAATGAAAAATTTGTCGGCATAATTATCAAAATGAAATTGTTTAGGAATTGTCAGTGCCGGATTTAGCTAGTCTAGCGCCCCAGGCTAATAACTTTAGGCGCCTATCATATTTACTCAGATTAAACTACAATAAATTATATCACTCACGGTCGTATTCGTACACTCCTATGTTAACAATGTAAATTCAAGCTTTTGAAGACCTTTTTTGATACACAAAAATTACTTTTACAGCAAAACTTATTAGACACTTTTTGTCGCCAATTTCATCCTCTTAATTTTTGTTTCTATTCATTTTTTCGATTTGTCGCACCGTTTCCGTTTTGCAGTGACTTAAAAAAGACTCGGTAAAATTCAAAAAATATTTTTTGAATATCTGTACTCAGAGGCGGAACTACCAGGGTGCGGTGGGTACGATGCACGCGGGTCCCCTGCTAAAAGGGCCCCCAGTTTCAATCTTAAAAAAGTTCTCAAAAGTAGGAGGTGCACAACTAGATGCTATTTGAAGTCTGGGGGGAGGTATAGAATAGCCCCAGGTCACCGTGATTGCCATGCTATTAAACTTGTGACTTCCATACCAGGAATTTTACTATAGTATTCTGTGGGGTGTTCCAGACCCCCCGGTGAGAGATATAAAATGTTGTATAAATATACACTAAAACATTTTGTTTGTATACAAATGATATGTAGATGTATTTGTTCTAAGAGAATATAAAGTTTTCATAGGAAGGTAAATCACACAACGTATACACACACACACCTTTAGGTTTTCAAACCGGGGGGTGTGGGGGTATGGAATACCCCCCAGTGCACCAGCAATTATAGTTAAAGGATTTTCCGTTCCAAGAATTTAACTTTCTAAAAGATCTTACAATTACAATGTTCTGAGGGGTGTTCCACACCCCCAGACCCCCGGTGCGAATTTTTACGGTACATGATGAGTGAATATGATGTATGAATTGTATACAAATAACGTATAAATATATTTCTTCTGACAGAGTGAAAAATTTTTATAACAAAAATAAATCACAAAACGTATACACACACTTTTGCGCTTTCTGTGCTGGTGCACTGAATGGTATTCCATACCCCCATTTATATTTGTTGAAAAAAATAATAAACCCTCCCACGTTTTTATTCTGTTTTTTTTATTTATTTTGTTTGTTGTGTTACTTTTCTCTCCCGAAATTCTTTGGAATGATAATCTCGTTAATCTCTTTATGCGCACCAGGGATAGACTATTAAAATTATGAAGTTATTGCAATCTAATACAGCATTGAAATCTAAAATCAAGGGCGGATCTAGGAAGGGGGAATAAATATATTATGTATTTTAATAAGAATATTTTCTTTTAATATTTTTAAAATTTCAACAAAACAAGACGTAGTCAATTTCGTTGCTTTTTTAAAGCTCATGAGTGGGGATTGATTCCCTGTTATATCTGCCTTTGCCAGGCAGTCTTAGAAAATTAAAAAAAGAAATAAAAAAATTAATCTATGGTATTCTAAAAATTTTCTAAATTTCCCAAGATTTCCTTGGGAAGAAAATAGCATTTTTAAGTTTTACTAAGATTTTTTAGAGTTTCCCTAAAATTTGCTTGGATTTCTTTTCACTTTTGTATATCACGATTTTATTTCCTTCGGTTTTCCAATTACTACAAACTAAGAGGAAATCGACGGAAAAATTGTGTGTACTAGTGAATGGAAATCTGTAAAAATTCTGAAAAATTCCAAGACATCTCAAGAAACAGATTCTTAGAAAATTTGTAAAAATATAGAGAATCTCAAGAAATCCATAGAAATTTCAAGAAAATCTTAGGAAACTCGAGAAAATTTTAAAGCCAATAAAATCTCAGAAAATGGAAAAAGCAAAAAAGGTAGTCTATAATATTTTAGATTTCCTCAAATTTCCCTATACTTTTGCATATGACAATTATTTTCTCTATCATTTTTCCACTTATGAGGGGTTGTCCTTTAATCACGTGAGGTTCTAACAGGGGGAGGGGGTTAGAATAACATCATGATTGATCACGATGGGGAGGAGGAATGCTGTGAAAATCACGTGTATATTTTCTTGTTACCCCGTGAAATCCCGAGCGAGCAAATTTATGCCTAAAAAGCAACATAACAACAATATTTAGCTCTCAACTGGCTTCCGGCACTGGACCTTGTGATGCCACTTGTCGTCCCGCTGCCCGCGACTTTCTGTCTCTCTACTTGAAGAAATTAAAAAAAAAAAAATACACGTGATGTTGGGTAGGGGTAGCCTAAAACCTCACGACGTATCACCAAAGGGGGGGGGGTAAAAAAATGGCATAAAAAATCTCACGTGATTAAAGGACGGCCCCTTAGTAATAAATGAGCGTGAAATTTTAAGAAATCCCAGAAAATTTTAGAAAATCTTAGCAAAAATATCCAAAACATCTTGTGAAGCGGGGGAATCACAGAAAATTCTAGAATATTTTAGGAATTTTAAACATTCTGAGAAAATTGAAAAATAAAAAACTCATCTATATATATTTTTTTATATTTAATAAAATTAAATAGGGGGGTTGGGTAGTTACTCGTCTCTATATCCGCTCTTGTTTGGAAGGAATACTTTGGAAATCACTGGAATTGCATGGAAATCGTCATGTATACAATTTTTTTTGTCTTTTATAAAAGCAGGGCCCCCGTTAACAACTATATTTTTGTTTTATATATAATTTTGTTCATATATATTTTCCCATTTTGTAGCACCGATTCTAAGATACAGATGAAAATATTTTTTGTATTTAACAGAGCCTTTTTTAAGTTCCTATGAAACGGAAACGGTGCGACGAAACGGAAAAATGCATATAAACAAAAATTAAAGGGATTTCATTTCCAACAAAAAGTGTCTAATAAGTTTTGCTGTAAAAGTAATTTTTATGTGTCAAAAAAGATCTTCAAAAGGTAGAATTTACATTATTAACATAGGAGTACACGAATATGACTAAAAAAAATCTGATGTGACAACACATAACTTTCCCATTTATTACTAAATTAATAATAATAATAATAATTCAAATTTAAATTTAAAAAAAAATAATTAAAATTTAATAAATAAAAAAATAACGTATGGATTTCAACCAAAACCTAATCAGCTCTCGAGATTGCTGTTACACACCAATATATGAAATTTGAATAAAATCGGTTTACGCGTTTTGAAAAAATCGTGGACCAAAAAATCGCGCACACACACACGCACACACATCCGGACATCATTACAAAATTTGTCTCAAACGATTTGTACGGACTTATAGACTATGGAAAAAATGCTAGTTCAAAAATTTTTTTTACTTGATCACAATACTTACTTTCCTTTACTACGTAAATGGGAAAGTAATAATTATGTTTGTCGTTATTTTTTTTGATTAATAATATAAGTTTTTAGAAATTTAATACAACATCGAGCAAGTGCAATTCACAGCTTAATTTGTAATATTAAAATCTTCAATAATATAATAAAGATAATTTCATAATTTACTTGTGTCGGAATCTTATTTAAAATTGATGTTTTTATTTTTATAGGGTTTTATTTATGTAGGTACATTAAATTTCATAAATTGCAAAAGTTTTTCTAAATTTAATGAGTAATTTATATTTAAAAGAAATACTATAAACGTCTACTATTTAAAATGCGCACGTAATCAAAACGATTTAATTTAATTAGGAATGCACTCTCCGAGTTTGTTATCTTATCATAGTTGCTAGTGTTGTCCGCTGCTTTTAAAAGCACTAGTTGTCGATACGATTAGTTTATGGACATGGGACGGCAGGGGAGTAAAGATAAAAAAGAACAGATTGTTGTTTGAGTGAGAGGGATATACTATTTGCAATTCCTCCATATGCTTGCATCTCTTTATGAACTCATATACTCAATATATATACGGGAATGTTAAGGCGCCACTATTGTAGCATTTAATGCAGTGTCTTGAATTAGTTAAGTTTCTTCTGTCAATAATAAATATTTTTAAATGATTCAAAAAAAATTAATTAGGTAAATCATTAAACTATTTCGGTAAAAGCTTAAAATTTTAAAAATAAATCGACTTTTTAAGTAATAACCTCTTGAAATATAGCTAACTTTCAGCGCTTTTGTATTAAAATCTATATTAGATATAAAAAAATAAATTCTTTACCGAAATAGAATAAACCTTTATCTGCAGATTAAAAAAAAATTGAAAATTTTTTGTTCATTAATCGAGCTATAAATTTCACGATAAAATGTACCGTTTTATGATTTTTTTCCATGCAATTGCATATATTGCAGGGGTAATGCAAGTTTTATTTCAAATGTGTAATCGTTCAGACCAGTTTGAAAACGTAAACATAGTATCGAGTTACCGACGTACTGATTACATTTATAATAATAACTTTTAGCTATCTTACAAAAACTCAAGAACATGATTTATTTATATTTATATAAATTAGAATGTTTCTTCGTAAAGATATTAACCATAAAAAAAAACAAAAAAAACCTTTTTACCAATTTTTATTTTTTATTAAATTTTTAAAAATTTATAAACTTTTAATTTAATTTAAAATTAAAAATTTTAAAAAATTATCCCATAGATTTTTTGTGTTTATCTTAAACCTCGTATCTTACGAGGACTGAAGAGGCGGAGATAGTACTTTTGGGCAATTATACAGGGTGTCCCGTGACCGTGGAGAACCTTCGAAGTGTTGATAAAGGACACTTTTCTAAGACAAATTTTTAACCTTCAAGCAGGCGCGTGTTCATTTAGAACAGCAGCGGTCGCGCGCGTAACCTTAAAGACCTATTGTAAATTTTAGGGATTCAATGCACCAAATAATTAAACAATCATTTCGACACCCCCAACGAAGAAGGACGTAACTCGAATTACTAGTAATTTGAGTTATGACTACTGCTGTAATTCAGAGAAAAAAATCTTTGATTTGGTAAAAAAAACGTTACCTTACGACCAATAATTCCAGAAATAATCAGCGAAGAAAAGTTGTATCTCCTATGCATGTATGTACATTTCAAAACTTTTAAATTGCTCTCCTGCAAAATAGATAAAAATGAGTTATGTCCTTCTTCGTTGGGAGTGTCGATTTATTATTTATAATTATAACAATTATTTTTCGGTTAAGAAACGAATTTAGTTATAAAGCATTACTTAAATCTTATTAATTACAATTAAAATGATAATTTAAAAAAAACACATTTTTTTGGATTAGGTCGCAACTTGGCAACATAAATCTTACTTATACATAAAATCAAAATTATAAAAATAAAAAAAACTGACACTAATAAAATATTCAATAATATTGAAGTAATCCATTGACAACCGATGGTCTACAACCCTACAACCCAACCCAAGTCGGTGGGCAAGATATTTCAAAAAGTAGTGCACCAATCCTTTCCAAATTTGGTGTACTTGTTTTAGATATCAAAATCTTGTCCTTAACGGAGAGATTTTTTATTTTAATGTGTATTTTGTATTTTATGGCTTTAATGGGTGAAAAACATTGCATTTATTGTTTAAGAAAATCGATATTTTAACTTTGAACATCTGCCATTTTGTCAAAATTCAATTTTTAGGAAAATTGCTCCGTTAAGGACTAGATAAACTTATGTGTTTACTAGGTCTTTTTGAATTTTTGATTTTGAATAAACTGATTCCGCATAGAATTGCCCACCGCAAAATGCTTTTTAATAATAGGGTCGTGGAACATTGGCTGTAAATAAGTTATTTCTTAATATTTTTGTACAAAAAAAATTATGTTGTATTTCTAAAGGGTCGTTTTTAATCTAAAAAATGGTTGTGCAATAATATATATACACACTTTTCCAAAAAAAATAACAAAAAGTCGGATTTTCTTGACCTTCTAAGTGCGCATAACCCTTTAAAGCAATTTTTTGAATTTCTGATTTCAAACGACCATAGCTCCGATACTATTGCTTTTTCAGGTTTAATGAATTAGAATTTTTTTAAAGATCATTCGCTTATCTACAAATTAGGTTATAAGCTCTTATCGTCTAGAATTAACGGATTTCGAGTTATAAATTAAATGAAATAAAAAAATGTTAAAGAAATTCAGGTTTTATTTTTTTTACTTTTCTTGCAAACTCCGTATCTCTTAAACGAAACGTTTTAGAAAAAACTAACGGCTTAACCCAAATAGAGAATTTTACGAGCTATAACTTTGGTCAAATACATTTTTTTGGGAAACCAACCGTTTTCACAGAAATTCTGAAAATAATAAACAAGGTGTAGGTAACAAAAAATAAATTTACAAAATTGCTAAAAATTTCAATTTGATTTAAGTAGGTACCTATAGTATCGTTTGAGCAACATTGTTATAAAGCACATTAGTTTATCGTTAATTATTTTGTTAATTTATGAGGGAGGCTAATTTGAAAATTTATGAAAATAAATTTTATAAATTTAATTTTTTTTACCTACACCTTGTTCATTATTTTCAAAATTTTTGTGAAAAGGGCTGGTTACCCAAAACAATTTATTTGGCCAAAGATGTAGCCCGTAAAATTCCCTATCCGGTTTAAGCCTCTAGTTTTTTTCTAACACGTTTCGTTTAAGAGATACGGAGTTCGCAAGAATAGTAAAAATAATAAAAACCTGAATTTAAAAAAAATTTTTTACTTAATTTAATTTATAACTCGAAATACATTGATTCTAGACGATAAGAGATTATAACTTAATTTGTAGATAAGCGAATGATCTTTAAAAAAGTTCTAATCCGTTAAGCCTACAAATCAATAATATCGGAGCTATGGTCGTTTGAAATCAGAAATTCAAAAATTTGCTTTAAAGGGAGGTACCCCCCAAGGGTTTGTACTTGGATAAAAATTTTATTTGAAAATTTGTCTTAGAAAAGTGTCCTTTATCACCACCTCGAAGGTTCTCCACGGTCACGGGAACACTCTGTATTTATAACAAGAACTTCTGAACTAAACACGATTTATGTTGGTTTATTTATAATATTTGAAGGTCTTTTCTAAACCAATTTTTGTAACACTTGCTCTAAAAAGCTTCAAATACTTAAACTTGTTTATAATACCTTATGTTATGACCAATTACCCACTCCCGCTATGAAAATAGGGCCCCTCTAAGCAATAACATTTTGGGGCCAATTTAGTTCTTCCGAATTAATTCAAAAAACTCAAATATTGTGCTTCACAAACTTTACGTAGAGTGCCCAGTCAAGTTTCCATCAAAATTTTTTAGGTGCTTATTTCAATAATGTATTTTTTTGAGTATATTTCTAAATTTTATCCGTCCCTGCCTAACCCAAATATATTAGGCCCAATCTGTGCCCACCTATTTCAAAAATCCTGGTACTGTAACTGCATTAGCTAGTGCAATAGCTTTATACCTATTGCATATTGCATATACATATTGCTGGCTTTTTTCTTAAGTAATGCTCTTCCAGTGCAGGATTTACGTATAAGCTAATCAAGCTATAGCTTAGGGTCTCCACTTTCTTGATGCCCCAAAAAATTGTCCGAGTGCCAAAAATCAAATTTGGCACTGACATATAATATTTGGACTTATAAAGAGCCCCATATCTAAAAACTTAGGGCTTTATCAAGTCTAAATCCGGCACTGTGCTCTTCTTATAATAATTTTAATTTTTCTTGCAGTTAAAGGTTTTATATACTTTTTGGTGAAATTTGTCGACTCTGAAGAAGAAGTACCTATTAAGCTTGTAACTTTAACATGGCATAGTTAAGAAAGGGGTTGTTAATCCCTTAAGTGTTAATTTAGAGAAAAATCCAAAAATACGTAACCTACAGTCTTTTCTCTCCTACAACTTATTATACAATATCTTTTTCGAAAAAATTTGATGACGTTAAGGGTGCTATGCAGGTTTAAAACTGTTTGATAGATGGTCTACCCCCAAAAATATTAAGTGATCGCTGCGAAAAAATTAGTATTGTGATATTAGTTATATAAATAAAGTATTTTGGCATATGTTTCATTCAAATCAAAAAACTCTTTCTATATGAAAATTTAAAATTTTGATATTTTACCTTATTTTTGAAGGGCGATTATACTCCCTAAACCCGTGTCTCAGCAGCTAAAAAAATGAAGGACCTCTTATTAAATAAGAGGTCCAAAAAAATCCAAAAATATCTAAAAAAAATTATTCAAATCGGTGAGGGACACTTTTACTTGTCAGTTAACCATTTGAATTTGGGTTAACTCATGATTTGACTCGTGAAAAACTGGGCCTAAACGTACTTTTTCTCGTAATTTTTAAAAGAACGTAAAAAAGAACCATCAGCCAGCTCCTATTTTATAATATGCATGATAGATAATGAGTCGAGTTTATACAAATAATATCTAATCATGAAACTGATATTTTGTTTATGAACTTAGGTGAGATAAGGAACAAATCTCTATCCACAAGAAAGTTCTGCTAGTACACGTCAGTATAATTGTACAACACGTCATCAATTACCTTTATATACGTCTATCTTTTCTTGAACTTTGCCGCTTTCACCAACAATATTTTACAAAACAGCAATAGTAGCGCCTTAAATCCGTGATTTCAGACTCTTATGTTATCTATTGATTTTTTTTATTTCAGTCAAAGACTACAAGATCATTAAGCATCATACGGTAGCGCTCTGAGAGAAATTTCAGCATCAGCGACAAAATTTTAATTTCGCTAAATTTAAATCATCTATTTTTTCCATAAATTTTATTTTCCGGTGTCCGCTTACCTTTAAATTACAAATTTGGAATAAAAATTATTTAATTCTGTGATGACGCCACCTATTTTTTGATTGAGTCAACTGAACGAACTAAACATAACCTCATTCACTTTGACGTTTTCACGTGT
Organism: Cantharis nigra; assembly: GCA_958510845.1. Classification (NCBI taxonomy): domain Eukaryota; kingdom Metazoa; phylum Arthropoda; class Insecta; order Coleoptera; family Cantharidae; genus Cantharis; species Cantharis nigra. The sequence goes on from OY294029.1 coordinate 18,604,076, forward strand.
GCAAATCGCAATTTGTGTCTATTAAAAATGGCAAAAAGTTTGAGAAGCAAGTGGAGGCGCAAATGCAGGGCGGTGAAACGTGAACGTTACGACAAAAAAGAATTGGAACGCTTGAAAAAAACCTTGACGAACGATCCAGCTCACAAACCAGAAGATGCTGTCGCGAAAGCCGTAGAAGACGATGTAATCCTGTTTGTGGACAAAAGGGACATCGTGGGTAAGAAAAATGAGAAACCCCAAATTGTGGTGCCAGCTGAAGTGGAAGAAGACGAAAATGAAGACTGCGATATGGAAGTTGTGTTGGGTGATAAAGTAGCCGATAAAGACTCCACGAAAGACAAGAATGGTGGTTATCCTATCTGGTACAGTCAAAGGAGAATCAAAGCAGCAAAAAGAACCGCTAAACTCAGGGCTGGTAAAATAAAAAAGAAAACGAGACGATAAAGTATGAATTTAATTTTGTTTTTTTTTGTAAAATTATTTAAGTCAATATAACTTCGTTTCGCATTTAGTTTTTTATTCCTGCTTTTATACACCACAGTCATTCTATTTATCGTTTAAAAATTAAAAAGAAAAAAGTCAGATGTGGCCAAGCCGATAACTTGATGATAAACTTTTCAAAAACTAAAAATCAAAAGAAATAGGATATTTACACGATTATTGATTAATACTTTTTTATTATTATTATGGAGCAGAATATAATAAAAAATAAAGTAAAAAAATAGGAAATGGGGAAATACAATTTAGTCTTATCTTTAAGATATTTTTTGTATGAGATGGGTAAAGTAGTTTCCGCAGAAAAAACAATACAATCTCAAAAATTTTTATTTATTAACCATAAATGCAACATTTTATATAAACTTTGTTACTTTTTATATCGCTAAATAGGATAGAAGCTCCTCGTTTAACGAGGTTAAAATTTTACATAAATTTACACTTAAAAATAATAACACCGCATAAGGATGTAATTAATAATCCAATTTACTATTTATTTACAATAAAAAAAATCACAAAATAATTTTGTCCCATTGCGAATTTTTGGTGGTGGTTCCAGTTTCAATAATTGGAATACCTAGTAATCTGTAGTATTTTTAAATTTGGTAATCGTTATAACATGGAGATAACGCACAAGCTGGATCGAAGAGTTTGGCTTGGTAGGAAGTCATATCGACACCGCCCTGATGACCAGGAATTAAACTTCCTTGGCCCAGCGTCATATTTCCCAGCAGGAGCTCCCTGAAAACAGAAATTAAACTTATTTAAAGTGTAACATAATTGGCAATTTTAACGCCAGATCAAAAGAGGTCACAAAACCAGTTTTTCGATCTTTGCCTATTGTTTCTAGTTCCCGCGCGGCCAGGAAAAATTAATTAAAATTTTTTTAAAGTCAATGTCGTAAAGTGAGGGTGTTATGGCTATCCAGAAGTTGTAGAACTTGAAAGTATTCGACTTCTAGAGGTTAGCGACACCTCTCGAGTTGTATTTGGTTGCATTTAATTCAATAATCGTAGAAATGTTAAAACGGAGCGTGGAGAAGCATGCACATGCTAATATAAGCACGTTTCTGGGGATTGGGTTCATTTTTGTAGACTAAATTCAAGAATTAACAGCATTTTCAGTTGTTTAGATTTTATGTTACACAGTGAAAAATATCCACAAAGATCTGCGATATTATTCTAGTTTCTCTTAATAAAACATTTGTGAACTCAAAATTTTGAAAAGTTAATTAAAAAAATTGAAATAAAGAAAAAGTGGATTAAACTAAACAACAATAACAGTAAAAATATTTCGGAATTGTAAAAACTATTTGGGATTAGGGCCGTAATAATATTATAATATACAGGTAAATTTCTTTAATCCTCAGGCTCGAAACATTTTTGCAAAAAACAGACAAATACATAATATATAAAAATGAAAGTTTGTTTGTTCGTCTTTTAGTAACCCATAGATTCTTTGACCGATTTCAACCAAGCTTGGCACACTTACTCAGTAGGACTTGGAGAAGGTTTTTGTGCAGGAATATCTTCAAAATTGTGAGATAAAAAAATTTAATTTTTAGTGAGACCCCGTGCGAAGCCGGGTATCCAGCTAGTATAAAATAAAAATTAGGCAATTTTTACCTATTCCCTCCACCTTCATAAACAAAAATGAAGAGAATACAATTTTCAACAAATAATGTCTAATTAATTTTGCTGTAAAAGCGATTTTTATATGAGAAAACATATCTTGAAAAAGTATATTTTACATTGCTAGCATAGGACTGTATACTTAATTTGTGAGCCACTGTATGTACTATATTATACTATTTTTCACAAATGATAAATTACATTGGTCAATAAGTAAATTTGAGATTTTGAATTTACAATAACTCAAGAATGGCGATCGAAAAACTGAGCAAAAAATTTACCCTTTTTGGATATACTTAGCCCCCCCCTCCCCTAGCGATTTGTCGTAGGACAGAGTTCCTATTTGTCTGGGAATTTCTCATTTTTAGTGTTAAGTCAGGAAAATTAAATTTTTAATCATGGAAAGCAATTTAATTTAAAAAAGTTTTTAATTTTAAAATAAATTTGTTTTTAAATTTTAAAATTAAATTAAATTTTCAAATTTTAAAAAACGTATGGATTTTACTTTAATATACCTTTTATCTACAGATCTACAGATCAGGAAAAACCTAGAAAAGTCAAAGAATTTGAATTGGAAAATTTAGTGGGAAAGCCATATGCAAAATTTCAGATCTATAGCGCGCAATATTGAGGTGCATTTCGCCAGCCCCCTTCCCATTTCGAATTTTGAATCCAAAATAGTTTAAATCGTTTGTACCTGTTTGTACTTTTTTATTTTAGTTTGTACCCATTTTGTTTCTCAGATATTTCTAAATATTTAAAATAGGCATTTTGCCAGCTCCCCCTCCCCCATTTTGAATTTTAGATCCAAAATGGTTTAAAAATGATGAAATGCCAATTTTAGTTATTTAGAAATATCTAAGTAACGATTTAAACTATTTTGCTAATTGCACCTCAATATTGCGTGTCAAAACAAAGTAGTAGGTGCTTTACTCAAAAAAGACCACTGTACTCCCAATTGTGAAAAATACTAATATTTTTAATAATATCAAGAATTCTTGTTTCGAAAAATTTTAAAAGTTAACAAAATTTGAAAGTTTTACGATACGTGACGTCACAATTTTAGAAATACTTCTATCGGCATTCAGGTCTGAATCCTCTCAAACTTAAAGGATTCCAAGGTGACAGTACAAAGGGGGCTTGAGCACACAATTTTTCACAGAAAAATTGTCTGTTCTTTCCGCTTCTTTTGTTTTGTGCAAAATTGTGTAGTCTAACAACTCCCTCTCTGGGCACGCCACTGGGATCATCAGTTCAACTTTCTTGACCAGCGGTCGCTATGCTTTTTCCTTTTAAACCTTGTGAAGACCTGAACTCACACTTCCGAAGTCTGAATACATACTATTCGACATTGAACATACTTTAATTTTCTGAAGGGGGTGTTCCATAGTGGTTCACGATTTTTTCCATGAAATTCATTTCCTCAGATTCGCATTGACGTAGGAAAGTAAAGAATGAAAAGTCATAGCAGGGACTTGTCGAATCGACTTCTTTAGAGAACTATTTTGTTATCCGCAATATACCAATGATTTTTGTTTAGCTTATTTGATTTGTAATTTGTACCAAACTTTGCTACGTTTCGTAGCCAAAAACATCTAAAAAATTTAGGTGGGCACTTAAATCAGCAGGGTGGGCCATGCCCACCCTGGCCAATGCCGTTACTGGTTCTGTTACTGGGCCATTTAGATAAAAATTTATACTGCTGAAAAACCATTTCATACAAAAAAATTTTAATTTTCGCTTAATGATAAATTGATTAGCAAAAATTAAAAAATAATTCAAAGCAACAAAAAAGAATTTTTTCTACGAAATTCACTCAAGTCCACATTTTTCCTTCCATTAATTTTCAAACCTACAAGCGCATGCGCAGTTTGTCTGGAATCATGGGTGATTTCGTCTCTCGTCTAGCGTCTAGCAAACTTACTATAGTTTTGCCAACTGCCGATGAATGTTTGGGCACGTCCCTGAGTCATAGAAATTGGGATAATATTATAATCTGAAAGAAATTTATCATTCATCGTATCTGCATTTCTGATTTAATTTTTAACAAAGTACTAGGTACTCATTGTTGTAAAGGCTTCAAATGAAAATTTATAAAATATTTTAGTCCACTATTTAAAACCACAGATTAGTTTAAATTTAATATAGTTTAAACTGATCACCAGTATGATGTAAATCCTACATTGGGCAATTAAGAAGCGGGAGATTGCAGTTCATATCCTGGTGACATCAGATACACTGCTGTGATCTAAAGCCCAATATCAATTTGTAAGGTATGGGGACCCCAACAGAAAACTTTATAAATTATTCAGGAACAGTCAAATATCTAATTTTTGGAGGGAGGGGGGGAGCATTTCCAAAATATATCCGAAATATTGAAAAATATATTATATATTTAGTAAAGACATTGGTTTAAAGACGTTGGTTTAGAGTCGATCAATCCCTAATATAAGCTTCTCAACTCGTCTGCAAAATCTAGAAATTTTAGAGAATTTAAGATTTCTCAAATTTTCTCAGGGAAAAGTCGGGGACAAGTCAGAGAAATTTAATTTTCAGTCAGGGAAAACAAATTAATTTATAACAATCTTTTTAAATTTTAAAATGAAATTATTTTAATCAAAAATAAAATTTTAAAAAATTAATTGGAAAGTTAATTTTTTTTTTAATTTTAAAATTATGAATTTTTTTAACTTTTTATCTTCCGATTTAATAGAATGTCAGAAAAAATTTTTATTCTTTCTCATGGAAAACCTGGAAAAGTCAGCGAATTTTATTTATAAAATGCAGTGAGAACCTTTAAGTTATTTTCTATAATTTGGCCTTTTCGGAACGACATATTCCATTAACATAATTATATTCTACCACATCGGCCAAAAACAGACTAAATCAGTGAGAACCCTTTAATAGTAAGTTATCTTGCTTTTGAAACTAGGAAATTTTTGTTTGCCAAATTTTTAAATAAATATAAAAGTTATTTTTTTATTATTTTTGTGGTAATACGCCTGTGGTGATCTGAAAAGTCTAGATTTTTGACTTCAGGGGTGTTTAGTTAGGAGGTAAACCTACTAGAAGTCTCCCAATGTACAAGGTGTGATTTTGGTTTTTTATTTATATCTCGAAAACAATTAAAGTTAGTTAAAATGCTATTCTTTAAAATCGAAGCTCATAAAATTTCCTACAAAAAAGATTTTACTTATTCTTGCCGTATATCTGTTTCAGTTTTTACGCTAGTAATTTTGCAAATTTTTAATAAGCTCAGAGGAGAATCTACCAAAACCATAATTAAAGCTAAAAATTTCAAAAATCTCTAATGGAATTAGTAGAAATTAATCAAATTAAGTAGATTTTATCAGCTTTAAAATGCATTTCAAGATTTTTTATCAAAAAACTGACTGAACCGGTGGGTCCAGTCAGGACCAGGATCCATTCTGTATTATTACAGATTATTATTTATTTGAAATAAAGTTTATTTTCCAACCAGAATTCAATCGTAAAATTCATAATCTGTTCAGGGGAGTAGAAACTATTTTTGTAGTGAAGGGTCAGTGATGTATAGCTAGGCGATTGTGTCAAATACAACTTTTTTGGGGGTTTGGGGTTATTTTTTAAGCAAATAAAAAAATAGAAAAACAAAAATAATAAGTATTAATTAACGACGACACTAATACCAGGTCTCAGATCTTGTTGGTCTGACCCCCTCAGTGGGGGTGAGCCCCCCCCCCCCGGTTTCTACGCCCTTAAATTTGTTGATATAAGAACCTATAGCCATGCAGAGTTTCCATGCAAATAGCACGCAAAATGAGCCTGCGATTTTAAAAATTTGCTGATGAGAGCGCCTCCGTGACCCGTCTTTCTAACTCAAAAATAAAAAAAATGTAAGTTAAAATTAATTTTCAAATCCCTTAGAAAATCGTACCCCACCATTACAGTACACGTTAGAGGGCCCGAAAAAAATCCGCTTGGGGCCCCATGACCACTAAAACCGGCCCTGTACTTGCTTTATAATTTTGACAATAATTTTTTAAGTTTTTGGCTGTTAATTGCCTGAAGATGTAATATATAATTACGAAACTATTTGCAAATTAGTAAATTTGTTTTATTGCAAAAAGAGTACCTATCCTATTTTGTTATTTTCTTTAATCTGTTGTTTGAAGAGAATGTTTTTATTAAAAATAATAAAAAATGAATAACATAAATGTGAAAATACAAAAATATGATTGCGAAAAATCCTAGAAGTTCTGCTAAAATTTTGAATCCAACAAATTATAAAAATTTTGAGTAAAAAAGTTTTATAATTCGTTTGTATTTGGAGAATGAGATGATTTTGTTATTAAATCTTGAGTTTGATTTTCTAATATTTAACATTGCCGACGGATGAAATTTATAGGTAACTGAAGAGTACCTTATGCTGGAAAGCTCAGTATTTCTTGTCAACTAGATTTTTTCCGAAAGTTTGAAAAATATAATAAAAAATTGGTTGAACATGAAATTAACTTACGGTCGTGGCTGCGGTGTGCGATCCCTTTGTCTTCTGTTTTTAAACCAGTTAGATACTTGCGTAAGGGTTAACCCGGTTCTCTTTGCTAACGCTCTTTTTTCGTCGGGGGTAGGATACCTGTTCCTGGCATAACACTCCTTTAAGGCGTTCCTACTCCTCTCTTTGAAACAGTACACCGTTTCCTCTCCATCCCAAATTGTCTTTGGCAGGGGATACTTTTTACGAAGCCTATATTTATCGACCGCCCCTTTAAAGAATACCATTTTTATTACTTATTCGTTTTATTCAATTGAATCACAACTTACCTAAGGGTCTTCCGCGTATCTTTTCCGCCTCCCTGTAATGAGCTTTAAACCAAAGCGTCTGCAAGTCGGAGTGCCAACGGGGATGAAAGGAATGGGACTCGAGGATCGCATACAGTTCGTGATAAGATCCTCTATGGAAGGCGACTACAGCACGAGCCCTTAACACGCTCTCGTTACCTCTCAGCAGTTCAGACGGAGGCAAAGACCACAAGAACGTCGCTAAACGATCCACGTCTCCTCTTTGCTGAAGCGACTCGCAAATACATTGGACCTGTAAACAACAACAAATTGTAATCGAAACCGGATGTTCAAGTTCTTATCGTATCATTAATTCATAGGGAATTTAGTAAATTTTTATCAATGAAAGCCTGAGCCAATTTATCAATGACTTCTAGTGGTATCGTCGTAGGTGTTACGTTGCACGACAAACTATTTAAAATTTTAGTGATCGAGTTACTTGTTCGTGACGTAACCAGGTTTTCTACTTTGAAATACAATAATTAATTTATTGAAGTTTTTCATTTTAGATAATTATCTTATTTACTTTTTTTATTTTTTTTATTTAATATTTTCAAAATATGTGAAAAGAAACGCCAAAGTGCAATTTAAACTTCAAGTGCGCGAGAGCGGCTCCCAGTAATTGTAGTAAAAACCACGAGAACTCGAGATGACTCGAGCACAAAGCATACATTGGTTCCGAATAAAATATGCTATTTTTTCTGAAAAAGTGATTATTTAATTAAAGTTAATTAATTTAGTCAATAGTTGATCGACACATTAAACTCTTTTTATATTGTTAAAAAAATTTTTTTGCGGCGCTAAAGTAGCGGGATTACGGGCTCTAAAGTTAAACTTGAGGGCCGCCTGCCATCGATAGTACATATAATGTTAGTTTAATTTACTAATTACTTTCATGTTTGAAGAATAACTTTTTGTGGTTTATGGCATATATTTAAATCACTGCATCGTAAAATAAAAAATTTTTAATTGAGAAACACACCGATTTTCCAGAAATTTGCCCATTTATCCGCTTTTGTAGTCCGAGAGAAGTAGAGCTCATTTTACATTAGCCCCCCCCCCCCCGACCTCGAAAACATAAATTAGAGATCAATTTTTTAAAAACTTTTTATAGTGGTTTGGATAATTTAATATGAATAGGTAAAAGCATATAAAGTCGGGTTTTAGAAATGTAATAATTATTCTACTAATTCCATACATGATTTATAAAAATTGGATATTCTATGCAATTTGGTGGTTTCTGTGGTGGGAGGGGAAATATTCAATACTCTCCGACCCCCCCCCCCCCTATTTCGTACTTCTGCAATATATTTGGTTTGAAAGGTATCAATTTTATGACATCAAATGCAGGAAATGCACTCTAACCATCGCTTTCTGAAATCGGGTGGGGGGGGGGGGGGGGTAACGTTTTTAAATCGTCACTTTTGCCGAATTTATGTGGGAGTTAACTAGGTTCTTATGATTGCTAAAAGGGTCGAAATTTAATAAAAGTTTAGTATTCTTGTGCCATCCGCTTACGACCTTTCGATCCAAGGATCCGCTTTAATGACCTACATGTATTTTTAAACCTTTCGAAGAAGAAAATTTCGAATCACTGGTTTAAGTACCTAGATTTGTGAAACGTGGTATTTAGTCAGCTGTTTTAAAGTAAGTGCCGTGATATCAAGTCATGTAACAGCAGCAGATCTATATAATTACCATAAAGGGGGGGCTGACAAAATAAAAGTTTAGTATAAGTAAGAAAAACAAAAAGTAGTAGTAATAATAAAAATACATTAAGATTTTGAATTTTTTTTTATTTAAAAATTGATTTAATTTGAGCTCTAAGGGGGAGCGATCGCTTCATCGTCTTCGACTGCATCCGCCACTGCGTAACAATTTATTGGAAAAAACAGTGGAGTTCCAAATTTTTTTATTTTAATGTATTTGAATATTTTAAAATTATTTCGTAAGTAAGCATGAGGCGTAGCGTGGATTTCTGGTACCCGGGGCAAACCTTAAATTTGCCGCCCCCAATTTTCACAAAAAAACGTTTTTCTTAAATTAATTTATTAACTGATATTAATTTATTATTAAAATCAATTTATTAAAATTAAAATAATTAAATTGCAACTTTATTCTACGTGACCTTTCATTACTAAAATAGAATAAAGAAATCCTAGTTGAGATATTGGTCATAAAAATCTACAAAGTAAATATATAAAATGCTAAATAAGTAAAATAGTGGTAGGACAACGGCTGCAGTCAGGATCGTCTTTAGAATCAATGAAATACGTAATAGCATGAAAAAATTATTAAATTCAAAAAAGCCTTACCGAATTGCATGTTTCGATCTTATTGCCAATCCTCTTATTTTTAACTATTTCGCGGCATCTATTGATCATCAGCTCTGTCCATTCCCTCCCGCTACGCTACTGCATGTAGCCAAATCCAAGCATTGGTTTTGATTTTCTTTTAACTGATTTCTGATTTTAACCGATTAATGAAGCTTATTGGAAACCAATTGAGGGGAGGAGGTAATTATCGTAAGTAACAATCCCAAGAATTTTATAATATTCAAAGGTTTTTCCCTGTTCTACCCACACGAGTCGGTGACCGAAAATTATCTAATATAAATATATTTCAATAATAAACTTATTAATAAAATTAATACTACGAAATATTTCATAAATACAAGGAAATTTTGTTCACTGATCCAATGAACCATCCAGGGTGCTGGCAACATCTATTAGGTATCAAATGCAAATAATCTTCTTTGTAAATGCACGAAATGATAACGTAAGCCGTTAAAAAGTTTTATTAAAAAACTTAAAGTAAAACAAAAAATTTTTATTGATAAATCAATTATTTTGCTCTTCCACTTTAGAACCGCAGTCTGGATCTGCACGTGAACTGAATATTATATTTTATTTTTAGTGAATTTGTTTTTGATTTATTCAAAGTAATAATTTATTTTCTCCCGTAAAAGTGAAATGACATCCTTAACGAATTATAAAGTGCGAAGGTGCTCGAAACTCCTTGGTAAGTCAGTCCGCTACAAGCGAAAATGAAAATAGAATAACCCAAACATAAGATCAAGAAAAAATTGTAAAGAAATTATGGAGAGAGTTACGAAAGCAAAAAGGAAGTTCATTAAAATCTTACATTGATTATTGGGGGGGGGGGGGGGGATTATGAGATTAAAGAAAAGATTGGCATAAAATATAAAATATGCTCGTATTTTAAATTAATTCTTGTAAATGTAGTAATTATTTAGAATTACCTACTTAACCTACGGGGGGAGGGGTTGAATCCCCAAAACCACCCCTTATGTACGGCCTTGAGTGAATTCAATTTATGCAGGGGTTTTCAAGGAAAATTACCTCGGTGGTTTGTCAGCTAGAATACAGTTCTTGCTCCACTCGGGCTCGAAACAGGGTTCTCTGCTTAGTAGTCGACGCACTTAAGCATATCTGTTCGTTTCTATTAGAACGTCGACAATAAATTCTTAAATTTATTATTTTTACAAATTTTTTAAACTTCCACTTGGAATTTTTTGTGATTCAGTTTTTAAATTTCCTCAAAAATATTTCTAGTTCAATTTTAAGTAAACATATTATTTCAATAAATTCAGTTTCAATTTTAAAATTTTAAGAGTTAAAATTTTGAATTTTTGGTTTCTAAATTTTGATTCAACTTTCGAATGCATTTGGTTTTTAAAAATTTATTGATGTAAGGTTGATTTCGACTATCCTACTTAGTTTTACTTCGTTTTAATTATTTATTTGATTACAATTTTATCATGCAAAATTTTCATAAGATTGTAACTCAACGATGTTTTGAATCCGATTTCAACTTCCGCTTGAATTTTACAATTTACATTTCTAGATTTTTTTGAAGATTTTGAGTTTTATTTAATTTTATTTATTCTATTATTAAAATTGCTGCTTCCTAATGAGAATGGAAATTTTATCAATCGAAAGTGATTTTTTTCACTACTGCTTGCGGTGTTTTTAAAAAAGAATCGCTTTAAATACTAAACCAAATCACTAGTTTTCGAAAATTTCCAAGTTTCTTTCAATTTTATTTTTTTCGAAATAAAATTATTTTTATTTTATTAAATATTTTAATTTAAAAAACTTGAATTCAGTTTAACTTTTCTTTTTGTTTTAAATATTGTTATCTGTCCGTAAGTCTGTCTATTTTGCTTGATTTCATTAATAATTGTTTATCGATGAAAATTATGTAATTTTCTTATAAACTCACCTGATCCGGCGTGAAACTGACGGATTTTTTTCCGAAATTGTCCACATTATTTAACAAGATTTTATTTTCTTCCCCCTTTTTAATAAAATAATGCGATTTTTTATTATCGTCTAACTCACTCATTTTTTTAGCACCGAAAGCACCATTTTCAAACTCGTAACTTTTAGGATTTTCATTATTGGGGCCCATGGTGTTGTTGTTATTATTGTTAGGATTATTTTTGATGTTGTTGTTTAGGGTTGGAACGACGTTATTGCAATAATCCAACTTTTTCAAATCTTTCGTGTCCAGATGCTTTTCCAGAATACTTTTCTCAAAATAATTTTGAAATTCACTCTTTTTACTTGGCACCACTAAATTGTTATAATACAAATTATCCCCGTAATAATTTGCGTTTAATTGCGAAAACTGAGGCGAATTCGAATCGTTCGACGCACTGGAGGTCCCGTCAATTTCCATTGCGAAGAAAATTGCAAATAAAGAAATCACAAAGAATCAAAAATCGCGCGACATGAAAACGAGATGCTAACGTAACCACTGATGCATCGAAAATGCATTTTCCGGACGATTATACACAGGTACGCACGAACATTTCTAATAAGTGCTCACTAAACCATGTGTAATTTTGTTATGCGCTTTATCCCCCAACAAACTCACCCTAAACCACTCCTATTTCAAATCTGCTCCAATAATCGCTACATATTTAGATTGTCATGACAACAACCCCTAAGTAGAACCAATAAAATTGACGATGTTTATGCTTTTGTTTTAACAAACAGTTCGGATTACATTCTGCACATAAAATCTACATAAAATAGAAATTAAGTTCAAACAGAGTTTGGAAGCATAAAAATTTCATTTTTGAAATTTTTCTTGCGAAATTCCACATTTTTAAGTGAATTTTTAATAAATATTTAATTGCAAAATTGATTTGTTTTTTAACATGCGGAGACGTATCGCATAAAATTAAGAAGTTTGTTGGTTGAGATCATCGATCAATTATATTCAAAAATTTATTTTTGAAAAAAACTACACGAAAACTCTAAAAGTGAAATACGGTTTCAGTTTGACACCAACACTAATTCTGAGCTACTTTTATTAAACTTGATTTTTTATGAGTAGCAGGAAAGTATTAGAAGTAGAAAACGGGCAGAAACGAGCGGTACTCTTGAAGCGATCACCCAAACACAAACCGCGACTTGCATTGCTTGACTGCAGTGATATTGCAGTGAAAATTCATATTCAACAAATGAAATTTATAAATCTTTCATATAAATAATGAACAAATTTATTAATAACTACTATGAAATTTAAAAAAAAACAGTAAATTTTAGTTCATTAGTTGAAATTTCATTAATTCAATAAAACTTTTTTTTTCGGCGTTTGATTCCGTATAATAAGAAGAATAAAGTGCGTTAAATTGGTGACTCCGATAGAACATTAATTTCTAATTTTAAAGGCATAAGTATGAATTTTTCAAGTAAATCGAAAAAACGGTTCGAACTAACGCTGTTTGTGTGTTCGTACTTTGAATCGCTGTTTTAATTAAATCCTTCGCTGAGAAGGACGATTAGTTCTTCATCTAGCTGTTTCATCTCTCTGGGTCAAAAAAAAATTTTTTGCAGCTCTTTCGGTGGCATAACTACCGGAATTCTGCGTGTTTTAGAGGAACGAGGTTCCGTAATTTGGAGGGCTCGGGTTCTTTACGCAGTGGCGGCACATCAATTTTTGCCCCCATCCCCTTTGCAAAAAATCAATTTCGAAAGTGTTTCAATTTTTAAGATATTCTAAAATATTGATATGGTTAATATCGAGTTTTACTAAATTATATATCCATCTATTATCCAATTGCCTAGATCGAGCGGCAGTGGCGTAGCCAGGAATTTAGTTCGGGGGGGCCCAGCTCCCCAAACCTTTTTTTAAATTTTTTAAAAAACCGGACAAAGGGTTTATTAACCGAAATAATTAATTTCAGGAGGGGCTCGGGCCTTCAGGCCCGCTCCCTGGCTACGCCACTGTCGAGCGGCCTCATTGCTTTTGGGGTAACCAACTTATTTTTTTAATAGTGGTTAACCGAACAACTACTGACTATAAGGTACTCGGTTTGAAACCGGGGAAAGTCTAAAACATTCATAATATGACTTTAGATGGAGAGTTCATCAACTATTAAAAACAGGACTACAGACATTTCCCCATCCGGATTAAGCAACCGTGGGGTCTAAATGCTAAAACCTTTTTCTCAGAGAAAGAGGGCTGATTTTCCTGCAGTGGACAGAAAAGGTTGAAGAGAGAGACTACATTTTTTAGGTTGGCAATAAAAATGTACTTATCGGAAATGCCTTATGAAAAAAATCGTAAACTTAACTCTTGAATTGCTTCAGGGAGGTCACAATGAATGCTGTGAAAGTCGGTTGATTGGTACGTAATTCGATAAGTGTGGAACTCGATTGGTTGCTATATTTATTCAGTTGGTAAAAAAAGTTGACCAATCAGATTTTTGTTTTAGTTAATTTAAAATTAAATATATTACAATAAAAAGGTAGGTATATTTATTAAATTTTAAGCAATTAAACAATTTTTTTTCATTAATAATTAATATAGCTTACAATAAAAAATACTTTGAAAAACTAGCAAATATTCGACAAAGAAGAGCGGTATAGACACGTGTTTCTGACTTATTGGACATCATCGGTACTGCGTACATGTCTACCAGTCTACCGCTTTTAATTTTGCATTCCTCAAATGCACTAACTAACTAACTTGTGTGATACTAGCAGATATATTTAAAAATCTTATTCAGCGGTTCCTCGTGTTATGACTACAAAAATGACACCAAATTATTTTTATTTTTCGAAGTCATTAATATTGAAATCTTTGAAGATAACACTTTGTAATTTGGTAGTAGTATTTTTGAAATTATTTTAAAATATACTTGCTAGTTTTACAAAGTTGTCTTTTTTAAATTGTAAAGTATATTATTAATTTATCACCTTTAACCAGGGACGGCGTCAGTATTTTTGAAATGGGTGGGCACAAAATGGGCCCAATAAACTTACAAATTTACATTATTGAAATAAACGTGCCCACCCTGGTCCACCCCTGACGCCGTCACTGCCTTTAACATGTTGTGTAATGTAAAGAAATTTATTTGAACATCATTTACGCACTCAAATGTCATGGATGCCACCCGACCTGCTACTTTCCTCCATAATTGTTTCAAAATCTGAATTTCTGGAATCTGGATTTCATTAAGTTTCTAACAGTAAAATATTTTCTCTTTTGGCATTAAATCAATACCCTTCATATTAATGAAAAATTCACACCAAATATTAATGAACTTCTTCATTAATTCTCAGTCAATGAAAACGTTCGTTGTAGCCCATTGGTTGCAAACCAATGCAATGGTTGGTTATTTTTACTTTGTGATATTCAAAAGTGTGTGGAAAAGTACTACTTTTCCGCATACTTTTAAAAGTATGCGAAAACAACTATTAAAAGTGTGCGGAAAAGTAGTACTTTTCCACACATTTTTGAATATCACAATAAAGTAAGACTTTTTGAAACATGATTAGAAAAAAACTATTTTGTTTGAATTATTTTATAGAAACAAATAAATTTTGTTTAATTTAAATAAAATATTTTTGGTCCAACAAAATATTTATTTAAATTAAAAAAAAATTTATCGGATGAAACGAAAAATTTTAGTTGCGTTTGTTATATGTATATATACTTTTTTTTTGATTTAAATAAAATAGTTTTGGTCCAACAAAAATTTATTTAAATTAAAAGAATAAATATTTATAACAAAACTTTTTTGTTATACCGAGTGCTGAATGAGTTAGCCGAATATAGGAAATTAACATGTAAAAACTTATTTACGCAAATTCCTGCTTCCCTAATTATTTTAGAGAAGAAATGAAAGATACAAAAATAATGATAAGACCATTAGATTTCATCTAGCTTTTACTTAAATGGTTAAAAAATGCTTTCAAAATTATTAAAATTGTCATTTATCGCACTGGCCATGGTAAGTTTCCATAAGTTTCCATGGCAATTATATTTGAAAATAGAAATTAAATTGAATTTATTACATGGCCAGTGCGATAAATGAAAATATTAACAATTTCGAAAGCATTTTTTGACCTTTTAAATAAAAGCTAGATGAAATCTAATGGTGTTATCATTCGTAGTTTATATTTCTGCATTATTTTTGTGTCTTTCATTTTTTCTCTAAAATAATTAGGGAAGCAGGAATTTCTATAAATAAGTTTTTACATGTTAATTTCCTATATGTTCGGCTAACTCATTCAGCACCCGGTATATACCTATGCAATTAAAATTTTTTGTTTCCTCCGATAAAAAATTTATTTTTGTTTTAAATGAATTTTTGTTGGACCAAAATTATTTTATTTAAATTAAACAAAAATTAATTGCTTCTAAAAAAGAATTCAAACAAAATGGTTTTTTTTGATTTAAAGAAAACATTTTTACTGTGTGTCAAAATTTCCATTCTTCCTGTTCTTCCCTTTTTATACATATCCGTGAGAAAATTGATGCATGTCACCGGCGTTCCAGTGATTGGAGCTTTAATCCAGTTTATTCCTTCGGTAGAACAATACTTTTAATTACAGTGGCGTTCTTAGGGATGCGCCAATGGGCAATTGCCCCCCCCCCCCCCCCAAAGATGACTCAGATTGAAATCCCTCAATTTTTAGATCAGGTTTTCAGATCAGGATCAGGTTTGCAGTTGAACAAAATATTAATTAATTCTGCGCCCGTTAAAAGATATTAACAAAAAAATAACAACCAATTTAAAAAATCTTTTTTATATCAAATTATGGTACCGAACTTTTGAAGATGACACGCAATATCAGCATTATCAAAATTTAATATAAATATTTTAAGTAATATTAATACATCCATAGTTGAGGATATTCTGTGTCCTCTCTGTGACAACTCACAGCGGCAAATGTTGAACAAACGATTTCAACATTAAAATTACTCAAATTAGGTAATTCAAGATCGAATGGATTAGCATTGTTATTATTAAATTATTATCTACCGTAGTTTCAAAGTTCTTCGCAAGGAAGTGCTATAGCTGAATTACAAAAATAAAATCGGAAATTAGATATTGTTTTGTAAATGTAAAAAAATCTGATGTGGACATCACTTGACTTCCTTGTCATTTTTAGAATGATTGTAATATTTTATCGTTAATCCATTTGTGCGCGTTATGAATGAATGCCCTTTTGGCACAATCTCAAATTCAGAATTTCAACTTTCTACAACCTACCGTATTTGAGTTATGCGACATACAAACGTCACAACGAAACTACAAACTAGTCAAAATGGATTCAGGGAAGGTCAAAACGGATATTTCCGTCAAAATCTGAAAGCCGAAAAAGATCGGGATTACAATACTTCCTTTTTCACAAGGAAGTAATTATAAATAAATTAATAATTATTGTATGTAATTAGTATTATACCCATCACTATTTTGTTTGTATATGCATTTTTTGTATTTGAATTTTTTTGATTTTGACAGTCTTATCTCTTACCACTGACGCGCATGAATGGGTTAACGACAAACTGAATCATGTTATTTTTTTCCCCATAAGTATTTTCTAAATACGTCATTATTTAATTACATAAAATTAATTTTTAATTTGATTTAATATAATTTCAAATGGTTCATGGATTGGAGCTTTATCGCTAAAAGAAAAGTGTTAATTAAGCATGAATCTCGTTAATCCATTCGTGGATTCACTTCAACGATATTTCGACTTTTTAGACGACTGACTACAACTCGATCTTATGCACTGAATACATTTGCGCTTATTTTGCCTGACCACGTCTGACACACCCATTTAAACAAACATGAAAACTTACCCGTGGGTGCATCACTGTAAATTTTTAAGGCGAAGATAATGTTTAGTGCTCAAATAAACTTAAAATCGCTTAAATTAAAATAATTTATTTTTTTATGGTTGTTAAACTGGAGGAATCTCGTTAAACTAGCAACCTCTCATGCAGCTAAGCTGTTTAACAACCCCTTTAATATAATTATGTTACACAATATTTTAATAAATAATATAAACAAATTTTGTTTTTGCGCTTAATACACCCCCCCACCCCCGGAAAGTTAGTCGACTAGTTTTACCGAATTGATAATACGACTCTGGTCCGAGTGGTAACCAATTCTCTCGAGTTCGACTCCAGATTGAGGATAATTTGTAAAAAATGTACTATGTGAAATTCTAAAATTCTTCTATAAGAATTTAATCAACGCAATTAAACCACACAATCAAATAATATGAAACCAATTGAAATGTGAACTTTAAAGTTTCTTGTTTGATAACCACAAAGCACAAACTACGTTTTCTTAAAAGTAAATATTGCAGAATTTAAATTTAACTCAAAAAAATTGGATCTAATTTTCTGATGACTCTGATTAAAAACAGGATTTTCAAAATCTCAATTGCAATTTTATAAATTTCAATCATCCAAACCAGCACTGTAGATCTCCCAAATTCAAAATTTATGTTCAAAATCTTCAATTTAATTAAATTATTAAGCATCAAAAAATCTATTGCATTCAAATAAGAATTTTGTCCAAAATTTGAGAAATTTTCAAATCAAAATAATTAAAATAAAATAACTCCCTCAAATCACTTTATTTTCAAAAAAATGTATAACTCAAAATTTAATTGCAATTCAAAATTTAGAGAGAAATTTGGTCTTGATCGCTCACTCGACCATCTTGTCCCAGTCATGAATTTTTGTAATACAATAAATTAGCTGAGTATAAAATAATATAAACAAACATACCATTCTGTAAACGTCAAAAAAGCTGACTATGTCATTTGATTGTTTACTTGAAATTTTACATTTTATGAAAATGATTATTTTACTTTAGTTCGCCCCATAGCCGATAATAAAAATAAGGCACATACATTTTGCTTATGCGAAGAAAATTAAACATGTTTTATTCGGAGCAAATGTACTTTTTGCAATTTGTTTGAAGGTTTCGAACTTATACGCTGGTGGAGCTCCTCTCGCTCACGAAAAGCTTTATTTTCAAATTGGCTCCTAATAATATACCAATTGTTTTTTGTTGCAAACGTCAAAATACTTGAATTTATTATTTAATTGTCAAAATTTAGCTCTTCGAAAAAGCAATTGTTTTATTATACTGCTGGAGACCGGCCTGTGCGGTACTAAAGTACTATAGTTTAGTAATAATAATGATCTTTATAAGTCTGGGCGCTGGAAAATAATAAGTTTTGCCTTCCTTTTAGTGGCATTATTTTTTATTTATTTATGTGAGGGGCCCCAGTTTTTTAATATTTAATCCAGATTTTACATATTATCCTAATTGCACCACTGCGCACTGTATAATTAATATGTCAATCGCAATTACCTCTTAATGTTTGAATGATGTGGAACCCGATTGGTATCAAAATGAATTGCTTAGGTTAGGACCCATCACTCTCCCGTAAACTCTCTATTATTTTAAGTTGGCAATAAAATTATACAGCTTGGCTTTACTATTTTATACTAACGAGTGTATATAGTGAACTTTGATTTTACTTTTGTTTTTGAAAAACAACTTTCTTCCCTGTATTCACTTTTCCTAATGTTGACTGGAAGTTAAACCCGTTTTTCGAACATTTTTAATTTTAAAAGATCAGAATAATGTTGTTCTGGTAATTACGTTATTCCATTTAGCATTAATCGGAATCTCGTTAATTCATTCATGACTAACACCGATGAGGTTCAATGGGATAATCAAAAATTTGAAAATACCTTCAATACGTCCGGGATCGAGAATGACTTCTTGCATAAAATTCACTGAGATTGGATTCTTTGGAAGACCCATAGACGAAATAGAGATTTTATAATAATAATTATAAAAAATATTAATTATTTTAAAATTAGAAATTTCGACAGCTAATAAAACATTTTGTAGGCGTTTGTTGATATGCATCCCATAGCAAGGAAATTTAATATTTCTAAAATACAAACTGAGAAATGTACGATCTTAATTTATTATATTATGGGTAATTCTAACAACAATTTAAGCAGCCGAGGTTCGTCAAACCAACACCCAAGATAAAGATCCATAAAATATATTTTTTTGTAAATTCTATTAGTACTTAGGTATTAGAAGTGGTCATATTTTTAATTTATAATGTTTCAGGGGGGGGGGGGGCATTTTTTCCTCTTGGGGGAAGCTTCTAATAGTCTATTATTACTAGAGTTTTGTCTATCTGTCTGAAAGTTTGTCTTTACAAATAATAATCTCTACCTATAATTCATAGCGTATCGATGTATCTTCCATTGTTAATCGCCTAGTGACATTTGTACCCATCTCGCAGTTAATATGCCTAAACAAACGGATATTATTATTTTAATTTGTACTACTCGTTCTGGAAAATTCATGATCGAGTTTTTCTTTTAAAAGATATAAATGACTCAGTGGCGTAACTAGGAGGGTGGCTACAGGGCTCGGCTCTCTTTCTCTAGAATAAAAATAACTAAGTTTGTAGAGGTTCTTTTTTTAGAGCAGAAACCTCTTTAGCCTTCCCTAAGTGCGGATATAAATGTCCGCAGATTTTGGCATGTAAAAAATGTAATTTTAAATTTACTATTTTCGGAACATCAAATTTACCAAAGTGATTTTTGCAAACAACCAAGCTTTTCGTTACGGATAAGTTATTATTGTTATGGCTGTAAATGTGTGAAGTCATCAAATTGTTTAATGCTGGTAATGTATTTTCGAATCAGTCCAACCTTCCTTATGTGTGTTTTAAAATAATATAGGAGAAACTTGAGCAGTGCATATTCTCGGTCTATTCTATACATTCGAATTTTTTGGAAAACGCATTTATGAGGTAAATAAAAATGGAAAATGATTGCATTATGTTTCACTGACTAAGTTACAAGTTTACTTATTAATGCTGATTTTTTGAAACCGTGGGAAGGTGCTGAAGTGTTAGGATAACACAGGGATAAGTTGCATTCTAAACTTGGATTGTGCTGACAAGTTTGCTTCAGGACATGAACTTTTCAGTGTTAGAAAAATAATAGACAAAGAAGACGAGAGATGGAAGGTTTTGCAAAATCTGCACGGTCGTGTTTTTGGTGACGTTTTTTCTCTTCTAAAACTTTTTAATATTTTTGTTATCGTACACCAAGCACATGTACGAGTTTCGAGTTTCTGTCAAAGATAACGCACACCTTCCGCGATTTTTTTAAATCTAATTTTAAATAATGCGGTGTGGTCCAACGATAACTCTCAGTTATATCATCGAATAAACAAAAAATACAATTCAATTCGGACGAGAATATCTCAGCACCTGCACGTTGGAGCCCTTCGTTTATCGAAGGTTGAAAGGGAGGTAGGTGGAAATTGTGGGGGTTGAAGTACCACCTAATTGGAATGATTGCTACTCCCTTTGGAACTAATTATAGGACATATGAAATCTGATGCCCTTTCAACTTAATGATATATGACACAGATTACGCGATTTACTATTTAATTAAATTTTATATTGTGCGTTATAATTTCACGACACGTTTGTTATCAACCACAGCAAAAACTCTTTTTCGTCGGCTAATTGCATAAAATTTCGAAAAAAATTAAAAATTACATTTGAAAATTCGAGCAATTCAAGAGCTATTTGAAATACTAAAACATTGTTGTCGTTTCTTACTTTCAGATAGATATTTTGTAAATAATGTCAGTATTGACCGAATCGATTTCAAATCGTGCAAGCTGGATGGATGTAATCTTCCAGTCCAGTTCAGTTTTCGCTGAAATAAAATGTTGCTTTTACAGTGGCGTACCTAGAGTTTCTGGCTCTCGGGGAAAATAATATTATTACTCCTATGTTGTATAAACTAAAACATATTTCAGCGAAAGTGAATTCTGGAACATCAAGTCCATCCAGCCACCAGCCTGCATGATTTAAAATGGGTTCATTTTATTATTATTTGGGGAAACCTTTTCCTAAGAAAAAAATCAATTTTATTTTACTTTTCTATTGTCTCTAAATAGAAAAAAATTTTGTTATAAATTAATTAAGAAAATTATTCATAATCGAAGAGGGAATTGATTTCAGGTAATTATTTCTCCATATTATGAGAAATCATAATCAATAATCATATTTCGTTCACTTTTCTCAAAATTCCTTACATTAGAAAACTTTTCTTTCTGATTTTACCGAAAAATTTCCTCTGTAACTTAGTTCTCGTATTTCTCATTTATTTTATTTAAATTATAACAAATAGTATATTACTTATGAGGAGTTAAAGTATGACTTTTCCTGAGGAGTCTGTCAAGTTTGCTCTAAATAAAAGATGCTATTTTTTTAAAAGAGAAATGTTTTTTTTTACTTTTGTAAAACAATTGCTTTCACCAAAAATTAAAATGCCGGCTGTTGTCGACACTAAAGTGAAATAATTGATGTGGCAAAATAGTGAAAACAATTTTCGGAAAAATAAAGTTTCAATTCAAATATAAATATTTAGAAAACTTAAATTTTAGTTTAAAGCGACCCACCTAATTATAATCCGAGCCTGATTATTCATAACCAAATTTAAAATTTAACAAAATAAATTTAGTTTTTGTAAAATCATTTGGTTTGGTTTCGTATTTTCTCAAATTACTTTAGATCTCAAATATCATACACTTAATCAAAGCCAAGATGACTTACTAGGGAATATAATTCATGACCCCACAGATTGTGGGCTTTAAATCACAGCAGTAGTATAACTTTAGTAAACCTAAAAGAAAAACTTTTGAATAAAATAAAATAGTATATTGTGATACAACTGTATCAGATGTATTTTTACGAGCTTGAAAACTACAGAACAAACCAAAATGTGCACCAAGCTCATTAGTCTATATTTCATTTTTGACAGTTTTTGATTCTGGGTTACTGGATACCCAGTATCAGATACTATTTTTCCTATTATCATCAAGAAAACCGAAAACGAATTAATTTTTGATTTATTAATAATAAAACAAACTCTCACGTACGTTGTATTTATTGAGATTTTTTTCAGGTTACCGTGGCAACTAGACAAATAACCTGATAGAGTAAAATTGTAGAACATGCGGTTTTTATCACTTTATGGAGATAGAAAACAGAATAGCAGTTTATGTGACTGATGTAGAAAGTAAAGTCATTATCGAACTCACGTGATAGGTAGTTTTGTAATCACGCAAGTACGATAATGCCATGTTTCTACACATGCAGCATACAAAATTTTATCTTCTATCGCATTTTTAAAAAATTGTTAATTTTTATTTGAATTGATATTTCCCACAATATATACCGGGTGCTGAATGAGTTAACCGAACATAGAAAATTAACAAGTAAAAACTTATTTATGCAAATTCCTGTTTCCCTAATTATTTTAGAGAAAAAATAAAAGACACAAAAATAATGCAGAAATATAAATTACGAATGATAACAGCATTAGATTTCATTTAACTTTTACTTAAAAAATCAAAAAATGCTTCTGAAATTGTTAAAAGTTTCATTTATCAGACTGGCCATGCAAGTTTCTATGGTAATTATTTTTGAAAATAAAAATTAAATTGAATTTATTAACATGGCCAGTGCGATAAATTAAAATTTTAACAATTTTGAAAGCATTTTTTGACCTTATAAGTAAAAATTAGATGAAATCTAATGGTGTTATCATTCGTAGTTTATATTTCTGCATTATTTTTATATCTTTCATTTTTTTCTCTAAAATAATTAGGGAAGCAGGAATTTGCATAAATAATATTTTACATGTTAATTTCCTATGTTCGGCTAATTCATTCAGCACCAGGTATTTATTTAATGGTATAATTTGATTAAGATATTCAAATATTTATTATTTTATTGGTTTCCATTTAACAATCAATGTCAACAAATAACAGTTTCTTCAATTTAAAACAAATAAAAGGATTGTAAATTTACTTTCAACACCAGGTTTGAAAGTAACTCACTTTTCGCACTAGTGCGTAAAAGTAATCATTATGTAACTCAAATCAGTGTAGAGGTGAGCTATTACCGGCTATTTCGTAACGATGGTAGATAAAATTGTTTTAAAAATAACAAAGATTTTTATGTATAGGTGCAATACTGCTAGTGATGATCTAACATAAAAAATTGTGGTTTTTATTTATATATTGCTATGCTTTTCAAGCCTGATGGATATATAAAAAATTGTATTTTAAGAAATTTTTGATTTATTTTTATGCCAAATTTATTAATACAGTTCTCGTAAGTTACAAACAAAGAATTTTAGTTTTTTATGCAAATGTCGATCTTAAACTTTAAAAAAATATACAAAATGTCCTGCCAACTTCATTTCGCTCAACTATTTTCTCCGGATATTCCACGGATACTGCAATAAAACAGCTTTCTTTGCCTTTAAAACATTTTTTAAGGAGTTCCAATGATTTTCAGAGATTTCCAACTACTTCTTGGTGATTTCCAAAAAATTCAGGGACTTTCAAGGAATTCTAACCATTTCTACATAACATTTGTGGATATTGATCTCCTGCTTTATGTATACCGGTTTCGGTTTATTATTATCGTCAGGACTCGGTATCAAATATCAGCATCCACAAACTTTGTTTTAACGGCAAGAAGTTATCACTTTTCTCCGTTTATAAACAAGCTGTCAATCACAACAAAAATTTGAAAAATTGTTCACTTCTTAAATAGTTTGAATATATCATTTTTCTTTAATTTCAAATAGAAGTTTCGTCGATACATAACAATGTTATCAGCGGTGGCTTGTCAGTGGAGTCAACTATTAAAATTTTCAAAAAAGTAAAAAAGTAAATTTTCAATTGTGAGAACTATCAACACTTCCACAACACTTATCCAAAAGGTAACCCTAGACTACCACAAAAACAGAATCTCAGTCTAGCACTTACATGCAAATGATGTTGTCATCACATGGGTTGCAAGGTTTTACTGTACTACCGAGGGGAAACCACTGTGGAAATTTAGAGTACAAGTGAAAATAAATCTAGGAAATCCTAGGAAATTTTAGAAACTCTTATGAAATCCAAGAAAATATGAGAAAATTTTAGGAAATCCTGGGGCATCTAGATAAATGCAAAGAAACCTCATAAAAGGAAATCTGGTGTGCCCTCTCCCTCTTGTGACTATACTAATGATTTCTAGATAACTCCGATTACACAGATTAAACTGTAGGTGAAGATGCATCACGAGATTAAAAATCACTGAGGGTTATTCAATATCCCCCAGACCCCCGGTTTCAAAAATCTAAAATTTATGTTTATTCAAAATAAAAATAATTAGCTACAAATAAAGAAAACCTTAAAAATTCTTTGTTTTTATTTGTAATTCCTGAAACATTTCCTTCGTGATTATCGTGTTTTAACGTCACTTGGGCCCATAACCTGTTGTTAATTTAACCTGAAGTTGAAACTTTTACGTTTGACTTCATTTTGCTTCCCGGATTGTCGATGGTTGATCTGCCTTTTCTAAACCCGAATTGATTTTCGTGTAAGTCTGCAAGAGCTTTCCGAAGTAGTCAATGAGCTATCTAGGCATGAGAACCGCTTTTCCAGCGATTTCAGATCCAGTACCAGTCTCGCCTGTTTCTACCTCGAACGGCTTCGAGATATGCTTGGACTTCAGATCTTCAGTGAGCACTTACTGTAACTGGTCAATCCATGGTATGCACATCGTTTCCTGTTATCAATGCAATGCCAACTAAACTGCTACCGTCTGCAAAAAGAGTCAATCTTTGTAATATTCAAACAAAAATTAAATCAATTTAGTGAAGAAACCGAAATAAAGATTTCTTCTAAAAATTTCTTCTATAAGAAATGGGAGTTTTGCAGTTGATCACGCCAACTACTGAACTACCTACCAAATATTTGGTTTTCAATCTAAATTTCGAGCTTTTTTTGGAATTCTGCTCAAATTTGAAATAAATAGTTGATTTTGCCGTCTTAATTTTTAAATAAATTTTATTTTATCTTTTGAGATGGAAAAAAAACTATAATTTAAAAAATTTCTGCAGCCTCCCTTTGGACTTTTTTGTGCAAATGGTGCGATAAATAAAACAGACCCGACAGTGTTTTATTTAAAAAAACCTCGACTGAAGAAAATTACAAGACCAAAAAAGGAGACTAAAAATCAAGGGCGAAGTTAAATTTTTATCCTCGCTAAATTTACTCGCCTAAATACAAAATGAGGGCTGGAAAAGATCAACAAAACTGGTTGAATGTACTTTAGGGGATGAGATTTTGCGACATTATTACATACCTAACAATACTCGACTCAAATTACAGGATTACTACCGAATTACATCTGTATACCTTCATTGTTAAATAAAAAGGAGACGGAAAATTCGTTGTGAAGCGTAGGTATGTAGAAGAGGAACGATGCTCTTTACAGATAGGGATGAAATGAATTGTACAAATCTGTCACAAAAGGGCGTGGTAATTTCAATTGTACAAAGCTTAAATCTCTTCGTATTTTTTTTATTTTCAATATCACTTGTCACTTTTGTTATTTAAAGCCCCCTTACATCATAAAGTTCCATCGAGAGAAATCGTTCAACTAAGCCACCTTAATTAGTCGAAGTCGTATTTTTGGGCTAAAAAAATTGTGGACACACTGTAGGTGGATAAAATTATTCTCATTGAAAGCGTTTGTACCTGAAGGACAGCTTTTGTAAGTTAAGAGGTGTCGAAAAATTTGGAATCGAGATCGATAAGCTTTTGTGCGTAAACTTTCGACATTCTTGTAATATTTTGTTTAAATTAAACATATTGCACACAAACACGAAGACTCCCAATTAAGCATGAATTATGCGCAAAGGTCAATTAAATTCTAAATATTTAAAGAAGCTCGAACAAATTTTTTTGATTCTTAAAGTATCTAAAACTCTTGAGATTTATTGCATCCCCAATTATTTTTTAACGCTAGGGTCACCATAAGGGTAAAGATTAATATTTTACCATTAAAACGAATTTTTTACATATTTTAAAGAAACACGAGTTTTTCTATTTTTGTTGTAAATCAAATTAAAAATTAAGCAGCAAAAGGCTCCGAAAAGTGGAGGCACTTTTACGATCATATTAAAATAACGTACTAAAATAAGGGATCAATATTCTTAGAAATTTGCTCTAGCACCTACTGGAATATCGGGTTACATAACAAATCATCATTCCTTAGGGAGTAGAAAACCCCGCCAGTTTGCCTAAATTGATTTTTTGAATTTTTCAACACGAAATTTTTCAAGTTTTAATTATTTAATTTTATTACTCAATTATTTAATTCGTTAGAGATAATTTCTGTTTCGAATTTTTCATAATTGGAAGAAGAATAGAATCTATTTTGGATAGGGTGGACTGCCAGTTTACATTTGGCAATATTCTAATTGAATCTGAACCTTTGCTCTTTAATATCTCTTGAGGAAGATTCACTATTCTTCTTCTTAAGTATGCCGTGCCTTCAATGGGCGTTGGCGATCAAACTTGGCTTTAATTAATTAATGAAGTGGCTTTCCGTTGCCCGTCATAGTATTCAAAATACAGAAACAAAAACACCGAAAAACACTGACCTATTGTTTGAGTGACGTGGATATTTTTTTTATTACATTTTTTAATATTAAATTATTAAAAGTCAAATATTATGAATAAATCATCATCTTATTCGCATGGCCTATTTTACAATTAGGCGCACGTGCCTAGTGCCCAATGGCCAGAGGGGCCCGCAAAGAGAAAACATAAAATCGTAAAATAAAAATCAAATACCTACTGATAAAATAACCCAAGAATTGGGCCTTCAATGCTATTAGTTATAACTAATAATATAACTCAGATAAAAATAGGCCCTGATTGCAAGTTTTCCTAAAAAATGTATTTAATAGATTCACTGAAAGACGGGGAGGGGGGGTAGCATACCCCGAAAATAGGTTCTGAAAATGTGAAACGTTTTTGGCTAATAAAATTTTAATGAAGTTTTGTACAGGGTGGCTCAATTTCGATGCCTCTTATGGGGAAATCGGTAACTATACGAGATATCGAAAAATGGATGGCGCATCCTCGATCTCTTTTTTTGAGAAAATCTGAATGGCCAAAACCGGAATTCGCTATCTTTTTACGTTTTCGAGTTATGGCCAGAAGTTCACTTTTACGACTTTTCGTTAAATGTCAATATCTCTGTTGTTTGTAAAGTTATAGAAAAAATACTTATACTTTCTTCAGACACTTTTTTAAGGGCAATAAAATGGGCTAAAGAAATTTTAAATATCTAACTTAGTTTCCGAGTTATAATATAAAGTTGTGTTTTTTTAAATGGAAACCATAGTTGGCTATGAAATATTTAAATAGAGTTTTTTATCCTCTTTTCAATTATGTATAACATGTAGGGTCTATTATTTCACTTTCATCCCGTTATAATACTAAATGTTAAATAAAAACAAAAGAAAATAGGAAAATTAAATGTTGACTTTTTCAAAACAAAACGCTATACAAAATCTATTATTATTGACATCTAAAACAATTGCCTCCAGTTGTTTTTAAAGAATGTTTTTAGTACCTATTCCGATACCAATTTTTATTTAGTACCTATTACCTATTATTTCACAAGAGTGTCAAATGGCTTATGACAACTATGAAATATATAACATATTGTATAATGTTTTGTTTTGACAAATCCAACATTTAATTTTCCGATCTTCTTTTGTTTTAATTTAACATGTTTTAATATAATGGGATAAAACTTAAATAATAGACCCTACATGTTGTATATAATTGAAAAGAGGAAAAAAAACTCTATTTAAATATTTCATAGCCTACTATGGTTTCCATTTAAAAAAACACAACTTTATATTATAACTCGGAAACTAAGTTAGATATTTAAAATCTCTTTAGCCCATTTTATTGCCCTTAAAAAAGTGTCTATAGAAGGTATAAATATTTTTTCTATAACTTTACAAACAACAGAGATATCAACATTTAACGAAAAGTCGAAAAAGTGAACTTTTGGCTATAACTCGAAAACGAAAAAAGATATCGAATTCGGGTTTTCACCATTTAACTTTTCTTAAAAAAAGAGATCGAGGATGCGCCATTAATTTTTCGATATCTCCTATAGTTACCAATTTCCCCATAAGAGGCATCGAAATTGAGCCACCCTGTACATCATAAAACTTTCGGTTTTCAAACCGGGGAACTGGGGGTGCATGGAATTCCCTCCAGTACATCATAAATTGTGTTAAGTTATATTCCGTAATCCCCAAACTCTCCGGTGTAAGTGTATTTGGTGCTGAAAGTGTAATAGCTTCTTTTTTATTAAAATTAATCTAAAATTATGCGAACAAACTTTCCGTTTTTGAAACCTGGGGGTCTGGACGGCAGTAATTGAGTTAAAATTGTATTCCATTATAAAGTTATTGAGTCAATAAATAACTGATGTACTGGAGGGTATTCCATGCCCCCCAGACCCCCCGGTTTCAGTAACAAAAAGTTTATGGCGATAGTTTTTGATTAATTTGATTAAATTAAGAACTCACACTCTTTTGACCAAATTGTTCGGGGGATAATTAAAAATTAAATGCTGACAAAATAACCCAAAAGTTGGGCTTACGATGCTTAGTTACACTCGAATATAAAGAGCCCGAAAATCTGTTGGAGCCTAGGGCCAACTCAGTTAAAAATAGACTCTGCTTATTAGTTGCCTTGAAGTTCGAAGTTGTAAGCGATGCCAGTTAGATAATCTTCTAGGTTACGCTCACCATCAGGGCCGGATAAACCATGGGTGCAATGGAGCCGCCGCACCCAGCACCAAAGTTCAGAAGGCGCCAAATTTGTACATTTTTAATTTAATTTTTTTTGAGTTATTTAATTTTAAAAATCGCAAAAATGACATTTTTTGTCTCGCACTATCGATACAAAATGTTCTAACTTCAGTTCTATAAGTCCTACAGAGTTGTGTGATAGCTCAATTTAAAGAGTATTTAAAGGCCTTTAATTTGATACTAATCTTGACCACTTTCTAATAAATATTGTAATGAAAAATTCCTTCACCTCTTCGAGGACCAACCGAATTCTCAATCTCCGACCCTGCATACGAATTGTGCCCATCAGTGCAGCACATAAATCCATCTAAGGTGATAGTTGATAACTGCTAGCACCAACCATAAGCCAGGCCGGAAAGCAAACAACTCCTCTTCCCCTCATGGGGCCTCCAGAATTTTCCTCCACACGCTGGGAATAAATCAACCAGCTTTTATTTACTGCAGATGCCCAAGATGTTAATTTAACTGATATGGTGCGGAAGCGAGGATCGTAAGTTCCGGTAAAAGGTAAAAGGACAAATAAATAATCTCTGCAAGAAGTGTGCTGCCAAACGGCAGTTGCAACCGAAAACACAAAAAGTCGTAGCTACTTGCCTCAATTATTATCCTTCGGAGTAATATAACTAAGGGCAAACAGCATACGCTAATTGTTGAACTAAAATAAGTATATAAATTCAATTATTAAAATTAAATATTTAACATTGTTAATAATATTTAACGTTGGAAAAATTTGCGAGCGAAGATAAAAGCTATCGGTTCCATATAAAATAATTAGCTTTTACAAATTACTTAAAATAATAAATTATACGGCAATTCGGAAGCAAATACGAGATTCCCAGTCAGTACAAAACAACGGATCAAACGAGTTAAAAAGAATATTGTCGAAATTAGGTGTTTCCCTACGAAGTTCATTACAAAAAGTAAAAACGTACTCCAAAATTTGACGAGCCCACTAAACACTCTCGCGCTTACCAAAGTTCACACCAAAATCCTAAAAGTTGCGTTCTAGCGTTTTCAAAACGCAAACTCCATCCTCTCCAATCAGACTCAGGCAGGGGCGTACTCAGCAAACAAAACAAATTGCAAAATTTGTTACGAGATGAATTCTTTTAAAGTTAGTGTTTTTTGAAAATTCTAAAAATAAGGTATATTAATATTGGCGACTAGGTAAATATGTCATAAAAATTTCAGAGTGGAACCATGATGGGATCAACAATTATGATAAAAAAATGCAATTGTTTCTTTGAGCGCGAGCCAAAAATGTCGATTTTGTGATTTTTAAAATTAAATAACTCAAAAACTGTAAGAGTTAGAATTTTTTTTAAATTAAATTTAAATTCACGATGTTAAAGAATATAATTAACCAAAATTTCAAGGAAATCTGTGATAGTCAAGTTGAGGGACTGTTGGTTTGACATGGAATGACCCAATTGCACGTAATATTAGAGCCGCCATGTTCTTGATATTTGGTAGTGTCATGAGCGCCACTAATGGTAAGATAAAACGCGAATATTCTATACAATATAATATTAAGTATTGAAGGCGCCATTTACCTAATCTGCACCCGGCGCTGAAACAGCTTGATCCGGCACTGCTCAACATACGACTGTACTTTTGTTTTTTTCTTGAGTTGGTTGTTGACCGCTAATGTATTGTTCTACTTTAAATTTATTCATCAATAAACGATCAATAAATCAAAATTAACAAAAGAGTTTCCACGTCTTTTAAACACTAGGTCACTTTTGGTGCTTTTGTTTTCGGTGTTTTTGTTTTTGTTAGATTTATATCAGAACTTTGTATTTAAATTTAGGCGCCCTGTATAGTGTACTAGGCGCCACCTATATTGTAACCCTGTATATAATTGTAAAATAAAAAGGCACTCGTTGCTGAAAACTCATCGCAGTCGTTTCACTTTAATAGGTTATGTGGCCCAGTACACGTTTTTATTTTTTTGTTAAGTGAAAGTGATAAGTGCAAGATGTCTACAAGTTATATGGCGAATGTTCCGAGATTAAGGGGACGTGAAAATTTCGACGATTGGGCATTTGCGGCTGAAAATTTCCTGATTATTGATGGCCTAGTAGGTTGCATCGATGGAACCGAAAAAGACGCAAATAGAGATGCCAAAGCTAAAGCGAAATTGATCCTCACGATCGATCCCTCGTTGTATATACATATAAAACAGGTAGCAACAACAAAAGAATTATGGGAGAAATTAAAATCGCTGTTCGACGATACAGGGTTTGTAAGAAAAATCAACTTGTTAAGAACACTAATATCGACGCGATTGGAAAATAGTGAGTCCATGGTAGCTTACGTGAACAAAATCGTGGAAACCGCTACAAAATTAAGAGGAACTGGTTTTGAAATCAATGAAGAATGGGTCGGATCATTGCTATTGGCGGGATTAACTGAAAAATTTTCACCAATGATCATGGCAATCGAACATTCTGGTATTGCAATAACCACGGATTCAATAAAAATGAAATTGATGGACATGGAAACGGAAGTTGATAATGCAGGGAGCGCGTTTGCAGGTAAAGCAAAATGGCGTGCTAATAAAGTTGGTAACACGGTTGGTACCGTTAAGAATGTCAAATGTTACAAATGTAAACAAGTTGGTCATTTTAAGAGCAATTGTCCAAACATTTCAAAATCGAATACTCAGGATGTGAAACAGAAGAATACGCATCACGCTTTCAATGTGGTGTTTCTCAGTGGCGTTTTCAGTCGAGATGATTGGTACGTAGATTCCGGTGCAAGTATTCACCTAACCGCAAATAAGGATCGTTTGGAAAATGTTTCAACAAACCACAATTTCCAAGATATTATGGTTGCAAACAAAACAAGGATACCAGTAGTATGCAAAGGTGACGTTAACATTACAACCATTGTAGAAAATAAACAGTTCGACATTAAAATAAACAATGTATTATGTGCTCCAGAATTAACCACAAATTTGTTATCGGTAAGCAGATTAATTGAAATGGGAAACAAAGTCAATTTTGATAAAGACGGATGTCAAATCTACAGCAGCAAAAATGTATTACTGGCAGAAGCAGATTTGGTCGGTAACGTTTACAAATTACGAATCAGAAAATCTGTGCAGTGTTTTTCAGCGTCTTCGACAAATATTTCAAGTGAAACCTGGCACCGAAGGTTAGGTCATATAAACAGTAACGATTTATTAAAAATGAGAAATGGTGTAGTGGAAGGACTTGTTTATCGAGATGGACAAGAATTAGGAAAACAAAATTGTGTCGTGTGTTGTGAGGGAAAACAAACAAGATTACCCTTTCCGAACAAAGGTACAAGAGCGACTAAATTGCTGGAAATAATTCACTCGGATGTATGTGGTCCAATGGAAAATACATCGTTAGGTGGATCAAGATATTTCCTGTTATTTCAAGACGACTTTAGTAAAATGGCTTTCGTTTATTTCCTGAAAACAAAGGATGAAGTTTTTGATCGTTTCAAGAAATTCAAGTGCATGGTGGAAAATCAAACAGAAAAAAGCATAAAAATACTAAGAACAGATAACGGCGGTGAGTTTGTAAATAAACAATTTAGATTATTTTTTAGCAAAAATGGAATTGTTCATCTGAAAACAAACTCATATACCCCAGAACAAAACGGCTTATCGGAACGATTAAATCGTACGATAGTAGAAAAAGCGAGATGTTTACTATTTGATGCAGATTTAGACAAGAAATTTTGGGCTGAGGCAGTCAACACTGCAATATACGTAAGGAATAGGTCAATAGTATCAAGTTTAAACAACAAAACTCCTTTTGAACTTTGGACTGGTAAGAAGCCAGACGTCAGCAACTTACGAATTTTTGGTAGTCAAGCAATGACACACGTACCAAAGGAGAGACGGTTAAAATGGGACAAGAAATCAAAAAAACTGATCTTTGTAGGTTACGGCGAAAACGTTAAAGGTTATAGGTTGTATAATCCAAAAAAAAACATAATAACTACAAGTCGAGATGTTATTATAATGGAAGAAGCTGACAATGTAGTAAACGATTTCGTCTACACCGAGTTGAACGATGATATGGAGGAAACTGATGAAGTGGGGGATAAGAGTCAAATTCAAATACTTCAAGAAGAATTTTTAGATTGTCAAGATGATGACACCAACTCCGAAGCAGAAGAGGTTACAAGCATTCGAAAATCAGAAAGAGCTCCGAAGCCAAAAATTTACGAAGACTTTGTAACCTATATGTGCACCGATAGTGTTGATTTGGAAGAAGATCCTACTACAGTTTCGGAAGCTTTATCAAGCAGAGATAAAGAGCAATGGAGACAGGCAATGACAGAAGAACTTTGTTCCTTTGAAGAAAATGAAGCATGGGAACTAGTGGATGTGCCAAGCAATGAAAACATAGTGCAATGTAAGTGGGTATTTAAAAAGAAACGTGATAGTGAAGACAAAATGAGGTATAGAGCAAGATTAGTTGCAAAGGGCTTTACCCAAAGACATGGTGTTGATTACGATGAAACTTTTTCGCCTGTTGTTAGGCACTCTACTTTAAGATTGTTAATTGCTCTAGCTGTAAAATTAGATTTAGATATAACACATTTAGATGTAACTACCGCTTTTTAAATGGGCACTTAAACGAAAATGTTTATATGGTTCAACCCGAAGGTTATCAAAAGGTATACGATCGAAATAAGGTGCTTAAACTGAAGAAAGCAATTTATGGTTTGAAGCAATCTTCAAGGGCTTGGAATGAAAAGGTAAACGATGTTCTTATTAATTTAGGCTACAAGAAATCTAAATTTGAACCTTGCTTATATGTTAAAAGTGAAGGTAAATTGTTAACGATTATTGCTTTGTACGTAGATGATTTTTTCGTATTTTCAAACGATAAAGTCCAGACAGAATTTTTAAAGTCAGAATTGAGTTCAAGATTCAAAATAAAAGATTTAGGGGAAGCGAAACAATGTTTGGGCATGCGAATTAACATTAATAAGAACAAGGGGACGATAACCATAGATCAGGAACAGTATATCGATCAATTGTTAAAGAAATTTAAAATGGAAGAATGCAAAAGTGCTAGTACGCCTATGGAAGCGAATCTTAGTTTTGATTTGGTTAATAACGATTGTAACAATAATTATCCGTACCAACAGTTAATCGGAAGTCTAATGTATTTAGCCATTTTAACAAGGCCAGATATATCCTTTAGTGTTAGTTTTTTGAGTCAGTTCAATAATAATTTTAATGAAACTCATTTTAAATATGCCAAAAGAATTTTGAGATATTTGAAGGGAACTAAGAATTATTGTCTAAAATTTCAAAAAACAGATGACAAGTTGGATGGTTTCGTAGATGCAGATTGGGCAAGCAATGCATATGATCGAAAATCATATACCGGGTTTTGTTTCAAGTTATCAGGGTCAGCAATATCTTGGGAAAGCAAAAAGCAACAAACCGTTGCATTATCGAGCACAGAATCTGAATATATGGGAATTTCAGAAGCATCTAAGGAAGCTATATATTTAAAGAATTTGTTAAATGAATTAACTGGAAGTTCGAATTGTATAACATTGTACAACGATAATCAAAGTGCTCAGAAGCTCGCAGTGAATCCAGTATTTCATAAACGATCGAAGCACATTGATGTTCGTTATCATTTTATAAGAGAATGTATCGCAAACGATTTAGTTGAAATTAAATATTTAAGGACTGACGAAATGCCTGCTGACATTTTGACGAAGGGTTTAGGTTCTGTTAAACATTATAAATTTTTAAATTGTTTTGGAATTGTTTCAAATGGATAATTATTGTAAGTGTCCTGATATAGTGGGGGTGTTAGATTTATATCAGAACTTTGTATTTAAATTTAGGCGCCCTGTATAGTGTACTAGGCGCCACCTATATTGTAACCCTGTATATAATTGTAAAATAAAAAGGCACTCGTTGCTGAAAACTCATCGCAGTCGTTTCACTTTAATAGTTTTTCGGTGTTTTTGTTTTTCGGCGTTTTTGTTTTTCGGAGTTTTTGTTTTTTAGTATTTTTGTGTTTCGGTGCTTTTGTTTTCGACGTTTTATTTTGGATGGTTTGACGTGGAATCCTCTTGGTTTGATCTTTGTTTAAATATTGGGTTCCTGGTTGCCTAGGTCACGGCAGTCTTAACAATTTTCGGTGTATTCGTGCCACAGATTTATTTTTGTTGAGATAACAAAAACGTAAAGCTTTAGGTTAGAGGAAACAAACAGGTCCTTGTTAATCGCACACCATCGAACTTAGAAAAACATATCTGTAATCTTTCCACTGTCAGAAACTTTGAGAGTATTAACCAGAACTCTAGCATAAGTCATACGACTACTAAAGCTGTTAGCTGATGAACGATGATCAGGTCTCGAAATGAATGATCCAGGTGTCAAATGATCTCCAAAACGAATAATGGTTTTCTTTTTAAAAGCTTTTATCATTATTTTTTTTTAAAGAGGTCCGTGCAGAGACATAGGTAGATCTTTTCTGTAGGTTAGAGTATAGCTTTAAGTCATTTTAGAAAAAAAAGCAGGGTGCACAAGACTGGACCAAATAATGAATAAATGACCAAATGAAGACATTCGACCCGAGTTGCAAATCTTCTCGATCAAAGAAAAAATCTCAGAATATAGAGAAAATTGGCTTTTTATACCTACATAGAATGGAAAGCAAAAGGATTTCAAAACAAACACTTTCTTACTTTCAACACTTTCTTTCTTTCTTAACTTTCTTCTGCTTAAACCATGAAAGGAAGAAGAAGAATTTTAAAAAATAGTTAAAACTTATTAGGGGGCGTTCATTAATTACGTGTAGATTTTGAGAGATTTTTCTACTCCCCTCTCCCTCTTTGAAGGATGTCGTCAGATTTGGTTTGACCCCCCGTTCTCTGATCGCACGTGAGATTGTTTGTTTTACTTAATTTAACCCAGTTCTCTCGCAATTTTATAATTTCTTGCGGAAAAAAAATTTCGCGATATTTACCGAAACCCCCCTCTCTCCCTCACGTAAGATCCCTCCCTAAACGCCTCACATAATTAAAGGATGTCTCCTTATTTACTAAAATTTAGTAACAATAGACGGTAAATACGCCGACGCAATATACCCTAACAACTTAATTACTCGGACAGGTAATTACACCTACAGGTAATTATGTCGAAGATTTTAACGCAGACAAATAATTATACTGACAATATTAATAATTTATTAATTTAATAATAAATTAAGAAACGTTAGGACTTCAATGTCACAATAAAAAGCGGAATTAATTCAATGGTTAATGGTAGTCGAATTTAATTTTTAAACAATATCATCTTTCTCGAACCGTAATTTTCCAGTTCTGGTTTTTACAGAGATGTTTTCAATGAGTGAAGCGACTCGAAGATGCCGTCTTTCCAAATCGGTAATTTTCGAGTTGGAGCCGCTTCAGGGCTGTTTTTAATGGCAGAAGTAACTCAAGGATTTGCTGTCTAAATTATTTTTTTACAAAATTTTGAAACATTTTTTTTTGTGGTGCGGGCCCCTTTGTGGCGTGGGCGCCTAGGCTGTAGTCTAGGTAGCCTGTGCTTAAATACGGCACTGGAGGCAGTCTTCACCACACCAACAAGCTAACTTTCACAAAAACATAATTGATACCTACTTTTTAAGTACTACCTCAAATCCTCGAAATTACTTATAAGTCGCCACTGTGCGGACCAGGAGTTTGGTGACCGCTGATAGAAACAGTCAGTGGCGGCTCGTGGCTTTTTCATTTTATGAGGCTATTCATAAAGTATAGAGCAAAAGTGTAATCTATCCCAATGGCGGCTTTCCATATGTGGTAGATGTGGTAATTGCACACAATTGCACAATTAATTATCCAAAGGACATAGTTGTAATTTTACTTATGCCAACGTTACAGGTAATAATCAGCCAGTATTGAAAATAAATTTGCAATTTTTCACATCTGTTTTTGAAAGTGTAAGCTACCAATGTCTCACAAGGCAAATTTAAGTACACTACTAGCTTTTCTTTTACGAGATTTTTAAAAGATTGCTTCGGAAAAAGTTGAAAAAGCAAAAAAAGTTG
Source organism: Cantharis nigra (assembly GCA_958510845.1). Lineage (NCBI taxonomy): Eukaryota > Metazoa > Arthropoda > Insecta > Coleoptera > Cantharidae > Cantharis > Cantharis nigra. The sequence continues at coordinate 18,641,193 of OY294029.1, forward strand.
TATTTTTAAGATTTTTTAATTTCCCAAGACTTCCTTAAATTTCCTAAGATTTTCTCGGATTTTCTAAGAATTTCTTGGATTTCCAAAAACTTTTCTTGAATTTTCTTCATATAGATTTCCTACATTTACTCCGATTTGCTAGGATTTCGAATGCTCTATTTCGTTAAAATTTTGCAAAATTCCTTAGGTTCTTCTGCGCAGAACGCAGAAGAGAATTCTCGGTTTCAAGTAAAAGGAAACCTTTCACAAGAAATAATGAAAATTCGGTCTACTAAAAAAAATGTATGTTGTCATTCAGGTGAAAGGTTCTTACTACTTAATAACGTTGATCACAGATCATGAATAAAAATGGTCAGATTTTGAAACCGGGAGGTCTGGGGGGTATGGAATACCCCCAGTGCTTCTTAATCTCTTGATGCTTACTCATTTACGGTGTAATCGGTGTAAAATTATCAGTAGTACCTATATACAGTATATCCTAGCGGTCCATGGGATGATTAATCATTTCCATGTAGGTGCTAGACTGAGGATTCTACTTTTACGGTAGTCTCGCGCTACTTCTTGGATAAGTGTTGTGGAAGGAGTACCTATCATTTGATAGTTCTCACAATCAAAAATTTACGTTTTTGCTTTTTTGAAAATTTTAGTTCAAAGCCGTGTGTATTTATATGTTTATTCTTGTTATTTTATAGTATAAATATTAAATTCTAATTAATATGACTAGAAATCATTAAAATTCAGTAGTAATTTAATAATAAATTAGTATTAATTTTGATGGTTCATCAAAAAAGACGTCGTCGCTGTGGGATCCCGACACTGTTCCCACTTTAAAAAAATTATGTTAGTGAAAATTATTAATTGTAGTAGCGGAAATCTCATTAATTCATTCATGCGCGTCAAGAGTAGACATAGGTACCTACATACTTTTTACAGTTTTTTTTAGTTCTATGAAATCCCTCTCTATAAACTAGTAATATGACCGCTAGTAATATTCCTGGGAGAGTCTAAAACTTTTACGTGACAATCTCCGTGCTTCGGAGGGCACGTAAAGCAGGTGGTCCCCCTGAGTTGATGATTGCCGCCATCAACTATTAAAAAATAGGGTTACAGGCATTTCCCAATCCGGATTAAGCAACCGTGGGGTCTAAATGCTAAAACCTTCCTCATTGGAAGAGGCCTATATGCAGGAGTGGATAAATAACAGGCTGAGGAAGATGACCGCCTTTAACCGCAGCTTTTATCAGTCTGTACAGATCTTGTGTTTTATTGTATGTATTTATTGTGTTAACACATAACATCTCTATCAGCGCTAACGCCCCTTAGGTGTCCAAATGTTTTGCCCAAGCAACCGCATAGAGCAGCGAGCTTACTGTTGGTTTATACTCAATACTGAACTTAACACCTTCTAGTAATGGCGTTGTCAATATGAAACTGTTTTAATCGACTGGGGAGCAGGAAGTTTAACCTCTATAAGTAATTCTTCAATTTTAAGGTTTCAAAGAACTTACAGCCTATATAGGCTAGGAAGAAGCCCCAGTTTCTAACTTTCCTGACTTCTGGACACCCTAACGCACTTAGTTCTAAAAATTAAATTTTTACATTCGCTACATTTTAAAAATTAAAGTTATGTAATGAACTTAAGCAGAGGGTCAACTATTTTAATTTCTAATTTTTTATGTTTCTTATTTTCAATTTTGTAATAATTTCAACAGACGTGCAATTATTGTCACACCTACCACACATGGAAAGCTGCCTTTTCGAAGACTCTAGTATCCCATTATTGTGTTGTGATTATCAGTTGGTAGCCTTTAATGACGTTTGGATAGATGCTAGTTTTAGAAAACACTAACTTCGTCTTAACGTTTGAAATTTTATTCCAGCTATGTATTAGTAGTATAATTTAATAATTATCGTAATATAATAATAATTTTACTAACATTGCTCACACAATATATATATATATAATTTAATCACACTCTTTAGTAATAATAATTACATATTAATATACTTTACTGGAAGACATGCCATGGCAAATTTACATAAAATGAGATAACAAATTAGATATGGTAAAATATTATTTACTCTTTAGCAAGCAGAACCGGCTAAATATCGTTCTTTAATCTTCAGCCAACGTGGTCGCTGGTTTGCCCCAAAAATCTTTCACTTTTACAAATGCCGGTCCTGCAATTGATCCATATTTTTGTTATTTTGCTAAACTAGAACCGCTAAAGTCTGCAAAATCTATTCAACTAACAATACTCGATCACTTAAATAATTTTTGATTTTTATTTTGAAATAAAAAATTGGCACAGCTCGAAATTAAAAAAATACTTTCGGCTCGAATCGGTTTCGTTTTCTAATTATCCAAAATTCAGTCCAATTGTAAAATTTCGAAAAGCCAAAAAATTTAAAATTTTGCTCAAAAATAGGTTACATCGCTAAATTTATTACTATTAATGTTTTCAACATTCATTTTACATTTTAATAAAACATCCACCAAAAATTTAGCACATTAGACCTATTTTTATTATTTTTTTTTATTATTACGATTTTTTATATTATCGAAAAATTATGAAAAATTGTTTAGCTTTTTCGTAATTTTTCAAGTTTTCCACTCTCTCTAAATCTAAAATATGGTAGGTATACATTATACATTATAGCTAAAAGTGAAATCCTTATTGACTTAATAATTATTATTATGATATGGTGCATTTAAAATATCAACTAATATACAGAGTGTTCACAGTAAACGAGTTTCGTGTTAAACACACGGTATATTAATAAAGGTGCATATTTCGAAAGAGAAAACGTCGTATTTAGATGCCTTAAAATTTGTTGCTTAGCTTCGGCTATATACAGTGGGATCGCAGTCAACAAAATTTTGAGAACTGTATTTTTTGAGAAAAGAAGTAACAAAATTTGAGTAGCATTTCCAATTTCGAGTTTTACTCCATCGTGTTGTACTGCACTTTTTTGACTTTGAAATATCTGAAAACTCCATAACCTGTGACGGTGGCGAGAACTGCGACAGCGAGGGTCGAACCAACGGCTATGGGTGCCGTTTCATCTCTAAATCTGAATTGCGCATTGCAGTCGAACGCCGGACCAAAATTGGAACCCTTGTACATAAATGGCTGAAGTTGAAACGTTCTCAAAAACACTTTTCCACTCAAGCCGGCTGGATTGTAATCTGCTTCCGGGAAAGATAAGTCGATTATTGATTCTTCGCAAGCGTAAGATTTTCCCACTGGCGTGGGAAATAACATCTGGGTGTGGGATAACTTGAAGGATTTCTCTGGAAGAACTGAAACAAAAATTTAAGTTGTACAGAATATGCTCCAGATTATTTAGTCGAGTGTTGATTGTTCACTTGTAACAATAAATAAAATTTTCTTATCTGTATCTATCGATCATGGTAAGATAAACGTACTAGTTGTTTTAATATTTAGTTACCTCTCTTACGATGTAATAACCCCACGCCATTTTCCACCAATGTTATTGGGGAGAACGTGATTTGGATCTAGACCAACTAGATTACGATTACGATTAGGTTAGGAATTTTTAAATTACCGCACAATTTTGTATTGGTGTAAGTTCTGCAATCGACATTATTAAATTATTGTCTTATTGTCTATTTTATGTATTTAAATATTATATAAATCTTAACTTGTGAGAATTAATAATATTAAAAACTTCAATATAATAATTAAACTAGGTAGGTATAATATATATTTTATTATTTGAATTAACTTGTTATATTGAACTTTTTAATATTATTTTATTTATTGCCTAAAATCCATGCACGAATAAGCCAGTGGCGGTTCGTGAGTTTTTCATTCGAGGAAGCTAATCATAAAATATAGATTTCTCAAGATTTTCTAGAATTTCTTAGGTATACTTATATTATAAAAAACTCTTTAATATTTTTTCGGATTTCCCTTCACTTGTATACCAGATTCTCCCCTCGATCCCCATCTCAACTTAAAAAATTTTTATTTTTGAATGCTATTTATTATAAATATGCGAAAGCACACGATTCAAAAATAAGGCTGACGCTCAACTACGTCATTAAAGAGCTACGTTGAATACACAATAAAGCATTGTGCCTTTATGAGATTAATAGTGGAGTTTTTGTAGTTCTGCTGAGATTTTAGTCGATGCATAATCACTTCAGAGTAATCTGTGCCCGATTATGAGAACTTTCTTAGGAGTACCTAATCTCGAAATCATCAGTAATACCAGTAATACCTTGACGTTCATGTAATGGCTCAATCATCTGCATTTATATGTTCTAGGCTGACGATTTTGTTTCTTCAGAAGCCTCATCTTACTTTTTGGAATCAAAAATCCCCTTTTTTACTTTATTTTTTTAATTTTAATAGTTAAATAATAAACCTGAATTTCAGGAGGTCTGGGACATCTCGCCGCCGAAACACTGCGTGGAATTTCATTGGCCATCATTTCCTAAAGTTAAACCACAGTTTTCAGTTTTATTTATTCCTTCCATACAACAGCGGATATAGAGACGAGTAACTACCCCGTTAACTTAAAGATTTCTTAACATTTCCCGCTCAATTTTTACTAAAAACTGGAAAAATGATGGAGAAATTGTCATATTCAAAACTAAAAAGAAATTTGAGAAAATATAGAATATTATAGACTATCTTTGTTGTGCTTTTTCCATTTTCTGAGATTTCATTGGCTTTAAAATTTTCTCAAGTTTTCTAAAATTTTTTTGAAATTTCTATGGATTTCTTGAGATTTTCTATATTTCTACAAATTTTCCAAGAATCTGTTTCTTGAGATGTATTGGAATTTTTCAGAATTTCTTCAGATTTCCATTCACTAGTACAAGCAATTTTTCCGGTGATTTCCCCTTAGTTTTGTATTAACTGGAAAACCGAAGGGAAAATCGTGATTACAAAATGAAAAGAAATTCAAACAAATTTTACGGAAATTCTATGAAATCTTAGTAAAACTTAAGAATGCTATTTTCTTCCCAAGGAAGAAATTTCTTGGGAAATTTAGGAAATCTTTAGAATACCAAAGATTAATTCTTTTATTTCCTTTTTTAATTTTCTGAGATTTTCTTGGCTATTGGTTCTCCTAAGATTTTCTACAATATTCTAAATTTCCCCTTTTCTAAGATTGTCTGGCCAAGAAAGATACAACAGGATTTCAACCCCCACCCATGAGCCTTAAAAAACAACAAAATTTACTACGTTTCGTTTTGTTGAAATTTTAGTGCACCCCACAGAATATAGTCAAATTCCTGGTACGGAAGTTACAAGTTTAATGGCATGGCAATCATTTAAACATAATTGCTGGGGGTGTTTGAGATAGTAATTTTTGAGATTTTTATTAAGATTGAAAAGGTCACAGTACAACTGGGGGCTCTTTTAGCAGGAAGCCCGCGTGCGTCGCACCCACCGCACCCCAGTAGTTCCGCCCCTGGTCTTTAATACAAGTAAAAAACACATATTTACTTATTAGAAGTAAGCAATAACCGTGGATTATTTAGATAAACTTAAAGAAAAAGTTGAAAGGATCACTATGATACCAAAAAATTAATTTTTTTAAGTTATTGTTCTATTAAGTTCTGCCTATTTTATCGACATTCGAGATGCACTCTAAATTTGGGCTGTGAATTTGATGAATCAGTGAGTGAGTCAATGGCGTATTTAGAAAATGCTTTGGGGGCAGATCAAATATTTTTTAAAATCATCTTGTTAATACAATCGTGCGCGTCAGTAGTAACCCAATAAATGATGAATAAATAAATAAACAAAAATAATTTAAAGTTATTTAAATTTTAAAACATCGTGGTAAACATTATTTTTATCAGGAAGGGCTTCAGGGATACAATCTGAGTCAACCTTGGGGGGAGGGCAATTGTCCCTTTGCCACCCTCTAAATACGCCACTGGAGAGACTAAATGTGACCAAATAGCCAAAAATTAAATAGAGCCATATTTTAGTCTGCACCTGAAGCTGAAATCTTTAGCTACGGCACTGATGCTTCGGTCTTGCTATTATTTAAAAAAAAATCGTGTTTTAAATATTCTTGTCAGAATGAGAAGAGAATTAATGAGAATTAATGAGAACAAAAGACGACGTAAAGTCGTGAAAATGAAATAAGAGTGAAATAAGTAATTTAAAAAATAAAATCTTACTTTTTTTAAAGCAATTGCCCAACCTGCCCCCCCCCCCTAACTTTAATCACAATTATTAATAATTAAGTAGAAAAAATAGAAATAAACAAATTGACATCTATTATTAAAAACGGTGACGTAGCATGGATTTTTGGTACCCGCGGCAAACTCTAAATTTCCGTCCCCTATTTAAATTTGCCGACTCCTTATTTAAATTTGCGCCCCCCTATTTTCGCAATTATGCAAAAAAAGGTATTCTTATATCATTAAATATATCAATTTCAAAAAACATTATATCAATATTATTAAAAGTAATTATTAAAAAGAAATTAAAATAAAAAAATTATAATTTTATTCCTCGGCTATTCCCTGTCGCCTGCCGCCCTCCACAGAAGTGCCGCCCGGAGCTTAGCCCCCCTGACGCTTCGCTACTGTAATCATTGTAATAATAAATTTATCAAGTTGATAAAAGTTTACGTTGTAAAGTTTGCAGCATGTCTGCATGATGAGTTGCATAAGCAGCTTTAAAATGATAAAATATTTGAAATTATTTTACAATCAATTTGTTCGACAGAACCGTATCTAAGTATTTCAGCACAAGTTGTGAATTAAAAAATTAATAATACTATCAATTATCAATATTAGTAAAAATATAATGAGCAAAAAAAAAACAGGAGAATGAAAAGAAAATTAATAATGAAAAGTTTTTATAGTTTTTATTTTTTTATATTATGGTCTAGGGGTTTTCCATAAAGCATGTGCTTTAATCAAGCGGCGAAGGGGTTAGGTAGTAAGCTATGCAAGGCATACGTGGGGGCAGGGGGGACTAGAGTTAAGCTATGTAATGTTTTATTTATTTTAAATTAATAAGTTGTAAGAGTGGCAAGTGCCACCATTTGAGAAAGAGTGTTTATAATTATAAAAGAATATATAAAACAAATATTGGCCTTGTTTATATAGCTTGCTTAGGCTGCATGAAGTTCTCTCAAAAATAAAATTATAAACAATTATTAATTTTAATTACTATTTTTTTATACTCTTCTGGCGCATACTTTACTCTTTTAGTTTATATAGTGTAAAGTGGACATTTATCTACCGAACATAAGAATTTTTTCACTTCTTCAGAACAAATATATCTAGTTGTAGTGGCAGCATCCGGGGCGGCGGTTATGTCTTTAATTTTTAGAGGAGTAGCATTTCTACAAACTAATTAAAATATTGACAAATGAATAAGTATTTAGACAGGATGGCGGTTTAAAACGCTGTAATACGCTGATTTAGAAGGGCCCATGACCCCTATGCACCTCCCCTTATAAGCGCTTTTTTTGTATCTGCCCTTGCTGGAAAGTTATAAACTTTAGAATTTTATCTCTTATTTAATTAACAAATTTTGTTAATCGTGGTTTTCGATACCTTAGATCTCTCTGCTGTTATATAAAGTAAACGATTAATCGTTATGTCATTGGTAAGAAATAATGTACGATCATTGGGATCGTCAATGACGGTGCCAACATTTTTTAAATTGAGGCACATAAAATTTATAAATAAACTCAAAAATATATTATTGAAGTAAGCACCTAAAAGATGAAACCTATTATTATACATTCTAAATAATTTGGGGTGGGCACTTGGTTGGTGACCCCCTCTGGCGCCGTCACTGGTGGGAGTGAATATTCAGAGTTCGAATATAGAGCACTTTGTTAACTTCAAGATTTTTTCAGAATGTAGATCTAACGAGGGGAACCGCTGAAGTATAACTCTATGATTGGAACAAGCTTTAGTAGAGTGAGAGCACTAAAATTAAGCAAACACCTGTTTTTTTAAGTGCTATAAGCAACTGTTTCTGAGAAAATAGCGTTTAATTAACTTCCGAACTTTAGAAATAACATGTTTTTCTTTGTAAGAACACTGGTCACTGGATTATAATTCATAATTGTTTGAATAAGCATTTAGCATCAGTTCGATTAGATTATTAAGTTGGTTGATATCTAAGAGAACAATACTAGCGCCAAGCCAGAATCTAAGTTCCATAAAAACATAATTTGTATTTTTTTTAAATCTTAAATCCCTCTGCTTCACACTCATGACTCTTCACTTAAATTTTTCATGAGCCGCCACTGGAGAGCAGTCATAACTACATAATTTTGCTTTCAGTCTTTCATTAAAAATAATATATAATATTTACAAAACATATCATTGTTAAAATTTTTAAAACGGCTCGACTTGAAATAATTATAAAAAATAACTTTCAATATATTTTTCTATATTATTAAATTCAGAAGTACCTAATAGAAGTCTTTTAAATATTCAAATAACAAATAATTGTATAATATTTAGTATATTGATTATTGACAGAAGGTAAATACGCCACTGGACAGAATACATATTTTAAGAATCTCGTTAATTCATTCATGTGCGTCAGTGGTAAACCAAATAAATAAATAAAATAATAAACAAATAAATAAAATAATAAACAAATAAATAAAAATAATTTACAGTTATTTAAATTTTAAAACCTCGTAGTAAACATTATTTTTATCAATTGCCCCTTTGCCCCCCTCTAAATACGCCACTAATATTATTTACTATTTTTCTACAAGCGTGAAGAAACTTGACTTTTCCATTCAATATTGTCAAACTTACTTAATTTTCTTTTGTAAAAAATGTTAACGATCATTTTGCATTATTACATTAATGCAGGCGACAGGAGGCACTGAAGTACTTTGCTCTCTTATGTTCAACGTTCTCATCCAATTAACGCTACGTAAAATAATAAAAAATATGACATTACTTCTTTAAAACCTCATTTTCATTGATGTTATTTGACTTTAAGTGAATTTTTATTTATTTTATTAACTAATTTATGTCAAATACATCGATAAAATTGAAGTTTTGAAAAAGAAATGTAGGTAATTTTTCTTATTAATTGACATCTAAATTACGTAGCGTTAATTGGCTTTAGTGTTAACGAATAGGTTCAATGCAGATACAAAAAGGTAAATGTATTAAACGAGAACAAATTGGAAAAATAATCTTCGTTTATTTTCGAGAAATATTACAATTCCCCCCATATTATCAGTATTATGTTCATTTCATTAAACATAATTTAAGTTATACAATATTCTTATGGACTGGGAGGTTGGGGGGTATCCATTCCAATATAATCTATGCAGCAAAATTGTGGCTCCAACCCAAATTTCTTTAAAAAGTTGCCATAACTAGCACTAAAGCCTTTAATCTCAGTTTCGTGACAGATAGTCGAATAATTCGACAAAAAACAAAGTGTACCGACATCTGGGGTAACATTGGGCTTCGGGTAACTTTGGCCCTCCTTTTGGAAAAAGGGTGTTTATGCTATAATTCTGCAACCAACAATGCAAATTGTATGATTCTGATACCGCAGATTTTGCACAAAATATTTTGTCCAATATTATTCTTTCAAGCAATATTGACCCAAGTCATAATATGCCCAAATTTTCAAAAAATTGTTTCGGGGTTTGAAATCGTCGAAAAATTGAAATTACGCTATGAAATTGTTCCTCTATGTATGCTGAAGTAGAAAAAAATTATTCTAAACAAGTTTTGCATACCGATTCTTCAAAATTTTGCTTAATATGTAACAAAATGCGAAAGAGTGGGGCAGATGACGGCACTTGTTATTATTTACTTGTAGTTGTTCTTAAAATTTCAATTAGATTAATACATCATATCAGGGCTTTGGGCTGAGAGGGAGGATATTTCATACCCTCAAACCCCTCTTTGGATTCCTTTAAATAAACTTCACGAAACAACATTTTCACAAATTTAAGTTATATATTTAAACCATCCGGTTTTAAAAACTCATATTTCAGAATACTTCAGCGTACAATTGAGTGTTGTAGAGTCAACAGACATTACAAAAAGAGTTGAAAATGCCCACCGTCCTACTTTCGATAATAAACCTACAATAAATGGAATTAATTGCCACCCTTTTCCCATATTGAGGAAAAACAGAAGTGTTTTATAAGTATTCCTCGTTATCTGTCTACCACTGACGCGCCTGAATGGATTAGTAAGATTCGAAAATATGTATAGGTACTGTATATTTCTTTATTAGGTATATTAAAAATAAAAGAAATCCAATATTTAGGTTCCGAATTATTAAAAATGTGAAATCTTGTGAAATCGCGAAAGTCGGCAGCCATATTTGTGGCTAACCATATGTTAAACTTCAACTAAATTTCTTAAGCCAAATTAATGCAAAACCAAAATGACATTTGACATTGTGACATAATACAAATATTAAACAGTTTTAAACCTCTTTAGAAAATGATAAACATTCCTAAGTAAACAAGTTTGAGCGGAAGTGACCTGGCGGTTTTCCTTTCTATTGTATTTTTTCAAAAAGTAATCATTCATTTTTCAAGTAATTTTAGAAATCTATCAGTTACCAAGTTACTATTTCTTACTCTTTTGGTTTGGATGTTTGATTGAAGAACGATCGAAAGTTTCAATCAACACTCTGACTTGAATTTGTAATTTTAAAATTTTGGGAAAACTTACCATGTGCTCTAATACTGTGGTATCTTTCGATTGCTGTGCTAACAGTTAAATCTATTTGGTTGACGTACCATCTTTCACCTCCAGGTGTCTAAAAGAACAAAATCAGTACAAGACATTTCAACTGGATAATCTTTACCTTTGCAAAATTCCAAACCATGGTGTAACCTTCCCACGAGATTTTCATAGAGGCCATATCTTCGTATTTACAATTTCCTTCTATCGCTGCGTCGTCGAACATATACGTGTCGGCTTGGTCGGCATCGCCGTGGGTTTTGAAGTAAACCTGCAAAAAATTGACTCAAAGTGGGTACCGAAAACTTGAAGCAATTCGGTCTTACTTCGATTAACCCATCCACTTTCAATAAGATACAAGTCGCTCCATTACTAGCCGTCACCTTGTACAAAACCACCCCCTTGGTCGCAGTAGTAGCGGCCGCATTTATTTTTGACCCATTTATGACTGCTCCAGAAGAGTTGACCGAGTATTTCGTATGTCGCGGTTTATTCGTGGCCATATAGGGCAAAGTGATGGACGAAACAAAACAAATGGAAACACCTGAAAATAAAGAGTGTTGCGCATTTTTTCAAAACGGATATTCTTACTCACAAATAACGAAAATTTTGAAAAAATATTCCATATGTTTTTCGGCCATTTCTACTACAAACACTTTTTGCGTGGAGGGTGCGTTTTATGAACGAACAAGCATCTCACTTTTTAATTAATGTAGCTTGAATGAGCGAGTTCTTACCGAAAACATTTTCCCAGCACGATCTAGCGACATTGCGCAAAGTTTTTCATTTTGTCAATAATTTTGAGACTGCGCGTCGCGGGGCGCGTGGTGGGCGCAACGTTACAATTCCAAACTTTTCTAAATTGTTTTTTGCGACCTTGGCAACTTTTTGATTTTGATATTTTTTTGCGTGAGTTCGGTTTGAAAAAGAAATTATTTTTTAAAAATTTTCGGGGTAGGTAACTTCCGTGGGCGGTTTTAGGAATGAACAGGAGAAGGCGCCACGTTTTAAGCCGTAGGTTGGAAAAAGTGAAAAATTCGATAGTGTTTTGTTCGGAGTTTGTTTTTTAAAATGACAAATCGTGGTAGTTTTGCTTCGATCTGTCGCAATATGGTGTGCAAAAGTTTGATTTGAATTTAAAATTTGGCGCGTCGTCCGAGCTATTCGATAAGAACCGCAAGCGCGTTGAGCTCAACCTTGTCCGTGACGTCACGAATCGCTGAGTTAAGTTGCGACGGGCAACGATAATTTGTTTTGCTTTTTGTTACGAAATTATTAAAGGAAGGAGGCGCTATTCGTGTCCTTACGGAAGTGTACGGGATTTCAGCCATCTTGTTAAACGTAAAAGTATGCTCATATGAGGTGTGTGTTTTATTTTGAAGGATTATAAAGTGGTCTGGAGCATTTATTTGGTAAGTTTGATTTAATTTTATGTTCCGTTTATCGGGGTGAACTTTGTTCTTGATGGTTTGACGGGAGTTGACTTAAATTGTGACAAATTTATAATTCGGGTTGTGTTCGCTTTCTCTTCGTCTGCAATATAATAAAAACCGACATTTAAACCCTCGTTTTAACCCTGCGGCATACGAAAATAGTTGGACTCGATTAATTATTCACATTTTCGATATTGCTTTCATAAAAAAATCCAACGAATTTTCTAACTTGCTGTGTGCACTTAAGGCTCACTTTCGTCTATTTTAATAATTTGTCCTTATTTAGGTACCCACAACTCGAGGGTAACCTTTCACGCGACACCTTTCAAATTTTAAATTAGAAAAACTCAAAATTAAACCTTTTAACTCGGTAAAGCCGATCTCTCAAAATTAACGACTTTAAAATGGACACAAAAGTTAAACGAACGGGTTTTGTAACGTGAGGCACAATGAGTCATCATCTGAATGATAGATCTGGGGTCAACATTTCCTACTTTCTTCAAATCCACCTGTGCAATTTCCACGCTACCTACAAATTCGTCTAACCCTAATAGACTTCGACGGCGAACAGAAAAAAAGACAATCGGCCGAACTGTCAACAACGAACTTGACATCTCGTCGCTCGCAAAGTCCCTAACCATCACTCAAAATTGCTCGAAATTCTTTCGTCGACGTAACAATTATTATCGAACCGCGAGTTTTAGTCGACCGCGAGTGGCTTTTAAATTATTTGCAATTTTTACAAGACGTTCGTCACTTGTTTCTATTTAATTTTGACTTTTATCGGCAGGTGCAATTATTTTCGAAAATAATTTGTTTTTTGTTTATAATCCGCAGTCGCGCTACCTGAGAGTGGCAATTTTCTGCTTCGTTAACTGAAAATTAGTTTTTCAAAGTCGTTCAGATTATTCCCACGGGACGTTTCGATTTTTAGAAATAAATTAAATTCGGAGTCTGTCAAAAATAGTTACATTTGTGCTGTTTTGTTTGGCGATAGTTTTGGTGGTTAAAAGAGTTCTGAACGCTTGGAGAAGTAAACAGAGATGATGTTAATTAACATGAAAGACCAGCTATTGAGATAAAGTTTTACAAGCTTCACTGGACCTAAGCAAGCAAAGCTTCTGCAAGAACCAATTCAATGATTGCAAATCGCCATGACAACCTTTTTTTTTACCAAGCTGTAGTTGAATGGTGAGAAATTTTTTTATTTATGAACGTTGAATGGTTAATTCTGAGCAAACAACCTCATTTTCTGCCCACGGCCCAGGTGGCATTTTCGTCGTCAACGCAAAACCGACACTGGGAAAGAAAAATTGGGGTCCGGATTAATTTTTTATCAGGGGTAAGGATGGATCCTCGACGAATTAAAGGATTCCCATAAATTTTGGAATCACATCAAAACGGTGGCGGCGATAAGGCTTCAATAGACTTCGCGGTGCGGGGGTGCTTCCGAGCTAATAGGCCTCCCGGAAGGAGAACTGCATGGGAGATAATAATATACAATTTTATTAATTTCTCGGTTTAATTTTTTTAGTGGAATTCTGACTAACTATAATAATTATGTACATCGGATTATTCAACTCGTGTATTGATATTTTGTGTTGATGGCCTCGAAAATTTTAAATTGCTGATACGATGATTGCCAGATTACTTCGAAATATTCTATCCCCCCCCTCTTAAGCATGATTCTTTTGCCATTATGTTTGGTATGTTAATTTTGTTATTTCTGGGTGTAATAAATACATTTTTGCTTTTAATTAGTATAATTGAAATTTAATATAAATGAACATACTAAGGATTGCATGTAGATGCTCAATATTTCACTGTGTGGCCACTTGCACATCAACAGTTCACTTTTCCTCCTGGTCGACAGGGTTACTTTGATGCTAACATTAATTTGTCAAATTAACGGGGGGGGGGGGCTCAACAAAATCATGTTGTAGATAGTAATTGTTAAGCCAATTTTCAACTTCTTGCTTTATAATCCATTTGCATGTACCGTTTTTCCAAAATAACCCCCCTCTTCCGCCTAATTATTGAAATCATTTTCATGCTTCCTAAAGAAAACCCTAATTTTGTCAGCGAAAAATCAGAGAATTTCTCAATTTTAGTCAGGGAAATTACATTTTCAGTCAGGGAAAACAATTTAATTGAAAAATTAATTTGTTTTTAAATTTTAAAATATAATTTTTTAAATTTAAAATAAAAATTTTTTTTATTCTAAAATTAAAAAACAATTATTAATTTTAATTTAATTTTAAAATTATTAAGTATTACTTTTACCTTTTCAACTTCGATTTATGGAAATATCAGAGAAATTTATAAAAGTCATAGAATTTGATTTGGAAAATTCAGTGGGAATCCTGTATTAGACTTTTGTTGTAAATTTCATCCCTTTCGCTTTTGTTTATATAAATTTTTCTATTTTGTTTTTCTGAGACACAATGTATACAGAAAAATATGTGTAAAAAATAGAAAAGAATAAAATTTACAACAAAAAATGTCGTATGTCTTAAAAGTATTGCTCCCGATGGAGGGGGGGGGGGTTAGTATTTATGATAAACTTTCTTTCCTAATTTATTGTTATGTAAAAATTTTTTAATATCACATTTAAAATTCAAATACCAAGCATGCGTACGGGGGGGGGGTCGCTTTCAAAGTGGTTTTTGACGATTCGTAACAAGCTAAAAATGGAAAAAATAAACAACAGCATGACAATGATGGAAAAGGCAAAAAAATGTCGTTAGAATTACAGTAAAAAAATTCAAACTGATCCGAGGTAGGAGGGTTGACTTGTAGGGGTGGAACGTGGTTTTCACGATTTCTGGCGAAAGTTGACCTCCAATCGAAAAAAATTGTATGGAGATGTTGTAGGTATTATAAAGATCTACAACTTTTGTATACATCATTTACCTCAAATTTTCCCAAAAACCAAGATTTTTGTTTTTGATTTTTATCTCTCACAAAAATGATTTTTTTTTTATCATATATGCAGGAAATTTACCTTTTTGTGTTCCAAAGAAGCTGTAATTGTTTCGATTAAAAATATTTATATTTACATTTTGTATTGATTAAAAACCTAAAAAATGCATCTTAAAAGTCAATTGTTTTGAACTGAATAAGGGGGGAGGGGAGGGGGAGATTTGTTCGTTGAAATGTCTTCAGATGGTGTATTTTCGAAAATCTCATATTTTCAGTGTTTCGAGTTTTCTGGTACATTTTTCCATAGCAATGCAAATTGTTTCTTACAACATCTGAAAGTAGATATTTCAAAATACAAATCCCCCCCCCCCCCAATTCAAAACTAAATATTAGTATCCAAGAAAATTACAGCTTCTTTGGGATACAAAATTACATACAAAAAAATCATTTTTGTGGGAGAAAAAAATTTAAAACAAAAGACACGGTTTTTTTTATTCTTCTCGGAAAATTTGAGGTTATATGAAAAATTATGTATACAAAAGTTGAAGATATTTTGAATACCTACAAATTTTTTTGATTAGAGGTCAACTTTCGCCGGAAATCGTAAAAATCACGTTCCACCTCTACAAGTCACCCCCCTTCATCCCTCCTACCTCGGATCGGTTTTTCTTTATTTTTAATTTTCTTCCCTTTCCTAACATTGTCATGCTGTTATTAAGTTTTTCATTAAAAAATGTTATCTGCACTGGTCTATAATGGAAAAGTGTAATTAGATTTGATTCCACATTTATTTACTTTAGTATTTTTTAAAAATTTGGTTTAGGGTCAGTGTTTCTTGTTTTTTAAAAATTGATGCAGAAGTTGCATTTCCCATTAACCTCCAAATTATTGAATTTCTAAAATTTAATAAATCTATTAAGGATGAGTGTTAATTTAGTCCTCCTTTGGAACTTCATCAAAAACTATTTCAAATTTTTTTGAATTTTTTAAAGACAATCATTTGATTTAAAATGGCTTAAGGAATTTAAATATGAATGCAAAATTATGTAATAATTAATTTTCAAACGACTGAATTTTTAAAGGAATAGACCAATCTTCTTGAAGTACATTTCATTTTGCTAAAATTTATTTAGCCGAATTTTATTGGCCGACAGTTTTTATTTTTTGAATCCGTTTTTTACCCTTTAGGGAGCTGTGGCGGCTGTTATTACTTGGCTATACTTAATAGGCTAGTGACGACTAGAAAAGTAGAGTAAAAGTATCTTATCAAAACATTATTTACTGTTGATAATAAAAAAAAAAATTTTAATTAATATTATGGAGATACTGTCACCCCCCCCCCTACGTTGTAAAGCTGCATTTTACCAACCGATTACCAAGTTTATCAAAAATTGAAAATAAATTTGTTAATTAGTTTATCTTCTCCTTCTTAGAACCACAGTATATATTCGCGCTTGTTAAAAATTGAAATTTTTTATCGTACTAGAGGTTTCTAAAATGTTTAGAACCGCTGCTATATTCAACTAGCACCTGTCAGATGCTATATTAGACTTGACAATATAAATATGACTACAGTAAAAGCAGCTGTACAGGTGTTTTATTTTGCTATAGACCTTAAATTCACACTGAAAAATTATGAATTAGTCCCATAGACCAGTTTATGTCTTGCGCGCAGGATTTTAACAAAATAGAACACCTCGACATACTTCAAAAGTGTTGGCCAGTTGTAGTGCTGGACTATTATTATAATAATTTTTTTGTTTTGCTCTCTTTAAGATTAACATACTACGCTTAGTCTATATCCGTGGAAGGGGGGGGGGGGTTAAATATTTAGAATTTTTTTTATTTAAAATTTTAAGTAATGGTATCTTCGACGTCCCCAGATCCTATTTTTTGTAAAATTCAAAATAAATGCAAGATTGAAGGTCGTTCGAAGTTCTCAATCCCTAGTTTTTTAGTTCTGTCAAATTAGGCTCTAAGTGCCTAAAATCACAGTCCATAGATCACATTTGCTGTAAAGTTGGAAATAAAAAAGTTGGAGGGAGGCCCCCGAACTGCCGTAGCCTAGGTACGCCACTGGGACAGATATACAATACAGAGTAATTTTTGAGACTTATGAGTAAATTTCAATTTATGCCATTTGTTTCTAAATTATTACAATCAGTTTTCAGCAGTTTCAAAACATTTTTTTTACCGACACGAAAAGAGCGGTTGCTTTGTTCCTTTCATAACCTTAAAATCATGCGCAACTAGATTCAATATGGGGCTTAAAAAATGTTTATTATTTATTTAAAACTGAAATTATTTATTTTTGTTCAAATTTTTACTGCACTCAACTTATGCGGGGGGGGACTAAACCCCCCTATGCTTATGCCTAAAATTTAAGTAAGCCTATCAGGTTTTGATTTGATGCGCAGTTGTTTCTATTTTGGATTTTTGAAAAAAAAATTATTTTTTACACCTGTCGAAAAATTATAAGTAAAGCACATATTGCATGTACTTGTTTAATTTTGAAATCTTACAAATTACAAATAATATACTAATAGAAATTATAAATAAAAAATTAGTCTCGTTATAATTTCAAATTAGCGAAAAAACTGTATTAAATGGGATTAAACTGATATCTGACAGCTGTCAAAAATATTGGTATATTCCTACAACAAAACGAAATTGTAATAGTCTACCGGTTTCAATCTTGTTTCATCGTTGCTAGGAAAAAAAGTCGGTAAAGATCAAAATATTTTTATAAATAAAGCAATGTAGTAAAATTAAAAACCGAAATGTATGTTTTCAAAATTGAAACAAATCATTATCGAACGTGTGCGATATTTCTCACATGAGTTCCGAACGTGTTTTACACAAATTTCTATTTTAAATTTTCCACCAAATTGTTTTTTAAATTTCAATAATGCAAATTTTTGTTTGACGTTTTTTTGACATGTTAGATTTTAATTTGACATATTTAATTTTTAGGTTAAAATAAACCTCGGATTGGCTGAATTGCTAAATAATAAACGAACGTAGATTTATATATTATTTATTTGCACTGTCTCAAATGTACCTTACTTTATTGCTTTATTGATTGGTTCAATAATAAACCAGCGGACCAATGAGAAGTGTGTAATTGACTGGCGTTAAAAGTAAATCACTTTCAACACCGGCAATTTACTTATAGCAACTGTACAACACTTTCAGCATTCATTTTTTAAGACAAATAAGTTTTTGATTTTAACATCTACCGGTAGACAATAAGCATTTTGTTTTCCAAACAAGCAAAGCTGGTTTAAATTTAATTGTGAAATTTGGTTTAATATTTTAATTTGTTACAGTAACTGTCTGATTAATTATTTGGTTGCTTGATCTAACTGTAATTAGAGATAAAATCGGACTTTTTTACTCTTCAAAATTAAAATTTTTAACTAAAATAATAAAATGTGAAACCACTGACTGCACAAAAATAGAAATAATTATCGAAACAAGGGCAAACCCCTTCAAACATCATTTGTGCAAGAAGAATCTAGAAGACCTAAAAAACAAAATCAAAACAACAACTGGTTCAAACTAGGACGATTTTGTCCTTGGCCTGGCAGAATATTTTTTATGGTGGATTGCCTACTCTCTCGCATCTTTCGTAAAATATTTCTTTTATCAGTTTCTGATATTCGTGCATGGATTTATAATGGACATGAGGGCGACATTTCATATTCGGAGTCGAAAGCTTGAATATGAACTTTTCACCTTTTTAATTGTTCCTAGTGCATCCTGCAACTAAAACATTTTACGGTCGTAAAATAAATTATGTTTACATATCGTATAAGCAGACTAGTATACAATAAAATTTAAGTGTCTGAAGACTGATTGACGTTCTAAATTAAAGTTTTCTTTCGTAGTTTCATTGCCTGCCTCAATCACCATTAGATAATAAAAGTTCCTACAGAAATGTTTTAGCATTTTCATTGTAAAGCCCGGTTTATCAAGGCCGAACGACGTTGATTTTAGAATATCTTTCTAAATATATTTTTGAATCTGGATCCAAAAGATTTTCGCGGAACAAAAATAGGTGAACCGACATTCTATTGTTTTTGAACTTGCGGAATTTACAATTTTTCGATCAAAATTATTTTCTGTTCATTCATTTGTTCATGCAATTTCACGCTGCTTATACAAGAAAATTTGTATTGTTTTTTTTTATGTGGTTTTGCCCGCAAACCTTAGTATGTACTAAGATTTGCAAGTTTTCGACTGATAGAATACATTTAGGAATAGCGAGACAGGAATCCTAGGAGAACGCCTACTAGCACGAAGTGTAAACATGGTTAAGATTTCAGAAGATTTAATTATCGTTCGGCATCGTGAAAAACAAAACAAATGAGGAAATGATGGTGCTCATCAGGGGAGTTACTTGGAAAAGTTTTATTATCTTGAAGCTGTAAATTCTGGCCGTAGACGCACCTTTATTTTGGAAGCACGGTGTCTAATATATCGGCTATTCAAACGGTGACCCGTTAGTCCAATATTTTCTCGTCGAAACATACCAACTTGTCTCGCAAGTCAATTTGCACATTCCACACATCAACTTCTTTGTTTTGTTTTTTAATAAAGCCGCCGAAACGTTACAGTCGGGTTAATTCCCGATCAATATTTTCTCGATATTTTGAAACTTAAAGGTCGTCGTGACCTTACAAATTCGAGCAGAGACTCGAAGTCGTAAACTTTTTCATACCTAATCGATATTAAACACAACAGAAGAGATTGGGTCGGATGTTACACCAACAAGGCGATTTTGTACATAAGAACTTCAACTGTTGTTCAAAATAATCTCACCATTGCGTTGTTGAAATTGGTTTCAAGTTGTGAAATTGTAATTGTTATAGAAGTTTTATTGTTACATTTCCCACCGGTGCACCCGTACCATGTAATTAACTTTTTTGAATAATCTTGCAGCAAAGAACGGGCGGGTAATGCATATTTGCATTTAAAAAGTTGCGGTTCTTTGCATCCTTGACTTATGGGTGCCGTGTTTATTAAACCGTTTATTTTTTAAGGTTTTATTACGGCACTTGCTGTGATTTTATAGCTCGACTATCGGTTTTCTCTAAAGCGGTCCATACGTCCGATCGTTTGTTATTTTTGTTTCGTTAGGAAAAACAAACACCGCGCCGTCGACGAATAAGCTTGCCGAACGGAAGTGGTGGGCGTGGCCAGTGGCGTTGCAGACAAAAACTTGTGTACGTCACATTTTGGGGACCGCTGAGATCTAACGTTAGTTTTCTAATTAAGATTTTTAATTAGGAATGAAATGAAAAGACTACAAATTGGAACGACCTTGATAAGTTAATAAGTTTGGAACAATTATTAACAATTGACAACAATTATCGCGTTTCATTATGAGAAGGAATTTATTGTTAGGTACCAAGAATTTTAAATTTTTATTAATATTATTCACTTGATTAACAAATTCGAACGCTTTCCATGCGAATGTCAATGCTAAAGTTAATTATTTAAATGCAAATTTCTATAGATACATATAAGCAGGTGCAGATCGATCGAATTGAAAACGGAAACCTCAGGAGCCTTTCCATAAATTATTAAATTGGTGATTTACCAGTCTTGTTATTTGTTCTCCTTTCCCACATTACAATGTGCAAATAGAGTAGGCGTACAACGCTGAGGAATGAAGTTACAAAAAAGTCAAATTTCGTTAGTGAGTCATTTGGTTGTAATCGACCACAAATTCATCTCCAACTTTAGAAATGCCGTCGAATGGTTCATCGGATTTTCCGAACTAGTATTTTATTTTCCCCTACAGGATGTACCGAAATACACTGCACGTTCGCCGACTCGACCTGCAGAATCTGTTATCAGAAGCGGGATGCGGGCTGCTCCAAAATGCAAATGCATTCGAAGCACGAACCTGTCTGTTCCGAATAACCTGCGTCACTATTTTTTTCTAATTTTACTATCAATTTTGTTCGACCGCGTTTATTTTTAGTGTTATCTAATTGTTTATTAATTCGACCTTTGATAAATTTACATGCAACTTCTATTTGTTGATAAAAATTTTGTGTAGTTATATTTATCGGTTTTGCTATTATTATTATTATAAACATTTTGTCGGCATGCAAATTCTTTGCACTTTGAATATTCGCGCGCTTACAAAGTAGCGATTTCCATGGTTACCGCTTAATCACATAAGTTAGGTTATGTTTGCGAAAAGTGTCAATATTTTCGCCCAGTGTACATTAAGATAATTGTGATGATTTTTCAATTAATTTGATTGATTTTTTAGGTAATGTGAAGAGGGGTGGCTAACGAGTGGGGACCATGTCGGCAGCCATGCGCTCCACTCTACAAACAGTACCCGAAAGTCTGGAAGTGACTCGTGGTACCGACCCCTCAAGTGGTGCTAAAACCCCCGCTAAACTTAGTTCAGAGACCACAAAGGCTCGCACTACTTTCACTTACCACACACCATCAGCTACAAATAAAGTAAGTCGCTTTGTATTTATTTTAAGTTTAAGTCCATCATCAACAACCACAAATGAACCGGGGATTGTATGTACATTGCTTCATATAATATTCAGCTTCCACCAAATTGTTTTCAGTTTGCATTACTTGACGACTACGTTATATAATAAATTTAGAAACTTTTTCACACGACACAACCTTGGTCTTCGTGTCGTGTGAACTGGTCCTGCTATGCATAATTAATTATAACGGCCACTTGGGATACCAGGGTGCGGTGTCGCCTTTATCAAATCGGTTTCATAATCAAGAGATCTATAAATGACGGCAACGTGTGAAGCCGGCTTTACCACTACTACTAGTTAATTCCAAGTTCCATGTAAAAAGAACTTGGACACGGATTAATAATTAAATTCATTTGTAAATTTTTCACATCCAGGCCAATAAGTTGGAATTTTTCATTACATTTATAAATTTGTGTCCTCATAACTCTCTTGCATCATACGGCTTATAATATACAGGACTCCCCACAAATTCAAATCAAGTAGATGATAGTCCCATTGGCGCTCCCCCCCCCCCCCCCCAACTCAATTATTTTCTGGAGATATTTTGAGACAGACGGTAATGTAGTTATCGGAATAACCAATGAAGCTTGATGATGCATTCAAAATGTGTTCCTCGATCTGTAAACCCAGGCATACCAGCTGTTACTAAAAAATCAGCTGCGCTACCGATCGGATTGCTTTTATGTTGCGTGAATCTGTTTTATTTGTTCGTAATAAAGGGGTTTAAGATTGTGACTTCCCGAGAAATGGAAAAATATAATGATTATTGGAACATGAAAATGAAAGGCTACTTAAATAATTTAGTACCTACCTACAAAAAATATATTCAATATATTGCATTATATTTAATTTCTAGTACAGATCGACCGAGAGAGTCTCTCTTTCCATTCGTCGCATCCGCAAAGTTGGCTTCCCGCTTTTAATATAAAATAGTTGGGAAAAATTACTAAGCAAATTTCATTAGTGTTAAGGCTCGGCAATGTCACAGTGGTAATTTCCTTTCTGTATTCTCGTAATTGTTCAGAAGGTACGATGAAGTCTAATTAGTCTGATAATTCACTCTTGAGAAAAAATGTTGGATATCTTTTTATGAATGTGCCACTAAGAGTGAAAGCGTGATGAAACTTCTAATAAGAGGCTTCCCCAAATCTAAGAGATACGGCGGGAATTGCTTTGGCCTATATTAAGTCGGGCGATAGCGAAGACTTCATCTTTCATGAGTATCATTTAACTACGAATCACGAAATTTACAAGATCGCTTTAGTACGTCTGGAATAATTAAACATAGCTGACGGGGAGAATTTCTCGAAAGTCGAGGCAAGCTTTGGAAGGTATTTCAGTTAGTTTATGCAACAATAATCCAAAAGTTTTCTAACTGATGAGCTAGAAGGTCTTAAGATTTTTATTGCATAAACTAGATGAAGTATTGCATTTAAAGTTTCTAACGCCATTTTGAAATGAAATTAAATAAAAATAATAAATTGTTTACCTTTTAATAAGAAATAAGTAAATATGTGGTGACATATGCGGGGTAGACGTGATTACGATTATTTGGAAAATATAGGTTTGCCCCCTTCTCCTCCATTGGCTAAACTAAACTTGACTTAGAGAGGCTTGAATTATATTTTTTTCAATATTATATCTTCATTTTCAGTTAACAAAACCAAAACCTCACTTTCCGGGGGGGGGGGGGGTAGTTGAATCTATAATAATTTAAGATTTTCTTAAAAAGAAAATCCCACTCATCTGGAAAATTTGGAAAAGTCAGGGAATTTAAGATTTCCCTAATTTTTCCAAATTTTGTCAGGGAATTTTTCATTTTTAGTGCCAAGTCAGGGAAATTAAATTTTCAGTCGGGTAAAACAATTTAATTAAAAATTTTATTTTTAATAATTTTGTTTTTAAAATTTTTTTATTTAAAAATGAATTTTTTGATTAAAAGAGAATTATTAATTTTAATTTAATTTTGAAATTAAGATTTTTTTACCTTTTCATCTTGAATCTCAGGGAAATTTTTTATTCCTTGTTAGGGAAAACTTGGAAAAGTCAGGGAATTTGATTTGAAAAATTCAGAGGGAACGATATATATTATGGAATAAGTGTAGCTGGTGCAAATGAGCATTATATTTCTTTCTTTTTTTAAACTTCACTTTTCTTTTCAAACTAGACACTTCTGTTCTGCAGCTTTTTTTTCAGTTATCTTCCCGCTCATCGATTTTTTCAGGTGGGCTTGGGGGAGATAGAAGGCTAAAGGATTTTTTCTTATGTTTTAATATTCTGTGGTTTTTCGCCTTTCCATTTCTCTCGTCCTGTTAAAAGAATTGACCCAAAACGCAATTTTTCATACGAAATAGTAAAAAATTATCTAAGAACCATGGAGGAAACCGCACATCCTTATCAAAAATATTAACCGAGATTGAAGCTTTTAAAAGTGCTATTAACTGTGACATCAGGTTGACTTAATTTTGTCTTTGGTGTATTTAGATTCAAATTAAAAATTATTCGAATATAAAGTCATTGTATACCGCATAACACCAGCTTCCGTACCCGGCTTCGCCCGTGGATTTTTAGAAATATTTTAAATACTTATAATATAAATTTTGATATTTGAACCACTATTTGCCATCTTGAATTATTAAATTTTTATCGGTCAGCGCTCTCATGTAGGAAAAAATCATATCCATCGAGTCTCAGAGATATGGATTAAAAATGTATTCTTAAAATTCCCATTTTCATTACTTGCTAACTTCACCAGACATACGAATCTCGTTAATCCATTCTCATCGTCCCTCAAAAAAAGCTTTAAAAAGGTAAAATTCAATATTATTATTTTTTAAATTCCGAGTTACAGGTCCGGTCATCCCTCCCCAAATGCTTTCTTTGGAAACGCCCCGTATTTTATTTATGATCCGTCATCAGCGTATAATTTAAAATTTCTCAATTATCGGATGTCACGTGTCATATGACAGCTTCCAAATTTAACTATCTAAAATAAGCTGCATCTCGTGCACATCACAAGTTGAAGTTAAAATTTTATCTCAATTAACCCTGTACTTGCGCCATTCTTCATAATTCAACAGTTCCTTTTCATAACTACCCGTACGATCATCGCCATCGGGGTCGCTCTTTAATCGTTCAGTGCAAACAAACGAGCGACTCCTATTTTCCAGAACAAGAATTTTATTCGTATTAGCTTGCTAATTCGATCAAGTGGCGGAAAGGTTTGTTCAAATGTTTCAGTTTATATCGGTATGTTGTGGTTGTTGATGGTAAAAGTTCGATCTTTTGTTTATATGTGGAAGAAACAAAACAATATCGTGTGCTGTACATTCGTTTTTGTTTATTTTGTTATTTATATACACGATAACTTAAAATTAATAGTTCTAAATTTGAACGAGGTTTATTTTGGGTGCGTGTACGATTTTATGTAAAGGTCGCTTTACACCGGATCGTTCATTTGGTGGTGGGTTTTTAGCTTAATTTGTAATTGCCAGGTTGTTGTTCCGTTGTTATTGCGTCATCAATTATTATTTGATGTTTATGTAATGATTATTCGATCGATTTTTTTGAAACTACCGGAGAAAATTGGATTTGAATGTTTAATAAGTTTAATTTGTTAGTATTCACGGAATAATACCGTAAATTTTATCTTCTTTGAATTTCCGTCGAGTAAAACGAAAAAGAATTATCTCGCGAGAGAAGGAAATAATATTTGAATACACGAAGCGTGGAAGTATAGAAAAGTGTAGATAATGGAATTGTTGATGCGTTAGTTTGATAATTTGCTATGAGATGGCATGCGCTTTATTAAAATTGATAAGACGAGAAATGAGATGTTCGTGTAAATAATAATATAATAGTAAAAAGTTTGTTGTAATAAAAATAGACCTATTTACATTCTGAATTATCCTTAGTTTACCTGTTTTTATTTTTAAAATAACTGTTCAAAACACTTTGCGTTGCGGCAAAAATCTTTTATCTACATCTTAACGTAACCATATGATATGCGGGGGTGGACTAGGAAATTTTATAAAAAAATACTTAGAAAATATATTATGGAAAGTGAAAAAAGTTATCCGGAAGTTTGAGGGAAGGAATTTGTTCAAAACTTAGAATGCTTAAAAGGAAGGAATTCATAATGGCGCCTAATATGGGACGCACAAATTACAGCTAATTTCATTCCGGATTTCCGCTTTTCATTTTTTGTTCCTTTGGTAACGGAAACTTTTAACCAGTCCGGCCCTGTCTAGTAATTTTGTTGACGACTTGTTTTACAATTTTTGTTTAAATTTAAATTATACCAGTCGACCATTGTTTGTTTGTTGATTTTTATTGACGCTGTCAGTTGATTACAGGTTATAAAGTGGGATCATTCTGAATGATTTTTTCTCAACTATTATTAAATTTGTATGTTTATCTTATTTCGTTATCTTATCTCGTTGTTTCATTATTATTAAAAATAACAATATACACAAGTTAGATGAATTATTATAGTCATCTTTTAAGTAAATGGAAACATTTTGATTTTTAGGTCAGCAATTGAAAAATTGTGTTCTTTTTCGGTGGAGGAACCAACGGTACTGGCTGGGCCTCGTATCAACACCGTTAAACCACACCGCCATTAAGATCATTTTTTTATTGCATCTTTGGGTTTTCCTTTTCACTATTGACATTCTCAAACGCCTGGCGCCCCTGCATTACAGAAGCGCGTGCGGAAAGCTTATCTTTTAACCACCTTACGTCAACATTTGGATCTACAGAGATTTAGCTACTTTTGCACCAGAGAAAATGGAGAACTTTGGTTTTGTTCACCATAGGAACGATCGCAAAGTGCCAGATCCGCGCTTGCTGAAGGTTCTATTTTAATAATAAAAAAATAAGGCTTCACTTCCAAGCAATGTCGAGAGATCGGGGCTAGTTGACACACTTATTTCTTATTTAATCACTTATTTTAGATTATATTTCTGTAGAACTTTTAACATAAAATCAAGTGTGCCAACCTGCCTCGCGCGTAGGTAATTGGTAATATATTATGATGAAAGAATGAATTTTAGATATAAAATTGCACACGTCTAAGATGAATGGAGTTTATTACTTGTAGCTCGTAAATATTTAAAATCAATTTTTAGAGTCTATAAATAGTGCGATTACTGGATACTGATAGAAAACACAGCTTTTAGCACTGCCTATTTTGAGATTCAAGATATTTACACAAGAGATTTACATGGTTGTAATAAATAAAAATTTAGGTAAAACACAATAATTAGCGTAACATAATAATTAAAAAAAAGAGACGACGAAGCGATGTGCTAACAGGACAGGGAACAAAAACATTGAAATAAAAATGGACCAATATATCGGTCATGCAATCAAGATGATTACAGAAAATAGATAACGTGAAAATTTTACAAATTGATTTTAGGTTGCTATTATTACTACCATGACAAAACTAATTAGACTGGACTAATTGATCCTGATATTTCCTACGAAAATTAAGGTCTTAACCTAAGTGTTTACCGAAGAGAACTTCCATATTAGATTAACTTCTTTCGAGATATTTTTTTAATTAAGCTGAATTAACATCCTCAAAAATGTGAAGGGTTTTATTTTCAAAAAAAAAAGGCACTGGTATTGCAAGGTTTCTGATTTATAAATCGGCTGATCTGACCATGTATTGAAAAATAAATTTTTTTGTGATAAATTAAAGGTTGAAGGTCATGGCGATTACGAGATCTAAATTTTTGAACACTAGTCGACCAACATTAAGAAACGAGAGCAGCATACATTTTTTATTCGTGCAAAGAAGAAGCTTCAGAAAGAATCGACCTTACACGTTCACAATGTGGATATGATGAATTCAAGCATACTAAGTTCAATGAATTACATCATGAATGCGTTCAAGATCGAATTAAGAAAATTCCCTTTGCACTTCGCTTTTACGACACCTGCTTCAAATTTTAGATTTGTTTTATTCTCTGATTTGTATTAGAAATGGTTAAGGGTAGCATTTAACGATTTCTCCCAAAATATTTTTTAATTTAATTATATCTTGAAATTAAACAATTAAAATTAAAATAGCCTTGGCATTTCAAAGCGACCTTCGGGATTTCTTATTTCGCGATTATTTTATTCACGAGTGGATTATACTATTTTATACATTCTCGAAATAAAGACGTCTAATAATTATGAAAAAAATTAAAATATCATTCTCTTGTTTCATAATCTCTTTCGATGATACTAACTTAGATGAACTTTTTTTAACTACGTACCTACTGCTTCGCTTCTTCTGAGTGGGCTCTACCGGGTATGTTTCTCCGCAGCTCTTTATTTCGTTAATCCATTCGTGCAGTTGCCATTTACGGCCAGTTAGCTCATACCACAGTTTTTTCTCTAAATTAGTCAATTAGTCGCTTATCATCAGAAGTATATAATATCTATTACGTTACTAGTGAGGTAAAGAAAACTACTATTGTGTTTTGCAGAATTGGTAAGATTTTAACTAAAGGGTAACGTTTGTACCACTAACTCTTAAAGTGTTAAGCGCTTAAATCGTTAAGGATCAAATATTCCGTTTGCCTATCAGTTGGAATAAGATACAAGGAAAACTTAAATTTTAAGTGTTAGGGCTTCAAACGGTCACGAAAGATTTATAAATTTGTTATTCTTTAGGATAAAGATCAACAACAACAAATTCATTAAAATTGGCACTTTATTTAATTGCATCAGTTATTTTTTTATGGAAAATGAAATTTCTGCCGATAATCAACATTCTCTAGGGAGTTTATTTTGTCTTAATTAATCATGGTAAATAATCGTCCACTTTACATCAAGAACTAAAAGAGTAAAGTAGAAATTTACTCCTGTCAGGACTCAGGAGTGTATAGAAATATTATTTCGAGTTAGTATTATAATAATAATAATTATACATAATGTACACCCATCGTAACATGCATAGCCGCACCTTACAAATGCATACTTTTTACTGAAAAAAATTCAAATTAAAAAGTCAAGAACTATTCAAGACAAGTGTGACACAAAGATATTATCGGCAATTGCATCAATAATTTTTAAACAATTGGTTTCAAAACAAACCAAAGCCGTTCAAGTTTAAAAACAAAATAAAATTTTAATATTTTTTATTTGATAATTTAAGCGGCTACCTCAAGTACCGATACCAATACTTACCTTATTATTATTTTTATATAGGCGGGTCGGTTTTTCAGAACTTTGGATTAGTACACTACACGCGGAAGTCCGTTATAGCCGGACACTACTGTACTTTGTTTTGTTTCATCGCCCTTTCTGTATCAACCACCGGTAACGGTAACTTGTAGCAGCTGTAAATTACGAGAAATTATCAGATAGATAAACCTTATGAGAGTTCTGTGAATAAGATTTGTTTTAATTTAGAATTTCCATCTCGGTTGAATTATTTCAGTTGTTTTGACTTGTCTTACTTCACGATTCACTTGCGACTGGTTGCAATTTGGTTAATGTTTTTCCAGCTCGACCGAGGTAATTGAATAATGGTCGCGCAATTGTTAAAGTTTTTTATTGTAATGATAAGTTGCGGTGCACTTTAATTATTAATTTTTCATTCCTAGGACCACACTTTTAAATTTATCCACTTTGTACAGGGCGATTTAATTTTTACAGAATAATTGTGCAAATTACAGTTTTTATCGCTTGCGTCAGTACCGGCTTAAGGGCACTGCCAGTTGAGCGGTTTCATAGGGGTCGCTGTTGCATTGCGATGATAATAAATCACTGTTTGACTTCTGCACTGTTATCATTTAAATGCGGCGTAGATTATTTACGTAAATAAGGCGCGTGGTATTGTATATTCAAATTACAAAATTTATAATTAATTGATGATTAAAGCTTCGTTTGCTGATCGTGCGTACCAACTGGTGTCCGAACTTGTGAAGGTCGCATCAGTCATTCTTTAAGAATCTCTTGCATAAATATGCAGTTTAAGCCTTGATTAAACCTTTCAAGGATCTAATCTCTAGAGAACTAATGGGTGGTTTGAGAGTTTCGAAAGGGTTTCGCCTGGTTTTCTTGTTTTTCCACTTTGAAATGAGATTTTGAGAGTAATAACCCGCAAGGTTTGCCGAATCTCTCGACAAACATTAGAAACCTTAATCACCTGCTTAGTAGTTTATTCGCCAATGGGATAAATATTGGAACAGTGACAAGTTGAATGTACTGTGATGGACAAAACAAAACTTCCACTTTCTCTTCTTGCATGTTACGTATTTTGATCCACTTTCACTATTTAATTGCGCTCCAAATTATTTCGCAAAAAATTGCATTTAGAAGAACTTCACTTATGGCTAATAAGGGAACTATGTTCTGCGATTCGCCTGCAGTTGGAAACAAAGAGTTAAATTAATAAAGCGATTTCGCACCAGGAACTGATTACTTATTAAATGATTGGTAAATGACGTCATCGTAATAATTAAACTAATTACTCGACTTTTATAAATTTTGCCGTTGTTCCTTCTTTCTCTTTTAGGATTTTTTGTGCGAAGCAGAGTTGGGGAGGTTTTGCGAGTTGGGCTTTGACTAAAAAAAGTTCGAATAAAAAATAATCGTGTTGCCTTTGACCATGAAACCGAAAGATACGCGGAGTGTGAGAGCATCATCATCACCACCACACATACAAATTCCACTCGACTTATTTCTGAGCTTTGCTTACCGTATGTGTCTGTTTTATGTTTACGTTTACCTCGTTCGTTAAATTGTTAGTAGTTAACGCAGTTCGAAGTCGACACTCGAAGTCGGTGGTTTTGTTCGGACGTTCCCTTTTTTCGTTTTTCTCGCAGCATCTTCGTCGCGGAGTGAATCTTCGGATGTTTAGTGCGTGCAGTTTTTTTGTTAGTGCGCTATTTTTATGACTCGAGGACGAAGCACGAATTTGGTTAATTATTGCTTTATTTAGTTATTACGAAACCTCCGAACACGGTCACACTGCCTGCATCGTGGAGATTACGATAAATCTTGATTTTTTCACTTTTGTTTTTTAAAAATCGAAAACAAAAGTGGAAGAACGTTTGCTTATAAATTTCAATCTTGTGTGGGCACAACTTGTTTTCCTTCGAATATTTTTCTTGTTCGCAAACCTACGTGTCGCAAAAATTTTGTATTTTATTCTTTCAAAAAGGGATTTTGAGGACACCGACGATGTTCAATACAAATTGTCAATTTCGGATCGGAATGGGCGGTGTTCTGACATTCAATCTTTCCAACTTTTGTTTCGTTTTGCAGATTTAATTTACAATTACACGGTTTCGTGACATAAGAGTATTAAAACTCGGGAACGATTTTCTAAACTTTTACGCAATTAATCCGTTTTTTGGTGATAATTTGAGTCCTGTCCGCGTTTACTTGCAAAGTTCAGATTTGAATCCAACATTAGTTAAAATGTTTTAAATTGCGTTTTGATTATCTCACACTCGGTATATTTAAATTATAAAGTGTGGGTGCGGCAAAATGAGGCAAGCCATGAACTAGCCTGTAGGATTTTGACCCAGGCCTCTCCAGCCAGGTGACGCAAAATCGCTTCATTTTTAATTCAATTGGCCACCCATCGAAGTATTCGGTGTACCTACCCGAGTATACACAATTTTTAAGCTAAAAATGTTATTTTGGGGGGGGGGGGGGCGTACTCCTCCCCGTGTTAAAATTTTCTTCTTTCTTTTGGATGATTCATGTACCCTCTGATTTCATGCATTACACATTGACAAACGCGTTTATTGACGTAAATTGCATTGTTTTTAAAACAATTTAATTTATGTAATCTTCCCCCTCCCCCTTTTCTGTGTAGTATTTTCTTTATTGAACTGATAAAAAAATGTAAACGTCGAAAACAAATGGCGAAACTCATAATTATTTTTCTAAATTATTATTTTATCAATGATAAAACATCAGCAAACGCATATAAACCCCCCCCCCTCTCCCTTTTCGTCGACCACCTGAACTGTTTTTCATACCCCAGAGACTTGAGACATTCAACCGGAATTTTTACAAGTATATTCAGTTTTGTAGTCAATAAAGTTAGAATCCATAATATAAAATTTGTCCTTTACATCACCCACCCCTTGCGAAATGAGAATACATCGGAACATCAAAGGATGTAATTTCCTATAATTTAATAAGTAAAAAATTCATTGAATGCAATTACAAGTGGGTTTCAGTTTGTTAATTAAAAACGTACCAGTTGATTACAATAGAGCGATAGATTCAGCATAGTTTTTTGTAAAATGAAGAATCCAAAATTTTAAAGTCAATTTTCAAAATTAATTTTTTTTCCTTTTCACAGTGAAATACCCTGTATAAATATACTTTTTTTGTAATTTTCTAAAAATGGAAACTTTTGCATTTTCGATATTTTGCAGCTGGTCTCTTTGTTTAGATATTTGCATTGTCTTTATTACATGTACTTACAGTGCTTCTCAAACTTTTTCTAATTAGGAATAAACTGTAGTATTACAGCTTTTTATTTCAACTAACTATTTTAGTAGCTCAACTAATCCTTTCTTCTGATGTCTGCGATGTGCGGTCGAAGTAAAAGCGGATCAACTATTTAACGTGGACTCTGAACCGCGGAAGCCTATCGATTCTTACTTGTTTAATTCAATTTGATTAAAATTTTCCATGACTTTTATTTTAAGAATACTAAAAATGGAAGACGATTAACAGTGTCTGCTGGATTACCGGTGCTTAATCGATATCATTAATATCGAGACTTGACAAGTTAAAAGTAAATTACAACAGTGAAAACGCGGAAATGTAAACCAATTATTTGGCAAGGTCACACTATAAATATTTTTACACGTTCTCTATAAATAGTATCCTTAAGAGAAGCATTTCGCTATCAGATTTTTATATTTCAATTTTGATGCAATTAAGTTGATGGAGCAATACTGGCAATCTATTAGATAAATTAACCAAGTAACCAATCAGATAACAGCAATTCAAAATCCCCCCCCCCCCGACGCATTTATTCCCTTACTTATCTCTAAGTAAAAGTAAAACCTCGATATTTCCCTCTTGATTTATCAGAATAAGTTTTAAGTAAATGTTTGACAAGCACTGGTATATGTAATAAAATTTGAATATCTTTTGTTCCACTTCATTATTGTTAGGATACATCAATAAATAATTGATTACTTGAATGACCGCAATATCGCCGGTGATTTTCCGTTCATCCTCGAATTAAGAAAATTATTACCACTCTGAAGGAAAAAGTTTGAGAAACACCGATTTATTTTGACTTTCTATAAATTGCATTTCATTTGTTTTTCCGTCCTTGCAGCTTGAATTGGGAAACAATCACCTGCGAGGGTCGTTGTTATAAACAAATGCGTATCTTCTGTTTTTCAAGTTTTTGTTTCTAAAATTTCCATGCACTTGGAAACAGCTGAAAGGAAGTAGCACAAAAAATAACGATAAATTGATAACCTATGTCGGATAAAAATTAAAGATTCGACCCACATGTCAGTCATAATGTGCTCTATAGAATTGTCGTACGGTTGTCACGCGATTCGATAAGTAGTGAATATTTTTCAGTGTACTTTATTAGAGGTGGTGCCTACACAATGGTTATTTTTAATCGAGATTGAAAGTAATCAAATCGAAAATAGACCCTAAAAGGTTAAGTTTATTATTGTTAACTGACGTATTTACAACTTATCTCCATTTTCACTTGCGTATGTCATAAAAATTGTATCCACGTTTTGATTCGTCGGTAGTCAAGGGAGTCAGTGTGGCCATTCGATCGTGCCTCGTCCCGAGTGCTAATTATCAATTGTTTTGTAGTGTTCGATTTAAAAAAATGAACAATCGCAACAGTTGACGGTTTGATTGAAAACGAACTTGGAAAAAAAATGTACGAAGTTTCGTGTGTGGGTGGCAATAAGGTGGACGCTGCGGCCGCAATAAAGCAAAACCATTTACCGCAACGACCTCACGTTTCCGTGAGAAATCAAATGATGCGTTTTTTACGACGCTCCAAATCTATGGTCAGGCAGCCCACCAACGTAGCAACTAAAACCGAAAGGCTGTCACAGAATAATCACCACCATCCACAACATCGTCATAACGCGGGTGAACCGCGGAAGGTGCAAGTTGCCAGGAATGGTATGGTCGTCGCAATCGTCGACGGTCTACCCTTCGTAGTGGGCGCCAAAAACAAGAAGGTATAATCGCCTATCAACACCTCACCGAAAATTTCACTTTATTTATTGAAATCGCCGGAGGAAAGTTATCGATTTCGCCGAATTTATGAATCAAAATGTCATCACCGCTTGTTTTTTCCTTTAAACATTGAATAATTCATGAGAGCAAATACCATGCTGTCATCCGGATCTCCGAAAACGGAAAGGAAGACGATGGGCGTAGCTTTCTTTTAATTTTTGTTTCTCAAAATTTAAAATACATATATTGTAATGTTTTTTCGCACTTGGACTTTAAAATCTTTTTTTAACATTTTTTATGTTTGATCGTTGACGGTTATAAATATTTTATTTATTTAATAACAACCGCAGCTGCATTGTTTTATGTTTAGTATTTGCGATAAAGCGACGTGAGCCATAATTATTATTGTTTATAAATTTGTTATATCAATCGTTTGGAACTAGTCAGTCGTGTAGAATTTCTTTTGCGATTAAGTTAACTGTTAGTAGCAATGGGTACGATTCAATCGTTATTTTTTCGTTACAACAATTTTGGGGCGTACGTAGTACTCACCGACGTTTCGGATCAGGAAAGATGTGTGAACGTGGAAGAGAAACAGGTGGATTGCGTGGTGCCAAATGATTATGGCAGGAGGAAGGAAACGGTACACGATCCAAACGAAGATTGTGTCAGGTGTAAACGCGATGCGAAAAAATTGAGTTTTTCTGTTCAAGCACCCAAACCTGTGGTCGATAGTTTGATAGCCAACGAGACGTGTGAAAGGTGCCTTAGGTGCGTAAAGTTTGCAAGGACGCGCGACCACGAAAGCTTCGATTTGATAATCAGGACTTATTTTCAGCGGACGTCTTACTTGCACCAGGAAAGTTGTTTATTTTGAAAGCTCTTATTTAATATTTTTGTTTTGCATTAGGATCATCCGAATTATTGTGAGTCACTGCGTTAATCAGACGTATTTTAACCACACGTCATAATAATTTTTTCGTACAAAAATGACGAACAATTTTGTTCTTTATTTTTTCCTTGGATGGCGCTGTTTTTTTGGGGGGGGGGGGCATCTGGTATATATCTTTGTTTAAATATTTCATGTGGATCCTGTGGTGTATAATTATTTAATTTCCAATGACCTTGAAACAAAAACAGGTGCCTGCTTAAAGTGGCAATGCTTACGCCTTTTTGGGTTCAATACCCCCCCCCTCCCCAAGTTTCTCTTACGGCATTTTACTATTGGCTTGATGTAATATGTAATGCAATTATTGTATTGACGGCCTCAATTTTATTCGATTTACGTCCGATTTCATAAAACTATTAACGTTGATTTAACGCGATTACCAATGACCTAAAATATGGTGCAAACGTATAAGTGGGGAGGCAGGAGATATCTTTTGTATTAGAAGTTCATTGGTTTCAACAAATCGTCTTTCGACTCATTCACTCTTACTGCAGCTTAGAATATTCCTGATCAGTCAATCAAGCACATCCAGCGATATCCAAAATGTCTTGCGTGCTTATTTTGTTCTTCTGTAATACCACGACAGTAGAACTGAGGAAGTACCAAAGGATCTGATAATTTTGACTTCAATGTCACTCGAGTAGATTTTCAATAGATAAGCACTTACTTGTTTGTATCGGAAAATTTTAATTGGATAAAAAAAATACCGGAGTTTTATCAGAATTATAATCTCGTTATTTTTAACCCCATTAAAAGTTGTCAAGAACTCTTGTAAAGGTGACTACACATTGAGCGAAATAATACTCAACGTCGACCAACATATTATAAAACTTCGGAGTGATATTACAGCGATTGAATTAATTTTATTTGGGAGTGGGGAATTTTTCTAAACACATAGTTGATCAATTGTGCTGTAAGGTCGGGTTATAAGGTCAATCTCAGTTAGGGGGGGGGGGGTATAAATATATGGGCCCAAGTAAATTGAAATAAATTGCAATTTTAATCTTGACTTAATTACTATACAATTAGTGAATTCCCGGGGGGGGGGGTGCGATTGGTCTGAAACTGGGAGATCTGGGGGATATGGAATATCCTCAATACCATAGTATTTTCAAGTTTCGGTAATTTTTTAATTTGGAACTCGGGAATAGGGTGAGGGTGGTCAGACACCAATTGAAAAATAGTGAGGCTAAGAGAAACTATTTTTTTATAAGTTATTTTAAAATAATGTGCTCACTGATTTTCCAGCACAGGGTTGTATCGAACCTTGAACGAATTACATCTTACTGCAATACCAAACTAATCACCTCGGTACGCAGGAGTTCTAATCCTGATCAAGGACTATCATTTTTTCATCATTTTATGCTGGGATTCCAAAGAATATATTAAGTTTTCCTTGTGGTAGAAATTTCTAATTGTCTGCTTTCTAAGTTTATACATTTTACAATTTCCGCTATAGTTACAAGAGATATCTTGCGGTAGAACATTTTTCAGAATTCAGACGCACATTTCGATTATTACACTTTTACGTCATAATGAGGTAATTAATTACTTGTGACCTACTTTTTTAACATTTAATTATTATTGTCTTTGGGTAAATTTTTGTTGCGTGCGCGTCAACTATTATTAACATAATAAAATATAATTTTAATTTTGTTCGGTTTTTTCGAGTGTTAATTTGAATAATATAAGCTCCATTAAATTATGGTCGTGTCTCATTTTATATGACAAACTTAATAAGCACGTTGTCTTTTCGACATATCATGAATGTTAATCGACGTCCGTTTTTATTTATTTGGGAGGCGCGTTCGAATCTTAAGGTGTCGTTCATTTGTTTTTAGTGTGTGCCATCCTTTAACCGAGATTTCTATTAATAAGTAAGTTTGTCTTTTTTCGGTAATTTATTTTTTGATTTTCTCAGGCCGGCACTTCAAGTCGGAACCCACTTGGTTTGTACGTTTTTTTAAATTTTTGCTTCGATTGGCAAAAAATCACCAACAATCCTTTAGAATAAAAGTAAGTCATTGAACCTCTCACTAATTTAAAATTATTTTTAATTAAATATTTTGAAAATTTCTATTTTCTTACCGTTCCTCGTATTTTAAAATAATTTTATACGGCTGCACTCATCCTTGACGATTTTTGTTGTTATTATTATTAATTAGGCGGACGCCACTGGTTAGTTTTACGTTACTGTTATTTTACCGAAAACTCTATTGTTTTGTATAAATCGACACGGATCAAGATTTTGATGATATACTTTACAATAAAGTAATTTTTTCCTCTTTGCAAGCCACAAAACGCGAAACCAAAGGTTTCCTCGTATTTCGTCCTTGGTAACTAACGAAGTTAGAGGTGGCATGTGATTTTATTATTATTTAATCGGATTGTTCAAGTTGTAACGTTAATTTTAAAAATATTGCATTCGAGTTGTGATCTGTTACCGATATTTTCGTATTTTTTGCATAATTTTCGGTGTCGATGACGACATTACGTGCGAAACGGAGCGAAAATTGTGCTAATTGTTTTTATTTTTCTGGTGTGACGTCGGTCGTGCAGTCGGTTTTTTTCCAGTTTGATTAAATTTTAGAGGTGGAAAAAAGACGGAGAAATCAAAAAATTGCGGCGTCCTTGATTTTTACATAAGTACAACGTCGGTCGGTTGGTGACAAAACGACAATAATTATTTTCTTGCTTCTATTGTGCTTGGCGATGATTGCATTTGTCCACCATTTTGGACGCATATAATTTTTTTTAGATACTTGTGTGGATATATTTTATTAGTGATAAGCGTTCGTATCTTTCTGATAAGGGCAAATTTACTCAAACTGTGTAGTCACCGCACCTGCTTGTGTAATGTGAAACTCATTGCTAATTTTCGTTTTTTTGATGTGTTGTGGCCTAAATTGGAAATGCAATTCGTGTTTTATGGGCTTCTGTGTGCTGGGTTCATACAATTTAAAGAACATTTTTAAAAATTGATTTTTTGTGCAGCAATTGTGAACAAAAAAATGAGCGACGACGCCCATCTAAATAGGAAGACTCCCGAACCAGATTCGACCTCTAACAGTTCCAACCACAGTAACCACGATGTTGGTTTACAGCGATTAAAATCGGAAAGAGATAAAATTACCTACGGTGGAAAATACATGGACAGGTACAAGGACGAGTTTACCCGTAAGCCACCGCCTCCTCCACCTCGAAGAAGCTTGGGTCTGAGTGCAAGGTACAGAGACATTCACGGAAACGTCTTGAAAACCTTCTTAGGTAACCAAAGCAGTTTAGACGAGACCAAAACGCCTCCCGACCGCGATTTACCTAACCCAAGATCCCCAAACATGGAGGAAACACCCCAATCTCCCATGAGCACGAGAAATGTGAAGCTGAAGGAAATTTTGAGTAGCCCCGTCAGCGAATCGAGGAAAGTTATAATTAACAGCCCAGTCGGTAGTCCGATTATGACCAGCAAAAAGAACAATGCTACCCACGAACTGAACAAAGCCGACAATATGTCGCAATTGACGAGTTATAAATTGGTACCAGACACGAAAATAATCTTCAGACAAAGCAAGTCCCACGACGGTTCCCCAAAAGTAGACAAGAAGTCAAAAAAGAAAGACGACGTCAACATTTATACCATCCAACCGTCTCAGCCTCTAAGTCCAGAAACTAAGAAACGCTTTCAAAAACCAACGCTCGACCTGAACCTAAAATTTGCATCCAACAACAACAATACTAACAACTGTCAGCTTCCGCAAGTCGATACCCTGAACTCGCTTCAACACGTCCAAAACTACATCTCCATGTGTGAAGCCGAAGCGGTGAGGAAGCAAAATTTGGAGAAGTTCGACGAAATGCTAAAAAAAGACAAAAAAGGTTCCAATAATAAGGAAAACAAAAAAGAGAAATCGCAAGATTTCGACACAGATCACATACAGGAACCACTGAAGAGTTATTTGGAAGTGGAAGATTTGCTGAAACCCGGAGTCAGCGATATGCAGGCCGAAAACGTCGTGGAAAACGCATTCGAACGCGGCAACAAAACGCGCAGTAGCACCACAGGCGTACAACAACAGCAAAAAGACGTTAAACCCAACGTTTTGAGTCGAGCTTTATCGGACGCCCAAGATCGCACCCAACTTCAGCGCAAAAAAACAGTAAAAATTAGGAATAAAAATCAAGACCTGAAGGTAATTACAATTTTCGAGTAGCAACCTCGTTGAGATAATCGTCAGATCAAAGGTTTATCGATGATAAATAACGATAACTTTTCATTGTTACACATAGCGTGGTCCGAACGCCCTGTATATTACTTCATATTTAGTAATAATTAAACCCCAACGAACGGGTTATTGACGATGTTAATATCAATCAAGCGCGAATTAGAACGTGAACGCTGCTGCTTCACACTTTATGAACAAAAGTTTGCCCCCCTCGATGATATAAATTTATACCAACGCAATAAATACGCACGAATGATTGGGTAACTCAACCTTAGCACACTTAACTAGTTCATTCAAAAAAAGTAAAAATACGAATTTAATTTTTTTTTGTACGGTCCTGCGCAATTTTATTTTGTTCTTGAGAAACACAAGAAAACTCAGTTGTTTTACCATTTTTTTTGTTTTTGTTGGCTAATAATTGATATTAATTTTGTTTTGTTTTTTTTTCAACAGGGAGCTAATGATACATCCGTCGAATCGGCGCGGATAGGAACGGCGTCAACTAGAAATCGAACTCGTGCAGGAGAAGAACCGACAATAGGGAAATACAAGTTGCTCAAGACCATTGGCAAAGGTAACTTTGCCAAGGTCAAACTTGCGAAACATGTGCCGACGGGAAAAGAAGTGGCCATCAAAATTATAGACAAAACACAACTAAATCCTGGATCGTTACAAAAACTTTTTAGGGAGGTGAGTGTCCATTTTATGTTTAGATATTTAGCTTTGGGCTCTTCTAGTCGAAACTCCTCTCGTCTTGATCAATATAGTCAACTTGGAATTTTTGTTTTGGTTTTTTATTGCTCTTTTTTATACCTACCTATGAAATATTGGAACCTTGGAGCATTTATTGACCTGCCATACCTGGTCTGTGAATGAATTCACTCAATGAGACTTCTAGATTTTTAATCTGAATCTGTTTAAATATTTTCAATATTTTGTTTTTGGATTTTAATATTTTTTTTAATCTGTCACGTTGGCAGAAAATAAGAAAATCCCCCCCCCCCCCCCCCCCAATGATAACACCTACGAATTTTTATTTAAACTTATAGAATAAGTATAAGAATAATAAGCATTGTCATAAGTCATAACAGTTGACAAGTTATATTTACTTGTTTTAAACCGTTTAATGCCATTAGGTGTGGGGTTCTCCGAATTTTTTTGCAAATTAAATATGCAAAAAATTTGTATACCTAACCATAATAAAAATAATAAACATTATTTTGAAAACACTTTCATTATTTTCTAATTTTATTTATCTTACATAAGATTTATAATATTATCTCCTCCACTCCCTTTGCCAAAGTATAGCCGACATAGCGGACGGATAAATTTTATATGTCTGAGATTTTTGATGAAATTCAATAATTTGCAAACGGAGCAATTTTTTGTGTGAGAAATCAATTTGACGGGATTTAAAATTAATTGGTGTAATTTTGAATAAGATTGGTTATTTGGAAGCAGTGGTTAGATTTTTTAAAATAAATAGGTAATCATGATGGGAATAATTATCTTTTAAATTTAACTCTTCCATATATGAAATTATTATTACAAGTTTCAAAATCAATCATCCAAGCAACTTAATCTATAATCCAAAAATAATCAAAATCACTTATTTAACCCTCCAGTACTAACGTCGGTCTGCGAGACCGATATTACCTATAAATAAGGAACAATAGAACACTTTCACTGGCCGGATGGCACGAGACGTACTAAACTAGTTGATTTGAAGGTACTGACGTCACCCGTCCCTCGTTATCGTATTAAATTTATAGTTAAAAAATGAAGACATCAGTCTATGAGACCGACTGTTGGTACTGGAGGGTAAAATTTCAAAATCAATCTCAATAAAAATTTAGAAGACAAAATCGGTCTCGACATATAAAAATCAAGTTTAGAAAAATCAATGCATGGGTTTAAAAATCCCAAGCCTTGGTGGGTTTGCAATTACAGCAAACTTCAAAAAATAAGGAAATTTACATTTATCCTAAATAAGTTGGCCTAATAAAATAAATTTTATTTCATAATCAAAATAGATAGCTATAATAGCAAATTAATTGTTATTAGTAATATAATATGCAGACGTCTAGTCTCGTCTATGTGATAAATGCATAATAACCTTGCAGATATGAAACTGTAAAAGTTTCACGTCAGGTTTTCCGTTTCTGATGTAGCAGGGGCCTTATTGTTATAAATAACTAGTAGAAGCACTCTGATGTGATTTAAGGTTTCCTTCAGGTTTTTTCACTCTGGAGTCCTACCCTTTTATTAAAAAAATCCATCTTACAAATTTTAAGTTTCTGTGACTTCCGCTGTACATCTGTATTTATATTATTTAAATTTCAGGTTAGAATAATGAAGATGTTAGATCATCCGAACATAGTGAAACTATTTCAAGTAATTGAAACCGATAAAACTTTGTACCTGGTAATGGAATATGCATCGGGAGGCGAAGTGTTTGATTATTTAGTGTTACATGGTAGAATGAAAGAAAAAGAGGCCCGAGCCAAATTTCGACAAATTGTCTCTGCAGTACAATACTGCCACCAAAAGAA
This sequence comes from Cantharis nigra, assembly GCA_958510845.1. Classification (NCBI taxonomy): domain Eukaryota; kingdom Metazoa; phylum Arthropoda; class Insecta; order Coleoptera; family Cantharidae; genus Cantharis; species Cantharis nigra. The sequence goes on from OY294029.1 coordinate 18,682,708, forward strand.
AATTATACACAGAGATCTAAAGGCTGAAAACTTACTATTGGACAGCGAGATGAACATCAAGATTGCAGATTTTGGATTTTCAAACGAATTTACGCCTGGCAATAAGTTAGATACTTTTTGCGGCAGTCCGCCTTATGCCGCGCCCGAACTTTTTCAGGTTTACATTTTTGTTTATTTCTTTTGTTTTTTCTGTTTTATTAACGTTTTTTGTTTTAGGGAAAGAAATACGACGGACCCGAAGTGGACGTATGGTCGTTAGGTGTAATTCTGTATACTTTAGTGTCTGGTAGTTTGCCGTTTGACGGTTCAACGCTTAGGGAGTTGCGAGAGCGTGTTTTGCGCGGAAAATACCGTATTCCATTTTATATGAGCACCGACTGTGAAAATTTACTTAAAAAGTTTCTCGTTTTAAATCCCGCCAAGAGGGCGAGCTTGGAGACCATTATGAAAGACAAATGGATGAATATGGGGTATGTGGGGTCAGTTCAAATCTTTTTATTAACTATCGATGTTGTCATCTTGTACTCGATGTTAGTGCATCTCACTTGGTGTTTAATCTAGAGACGGCATGAAATCTGTGTTATTCAAGTAGCAACTATATAGTTTAATTAATTATAAATTAAAACTTCCAGAACTTTTTTTCATTTCTGATTTTTATAGTTACGAAAGTGACGAGCTAAAACCTTATGTGGAGCCCGAATCTGACATGAACGATCATAAGAGAATTGAAGCGCTTGTGTGCTTAGGCTACAACAGGACAGACATAGAAAATTCTTTAGATTCGGCAAAATACGATGACGTTTTTGCCACGTATTTGTTACTAGGTAGAAAGAGTACAGACGTAAGTATATCCGGAATTATTTTTCGAGTTTCTTTTCTAATCTACATTTATTTTAGCCCGAAAGTGATGGTAGTCGTAGCGGTAGTAGTTTATCACTGCGTAATATTTCGGGACAACAAGCGGTTGGCGCCCCTCAACCTACCGCTCAAAGTCCATCTCATAGAGGTGTTCATAGATCAATTTCAGCCACCAACGCGAAACCTAATAGAAGAGCGTCCAGTGGAGGTAGAGTAAAACGCCCGTCTTTCATATTACTAACTTTGCCGATGCGGAGTCCCGCTGACCCAACTAATTTTAAAATTTTGATGGGTGTCTACTTTCAGGTGAAACTCTTCGTCCAGGTCCCCAACAACAAGTTCCAATTCCCCAAACCAACAATCATCAATCTGGCTTTAAACGCCAAAATACCATTGATAGCGCGACGATTAAAGAAAATAGCGCAAGACTTAACGCGCGTCCGGCCAGCGCACAACCCAAACCTGCAACCGAAAACAGTGAGAATTTACCCTCCCCCACTCATATTTTTATGTAATTTTTTTAATGCAGGTATACAAAGCCCTGGAAAACCGCGCATAGTGATTAAGAGCAACACTGTGGCCACTAAACAACCACTGACTTCCGGCGGCTCCGTTGGTCGTCGTTCCACAATCAGTTACGAAACCAAAACTGCTAGTAACGAAAAAACCAATATGGTCGCCGAAATTCCTGGGTAAGAACCTTTCATTTACTGTTTTCTAAAAAAAAATTAACTAACGCTAGTCGTGGCGAATAGCCCGATTTTCATATCACAACTAAAAAACTAATTAGCTTTAATGGCACGTGCTTTAGGGGGGTGTTGGGGGGCGCAGGGGACACCCTGAAGCCCAACAAGGGTCACGTCAAGTCAGCTTCAGTTAGTAGTAGCACCGGAGAACCTACTGCTGATCCACTGCGTTCTAGGTACGTGGACGGCTTGGTAGATCTGTTTTTAGTTTATTCCTTTTTTTACTCCAAAATCTAAGTTACATTTTTGATGAGTTTTCTTCAAATTCTATTTTATTTCTTCCAATCAGCGATTTTTTTTGTAGCCAGTTTTGTTTTGCGACCGTTTTTCTGCAAAATTTTAATGCGCGCGGCTAATTTTACTTTATTTAGCAGTCGAACGAGTGCGTCGCCGGCACCGACCAGACAGCCAGCGTTTCCAAGGAACACTTCGTCGCGCAGCACCTTCCATTCTGGACAAACGAGGCCCAGGGCGACGTATGCCCAAGGATCGCCTGGCGACTCGCCGCACGCCGCACGAACTTCATTCTTTTCCAAAATTAGTTCAAAATTTTCGAAAAGGTATGTATTGCTTATTTGTTCTTTAAATTGTTTCCCTCAAATAAAAAAATTGTTCCGGAATTGCGCGGGCGCGATTTCCAAACAATTCTTTTTGTCAAGACATGGCCGGTCTGCTTATTTTCGTTTGGTTTTGGTTGTTTTTGTAAGCTTTTGTTATACATTTTGCATTGTTTTTACTTTTAACCGATTATTTATACAAGCACTCGTAATTTCTTTTCGAGTATTGTTCGAACAAATTTTGTTTTTTTAATCGAATTTTATTTCATCGGCCTAATAAGAAATGTACCTTTGACATAATTTTATATAGGCCGATGATTTGCAATATTGTCGGTCAGTGGCGTATTTAGAAAATGCTTTTGAGGGGGGGGGCAGATCAAATATTTTTCTGAATTTTGTTAATAAATAAATAAATAAATAATAAACAAATAAATAAAAATAATTTAAAGTTATTTAAATTTTAAAATCTCGTGGTAAACATTATTTTTATCAGGGCTTAAATACGCCACTGTATGTTGGTGGTTTCGTCAGACGAATATCGTCGATTAAAATTACAAAATTTGAAGTTAAACTTGAGATAATACGTCTGACAAACAAATTATTACAAATTTGCTCTTCTTGACCCCTACACTGCTATTGTTTTTCTTCCAGTCTCACAGCCTTCTTCCAGTTGTCGCAAAAAGAAATAGTTTAATTATGAATCACTTTTATTTTAGTTTTTCACTTGCCTAGCTGCTTTTTAATTATTTAAAAAAATTTTTTTAGCTTCTGATTTATTTATTCAATTATTAATTACAAAATATTTTTGTTTTCAATACTTTTTTATATTTCATTTTTTACATTTTGCGAAATTTGTTTTAATTTCGCCATTGTTTTCACTTTTTGTGAGTTCTTGTTAGTCAATGTTTTAAGGCTTGGAATTATTTATTATCTTGAATTAGTTTTATTATTTAAATAATTTTGAAATTTATTTATTTTAAGTAAATAATATTTAATTAAGGTAGTTTGTCCGCGACAATCGGGTGAAAATGTTCAACCAGCAATGGTGTTGTTTATTTTTGACAGCAAACAAAATAGGATGCAAAAATAAAATTTCGAGCAAAGTTACACTCTTAGGAAAATAATCAACACCAGACTGCTGATGTTCGAATTATTTTACGTTTGCTCTTAAATTTATTTTTGTTCAAGCCGGACAAAGTATCATAAATTGTATTGTATTAAATCTCCAGATTAAATATATAATTGTTTAAATATTATAAAAATATTTAAATACTTTTCTTATTATTTAAATAATTTAAAACAAATTTAAATAATTTTATTTCTTTTTTTTCTATCATTTCTTTCTTTTTACACTTACTTTTTTCAATATTTACTATTTTTTCTGTTGTCTGTTCTACGCTTGCGTTTATTATTTCATTAGAATTTTCATTTTGGTCAACTTACCACCTAAAAAATGTCGGGGGAAGGTGAACTAAAAATTAGTTGTTTTTTTTACCAAATTATTGTTGATATTTTCATTCTCTATTTTGATATAATATATTTTACTTGTATTTTTATACCCACAATACAGAGGGAATTTTGTTAAATAAATATTTTGAAATAGGAAGGATTGACGCTGTCTTACTTGGTCACACTTTTGAAACTTGGGTTAATTTGTCTCATTTTCACGTCCGTGAACTTGACTCCCCTTTTTTCAAATAATAAAATTTTTTTTGTTCTCAATTGTTCTGATATTTTTTCATGATTTTGCAAATAAATATGGAAAAAATCTCAAAACAAATTTTTGCCAGCTCTCCTTTTTCCGAAATTAAATGTTTTTGTTTTCGATTGTTCTTGTTTAGTTCCGAATTGTTCTGTAAAAATTAAATTTAAAAAAAAATTTTAATTTAAGAAAAAAGCGAGCTGGCGCAAAAATTTTTCAGAACAATTGAGAACAAAAAAAAATTAAATTTCGAAGAAAGGGGAGCCAAGTTCACGCACGGCTCACATTTCAAACCTTGAAAACCGCAAAATATTTGAAAATTATTAAAAGGGTAGGGTAAAGTGTTTAGCGTAAAAAGACGAACATTTTTTCGTATTAACAATTTTTATAATATATTTCACAGTTTTCGAGTTACTATTTAAAATCCCCCTCATTGGTTATTTCGCTCTTTTTTACTGACGCTTGTTCATATGCTTCTTTTTATTATGCTTATTATTTTTTACTAACCTAGTTTTCTCGGGTTCGGCATTAAAACGCGTACACTGTTGCGTAAATCGTCAATTGAAAAATATTAGGGGTTCCTTCGAATAATAAATCAAAATTAAGTATTAATATATTTCAAATTTTATTTTAAAAAATCGTCTTTTACCGCAATTAAATCAGTTATAAAAAAAATTTACGGTTTTGGGAATCCCCGAATCAAATATTTTCCTAGTTTTTGTTCATCAGATTTCTTTCGTATTTATTTACATAAACAAAAATGTCAAGTTCAGCACTAAAAAGCGATTTTTTAAAATATTTATTTAAAAAAAATATTATTCAAAAGGACTCTTTACGCGTCAGTTGTACATCTCCATTAAATTTACATATTTTTTGTGTTTTAAATAACAATTCTTATTTTAATGATTTCAAAAAAAGAATGCAGTCACCTCGCTTTCCGTTTTTTTTTTTCGCGCTATTTTGTTTTAAGGGGTTGCGCCACCTTTGAGTGCCAAAACTGAAGTAAAAATTCACTCGACTTGATTGTATAGAAAAAGTTGATTTTGTATAAATATAGGCCAAATTTTAATAAAACTCAAACTATTGTGTAAGAACCAATGTTCTTCGTAAGATTATCTGGAAACCTACAGACAGACTTTTTCAATATTTTATGAAAAATAATTTTTTTTTATCAACCTGTGTAGGTTTCCAGAGAATATCATGACGAATGATAAAATTTGGACTACAAATATTTAAAAAGAATCAATTTTATCTACACAGTAGTTGCATTACGAAACAAAAATTTTTGGCCTTCTCAGGTGGGGTAAACCCCACATAACGAAAAAAGTATTGCTTGTTCATTTATTTCCAAAAAAGCAAGTGAGGCGTCTGCGTTTTGTTTTTTGTATGGGGTTTTGTGTGTGCGTGTGCGTGGTACGTCCCAACCGGCCATGCTATTTGCTCAAGATTGTTTCTGGTTCAGGGCCGACCACTGAGGCCGGGAGGACGTACTACCACATCGCAACACACAAGACGACCGATTCCAAGCCGCCACACCGCATCTTCCACAACCGCAAATTTGTAAATTACAAAATAAAACGAAATCCAATTTTCTAAACTCAGGTTTGGTTAACGCATTTTTCAAACAGAGAAATATCAGCTATTTGGAGTTTGAAACATGGCGCAACGTCGTAAAAAACTGTTTTGTGAAACTTGTGCAATTTTTGTGCCCTTAAAGAGTTAATTTGATTGTTAGTTGAGTGACCTTCAAGAGACTGAAAAACTGTTAGTTGAATTTAGATACAAAATTTTAGTACCCTCAGCCAGGCAGACTTGGTTTTTTTTAAAACCACGGGGTGTTGCAAAAAATGAAGAATTTTTTCAAGTCTTATCTTATGTGCAATACAAACATTGAATTAGATTTATTTAACAAAAATATAATTATTAAAAATTTTTCTAATAAAATTTTAAATTCTTCGCTATTTTGCAACCCGCCGATTTTTTAGCTCCGTTATTTTTCTAACAAATTTTTTGTTTATTTTTAGAATAAAATTTTATTGAATCAGCATTTCAATGTTTCTTAAATTTATTATTTGTTATAACAAAGTGATTTTAAAGATGTCAACATTGTATGCGAAACAAATTTTTTATTGTATCATAGAAAAAATTTTATTCCCAAGTTATGCGCTTGTAAAAAAATAAAACATAGTTTAACGAAATTTTGAGTTTTTTTGTAAGGTAGGGTGAAGTTCATAGTAAATTAAGCAAGAGTTTACTGCACGTAAACAATTTTATTTTTAATAATAAAACATGAGGATATCAACGTAATATAATATAAACCAGAGGATTAGGCGAAGAAAAGTGTCAAGAGCATTTACAAATTAATCTGCCTAAACAGGTACCTACACAATTAATGTCACGTCACTTGAGTACCAACGTATATGCAAAATATATTTGAATTTGGGCAGAGAAGGTTAAAAAGTAGAAAATAAGAAAAAAAACAAAAGCTTTTATTTACAAAAAAAAACAAAAAACACAAGAAAGTAAAAAGGAATAACTTCAAAATCGCAAAAACAAGTTCTTGAGAACATCAAATTGACAAAAAGCGTGTGGCTATTTGTGTCAACTAGAATTTGCTGTTTTTAAGGATTTGTTCTTACTATTTTAGTTTTTAGAACTAAAATACAGTAACAAAACTTTTGCGAAATTATACTTAGTGTAATTTATTTCCAAAATAGCGATATGGTTGATTCTGACATGAGGCATATTCGGGTAAATCAAATTTTTTGCTATCAAGAAGTAGCACCTGTTAGCAAGAAATTTGATGCGTATGAATCTGCCTCGTCTTACCTATTGCTACTCTTGCCGCGAAATTAAAAAAAAACTTAAAAATTTATTGTTCATTCAACTACTATATGAAAAAAAATTTTTATTTTATAAATAGATAGTCATAATAGTATTTAAAACAAAATTGTTTTCAGCAGAAGCTATTGCATCATGAATAGTTTGTTTAATTAATTTGAGTTTTTAATTTTTTTTTTTTAATTTCACAGCTGAAGCATCAGTATCTCTTCAACGCAACTTTCGCTATTTCGCCGCTTTTATTATCATTTTTTTCTTTTAATATTTGTGTTTCATTTTATCGAATTTCGTTTTGTTTCATTTCAGAGCTTTAGAACCTGGTCAGACCGCTAGTAGTAAACTTGGCACCTCACCTGTCGTAGGGTAAGTTGATATGATGCGCAAGGGCGTACGTCGCAATAAACGAGTAGTTTTGTTTTTCAAATTATTTTTCTAATTATTGCGTTTTTCGCAACTTAAAAAAAATGAAATGCCCGCCCATCTTACCCCCGAGAGGTGTGGGTTGGAGCGCCATGTGTCATTTAAGAAAAAAAAAGACAGTCAAGTCACGAATTGAAAAATTGTGAATGAATTTTTATGGTGTAAATTTTTGTTATTTTGGTTGTTTTGCAGAGTGGGCGGCGGTACTGCTAACGACGAGCACGTTAAGCCGCGCTCCCTAAGGTTTACGTGGTCGATGAAAACGACATCCAGTAGGGATCCTGCCGAAATTATGGCGGAAATTCGTAAAGTATTAGACGCTAATAATTGCGACTACGAACAAAGAGAGAGGTTTTTGCTTTTGTGCGTTCACGGCGATCCCAATACCGATAGTCTAGTGCAATGGGAGATCGAAGTTTGTAAGCTACCACGTCTTTCACTCAACGGTGTCAGATTTAAAAGAATTTCTGGTGAGCATTTTATTGATTATACCATCAGGTCACGTTCATTTTTTTTCATCTTTTTGTTTTTGTTTTTAAATTTGTTCAAATCGTTTTCCCTACCAATTAAGGTTACATTTATTTTATCATCATTTGATTTTAACTATCCTCCCTCACCGCTCGCGCGTAAGATGAGCTACAGATTTTAAATTATATTTGTATCATTTTGGCGCCCTACAATTATTAAGGATTCAGTTAAGAAAGTAAGAGGAATAAAATCGTAAACAATTTTTTTTTGCAAAATATAAAAAGGCAGGTTTAGGCGCCTTACTGTGGGGCCAGACAAAAAATTAGAAACTGCCTTCAATGCTGTTTGTCCCGCATTTTGGTTTTCGTAAATTTTCGAGGGCCGCTCACTGCTTTAACATCACTGCATTAAACAATTTAATTTTTATTTCCACATTGAAATTATCACATCCATCAGTATTTTACTTCTCCCTACATTTTCATCTATCATACTTCCACTCCAATATTTTATTTTTCCCCCCTTTTTTCGTGAATTTTTGTTTAAACTTTAATTATTCAACTGCAGGGTAAATCTTTGTAGTGGATGCTACATCATGGTATTGTGAAAAAAAATTAACAAGTGAATGTTCATCATTATAGTTTTGTTTCTGCAGCAGTTTGTTTCAAAACTTTTCAAATTGCTGCAGAAATTCATAATTTTGTATGATATCATTCTGAATTGACCAGTAGTACACAAGGATTCACATTATATACAATTTCTAGCTCTCCTGATTAGAGTAATATTGTAATTATAGGTAAAAAATTGACATAATTATATTGTTTAGTATTATAATAAGAAATATTATTGTTCTGAATTCAAACTATTGGAGAAAGGAGAAATCTCTTTAAAGCATTTTAATTTCACCTTCAAATGTTTTTAGCACCTAACTATTAAGTGAATTTTGAAGGAGAGAGATTAATAAAGGAAAGTCAGCATTTTTATAAGCTTGCATCATGAATATCCTGAATTTATCGCTAAGAAGAACAACATCCCAATATTAAAGAATAAGCTTGACGTAATTCCATTAACTTGGTTTTTTGAGTTTTTGATTGAGAATCTTTTACCCTGATCACTGATTTTCGAGTTGGAGCGGCCTTCAGGGATGTTTTTACGAAGTGCGCGAATCTTTTCTAGATTCAAGTGCATCGTGGGCTCGAAAACCTGCTCACTTTGAAGACTATCTGCTTCAAATGATTTGGGTGCACCTATGTTACAAGTTTCCTAGTAATTTATTTTATTAAAATTTCTCTTGTTATTTGTTAATATATTCATGCGCGTCAGTGGTAGACACTATCTATTGACTTTATCTATGATAAAGTACTTTTGTTTAACAGACATCGGGTTTTCAAACAAAAAAAATTAAAATTTCGAATTTATAATTCTTTAATCATTATAGGATTATCTATTTTTCTAAATTAATAAAAATAAATTTTTGCCATATAACTTTGTCCCTAATTTTCAAAAATTTGTAAAACAAATTTGGGAACTAAGAAAAACTTAAGTTTTATACTCAAATTGTTCCTCTCCAATCTCCATTCGTGCTTTACATGAAAAAAAAATAATTAATACGAAATAGTTCAGCTAAAATTATACTAAATAGGTGAAAGAACATGGAATTTTGGGCCAAAGTCACTCCAGTTTACCGGAATTTATATTTTTTGAGTTCCAAACTTCAAATTTTTTTTTGATTATTTCAATTTCTAACTTAAGAAAAAAGTTTTGAAAATAAGAAACTTTTTATATTTGTTGAATTTTAAAATTCAATCTTTTTCTGCAGATTACCACAAATTTCTCACGGACTAGTAGATTAATGCCTGCTGTATTAGACAAACGGTCAGAATTTAACAATTTAAGTTAATAAATAACAAATGTTAAGCTTAAAAAAAATTATTGGGTTTTTGGAAAATTAATCTTTTCTCTACCTTAATCAAGAGAGCAAGAAATTGTATTTGAACGTATGATCACATCGTTCTGCGTAGAAAGTGTTGATGTTTTTGTAATGAATAAATGAATTTTATGAATTCTCGGGGTAGATAGAGGTGGGAGTAAATAGTAGACGTGTTTCTTTTCATCATTGCGCATGATATTGCTTGGTTTAGGATTTTAAGAAAAGGAAACATCAGAAGCTTATTTATCCCCTTCCTCGCCGATCTATGCTTGTATGTACTATTACACAATTCAGCACACGATATAATATTATGATGTAACATCCAAGTTATCAATAATAACTGTTGTGACTAAATCTCCCTTGTGACGTCATGACCTACCATTCACTTATCTTTTTGCATTTTTAATTCTCATTTTTTTCCATGTTATTCTTTTGTTCACACAATTGTACGTGAACGGTCAATTGCCTCTTTCTGGCCTTTGATATTTGATGTTTGACTTGGAGTTTGTTTCCCTTAAAAAACTCGTGGACGCTCATGCTGCAGTATTTTCTCCATGATAGTTATTATGTACTTATAATTTTTTTAATGCTATAATTTTTTTATTCCAACCCAACTTGGAGGAATTTAAGAAACGCGAATATCTAGATTAAAAAAATAATCTTAGTACTGGAAGGACAGTAAAAATTGAAATAGTTTTGCAAACTGTAATAATAATATGTAAATAATCAACTTTCATTTTTTTAAACCAAAGATTCTCTGAATGGTTAACAAGCACTGACACATGAATTCCAAAGGAGTAAATATCTCGAAAATTTTGTCTACACTTGTTTGTACTTCCCTTGGAAATCTCTGGAAGTTCCTGGAAATTTTTGAAAATGGCGAATTCCTAGAAAAACGCTAGGATTTATTTATATCAGCGATTCTCAACCTGGGGGTCGCGGATCTTTATTAAAGAGTCACAGAAAATTTAGCGATTTTTTCCAAAAATTAGTTTTCAACTTGAATTAGAAATTAGTAACTCGAATTAAAATTAAAAAAAAAACTAATTAATTTTAAAAATTAAAAATCCAAAATAATAAATAAAAGTAAAAAACTATAAGTAGAGTATTAATTGATGAGTATTTTTTATTTCTGATATTGTTGTGGTTGCAGCAAATAAGCAAGAAAATTTGGAGGTCACATTGTAAAGTGGTTGAGAACCGCACCGCTGATTTAGATGACACTTTAGAATTGCACTTGTTTAGAAGTCTTTGGAGAACTCTGAAATTTTTTGAAATAAAGAATTTTCATGCATTTTTAATAAATTTTTTCTTGAAGTTTATGTTAAAAGAATGAGATTGGTGTTTTTAATTTTTTTGTGCCATTAATATTAAGCCCAAAATGAATTTTTAAAAACCCAGTGACGTCACGTGGAGGAAAAAACCTCCTAGTGACGTAGCTGGGTTTTTAAAAATTCAATTTTGGGCTTAATATTAATCGAGAAAAAAATGAAATTCCTATTCTTAACTTTCTGGAGTTCCTAGAATTTCATAAAAATTACAGTGCAGTGTACAACATAATATTTTCTAGATATTTATTCCTTACGAATTCCTGTCAACTATTCATCCGTTATTTTATAAATTCTTGACAGTTGGCTCTACCAACACATTTTTATTTATTTTTTTTACTGCTATTACCTACTTCTTATCTGTTTAACGACCGGATTAACGAAAAATCCCTCTCACATGATGAACGATATTATATTTTTAGACTGAAGCAGATGCATGGTTCTACATGTTGTTTTACTTCTGAAAAAAAAAGCATTTATTTATTATAATGTTTTCGACTTACCGACTTAAAACGACAAACAGAATCTCGTTGAACGTCTGGGAATTTCTTCAATTTCATCATACGCATCACTGATAGACGGATAAAGGTTAAGATCCTCTACTTCAAAATATTATCTTTATTATTTTATGTTAACAAGGATTTCAGCAGTGGTTGCTTAACCACTTATTTTTTTTATTTTCATGTGGCAGTTCGAAACTGAATTATCACAGCCCTTTTTTGTTTTATCAATGTGGGACTAAAAGCAGTAATAATTTATGAAAGGGTCACTTAGATTGATTAGACAAATTAATCTTATTAATCCATTTTGTTCTCCTTAGAGAGAGCTAAAAATATGAAAATATGAAACAAGAGGTAAATATCTCAAATTAATTTCGTACACAGGACTCGGAATTCCAATGATTTCAATGGAATTCCAAAGATTCTCAAAGAATTTCAAAGATTTTCAATAAAGGGGAAGATAACAGGGTAACTGTCCCCCCCCCCCCCCCCCCCATGACCCATCAAAATCAATAAAATCACTAAATTTTCTTAAAATTTAAAAAATATCTAAATTCTCAATCAACAAAATATGTATCCCCCCACCCTCATTTTTTTTTAATTTTCTGAGATTTTCTTGGCTTTTATTTCACAAGATGTCCTATGATCCTGCAATTTTCTACATTTCCTTGAATTTTCTAAGATTTTCTTGCTATTTTTATTTCCTGGGATTTTCTGTAGATTTCCTTTCACTTGTACCCCAGATTTCCCTCTCGATTTTAACTAAGTGGAAAACCAACTGGAAATCATATACAAAACTAATGGGAAATTTGAAATATTATTTCTATTTCCTTTAACCCATTAAGTAGTTGAGGACAGTAACTTATCGTAGGCCTTAACATAATATATAAGATTTACAGCCGTATTCATAAAAATATCTTAAAATACTCTTTAAACCTATTTTAGTTAAAACGTGTTTTAAGGCTTACAGAGCTGTTTAACTTTCGTTCATTCATAAACGGCCTGTAAACCTCCGTTAACTAAAATTTATGTCTACTTTTGTAAAATATGCTTGGTACTTAATGGGTTAATATTCGACTTCCTCAAGATTTTCTTGAATTTCTTAAAATTTCATAGGATTTTTTACATTTCTTCAGATTTTCTATTTATTAAAATAACCTGAGGTTATTTTGAAATTCTTAAAATTTTCATACATTTTTTGAAATTTTCTAAGATTCTAAAACTCAGATTTTCTCGAATATCCTCAGATTTCTCTTCACCAATACACCAGAGTGTTTTGATCATTTCTCCATAGTTTGTTGCTGGAAAACAGAGATCAAATCATGAAATACAAAAGTGAAGGAGAATCTTAAGAATAATCGAGATAAGTTTTATTTTTTAGCTTTTTCAATTTTCTGAGATTTTCTAAGATTTTCTAGATTTGCAAAAATGATAGAATTTTCAAATTTATTAAGAATTTCACATATTCTAAGTTTGCGCCAAAGATCTTTGGAAGGGAAATCTTTAAAATTTAAAAAGGTAATCCCCTCCTCGTGACTCATTGAAAACCAACAAAATCTACAAAAAAAAATTTTATTTCATATATATACCTACTTAAATTGTTAACAAAATATATTTATTGTACACAAAATTTTCGACATATTTACCCCTTGGAATATAATCAGTGAAAAAAGTAATTAAATTATGAGTCAAGGACTTACAGTAGCAGATTTTTTATATTACAAATCGAATGGAAGTTGGTTTATTTCACTAGTTGCAAAATTATTTCAATATAATAATATTGTCGTTAAATGGTTACCTTACTTTCTTACTAATTATGTCTCCGTTTAATTTGTCGTTGATATGACATTAACGATTTTTTGATCTTCCCCCCTTTTTGTTCAAGTTAGGCATAAAATTAATTTTCGTGAACTTGGCCCTCTCGAAATAATTTTTATTTTTAAATTTAGCGTGGGTTACATTCGGTTTGTCTTGTTTCAGGCACAAGTATTGGATTTAAGAATATTGCCAGTAAGATAGCTAACGAATTGAAACTGTGACTGCCTGTTAGCGGGCCGGACGTATCTGTCGAGCCAGTCTAATCAACAACAACCATCGCCTAAGGGAAAAATTATTCAACAAAGGAACAACCATTTTAGTAGCAAATTTAATCAATCATTCACTCACCACCTTAGTGCTTTGTTTTTTGTAAGAAAAAGAAGCCGAACAGGTGCCGAATATTTATTGCAGATTTATTTTTTATTCATTTCCTCCCCACTTTCTCTCGGGACACGAAGCGGGAGAGCAAAAATTTAGTTGTTAAGACTGCACCGTTACGTTAGTTTATTTTATTCGAACAATTTTTTAAGCTAATCTTGTGATAACCAAGTGGATTTTTACGAGCGCATACGCGCGCTTCCTCCTCTCCATCCCCGTTGCGTTGTGGCCGCCAATTTCAGTGGAGTGATGTGCGCGTGTTTCCTACGCCCAGCCGATCTCGTCAAAACACCGAAAATCGCTTGACGATGTTTTCTCCGCAAAATGGTACGCCGCTTAAGGATTTATTAACCTTCTGTGCGTCGACGGACGAAAAATGTAATCGAGAAAAAACGCTGCAATATTTTAACGCCCCCTCCCCTACCCTCCATTTCCATTTTCCGATCACACTCATTTCCCCGCAAACAAGCGATTTTAGTTTTATTTTTTTGCTAAAAAGCGCAAGAAACGAAATCTCTTAACGGTTAAGTAGTCAATTTTGTGCGTGCGTTCTCTTCCCGACAAACAGGAGCACAAGTGCAGGTGGTTTTTCGCAAGAACCTGCAATAAATTTATTCGCGAGTGTTTATTTGGCACGCTCGAGTGCTTTTTCATTTCTTTTAAATTGTAAATAATGCGTAAGTGTGTGCCGTATGTGTGCCACGCGTGTGGACCGAACGATTCGTCGTTTTGCTAATAATAAAATTAATAATTTAATACCAGAAATACAAAATCAAGCTAAAAGTGTGGCGCGCCTGCATTTAAATTTGGCGGCTCTCTCTTGTTGGTTTTGGTTTTATATATATATAAATAAATAAATAGATAAAAAATTTGAGACCGCGAAATTGTAAATATTTTTTAATTTAGCTGACGAATTTAAGTGCAGGCGATTCGCGTCGTCGGATTTTATAAATACAAACAACCTTTTGAGATTTGTTATGAGTGTACTTAGATATTTACCGTTGGATCGATTTGTGCCTCTTTTTAGTTTTTCTTCTTTTCCTCTTGCACCCCGCGAAAAATTTAATTTAATTTTTATTTTTTTGGTTGTTTTTGTAATCTTTTTATGTTTGCTTGAGGTGCAAGATGAAGCGGGAGAAATGAAAAGATGTTCACCAAAAAAAGTATAATAATGTAGTTAAAAAAAAAGTATATTTAATTGTTAGGATGACAGTTCTAGAATAGGAAATACACTGTAAATTAAGAACAATGTTGCTTTCTGTAATACTACGATAATTTCACAGGGGTTGGGCACTTTTACGTTAGTTAAAGCTACTGATTTATAAAATAAAACAAAAACACTAAATCCCAATGTTTTTTGCGCTTTTATTTTTCCTCTTCAAACCTAACCAACTTACCGCTGGAGCCACTTACCAAGGGAGCCACTAATAATTTATAATGAAATTGGAGATGGTAAGTATAACAGTTTGGATCTCCCAGACTCCGTCTTATAAAGTGTCTGCAATACTGCTCTATCTCTCCAACAAATCATTGTTTATATGCAGATCCTATTGACTGGAAAGTTACTGTATAGGGAGCTTGAACAAATCTTTAGGTGGAAGCTTTCCTTTTTAACATCTTCGGCAGTTAGCAAAAGTTTGTAAATCCACGAAAAAGTAGGCAAAACCATCAGTTGCCACAAATCACTTATATTGATGGAAATCAATAGCATTCATTTAAAAAAAGGTGGAAAACCTAAAAACAAAAGCTAATTTGTATAAGGTGAAGAGCAATAAAGTTGGCACATTCAGGTCTAAAGGACCCTTTACAGAGCCAGTTTGATCGTTACAGCTAGAGTTGCAAATAACCAGGAGTTTGAAGCCTGATAGAAGCATTTTAAGATTTCAAAATAAATACTGTTATTCTCAAAAGTTTGGTGCATAGTATAAGTTAAATTGCTGCTAATTCGGTAATTTTGTAGCTTTGAAATTAATATCTTTTTAAATATCAAAATCCAAAAAGGCATAAATATTATACTATTTTTCTCAAAAACTTCACTTTCTTTTATGAATTTTTGTTAAATGATTTGCTAAATTCCAATCCTATAGTACTTCGTTAGTCTAGCTAACAGCCGATGGACACCTTGGATGAATGAGCAAATAAATGTAGCCGTACTTCACAATAAAGACTGATTACTTTTTGGAAGATTTATTGTATTTCTATCAATTAACGATTTGAAATATTGATCAAATTGTTTAATTTTTATTTTAACAAATTGATACTATTTTAAACGGCATAGGAGGATAAGCATAGTGAAACTGCCCCCAAAGAATATTTAATCGTCACTTTGGGATTATGTAGGTGTTGATGAAATACTAAGATCGTAAAAGTTTTAGATCTCGAACTCAAAGGGTTTCGAGAAAATCAAAAAATACTAAAAAATAAAAACAAATTTTTACTTCAGATCGGCTTAATCGATTTTGATAAAATTTTAGTATATTATAGGGTATGTAAAGAGCATACAAACAGAACAAAATAACAGCCGTATAGGATTTCATTATCCATTATAGTATGTTATGATTTGCGCAAAATTATAAAATAATTTTTTTTAGAACCTTCATACCCTTTTCTATGATATATATTTTTTTTCAATTAATTCAAAGTGGTGCTCCATACTAAAAAAAAATAAAAACTGTTTTTACTATGAATTTTTAGTTTTTTCTGGCAATAATTGATCAGTATTTTATAATTATTAATTACAATCAATATTTTTAAAATTTGAGTTAACAAAATTTTAATTATTTGATTAAATTAATATAAAAAAAATTAATTTTGATTAAAATAATGTAAAAATTAATTAAGTTTGATTAACCCTTCAGTCGCCATGGTCGTTGAAACGAACATGAACTTTTCAGAACTACCAAATTAGCGGAATGCATTTTACTCCATCTAGATATCGCGATCATCTAAGGGTACACGTGTATTACTATGTATTACATATTTTTTAGACTGGTGTCCACATTATTTTGCGAATTTTGCAGTTTTTGCTAATCTTTTAAAACAAGTGACAGCTGCTACATGTGCTTATTTGTTGGTGAATTATTTGTGTATATTGGGGTAAGTAGTTTTTTTAATATTATTTTATTATTTAAATATTATGTATGTTTAGAATATTGTTTTTATCGATACAACACTGAAAAAATATACATTTTTTTATCCAAATGTTATCATGTTCGTTCTAACAAACATACTTTTTTTTTAAGTTAGAGCCGCAACGGTCTGAAATGTATTTTAAAAATCTTTTAAAAAATCATTTAAGCTCCCCCTCTTAGTTTCAGAATTTTAACTGCAATAACAAAAAGTCATGACTGAAAGGATTAATTCAACAAAACAATCAAAGTTTTCGCTCATTCATATCAAGTTTCCTTCATTTATTTAGTTAAATGAGGGTATTAGCTGGTTTTATTATCTTATTTTCGAGTATAATTATTGTGTCGGGGGGGGGGGGCTAACTCTTGGCTGCGCCACTGGGACACTTAATAGTGTAAATGCGTACCTGGGGCGCATAGATTTGGTCAAAAATTGCAACTTTTTTTTAAATAAGTTGTAGCCCTATGAGACCTATACTTCCGTCCTAAGGAAGAAGGTCCTATCTGCAAATTACTGATTCTGAGTTACTTAGACTTTCACGTATCTTTTAATAAATAAAAATATTTAGTTAAAAAAACCTATTTCTGCTGTAGTTAGGACTTTCTTTTTTAGTAAATAGGTAAAGTACATTGCATAGCATAGATAGCATCAAAAATCCCGAAAACGTAAATTTTGCAGATATTTGGACCTTCTTCCTTAGGACGGCAGTATACTTACCCCAAAAATTTTAAGTAATAAAACAAAATTTTTTTCCTTGCTGTTCACCCTCCAATGGGGTGAATAGGGACTGCTTGAAATTAAGCGGTTTTTAATGCTTTTACCGGTAGTGTTCCTAGGCAATCAGCTGGAAGGTGGATGGACATTGTCTGAGTATTAAAAATGAAATTTTGACTATGACCATTTACATTTTGATAGAAAAATTTACCAATCGTTTACATTCACTGCGAATTTCCCATTTCATCATCAATTAAGCTATTGAAATGCTCAGGGACTTTAAATTTTGAAAAAAATGTATAAATATGGGCACCAAAAAGCCATTAGAAAAGAATAAATTTTAAATGGAGCAAATCAGTAGGTACGGTATTTACACTTCATCATCCGAACCAGGGCCCATTTTACCATTAGGCGCATTAGGCACGTCCCTAGGGTCCAATGGCCAGAGGGGCCCGAAAAGAGAGAACATAAAATCGTAATATAAAAATCAAATACTGATAAAATAACCCAAAAATTGGGCCTTTGATGCTATAAGTTACACTTGATATTTGCTCGAGTTTTCCTAATAAATGTATTTAATAGATTCACTGAAAGAGGGGGGAGGTAGCATACCCCGAAAACAGGTTCTGAAAATGAAAAAAGTTTTTAGCTAATAAAATTTTAATGAAGTTTTGTACTTTATAAAACTTTCGGCTTTGAAATCGAGGGGTCTGGGGAGCATGGAATGCCATCCAGTATATCACAAATTGTGTTAAGTTATATTCCATAATCAAGTTACTGTACCAACAAATTACGAGTGCACTAGACCACTAGAGGATATGCTATACTCTCCGGTGTAATCGATTCTGAAAGTGTAAAAGTTTCTTTTTTAATAAAATTAATCCAAAAATATGCGAACAAACTTTCCGTTTCTGAAACCTGGGGGTCTGGGCGACAGTAATTGAGTTAAAATTGTATTTCATTATCAAGTTATGAAGTCAATAAATAACTGATGTACTGGAGGGCATTCCAGAGGCCCCGGTTTCAGTAACAAAAAATTTATAGCCATATTTTTTATTAATTTGATTAAATTAAGAACTCTCACTCTTTCAGGACCAAATTGTTCAGGGGATATGGAACACCCTTTAGTGCTTTGAAAGGGGGAGGTACCCTACCTTCAGTGCGTACTGATGCGAACTATAAAGGCTCATACACAATTAGTCTGTAACAGTAACGAGAACGGAAACAAGAGCGGGAACGGGAACGAAATGAATCATCGGTTCACAATAAACCAGAACGGGAACAGTAACGATAGCTATTAAGGATATTTCATTGGCTAAACTTTTGACAGTTTTGACTTTTGACAGTTTACGCATGCGCATAACCATAGCAATAAAAGTTAAATCGTTTTTGTTCCCGTTCCCGCTTATTGTGAACGGAGCCACCTGAATACATGTATTTTATCTTTTTATTGTTCCCGTTACTGTTACAGACTAATTGTGTTTGAGCCTTAAATGTATTTTGTTCTGAAAGAAGGAAACGTTATCTTATCTAATAAAACCAATCACGGAAGATGAATACAAAGTGAGGGGAAATCTGGGAAAATTTGGAAAAACCTCGTAGAAAGAAATTTAGTATACAAAAATCTGTCTTGTGACTCGCCCCTCAGATCATAGGTTTTCAAACATTGTAAACCTAGTCGCGACCCACCAAAAATCGATTCAATTTGGGAAACCCCCTCGTAGATTTCTCATCTAACTTTTTACAATTAGGCGCAAGCTTAAGATCCAATGGCCAGATGGGCCATATACTGATAAAATAACCCAAAAATTGGGCTTTCGATGCTATTAGTTACACTCGAATATAAGGGGCCAGAAAATCTGTTCGAGCCTAGGACCCAACTCAGTCAAAAACAGACTCTGATCTGAACACTCCTTTTTTTCCAAAAAATATGAATAAAACCTCTAAACATGGTTCTAATTTTGTCCTTTTCATGGAAAAATAAGGCATCATAGTGACAAAGAAGATGGTAAATTCAAAATTAATTAACCCTAAGTATGAAAGCCATTTTTGTACATCGTTATCAGTACCTGTTTTGGCGCTTAATAATGAAGCCAGGTTTTGACATTATGTTGATCTCAGTGGTTTATACCAAAAACATCAATCACACCGATGTGACACTATTTTCGAAAAAAAAAACATTTGTAGGTGCAAAACTCGACGAGTTGTTACGCAAACACCGAATAAAATTGTGAACTGTCCCCATTCGCACACCTGTCCCTATTCACCCCGGTTGACGGTAGACAGAAAATTTTTTTTTTTAGAAAATTCATCTATTTGGCACTAAATGATTACTTTTTAGATAATTCACCCAAATTAGTACTAAAATCAACCATATGGAATTAGGTAAATCATCTAATTTGGAAATATCGATATCATCTAAATAAATCTGTTTGAATCGCCTAATGTATCAGAGTCATTGAAAAATGAACCTCTCGGATCCGTGCCGCCGCGGCGGACATTTGTATCATGTCGTATTCCATACATAATGGCATACATAGCCTTACAAATCAAAAAAGAATTTCGTTAATACCTCATACACAGACTGTTTTATTCCATTTCAACATTGACCCATCCCTATTGGAAAACTCTTTATTATAGACTAGGAGCAGAGTAACATGTAGCGCCGCGGTGTCGAAAAATAAATTAAACTGTTCTACAGTTTATTTTACTTTTCGACACCGCGGCGCTGTTGTTCCATTTAAGGACTCATACTGGCGAGAAACCGTACCAATCAATGTGCTGTTTGAGATATTAAATTTTCTCAAAAGAGCAATTTAAATCTCCATTTACGAACCATACCGGAGAACAGCCGTTCGAATGTTCTTTTTGCGGTTATAAATTTGCTCAAAATGCTTGTTTGAGTGAACATTTACTAACTCACAACGACGAAAAGCCGTTCAAATGTTCAAATGTCAAATTTGATTACATGCAAATGCGTTCTACACTTTATTTACGATTTGACCACTACGGGCGCTAGTAGTATTATTTTTCTTGACTCCACTTCCCTGCTCCTAGTCTATACATAGTTTATTATCGTTTTTTTTTTATAAAACACAGATATACATACAATAACGTTTTAAAAACATTAATTCAGTAATTAAATAATCAAAATTTAAAAATAAAAAAAATCACTAGCGGGAAGTCTTCAAAGTGAATAGGTTCTGAACTCACACACTTGTATAAAAACATCCTCGAAGGCTTTCTTAACTCAACAAACTCAAAAATCATGGATCATGTCAGACAAAATATCGTTAATCCAGTCATTCGCATCGGTGGTAGACAGATAATGGTTAAGATCTTATATAACTTTGGGTGTTTAAAAACATTTATGTCGTTCAAAGAGTCGTTTTAATAATTCGCTGAACATTGGTTCAGTTGAAAGTTGGTACAACAGGTTCTTATTGTAGTACGTACCAAAGCAATATATTTGTAATTGCTATAGTAACTTGAGGACTTCTAATATAGTAGTACCATCTGTTGGTAATTTTTTAAACAAAAATGTTTTTTAAACATCCACAGTATTCAAATATGACAGTGCCATCTGTTGATGTTCTATTAAATCACAAAATATTGTTAACTGGAGAAAGTTTTTTAACGAAATTTAGAACAAACCTGGAACAACAAAAAAAATTTATTAAAAGCGAGAGGCTAACTAGAAACTGTTTTTTGCATGTTTTCCCGTTATTTTTTTAAATCTGTGAAAAAATATTTTGGAACTATATAGAACAAACAGAGAACAAGGTGGAACAACTTTCAAAAATTATTTTTGCTAAAAAAGTATTCCATATTTTTTAGAACGTACTCGTCGAGTACGAACCTGACTTAATTCGGTATAAAAAGGCAGTACGCCACTGGACCTAATGACAATTTTGACAGTTGCAAAATATTTTAAATTAATTTTTTATCTTCAATTTATAAGCAAAAAGTCGAATATGGTCACTGTCACAATTACTATGCTTTTTAATATTTTGAAACGTAAACTTCAGAATTTAAAGTATGTGTCGTCCATTTTGTGTACGTCAAAGTAACATAACCATCTAAATGTCATAAAAATAAATTAATAAAAAACTTGAAAACAATGGAAGAAGTTTCAAGACAAATTGGCACGGTGGTTGAAGTGAAATGCGAAGTATTCGACGAATTTGAGGAAGATCCAACCACCACACAGGTTGAGAATATTGTCATTTGTCCTAATTTACAAATTAAAGTGGAAGTAACGGAAGACATGGAAGATGTCGATTACACGGTGAACGTTAAGGAAGAACCCGAAGAAATCACACCATTTCTGTTCACCGAAGGAGGTAACAACTGTGACAATTTTAAAATTATTACAACGAAAGACTTACAAATTAACTCCACTAATAACCGAAGTAAAAAAACGTATTCCTGTGAATTTTGTAACGCAATCTTTGGATACAAACGTCGGTTAACGATCCACTTACGGAGCCACACCGGAGAAAAACCCTTTGAATGCGAGTTTTGCGATTATAAAGGTACTTGTAAAGAAAATTTGAAAAGTCACTTAACGAGTCATACGGGTGAGAAACAATTTGAGTGCAAAATTTGTTTATCCAAATTTGCACATAAAGCGAGTTTGCGAAATCACTTAATGACGCACACAAACGTAAAACCGTTCAAATGCGAAATTTGTGACTTCAGATGCTCCAGGAAGAGCAACTTGCAGAGCCACGTAATCACCCACAATGGAGATAAGCCTTTCGCATGTGAAGTTTGCAACTTGAGTTTTTCAGATAAGCGATATCTAAAAACTCACGCTGCAATTCACACGAAAGAAAAACCTTTTCAGTGCCCACTTTGCGAAGCAAAATTCTCACTCAAACGATATTTGCTTAACCACATGAGAATTCATAAGGGCGAAAAGCCATTCGAGTGCGAGCGCTGTGGTTACAAATTTACGCACAAAGGAAGTCTCACTCGTCATCTCATAACGCACACCGGAGAAAAACCATTTCAGTGCGAAATTTGTGGCGCGAAATTTCCACACCGGGATAGTCTGAGTCGGCATTTTAAAATTCACACCGACGAGAAGGATTGCGTGTGTCGGGTCTGTTGTTTAAAGTTTTCGGACAAAGAATCGTTGAAGAATCACTTAAAAATTCATACTAAAGAAGAGCCGGTGAGTTAAAATGATTATTGCGTGTTTGTTCGCTATTTAAAAAGTTTATAATAATTTGTTGTGGTGACAAAAACTTTGTTGTGTATTTTCTGTGAACACAAGGTAGATTTGGAAAGCTGAGCTGTAATGTGTACACACACGGTTCACCTCAATCGGCTTTCACACCAGATTACTTTTGTGATGAAGTAAACTTGTGGAAAAAATTTAGAGGTGAGAATTTCCTGTTAGGGAAACAATATGCCTACAATGTTGGCAAAGATAAAAGTTGAACTTTGAGGAACTTCTCAAGAAAATAATTTATAATTAGTTTATTAAAAAGAAGAGCTCAATGTACGAAGTGATGCCAATGGGTTGGCATTAGTTTGATTAATATTTAAATGATAGTCCAGTAAAATTCGAGATTTCTTTATTATGTATTGTAATGACATTAATCATAACACATTCAAATTTTGTAGGTTCAGTGGCAATCTGAAGAAAATGTCAGTTTTGTGGGAAACTTTTTCTTTATTTATGTCTCTCCGTCTCCAGAAAATTATTCACACTGGAGAAAAATTACAAATGGACAATATTGTAGAACATAAAAGTTTCTAAAATCAAGGGAGGGGATTTTTATCTCAAGGAGTTAGACTACATTCCAAAAAAAGTATATACCTACATATTGTCGGCTTAGTTAGAAAACGTCGTAAGTCCATAAAATGTCGAAAATGACATTTTAGCGCTAAAATATTTAAAAAAATAAGCTCTATCGACCTAGAAAATCTCATAAATGTAAAAAAATTACAAACCAATGTTTTAAGCTATTAAAAAATTTCTTTGACCTTTAACCACTGTTTGTTTTAAAACGTTTTATGTTTCCCCTGTAAAATTGTGCAATCTGGACTTACGTGGGTTTCTAACTAAGCCGACGATATGTGATTTTATTAATTTTTGAATATGTACTAATATATCCCTCGATAAAGAAGTATTTAAAATTTAATAAAAAAATTTTTTTGAACATAGATTTTCACTAGCGGTCGGGGATGTACACGATTTAGCCGATTTCATTGGACTGATACTGAAAAAAAATTATTTTCATTAATTGCAAAGTTCGCTATTGGCTTACGCAGGATTTTTTATTGAAGAAAACAAATTAAAACTTTTTTTTTTAAATTTGCGTAATTTCTATGGAATTTATTAAATAAAAACGAAACAAAATTTCCACAAAATCCTGTGTAAGCTAAGAACTTCTAGCTTTTTGAATATACATTTCAAATTTCAAGTCAATTCGTTGATTGCAACTTGTGAAATCGTGTACACCGTTTTAAAATTGTAATTTTCAATTACAGTATAAGCTGTATAGTTCGACATTGTCATATTCGACAATTCTGAGTATTTATTAAGGGGTAAATATCTCAAAATAATTTTGTATACAGGATTCAGAATTCCAATGATTTCCATGGAATTCCAAAGATTCTCAAAGAACAACTCCAATGATTTCCAACAAGGGGGAGGTAACGGGGTAACTACCACCCCCCCCCCATGACCCATCAAAACCAATAAAATTACTAAGTAAAATTTCCATGGATTTCTTAAATTTTCTAAGATTTCCTCAAAGAATTCCTTGAGATTTTCTGGAATTTCTCCGAATATCTTCAGATTTCGCTTCACTAGTAAACCGGAGTTTTCCAACGATTTCTGCGAAACCGAGTAGAAATTGTGATATACAAAAGTGAAGAAAAATATTGGGAAATTTTAAGAATACTACAGATGAGCTTTATTTTTTAGCTTTTTAAATTTTTTGGCCTTCATAAAATATTCTGAATATTCCAAATTTCCCATTCTCTAAATTTGCCTGACAAGGGCGGCTTGAAGGAGGGAGGATAGCGGTGTATCTGATGCCCCCCTTCTCATGATAGAAATCAACAAAATCTACTCCTTTTTTTTTAATTTCAAAAATATATTTATTTACTTTCTCCTCACCAGCCTTATTTACCCCCTACATTAACTTGGCCTGAATCCGCTTTTGGTTTTCAAACTAATTTTAATCTAAAGAAATTCTATGATTTCCAAGGAATTCCAGAGATTTCCAAAGGGAATTCCATATAAGTGTGCACAAGATTTTCGAGATATTTACCAATTGGAATTTATTATTTAATGGACAGATGCTTGTGACTCGCAAGTTGCGAGCCCTTATCTTGCCACGACTCGGAAGTCTTATAATATTTACATTCTAATAGAAAAATAACAGCATTCTTAATGATAAAATAAAGTCATTTAAATTTGAAAAAAATATTATTTTGAGATAAATAATTTCAAAAATAAAATATTTACATACTACTCGTATAACTTTATTATTTTGTAACGCGTATCGTCACAATTTTGTCATTTGATTTATAAAATTTATTCGCAAAATATGAAATTATTTTATTGTATTTAATAAAATTTTTGCAAAATAGACCTTTTTACAAAATTTATATATTTAAATTAAATCATCAAGTTTGCTGGGCAAACTTTTATTTATTTATTTATTTCAACTTTTTATTTGACACATTCTATATTGGACAAGAAATGGGTCCCGTTTATGTCGAGTTATACAGCTTTTACTGTAAATGCATTTAAAATGTGACAACCAGTTTTTTGTGTAAAATAGTAATTAAATTTTAATGTCTTACCCCATTCCTACTGCATACGATGAACCTTTCTTTGTTTCTAAAACTGCGTTGGATTGTTTTTCAATTGCACTGTAGTCTAATCTAACCCCTTAGGGGTTGTCCTTTAATCACGTTATGTTCTAACAGGGGGGAGGGGGTTAGAATAACATCACGATTGAACACAATGGGGGGGGGGATGCTGTGACAATCACGTGTATATTTTCTTGCTACTACGTGAAATCCCGAGAGAGCAAATTTGTGCCTAAAAAGCAACATAACAACAATATTTAGCTCTCAGCTGGCTTCCGGCATTGGACCTTGTGACGCCACTAGTCGTTCCGTTGCCCGCGGCCTTCTGTCTCGCCGTCTCTACTTGAAGAAATTTAAAAAAAAAAAATACACGTGATGTTGGGAAAACCTCACGACGTATCACCAAGGGGGAGGGGGGGGGTACAAAAATGGCATAAAAAACCTCACGTGATTAAAGGACGGCCACTTAGCTGTTAGGGACTTTTGACAATAAGTAATATTTTTTATTGCTTTATTATTTAATGTAATTTTAATATGACAGCATTAAATCGAACAGTTAAAAAAAGATCCTTCCGATCATTAAAAAAATTTTTTTTTGAAACAGTGGTATAAGAAAGGTTTCTTATTTTGTTTTGTGCTTCTTTATACTTCTATTCTTTAAAAGTTCAATTGCTTTACTCTTCGAAACCCCTAAAGCACAGATCGCCAGTACAATGTGATGTTCTCGATACTCCTTATTGTTAGTTTACAATTTATGTTAAAACAAGAGAAAAATATTTTTGTTTAAACGTCATTTTCTTTAAATTTCCAAACTTGAATGCGTGATGAGTTTTGTAATTGGAAATACTTTATTTTACTGGACTATAAATACAGAAGATCTCTGCATTAAAACAAAAGTAAACCTGGAAGATCATTTAGCTGAAATTTTTTATATAAATTACTATCAATTCAATATGGCTTACATATTTGTAAAATAATAACTAATACATTTGTGCTAATAATGTATTAGGTATTATTAGATAAAATTAACAAAACATCTGATAATGTACAACCTGTGCGGAGTTGAGAGAAAAATTAACATTTTTTCTGAAAATTTTTCTCTTACAGATTTTCAATGTTAATCTACAACATGGGCGTTCATAAGATCTTTTTCAGGGGCGGAAATGATTACTATTAAAAAAAAAATTTTGAAACCAGTAGTAGTATTTCATTGTATCAAATTTTGTATATTTGTAAGAAACAGTAGATTTTGTAATTAAACTTACGCTGGTGAATATTTAACCCTAAAGTTGGCAATGTATCTCAAGATACATAGTTTCAAAATTTCCATTTACCAGGTAAGGTTGAAAAACTCCAAAAGATATCTCCGAAAAATAAGCGCTTGCCAAGTTTAGGGTTAAATGTCAAAATAAAAAAACTTAAGCCGAAAGCCAGAGGGAGAATCTGCCCCCAATGGACGCCCATAATCTACAACATAACGCATGACTCAATAAGTTCGTAGGATGACATATAGATAGCGCTAAATCTATGATTTCTAATGATGGATTTCTCAATAGTGGCGCCATCTATAAAATGTCATCCTACGAACTTATTGAGTAATGTGTTATTTTTCTTGAACCTACGAAAAGGCTGTAGGATAGTTTGTTATAATTTATAAAATAAAATATTCTAAAATATGTTATTTCTTTCAATCCATCTTCGTATTAAAGCGTAGGTCTTCCAACTTGGGTCATCTTAACCATTGATTTTAATCTTTAATCAGTGTCTTAACGCAGTGTAGATAAGCTATTTTTAAAGAAACTGAAAATTAATAATCTAAGATAAAATAGTGTTGTATTCAGTTGTCTGCATTAGGTTTATTTGCTCATGACTCAATGGCGGCTCATGACAATGCGCCCATGTACGCCTCTGGCAAATCAGCTTAAAATTTTTTTCTTCATATAAATTAATATGCAATGGCGCTTTTCGAAAAAATTTGTAATATGCAAAAATACACCTCCTACATTCGATAATTTTGGATTTTCAAATATGTTTTATAGATTTTACGGCAAAATTTTGAAAATTTCTTTGATTTTGAGAACCTTATTTGCTGATCGATTACTAATTTTCAAACGGCACCGAAAGCGCCTTTCCTAACGTATTGTAGGTTAGATGTAGGATATTTAAAGAGCAGAAAATTCCCACAACCACGTCCTTAAGACGGTTTAATTATCTTAATTTCAATGATTCAAGGACGATTCGCCTCCAACGATTTATTCAGCGGACGATTCTATACTAATTTCCTATTCGCCAAAATGTTGCAAAATCTGTATTTCGTCTAACTGGCCTTAAGGGCCAATCTGTTTCAGATTCAAAAAATTAATAGCCTCATGCATAGTCAACTAAGTGGCTACTAACACGCTACTAGTGTCTTAGATAGTAGCCAACTAAGCAAACTGTATGCATAGTCGAGTTACACTTAGTGGGATACTAAAAATTTTAGTGGCGGTATTTTGTTGTAATAAGTAACATTATTTTATTAGATTCCTTTGGATTAAAAATTAATTAATTAAAAAATTAGAAATAATGGAAGATTTTATAAAGGTCGATGAAGAAATAAACAAATAAATTTACTTTTTGAAGTAAATAGGCAACTAAAAGTAAATGTGATTGGATTAATATCTATTTTTCCAGAAACGCCCGCTGAAGTAAACAGTTTAAAGCAAGAATTTTATGCTATTTCAAGTTATCCCAGTTATAGTAGGAGGGTACATCGATGGGACTCACATTAAATTAAATTAAATTAAAAAGTTTCGGAAGAATGTTTACGTTTCCTCCGCTGTAACTTGTTACATATCAGACTTACGAAAAAAGTGTTTATATAAGAAACGTAGGGAATTTAGTCTTATTTAAATTTGTATAAGACAATTTTGTCGAAGGATCAGCCATTGAGGAATTATTTTGAAAAAACCAAGCTTTTGTACCTTTAATCCAAGATGGCGGACCGCGCTGACCTCCCCCCAAGTCGAAAACTTGGATTTTTCATCAGGGCCCGGTACTAAATAACATTTATCGGGTGCTGAATGAGTTAGCCGAACATAGGAAATTAACATGTAAAACTTATTTATGCAAATTCCTGCTTCCCTAATTATTTTAGAGAAAAAATGAAAGACAAAAATAATGCAGAAATATATAAGAGCATTAGATTTCATCTAACTTTTACTTAAAATGTCAAAAATTGCTTTTGAAATTGTTAAAATTTTCATTTATCAGACTGGCCATGAAATAAATTCAATTTAATTTCTATTTTCAAAAATAATTACCATGGAAACTTACATGGCCAGTGCGATAAATGAAAATTTTAATAATTTCGAAAGCATTTTTTGACCTTTTAAGTAAAAGTAGTTTATATTTCTGCATTATTTTTGTGTCTTTCATTTTTTCTTTAAAATAATTAGGGAAAAAGGCCTTTTTTATTCCTCATTGACTGGGCTAATATGCCTGGACTGTTGCTTTTGAATTTGTGTAAATCAGCTTGACTGTTTAAATAACAAGAATGATTGTTTTAATTTAGTAATGTCCATAGCTTCTTCTTTTAAAAATTCTAGATTTTTACTGTTAACTTGAAACTTCTTCGCTCATAACTTGCAAATTCAAAACAGATTCCCAAGGTCGTGTGGATGTAGGCGAACAGGACTGTTCTGCATGAAAATGTGCCAGAAATGTGAAGGGTCGAACTCCAACATTGACGACAATTCAATTTGGATATAAAAGAGAAAGACGACATAGAGAGACCCTTGCAGTACTACCTACTCTCTGACGCAGCTGGCAACAGAAGGTATCAATTCATGCAATATTTTGCAGGATTATGCATTTTTACTAACCAATTTTTCTCTATCTTAATATTAATCATTCTATGTATTACCATTTTTTTAGTTACTAACTTAGTACAGTTAATATCTCACTGTTCACCTTGCACTTTCCACAGTCACTGACCCTTCCATTGCTCAAGACTCTTCACTTGAACCTTCTGGTGGCCAAAAAACATTGTCTGGGCCACCAACAACCAGTAGCAGGTCCAAACAATTACCAAGAAGGGGGGGGGGAAGTACAAAATAAAAATTTATTAAATATGAAAAATAAAAAGTACCTACCGAGTAATACATAATATCAAAAATAAATTTGTTTTTTTTTAAACATTTTAAAATTGTGTTGGAGTAAAAACTGATGTTTTTGAGCTTTAAGGGGGCAATCTAAAAACGACTAAAATAACTTATTCGCACATGACATCAGGTTTTTCTTCATAATATCGATACTCGAAGTGGTAGAATTTAAAATTTCTTGCATTCAAGCATTTCTTGCTTGAAGGAGGGAGGATAGCGGTGTATCTGATGCCCCCCTTCTCATGATAGAAATCAACAAAATCTACTCCTTTTTTTTTAATTTCAAAAATATATTTATTTACTTTCTCCTCACCAGCCTTATTTACCCCCTACATTAACTTGGCCTGAATCCGCTTTTGGTTTTCAAACTAATTTTAATCTAAAGAAATTCTATGATTTCCAAGGAATTCCAGAGATTTCCAAAGGGAATTCCATATAAGTGTGCACAAGATTTTCGAGATATTTACCAATTGGAATTTATTATTTAATGGACAGATGCTTGTGACTCGCAAGTTGCGAGCCCTTATCTTGCCACGACTCGGAAGTCTTATAATATTTACATTCTAATAGAAAAATAACAGCATTCTTAATGATAAAATAAAGTCATTTAAATTTGAAAAAAATATTATTTTGAGATAAATAATTTCAAAAATAAAATATTTACATACTACTCGTATAACTTTATTATTTTGTAACGCGTATCGTCACAATTTTGTCATTTGATTTATAAAATTTATTCGCAAAATATGAAATTATTTTATTGTATTTAATAAAATTTTTGCAAAATAGACCTTTTTACAAAATTTATATATTTAAATTAAATCATCAAGTTTGCTGGGCAAACTTTTATTTATTTATTTATTTCAACTTTTTATTTGACACATTCTATATTGGACAAGAAATGGGTCCCGTTTATGTCGAGTTATACAGCTTTTACTGTAAATGCATTTAAAATGTGACAACCAGTTTTTTGTGTAAAATAGTAATTAAATTTTAATGTCTTACCCCATTCCTACTGCATACGATGAACCTTTCTTTGTTTCTAAAACTGCGTTGGATTGTTTTTCAATTGCACTGTAGTCTAATCTAACCCCTTAGGGGTTGTCCTTTAATCACGTTATGTTCTAACAGGGGGGAGGGGGTTAGAATAACATCACGATTGAACACAATGGGGGGGGGGGGATGCTGTGACAATCACGTGTATATTTTCTTGCTACTACGTGAAATCCCGAGAGAGCAAATTTGTGCCTAAAAAGCAACATAACAACAATATTTAGCTCTCAGCTGGCTTCCGGCATTGGACCTTGTGACGCCACTAGTCGTTCCGTTGCCCGCGGCCTTCTGTCTCGCCGTCTCTACTTGAAGAAATTTAAAAAAAAAAAATACACGTGATGTTGGGAAAACCTCACGACGTATCACCAAGGGGGAGGGGGGGGGTACAAAAATGGCATAAAAAACCTCACGTGATTAAAGGACGGCCACTTAGCTGTTAGGGACTTTTGACAATAAGTAATATTTTTTATTGCTTTATTATTTAATGTAATTTTAATATGACAGCATTAAATCGAACAGTTAAAAAAAGATCCTTCCGATCATTAAAAAAATTTTTTTTTGAAACAGTGGTATAAGAAAGGTTTCTTATTTTGTTTTGTGCTTCTTTATACTTCTATTCTTTAAAAGTTCAATTGCTTTACTCTTCGAAACCCCTAAAGCACAGATCGCCAGTACAATGTGATGTTCTCGATACTCCTTATTGTTAGTTTACAATTTATGTTAAAACAAGAGAAAAATATTTTTGTTTAAACGTCATTTTCTTTAAATTTCCAAACTTGAATGCGTGATGAGTTTTGTAATTGGAAATACTTTATTTTACTGGACTATAAATACAGAAGATCTCTGCATTAAAACAAAAGTAAACCTGGAAGATCATTTAGCTGAAATTTTTTATATAAATTACTATCAATTCAATATGGCTTACATATTTGTAAAATAATAACTAATACATTTGTGCTAATAATGTATTAGGTATTATTAGATAAAATTAACAAAACATCTGATAATGTACAACCTGTGCGGAGTTGAGAGAAAAATTAACATTTTTTCTGAAAATTTTTCTCTTACAGATTTTCAATGTTAATCTACAACATGGGCGTTCATAAGATCTTTTTCAGGGGCGGAAATGATTACTATTAAAAAAAAAATTTTGAAACCAGTAGTAGTATTTCATTGTATCAAATTTTGTATATTTGTAAGAAACAGTAGATTTTGTAATTAAACTTACGCTGGTGAATATTTAACCCTAAAGTTGGCAATGTATCTCAAGATACATAGTTTCAAAATTTCCATTTACCAGGTAAGGTTGAAAAACTCCAAAAGATATCTCCGAAAAATAAGCGCTTGCCAAGTTTAGGGTTAAATGTCAAAATAAAAAAACTTAAGCCGAAAGCCAGAGGGAGAATCTGCCCCCAATGGACGCCCATAATCTACAACATAACGCATGACTCAATAAGTTCGTAGGATGACATATAGATAGCGCTAAATCTATGATTTCTAATGATGGATTTCTCAATAGTGGCGCCATCTATAAAATGTCATCCTACGAACTTATTGAGTAATGTGTTATTTTTCTTGAACCTACGAAAAGGCTGTAGGATAGTTTGTTATAATTTATAAAATAAAATATTCTAAAATATGTTATTTCTTTCAATCCATCTTCGTATTAAAGCGTAGGTCTTCCAACTTGGGTCATCTTAACCATTGATTTTAATCTTTAATCAGTGTCTTAACGCAGTGTAGATAAGCTATTTTTAAAGAAACTGAAAATTAATAATCTAAGATAAAATAGTGTTGTATTCAGTTGTCTGCATTAGGTTTATTTGCTCATGACTCAATGGCGGCTCATGACAATGCGCCCATGTACGCCTCTGGCAAATCAGCTTAAAATTTTTTTCTTCATATAAATTAATATGCAATGGCGCTTTTCGAAAAAATTTGTAATATGCAAAAATACACCTCCTACATTCGATAATTTTGGATTTTCAAATATGTTTTATAGATTTTACGGCAAAATTTTGAAAATTTCTTTGATTTTGAGAACCTTATTTGCTGATCGATTACTAATTTTCAAACGGCACCGAAAGCGCCTTTCCTAACGTATTGTAGGTTAGATGTAGGATATTTAAAGAGCAGAAAATTCCCACAACCACGTCCTTAAGACGGTTTAATTATCTTAATTTCAATGATTCAAGGACGATTCGCCTCCAACGATTTATTCAGCGGACGATTCTATACTAATTTCCTATTCGCCAAAATGTTGCAAAATCTGTATTTCGTCTAACTGGCCTTAAGGGCCAATCTGTTTCAGATTCAAAAAATTAATAGCCTCATGCATAGTCAACTAAGTGGCTACTAACACGCTACTAGTGTCTTAGATAGTAGCCAACTAAGCAAACTGTATGCATAGTCGAGTTACACTTAGTGGGATACTAAAAATTTTAGTGGCGGTATTTTGTTGTAATAAGTAACATTATTTTATTAGATTCCTTTGGATTAAAAATTAATTAATTAAAAAATTAGAAATAATGGAAGATTTTATAAAGGTCGATGAAGAAATAAACAAATAAATTTACTTTTTGAAGTAAATAGGCAACTAAAAGTAAATGTGATTGGATTAATATCTATTTTTCCAGAAACGCCCGCTGAAGTAAACAGTTTAAAGCAAGAATTTTATGCTATTTCAAGTTATCCCAGTTATAGTAGGAGGGTACATCGATGGGACTCACATTAAATTAAATTAAATTAAAAAGTTTCGGAAGAATGTTTACGTTTCCTCCGCTGTAACTTGTTACATATCAGACTTACGAAAAAAGTGTTTATATAAGAAACGTAGGGAATTTAGTCTTATTTAAATTTGTATAAGACAATTTTGTCGAAGGATCAGCCATTGAGGAATTATTTTGAAAAAACCAAGCTTTTGTACCTTTAATCCAAGATGGCGGACCGCGCTGACCTCCCCCCAAGTCGAAAACTTGGATTTTTCATCAGGGCCCGGTACTAAATAACATTTATCGGGTGCTGAATGAGTTAGCCGAACATAGGAAATTAACATGTAAAACTTATTTATGCAAATTCCTGCTTCCCTAATTATTTTAGAGAAAAAATGAAAGACAAAAATAATGCAGAAATATATAAGAGCATTAGATTTCATCTAACTTTTACTTAAAATGTCAAAAATTGCTTTTGAAATTGTTAAAATTTTCATTTATCAGACTGGCCATGAAATAAATTCAATTTAATTTCTATTTTCAAAAATAATTACCATGGAAACTTACATGGCCAGTGCGATAAATGAAAATTTTAATAATTTCGAAAGCATTTTTTGACCTTTTAAGTAAAAGTAGTTTATATTTCTGCATTATTTTTGTGTCTTTCATTTTTTCTTTAAAATAATTAGGGAAAAAGGCCTTTTTTATTCCTCATTGACTGGGCTAATATGCCTGGACTGTTGCTTTTGAATTTGTGTAAATCAGCTTGACTGTTTAAATAACAAGAATGATTGTTTTAATTTAGTAATGTCCATAGCTTCTTCTTTTAAAAATTCTAGATTTTTACTGTTAACTTGAAACTTCTTCGCTCATAACTTGCAAATTCAAAACAGATTCCCAAGGTCGTGTGGATGTAGGCGAACAGGACTGTTCTGCATGAAAATGTGCCAGAAATGTGAAGGGTCGAACTCCAACATTGACGACAATTCAATTTGGATATAAAAGAGAAAGACGACATAGAGAGACCCTTGCAGTACTACCTACTCTCTGACGCAGCTGGCAACAGAAGGTATCAATTCATGCAATATTTTGCAGGATTATGCATTTTTACTAACCAATTTTTCTCTATCTTAATATTAATCATTCTATGTATTACCATTTTTTTAGTTACTAACTTAGTACAGTTAATATCTCACTGTTCACCTTGCACTTTCCACAGTCACTGACCCTTCCATTGCTCAAGACTCTTCACTTGAACCTTCTGGTGGCCAAAAAACATTGTCTGGGCCACCAACAACCAGTAGCAGGTCCAAACAATTACCAAGAAGGGGGGGGGGAAGTACAAAATAAAAATTTATTAAATATGAAAAATAAAAAGTACCTACCGAGTAATACATAATATCAAAAATAAATTTGTTTTTTTTTAAACATTTTAAAATTGTGTTGGAGTAAAAACTGATGTTTTTGAGCTTTAAGGGGGCAATCTAAAAACGACTAAAATAACTTATTCGCACATGACATCAGGTTTTTCTTCATAATATCGATACTCGAAGTGGTAGAATTTAAAATTTCTTGCATTCAAGCATTTCTTGCTTGAAGGAGGGAGGATAGCGGTGTATCTGATGCCCCCCTTCTCATGATAGAAATCAACAAAATCTACTCCTTTTTTTTTAATTTCAAAAATATATTTATTTACTTTCTCCTCACCAGCCTTATTTACCCCCTACATTAACTTGGCCTGAATCCGCTTTTGGTTTTCAAACTAATTTTAATCTAAAGAAATTCTATGATTTCCAAGGAATTCCAGAGATTTCCAAAGGGAATTCCATATAAGTGTGCACAAGATTTTCGAGATATTTACCAATTGGAATTTATTATTTAATGGACAGATGCTTGTGACTCGCAAGTTGCGAGCCCTTATCTTGCCACGACTCGGAAGTCTTATAATATTTACATTCTAATAGAAAAATAACAGCATTCTTAATGATAAAATAAAGTCATTTAAATTTGAAAAAAATATTATTTTGAGATAAATAATTTCAAAAATAAAATATTTACATACTACTCGTATAACTTTATTATTTTGTAACGCGTATCGTCACAATTTTGTCATTTGATTTATAAAATTTATTCGCAAAATATGAAATTATTTTATTGTATTTAATAAAATTTTTGCAAAATAGACCTTTTTACAAAATTTATATATTTAAATTAAATCATCAAGTTTGCTGGGCAAACTTTTATTTATTTATTTATTTCAACTTTTTATTTGACACATTCTATATTGGACAAGAAATGGGTCCCGTTTATGTCGAGTTATACAGCTTTTACTGTAAATGCATTTAAAATGTGACAACCAGTTTTTTGTGTAAAATAGTAATTAAATTTTAATGTCTTACCCCATTCCTACTGCATACGATGAACCTTTCTTTGTTTCTAAAACTGCGTTGGATTGTTTTTCAATTGCACTGTAGTCTAATCTAACCCCTTAGGGGTTGTCCTTTAATCACGTTATGTTCTAACAGGGGGGAGGGGGTTAGAATAACATCACGATTGAACACAATGGGGGGGGGGGGATGCTGTGACAATCACGTGTATATTTTCTTGCTACTACGTGAAAT
Source organism: Cantharis nigra (assembly GCA_958510845.1). Classification (NCBI taxonomy): domain Eukaryota; kingdom Metazoa; phylum Arthropoda; class Insecta; order Coleoptera; family Cantharidae; genus Cantharis; species Cantharis nigra. Next base: position 18,718,460 of record OY294029.1, read on the forward strand.
CCCGAGAGAGCAAATTTGTGCCTAAAAAGCAACATAACAACAATATTTAGCTCTCAGCTGGCTTCCGGCATTGGACCTTGTGACGCCACTAGTCGTTCCGTTGCCCGCGGCCTTCTGTCTCGCCGTCTCTACTTGAAGAAATTTAAAAAAAAAAAATACACGTGATGTTGGGAAAACCTCACGACGTATCACCAAGGGGGAGGGGGGGGGTACAAAAATGGCATAAAAAACCTCACGTGATTAAAGGACGGCCACTTAGCTGTTAGGGACTTTTGACAATAAGTAATATTTTTTATTGCTTTATTATTTAATGTAATTTTAATATGACAGCATTAAATCGAACAGTTAAAAAAAGATCCTTCCGATCATTAAAAAAATTTTTTTTTGAAACAGTGGTATAAGAAAGGTTTCTTATTTTGTTTTGTGCTTCTTTATACTTCTATTCTTTAAAAGTTCAATTGCTTTACTCTTCGAAACCCCTAAAGCACAGATCGCCAGTACAATGTGATGTTCTCGATACTCCTTATTGTTAGTTTACAATTTATGTTAAAACAAGAGAAAAATATTTTTGTTTAAACGTCATTTTCTTTAAATTTCCAAACTTGAATGCGTGATGAGTTTTGTAATTGGAAATACTTTATTTTACTGGACTATAAATACAGAAGATCTCTGCATTAAAACAAAAGTAAACCTGGAAGATCATTTAGCTGAAATTTTTTATATAAATTACTATCAATTCAATATGGCTTACATATTTGTAAAATAATAACTAATACATTTGTGCTAATAATGTATTAGGTATTATTAGATAAAATTAACAAAACATCTGATAATGTACAACCTGTGCGGAGTTGAGAGAAAAATTAACATTTTTTCTGAAAATTTTTCTCTTACAGATTTTCAATGTTAATCTACAACATGGGCGTTCATAAGATCTTTTTCAGGGGCGGAAATGATTACTATTAAAAAAAAAATTTTGAAACCAGTAGTAGTATTTCATTGTATCAAATTTTGTATATTTGTAAGAAACAGTAGATTTTGTAATTAAACTTACGCTGGTGAATATTTAACCCTAAAGTTGGCAATGTATCTCAAGATACATAGTTTCAAAATTTCCATTTACCAGGTAAGGTTGAAAAACTCCAAAAGATATCTCCGAAAAATAAGCGCTTGCCAAGTTTAGGGTTAAATGTCAAAATAAAAAAACTTAAGCCGAAAGCCAGAGGGAGAATCTGCCCCCAATGGACGCCCATAATCTACAACATAACGCATGACTCAATAAGTTCGTAGGATGACATATAGATAGCGCTAAATCTATGATTTCTAATGATGGATTTCTCAATAGTGGCGCCATCTATAAAATGTCATCCTACGAACTTATTGAGTAATGTGTTATTTTTCTTGAACCTACGAAAAGGCTGTAGGATAGTTTGTTATAATTTATAAAATAAAATATTCTAAAATATGTTATTTCTTTCAATCCATCTTCGTATTAAAGCGTAGGTCTTCCAACTTGGGTCATCTTAACCATTGATTTTAATCTTTAATCAGTGTCTTAACGCAGTGTAGATAAGCTATTTTTAAAGAAACTGAAAATTAATAATCTAAGATAAAATAGTGTTGTATTCAGTTGTCTGCATTAGGTTTATTTGCTCATGACTCAATGGCGGCTCATGACAATGCGCCCATGTACGCCTCTGGCAAATCAGCTTAAAATTTTTTTCTTCATATAAATTAATATGCAATGGCGCTTTTCGAAAAAATTTGTAATATGCAAAAATACACCTCCTACATTCGATAATTTTGGATTTTCAAATATGTTTTATAGATTTTACGGCAAAATTTTGAAAATTTCTTTGATTTTGAGAACCTTATTTGCTGATCGATTACTAATTTTCAAACGGCACCGAAAGCGCCTTTCCTAACGTATTGTAGGTTAGATGTAGGATATTTAAAGAGCAGAAAATTCCCACAACCACGTCCTTAAGACGGTTTAATTATCTTAATTTCAATGATTCAAGGACGATTCGCCTCCAACGATTTATTCAGCGGACGATTCTATACTAATTTCCTATTCGCCAAAATGTTGCAAAATCTGTATTTCGTCTAACTGGCCTTAAGGGCCAATCTGTTTCAGATTCAAAAAATTAATAGCCTCATGCATAGTCAACTAAGTGGCTACTAACACGCTACTAGTGTCTTAGATAGTAGCCAACTAAGCAAACTGTATGCATAGTCGAGTTACACTTAGTGGGATACTAAAAATTTTAGTGGCGGTATTTTGTTGTAATAAGTAACATTATTTTATTAGATTCCTTTGGATTAAAAATTAATTAATTAAAAAATTAGAAATAATGGAAGATTTTATAAAGGTCGATGAAGAAATAAACAAATAAATTTACTTTTTGAAGTAAATAGGCAACTAAAAGTAAATGTGATTGGATTAATATCTATTTTTCCAGAAACGCCCGCTGAAGTAAACAGTTTAAAGCAAGAATTTTATGCTATTTCAAGTTATCCCAGTTATAGTAGGAGGGTACATCGATGGGACTCACATTAAATTAAATTAAATTAAAAAGTTTCGGAAGAATGTTTACGTTTCCTCCGCTGTAACTTGTTACATATCAGACTTACGAAAAAAGTGTTTATATAAGAAACGTAGGGAATTTAGTCTTATTTAAATTTGTATAAGACAATTTTGTCGAAGGATCAGCCATTGAGGAATTATTTTGAAAAAACCAAGCTTTTGTACCTTTAATCCAAGATGGCGGACCGCGCTGACCTCCCCCCAAGTCGAAAACTTGGATTTTTCATCAGGGCCCGGTACTAAATAACATTTATCGGGTGCTGAATGAGTTAGCCGAACATAGGAAATTAACATGTAAAACTTATTTATGCAAATTCCTGCTTCCCTAATTATTTTAGAGAAAAAATGAAAGACAAAAATAATGCAGAAATATATAAGAGCATTAGATTTCATCTAACTTTTACTTAAAATGTCAAAAATTGCTTTTGAAATTGTTAAAATTTTCATTTATCAGACTGGCCATGAAATAAATTCAATTTAATTTCTATTTTCAAAAATAATTACCATGGAAACTTACATGGCCAGTGCGATAAATGAAAATTTTAATAATTTCGAAAGCATTTTTTGACCTTTTAAGTAAAAGTAGTTTATATTTCTGCATTATTTTTGTGTCTTTCATTTTTTCTTTAAAATAATTAGGGAAAAAGGCCTTTTTTATTCCTCATTGACTGGGCTAATATGCCTGGACTGTTGCTTTTGAATTTGTGTAAATCAGCTTGACTGTTTAAATAACAAGAATGATTGTTTTAATTTAGTAATGTCCATAGCTTCTTCTTTTAAAAATTCTAGATTTTTACTGTTAACTTGAAACTTCTTCGCTCATAACTTGCAAATTCAAAACAGATTCCCAAGGTCGTGTGGATGTAGGCGAACAGGACTGTTCTGCATGAAAATGTGCCAGAAATGTGAAGGGTCGAACTCCAACATTGACGACAATTCAATTTGGATATAAAAGAGAAAGACGACATAGAGAGACCCTTGCAGTACTACCTACTCTCTGACGCAGCTGGCAACAGAAGGTATCAATTCATGCAATATTTTGCAGGATTATGCATTTTTACTAACCAATTTTTCTCTATCTTAATATTAATCATTCTATGTATTACCATTTTTTTAGTTACTAACTTAGTACAGTTAATATCTCACTGTTCACCTTGCACTTTCCACAGTCACTGACCCTTCCATTGCTCAAGACTCTTCACTTGAACCTTCTGGTGGCCAAAAAACATTGTCTGGGCCACCAACAACCAGTAGCAGGTCCAAACAATTACCAAGAAGGGGGGGGGAAGTACAAAATAAAAATTTATTAAATATGAAAAATAAAAAGTACCTACCGAGTAATACATAATATCAAAAATAAATTTGTTTTTTTTTAAACATTTTAAAATTGTGTTGGAGTAAAAACTGATGTTTTTGAGCTTTAAGGGGGCAATCTAAAAACGACTAAAATAACTTATTCGCACATGACATCAGGTTTTTCTTCATAATATCGATACTCGAAGTGGTAGAATTTAAAATTTCTTGCATTTTGGCAGTAGAAAATTTTGTTTTGTGGTTCACTAGCTTACGTCCAGTATTGGTTTGTACTACGTCATGCTTTAGACGTTCATTGAATATCTACAGTCGTAGTGTGGACGACCATTATCGATGTTCAATGGACGTCCCATATTTGCCTAAATCTGTCATCTGGACGTCCATTGGATTACCTCCAGTCGTAGCGTGGATTTTCATTCGACTTTGTGTTTGTCCAGTAACCGACATCCAAGATAGACGTCCTATGTTTATATTAAAATCTTAAAAGTCTTCAGTGCGATCCCTATCACGAGAGAATTTCCTTTTAAAATAGTTGATTGTAGAGAAAAATTGTAGAACAAGTGTGCAATGTCAAAATTAATTCTAGAATAGATTACAATTTGAAACGTTACAACTTATAAGATTTGATTTAAAATACAAACTTAGTGAGATAAGTTAACCCTTAACTGCCACTGTGGGGTCAATTTAACCCCGACCGTAATCAAGTCCAATTTAAACACTTTTACTAGACGAAATTTGTACTTGTGAAGCCAACTGTCGTTAGTTTAAAGATGCCTATTCTGTTTCAACCCAAAATCATTATTTTGGAATTCTTACTTTTAAGCATTGGCAATCGTGTAGAGTGGTGCCATCAGAGACCCCAGTGTGGTAGTTATAATTATTTACCCGATTTTTTTTACTGTGTTCTAATTTTGTTGCGAAGAAAAGACGTAAGTAAAACATTGTAGTTGGTCTGAATCTTTTTATAAGCGTTTATAATATTTGCGTTTCAGAACGTTACGACAATAGTTGTTGGACGAAGAATGTGATGAAAGTGTGATGGAAAATTCCGCTGATACCTCCTTTGGTGATGATTTTGATAACTCCAATACACCTTAATCTGATTTTGAAATGGAGTTGGAGGAAGGAAGTTCAGGCCAGCGTCTTTTGGATTAAAAATAAATATCTTTTTTCAACTCTGTCTAGCAAACGATATTTTTCCTTACAGATATATACATATTTCAAGAGTATCCCATTCAATTTTAAGCTGTTAATATAAAAAAATTAAAAAGTTATGATTTTATATATAAATAGTTACTTTTTGCATTTGTGTTTTTACAATTATTATTTTTTCATTATTGCACCTGCGATGTCTTCTAAATGAGTTCTTAACAAAAAAAGTTAATAGCCGCTTCCCAAAATAAATTTTTAATGGTGATGTATTAGACTCCCATTGTGGCAGTTAAGGGTTAATATCTGTTTTTACTCACCTGTTTCTTGGAGTGCTAGGGGAATTATTGTAAAGCAATTGTAGAAAACGAAATATGAAATAACATTTAATAGGTTTTAGGTACATTACATTTGTTGATTACATTATAAAGTCACATAAACTAATTAATAAAATAGATAATTTTAATTAAATTTTAAAAATATAAACAAATGAATACAGTTAATCCAATTAAAATGAAATATAAAAAAAACTAACCAAAAACATACACAACTAAGAAACCGAACTGATTTTATTATTCCCATTTTGGTTAAAACTCGTTCAACCATTTTAAGAGTCCATAAAAATCAATTTCTACCCAAGCTGGAGTGCTGGGATTGCACATTTCAAGCTAAGGCTACCAGACATCCTAATTTGGTCGGGACGCCTATGTCTCGATTTTCAGAATTTCTAAAAACTGAAAATATTAATTTATTAAAATTTAAAAATTGAAATTACAATATTCAACTAATTAATTTACTAGGTAAATGTAAGCACTTTTTCACTTATAATTTCAGTCCCTTAGATGCAAAAGCCGACATGTCACAACTTCTTTAGAAAGAAGATTAATTCTATTATAATAATTAATTCTTAAAGACTTCTGACTACCCCAGATTTTATCAATTAATTTTTATATTTTGATCTATGGGTACGAAACTATTCTAAAAAAATCGTTGCTTAATTCGGTTAGATAAAGATTTTATGAGTTTTTCTGCATTATCTAGTTTTATATTTCACTGGACTTGTCGGGTTGATTTAATTTTTGATTTAAATGCTGATGACCTTGAAATATAAAAAAAAGCGCCTGCGGCGCATTTAAAATTTTTATCCCCATCCCCCAAAAACTCAAATATCTACTCCTACGTGTCCCGATTTCATAATTTTAAAATATGGTTACTTTCTCAACCTTTATATCAACAAAAGCAATTAGAACTGTACAAACTTCTATGAGTTGAAAAACTGACTCATAACTACAATTAACGCACTCGGACAACTTGAAGAATTCGAAGTTTTAAATATTTTCAATGTGTTTCCGAGTTCAATTTTGCAGACAGTTGACGGATAAAAAGATCTTCGATTGCAATTTTAATTTCATAACCAAAGTGTTCACCGTAATAAATAATTACCATAATCGGTTGTACTTTTTCTTCAACTGATCCACCTCTCGAATTGCTTTGAGTAGATACTGATAGATAGAGTAAAAGTTGGAAGCAATAATTTCCGCCATGATTATGCCGTTGGCTTTGGTGATTGCAATATTCATAATGACCATATTATAGCAAATTCTCTGAAATATTATTAAGGTATTACAATGTTAATTAAAATTTACAAAATTTACTTACCTTCTGGCTTGAGGTTTATTTCAAACACGCCAGACCCGTATAAATTCGTTACTTTGCAAGTGTACAATCCAAAATAGTGTTCATGGGATTCCTGTATGGCCAAGGTCTGGTTGCAAATCTTCTAAAATAGAATATTGGTCCCCTTATATTTGAGTTTCTTTGGAAATCCACAAAATTTGAATGAGTGCTGGAATCGAATGTGCAGTGCTTTAGACTTTCACTGTATCTTTTTCGACGACAAACTGGGTACATGGACTTTTAATGTTGGGAAGACTTCTTAAGAAAATCGTTGCTTCTGCTTCGATGTCTATAAATCCCAGTATGTGCACTTTGCATAGGTACGAATCTGTGATATTGGTATTAACTTGGAGAGTCGATGTAAACGATGATGTCGCATGGTGACGTCTTCATGATCAGCTGAAATTCACTGGTTTGTTACGAAATCGTGGACCATTTTGAAAAGAAAAAAATGAGAAACTGTGGAGATACATACCTTATCATACAACTGATATGCAACACTTCTTCATTTCCGCAATTTCCAGGCTCATTGTAATCCTTTCATTTAACTATTACGTTCTGGTATTTTCATGCCACATGCTTAAGAACACGGTCGGTTGTGAAATTTCCAACTACGATTTCGTCATTTAGAAATCTCTAGTATAGGTAACATCGGATGGGTTAACTTCGGCATGGCATTCCAATTGGACATCTGGTCCTTCTGAAATAAACACATTATAGTAGTTTCCCTCAAAGAATTATTGAAATTTACTTATCTTCACTTTTAGTTTCGCGCTTTGATGGGTTCGCTCGGCAACGTTTTGTGCTGGACAAGTGAAAGTACTGTTCCGGTCTTTCATTCTGAGAATGATTTTCAGAATCGCTTTTATCGAGAACCGTTTGCCATCCGGTGGTACCTCGACGATATAGTCTATTTCGTGAGTCATCAGGTTTCGGCGATTAGCAATTCAAGAAATTACTGCCATCGATTTTCCACCGTAACTAACACATTCCAAATTAATCTTCATGTATCCGGAAGTCTCTAAATAATGTCCTTGCTTAATTATTGGAGGTCCTGACGGCTCGACTGTGACGGTTGCAAAGTTGCTTCCGATTTCCTGGTCGTATTCCAAACTTTGAGGGACCTGACGCTGATCCTTTTCGTCTACCTCAGATGATACCTGGTAGATTTCTAAATAATAATCCCCTGAAAAAACAGTTTAGTTAATAAAATATGATTACATATTATATATCTTTGAATCTTCATCAATTTCTCTAGTTAGATTTAGATTAATTGTAGCAAATTAAGAAAATTAATTTAATAATCCCCTTACCTATTAGAACTCTGAACGGGAACTGAATCGAAAGAGGTAAAGAAAAGATACATCTTGGAAGCCGGCATAGCTTTCAGCAATGGAAGCCTATCAACAAGTATTAATATAAGAAAACAAAATTATGTTGAAACAATTGCAAGTTACCCTTATCGTCGGATCCAATCACATTGTAGCGATCCCAATGATGGGTCAAACTGTATTCCGAATCCAAAATCTTCATTGGTCCACTGAAGAATTTCCATTTTGTTCGACAGCCTGCATGGTAATATTATGCTGAAATTCATCAAGGCGGTTTGATCTTGTGGCTCAATTTCAAATCTTTGTACTAATGCTTCGTTTATCAAAAACAATAGGTAAACTTAATCTAAACGTCATCAACAGCTTATGATCACAAATGTCTATTATCAGAAATAAAAAAAATCATTAATCATTAAAAAGATTTACAAGTATAAACCAAGAGGAAAGAGAAGCCTAGGTAGACCGAGGAAGAAATGGGAACCATAACAGGAATTTAAATGCCTAATACGGAAAGCGCAGAAGAAGAAGAAGCCAGGTTGTCATTTTAGGGGTAGAGGAGGTATATATTGTTTATGTAGTTCTCAAAAAACAAAATTATTTTTACAGGGGATTACTATTTACAAATTTACCTGATAACATTAGAGGTAGACGAGAAGAATCACTGTTAGGTTTCTCAGTTCGGAATACGATCAAGAAATTCGAAGCAATTTTGCGACCATCACAGTCGTGTCGTCAGACCGTCCAATAATTATGCAAGGAAAATATTTAGAAACTTACGAATAGATGGAGATTAACTTGGAATGTGTCAGCTACGGAGGAAAATCGATGGCAGTAATTTCTTGAATTGATAATCACGAAAACCTGATGACTCACGAAATAAATTATATCGTCGAGATACCATCGGATGGCAAACGGTTCTCGATAAAAGCAATTCTGAAAATCATTCTCAGAATGAAAGACCGGAACAGTACTTTCGCTTGTCCAGCACAAAACGTTGCAGAGCGAACCCATCAAAGCGCGAAACTAAAAGTGGAAGTAAGTAAATCTGGAGAAAAAACGCTCAAGTTCCTATTTCAAATAAATTTTGCGGGGTAAGTATTATCAACACTGCTGCATCAAATGGATTTATTTCAAAGGGACCCCATGCCCGATTGGAATGCTATGCCGAAGTTAACCCATCCGATGTTATCTAGTGGTTTCTAAATGACGAACTCATAGATGGAAATTTTACAACAGGACTTGTTCTTAAGCAGGTAACTTGAAAATGCCAGAACGCGATAGTTAAATGAAAGGATTACAAGATGAAGAAGTAAATCTACAGTTTCTCATCTTTTCGTTTCAAGATGTAGGTTATAGCATCCCCCTCTATGAGTTCCTACGAACACCGCAGTTTCGTACATAAGCAAAGCGCTTGTTCTGTGATTTCCAGATCTGGAAGTAGAAGCAACAATTTTATTAAAAGGTTTTCCCAACATAAAACTACATCTATCCAGTTTCGAGTTGAATGAGATACAGTGAAAGTCGAATTCACTACACATTCGATTCCAGCACCAATTCAAATTTTGTAGACTTCCAAAGATATTGAAATTGAAGAAGAAGAATAATCCATTATGGAAGTGTTCCTACCAGAAGGTATACAATCGACATTGGTCATTCGGGAATCCTATGAACACCATTTTAGATAGTACACTTGCAAAGTAACGATTTCATACCGGTCGGACTTATTTGAAATAAACCTGAAGCCAGAAGGTAAGTCAATTTTGTAAATCAAATATCTTGATAATATTTCAGAGGATTTGCCATAATATGGTGATCGTTAATATTATTATCACAGACGGCATAATCATGGCGGAAATTACTACCTCATTGGGGTAGATCAGTTGATGAAAAGGTGCAACCGATTATGGTAATCCTTTATTACGGTGCACTCTTTGGTTATGGAATTAAAATTGCAATCGAAGATCTCCAACCACACTAACAATTTTTATCCGTCAACTGATGCCTGCAAGATCGAACCCGGAAACGCATTGAAAATCTTTGATAACTCGGAATTCTCCAAATTGTTGTCCGAGTGCGTCAATTGCAATTATAACTCAGTTTTTCAACTCATAGAAATGTTCTAATTGCTTTTGTTAATATAAAGATTGGGGTGTGCAATACCGCAGAGTAGATATTACCAGTACACCGGCATGGGTGGAAATTTATTTTTATGAACCATTAAAATGATTTGAAAGAGTTTTAACCGAAATAGGAATATTAACTGATCAAATAAGTTCAGTTTCATAGTTGTGTGTATGTCTTTGATTAATTTTTTAAAATTTACGATTTTGTTCCCACGTTTTTTAATTATTTTTTCATTTTATCGCAGTGATTTTCTTATATTTTATTCTTTAGTTTAATTCATGAACTGTATTCTTTGGTTTATATTTTTAAAATTTCATCAATCAGCAGATGTTATGTAGTACCTAAACATCGCCTAGGCGCTTTATTTTAATGCAAACAGAAAATTTAGTTTTATTTTGAAAATTTTGCGACAAATAAGTTCAGTTTTAAACAAATAATGTTTAAAACAGGGGTCTCCAGGTTCATACATAATCAACGCGCTTATTCTGGGATTTCCAGATATTGAAGCAGAAGAAACAATTTTATTAAAAGGTCTTCCCAATATAAAACTACATCTATTCAGTTTCCAGTTGAATGAGATACGGTGAAAGTAGAATGCACCACACATTCAATTCCAGCACCAAGTCAAATTTTGTAACTTCCAACGATATTGAAATTAAAGGGGAAGAATATTCGATTTTAGAAGATTTTCTACCAGAAGGTATCCAATCGACCTTGGTCATTCGGGAATCCTATGAACACCATTTTAGATAGAACACGTGCAGAGTAACGATTTTATACGGGTCTGACTTGTTTGAAATAAACCACAAGCCAAAAGATAAGTAAATTTTGTAAATCAAAGATCTTGTTAATATTTAAGAGGATATGGTGATCTTGAATATTACTATAACCGACGGCATAATCATGGCGGAAATTACTACCTCCTTTGCTAAAGTAATCGTATATTGATGGTGTAGACGTTGCCAGGAAACAGAGTTGGTTTAAGATGAGTTTTATGAAGGAATTAAACCTGAATAATTTTTTGCAATTGGCAACAACATAATCAAAAGCAATTTGTGAGAATTGAATGGAAGTATTATTTCCGCTTTGAAGTTGGAGATGGAATCGGAATTTATGCTTATATTTGATTTATAAATGTTGGGTTTGTAATTCGAAAACCGAAAAACGTTACTAATTTGAATTCCCAATTTCAAACCGAATCGCAACCATCTACATCTAGGGCAAGTTTTGCAAATAAAAATATGTAAATAGACGTTGAAGTTCCAGATACTCCATTAAAAGAAGATGAAAATAAGAAACGAAAGAAAGCCTATAAGCAAAAAAGGGTAATAAAAAATCCGGAAGAAAACCTGCTAAATGGAAATGTACAGGCGGCTGAAATCAAAATGTTCAAGCTGAACATAATTTTTCGTTTTTATTGTTAACCATTTAAGTAAACTTTCAAAATCCATTTGCTCAGATTCCAAAATAACGAAAAAACATAGTGTCGTAGAAAAAAGTAAAGAGATAATTGCTCAACACCAATTACAAAGCATTGTTAAAGATTTTAACAAACATTTTTATTCTTTAATAATAGATGAAACTACTGACGTCATCGTCAGTAGCACAAAGTCATTGGCCATGGTTGCCCGATATTACAAAACCTTTAAAATTCACGATAATTTTTTGGGTTTGATAGAAAGTCCTGATGGTTCAGCTACGGTTATTTACGGTTTTTTGTAACCAATAATATTAGTTTTGTAAATATGTTAGAATTGGCGTCAGATAATGCAGCTGTGATAAAAGGCAGCAAATCTGGAATAAGGGCAAAATTTTCAAAAGAAATACCTAACATGTTTTATTTAGGATGTGTGTGTCATTTTATGGAAAATCTTTGCCGGGATAATTGTAGTTATTAAAATGTTATAATTGAGTGGAACTAGGTGGCTTTCCTTAGATAGAATTTTGGAGCAGTGGGACGGTCTTCTTCTTTTTTTCACAATGAATCCCAATCCAACAAAAATAAATCTGCAAATGCTATTCTTGTTTAAATTACATATGCTGTTGCAACGTGTCACACTTTATATAGAGCAATTTAAAAACTTTTTATTGCATCGAAGTATTTAAATACTGATGATCTAGGAACTACAGATATAAGAAATCATAGATTACATTATAAGACTACATTATCGTCTACCTACTGTCGCGCAAAATGCGAACTTTTTTTGTCTGGAAAATGCAGTATCTGCAGTGGATTTAAAAAAATTTCTGGACTTTAAAATAAAAATCGTTTTAATTTTAAAGAACAAGTTCTCAAATTTGTAAAAATAATTGATCCAAATGTGGATTTTTCAAATGAAGATGAATTTAATTCCTTAGTGCCATTAGTTCACAGATTTCCTAAATTGGCTGATGACATTCAGTAATTAAATTCCTAATGGAAATTATTGGGCGAAATTACAGAATTCAAAAAACATCTTGATAAACTCATTTTAGGTATTTGGGAAATTGTATTTAACACTAAAAATTCGTTAAATGTTATGTTTCCAAATTTGAGAAAATGCATTTCAAGATTAATGTGTCTGCAGTCAGCAGCTGCTGAAAGAGTGTTTTCTCAGCTTAATCTTATTAAATCGAAAGTTAGGAATAGTTTGTTAATACCTACATATGTACATGCAAACGTAATTAAATAAATATGATTTTCAAGTTTTAATTTTTTCTATCCGAAGATTAAATTTCCCTCATTTTTACTTAAAAATTCAAATTTCCCTGTTAGTCCTAATCGTAGTTAGTTTAATAAATTTTTCGGTTGGTAAAATTTTAAACCGGAGAGTTTGGGGGTGTGTGGCACACTCTCCAGTACCTATTGCAGGATTTCCATTTTTTAAAATACTTGGAGAAGATAAGGAATTTATAATTTTCCAAATTTCGCCAGGAAAAATCGGGAAATTTGAATTTTCAAGCAAAAGTGAGAGAAATCAGAGTGTTTTTCTCACCAAAAATTGACACGCTGTAGCAGGAACAGCAGCAGCGTGCTGGGATTTTATATATCAGGATTTGGTTACCACTGACGCGCAGGAATGGATTAACAAGATTCGAAATAATATTTTTGATCTGCCCGCCCGCCCCAAAGCAATTTCTAAATACGCCACTGAATGGCATGTAGGTAGGTAGGTAAGGGTACTTGTAGAAAACAATGAAAAATTTAGTTATAGAATTTGACTATAAATATATAAATAATATTGTCATGGAAAAATATAGGATCAGGTAAGGAAGTTTGGTTTTTTGAAGAAGAACAGTTGTGATTTAATTTTGGAATTTGAATTTTAATTGGAATCGAGTTGGTTTTGTTTTAAGAGGATGACGGATGGAATTATTTAATTTGAATTGGCGCTATGTTTGAATATGATTTGTAGAAGAATTCAATTAAAAGTATTGTTAAATAAAGTGTTCAAGTTAATTGAATGTAAAAGAGGAGTAAAATATAATCTTTAAAACGTATAATCATTACTTGCAATGTTTTTCGTTTTTTGAAAATTTTATAATTTTTCTCGGTAATTGAATTTTATTTTAATCGCAGCGACATCTACTTTTTTTAAACTCTATTGCTAATTAAGGAAATCTAGTAGAATTTATGTCAATGAGTTAGTAATTTTAAATTTTTGCTTGGAACAGCCCTGGAGGTAGTATAGCTGAAGATTTTGCAACAAAGATAACAACAGGGATCGAAAATGATCTAGTCATAAACATCGAAGTTAATGTGGAAGCTGTTGGAAGTGTTTACACTCATTTTGGTATGTTTAATATCTCACTTACCATACAAAGCTGATAGTACTTACTTTGGAAAGAAGAAAAGCCCGGATTATGGCACAAGGTTTCGTACAATAGCCAAGCATACATTTTAATCAAACATTCGTACCTGTCGCACGTCTCTGCTCAAAGAGACTATAATAGCAGCGAAATACAAAATGAAAATCCAACAAATTACCATAAATGGTGAAATAGAGGAGACAAAATTTTCAAGATTATTTCACAATGAGAATCCTGGTATTTCAGCAAGATGGAGCACTTGAGCACCTTGTAAGGTGGGAATATAATTTAATGGTTGATACGGGGTGGTTCAACCAAGTATTAACATAATAAATATTGATTAATTAACAATATCCAACATACTTCTTATAAATATAATTTTTGATTTTATTGAAGAGCAAAAATATCATTTTTTTTCATTTTTATTTTTACGTAATACCCATCAAACGAAGAACTAAGACGGATTAACAGAAACAATGCCACTTGGAATAAATGCAGAGAAAAAATATATCTATAATTAATAAAATTTGTATAGCCTTAATCTTTCCTGTGTACATACACAGAAAACTGATGAAAAAACCTATGGATTGTGAGTTCAGAAAGCGTCAGGCACGGATTTTCACTTTTTTAATCAAGTTAAGAAAAACGCTGGAAGAAGAGCAAAAGTTGCACACAAAAATTTGTTTTTTTACAATAAAAGAATTTTTATGATATATGAAGGTGATTTACATTGTATATCAAAAGTTCAACTGCAAGCAGAAGTACCATTATGGGAAAACAAAGAACTGGATAAGCTTCCCGAAAATGCCATCCAGTCTTTAATAAGTTGTGACGAACAAATATTTCCTAACATAAAACTGCTTTTACAATTGCTTGCAACTTTTTGTTTTCATTGTTTTTATGTCTAAGAAGGCTTAAAACATACTTACGGTCAACAATGGGAGAAAGGCGACTCAATGGATTAGCATTAGCCAAGATACATAAAGAAAGGCCAATTAATGTTGAGGAACTAATACAAGAATTTGCCAGAAAGAAACTTCGACGTTTGGAAACCGAAGACTAGACTAAGTAATAGTGTAACACCTCGGAAATTTTAAATAAATTTACAATGTGTTTTAGGTAAAAATAAATGTAAAAATGTTTTATATTAATTGGCATACATAAAAGAAACTCTGTAGTTAAACGTTTAAATGAGCTAAACGTGGGAAATGTCGACTAATCAAAAATCATTTTGATTTTTATATCAAATGTGAGAGCGTAAAATCACGTTTCTTTTGAAATAGTTCAATATTGACTATCGATTTTATTTACTGATGAAAAATACAAATTAGTGGTATTACATTGTAGCTTCGAAAAGATAAAAATTAAAATATAAATCGTGTTATCTATTCCAGACAGGTGACATAGAGATTTAATTCATAAGAACTGCGAGTCTGCATATCTCACGCCTTGTTCCAGACTTGCAGGTGGTTAATATGAAAAAGAAAAAACAAAAGTTCAAATCCTGTCTGCACGTGCAAGGAAGTTTTCTTTTCTCGGAAAAACACCATCCTTTTCTAAATTTTGTCGCGCATCTTTCATAATTTCCACCACGCTTCTATTGTTGGGGGGAAAAATTCCACCCCAAAATAGAGAGTTTCAGGTTTCTTTTGTATTGCGCATATTTCTTCTTAAATGACTTTATTATATTTTGCTATGATGTCGAGATATTTGGTACTCGGGGGCTTTTCAGAGCACCACCTAACATGTTGTGAAGTGGTGGAGCTCTGGGTCAAACCACCCCCAGCCCCTCGTTTCCTTCTCGGCTACCGGAGAAATAGGGATATTTTAAGGGGTTTTGCTATGGCCTCGAGAGATTTGGGGCCCAAGGGCTTCTCAGGGCACCCCCAAACATGTGTTTTGTGACGTGGGAGAACCCTGGGTCAAACCATCCCAAGCCCGATGTTTCCTTCTCGGAGAAATTATAATAAATAATAAATTAAATTAAATAATAAATTATAATGCATAAATAAAAAGAGTATTAATGTTAGTGTATTGCCTAGAGTCGCTAGGTGGAATGTTATTGATTGATTGATTTGTCAAAAAGTTAAATTTTGATTTTTAGAAAAATTGAGATAATTAATTTTTTCCAATTGAATGAGATAGAGTGAAATAGAATGCACTACACATTCGATTCCAGCACCAAGTCAAATTTTGTAGACTACCAAAGATATTGAAATTGAATGAGACGAATAATCCATTTTGGATGATTTCCTACCAGAAGGTATACAAACATTGCTGATTCGGGAATCATATGAACACCATTTTAGATAGTACACTAGCAAAGTAACGATTTCATACGGGTCGGACTTACTTGAAATAAACCTGAAGCCAGAAGGTAAATCAATTTTGTAAATCAAATATCTTGATAATATTTCAGAGGATTTGTCATAATATGGTGATCGTTAATATTATTATCACAGACGGCATAATCATGGCGGAAATTACTACCTCATTGGGGTAGATCAGTTGATGAAAAGGTGCAACCGATTATGGTAATCATTTATTACGGTGCACTCTTTGGTTATGGAATTAAAATTGCAATCGAAGATCTCCAACCACACTAACAATTTTTATCCGTCAACTGATGTCTGCAAGATCGAACCCGGAAACGCATTGAAAATCTTTGATAACTTGGATTTCTCCAAATTGTTGTCAGAGTTAATCTCGGTTGTTAATATAAAGATTGGGGTGCGCAATACCGCAGAGTATGTATTACCAGTACACCGGCATGGGTAGAAATTTATTTTTATGAACCATTAAAATGATTTGAAAGAGTTTTAACCGAAATAGGAATATTAACTGATCAAATAAGTTCAGTTTCCTAGTTGTGTGTATGTCTTTGATTAATTTTTTAAAATTTACGATTTTGTTCCCACGTTTTTTAATTATTTTTTCATTTTATCACAGTGATTTTCTTATATTTTATTCTTTAGTTTAATTCATGAACTGTATTCTTTGGTTTATATTTTTTAAATTTCATCAATCAGCAGATGTGATGTATCTAACATCGCCTGTATCTGAAGTGATTGGATTCTTAAGCGCTTTGTTTAAATTTTCACAGAAAATTTAGTTTCATTTTGAAAATTTTGCGACAAATAAGTTCAGTTTTAAATAAATAAGGTTTAAAACAGGGGTCTCCATGTTCGTACATAAGCAAAGCGCTTATTCTGGGATTTACAGATATTGAAGCAGAAGCAACAATTTTATTAAAAGGTCTACCCAATATAAAACTACATCTATCAAGTTTCCAGTTGAATGAGATACGGTGAAAGTAGAATGCATCACACATTCAATTCCAGCACCAAGTCAAATTTTGTAGACTTCCAAAGATACTGAAATTAAAGGCGAAGAATATTCAATTTTAGAAGATTTTCTACCAGAAGGTCATTCGGGAATCCTATGAACACCATTTTAGATTAGTACACTTGCAGAGTAACGATTTCATACGGCTCGGACGTATTTGAAATAAACCTGAAGCCAGAAGGTAAGTAAATTTTGTAAATCAAAGATTTTGATAATATTTAAGAGGATATGGTGATCTTGAATATTACTATAACCAACAGCATAATCATGACGGAAATTACTACCTCATTGGGGTAGATCAGTTGATGAAAAGGTGCAACCGATTATGGTAATCATTTATTACGATGCACTCTTTGGTTATGAAATTAAAATTGCAATCGAAGATCTCCAACCACACTAACAATTTTTATTCTTCAACTGATGTCTGCAAGATCGACCTGGAAACGCATTGAAAATCTTTGATAACTTGGAATCCTCCAAATTGTTGTCCGAGTGCGTCAATTGCAATTATAACTCAGTTTTTCAACTCATAGAAGTGTTCTAATTGCTTTTGTTAATATAAAGATTGGGGTGCGCAATACCGCAGAGTAGATATTACCAGTACACCGGCATGGGTGGAAATTTATTTTTATGAACCATTAAAATGATTTGAATGAGTTTTAACCGGAATAGGAATATAAAATGATAAAATCAGTTTGGTTTCTTAGTTGTGTGGATGTTTTCGATTAATTTTTTAAAATTTACGATTTTGTTCCCACGTTTTTTAATTATTTTTTCATTTTATCCCAGTGATTTTCTTATATTTTATTCTTTAGTTTAATTCATGAACTGTATTCTTTGGTTTATATTTTCAAAATTTCATCAATCAGTAGATGTGATGTACCTAAACATCGCCTGTATCTTAAGTAATTGGATTCTTACGCGCTTTGTTTTAATTTTGCGACAAATAAGTGCAGTTTTAAACAAACAAAGTTTAAAACAGGGGTCTCCAGGTTCGTACATAAGCAAAGCGCTTATTCTGGGATTTACAGATATTGAAGCAGAAGCAACAATTTTATTAAAAGGTCTACCCAATATAAAACTACATCTATCTAGTTTCCAGTTGAATGAGATACGGTGAAAGTAGAATGCATCACACATTCAATTCCAGCACCAAGTCAAATTTTGTAGACTTCCTAAGATACTGAAATTAAAGGCGAGGAATATTCGATTTTAGAAGATTTTCTACCAGAAGGTAACCAATCGACCTTGGTCATTCGGGAATCCGATGAACGCCATTTTAGATTAGTACACTTGCAGAGTAACGATTTCATACGGCTCCGACGTATTTGAAATAAACCTGAAGCCAGAAGGTAAGTAAATTTTGTAAATCAAAGATCTTGATAATATTTAAGAGGATATGGTGATCTTGAATATTACTATAACCAACGGCATAATCATGGCGGAAATTACTACCTCCTTTGTTAAAGTAATCGTATATTGTTGGTGTAGACGTTGCCGGGAAACAGAGTTGGTTTAAGATACGAGTTTTAAAATTTGAAGGAATTAAACCTGAATAATTTTCTCAATTGACAACAACATAATCAAAAGCAATTTGTGAGAATTGAATGAAGTATTATTTCCGCTTTAAAGTTGGAGTTGGAATCGGAATTTATGCTTATATGTGATTTATAAATGTTGGGTTTGTAATTCGAAAACCAAAAAACGTTACTAATTACTAAAATCAAACCGAATCGCAACCTCTTCCACCACCGACTACTGAATCTGAAAGTTAAAACTTCAGATATGGAAATAGACGTTGAATTGTCAGATACTCCATTAAAAGAAGATGAAAATAAGAAACGAAAGGCAGCCTATAAGCAAAAACTTAAAGATTCTCAGAAATTAATTCAAGTTTGGCGATTGGCTTGAAGAAAATAAGAAAGGTACATATTGTCAAGCATGTGACAAATCGTTAAAAGATGGGATTACGCATATTGATCAACATTCAAAAACAGTTTTTCATTTAAAAAATTTGGCTATTGTCAAAAACAGTCCAAAAATAGAAAACGTAATAGAAAATCCGGAAGAAAACCACAAAATGGTAATGTTTCTAACTGAACATAAGTTTACCATTTAAGTAAACTTTTAAAATCCATTTGCCCAGATTTCAAAATAGCGAAAAAATATACTTAGTGTCGTAGAAAAAAAGAAACCTATTTATGTAAAGAGATAATTGCTCCACACCAATTAAAAAGCATTGTTAAAGATCTTAACAAACATTTGTATTCTTTAATAATAGATGATACTACTGACATCATCATCAGGAGCACAAAGTCATTGGCCATGGTTGCCCGATATTACAAAACCTTTAAAATTCAAGATGATTTTCTGGGTTTGATAGAAAGTTCTGATGGTTCAGCTACGGTTATTTACGGTTTTTTGTAACCAATAATATTAGCTTTGTAAATATGTTAGGATTCGCGCCAGATAATGCAGCTGTGATAAAAGGCAGCAAATCTGGAATAAGAGCAAAATTTTCAGAAGAAATACCTAATACGTTTTATTTAGGACGTGTGTGTCATTCATTCCATTAATATGCTGGAGCTGCTTACAAAACATTACCAAATTCTATCGAAAATCTGTACCGGGATATTTGCAGTTATTTTGCACATAGTTCTATAAGGTTAGCCCACCTAGACCAATGTCCAGTTTTTACTAATTTAGCGCATCATAAAATGTTAAAATTGAGTGGAACTAGGTGGCTTTCCATAAAAATTTTCAAAATTATTTCTCAATAAGATGTCTTTGTTAAAAAAGCAGAAACTAAGGTGCAGAATTTGGAAAATGTTAACCCGAAATCTTGGTGTTTCAGCAGGATGAGCACTTTGAACACCTTGTAAGGTGGGAATATAATTTAATAGTTGATTTGGTTCAACCAAGTATTAGCATAATAAATATTGATTAATTAACAATATCCAACATACTTCTTATAGAAATAATTTTTTACCTAAAATATTTGATTTTATTGAAAAGCAAAAATATCTTTTTTTTCATTTTCATTTTTAGGTAATACCTATCAAATGAAGAACCAAAGCGTTTTAATGAAACGATGAACCCGGACGACCTAATTATTGAAAAGGGCCAAAAGCAGAATATTTCATGGCGATCTTATGCCAGAGAAACGTAAAATAGGTTGGAAAAGAACAAGGAAAACCAAGAAAAGAAATCAAAATGAAAGGAACCGAATCCAAAAAAGAAGAAGTTATCATAGCTCAAGCAGGAAACAATGGAGGTCAAACAAATAGTGCATCTTTTTCAATAAAGGATATTCTGTTCATCATTGTTTTTATAATTGTGCTACTAATACTTTTGAGTATTTTATGGGAAAGATGTAACAGGAAAATGGACTCGAAAATTAAGCGCGAGGTATCCTACAGCAGAGAAATCTTGTAAAAGTGAAAAGGTGTAGTGTAGTGAAAATAATAATAAGTGCGAAATCGTAATTTTAGTGAGTGAATTTTGACAATCTACAATAGCGCCAAGAAAACCGATGACCGCTCCATGTCAATCGAAAAGCTGAAGGAAATCCTAGAAAAACTACGGGTCTTCCACTCAAATTTATCAAAAGACAATCAGGAAAGGCGTAAGTGTTTAAAAGTTACTAATAGTAAGATTGAAAAATTAGGTGAATTAAGGAGTAGTTTTTTATTTTTGATTTTTATATCAAATTTGGGGGCGTCAAATCACGCTTTTTTGAAATAGTTCAATATTGATTATTGATTTTATTTACTGATGAAAAATACAAATTAGTGGTATTACATTGTAGCTTTGGAAATTTAAAAATTAAAATATAAATCGTGTTATCTATTCCAGACAGGTGACATAGAGATTTCATTCATAAATTAAATTTTGAAAAAAGAAAAACAAAAGTTCAAATCCTGTCTGCACGTGTAAGGAAGTTTTCTTTTTTCGGAAAAACACCATCCTTTTCTAAATTTTGTCGCGCATCTTTCATAATTTCCACCACGCTTCTATCGCTGGGGTGAAAAAGTCCACCCCAAAATAGCGAGTTTTAGGTTTCTTTTTTATTGCGCATATTTCTTCTTAAATGACTTTATTTTCTTTTGCTATGATGTCGAGATATTTGGGACTCGGGGGCTTCTCAGAGCACCACCTAACATGTTGTGAAGTGGTGGAGCTCTGGGTCAAACCAACCCCAGCCCCTTGTTTCCTTCTCGGCAACCGGAGAAATAGGGATATTTTAATGGGTTTTGCTATGGCCTTGAGAGATTTGGGACCCGGGGGCTTCTCAGGGCACCCTCTAACATTTGTTTTGTGACGTGGGGAGCCCTGGATCAAACCACCCCCAGCCCCATGTTTCCTTCTCGGGGAAATTATAATAAATAATAAACTATAATGAATAAATAAAAAGAGTATTAATGTCAATGTATTGCCTAGAGTCACTAGGTGGGATGTTATTGATTGATTGATTTATTGATTTGTCGAAAAGCTATATTTTGATTTTTAGAAAAATTGAAAAAATTAATTTTTTCTGAAAATTAGTACGATTTTATGTTGTAAAGCGATTGATGACTATTTACTATAAAACTATAAAAAAAATCATTTATCATTAAGATATATTAATAATACTCTATTATGTATCCCATAGATGATCAATCTAGACCATCAAATGGTTTATTTAAGAAAGACCCGATGCCCGATTGGAATGCCATGCCGAAGATAACTCATCCGATGTTCCTATAAGTGGTTGTAAATAACGAAATCGTGGTTGGAAATTTCACAACCGGACCTGTTCTTAAGCAGGTAACATGAAAATGTCAGAACGCGATAGTTAATTGAAAGGATTATGATGAGCTTGGAAATGGCGAAAATGAAGAAGTGTTGCATATCAGTTATATGACAAGGTACATCCATGGTTTCTCATCTTTTCGTATTAAGATGGAGGTTATAGCCTTCTCCTCTCCAAGTTCCTACAAACAACGCAGGTTCGTACATAAGCAAAGCGCTTGTTCTGGGATTTCAGGATCTGGAAGCAGAAGCAACAATTTTATTAAAAGGTCTTCCCAACATAAAACTACATCTATCCAGTTTCCAGTTGAATGAGATACGGTGAAAGTAGAATGCACCACACATTCAATTCCAGCACCAAGTCAAATTTTGTAAACTTGCAAAGATACTGAAATTAAAGACGATGAATAATCGATTTTGGAAGATCTTCTACCAGAAGGTGTCCAATCGACCTTGGTTATTTGAGAATCCTATGAACACCATTTTAGATAGTACACTTGCAAAGTAACGATTTCATACGGGTCGGACTTACTTGAAATAAACCTGAAGCCAGAAGGTAAGCCAATTTTGTAAATCAAAAATCTTGCTAATATTTTAGAGGATTTGCCATAATATGGTGATCGTGAATATTATAATCACCGACGGCATAATCATGGCGGAAATTACTACCTCATTGGGGTAGATCAGTTGATGAAAAGCTACAACCGATTATAGTAATCATTTATTACGGTTAACTCTTTGGTTATGAAATTAAAATTTCAATCAAAGATCTCCAACCACACTAACAATTTTTATCCGTCAACTGATGTCTGTAAGAACAAACCCGGAAACGCATTGAAAATCTTTGATAACTTGGAATTCTCCAAATTGTTGTCCGAGTGCGTCAATTGCAATTATAACTCAGTTTTTTACTCATAGAAATGTTCTAATTGTTTTTGTTAATATAAAGATTGGGGTGCGCAATACAGCAGAGTAGATATTACCAGTACACCGGCATGGGTGGAAATTTATTTTTATGAACCATTAAAATGATTTGAATGAGTTTTAACCGAAATAGGAATATAAAATGATAAAATCAGTTTGGTTTCATAGTTGTGTGGATGTTTTCGATTAACTTTTTAAAATTTACTACTTTGTTTCCATGTGTTTTAATTATTTTTTCATTTTATCTCAGCGATTTTCTTATATTTTATTCTTTAGTTTAATTCATGAACTGTATTCTTTGTTTTATATTTTTAAAATTTCATCAATCAGCAGATGTGATGTATCTAACATCGCCTGTATCTTAAGTGATTGGATTCTTACGCGCTTTGTTTTAATGCAAACAGAAAATTTAGTTTCATTTTGAAAATTTTGCGACAAATAAGTTCAGTTTTAAACAAATAATGTTTAAAACAGGGGTCTCCAGGTTCGTACATAAGCAAAGCGCTTATTCTGGGATTTAATCTATCTAGTTTCCAGTTGAATGAGATACGGTGAAAGTAGAATGCATCACACATTCAATTCCAGCACCAAGTCAAATTTTGTAGACTTCCAAAGATACTGAAATTAAAGGCGAAGAATATTCAATTTTAGAAGATTTTCTACCAGAAGGTAACCAAACGACTATGGTCATTCGGGAATCCTATGAACACCATTTTACATTAGTACACTTGCAGAGTAACGATTTCATACGGCTCGGACGTATTTGAAATAAACCTGAAGCCAGAAGGTAAGTAAATTTTGTAAATCAAAGATATTGTTAATATTTAAGAGGATATGGTGATCTTGAATATTACTATAACCAACGGCATAATCATGGCGGAAATTACTACCTCATTGGGGTAGATCAGTTGATGAAAAGGTGCAACCGATTATGGTAATCATTTATTACGGTGAACTCTTTGGTTATGAAATTAAAATTTCAATCAAAGATCTCCAACCACACTAACAATTTTTATCCTTCAACTGATGTCTGCAAGATCGAACCCGGAAACGCATTGAAAATCTTTTATAACTTGGAATTCTCCAAATTGTTGTCCGAGTGCGTCAATTGCAATTATAATTCAGTTTTTCAATTCATAGAAATGTTCTAATTGCTTTTGTTAATATAAAGATTGGGGTGCGCAATACTGCAGAGTAGGTATTACCAGTACACCGGCATGGGTAGAAATTTATTTTTATGAACCATAAAATGATTTGAATGAGTTTTAACCGAAATAGGAATATTAAATGATAAAATCAGTTTGGTTTCTTAGTTGTGTCGATGTTTTCGATTAATTTTTTAAAATTTACTACTTTGTTTCCATGTGTTTTAATTATTTTTTCATTTTATCGCAGTGATTTTCTTATATTTTATTTTTTAGTTTAATTCATGAACTGTATTCTTTGGTTTGTATTTTTAAAATTTCATTAATCAGCAGATGTGATGTACTTAAACATCGACTGCATCTTTGTAATTGGATCACGTCACAACTGAAAGTGTGTAGCAATATGTAGCGACATGTTCAGTATCTCGCTTACCATACAAAGCTGAGCATAGTTTGGAAAGAAGAAAAGCCCGGATTGTGGCACATCCACAGCAAATCACTATAAATGGTGAATTAGAAGAGACAGTCTACGTGGAACTGCCGAAGCAATTACCTGAAAATTTCAAAATTATTTCTCACTGAAATGTCTTTGCTAAGAAAACAGAGACTAAAGTGCAGAATTTGGAAACCCGAAATCCTGGTGTTTCAGCAGGATGAGCACTTGGAGCACCTTGTAAGGTGGAAATATAATTTAATGGTTGATACGGGTGGTTCAACTAAGTATTAACATAATAAATATTGATTAATTAACAATATCCAACATATAAGTACTTCTTGATAAATAATAGAAAAGTTAGCCAACATCTCGATTTATCTATGTACTCAAGAGTAACCATTTCCAGGGTGTAATGCAACAGAAAAATCTTTTAATCAGGGTAATTTTAAGGAATTAGCTGATTCTGAGGCACATAGCATTCACAACATAATTTAAATAGGACAACATCTCACATATATTTAGAAGAATTTAGAATTCGTTAGAAGAGGTACAGGTACAGAGGTACTTTATAACCTAAACTTGCCTTAATATTGTCGCAAATGGATAAACACAAAAAGACAAATACACTCAGAGACATTTCATATGTTATTTTAATCGGTAATAATAGTTTTATAACAATTTGATAATTTTGGTTAAAATAAACAATATTTTAGTTAAAACTGGAATGAACAATAAAAATTATTAATTCTAACAAGAAAATAGTGCAGCTACAATACCGTTTAAACCATCATTTTAATTTGATGTTACTTTATTCCAGTGCCGGATTATCCAATAGGCAAACTAGGTAACTTCCTAGGAGCACCGATCAGCAAAGGGGCGCTCAAATTATTTTAGATCATAATAAAACTGAAAACCTTATAAAAAGATTGAAGCAAATGGGTTACTACAAAATTTTGGATTATTGGAAACTGGAATTTTAACTGAATATTGGTCTGACATTTTGAATAAATATGACAAAGCCAGCAAATTTTTTCAAAAATCAAAGCAGATTTAGAGATCAGACGTTTACCAAGAACGTGGAAAGGAATTGTCGAATATTTATGAATATAAAAACGATTTAAAGCGAACGAAGACTTGTAAAAGCTTAAAACCTTTTGCCTAGGGGCGCATACATTAATAATCTGGCCCTGCTTTATTCAATAAACTTGTTAAGATTTTCTGCAAATTTACATCAGTTTTAATGGCGACAACGCCCGACTTCACGCAGTGGATATGTATGAGTTATTTTATTTATAACATTATATTTTCGTAAGATAATATTTTAATTACTGCATTAAGCAACCTCCAAAGCATCATTCCTGTAACTTCTGACCATATTGCGATCCTACTCATAGGAAGTTAGTTTTAAGATCGTAATTTTGGCACTCAGAAATAAAAAAAAATCTGAAAGTCAAGTTTTCAGATTTATATGCGAGAACTGATAATAATTTAGCTGATAAAAATAGTTCGTTAAGTAGTCAATATTATCAAGTCAAATTTACAATTATTAAAAATAATTTTCAAACCAAAATAAATGAACAAAATTTTTTATCGATAAAGTAAAATTGAACTTATCTCATTTTATCTTGTTGTGGCGAAGAATTCCGAACTTCAAATCAAAAATATTAAAAGATTAATATTATAGAAGTGTATTTTGGTTATTTCGCGTTTGAGTAGTATTTTATTAACTACTTGGAGTATGCCCTTATGGTCGCGTCGAATAAACTGCTGTGATCTAGAACCCAAGATAGATCTGTGGGCTGTGGGGAATGCAACGGGAAACCACCTCATTAATTAAATTCCCTAGTATGTCATCTTGGCTTTAGCAAAGTTTGATCGCTAACACCCATTGAAAATACGGCACACTTAAGAAGAAGAAGGAGTCATAGCAGCTGTGCTAATGCACTAAGAGAAGGCAACCAAGAAGATGAATTTGAACAAATAATTTAACACAGAAGACGGACAAGAAAGCAGCCGGTACGGAAAAGGAATTATTATTAATATTAAGAAGAGCTAATTGTGCAATGATGTTACCATATGGGTACGCTAGAAGGAACTACTGACATTTTAAAAATTCTATCTCTCTTGTCCGTTTTTAGCGTATTCAATCAGTTCACCGTCAAAGAAGCTTTCGAATTTGTATATGATTCAACAGATGATGAAGGCACCAGAGGCTTTTGTTATCGCAATCGCTCTCTGCTAATGCCGAGATCTAATAGAGGAGCCGTGGCGACCAAGACGAAGATCCGGATCAAGATGCTGTTGCAGCACAAGGACCCGATTCCACACCGCCAGTTTAGATCCCGACGGGTTACAATATGATAATGGCAGTGATATGGGAGATGCCATTCCATTCCATTGATGGAATGGGGAAAAATAGATATCAGCAAATATGCCGTTTTCTATATTGCAAGGATAACACTGAGATGTAACAAATATTAAGTTTAAGTAAGAAAATCAAACTTTAACGACAGTATTATAATAAATATAAAAGTAAAACTACAAAAGTAGCTATAAGTGGATTTCGGCCGTGAAGATCTATCCAATGATAGATACTCCTTTTACAATACATATGTTACCAATCAGCAACGCGGGGTTATTGCAAAATCAAAATCCTCAGTCAAAAAACATACATACAGATAGTTTTACACCATCACATGGACCGCTAGGTTTTATCGCACTACCAACGGTTTCGAGGTTACTCCGTAGAGATTTCTCTAACCCGCAGTGCCGATGCATTGCTGCAAACTTCCGCATAAAAGAACGATAAAAGTATGTGATTAAAACTTTAAAACTTTGGAAAATGAAAAAGCATACCACGTCCTCTTTTGGAACTCATATGAAAGGTTAGGGAGCGTACTTTTTGCAGGCCTCTGTAATTGTATGCATTTGCAAATAGTTCTCTCGCTAAAAATTAGCACCACTGGCACTGAGCAAAGAAGATGAGATAAATCCTTTCGATAAATTGTGAAAATTCTAGCTAGCAAACTTTTGTAAATATAAAATATAAAAATTATATAAAAATATGGTGATTGTTTCATTTTTTCCACATTTTATGTTAAGTTAAAACCACAAAAAAATTACCACTTTAATACCTCTATAAGATATTCGAATATCATTCAATTTGCGATAATATTTTCTGAGAAAAAAAATGTTTACTAAATTTGGAAAACAAATTTTTGGTAAGGAACTATTAACATAATATAGGATTCAATATTTTGAAAATATTTACATAAATAAAAATTCAATAAACATTAGCCTGATATTTGTTACCCGCAAGTCAACTTGCGTCAACTGCAAGTGTGAAGAATTTATTTAAAAAATAACAGTACTTGAGAGGAATGAGTTTTTTTATTTTTTTATTCAAAATTCAAGCCAGACTTCCATTAAAAAAATTTTTTTAAAATCATATAACTTTTAAATACAAAAATTGATTTTGATCTGAATTTTCGTTAAAATGAGCAAATTAACTTAAATGAAATTGCATTACAATATAAGAATCAAAATATTGACTTAATGAACCTAAGCGTAGAATGGCAAAATTTGCATACTTATTTTAATGCAAGTGAAATCGAAGAATTTCACACAATGCGCAATGTCAGTGGAAGAAGAAGTTTTAATTGAAAAATATCAATGATGAATTTGTGTCCAAATCTAGGTAAATTGGTGCGTTTAATTTTGTCACTGCCTCATTCATCTGTACGCTGAACGTACAGTGGCTCAATAAATTATTCGTACACCTTAGAAATTTTTATAAAATTTACAATTTTGTAATAGTGACTCGTTAATTATTTTTTATTTCACTTTTATTATAAGCAGTGATACATTAAAATTGATAACAGCAAGAAAAAAAAATAAAAATACTTGATATGTAATTGTAAAACTAAGAAAAACAGAGTAGTATGACTAAATTGCGTCAATAAATTATTCGTACACTAAACAAAATGTACATTAATAACCCGAATTTGATCACGGAAAATGATGCAGTTTTGCATTTTGCTTATTTGCAACTTAGGTTGCATTAAACCAAACCAAAATCAAGTACATTAATAGTTGATTTTATATGTTACGTAGTCCAGTCAATGGGGAATTTTGCCTTGCAATAAATCATAAAGTTTTGAAACTTGGCAAAAAGTTTCGTCTTAGGTCTCTGTTTAAACAAAAAAAAAATCTTCAAAAATATTAACTTTACAAAAAAATTGTTCGTATAAAAATTGAAGCTCGTCAAATTCTCCATAAGAAAGTTTATATTCAATATTAGCCTAAATGTAACATTTAACCGACAAAATCCATCTGCCTGTCGTGAAATGTTGTACTGCGTCCGATTATGACTACAGTGTAGCGGATTATCGTCAAAAGCGTTCACTATCCCAATTACGACGTAGAACTAGACGAATTATATATCAAAATGTTCGTATTAACCTAAGGGAACAAAATACAAAGTTTAGGACATCTGCAATTGTGAGAGACAAAAGTTATAAGCCAAAAACTAAAAAAAAATTAATTTTATTGAACCAATTGAAAGAACTTTTGAAATCGTTCGTACTTTAAAATTAGTATAGGTATATTAAGATGATTTTAACACTATTATTTAGCTCGAAATGTCTACTTTTCAACGATATATAAAAATATGTATTAATTAAGTTCTAATTAACTCTAATTTAATATTTTACGAGCAGTGAGAAATTTGAATTGTCGGAATATTTGCAATCAAAGAAGTGCCTGATGGAAGTAATTGCCAATTATACAATTACAAGATGCCAATTTTTAATTTTATTTTTCCATTCCTTTATTATGTTGTTATTTATGTGTATTATTTATTTAAAACTACTTAATATTTTCTTTGTAAATTCGTAAATACTTGAAAAAAATTCTAATTTTCAAAAATTCAAAAAAATTTTTGTTTAATTGGATCAAACTTTATAAAACATTATGACAACTTTGATACAATACTTGATTTAAAGTATATAAAATGCTGTTTTTACTACTGAAACATGCGGTAGAAATCAAAAAATAGAATAATTTGCGGTTAGAGCGGCAGGGGGTTGCTCATGCGGATTACGCTATCGGTCTTTATGTTTTATTGTTCTCCTGTGTTTATTTATAAAAATAAGTACATAATGTACGCGTATGAAATATTCTCCATAAACGTGCACGAATTTTCAAATTATAGTGAGACAAAAATGCTATTAAAGAAAAACTTGCCATTTTGAATGAAAATATTTCACAAAAATTTCTCACTGCTTGTATAATATTAAATTAGAGTTAATTAGAACTTAATTAATACATATTTTTATATATCGTTGAAAAGTAGACATTTTGAGCTAAATAATAGTGTTAAAATCATCTTGGTATACATACAGTAATTTTAAAGTACGAACGATTTGAATAGTTCTTTAAATTGGTTAAATAAAATTAATTTTATTTTAGTTTTTGACTTATAACTTTTGTCTCTCACAATTGCCGATGTCCTAAACTTCGTATTTTGGTCCATTAGGTCAATACGAACATTTTGGTATATAATTCGTCTAGTTATACGTCGTAATTGGGTTAGTGAACGCATTTGACGATAATCCGCTACACTGTAGTCATAATCAGAAGCAGCACAACATTTCACGACAGGCAGATGGATTTTGTCGGTTAAATATTACATTTAGGCTAATATTGAATATAAACTTTCTTATTGAGAATTTAACTAGCTTCAATTTTTATACAAACAATTTTTTTATAAAGTTAAGATTTTTGAAGATATTATTGAAAAACCATAAATTGTCACTTAAAATCCAAGATGGCGGACACTTCCGGACCTCGGAGGAATGGCGACTTTTTTTTGGTTAAACAGGGACCTAAGACAAAACTTTTTGCCAAGTTTCAAAACTTTATGATTTATTGTAAGCAAACATCATTTTTGGTTCCGTGTTACTAACGTGACAATGGGTGGTAAGCAACGCGAAACTACAATGGAGGAAATAAGATTAGTGCTTAAATTAGTGTGTCAAGGCAAATATTTGAGAAAAACTACAAATATTGTTGGTAGAACACATTCGACAACAGGGCCGGTTTTAGTGGTCATGGGGCCCCAAGCGGATTTTTTTTTCGGGCCCTCTAACGTGTATTAAAATGGTGGGGTACGATTTTCTAAGGGATTTTAAAGTGTTTCACATTAATAAGAGATCTAGGTTTTTAATTTTAATTTTATTTTAACTTCAATTTTTTTTGGTTTTTGAGTTTCGAAGACGGGCCCCTCTGGGGCCCGGGCCCCTAAGCGGCCGCTTGTTCCGCTTTGTTCCGGCGCGCTGTTCGACAATACAATTGATAATAAATAAGTTCAAAAATGAGGGTAATTTTGTAAATAAGGCCGAGCGAGGAAGAAAGTGTATGCTACTACCCAAAACTAAAAACTTTATTGTGTGACAAATTCAATGTAACGCAAAAATTAGTGTACCCTAATTACCAGCTGATGTTTCTAAAACAATTAATAAATCAATTAGTATCGAAACTGTTCTCAAAATTTTACGAGAAAATGGCTACAATGGCCTAGTGGAAAACCATTTTTATTTAAAAGAAACAGACTTGAAAGATTTGAATTTGCAGAAAAACATAAAAATAAAGGTCCAAATTTCTGAAAAAAGGTCATATTTAGCAACCAAAGTAAACTTAACCTTCGTGATTCCGATGGAAGCCAAATAGTGTGGAGGAAAGTCAACACAGAACTAAGCAAAGAGTATAAACTATAAAAGTATAAAACACTTTACTTTATAAAAACATTAACTGACAATTTTGGGGTCCATGGTTGCAAATAGAGTTGGCAAACTATAATTTATTGATAATATAATGGACAAATTCTAAGATTTAAACATACTAATTAGTAATTTACAAGCTAGTATCAATAAATTTGGGTTTATTTATTTATACGATCCCCTCAGTAGCAGTTATGGATGAATTCTTTCATCTTCGCAATTACAAAAATGTTTCTTAGTTGAATAATATTAAATTTAATATTATTGTTTTCATGTTTATGTTTACTTAAACAATAAAAGTTTTATTTTATAGTTTTGATAGTCCACAAAATTACAACAGTCGAAAATTAGTCAATTTCTGTCTTTTTTATGATAAGCAAGCATCAGAACAAGAAGCTTTCTCCAATTTTAGAATGGATTAAATTTGCTGAAGCTGTTGTGGAGTTATTTTCCAACTTCGCCGACTTGAAAAGTAAATTTAAATAATATGTAAGTTAAGAATGCTGACTATATATGTATTTTTTATCAAATTATAAAATTCTAAACGCAATTGCAGGCTTGCATTTTATGATCCGGATACTCGAAGTGGATTTTTTCAAACCGATTACTACACGTATACGTCTTTCAATGCCCCATAGATTGCAGGGACTGAAACTTCCGAAATTATAGATAATGAATGCTTAAGAGATTTTAACCAAAAATTCAATGAATTTTCTAAATCATTGTTCAGAATCGAAGATATTAAAACCAAAATCGTGGAAATATTTTAACCGAATTTCATCAACTTGTTGGTACTTTTGGACTGGTAATATTCTATAACATTAATAAAATTGTCATCTTTTTAAAAATTTATAAAGCATTTTTAGGCAGATCAAGGATTTGAAATTATGATTCCAGGCGAAGGTCACAAACTTTTAGACACTTTTCTCTGAAGATTAAGTAAAATTTTTGAGAAATTTTATGAGAAATCAAAAACAAATCCAACTTTCGATATTGAAGAAGATGTACCAAATTGAATGTGATTAAGTTTGCATTTTATTGTATTTCTTTAACTTTGTGTTCGTAGGTTATGACAGAATAATTCGCTGAATTTTTGTACTTTTTGAACAACGGCTCGAAGAGAGGTAAAACAACTACACGGAAAAAACTGAATTATACTAAGTAAAGATTAATGTTTAATAAATAGTAGGAATGACACTAAACTATTACTATTTCGAACAATAATATCGTTGTTTTGGCAATTAATTCACAATAATCATTATTTGAACGCTGGAATTTTGAGTTTATATGCAAAGAAGTAGTATTATAAAATTGAAAAATTACAATGTGCTTATTAAAAAAGTGAAATTGTAATAATTAATAAGTAAAAACTCTAATATTTATCGTTTACAAAGTAAAAATTTGTGGTCTGAAAGGTAAAAAATCTAATTAGCAAAACATAAAATTATAAGTCAAACTAAATTTTGTAATATATTACATATAAAAAAAATTTACATCTGCAGATCTTATATTTTATATAAAAGCAATATTAAATAAAACTTTTTCGATGTTAAATAATGAATTCTAAAGTATATTTAATATTTAAAAAATTATTAAATATTACTAATCAGCTCCATAAAAATTTATTAAATGAAATAGTAAGTTTTATATACAAAACTAAATTCTCTTTATACTTATTATTATCTTCAAACTGTAAAAAGTATATTTCGAACTCATCAATTTTATTATTTACATTATAATTTTTCATGTTTGAAACGTGATTTTCTGTCCCTTCCTCCGCAAATAATGAGCTTAGACACATAGTTTAATTTTAATAACGGTTTAATAGTACGCGTTTTGCAAGAACATTGCGCCATAAAGTGTCACCAGTTTAGTGAAAAAAGGTTATCGAAGAATTAATAGGTAAGTAATGTATAGCATCAAAATATTAATTATTTATAATACTAAAACAAATTATATTCTTTGGTAAAATAACCCTTTGCTATCGGAAAATTTCTCTAATGGCAGTACTAGCTATTAAGGGGAGCAATTCATTTAGACGCCCGGAAATAAAAGTCATTTTTGGTAATTGTTTTACAGATGAAAAAATTATCAACATCATTTTATTATAGTATTAAAGTGTAGAAATAAATTTTTATTTAAATATTTTTTTAGGCGTCTAGTTTCAAAAACTGCTCGTGCTGTAACTCAAAAAGTTATTGATCGATCTGGCTCAAATTTTAGGAGGCTTCTGTCTAAATTATTATCGGAAGGATAAACCTAAATTTTTAATGATATCGCGTAAATAAATAGTTTTTTTTGGGTAAAAACTGTCGAAAAATAGTCGAAAATTTGAATATTTAGTTAAACAGCCTACTTAGTTTTTGATTTTATACTTATTTATAATTTTTTAGGTTAAAAAGAAAGTTGTCTCTTTGTTTCGGATCAATAGAAAAGGAATGATAAATGCAGCACTTTTTGGTACCATGCACAAGACGCCTGAAAGAACACTACAGAACTGTGATTTTGTTAAAAAATATTTAAAAAAATTTTTTTTTCTAAACTTTAATGCTATACTAAAAATGATGTTGAAACTTTAAAATGATGTGATTATTTTTACATCAGTAAAAAAATTCCCAAAAAATGACTTATTTCCGGGTGTCTAAATGGATTGCTTCCCTTAGTCAGAGTAAATTTAGCTTCGACGTCGGCGGTACTTCCCGGAACTTTATTCAATCTAAGAAAACGTAAAAGAAATTGGTTTTCTTGAAGCAGTATTGAAACAACAACATAATATAATCAGATTTTTACTTTCTATATTAAAAATTTCAGAAATAATTAAAAACAACGACTTGCAAATCTGCCGTGCCAAAGCAAAACAGTGTAATCTCAAAAAGTTACAGTGACTCGAAATAATACGGACACTCCTTTGTTACCTACCAATGTAGGTACATTTTTTATATAAAAAACAATTTTACAGCAAAACTTTTTAAAGATTTTTTGTTGCAAATTTCATGAGCTTTAATTTTGTTTCTATACATTTTTTATTTTGTCGCACCGTTTTTGACTTACAGCGACTTAAACAAGGCTCTGTAAAATTCAAAAACTATTGTCATCTAGTATATATTATTTCCAAAATGGTACGACAAAATAGAAAAATGCATATAGGAACAAAAATGTAGCGAATAAAATTTACAAGAAAAAATGGTTATTAATTTTTTAATTTGAGAATATGTGAATAGTTGTTGTAAATCACTATGTTTACACGTTAATGTGAATAGCAAATGATTTTGCTATGCTTTCTACGCTATGTCTTGTATGTCCGCTACGTACGTTACTTGGATGTGAACTAGGCTTAATGGTGGGGAGGGATTGCACGGATAAATGAAAACCACGGATAACCGAGATACTTTATTTAACGAATTACATACAGTGAGTAACGAAAATATCCGGACACTCCTATGTTAACAATGTAAATTGGACATTTTGAAGCCGCTTTCTTTCATATAAAAATCGATTTTACAGCAAAACTTTTTAGACATTTTTTGTTACAAATTTTATTACCTTCAACTTTGTTTATATGAATTTTTTTATTTTGTCCCGCCGTTTTTGACTGTCAGCGACTTAAACAAGACTCTGCAGAAGACAATAACTGTTGTCATCTATATCTCGGAAATGATGCGAAAACTTACAAGAAAAAATTTTCACCGTGTCCGAGATATGGATGACAATATTTTTTGCATTTTACAGAGTCTTGTTTAAGTTGCTCAGTCAAAAACAGCGTGACAAATTAAAAAAATTCATATAAACTAAAATTATAGGCAATGAAATTTTCAACAATAAATGTCTAAAAAATGTTGCTGTTAAATCGATTTTGTATTTTACAATCAACTAATTCATAATTTTTAACTCCACAGACAGCTAATGATGTTTTAGTAATTTTAAATCGATTGCAAAACACTTTGGCCACCTACAACCTACCACGGCCAGTAATCGTTGGATGTGTCAATAATATAATTTCGTCTCATGTTATTATTAATGAAGTACAATACGATTTTGGATCCAGTGCCCGAGCCGTAAGCTGCATTTAAAACTTACTAGGCTTTAAACGCACAGTACCCTCCGGAAGCAAAATGAGCCTGGATCTTCATTGAACAGGCTGTTTTCAAATTAAGAATTCAACCTAGCCAATTGATTCCGACTTTGGTAAAATCTTTAATCGGTGAGCTCAGTATTGATTTTTATCTCAAAAACTAACTCCGCTTTTAATATTACTTTTATATATTCTATTTTTTTCTTAGTTTTAATTTTTTACTTCATTTTTTATTATATATTTATTCCGTATTATATTATCAGTATTTTTTAACATTCATATTGTAAAATTATTTTGAGTATTTTTTAAAATGTCATTTGTATGTACACTTGTGGTATTATAATTAAGCCATTATTAACTCTTTTAGTAAAACATTTAAAAAAGTAGACTATTCTTAGTTATATTATTTTTAAATAAACAATTATTGATTTCTGTACATAAAATAATTTTTAATATTAAAAATGGGAAAAAATAAAAGTACTACTTCGTATGATAGAGAATTTATATGGAACAACTTTCAGAAACATAAAAGTATTAAAAAAGTAGTTGAAGAATTGGGATTTTCTAGAGGTAAAATCAAGAATGCGATTAACCATTATCGGAAACATTCAACTTTTTCTAATTTACCAAGAAAAAAGGCCAGAAAAACAACAGAAGCTGAAGATCGCATTCTTCTACGAATGAGTAAGTGTGATCCATTCCTTACTTCTACACAAATTCGTGCAAAAATTGAAGCAGAACATGGTATAAAACTTGCAGCTAGAACCGTAAGAAAACGTTTAAATGAAAATAATCTTCGTGGATGCATTAGTAGGAAGAAACCACTTGTATCCAAACAGAATATAAAGAAAAGAATTCAATTTGCAAAACTTCACAATGACAAACCATCAAAATTTTGGGATCTCATGGTGTGGAGTGACAAATCAAAATTTAATGCGTTTGGCAATGATGGGAGACCATATGTACGACGACCTCCACTCAAAGAATTAGATCCAAAGTACACTAAGAAAACTGTTAAACATGGGGGTCCATCAGTAATGGTCTGGGGTTGTTTTTCTTCATTTGGAGTTGGCCCAATAGTAAAAATTGATGGTAAAATGAATGCTGAAATGTATCTTGACATCTTAAAAAACAATTTAGACGGTGATTATTCGGATAATCTTCCACTATCATGGCAATTTATGCACGATAACGACCCGAAGCATACATCTAAATTAGTGAAATCTTGGCTAAATGAAAATAAAATCAATGTTTTGATATGGCCACCTCAAAGCCCAGACCTAAATCCAATCTAAAACTTATGGGGTCTTGTAAAACGTGAAGTGGCGTCCAAAAAACCATCCACCTGCCACTCACTTTGGACCACCATAAAAGAAGTCTGGAATAACATCACTCCGGAACAATGTAAGAAGCTGAATGATAGTATGCAAAGAAGATTGGATGCTGTGTTACGTTTAAAGGGTTATCCAACCAAATATTAATTAAAACTGTAAGTAACAAATAGAAATCACCACTAATTTTGTTGTAATGATGAAATTATTGTAGGTGGCTTAATTATAATGCCAGTCAGTTGTAAGTATATTGTTTTAAATCTTTAAATTTTTAATGTTCAATTACAATTAAGTCAAAAAATTTATGTGCATTATTTAGTGTGACATTATTGAATTTATGTAATTTAAGAAGTATATGATAATAATGTTTATTTAAATATTAAATTATATTTATATATTTCTTTTATGTCGTGGCTTAATTGTAATGCCACAAGTGTAATTGTTCCAAAGTATTTAGCATTAAAACTAATGTTTATTATTAATTACTTACTATAAGTTATTTTATCATCATTAATGTTTGTTTATTATAATTTTTTTTATTTTATGGAAAATGTATTATTAGGTAGGTATAGAATAGATATTATTTTCTTAAATAAAAATTATTAAAAAATATTCTTGTGTATTATTTATTTATTTTAGTTGACAAGTTACTTTTTATCATGTTCACAGATATACATAATAAAAAAATAATATATTAATATTTAAAAAGTGCAATAGTAAACGGTAATTACTATATTTTTATAAGTAAATATTTTACCGATAGAATTGTTAATTTTTATTGTTTGAAACTACGAAATTTTAAATGTAGATTAGAATATTTACTATAATTATATTCTTTAAAAAATTATTTTTACAAGTGAAATTATATTATATCGAACCTGAAGATTTTTAGTGTTTGAAACATTAAAATTTAAAGGTTGAGAGTTATTATTTACTCTGGTCCCTGTCACATATTCTTATGTACGTATGGAAATATACATATTCTGTATTAAATTTTACTCGTGAAAATGGATAATTTTATTATTTGAAACTTTAAAATTTGTAGCGTGACTCTGTATTTTTTCTCTTTTAATATAAAATATTTTATTGAATTAGTAATAATAAGTAACATATTCCGAGGCTGGTTCCCGGTTATTATTTAAAACATTAAAAATTAGTAGAAATCTTACTAAATAATAACATTTAGTTTTTTCCGTGTAGGGATACGCTCGATACATGTATGAATAAATTAATTATGTACAAAAAAGTATCATTTTTACCACGATATTATAATAAAAATTTTGAAATCATATAAACATGTTTCTATTTTAGAATTACCAATTTCTTAATAATTATATATTTGTATTTTAAACTTGAAAAATTATTTTCGTCCATCTTTTATCATAAATATGTAAACTTTTCTCGATTTTTAGACCAGGATAATTAAAACAATGTAATTAAATTGTCAACGTTTCAATTATCCAGGTCCAAAAATCCCGAAAAGTTCACATATTTATATTTAAAAATTTGATATATTTTTACTCAATAATTTAGACAAATCTATTTTATAGAATTAATTAAACGTCTTTAATAAGTAGACAAATTTACCTCACTAAAGCAAAGAAAATAACATTATTAATAAGACAAAATGATACCAGAGAAAAGAATTATTGCCTGCTTGAAGAAAGAAAAATTACTTTTACTACAGTTAAAAACTGCTTAACCGTGTCAAATGTACTTAATATTTTGTCAACAACAACTTAACATTTAGATAAAATGTTTCATTAATTATTATGGTAGCATTTCTTATTAATTGTAATAAAATCTCTACTCGAAATGGTAAAAATTTTAACATAACATTTAGAAATATAAATTACATTATAAAATATGGACAAAGTAACACAAAAATATAGTAGACTATATGGACTACTTTTTAAGACATAATTATGTTAAATTAACACTTTCTTTTAAACAGTGTACGAAATAGTGCCTAGCATACACTAGAAATAATATAGGTTAATTCAACTAAAAAAATAACAAATTTAACAATATGGTCAGAAAAAGGTTTTCAGATTACTTTTAAACAAGAGTTGATTGTTATTTCAACTATCAAAAAATTGTCCTACAACAAAATAAAGATCTTCTGAAATAAAAGATCCAGTTTTAAAGTCGTAAAAGTGTTTAAAGTCGCTTGTGAGTTTCATTGGCAATAGTATTACTTTTGTATTTTCTAGCTTGGAGTAAGACTACACAAGGCTTCATAGCCTTACTTTACTTACTACCTGGCACAGCTAAAGGGCGTAAAAAAATAATTCGAAATCTGGATGTTACAAATAATTTTTGTTCAAGTAATGATTTTTTTGATATTTATTTTTCCATTATTAATATACTTAATATTTTTCAGACGGGTAATCCCATAGCAGATGTTATCCTGAAGAGAAAAACTGCACAACCTTTTATTATAGCTCAAGGAACTAATATTTCCGCAATAGATTTCTATTACGTTGTGGTGGATGGAAAAACTTTACCTCCTGTTAGTGAAGCTCTAAAAGGTTTCGACCTTTTATTTAAAGTGCATTTTGTTTTTAATATAAAATACGCCGATAATTTGGATTCATTTTGGAAATTTATCCAATTTTTTATTATAAAATAGACTTCAAAATAGAACTTGTGACGCCAAAAATGAAAGAGTTGTGCTCTAAGTTAGAGTTTTAAAAGAGAAACATTGGTATAAATCCGTACGTATTATTTTGTTTTTATAAATTTGTGTTTTTTCGAATCTTTTATAATATTACCTAGATTATTTTTTTTACTTGTTTACCTAGATTTAGTAATTTTCAAATGTTTATTTAATTTTTTTGTAATTGCGTTAACCATGGATTTAAAATGCTATCAATGTAAAAAATTGGACAAAAATAAATCTTTCCACTAACGACCTTATTAAACATTTCAGAATTAGACACGCTTTCATTGAAAATGACTTTTTAAATTTGCATTGTGGTAACTTTAACTTATCTTGTCCATTAATATTTACAACATTTAGCGGTTTTAGAAAACATATGAATCGTTGTACAAAAAAAAATTGTTTCTAAAGAAATGAGTAGGTACGTTTAATAATTTTGAAAAGTCAAATCGATCCACAATATTAAATGATTGTTCCAATTTTGCAACGACTTCAAACTATGAAAGATAGTCGCTTCAATGTGATGAGTTTCAAACTAATTATGATGTAAAAGATATAAATTTTATAAATTCTTCAATTTGTGAAGTAGGATCAGTAAAACAGGGTTGCAATGAAAATTTTTTTGAAGATGTTAGAAAAATGATGATGGGACATTTTATAAATATGACAAAAAATTTAAAGGAGTTAAATGTAGCTAAAAGTATATTGAACAGAAAATCTTTAACAATCTGATCGAATTTTTGAATCTATCCGTGATACTCTGACGTCAAAGTTAAATTCCAATTATAATTCATGTGAATTTTCCACAAAATTTCTAAACTTGGTGAAAGACATTTCTTTTATATTCACAAGTGATTATAAAAGAAATAAATTAATAAAAAATAAATAGTTCAACCAAAAGAAATAGTAGTTGAAACAAGACACGACCAAGTTTTCGATAGAGAAGTTGGTAAATATAAAACAATATATGTTCCATGCAAATTTATGTACGTATTTATAAAGACTTAAACGATGGTTCGGTTTAAAAAAAAATGAATTATACAAGAACTCTAAAAATGCTTTGCAAATTCAATTATATTATGACGAATTTGAAACGAATCCTTTGGATAATAAAACCGCTAAAATGGGAGCAATACAAGGGGGTATCACTTAGAATTTTGCGTTCCACAGACTTCATGAAGTTAAAAGATTTCACAAGACTTCATGAAGATTTCATAAGACTTCATGAGATTTTATAGACTTCATGAAATTTTAAAGACTTCATAAAATTTTATAGATTTCATAAAGATTGCACAAGACTTCAGAGACTTTGTAAAGATTTTGTGAGACTTCACAAAGATTGCATGACTTTTCATGAGACTTCATTGATACTTGGCGGGACTTCACAAGATTTCATAGACTTCATAAGATTTCATAAATATTGCATAAGATTGCAGACTTCATAAAATTTGCAAAAGATTTCATGGGATTTCGCAAGACTTAAGCTACGTTTAGATCTGACACTTATTGCACGAATTTTATGTCGGACAGTAACTATAGCTAATGTAAACGATGCGAAATTTCTGTCGGACATATATGTTTTAACTTCCGGCGATATGTGTTGACACATATAGAAGACCAGATGTAAACGCTGCCCAAAATTTCTGTCAGACATATATGTTTCAACTTCTGGCGATATATATTGCTTTATAGAAATTCACATGTAAATGATACTTTTTTGCAAGTTTCGAGGTTCTTGAGAGAAATTGCAAGAGTTGACCACTCGTCTACTTTTATGATACTGTCGCGCGATATTTTTATAGAATTCATGTTGGGTTTCACAAATTCTTGTTTATAATTTAATTTCTAATTAGTAATTAAGTTGTTAATTAATTAAATTAATCATCTGGTAGTCTAAAAATAAGCTTTTCGCAAATTACTGGTAGCACAGGTAATAATTGAATTATATCTGATTTTAAAGTAAAAATTGATATTGAGTAGTTACTTGGCAAGTAGGAACTCAAGTTAGTAAAATTAGTATAGTACCTACCTATGCAGTTTTAAAAAAATAATTATAATTTATTGAGATAAATTAATTTTTGTCACCTGTACAGGTATAAATTTATAATTCCTTGTCGGACGGTAATGTGTTAATTGTAAATATTTTAAATTCACAATGGTTTAGCTTAAGTTTTTATGACCACAGATGGAATTGAGTTGGGTTTGGTCAGCGGATAAATGATTTTACTTCTTCAAGTAATGTCCCTTTGTATATATATATATGTGTATGTGTTCAAGAATGAGACATATACCAAGATGTTGACTTTTTGATATAAGGGGACCAATATTTTAAGCACCTTGTTTTTCACATTTCAAAATCCACTCTCGAATCCATATTGAACGATTTTTCTTCTTCATTCTTAACCCTTTACCTAACCCTGGTCAATATTTCAATCAGTCTGAAAATTTATTTTATCTTTCACAATCACAAGTTTCTTTAAAAAATACCCTGTTTTTTATTTTTGGAAATCTGCCCTATGAAGGGTTAAATGCTCTAAAATAATTACACTGGCTGCAATCTTTTTCTTCGAGATTTTTATCGTAAACCTTTTGCGCCAAGAAATCTTTGCAGAATGAAAGAAGTGTCGGACATTTTTTGGTAGATAAATGTAAACCGTTTGTACATTTATTGTGAATTTTGAAGAAAGAGAAATGTATACACATATTCATGTTTTTCTTTCAAGCAATTTCTATCTTAAATGTAAACAGTCAAAGCTATTTTATGTCCGACACTTGACATATATGTCTGGATATAAGTGTCAGATCTAAACGTACCTTTAATTAGATTTCATAAGGTTTCATGAGATTTTGTAAAGATTCCATAATACTGTAGACTTCATAAAGATAGCAAACGAAATGAAATTTCACGAGATGCCTTACTGAAGTTACAATAATAATTATTATTATTTCTTTTGGTATAAATAAGTTATAAAATACAATTTCCAATACACGTCATGAGCATTGACGACGTTACATTAGATCAGCGTTGTCAAAATTTTGAACATCATACGATTATAAAGTGAGACACATACTGAACTGTCACCGCAACACAGACTCAACAGTAAATTTAATACTGGGACCAACTGGGACACACCGGACGTGAAACGACAAACGTTAGAAAGAAAAATTATGTTAAATATTGACACTATTACTAGATATTATTTATGATCCGATAGTTATTG
Organism: Cantharis nigra; assembly: GCA_958510845.1. Taxonomy (NCBI): domain Eukaryota; kingdom Metazoa; phylum Arthropoda; class Insecta; order Coleoptera; family Cantharidae; genus Cantharis; species Cantharis nigra. Next base: position 18,761,137 of record OY294029.1, read on the forward strand.
TTAACATTTAATTAGGTAGGTCGAACTCAGTGGCGTAACAACTCTGCTCGGGGCCCGTGTATATATTTAGCACAAGACTGCGGGGGCCCCTAGAGGCCTGGCATAAATATCTATGTCCCCCTACACATACTTAATTTGTTTGATTTTTGGAAAATCCCTAAGTTAAAATAGTATCTAACCGAATTTTTTGTACGTAATTTTATTTTTTGAAATTTTTTTTATTTTTTATCGATTTTTTATAACAATTAATAACAATAAGTTTTTTGAAAACTGATTATAGTTTTCACATGGTGATTGAAAAGATACAAGGGAGCGTGAACTGACGAAACAAAATTTTAACAAATTTTAGCATTCAATCCAACGTTATTCATAAGCTTATTTATCGGTTGTCAGCCTTAAACGGTAGAGGATCTAGTAATAAATTTAAAGTACTTTAAATGGGTGAAATACGAGTAAAAAGGTTAATTTATTTCTTTATCGGTCTGTAAAAATATATCATCTTTTTAAAAAAAGCAAAGAGTATTTGGAAAAAATTAAGGACAAATGGACATTTGGATTTATTTTGACATAAATTACGTACCTACAATGAGTAGTTTTGAAATTTTAATTTACACAAAAGTTTACTTCCCTGTTCAGGAATTCTCTGTGAGAAAATTTTTATAACCAAATACATTTTATACCTCGAAAATTAATTGATTTGTTATGATTTATACATTAAGTGCATCTTTATGCGTTTAACTCAACAATATAAACTAATTAGGTAATTAAAGTATTTGATTTAAATAATTTTTATTTTAATAAATTTTAATCAAATCGCGGTTTGGGTCCAGTGCAATTAAAAAATATATTCTAAAGAAAACACCTCAGAATTTATTAAAAATAATGCGACGAACAATCGTCGATTATATTAATTTAGTTTAACTATAAAGTAAAGAAAAAGTGAAATATTAAGATCTTTAAATGCAGTTCTACTTGCGGAGGACTCTCTAGGTTCGGGGCTTTCTTTAATTTATGCGCCTGGTTAACTTACTTTTAAAAAGTTATGTATGCTTAGGCAGTAGGTGGCGGTCGGTTATCGTAAATAGTCGAGAACGGTCTGCAACTATAAACTTTACATATAAACCTATAAGATGATTTAATTTGAATAACGTGACAAAAATGAAAATCACATTTAATCGTCAGCGAAAATCGTTTACTGTTTGTACAGATACAAAAGTATCACATTCAATACGATTTATCATATTGATTTTCAGAGATTTCATACAGACTGCAAAGATTTCATAAAGATTGTACAAGACTTCATGAAGATTACACAAGACTTCATAAAGATTGCATAAGATTTCAGGAGACTTCATTACGACTTATTGTCCCCGTTCCACAGACTTCATTTAGTGATTACCCCCTTGGAGCAATATATTTTATTGTCAGAAACATACCACCATTTTTAAATTCTAATCTTTCAAATATTCATCTTACAGCTCTCTTTTACAGTCATGATTTAAAAATAGTTAGTTTAAACGATATTCTTCAACCGAATATCAAGGACTTAAAAATATTAGAGGTTGAAGGACTACGTATTAGTGATGCCAATGTTTATTATGGATCTCTTTGATAATCTAGGCGGAAATATTTTATTTGGTCTAGTTGAAACTTTTAATGCCACTAACTTTTGTCGTTTATGTTTAATTGATAAATGTAATATTCAAACTGTTTTTAACGAAAATAGCAATTTGGTTATAATGAGAACTAATTTAAATTATGAAGAACATTCAAACATTGCATCTTCTGGAAATACTACTCTTGGAATTAAAAGGAGAAGCGTATTAAACGATTTAAAGTATTTTAAATTATGGGAAGTTCCCTCTGTAGACATTATGCACGATATACTAGAAGGAATTGCACAGAAAGAAATTAAATTATTTGTTCAATTTTTAGTAGAAGCAAAATATGCTACGTTAGAAGCAACAAACAGAAAAATTATATTTTTTAATTACGGTACACTTGGAAGGAAAGATTTACCTTTGAGCTTTGATACACCTGGTCATTTAATAGGAAATCGTGCGGGTCAAACTTGGTTACTTGTAAGAAATTTTCCGTTAATTATAAGCGAATTTTTAGTTACAGAAGAAGTTCAATCAAAATATAAAGTGATATTGTTACTTCTAAAATGCATGAATATAATATTTCGTCGACCCGCAATTATTTTGTCGTATATCCGAAAAATCGAGTTTTGGGAAATCGATGTTAAAGATTGAAACGAAATAAAAAAAAATTGACCCGAAAAACTTGGTTCTATTTTCTGGTCACTTGTAGTTCATTTCGTTGCGCTTCTTTTGGTACTAAGATATGAGGCTTTTTATATATAAATTTCGGATTTTAAGGCACTTTTGTTCGAATGTATCTTACCGTATACGCCACTTTTGACGAAATTTTTATGCATGCATGCCACATACGCCAAAGTAATGAGATTATATTTGTCAAAATAATGGTTAATAATATGCTTAATTAGTACGAGAAACCTAAAAATAATGAAAATATGAAATATATTTTAAAAATATCATTTTAGTAAATACAGTCTTTAAAAATTCAGTCTCCGTACATAATAATACTTCAAATTTTATTAGTTAAATTAAAGTTCCATTATATTTTAACATAAATAAAATATATTCTGCATTTAAAAAAGTAACAAAATTAGCATTCTGATAATAAAATAATAGATTGTAATTAAAGAGAAATATTATAATAAAATAAAATAATAAGAACATAATTAATATTAATGGCTGTGTGTATGTGTTTGCACTTATTTGTTTCATATTAATAAATTATTTCAATAAACTGTTGTAATATTCAACATCAATTTTAGATATAAAAATATAGGATTTACTTCTTTGTCAAATTCAAAATCTCTGAATCACAAATTAAATCATAAGTTACATGAAAAATGCACCAAAAACCACAAATTCCATGCACGTAAGATAATACGAGCATAATACTTCACCTGTATATGTATGTGTCTATATACCTATACGAAGCCCAACATATTCCACAGGCGTTCAGAAGCCCAGGGTTTCCTTGATAGTTACAAATGTATATTTTATAGAAATGACTACATTAAATGCAAGTTAGGAAAGGCAACATGAGAGGGGTAAATTATTTTCACATACAATTAATAACATATTAAGAAGGTTTTATGAAGCCCGAGATATTCTACGTACAATGAGAAGCCTGTTTGCATAAATTTTAAACATTATACGGTTGTTACGAAGCCATGCAATGTTGTCAGATTTCAAACTGAAAATTCAGCATATCTAAAATTAAACTTAAGATTAAACATTATGTATTGTGTAAAGCGCGCGAAAGTCATTTTCGTTACAACAACATAAGTGTTTGTTTCTTTATAGTTAAAATGAATCGAACTAATTTCATTATGAAACTAGCAAATCGTAATCAAACAGGTAAGTAATTTTTGTTAAATTAGTTATCAGGTGGTTATAATTCGAGTCTGAATTTTTAGCTATTATGCATCTTCTTCAATTTCAAAGCAGCTCAAAATTTTTAAATAACCTAAGCGATTTATCAAGAAAGGATTCATTTGTAACACTACGTTTTAAATGCTTTTTGTGCTTTTTTAAGTCTTATTTAAAAGAAATATTTAAAACCTTGATTATTTTTTAAAATTCATGCATCATTTGCAAAACTTTTATTGGTGCACTTAAAGAAGCAGTAAATGCCTTTGACAAAATCTCATGATTTATTACTAAAATTTTAAAATGCCACTTCAGACTTCTTTTCTTCAGTTTTTCAACTTCAAACTTCAGTTGGTTTTAAAAAATCTTTTAAGCGCTAAAAAAAGGAATTTTGCTCCTGAAGATTTGGAACAATTATTTTAAAAATTAAATTACTTCAGTAATGTTTTTGTTTGGTTTTTGTTCATGTTTCTTTTTATAAAATAGTGCTTTTTTTTATAAAATTGATATTTTTTTTGTAATAGTTATTTGATGCTTTTTTAAGCACTTTTTTTTAATTTTTTAATTTTTTTTATCCGGACTCAAGTTATAATGTATCAAAATATTTAAAGATATGGTAATATTTTCAAATTACAATCACAATTAAAACAACCGTCTGCATTAATTTTTTTGTTACAGTGATTGTTACAGATGTAGGAACTGTTTTAAATGCTTCTAAAACGTTACAAAATAATATCGACTCAGCAGAAAATGTAATTTAATTTAGGTAGAAGCATAATAATTATTCAAACTTATTTTTTTTTATTTTTAAGAGACATAGTAGTTTTGAAGATTTTGAAAGTTCGGGAAGTAAATACATACCCCCTAGCAGGTATCACAGCGGTAATGAAACTGACGAATCAATGTCTTCAATAGCAGAATCTATAACTTATATGGATCAGGTCTCGAAAGCATTTCAAAACGATATCGACTCAACAGAAGATGTGATTTAATTTAGGTAGAAGCATAATTATTCAAACTTATTTTTTTTTATTTTTAAGAAACATAGTAGTTTTGAAGATTTTGAAAGTTCGGGAAGTGATTACATACCCCCTAGCAGTTATCACAGTGGTAATGAAACTGATGAATCAATATCTTCAATAACAGAATCTATCAGAATACCTTGCATAGATCAGGTAAGCATTTCTTGTCGTGGATATTTTCTTTTGTGAATAGTTATTAAATTTTAGATTACTGTACCTGAGGATAATGTCAGAGGTGGAAATGAATTACCAAATAGAATCGAGGACGAGTTAACATTAATTCCTAAACAGAAAATTCAGTTTACTTCGATAACAATTAAGCCTGCAAATAAAAAATATGATCAGCAAGTAAGTTGATACTAATAAATACTGAAACTATAACATTTTTTTTCAATTTGCTTAATATTTTGGTGCTCTTTTTTGAATGTCATAAATCGGATTCTTTTATTTTTGTTATCGTAAACTTCTGTCAGTATTATTTCTAATAGAAATTTGTTGCTTGAAAGTAACTATTGACACAATAAAAGCTACTCAAAGGCTGTACACACAATTTATTCTTTTTTGTATTCTTTTTCTAAGTATTCTAATTCTTTGTTCTAAATTTAATTTCTTATAGTGTCACCTTAGCCCAAACAAAACTACCCATGAGTCTTCATTAGAGAAAAACGTAAAAGTTGTCAATTCTAATATTACTCCAACTAATTTATTGGTAATAGTTCTAAAAGTTTATTTAAATTCATATATCTATCAAATATTTTTGTAGGAACATAATCAAGAGTATGTCAAAAAACCATCAGCAAGGGAAAGACCAACAATATGCCCTATCTGTTTCAAAGATGTTATTACACATTTTACGCGTCATCTTTTAAGGTTTCATAAAAATAGTAAAGAAGTCGTTCTCCTAAAAACTTTAAAACCACGTAGTAAAGAACGGCTTGGTCTTGTAGCTTCATTAAGAAAACAAGGGTATTTTCATTTACAAAATGAAAAGGGAATTTTAAATCCTGTTAGAAATTCGAAAAATGAAACGGTAAACTATTTTGTTTGTACTTATTGCTTAGGATATTATAGCAAAAAACTTTTATACAAACATGTAAAAACGTGTAAGTCACGTCCCATGGATGACTCGAATACAGGAAAAAATTGTTTGTCAAAATCACAAACTTTTGCGTCCTTATTGATTGCTAAAAATCACGAATACTTAAAAAATTCGCGCATAAGAAAAGAAGTGTTGGATCAAATGCGTGCTGATGATATCAGTTTAGTAGCCAAAAATGATCCAATTATTTGTCTCTACGGGGAAACTCTCTTAAATAAACATAAAAGACAGCAAATATCTACCGTAATTTCAAACAAAATTAGAAAAATGGCAAGATTATTAATTTCGCTAAAATCGATCGAAACATCAATTAATGGTTTGTTTGATGCTTTAAAGCCCGAATATTTTGGATCACTTGTATCAGCCGCTAAACTTATTAGTGGTTACGACGTGGAGACGAAAAATTTTAAAGCTCTCTCTCTTGCTTTGCATATCGGCACCGGCCTGAAAATTCTATGTGACGTTGCTCTAAAATTAGTCGTAGAGAAGAAGAATATTCCAAACATTACTTGGGAAAATGGAACAGAAACAAAAACGAAATCAAAGAACTTAAAAAGTTAATAGAGGGGCACTGGTGCAACGACTTATCAAGTCTTGCTTTGAAAACTTTAAAAGAAAAACATTGGTCAAAACCAATACAATTACCGTCTACAAGTGATATTGCAGCATTACAAACATACGTAAATAGTTGTGCAGATACAGCATATGGAAATTTAAGTATGGCAAAACCTCCAAATTTGAAGGAAAACTATAAAATTTTAACTCAGTGTGTTTTAACTTTAACAATCATGTTTAACAGAAAACGCGTCGGAGACGTGCAATATTTGAAAATCGACACTTACACTTCTAACATCAATACAATTAACGAAGAAGCTTTTGTTAAATTACTAACACCCGTAGAAAAGATATTAAGTAAAAGTTTTAAACGAGTAGTTACGAGTGGAAAAGGGTCTAGGCCAGTGCCTATTTTATTTTCTGGAAGACTACAGAAATTTATAAGTTGCTTAATCAAAATTAGAACCGAAACTAGCATAGTACCGCCTTCTAATCCTTACTTATTTGCCAATCCAGGTTCTTTAAACAGGTGGATGAATGGATGTAATATAATGAAACAATTTGCTAATAAATGTGGTGCCAAAAACGCAACTCTTCTAACATCTACAAGATTTAGAAAACACATTGCCACCACTTTGCAGTTGTTAAACATGGAGGAGAATGAAATGGAGCAGGTTGCCACATTTATGGGCCATACAAAGAAGACCCATGAAGAATTTTATAGGTACTTTTTATTTTAATAAAACGACAATGTAAATGTATTTTTTTCTAGATTACCGCAGGATATTTTTATCAAACCTCAAAAGTTGCAAAAGTGCTGTTGTTACTTGAAAAAGGAAAGGGTGATAAATTTAAAGGAAAAAGTTTGAATGATATCAACTTGGAAGGCGACATATTCAATTCCGATTCGGACGAAAACGACGAAGAAGATGATTCAAAACCTCTTTCAGAACGTGTTCTAGAACGTGCGGCTGCTTTCTCTTCGACTAAAGCAATAGACGACACACGGATGCAAAAAGGTAAAATTAAAAACTCAGCATTAATAAAAATGTTAAACACTGTGAATTTAGAGGAGAGTTACGAAAGTATTCAAAAAGCAGAAATTGAAAGCATTCAAACAACTTCTCGTCCAAGACACATAACTAGAAAAGTGATTACTACTAAAAAAAGTATGTCTTTGATTATTGTATTGAATTATAATTTACATTATATATTTATTTTTAGAATCTCCAAAATCAGTGCGACATCGTTGGTCAGAAAAAGAAAAAAAACTGGTATTAAAATATTTCGAACAACATATCAAAAAGAAAGTGACTCCAAAAAAGCATGAATGTGAACAGTTGATTTCCACACAGCAGGATACTTTTGCAAATATTAACTGGGTTAACATCAAAACCTTAGTTTACAATACTTTCCGGAGTAAAAATTAGAACCATTTCACTAAGTAAGAAAATTAAATCAAACGCTAAATTTAATACATTTTTTTAATAATTTTTGAAACGTTGTAACATCTTAAAATCGATAGTTTACAATCCTTGCATCGAACATTTTTTTGGAGTTTCCATCAACAAGCAACCAAAACAAATATACTAACAGAAAAACAAGAACGTTATAAAAATTATCAAAAAAATGTATTAAAAGCGTTCCATTAATTTTTTGCTTAGTGTAGTTCTAATTTTTACGTAGTTTTACCTGAATAGTTCTAAAAGTTGCGTTTAAAAATTTATTAAATATAGCGTTCCTTTAATTTTTTTGTTTAGTGTTATAGATTTTGTATTAAAATAAAAATAATGTAATACCATTTACGTGAAATATATCATATCAAATTGCTTCAATTTAGTAATTTGTTTAATTTAATTCCTCAAGTAAAACTTATAATGTTTGTACTATAGTGGTTAAATCAGAGTTACTTATAAAAATTGTTATTTCAATCAATTATCTTGATTTTTTGGTTAAATTGCATAGTCAACTTAGTGGCTACTTTCTGACAAATTACAAAATTAAAATTGAAACAAAAAAGCGCTGAGCATAATTTAATGGAATAAATTCATAGCTCTTGAGATAAAATTTAATGTATGATTAATAATGTTCTCGCTGCAGTGTTGCCAGCTTTAAAGGCTTCGGAAGATGTGTAGGATATGTATATGACTCGTAATGTTAATAGAACATATGTCTACATATACAGTGTATAAACGCCACGACCAATACGCCCCCTATACGGAATATCGTCTAATTAAACCTGTATATTTTACGATATAAAACGACTTTACGAGCCAAAACAAAAAAGCGTCATCTGATGGCTACTAGCAGTATTAACCTAAATAGAGCTATATACACGCAAAAATTTACGAAGCCCAAAGTCGGGCTTCGTAAGTAGGTCTCGGGCTTCGTATCCACCCCAGAATATGTATTTTTGGGCTTCGTATTGCCGTTTATTAAATGTATTTCTATTATAGTGCCGTATATAACACTAAATATGAACACATACGTCAAAATAATTGAGGATAATTTTCGTATACAATTTTACAGTGATTTTTGTCGTATATCCAAAAATTTGGCGTTTGCGGTAATATAATACTAAAGCTACGGTATTTTATGGCGTATAAGGCAAAATTCATACCCAATATCTCGCAAACTATACAAAATTGAAACATTCTGATAACACAGATCGATAGAGAAAAAAAAATTATACAAAATGGCTATCTTAACTAATTTTTTTTGATTTTGTGATGTACGACAGTATAATTGCGAGTCGACGATTTGCACCCATTTTATCGGAAGAAAATATATTACAATTGGAAAACTTAATTGAAGAGCATCACTCGATTTACATTAATAATTATAAGCAAAAACTTATACCTATAAGCATCATTTCCTGATTCACTACCCAAATATTATAAGAAAAATGGGACCCTTAATTTATCTTTGGAATATGATCTTTGAAGCTAAACACAATATTTTTAAAAACATATGTAAAAAAATTCATTGTTTTAAAAATGGTTGTAAGACTTTGGTAACAAATTATCAACAATGGCGTTTTCGAAGTTTGAAAAAAAATGTTTTCTTCAAAAAGTTAATTTTTTTTGAAACTTCGAAAAAATTTGGGATCTTATACTTTCTTCGGTATTTTTTTAGTTCATATAGAAAAAAAACTTATTAAAATTAAAAAAAAATTTGGTTCGACTGTTTCAGATGAATCGCACGACCTCCATCACCGGCACCGATTTACAAGTGGAAACTCCAGGCGCTCCAGAAAAATCCTTTTAATTTTGAAAAATTTCAATATTTTTTAATAATAAAAATTTTTTGTTAAAGCTTAAATATAATATACTATCGTCTGAAAATTTCGTTAACCCCAATCATTTCTTTCCCTTTAAAAAAACGCTTTTTTTTCGGCTTCTCAAGCAGACTACTGCCTTAATTTTTTATAATTTTGTATGTTATGTATATGTTAAACATTTTTTTACCATGCTAATATACAACGAATAAAATAATATGATCGTTTTATTCACACCACTAGTGTCAGGGTGAAAGTTACACCAAATTTAGTAAAAAAAAGAGTATATAGTACACTTATCTGATAATGACATTCGCATTTGAGGTGTAACATCTACACAAAATTTATTTCATTTTGAACAATAATCGTATATAAAAATAATCAATTATGTGTTGTATTGTACTCTGAAGTGTGTGAAATTCGTATTACATAATGGCAAAGATACCAGGTTGCGTGTTAAAATTTACACTTTCTAGTGTAAATAATAACTCATAAATAAGTTACTTTGAATTAATTAAGTGTACTTTTTACCCCGAAATTGAGTAAAATATTTCACCGTTTTTGAGTGGTAACTGTTTACCAAACGACATATTGGTAAATTTTACACTGAAAAAAGTAGACCTACAGTGAGTCGAATAATAACTCGGACAAGCAAACATATTGCATTAATTTCCTTGTAATTCGATTATTTAAACTGAAAACAGCGGTGTCAACTTACCATTTTATAAAGTCATCCTTCAGGTCATCAAAAATACAAAAAAAAGTTTTAAAAAAATTAACAATAACAAAAATTTTTAGCGTTTAAACAATTTAATGCTAGAAATTATGTCGAAAAAGAACTCGGACAAGATACACTCGTAACTAAAGTTTTGTCAATTTCACGAAAAATTATGTTTTTCAAATATTTTTTGGGGTACCCTTTAGTCTGAGAACCCCACCCCAACGCTTGGACATGTTATTAATACATTTTTTCAAAAAGGTTTTATCAACAAGGGCTTATTCTTCTTGCAAGCAAAATATTAATTTTTTTTTACTGATTATTTTTTTGTGTTCAAGGTACGAGGACTGAAGAGGCGGAAATAGTACTTTTAAGTATTTATGTAACAAAACCTTCTGAATTAAACGCGATTTATGTTCAAGATCGTTGGTTTATATTTTTTGAAAAGCTCTTCAAGCCCCATTTTACAAAATTTTTGACCATTCTGGGTGAAAGAGCATTAAAAATGAATAATAAAACCGCCCGTCTGGCAATTCTAAGTGGCAGCGTTAATTTGGGGGTGGCACGAGAAAAGAGGGATTTTTGGGGATCAACTAAACCATAAGGTACATGGAAAAATTTCATTTTCTTATGTATTTTTCTTATGTACCTATTTTCAAACGTGTCTGCTGCCATTTAGGCTGCACTTAAAACCGTCTGTCTTGAGATATTCGAAAATTTGAGATAAATTTATTATTTATATTATTTATCTATTAATGTTTAAATTGTTTTAAATTACTTTTTTTTTCCTTTTTTTCAAATATTTGAAATATTTCAAATTGAATATTTGATGATTTTGCCACTAAATGTGGTAGAGACGTCGGCATTTTTGTTGAAACAGTTGTTTTGTTATAAGTATATTATGCGGCTTCCCAAAATTATCGAAAAGTTTCTTTGTTACATCGGCTTTGTTTATTTAGATTTTAGGTTGAACTTTTTAATTATAATTTTTTTAAATATATATAAACGAACTAATTTATATTAAAAATAGCTACCTATACAAACTAAACAATTTTTGATTTATTATATTATAGTAGTTATAGTTACTTATTTTTTTTATGTTATATAGTTATTTATCGATTTTTTATTTTATTACTTATTTGTCGCTTTACTTTTTAATATTATTTTGCTTAATAATTGCTTAAGGGGCTGTCCATTAATTACGTAAGGACGATTTTTGTAATTTTTGACCCCCTCCCCCCCTCACATAAGGGCACGTAAGATTTTGACACTCCCCCCGGTACATCTTACGTAAGGATTATTAAACAAACATAATGTTGAGCCCCCCTTTCCCCGCTTAGTATATTTCAGTCGTTTAAATGCAAAACCCGACAAGTCCAGTGAAATATAAATCTAGATAATGCAGAAAAACTCACAAAATCTATATCTAACCGAATTAAGCAATGATCTTTTTTATCATAGTTTCCTACCCATAGATCAAAATATAAAAATCAATTGATAAAATCTGGGGTAGTCAGAAGCCTTTAAGAATTAATTGCTAGAATAGAATTAATCTCCTTTCTAAAAAAGTTTCGACATGTCGGCTTTTGCATCTAAGCGACTGATTTATAAAGTATGAATAATAATATTTTTATTACACAAAAAATACAAAAATTTAAATATAAATAAAAGTTAATAAAAATTAATTAATTGCATAAAAAAGTTAATTAATACAAAAAATTGATAATCCCTTAATATTTATGTAAAAAAACTAATTTAATTTAAAAAAAAAGTATTTTACGAAACTTACGTAAGGAATACGTCGGACCCTCCCCTTCCCCACGTAAGGGTCCGTAAGATTTTTGATACCTCCCTCCCACCCCCAAAACCCTTACGTAATTAATGGACGGCCCCTAAAATATATCTATTTATTTAATTTCTAATCTGTTGTTTGAATTGCAATTCTTCCAATAACTTCAGTTTCCTGTGGTATTTACTTGTAAGTTTGGCAACAATGGTCAAATAGAACCCCAAAAAAACATGAACCCCTAACATTGAGGTAATAATTGCAGTAATTATTAACACAAAATCTATTCGTGGGCCCACGAATAAGATATGGTGAAACAATGTACTACATGAATAGCTTTCGCAATTAATGATGTTTAGTGGATATACAAAATTAACTGGGAGAACTAACGTAGTTGCCAACGCTAAAATGCTGTTAATAACACCAATAAAATAAATTTGTTGATTAATTAACATTATTATCGTTTTCATGAACAATGTTTTTGAATACAGTTAAGAATCATATTAAACAAACATTGCAAATACTAATATGAATAAGCAAAATAATGCATTAATAAACATTGTTTCGTACGTAATTTTAATAAAAAACTTTTTGTGTCCGCCAGTTATATTCGACCATATAAATACTATAACTAAAAATACTTCATAAGGATAACCTACTGGATGCATTCACCGGGAAGATGTTATTTCAATATAACGTGTGAAATGCTGAATGCCAGTTGTTGGAAATATATAAAAATTGTAGTTTATGCAAACATAGTTATGAAGAGTAGTCTTAAAGTTAATCTTGTAGGAATTAGAAGTAGATTTAGTGTAGAATTTGTAATTTCAATAGAATAAATATTTTTTTTTGAAAGTGCTTGGTCCGTTCAAGTTGTGTTAAGAATCAAAATTTAAATATTTGGATTGGCCTACTTGACGCACCCCCTCTACCTTGGAATTTTTAATTTAAAAAAAATGTATTGGAGAATGCTGCAAATTGTTTTTAAAGTGCTGAGTCGGTTAGATTTTTCGTCAAGTCAAGTCGGCTCCTCTTTTTTTTCAGTTAAATATATTTTTAAATAATAGGTAAGTTAAATACAATACTTAAAAAATCAATAGTTCTAAAAATCAAAAAACACATAATTATCACTTAACAGGTCAGGATTAAAAATATTTAATAGAATATGAATAAAAATATAATGTGAAAAATTAAACAATAAAAATTCATAATACGATGTAAGTCCCTATTTCACGGTTGAACGAATGAAGAAAATATTAAAATTTGACAAAAATATCAAATCTGAACGATGTCACGTGCAGTAAAGCCCAATTTAAAATAATTTGAACGGAGTTTTTTTTAAACTGACACTGCTAAGTTGAAATTGGAAGCCACCGACTGTCCCCTTTTTTTTACATATTTTTCAAATGCCAAAGCCAGTGTACATACAATCGATTTATCAGGATTGTAGTGTTTATCCACGTTTTCTTTTTAAATCGTTTAGGATAACCCACAAAGTCACCTACATTTGCATTACTTTTTGTTTATCTTTTTGTTATGATTGTTGAATAAACAATACGCCGAGGAACGATTTAATGCATTTGCCTGTGACATCCACGAGCATCTCTTACTGACAATTTTTGATTTGCTCGTGGATGTCACGGGTAAGGTATAATTAGGTATTACAATAATTGAATCATTTTTGACCAACAATTCAAAATGAATGTGTGCATGAAGGGGTTAAGTCATTGTAAATGAAAAACAGTGTGACGAAATAGAAAAATTTATATAACGTAAAATGAAGAGATTGAAATTTTCAAAAAAAATCTTTAATAAGTTTTTCTATAAAAGTGGATTTTTATGTGTCAAAAAATGGCTTAAAAAAGTATTAATTAGATTGTTAACATAGAAGTGGACAAATACTTTCTTGAGCTACTGTATTATATTCAAAATATGTCAAAAAATTTTTTGTTCTATTTTGAACTTTCCGTTCCGGACGGGCTGGGACATACAGGGTGTTCCCGTGACCGTGGAGAACCATTGTGGTGGAAAAGAACACTTTTCTAGGACAAAATTTCAAATAAAATTTTTGTCCAATTCCAAACCCTTGGGGGGTAATTCCCTTTAAAGAAAGTTTTTGAATTTCTGATTTCAAACGGCCATAGCTCCGATATCATTAATTTTTTAAGCTTAATGGATTAGAACTTTATTAAAGATCATTCGATTATCTACAAATTAGCTTATAACCCCTTATCGTCTAGAATCAAATGTTTAAAAAATTCAGGTTTTCTTTTTTTTATTTTTCTTGCAAACCCCGTATCTTTTAAACGAAACGTCTGAGAGAAAAACTGACTGCCTAAACCGGATAGGGAATTTAACGGGCTACAACTTTGATCAAATACATTTTTTTGGGAAATCAACTGTAGTTACAGAAATTCTGAAAATAATGAACAAGATGTAAGTAAAATTTTTTTTACAAAATTGCTAAAAATCTCAATTTGATTTAGGTATAGCATTTGTTTTAATGTCAAAACGTATTGTAGCGTTTGACGTTTGAGCGACATTGTTATAAAGCGCATTAGTTTATTGTTAACTATTAGAGATGGTTTTAGGTTGTATAAATTCAAAAAAAGATAACTAAAAAGGTACCAATAAAAGCTATTTTAGGTTAGTATTTTGTAGTTTTAGGTAAAAAAATACTAATTAGGTACCAAAATTTTAATGGACTTTTCAATATTGTCGCTATCGAGATTTTGTCTTTTCTTGGTTACAATGATTTTATACATTGAAAATTACCTCTCTACGTCGGCGTCGCAATAAATTGTTAGACTATGTAACTAAGTAAATTTCACATTTTGAAACTGTTTTTTGACATAAAAATCGCTTTTACAGCGAAACTTTTCAGACATTTTTTGTTAAAAATTTCAAATCAAAATCGGTGCAACGAAATAGAAAAATGTATCAGTAGTTTTTGTTGCAAATTTCATTCCCTACATTTTTGATCATATACATTTTTCTATTTTGTCACAGCCTCACAGCGTTTCTGAGATAGGTAGGTACAGATAGGGTTGCCAACTATACTTTATAATAAAGTATATACTTTATTTTTTGCGAATAGAATTTCGATATACAGGGTGATGAATGAGTTAGCCGAACATAGAAAATTAACATGTAAAAACTAATTTATGCAAATTCCTGCTTCCCTTATTATTTTAGAGACAAAATGAAAGACACAAAAATAATCCAGAAATATAAAATACGAATGATAAGAGTATCAGATTTCATCTAACTTTTACTTAAAATGCCAAAAAATGCTTTTGAAATTGTTAAAAGTTTTGTTTATCGGACTGGCCATAAAAGTTTCCATGGTAATAATTTTGGAAAATATAAATTAAATTGAATTTATTACATGGCCAGTGCGATAAATGCAAATTTTAACAATTTCGAAAGCATTTTTTGACCTTTTAAGTAAAAGTAAAAGAAAATCTAATTATCTTATCATTTTCAGTTTATAATTCTGCATTATTTTTGTATCTTTCATTTTTTCTCTAAAATAATTAGGGAAGCAGGAATTTGCATAATTAAGTTTTTACATGTTAATTTCCTATGTTCGGCTAACTCATTCAGCACCCGGTATATCGATTACTAATGATTATTTTTTTATGATTCAAACGACAGATATTATAAAATTATTAGCTTAAAACTTAAAATTAAAAAACTACTCTTTATTTCTCTTTTAAAAGATTCGATACTTTATTTCTTATCAGTAAAAGTTGGCAACCCTAGGTACAGATGATAATATATTTTGTGTTTTACAGAGTCTTGTTTATGTTGCTTACAGTCATAAATCGGGCACCAAAATAGAAAAATTTATAAGTACAAAATTACAGACAATGAAATTTTTAACAAAATATTTCCAAAAAGTTTTGCTATAAAATCGAATTTTATATGTCAAAACACGATTTCAAAATTATAAATACATCTTCAAATCTTAAAATCAGAAAAATGTTTTAAAATTTCTAAAATCGTTTGCAAAAATTCAAAAATAGGTATTTATTATCAAATTGTTTAAAAAAATGTAAAAAAGGTAAAAATAACTATGGCTCAGCTAATATATTTTTTCATTTAATAAATTTTAGTTCCAATAAAATGTAAATAGCAGCGTAAATAAGGAAAAGGTAAAAACCTGAAAATCTCATCTCTATTAATTTCTTTGTCAATTTATGATAATAATTTATGAAGGAGGCCATTTTGAAATAAATTTTGTAAATTTATTTCTTTTTGCCTATCTTGTTCATTATTTTCAGAATTTCTGTGAAATCAATTGGTTTCCCATAAAAATGTATTAAACAAAGTTGTAGCCCGTTAAATTCTCCATTTGGTTCGCAAGAAAAGTAAAAGAAATAAAACCTGAATTTTTTAAACATTTTTTCACTCAACCCTTAATCGCTAGCGTGCGGTCATTAAGATCGCATCAGGTTTTAATTTGAATACCAGAATACCAAATAAAACCTCTGTTACAAAACAAAAGCAAAAAGTTAAGTTGTACGTGGGTAAACGAAAGAAATAAAGTGCGGTCACTGTGGCCGTACAGTAGTTATAGTGTGACAATTATTTGACGTTAGTTATTAAGGGCTAACATAACTTTAACGGATTCAGTACCTTAAAAAAATTACAGCATTCGCCAGCACTTTCCAGTGAATATAAAAAAAATTCCAAAGTGGAGAGCACATTCAAAATAATTTACAGCATTCGCCAGCAAATCTAAATTATGCAAAAAATTTTCAAATTCTAAAATGGAGAAGCCAACTTGACGGATCGAGCAGGGTACAAAAATCATAAACACAAAAAATTATTATTGAAAAGTTTTCCAAACATGAGCCAATCCCCAAGCTGCAGCTGGTTACCTGCATTATCCAGCGTAGTAGAATCCAGGACTGGTTCCTTACAAAATAAACTAACTTTAATCTAACCTTGCTATTTCTTAAATTCTATGAATTTCAAATTAACCCAACGAATGCTCGAATTATCTTCATCTTGTAAACTCCATGCACCACAATTTGAACTTATTTCGCGTACTAAATTTTCTGAATTTATTTTAGAACAACACTATTGACCGCACTTTACGACTGATAAAGTAATACCGGATAATCAAATTCAAATTATTGTTCGAAATTATTATCACCGCGCGTCCATTCTGAACCGTAGCTAGTACCTAATTAATGCTCCTATTACTTCATTCTTTCTGAGTTCGTGATGCACTTCGGCACCTACCCCCGCTAATCTCATTCGACAAGCAAGAACATGTCTGAGCTGTAATATATACATCAGCGTTTAATTACTCAAGGTTTTCTTAGAACTTTGCATAAAAGTATGATCTTGCAAAACATTACTGGGCAAACTGGCGTTATTTGAGTAATCATAATTAATTATAATAACCGACATCATGATATTTTATATTTATTTAAGTCACGCATAAATTTTGATAACATAAGCTGTGATGAGATTAATTTGTCGAGTAATTTAGGTATAGCTGACGCTGAAATAATGATCAGTAGAGTCCGGATAAAAAAGCATCAAATATTACCAAAAAAAGTAAAATTTAATAAAAAAAAGCACAAATTTTACTGGTTATAAAAAACATTAATTTGATTTCTAAACCAATTGATTATTAAAAATTGTTCCAAATGTTCTGAAGTAAAACCATTCCTTATAAAATTTTGTAAGCTGAAAAGCTTCTTTCAACATCGACACTAGTGATTGCTGATTGGTGCAAACTTGAATTTTGCTACAACCGAGGGGTATCGTGGGGTTACTGCCAAAGGTTGGTAATTCACACAACAACTTTATGGAGTTATCGCAATAGGGTGTTTTCACATTTTTTTTTTTAAATATGCAGGGAGATAGCTAAGTGGCCATATAAGCTAAGTATCAGCAAAAAAAATTTTTTTCAAGTCCCACGTCCGAGTAATTTTATAATAAAGTTTAAAATTATAATTTGCCGCGTAAAACGGTTAAACACGGTTATGTCGATTATGACGTCAATGTTCGTAATTCGTATTATGTGAACTGTCAAACGTTTCCTTTTCAATCAGGTTTCATTCGTAGTTTTTGTATTTGTATGTGTATTTTTGTTTTTATATATTTATAAAGATGCCAAGAGTACAAAATAAATCGTGTTTTGTGCCATGTTGTAAAAGTACAACTACGAATACACCCGATAAAATATTTATCTCTGTGCCAACTGAACCTTGTCGTCAAAAGAAATGGTTTAAAGCAGCCAGACGAGATATGCCAATATCAAAAACAGTATATTTTTGCTGTGAAGATCATTTTGTTGTAGGTATTTCATTATTATGTCAAATTTGTGATTTTTTATAGCTGTTTTTATTGTAGCTAGAAAAAGATATGGAGAACTTCGTACGATATAAATTGGTTGGGGGATACATTACTATGAAGGCAACAGTGGTTCCTCATATATTTGACTGTCAAACCGACAGAAGAACAGCATTTAATGTTTCTCATAGAGCATTACCTAGGAAGTTGAAGAGGAAACGACTTGTCGATGAAGCCATAGCAGATAGTAGCAAGAAACATCAGCTCAACGTGGCATCGGTAACCAATGTTGACGAACCAAGTACCAGCGCAGTTGTAAAAGAAACAGAAGCTACCACCTCTGGAGATATGGTTATAACAAATTTTGCAGTACCACCTCAAACTAGAAGTGTTGCAGTGCAAGCAAAACCATTATTTCGTAGCAAGTACACAACGTGTAATATTAAAAATAGTATACAACATATTGCTACTTCACCACTGAAATCTATATTGAACAAAAGCATATCGTTTTCCAGAATGAGTACCAGTAGCGACATAGAAGTAGAATCTCTACTATCTAGTTCATTAGTTGGAAGCACAACCGACAGTGATTTTACTGAATTTCCACAAGACAAAAAAAATGAACAATTTGAAATGTTGAAAGGTACTCGTTTGTTGATCAAAAACAGACCAAAGTTGTATACAGGTATCCTGGATAATTGGTTTCCATATTTGATCAATTTGTTAAAGATAAAATTAAAAATAAGTGAGAATAATTTAATGTTAACGTTAATGAAAATTAAACAAAATGATCCATTTGTTCGATTAGGTGACATATTTGGTATGTCTACCTCTAACGCTTCTAAAATTTTTAAAAAAACTTTGGTACAAATTGAACCACATTTAAAGGAATTTATATTTTGGCCATCTAAAGAGAAGATTAAATATTACTTGCTGATTCCATTTAGGGCCCATTATAGCAGTGTTCAGTCCATCATCGATTGTTTTGAAATTCAAATCCAAAAACCTACAGATCCTGTCAAACAAGCACTTACTTGGTCAGAATATAAAAAATGCAATACTTTGAAATATTTAATTTCATCAACACCCGATGGCTTTATTAACTTTATATCGAAGGGGTATGGAGGAAGAATAAGTGATTCTCTGTTGGTGCAAGATAGTGGCTATTTAGAAATATTACCCAGTGGATGCAGTGTGATGGCCGACAGGGGATTTAAGGAATTAGCAAAACAATTACATGACAAAAATTGTCAGTTAATTAGGCCACCCAGTGTCTCAAGTGCAGCGATACCTACAAAAATGGAAGTGTTAGAAACTAAACGTATAGCTAGTTTACGTATTCACATTGAAAGAGTTATTCGTAGATTAAGGGAATTTAATTATTTAAAACCGCACTCTGTTATAGATCATAATTTAATACCAAATACAGACTTAGTGATAATAGTTGCATGTGCATTAATAAATTTACAAAGTTGTATTATAAAGCAAGTATAATAATTGTATAAAAAATAAACTTAAAAATATAGTTTACTAATTTTACCCTTAATATTATATACGAAGTGAGTGTAATTAAACAAAATTGAATTTACAAAACAGATTTATATATTTTTGGAAATATGAATTCCATCCAATTTTTTGTAGCTTTTTCTATTAAAGATTTTAAATATATTTCATCGTAGTCTACATATAAAATTTGCACATTTTTGGTTTCTTCGTAATCTGGCTGAGCTATACAAAATATTCCCCGTTTTTTTTGTGCACACAACATTTGTAAGTGCATTTGTACTTTAAACTTTGCACAAATTTGGCCGTCCTTGATATAATTTTTCAATGTTTTTTCACTTATTGGACACTTCACTTCGACCACAAATTCTGATGACAGTGCATCTGGTGATGCACCGTATAATGGATATGCAGACGACATAAATAAGCCACAATCTCTAAATTTGATCTTTAACTGTTTGCCAGCGGTTCTTATCACGTCTTTTTCTAGCTGCCTTCCTCTCTTCATATGCTTCGTGTCTGTTAATTTATAAGCGCCGATCACTGCTTCCACCAATGTACCTTCGGCAACAGTACAGTGTGCAAATTCATGTAATTTTGAAGCAGTGACACGTCCAAACCTAAACTCGTGCCATCGTGGTGAATCTGACTGTCCTTGTGGTAGCTTTTCGGCTTCTTCACACAACTGCCGACTCATGTCTGCTGGCAAACGACAAGAAGTCCTCAAATTCTACTCCACCTTTTGCATGAAAGTTGAATAATAACTTATAAATCGATAATTTATAAAATTTATCCTGATCTTCCTCGGAACCGTACTTCAAAATCTGCCTATCTAACTTTTGTGTTAATCCTATATTGGACAATTTCTTCTTTAAGTGTGCTATCACTAATAGAAGTAGCTGGAGCATCTTTATTCTTTACAGCACAAAAATCAGTAGCCTTAATAAACTTTAAGGAAGTGCCCACAGCAGATAATCGCGGTTTCGCCCAATAACAGGTCACATCGGTTGGTGATGGATCCTCACTTCTTCGGTGCACCCACATTAGAAACGCAAGTGCGTGCTTGCAGCCCCCTACAATAACAAAACTTATTAAATAGCTATTCATAATATAATTTTAAGTACAAGTTACCTAATGCAGCAGCACAATCTTTGCAAATGACATTTACAATTTTTTCTTCCGTCTCATCGACAATAAGACAAACGGTATAATTTTTAGAACGAATTTTATGTTCCGGACATATTTTGCATTGTAAAGTGCACAAAGAACCCTCTCTCGACAGCTCCACATATCCTATCGCATTGTCACCGTATGTCTCACGAGTAGCCCTATAAATGTTATGGATGGCATTAACATTATTTCAAATTATAAGAAAGTGTTATTCTGACAAATATGAACTAAGATTCTTAGTTAAAAGTGGTAAAAAGAATACAACTATTGAATCATAGTAAAATGCATTTTTTAACCTCAAATTAACTCAAAATGAACTTTAGAAACGTATTTGGGTATTAATTACAACACTATGTACTACATACACATATTCTTACGCAGTAGCCTTCGCATTTCTAAACTCAGCTGCATTGAAACGGTCGTCGGTTTTAATAAATTCCATTACCATGAACATATCTACTGATGGTAAATTATTCGAAGAGGCCTTCACAAAACCTTCTGACGGCATTCTTATAGTAGATGTACAAATATTTCAATATACACAAATACTTCAATATACACAAATACTTCAATATACACAAAACGAGCTAACAAACTGATGACAAAGCAAAATGAATTGTTACTGCTGTTACATGTAGAACATTGACGTCACGATTGACTTAACCAATCAGAAGTGTTTCAATTCCCATTTAAAATAATGCATCTTTAAACGCCATAATTCGTTAAAAAGAGTAAAATATATGGGTTTTCAATACAATTAGGTCATTATACTTACAATTATTTATATAATAACGCACATATTAATTAAATACGAACTTAGTGATAATACCCTATTATAAAGTATGATATCAGTATCAAATATCAGTATTAAGAACAATTTGATAATTTTATATATATCACATATATTATCTATATATTATATTGAATTATGAAATTGTTGTTATTATTGATATTTGATACTGATATCAAACTTTATAATTGCGATAACTACATAATACCAACCTTTGGCAGTAACCCCACGACATAATCAGTGGCGGATTTCCGAACAGGCGCAAGAGGCGCGCGCCTGGAGCCTTATAAATCCAGGGGGCCTCAAAATTCAGCTCTAAAAAACTTTTTTTTCTAATGAAAATCATTAATAATTCATAAATATTGCTCTCATAATCCAGGACAATTACACTCTGAAAAATGATTTGTTGCCGCAACAAAATCTTAGTAACTATAGCCTCAACAGAGTTTCTTGCTGCTACAACAAATTTTATGTTGTTTGGAATAAAAAGTTTGTTCTGAATACAAAAAACTTTGTTGTGGCAGCAGAAAATTTGTTGTAGCAGCAAAAAACTCTGTTGAGGCTATAGAGGCTATATTACATCAATTAGAGTAAATTTTATATCAAATTTAGTAAAATGTACTTCAAAATTGGTGTGAGGTTGATTTGAACTTCAATTATAGTAAAAATTACTTCAAAACACCAAAAAAATGTCTGTGTAAGGAATTTATTATTTCTCAAATTTCGCCAGGAAAAAGCGGGAAATTTGAATTTTTAAGAAAAGGTGAGGTAAATGTAAACCTTTGGCTAGAGAATATTGAAACTTGGAAAAACATTTATTTAAGTGTCTTACTGCTCACAGAGTTTGGCAGCAACTTTTGCGTTACTTTGAAAATTAACTGTCAAAATTATAGTCAAATGTGTAAACCGGGGGGTATGCGGGTGAACACCCTCCAATACATATAATAAAATTCCCACTCTTCTAGAATAGGTACCTACAGAAGACAAAATAATTATTATACAAATTTCGTCAGAAAATGCTGTGAACTTTTTTGTTTTTGAGCAAAGGTGAGGGAAATTGAAACGTTCACCTAAAGAAAATTAGAATTTGAGAAACTTACTTATTTTTTTTATTGGTGTCCTATTTTGCTTATTTAAAGTACGCTTCGGCGTGCTTAAATCCAAGTTTCAAAAACGCGCGTGTTTTAAAGTTACCATGGCAACTTCAACAACCTAAGAAACGTGCAGTTAAAAAATGTCAACGTTTTAATTATTATTTAATTTTTTAAATAAAAGTTAAAAGCTATTTCCGTTTTTTAAATCAGAGGAAATGCTGCTAAGCGTAAATCGCACAATTCACATCTTCTACAAGAGCCAAAAATACCGCAAATTGATACCACCTTCAAAAATAAATACGTAATGTCCGGTGCATCTATGAAAAACTTCC
The DNA here is from genome assembly GCA_958510845.1 of Cantharis nigra. Taxonomy (NCBI): domain Eukaryota; kingdom Metazoa; phylum Arthropoda; class Insecta; order Coleoptera; family Cantharidae; genus Cantharis; species Cantharis nigra. The sequence goes on from OY294029.1 coordinate 18,784,265, forward strand.
GCAGATCATCTTCCTTGAATACATAAGACTTTTGGCTACGTCATTCTTGCTAATTGCCTTCATAAATGCATGATGGACTTTCGTAAATGATTTTATATCGACCCCTTTGTTTATCCTCAACATACTTTGCAATTTCGAATGGATATCCCACATAGTCGATGCCTTGTACTGCTCCGACATTTTCTGACGGTAAGCAAGCACAACTCGTTCATCTGTATCTGTTACCTTTTCATCTTCCATCCATTTAATGAACTTGTCGTATTCTTTTTTATAAGCGGCTTCCGATTTTTGCGGTATTAACCGCGATTCTGCTTTACTATTTAAGTAAAGTTCGCGCACCGCGTCCATAATTATGGACATTCCTTTTAAATGCGTGTAATTCGGTGTTACTTGAGCGGATGACCTTGGGTGCCCAATGTTCACAAATATGGACATCATATAAATGTACCCGAGAGTTGCTGGCATGTTGTGATCAACTTGAGAAGATTTTACGCGATTTCGAAATATGTCAGTCGTCAACACGTAGCTAAGTTTTTACCTTTTTCTTATTTACTCGGCTATTTACATTTTATTGAAACTGAAATTTGTTTAATGGAAAAATGTGTTAACTGAGCCGTATTCGTTTTTACCTTTCTTTAATATTCACAAAATAAAATTTACAATGAAAGTAGACCGAAAAGAAGTTATTAATCTACAATAATTGTGAAGGTGCTCAATTCAAAAAACTTCGGAGGCAATATTTACAATAATATTTGACGGATCTGAGTTTGCGAGTAATTCTGTGAGATATTCACCACTTAAAAAAATATGTTCAACGGCGGCAGCATAATTAATAAATAAAAAAGTCCCAGATTATTAGTTCTTTATATTTTTACCTTTTTATACTGAAACAATTAATAACAAAATAATCAACATTGAATGTACAAAAAATAAATACATTTTTTGGCCAATACGGTTTTAATTCACGAGGAACCACAACAATTAATGCATTTTTAAATACCTTTTTAGGTTGCATTTTAATGAAAATTTATAGTCACAAACTTCACATGCAAACGGCTTTTCACCGCTATGAGTTTTAAAGTGCCTTTTTAAATCGTCTTTCCGTGAACATTTACGACCACAAATTTCACATGTGAATGGTTTTTCGCCAGTGTGAGTTTTGAAATGATTTTTCAAAACATTTTTGTGAACACTTCTGAAGTCGCACACTTTGCAAGCAAATGGTTTTTCGCCGGTATGAGTTTTTACATGAATTTTCAGACTTCTTTTTTGCCAACATTTGTAGTCACAAGTTTCACACGCAAGTAATTTTTCGCCTGTGTGAGTTTTTAAATGCTGTTTTAAATGTTCCTTTTTTGTGTATTTCGAGTCACAAATTTCACATGCAAACGGTTTCTCGCCGGTGTGAGTTCTGCAGTGAATTTTTAAATGCCCTTTTTGGGAACTCCTGTAGTCGCAAACTTCACACCCAAAAGGTTTTTCGCCGGTATGAATCTTTAAGTGTCTATTTAAACTGCTTCTATGTGTACACTTATAATTACAAACATCACAAAAGAATACTTTAGCGTCAACATGAGTTCCTGTATGTTTTTTTAGTTCTGATTTATCAAGAAACTGTACATGACAAACACCACATACAAATAGCTGGCTGATGGGTATTTCGAATTTTGTATCAAAATGATGTTTTAGAAATGGATTCTCCTCTTTAATGTCGATGGAATGATGTAAACTTTCTAACTTGATTTCAGTATTTTCTATTTTTATTTTATAATTTGGAATCCACGAATGCTCAATTTCGCTCCCAGGTTCTTCTAATTTGAGAAATTTTTTCGCTAATTCCATTTTTGTTCCATTCCCGAAGTGTTTGTTTTGCATGATATTATATTATTATAATCAATAATTTAAAACTTCAGTTAGAGCGCAAATTTGAAGAGAAGGGAACTATTATTTAGTTATGAATTTTATAATAGATGGCGCTGAATGTATTGGTGTTGCCAAATTTTAGAATTATACGTTAATTTCAAGTAATTTCGTTGATTTGTTTCGCTTTTTTAGCCCTCGAGATTTTGCAGCCGGGTGCACTCCACTAGCTGTGACCGGTTCCGTCAAGTTGGTTCCTCCATTTTGGAATTTGAATTTTTTTGTATAAATTTGGAAGTGCTGGCGAATGCTGTAAATTTTTTTGAAAGTGCTGGGTCGGGTAGATTTTTATTAAGAATTGACAATTGACAAAAACGTCAGGTTGGCCCCTCGTTTTTTCAATTTAATTAGATACTTAATTTTTCTTTATATTATTTAAAAGTACCTACTACTCTTGAAGTGCTGGCGAACGCTGTACAGTGGCGTATTTAGAAAATGCTTTTGGAGGGGGCAGATTAAAGATTTTTCAGAATCTCGTTAATCCATTCATGCGCGCCAGTTGTGACTAATTCTAATACATAAAATTCCAGCACGCTTCTGCTGCTCCTGCTAACACTACCACAAAACACACTGGTTGCTCGATTTTCTTTACCAGCCAAAATATATATTTAACTAATAATTAGGACAAAAAATATTTGTCCAATATTAATCCAAACAGGAAAATTTGAATTTTTAAGCAAAAACGAGGAAAGTTTTCGGCTAGAAAAAATTAAAACTTGGAAAGCATATTTATTTAATTACTTTACTGCTCACAGTGTTTAGCAGCAACTTTCTGTGTTACTTTGAAAGTTAATTATAAAAATATAAAGTCAAAATTGTAAACCGGGGGGTCTGGGGGGTGTGGAACACCCTCCAGTACATATCGCAGGATTTCCATTCTTTTAGAATACTGGGAGAAGATAGGGGATTTATAATTTTACAAATTTCGTCGGAAAACACTGGGAAATTTTTTGTTTTTGAGCAAAAGTAAGGGAAATTAAAATGTTCGGCTAAAGAAAATTAGAATTTGAGAAACTAAATTATTTTTATAATATAAAAAAAATTTTAATGCAGTAACTTTTTACGTTACTTTAAAAATACAGAAAAACAGACAGATCCACCGTCTATAGCTACCCGTCCATGGACGGGCTTTCTAGCTAGTAAATAAGTAAACAAACACATAAAAGTAATTTAAAGTTATCTAAATTTTAAAACTTCGTGGTAAACATTACTTTTATCAGGGGGGCTTTAGGGGTACAATCCGACTCATCTTTGGGGGGGGGGGCACTTGCCCCTTTGCCCCCCTCTAAATAAGCCACTGACGCTGTATAAAGATAAACTCCGGTTGTACAAACAGAGCCGTAACTAGGGGGTGGCGAGTGGGGCCCCCGCCAACGGCGCAATTGCCGACCATTTTTTTAAGAGAAAATTTTGTTAAGGAGATATATTCCACGTAATTGGAAAAAATTAAATATTAATTTTTTCGGGGCGACACCGAACCATCACTGCCGATCCATTACGACGGGGGTTGGGGAGGGGCGCGCAACTTTACAGGTTTGCCAAGGGCGCAGCTTTACCTAGTTACGGCTCTGTGTACAAATAGATATCAACAATATATTAATGCAAAATTAAATACTATTAGATTTTGATAAAATTGGGAAAAAAGGTGATTATTGTCGTTTCTACGGTATCTGTGAGCAATAATGCTCTTTTAATGAATTATGCTTAGCTTGGGATTTCCATTTAAGGTTGTCTGATAACGGGCGAGTCAAAGTTCTGCCACACTTTTTACGAGAAACACCGAACCACCATGAATGATAAATACTCACATTTTGTATATATCATGAGCGTTCACATTTGACGTTAGCAATATGTACAACTATCAGCAATTTTATTTCTCACTATGTACATTTTCCAGTATTTTCATCAATAATGCAAGATAAATAGCAAATATTTAATTTGAACAGTAGAAGGATTTAATAAAAAAAAATTTAAACCTTTTCATAAATTTGGTAGGATGGTAGGTATGAAAACTAAAACGTTCATGCCATAGGGGTTTCTACCTCATTGTTACAAAACAACAATTTATTCGACACCTTTGTGGTCAGGCGGTTTTTATGTTTTTTGCATTAAAAGTTTTGTTAAAATGAATTTAAATTAAAAAAAAAAACTTAACCAATTAGTAGGGTCCGGATTTATAGGCACTAAAAACATGAAAATATGCTCTAAAAACTCTAAAATAAGCTCTTAGATATGCACTAAATTTTTTTATACTGGAAATGCAATAAAAATAAAGGACAAAAACTTCGAGTTAGGTATTTTCTGAAAACCCACAGCCACGGACCTCGAAATATATAAATCCTCTACCATTGCTGATGATTGTTGAACAATTGAAACAAAGAGAAAAACGCCTAGCCAAAACACAAAAATAAAAATACTTGTCTTCTTCCAAAATCATTTTGAATTTGAAGTTTGGGTGTGTGAATTTTGTTATTGACTGTTTGTAAAATATGAGATTTGTTTATAGTTAAGTTTTGTAAATACAGTAAAAGCTCTATTACTCGACATAATAATCGTTCTTTCAAACTTAAATTACTCTTTATTTTAGCATTAAAAATGCTGTTATTTTCCTATTATACTGCGAGTTAAGGCTCACAACTTGTGAGTCACAAGCATCTGTCGATTAATATGATAAATTCTCAGAATTGTCGAATATGAGAATGTCGAATAATACAGCTTCTACTCTATTTGAATTTGTTAAATTTCGCGCCACAGAATTTTATATTAATTAAAGTAACATAATTTTTGCTTATTGCCAAAATGGCCGCGAGAAGCGGAAAGTAAGGCTTTGTTTCTCTGATTTTCATAAAAATTATTATTTCAAATTTGAATTTTGGGAATAAAATTTTTGTTTGGAGAACATCCTAGAAGTCATGTTCCGGAAAACTGGAGTTCAAGTGTTGGTCTCTAGTTACACAACTTTGTAAAAGATACACCAAGAGAACAGAAAAGTATAGACTGTTATTTCTACCGGCAAGAAGAAATGAAAATAATTCTTGCTACCACCACGATCACTTCTATCGATATCAAATCTCTGCTGTTCTGGGACACAACGACAGTGTTACGAAATAATACAGGTTAATTATTATCTGATAACTCATTTATGTAGATGTCAATCATGTTTCTTTGAACCATTTCAATCGTCTGATGATGCCATAATAGTATGGCAAAAACGTTTGCGATATTTTATACTTACAGTGTATTTTAAATGGGATAACTTAAAACATTTTAGTTCCGAAAATTCCGAGTCTTAATTTTAAATATCAGGTTAGAAAAATTACGTCATATACAGGGTGCTGAATGAGTTAACCGAATATAGGAAATTAACATGTAAAAACAAAAATAAATTAGAGTGGCCTCCGGAATGGATAATGAGGAAAGATAACCAGTTCACAAAACACCAATTTTAATTCTGGAAAATTTTTATTATTGCGTTACTAGTTTCGCAAGCAATGCTTGCATTTTCAAACGTTGAATATATTTGCGACTGAATACATAAAATTAAAATTGGTGTTTTGTGAACTGGTTACCTTTCCTCAACATGTAAAAACTTATTTATGGAATTTCCTGCTTCTCTAATTATTTTAGAGAAAAAATGAAAGACATAAAAATAATGCAGAAATATAAACTACGAATGATAAAAACATTAGATTTCATCTAGCTTCTACTTATAAAATCAAAAAATGCTTTTAAAATTGTTAAAAGTTTCATTTATCAGACTGGACATGAAAGTTTCCAAAGTAATTATTTTTGAAAATAAGAAATTAAATTGAATTTATTCCATGGCCAGTAAGTAAAAGCTAGATGAAAGCTAATGCTTTTATCATTCGTAGTTTATGTTTCTAAATGATTTTTGTGCCTTTCATTTTTTCTCTAAAATAATTAGGGAAGCAGGAATTTGCATAAATAAGTTTTCATATGTTAATTTCCTATGTTCGGCTAACTCATTCAGCACCCGGTATGTACTACATAGAGTACGGGGGAGGTGGGAATAAATATCATTTAAGAAATAACTAAATATAAGAAAATTGGCGGCTCTGACCTTTGCTCCGCAAGAGAATGTGAAGGGTCCAATGCAAGAAGTTACTAAGTACCTTCTTCTCGTTATGAGATAATCCATTTTAAAGTTTTCAAAACCAAATTTAAATATGGTAAATTATCGTATTGATTTGATTTTTTTTGTAGTGATTCTCTATGACAATAGGGCAGTTCTACGTATTTTAAATTTTTAATATGGCGTGTGGTTAGCTCCTATTTTTTTTTTCAAAATTTTGACTTAGTAACTTCTTGCGTTGAAATGGTCCAACCATTATGATGACCGCATATTTGTTTAAGGCACTTAAAATTTTTTTACAGTAAAACTGATTCAACCACTTGATAGAGCGTGAAACGCTGGATAGGCAGAGTCACTTATCTCAAAACTGCCAAAAAGTGACATAGTAACTTCTTGCATTGGACCCTTCATGAGGAGTTTATGTTTGAAAATTTGATGCAAACTGAGTTCTTTCTGGAGAATGAAAAAATTTGAAACCATGACCCGATTACTTTGAGAACACTTGGATTGGCGTGATTCGAAGTAAGAGCAATCCATTGCAAAAACCAGTGAATTTCGGGATTTTGGTCTGGAACTGTCATGATGTCCGCATCTGAGATCTTCTACAAATTTTTGCCATTTGTTTAATTGCTTAATGCGCTTCTCCTTGAAAGTCTGACTGAAGGGGATTTGGAGTGTGCGTTTTGAAAACGAGGTGTGTGGCGTGTTTTTCGTGCTCGTCAAATTCTAGTAAGTCCTTTTGCTTTTGTTTCGAAACTTGTGGGGAGACACCTAGTTTTTGATGATGTTCTATCTGTGTTTTGAGCTGACGACGAATCTCGTATTGCTTCCGAATTGCTAAATATTGTTTTTAAATAATTTGCAATCGTGAATTATTTTGTAGGAAACGTAACAAATTGCGAGTTGCTATCGATTGATAGCTTTATCTTCGCTCGCAAATTTTTCCAACGTTAAATATTATTAACAAAGTTTAATATTTAATTTTATAATTAAATTTATTTAATTATTTTGGTTCGACAATTAGCGTATAGTTGCTCGTTCTTAGTTATGTTTCTCCTAAGGATAATAATTGGGACGAGTAGCTGCGACTTTTTGGTGTTTGGTTGCAACTGCCGCTTGGCAGCATACTTCTTGCAGAGATTATTTTTTGTTTTTTTTGTAACTTGTTTTTCGGAACTTACGTCCCTCGCTTTCCGCACCTTATCAGCTAGATAACATCTTGGGTTTCTACAGTAAAATAAAGCTGGTTGATCGTTTCCCAGCGTGTAGAGGAAAATTCTGGACGCCCCATGAGGGGAAGAGGAATTGTTTGGTTTCCGGCCTGGCTTATGGTTTGGTGCTGTCAGTTATCAGCTATCACCTTGGGTGGATGTTTAGTGCTGAACTGACGGGCACATTTCGTATGAGGGGTCGGAGATTGGGAATTCGGCTGGTCCTCGAGGGGGCGAAGAATAATTTTTCGTTACAATCTTCCTAAAAGGTATAATTTCATTGAAGGGTGAAATAATAACTTCAGTTGTTATCTCAGAGCTAATTATTTATATTATATTATATATTTATATTTATATTATTTATATTATTATTTATAAATAATATTTCTTTGATTTGTATTGAATATTTCGTATTGCATGCTTTTTAGTGTGGTTTAAATAAAACAATATAATTTATTTAAATATTTATTTATTTTACAAAAAATAAAAAATGTCGGCCAAATGACAGTAAATCAGTAAAAATACATTGTAATATCTTGATACTTTTTCATAGGATTTTCAAAGATTCAAAGAATCAAAGCAAAGAAGATATTGTTAAAAGAATTACTTAATGCTCTTCGAAGTCAGGATATTAAAATGGCAAATTCTGATGCTTTGGCGAAAGGCAATTTGCAAAACATTCGTTCCTTAGCAGTTTACCAAAATGCTATATCTGAAGCAAAAGCTGCTTCAGATTTATCCTCTGATGCTTACATAGACCTAAGACTCATGGCTTTGAATCAACCTGCATCTTTTTATTATAATAAATTAGCAAATGAAAGTAAAACAACATATTTATATACAAAGGAACAATTGAAAACAATCGTTGAAAATGGAAAAAAGATTCTTGTTTATTTTGATGCAACAGGATCGGTTGTAAGATCAACAGTAACTAAACAAACAAGACGCATGTTGTATTATCCTTTTGTAGCAAATATAAATGGAAATATCATTCCGCTGGCAGAATTGATTACATTCAATCAAGATTTTTTTGTTGTTGTTTTTTTATTAAATATCTTAGGAGGTTCGTAACTGTTGATTGCCGTAAGAAATGACCAATTTTTAAACATTTGTGTACGGTTCGAGTTTTGCAATCTTAACTGCAAATAGTGAATGATTACATAAATGCCATTTGTGCCACTTTGGACCGCAATCGTTGCACCTCTTTAGTCTTTAGGATAACACGTTACGATTCAGTAATTCCAACGTTGAATGCTGGTTCAAAATAGTGAAGAACGATATTCTGTAGTCTGGGCGTAATTTAAAAATTATAAAGTCTGTGCATCGTTTGAGAAAGAAATTCAAATAGATTTAAAACTAATATCACATGACTACATGACATTGGCTTAAAGAAATAAAAAAAACTGAAGAAAATGTAGAATTGAATATGCAAGAAATCAACCAACTGTTTGCAGAAGAAACATGGCGACCGAAGCCGAAAAGAAACAATTATTTTTCTAAATTAAATATTGATAAAAAATTGGCCAAAGAGAGAAAAGAGAACTTAAAAGAATTATACGTCAATTTACTTTCAGATGACGAAGAGACCAAACGGTAAAGTTGTTGCCATAAATCCAGACAATTTCAGATGGGGACGAAAGTTATTCTGAAATTGAAACAAACGAAGATATATTAAACATAGATGATAAATCTTTATTTAATTATCATAATTATGTTAGATACGAGGTGTTACTCGGTGGAGTCGTTTTTGATCACGAATATTATCTTGCTGGATGCTTAGATACAGATTCCAAAAAATTTATCATTACGATTTATAAGTTGGATTTGATTTTAAAAATGGATTACAAATCGTTAATTTCGTATCAAAAATTTCAACAAAAACAAAAAATTTGAATAATTTTGAACCATAGATAGGTGGGTGAAAAACTTGAAGGGAGTTAATATATGGTTATGCCCTATAATCTTGGTGGGACTCATTGGACATTGATTATTATCGATTTAGAACTCCATGTAATTTACTATTTAGATCCCGGTTATGCCACAATAAGCAATGAAGAAATATTAGAGATAGTGAAAAAATACGTTATTGCACGAAATGAACATAATAAGTATGAAAAAATCAACTTGTGGAAATTAAAAGTTACAAACATTTCTGATTATCCCAAGCAAACGGATGGAGTGAATTGTGGAGTCTTCGTTTTATATTATATTAAAATGTTAACCGAAGTACAAGATATGAACAAATTTGTAAAAGAATGTAATGATTCAAATATTGATCCGGAGTAATTTAAAGTAGATTTACAAAACTGTTATTAATTTCATCAATATGTCCAATTTACGAAGGTATGTAGTGTGGATTCAACACTATATATTATATGTATCAGTACAGTATCAGGACTGCAAAAGATTTAAATTTAAAACTATTTTCAGGTATCGTTTGAAATACATGTTAGATCGTTCTTCTTTTATCTCCAAAATATTGCCAATTCTTGTTCTTCTTATTAGTAGTTATTCTTCACTATTCTTCTTTATTATTGTTCCTATTATTCGTTATTCATCACTATTCTTCCTTCTCTCTCTTCCTCTGTTCTTATTCCCTTCTAGTTGTTCTTCTTGTTACTTCCTGTTCCTCTTGTAGTTATTTCCTTATATAGTTCCGTTCGCATTACCAACCTATGATTACCACGTATTAACGTATTAACAGATTTCTACATACACGGTCGTTCTAATATTGTAACAGTTTTATTATCAGGTCCGCACTTGGGTGACATCTCCTTCTATTGGTCTATTCATAGTCAGGACCGTATCCCCTAGCCCCTACTACTAACGCTAACATACATATTTACTACAGTCATTATGTCCAAATAATCCCCATGAATATACAATAATTCCGTTGTCGCTCTTTCTTGTTTTAACTGTTGGGGGAGGTCACTGGTAGTCTTCATTCAAAAAGTCACCAAACTCTGCATTTGCTTATGTCCGCCATTTTGAATTTTATAAAAAATGGATTTTCTTGAATAACTCTGCCATTTTTAATTTTAACGAAAAATCGTAAAGACAAAAGTTATAGGAAATTCAATTTTCCACAACTTTGATTTCGGCATTTTTTTTCTAAATTCGATATTTTTTAAATTAAATCTGGAAAAAGCGGCAAAGTAAAACTCTTGCATTATCTCATTTATTTTTAACTTCAGGGTATAAATGAATATAAACGGACTTGTAGAGAATTAAATTTTCAATAGTTTTGGTCCTTACCTTTTTTTCCTACAATCAATATTTAAGGTCCTACGCCTATGACAAAGAAAAGGAGAACCGTCAAAATTTTGTTTATATGAGTTTTTTATAAGTTTCTTGTTTTTGTTTTGTTTTTGAGTTTTGTGTCTGATGCTATAGGCAGCTGGGCAAACAAAATAACGCATGCCATTAGCAGAGCCGTAACTAGGGGGTGGCGAGTGGGGAACGGTGCAACTGCCAAGGGGACGCAAAACTGACCATTTTTTTAATAGGAAATTTTTGTAATAAATTTCACAAAATTAGAAAAAATTAAATTCCAGCCGGCACTAATAAAGCCCCCAGAAAACCCCCTCTCTCAACGGCCAGGATCCCAGCAGCTCCCACCAGCATCTCAGCCCGCCACCAGAGGAAGAGGCGAGGCACTAGTGGTTAGAGTGGAAGATCAGCCATACGCCGAGGCGGTAAAGACCCTAACCAGTAGGGTCGACCCGGGAGAGCTGCGGACATCAATACAGTCCCTGAGGATGTCCAGAGGAGGAGACATAATAATATCCCTCAGCGTATTAGCTAAAGCGGCCCCCCTGCTGCAAAAGATAACAGCAGGTGGATTTAAGGTGAAGTCGCTTACACCAAATACCTCTATTACCATCACAAAAATGGACGCTGGAGCAACCCGGGACGCTGTCATTGCGGCCATTAGGGAGAAGATCGGACAGCACAAAGAGGTAACCGTCAGAAGCCTCCCCGGTGCGGCCGGAGGAACGCAGAGAGTCGTTGTTCAGATGAGAGCGGAGGCAGCGCAAGTACTTGCAGAGGAAGGGTTCATCAGAGTAGGTTGGACAAACTGCAGAGTTGCCCCTCTGGAGAACAAGCCCCCGGCCTGCTATAAATGCTGGGCAGAGGGCCATCCGGCAAAGAAGTGCAATGGCCCAGACAGATCGAGGGACTGCCTCCATTGCGGAGAGACAGGACAACAAGTGGCGGAGTGCCAGAAAAAACCGCCGCAATGCAATAAATGCGGCCAGGAGGGGCACCGGGAGTGGGGGAGCAAGTGCAAGAGCACTACCAAGGATGTCGACGCTATCCGGCCCAAAACAACACCAATTTCCGAAAAAAAGACACGAAGGGGAATAGCCCCCCCTCAAGGACAGGACTGGGATATAAAGCTCTCAAAAGCACCCTCCACTCTCCCCCAGCGACCACCACCATCGGCGACAGGATAATCCAAGCGGCAGCTGTCAAGATAGAAAAGGAAGAGTTTGTCCACAAGTATGTGGTGTCTAGGCTGGCGGAAGACGCAGTGCGCGACGCAGTACGGCTGTACCTCGCGTACTCTCATAATAAGAGCGAGCAGACGTGCTTCCGGGACAACTCACCTCAAACCCTGCGACAGAGAATTCGAAGTGCCGGGCTTCCAGTCGAATACGACCAGCTTCTGGCCATATACGTATCCAGCTACGTAGATAAGGGCGAGACTGCGGCATTGGCACACCAAGATCTTGAAGGATTCAGAAGACAATGTACGACGGAGAGAGAAGGAAATATCCAAAGGGCCCGCGAAACCAACGCGGCCTTCCACAGCCCGGTGCGAAAAAGCTCCAGTTCGGCGTGGAAGAAAGATTTTTAGTCCCCAGGACACATAAGGGGGTACTCGTAAACTCCCTCAGGAAGAAACCCGTTCGGTTCTCACAAGCAAACCTGCACACTTCCAGTGCCGCCCAAAACCTCTTGCAAGCCACCTCCAAAGCAAGAGAAATACACATTGTCCTGCTGTCGGAGCCAAATCTCTAGAAATCGGCTAATCTCATCAAGGACGACACCGGCAGAGTAGCAATATACCTGCCGAAGGCGATGGACATCGAACAAAGTGGTGCGGGTTAGGGTGCGAGGGGGAGAGTGAGGACCTTATGGCCCACGCGGCCAACCGGACGGCCGACGATGAAGACATCATCGTGGGCTGCGACTACAACGCCAAGTTGCCCGCATGGGGTCCCCTCATACTGCCGAGAGGGGTGAGATTCTCCTGGAGGCCCTGGCTGCGACCGAAATCCTGGTAGCCAACGTTGGAAACACCCCGACCTTCGAGAGGAACGCCTTGACCTCAATTCTCGACCTCACCTTGGCCCCCTCCCGGACCCTCCGTAAAATATCCCAGGGGGGGTCTTTGACGAAGAGACACTGAGTGACCATAGATATGTCTCGTTCACGCTGGAGGACAGCGGCGGCCTAGCAGACGAACCCAAGACTACCAAGGATTGGCAGCAGCATAAAATGGATAAAGCGAAGCTGCTGGAAACCTTCATCGTGAGGCAGTGGGGTGGAGCGGACCAGCTCATGTAGGCGATAATAACATCGTGCGACGCCTCCATGCCGAGAAGAGGAAGAAGCGGACGAAGACCAGTTCATTAGTGGAGTCCTGAGATAGCTGCCTTCAGGAAGGCCGCCAACAACAAACGACGGGCATGCCAGAGGAACCGACGCAGACAAGCAGCCCCAACTGACGCAGCCGACGCAGCACAGGAAGAATACAAACAAGCGAAAAAAGACCTGGCCATGGAGATCAGGGAGTAAAACCCTGCCTCCCACAAATGAACAAGCTACAACAACGAGTGAATTAGAAAGACTTCAAGGTGAAATATTCAAAATACAGGAACGCATACAAAAAGCAACCAGCAACAATAACATAGAAGTAAGCGCTCAAAGCCCGAAGGAGAGGTCCCACGGGATTGAAGAGGGAATAAAGGATGTGACTTTTCTTATTGAGGCAAATGTCATCATCCTGGAAAACCAACGCATCCAGAGGTCCCTACCCCTTCCGGCCTTGAAAAGAGCACTAGAAGGAAGCAATAGTGAAGATGAAGAAGAATCACAGGCTTCAAAGAAAATCATCATTGAAGAAGATGAAGGAAAAGATACCCCAAAATTAAGACAACGGAAACCAAGAAAAAATCAAAGACAGAGGGTTAAGAAGAAATTCAAAGTGAACATTGAAAAAATGAAAACTGAAAGCGAAGATAGTGAGGAAGAAAGGAATAAAACAAGACCTGAAGACATAAACCCTACACCAAAAGAAACCCCTAAGAAAATAGAAAACAACAATCAGGAAACAAAAAACACAACAATGGTAACCAATAAAACGAATACAACAAACGAAAACGAAACATACCTGAGAGGACTTATGAAAGAAAACATGGATTTTGCCCATAAAATCAGGGAGTATCTCCTCCGATGTAAGGACTCTCTCCCACTAAGAAACAATGCTCTGGACATGTTAAAAAAGTTCGAAACCAACATACACACGGCCATTATAATGGCATGCGGAAATTCCAAACCAAGAGAAGAAAGCCTAACCAGGGAAGAAACTACGGAAATAATAAAAGAAATTAGGAAAACAATGGCACCTAAAAACCAGGCAATTCTTAATCCTGGATTAAGAATGAATAGTGAAGAACCTATACAAGAAAATGAGGAAATCAGAAAACAAAACCCACCTAGGGATTACTTAAAAGCTGTCCTAAAACCAAAGCCCTTAAATCAACTTCAGAAACCAAACAACAAAAAGTTTTGGTCTACCCTAAAAACGTCAATCCAGAAAACAATAAAGAAATCGATACCAAAAAAACACTCGCATCCATCCCATTGGATCAGTTAAATATTAAACCGGACAAACTTTACAACGTCAGAAACGGAGGAATACTAATAGAATCCAGCGACGAATCAATCAAAAACCTGATTGGGAATCGACTCTTAGAAGAAGCGAATTTAGATGCTAGGAAACCACAAAGAACTCGCCTTCAGTCTACATAAAACAAGTAGACAAAGAAATAGATAAGGACACACTAATAAGTGCCATTGAATACAACTTTTAAGGAGCCATACAAAAAGCAGGAAATGGATGGCTCAAATCCTTGAACCCAGTCAACTCTAGAAATAGATCATCAACTAATTGGGTGGCCACAGTAAATCCGATTAGGATGGAGATCCTACTTCATCAGTGACTACATCAACATCACCAAGTGTTTCAAATGCCAAAGATACGGGCATACTTGGAAGTACTGTAGATCAGTAGATGCCTGCCAGTTCTGTGCGGGCATTGACCCTAAATTCCAGGACTGCCAATTTAAAATAGAACAAAGCAAAGCCAAGTGCATCAACTGCGTCAGAGCAAGGTACGCAAAAGACAATCACCATGCTTCGGCCAATTCCTGTAGAGTTTATAAAAACCGACTTCTGGATCTTGTCAACTCAATAGAAACAACCCAAGCAATGGATGTATAGTTCCACTAAAATCCTACAGATAAACCTTAGGAATAGCGAAGCAGCCACTAACGATGCCCTGCGATTGGTGACTGCAGAAAAATTCAAAATTGCTTTTCTTCAAAACCCTTATTCATTTGCCAGTAATGGTTCGTTCCAACTCCCTTCTCATCCCAACATTTCCGTAATATGTATGCCCAAAAGTAAATTCTTGTCTTGTATTGTCATTAATATAGACCTTCAGTCAAATTCGTCAGTCCTCTTACATAAAAATCTATTCAGCCATCTTCTTACAACTATTTCCATTTCCCTTCAAAACAGAAAACCAATCTACTTCATTAGCATCTACCTTCCTCCATCTTTAGAAAACATCGAACCCTATCTTTCACAACTAGAGAGAACGATCCGACTCTGCGGGGACAGCCAAGTCTACTTAGGAGGGGACCTAAACTGTAGATCCCGCCTATGGCATGATGAAGTTGCCTCCAATGATAGGGCAGTCTCCCTAGAAGAATTCATCATGAAAGATACTCCCGGAATATCTGAAATAGGAATTTTGAAGTGTGGTTACAATATACAGGGTGACCGGTCGACCATCTGAACATAGGAAATTGATTTTTCTTTAATTCCTGCTTCTCATCACAACGGAAAATAAAAATGGTATTAATTTAAAGAGATTTTTATTCAGCTTCTAAAGATACTTAACAGTTGATATTTTGTTTTTTAATTACTGGTAAAAACTCACTAATAAAATGCAAAAAAGAGATTTTAAAAATAATTTTAGTTGCCTTGAATGAATTTTATTGCAATTGTTTTTGTAATACAACTACCACTGTAGTACAATTTTACCATAAAATCTTTTTCTTCCACAGAATAAGTGTTTGCGTTCATTGTTACCCAAATTTATTGTAATCTGTCAAAGTAACTTGTTGGCAATTATTGGTTTTCAAACAAAAACAATTGCAATAAAATTCATTCAAGGCAACTAAAATTATTTTTTAAATCTCTTTTTTGCATTTTATTAGTGAGTAATTGAAAAACAAAATATCCAGTGATAGATATCTTTAAAAGCAGAATAAAAATCTCTTTAAATTGATACCATTTTCATTCTTATCCGTTGTGATGGGAAGCAGGAATTAAAGAAAAATCCATTTCCTATGTTCATTTCCTATGTTCAGATGGTCGACCGGTTACCCGGTATAAATAAGGTCATATAAAGCTAATATAACTTCTTTGTCAAGCCATGTTGTATTTAAAAATTGTTTTATTAATATTAAAGCCTCTTGAATGGGGATACTGGGGTACCGTAAACTGGGGTTACTTTGCCACTATAGGGGTTACTTTGCCATAAACGCGTAACGAGTTTTATTTTATTATACACGGTAACCGAAAACAAAAACCGCCAAGCAGTCAGTTTTATATTGAAAGTTACCTATTTGGCCATGAGTATGCCCAATGTTATATTCCCGGTACTTCCCCAAAAAGTTATTATCATGAAATTAAGTTGTAACACAAAATACACGTATTTTATTCCTGTTGAAATTTGGTGTCTGTGGCAGTTGTTATTCTGAATATACAAGTAAGTATTTTCACACTAGTTTAGTAGTTATCTGTGATTATTTTCCATAGAAAATTCGTTTAAATAATTCGTTAGAAACAAAATTACTTATTTTTCGTGTTTAAACTTGCAAATTTTTTAACTTCTGGGGTTACTTTGCCCCATAGCGAAATACGGACACGGTCAACTCGGCGACGGCAACTCGGCGCCGGTCAACTCGGCGACGTCAACTCGGCGACGGTCGACTCGGCGATCGGTCAACTCGGCGACCGGTTAACTCGGCGACGGTCAACTCGGCGATCGGTCAACTCAGCGACGGTAAGCTCGGCGACGGTCACCTCGGCGATCGGTCAACTCGGCGACAGTCATCTCGGCGATCGATCAACTCGGCGACGGCCAACTCGGCGACCGGTCA
Organism: Cantharis nigra; assembly: GCA_958510845.1. Taxonomy (NCBI): domain Eukaryota; kingdom Metazoa; phylum Arthropoda; class Insecta; order Coleoptera; family Cantharidae; genus Cantharis; species Cantharis nigra. The sequence goes on from OY294029.1 coordinate 18,800,953, forward strand.
ACTCGGCGACCGGTCAACTCAGCGGTGATTCCAAGAGAAAATCATTTTTATTCTTTTTCCAAACAAAATCCACTTATAGTCCAAAATTCCCAGGCGATGATTTAAAGAAAAAGTTAACCATAGAAGTAGATTGGTGTGAAATAAACTCCAATTAATCGAAAACATATTATTTATGATTAAACAATAAAAAAAGGAAAAGAAAGTTTGCTCAATGGCTGAAAAAAAAGACAAGATTAAGTATTTTTTATTTTTTATTTTTAAAAATAATAAATAATGTTAATAAATAAAATAAATCAAACAAAAAATAAAAATATATAAAAAATGAACAAATAAAAAAAAATTAATAAATATATTGTATTTAATCCATATTGTAATTATATGATATATGCATGGCCAGCGATATTTCGTTCATACTCCACATCATAATCTTTTTGAACATTTCTCAATTTGTTGATGAAATTATGAAAAACAATAAATAAGAAAATAGAAGAAGAATATTAACAACAATAATTACAAGAAGATTGACAACAATCACTAGAATAAAGTTAAGAAGAAAATCTATTTGAATAATATTTGATTTACTCAACTCGGTCGCCGAGTTAATCGATAGCGGAGTTAATCGATCGCCGAGATGACCGTCGCCCAGTTAACCGATCGCCGAGGTGACCGTCGCCGAGTTGACCGATCGCCGAGATGACCGTCGCCCAGTTGACCGATCGCCCAGTTGACCGATCGCCGAGATGACTGTCGCCCAGTTGACCGATCGCCGAGGTGACCGTCGCCGAGTTAACTGATCGCCGAGTTGACCGTCGCCGAGTTGCCGTCGCCGAGTTGACCGTCGCCGAGTTGACGTCGCCGAGTTGTCGCGTACCGTAGCAAAATATACCCATATAATATTTTTTTATCGGTTACATATTATAGTATATATACATATAATACACCTACGACTTCTGAACATGAAAAAAATTTTGATAACAATTCATCTGATGATTTCAATTTCTAAGATTTAGTTGAAAAGCAACGACAAGAAAAAGAGTTCATAGATTATGTGGAAGACAAGTCAACTCAAAATAAGGATTTCAAATTTAAAAAGGTTTTTCGAGAGATAGGATGTTCTGTTGTTCTTTATTACGAAGGAGAGTTATATTCTGGACAAATTGGCCATGAAAAAGTCAATGAAATCCGTGAAAATGGCCCGCAAACCCTGATGAAATGACTTACTCCTGGTCTGAAGTTCTGGGTGCTATATAGAACCACCTAGACAAATTTCAAAAAGAGGATTCTTTTCATTTAAAGTTAAATAGGCATTACACATGTTTACACGTTTTGCTTTCTTATTTTGAAGTTTCAAAGACCTATATTTTATTGTTTTTGCTATTAATATATAATTTTAATTTTTTTAAATAAAAATGCAAAAAAAACTAGGTGCTTTTTAAAATTTTCTTATACAGAAATAACCGTTGGAGTAATCTTTAACAAAAATAGTTCTTAATTTGCTTCTTGTGTTCTTAGGTCATGTATTATATTATATATTATATGTCATGTATTATATAATTGATTTTGTATCAAGTATCCCCGTCCTATGGTAGACTTTGCCGCACTTTTTACCAAAACAAAAAAATATACCCCGATTGTTTTTGGATTCAATAACACCACAAAACAATTGCCAAAGCTCTACTTTATGTCGTGTAATAAAATCAAATTTTTAGTAAGAAATTCTAAATTTTTTTTAAAGCAAATTTGAAATTTGCTGTTAAAAATGTAGCAAAGTACCCCCAGCTTACGGTATAGATTACAAAGTACATAATATCAGCAAATGAAATAAATTCCGGTCTTAAATTAGGAGGTTGTAGTCGTAAGCATCCAATTCTCTAAACAGTGTTTGCTTTAAAAATATTGCGACATTTTGCATTCTTTTACCATTTTAAGAGTAAGAGCAATATCCACCTTTGTTAAACAAAATTAAATCGCATTTATATATTATTTGCTGGATGGCTCATTTCTTATTTTGGAGATGCGAAATGTAATAAATTCAATTTACAAAACAAGGTGGTTATTTCTTATTAAGTTCTTATATGATATCAGATCATTCTAAAAGATACCAAAAGCCAAATACCAAATAAATTATATTATCAATTTACAAAGCTGCTAAAACGTTTTTGAACTGCTATTTGTGTATAAAATAGAAGTTCTTTAAAATATATTTAAATAATTTATTATGGATTTCAAATTTACAAATTATCATATAAATTTTAGTTAATAGGTATATTATTATAATTGTACATATTTCTAAAGATATTACGAAAGAAATTTAGTTTTTGAAAATTACATTATTAACAATGAAAATTCAAAACAAACTTCATCGATGATTACTTGGAAACATCTGATCGTAATTTTGTCTATTAAATAAAGATTCTCGTACGAAAATTAAATTAGCATTAATTTAGTTATTTCAATTTTGGGAAAATTTTACTGCTTTTAGCTTTAAACACAACAAATTTGCTGTTGACATATAATTTTTTTAAACACAGTTTTGAACTATAATTTAATGTAAATACTAATTATTGGAACTTCTTTCGATTCTACCCAAAAATTACAGTAGCCATAATTTCAATTTTAATAAAATTTTATATTACCAAAATTTACAAAATATACTTACGTAATGCTAAAAGGAAATCCCACATACAGCAATGTAGCTGTGGCATTAAGTTTTACATTAAAGAATTTCTTGGGAGGCTTGCTTTCGATACTGGTACGTGTATGTGCCCGAGTTATTTTTTTATAAAAAGTATTTTGTTTACATTAGAAACTGCACAGATACGTGATATACATTAATTAATTAAAAGTAATTTTAATTTTAACAATCACAAGAAACCGATATGACTACCCACGTTGAATTACAGAACTGATTGAAAATAAAACAAAATCCGGTCGAAGGAGGTTCGGGTGTCCATGGTTGCGGGCACGTTGTGTTAATTAGTTATAACTGGACATGCGGACACTGGTTGTCGTTAAATTTTATCTACCACAGAACCAACTTACGTTTCTCGATACGTATTTTTTGTTGATTTTAAAAAATTTTCGTTTTAAAATAGTTATTTATGAATCTTGTCCTGAAATTGCATCTTTTTGGTAAAAGCATGGAAAATTATAGACTTAAGACATACGGGAGGTGATATGGTAAATAGTAGTGTCTGACCCCAGAGGAACGGCTACAATCAGCGTGTGCTCCATATTGGGCGGCTGATATCAATATGCAGAAGGACGTGTGACGCTACTGTATAACAAACACTTTGTATAGCAGTGATGTGGAATAATGAACTTCTGAGTTTGCCGAGCGACCCGGCTAGCGACCGGCGTCTCCCGGTTTCTGGGACTGGAGGTGTGAAATGGGCGACCGGCCACGTTGAGGTGTTCACGCGGAAACTATACGACTAGTCGTCAAAAAACGAAAACAACCCCTGAAGAGAGCCACCTGGAACGTTTGAACCCTGTTCCAAGCTGAAAAACCGGCAAATGCGACACAGAAGATGAAGTGGTTAAAAGTGGATTTCATTGGCATGAGAGAGGTGAGATGACCAGGGAACGGTCAATGCACTACAGAAAAAGGTACATTCTACTACTCTGGAAGCGAGGAACAAGACCGGAACCATGGAAATAGAGTGGGGTTTTTGATCTCTAAGGAACTGCAGAAATTTATTTATGGGTTTGTACCATAGTCAGACCGATGTATGCTTCTAAAAATTCAACAAAAACAACGAAAAGCTCGGATATTACCATAGTGACGGGAGACCTAAACGCAAAGATAGGCGAGCGACGATAAACCCATAATTTCCCATATTCTACTATAAGTTACATTAAAAACCTAAAATGACTCAAACAATAGAATAAATTATTTAATTAAATGTACAGAAATGGTTGATACAATATACCTACTTGGTTAGTTCGAAAAGGGTGGAATGTTGAATGAACATTTTTAGTAGGTTCTATTAACGTTACCGACAGCTTTAGTGTAGTAAATTTCAATTCAATTAACAAAACGAGAACGTTCAAAGAAATACTCCTCATGTTAAAATAACGCAAAAAAGTTAACAATTTATTTGCACTAGTTCAATGCACGTTTTGCATTGCCCACCAGTAATGCAAAAAATTTGTTGATTTAAAATCGTTTAGTTTGATTAGGCAGTTTCTTTCTCTTAGTGTGATAATATCAATGCAGAACTTCTCCAACTCGTAAACAAAGAAAATAGCGACACCTTCTTGAACTTTTACAACCATATTTACAATACCGGATCCTTATCCAGAGAATGGCTAAAATCAAAATTTATCACACTGCCCCAAAAGATGAACGCAAGATTAATTACAGATTACAGATTAATTAGTCGTATGAGTCATGCATTAAAATCTTTTCTAAAAATAATTCACCCGCGCCTGTGGAAAAAAATTGAGGTTGGGCTTCAGAAACGGTCTAGGAACGTGAAAAGCCCTGTTCTCTATACAAGTTCTCTATACAGAAATGCCTCAACCAATAACGACCAGTATTTATCTACTTCATCGACTACGAGAAAGCTTTCGACAAAGTGAGACACAATATACTCAGGAACCTGCTACAGAGAATAGGTCTAGACAGCAAGGACATTATTAATATCATTTAAAGGCTGTATTGGTTACAAGCAGCGTAACTCAGATTCGAAAAGCTACAATCGAAAACATATAAATCCAGAGGAGAGTTCGCCAGTGCTGTGTGCACCACTCCTTTTCAATTTGTACTCGGAGACCATTTTTGAGGAAGCTCTGGATGCGCCATTGACAGCGACCAAAGCTATAGGGATTTTACATTAACCAAACGCCACCACACGCAGCTTTTGTAACTACTCCATCAAGTATACCTAAGTGTCTTTAACGTGTTTCAACAGTGTTCGAATTAGTTTTCCTGATATTGTTTAATTCAGTTCAGTGTTTATCTAAAAAAAAAACCAGTCTTTCAGTCATTTTTAAACCAACATTCTACCGAGGTATACTTGCTATGGCAGACATATTGAAGGTGTCGCTAGCGCCACCATCGGTAGTGTAAAATCCCTATTCTTAAATTTAATACTCAAATTTAAAAATAATTTAAAATGCCCGTAAAACTACATATTCTATGACCATTTTTATTGAAAAAAATTAAGATCTATAGAAAACCTTCTAAAAACTGTAGAAGTTTTTACTTTTTTTTACATTATTTTATTTTTGCATAGCCCATTGGCCACCAATTTTAGGGGTAAATTTACCCGAGAACTTTTTAGAGTTCATAATATTTCTTGAGGATTTCTAACAGTCCTTTCGCAATTGGAATATCACACGGACTTCCATCCCACAATGCTCCTTCGCATCCTAGAGATTCGAAACATCTGTAATTTATTTCAGGTGTATCAGAATTACAACAACTCAGTATTGACCAAACACATTCACTTGGTGGTAGTCTTGGGCTAGGTGGTTGTGAAGCAGCAGTAGAATTACTTTCACCACTTAAATTTAGTTTTTCATTTAGCTCATCGGGCACAGGTAGAACATTTGCAGATGTCATTTTTGAATAAGTTAATAAAAGTACCATAATATATCCAAATGATAGAGGAGCCATTCTGTAATTATACAAATTATCAATATTATAAAGGTTAAAAGGTTTTTATATAAGTTCCTGTATTAACGGAAATAAACACAGTTTGCGAAGGATCACCAAACAAGCTGTAATGGAGTAACGGTAATGTCGCGTACGAATCTCAAAATATATTGCATTCTTTGGCAATTTTAAGAGTAGGTACAATATCTACCTTTGTTAAACAAAATTAAATCGCATTAAAATACTTACTGGATGGCTCATTTCTTATTTTGGAAATGCAAGATGTAATAAATTCAATTTATAGTTTGTTTCAATTTAAATGGAATTAAAAAAAGGAATATATTAAGTTACTTTGATATAAGAACGTATGAACATTTCCGCTAAAATATAATAATGCTACTGCCAGTATGGCTAGCCTGCGATTAAAAACATCACCTTATCTCAAGTTTACATGTTTTTGTGGCAAAGTTTATACGTTTTATATCAAAATAATTTGATACATTATGATCTTTTTTAATTTTTAAAAATTTTTAATTCCATTTAAATTGAAACAAACTATACAAAGTAATATCTTATATGTATGATATCAAAAACTATTGAAAATAAATTATATTATCAATTTACAAATCTGCTTAGAGGCCTAAGAATCAACATCTTAATTTAGTAGCTGTTGAAACGTTCTTGAACTTCTATTTGCGTTTAAAATATAAGTTCATTAAAATATATTTAAATAAAATACAATTTAAATTTTTAATTAATTTAGTAAATAATCTATTATGGATTTCAAATTTACAAATTATCAAATAAATTTAAGGTAGGTAATAGGTTTATTATTATACCGGTAGGTACTTACGTATTTAGTTTTTGAAAATTACCAAAACAAATAAAAATTGATATTATCAAGATTCCTCTTGAATATCGGCTAATAAACTCGCGCTATAGATATTTATTAAAATAATATACTACAATTGTTTCGAAGGGATAACCCACTTCTTTCTCAAGTACGAGCATATACTTCATTGGAAAGTGTCTCGTTTTCTTATATATGAAAAGTTTTTCTGTCTTTGATACCAATCGTGTTAATTTGAGATACAGGGGTTACGAAAAAAGAAGAAAAGTCATGGACCGACAAAAACCTCGACTACTAAGGACTCCAGAATAACAGTGGTGAGCTGATATCTTGGAGTTCTAATTGCGAGTTGGTTAAATTTTGTCCGCCCATTAACGCTTTCTTAATTTCGAGGGCTTCTAATAATGTTAACATTCTCCCTTTTCTTGCCGGGTGTAATAACTTAATGTTATTGGTGTCTAAATCATGGCTATTTTCAAGACAATGTGTTGAGAAACCTGTGTTTGACCTATTGTTGGCTATGTCAGCCTGATGTTCCTTCACCCTGGTATGTATTGATCTTCCACTTTGTCCTATATAGATCCCGTCGCATGTGTTGCAATTCAATTGATAAATTCCACTATTCGTAAGATGATCCTTAGTTGCTCCTTTGTTGTTCAATAAGGAACCTAAGTTTATTTTGTTCACTTCCGTAATTTTAAGTCCCAATTTCTGTAGATGTTTCTTGACTTTTGAACTGGTTCCCGGGATATAATTGATAACCCCCCAATTAGGAGCCAGCTCCTCAATTTGAGAAGCTAATGGAGCGGTAACCAGACCTCTCTCAATTAGCTTCTCTTTTTTCTTTATGAGGTTATCGACTACGTCCGTGGTGTACCCGTTATTAACGCCTAACAGGCGAATAATGCCTGTTTCAGTGAGGAAATTTTCTTTCGTCATCGTGACTTTGAAAAGTCGATCTATAAAACTGTGAAAAGCGGCCATCTTGATTTTCCACGATTGATTGGAAGAAAACGGTATAACAGTGTCGGTCGTGGTAGGCTTCCTATAGATTTTTATATCTAGGTTTTCATCCATCCTGGTTATAGTTAAGTCCAGGAAATTCAAGCTGTTATCTTCTTCTTCTTCCATAGTGAATTGTATTTTTTCATTTAAAGAATTTAAAAAGGCTAAAAATAAACTTAGTTGGCGGGACGTACCCTTCCATATACAAAACACGTCATCCACATAGCGGCACCAAAATACAACAAAATTTAACAACCAATGATTAGTGGAGAACAAGCGATTTTCAAAATCTTTCATAAATATTTCAGCAAAAACGGGAGCTGTAGGTACCCCCATTGGTAGGCCATCTTTTTGTATAAAGAACTTATCGCCAAACCTAAAATAACTCCGTTTCAGACAGATACTGAATTCATTCTAATATACAAAGAAAATTGTTTCATTGACTAATCTAGAATATTCTTTGCATTAAGGAATTCGAACATTAAAAAGTTATGATTCATGTAAGAAATTTATTCGTTATTGTAATTTACACTGTTATGAAATAATGATCTACATGTTGGATCCATTACGAAGAATCGTAGTTTTAACGTTTGTATTACGTGGATTAATTGGATAAAATTACATAACATAACGACAGCAAACTTTAATACAACGAATTTGTACGGTACAAGAATTGCTGATGACATAAAAACTGCAATTTTGCAAATATGCAGCTTCATATCGTAGTTTAGATAAAAATTTATTCTGTTAACAGCGTTTTTAGTGTAATAACGTGCTTATTGGAATTGCAAATTCTAAATCAAAAGTAAGAACTTATAAATAATTGTTTTATTTATTTAAAATTAATTTTCTAATTACTCTTTAATTTAATTTCAGGAAATAGTATGTATAGATAGGTGGATTTCCAACTAAAATTGGTAAGGATTTTCTCCAAGAGGTCTTTTATGTTTCATATAAAAATGGCTTTTTTTTAGAAGTACTATCTTTTCAACAAAGAGGACGAATATATTATATTGTAATTTAAAAATTTCATTTAATGTGGCTGTTGGTAAACATTAAACATCGTGAAAATACACCAAAAATAATTTCAAAAACATAAGACTTAAACAAAATTTGGTATACAAATTTTGAATAATAATAATACAGGTCTAGGGGTGAGTTTCTTTTAAAACAAATCCTTCAATTATTTCATAAAACTTTGCTTAAATTATTTTAGTTTTTTTATAAGTGTTTAAAATGTACATTTTTAGAACCAAAAGATAATGCAGAAGTGTGCATTGGGGCGTTAAATTTTGATATTCTATCAGCTGAATAGTTTGATATTTCTTGGAAAACCTGTATAGCCAATATTGGCTTAAAGATCTAAAGAATTCGGAGACCGCTACTGTAATTATGAAGAAAATTAAAAAAAATTTGAAAATTGAAAATCTATGAAACCCCAATAGAACTGGTATGTTTCTCTATATGTATCTTAAATAATACCTGATTATTAAAACCTTTAACTTACAGATCAGGTAACATGGATTTTATTGCTGAATTCAATAATAATATGAGAACGGTTTATTGAACACTTGGTACAATTCTAGCAACAAGAAGATAGATAAAGTGACTTACTTCATATTGAAGAAATTTTTATATTTTTTGTAACATACCTAAGATATCAATTTTTTTAAGATCTGTAAGTATAGATCTACTTTAAAATAATTTTTGTGTTTAATTTAAATTTTTCTAATTAATCTTCAAAATTTTTATACTAGCTTCATATCTAAACTCGAAAGATTGATTAATTTATTAATTAACATTTTGTATTTTTATACGAAATAAAACTAAATAAGAAGCTAGTGTCAAAAGTAAATAGTTTTAATAAGTTTAAACTTAATTTTTTATAATTTTTAAGTTTAAATGAAATATGGTTAAATATTTTGATTATCATGATTATTATTGTTTATATAGTACATAGGTATTTAATTTGTTATAAAATAAAATTGTTTCTTAATTAATAAACATATTATAAAGTATATTGAACATTCTTTTTTTATACGTTGCATTAATTACTACCATACGTATAACTACCAAATGTTTACGTTAAACAAAAACCAATACTTATTGAATCAATGAAATGTAGTTGTCAGTTAAGGAATGGTCATCTTTTTCACAAAAACACAAATCCATTCGACAACAAATAACATTCTTGAGTCAACGAATGCCAATTCTTTCGACCATAGACGCTATTCCTTGCGTTGACGAAACCGTTTTTGAAATATGAGCATGTATAAGATATTAATTTCAAAGAATTTATTTTCTTTAATACCAATACGTACCCTAATAGCACGCTTAGTACTCAGTACGTACAAATTTTGTTCATTTTATGTACATTCGTCCATGTACAAAACTCGGACGTACATATAACGTTTTTCAAAGTACGTACCTGTACGTAAAAGTAAGTACGTACATATTTCATATGTTTTTCGTCCATCTTATGTACATCCGTTTACGTACCTAGCGTGGACGTACGTATGCTGTACTTTAAAGCACGTACATCGTATGTACACTTATGAACCTTAAATGGACGTACGTAGCTGGTACTTTGAAGTACGTATATCGTATGTACGAGTATGTACCGTAAGGGAACGTACATATTCGGTACTTTGAAATACGTACATCGTTGTACAATTATGTACCTAAAGTGGACGTACAAATCTGGTATTTTCAAGCACGTACCTGGTATGTCCGTCACGTGGACGTACGTGTGGTGTACTTCGAAGTACGTACATTGATGTACAATTATGTACTTAAAGTGGACGTGCAATTCCGGTATTTTCAAGTACATACCTAGTATGTAATACATGTGGACGTATGTAAATTGTACTTCGAAGTATGTACATCGAGGTACGAATATGCACCTGAAGTGGACGTACAAGTTTGGTATTTTCAAGTACGTACCTGGATTGCATTACATGTGGACGTACGTATATTGTACTTCGAAGTACGTGGACGTACAAATCCGGTATTTTACATTGTTAGTACATACCTGGTATGTACTCCACGTGGGCATACGTGTGTTGTCATTTGAAGTACATACAGGGTGATCTAAATTTGAATGTTCTTATAGGGAATTTGGTAACTATATTATATAAGAGGTCTTGAAAAGTAGCGCATACTTCTAATATCGACTTTTTTTTAGAGAAGCTCAATATGGCGAAAACATTTTCAAACTTTATCAAAATATTTTATTTGTAAATTATTATCATGTAATTTTAGGATTCTATACAAAGTATAGCAAGAAGCCCTATATTCTGGTCACGTGCCCGTTTACATGTTTGAATGTTTAGGGTGGAGGGGGTCAAGCCGAATCTCACCAAATCTCACGTGGCGGTGAGGGGGGTTTCGGCAAATATCACGTAATTTTTTTGTTTTACCTAGTCCTAAAATAAATATAAAATATAAATATAAATAAAAGCACAGATTAACAAATCTCACCAAGGGGGAGGGGTTGCCTAAAAATTGCCAAAATTACCTCACGTAATTTATAATAGATGCCCCCTTATATGTTTTTTATACTATTTGAATGTTTTCTGTGTTGTTTGTGTTTGTGTGTTTGAATGGAAGCTTTATTTGAAATTTTTCTGTATTTATATTCTATCCCCCCCCCCCCCGGAAATATTTCTGGATCCGCCGCTGTGTTAACGTAAACATATTTTTTGATAAAACTGTTTAAATTATGTTTATTGGTATAAGTATAATACTATTTACTAATAATAATTGATGTATTTATTTTATATTCTTTTTGTAACTCCTCCCCCCCATGAAGAAATCTTGTGCACGGGCCTGATATGAATCCATCTAGGATTCCTATTCATTATGAATCACTCTTCTCTTTTCTTTTATAATTTTCATATTATTATTCATTTCGGTTATGTTAAGAAATAAACACTAGACATTTTATTACAATTATATCAAGGGGGCGTTTAACCCCTCCCCCCTTAGAGCTTAAAAAAATATCAATTTTTACACCAAAACAATTTTAATTAATTGAAAAACAAAATATAAATTTATTTTTGAATTACTACTACTTTTTATTTTTCATATTTCATAAACTTTTATTTTGTCGCTCTCTCCTTATGGTAATTGTCTGGATCCGCTACTGACTAAGTGACGAAAGTTCAAAATGAAAAAAATAATGGAAGCAAATTACAATTAAACAGATTGATATATTATTAGTAATTAGGTATAACAATTTTCCTGTTCAGAGATGATCAGGTAAAGAGAAACTAAAATAAACCGAAAATTTGCCACGTGTTTCTGTCATAATTGTTTATAATCGATTGCAAAATTTTATACACACAAGACTAAAAAACAGAAAATAATTATTTTAAAATCAATTGATACGTGGTTTAAATAGTGCAACTATTATCAATATTTCGATTATATATCAATATTTTAGAAAACCCAAAAAACACACCAGAACTAAAATGTTAAGTTATCACAAATTCTGATATTTTGTTACTTGTGATAACTTGAAAACATTTTAATTCTAAAAAGTGTGTGCACGTTTTGACATTTTGGGTTTTTAAAATATAAAAGAAAATATTTATTTAATCAACGAAAAACATGAAGCGCAAGAATTAGATAATAATAAAAATCTCCCACGTTTTTCGTTTAAAATTTGACAACTATTTTCATAGCTATTAAAAATTGAGGTTATAAATCTGTATGGGGCTAGTAATTATTAGTAATAAAAAACGTGATAATATATTAAAAATTATTGTTTATTTAAATAATTTTATTTATCAGATATCATTCTGTGTGCGCCCAGGTTGTTCACTATACCTGCATTCTCATAATTTAAACGCGTATCCGCCTTGGCCGAGCAGGTAGAGTGGAAGCTTTGCAATACGAGAGTAAGGGGTTCGAATCCCAGTCCAGAAGGTAAGTAAAAAAAATTGATTTACTAAATTAAATTTAATATTACAGATTATTACAAATAAAAACCTGAACCACCATCAGAAATAATTCAAGTGAAGAAAATTAATTATCAAAATTGAATTTAACATTAAGTGATTATTATAAATAAAAACTACCATCAGGAATTTGATGTATGAAAAATTTAAATGAACATATAACGTCATAAAATATATTTTTTTAATTGTTTAAAAAATTTGTTGTTTTTTTCAGCATCAAAATGTTGTTTGAGACGAATCAGGTACCTCCATAATTCGTACAAATTTGTACGTACCCCCTACGAACGTAGATGTACAAATTTGTATAAGCATTTCGTTCAAACTATGTACGAATCTCTTACTAACGTGGTACGTTCTCTTTCGTACTGGGTACGTGCAATATTTGCACAAAGTGCGTACATATTTGTACGAATAATGGAGGTACCTTATTCGTACAACATTGTGCATAAAGTACGTACTGGGTACGTAAACAGTACGTGCAACTTGCATACCAGTACGTACGTGGTACGTTCGTTTGGATAAAAATATTCGTCCTGGATATGTCCGAAATACGTTATTGTGCTATCTGGGTATGCATTACTTAAAGAACACCTTTTCTTTAACATGAAGAAATCGTGCGTTGGATCAATTTTAAGGAACTATTTCTTTATAACTACAACCGTGTGCTTTATATTTATGCTCTGATTTGATTCAGTGTCGATGATTATTTGGAATCATCTGATTGTAATTTTATCTATTAAATTGAGATTTTCATACAAAAATTAAATTATTTGTACTAATTAAATATGTTTAGTTATTTCAATTTTGGGAGAAATTTACTTCGATTAGCTATTATTTTTTTATTTATTAATATTCTTTATTATCGTAATAATAACAATACATTACTGTTCTCGAAGATCTAAATACCAGTTGTAACTACAATCGGTTTTACCCAACAATGATAGTAGCCATAATTTTAATTTTAATAAAATTTTATATCCAAAATTTACAAAATAAGTAAGTACTACTGACGTAATACTAAAAGGACATCCCGCACACAGCAATGTACAGCAATAGCATTAAATTTTTTACATTAAAGCCCTTTTATGGGTGGGGTCATTTTAGATACTAGTATGTAAATGAAAAACTATTGTTTACCTTACAAACTGCACAGATACGTGGAATAAAAATGTTTTGCTTAAAGCAATTTTAATTTTAACTATCACAAGGAACCAATACAACTACCCACGTTGAATTATCAGAACTGATTGAAAATGAAACAAACTGCATTCAAAGGAATTTTGAAACTGAGGTCAACAAGAACAAGTTGCAGGGCGGATAGTGGTTGGCATTTAATTTTATCTATCACAGAACTTCCGTTCCTCGATACCTTTTTTGTTTTTTAAAGATTTTTCTTTAAAGGCGACGGCTTAACCGTTGAAGTTTAAAGAATATAACAATTATTTTAAATTTTCAGATGGAATTTTATTAAAATTGGCAAATGCACTCGATGGTTTTTACAATGTCAAAAAATAAGAGGCCCTGAATCTGGTACCGCACTTGGCGTATCGAAGCTAATTCGGGCAAAAGCTGTAACAAATTTTTGCAACTTGTTTAATTGCTGAGTGCGTCCCTGCTTGGAGTCTGACTGGAGAGGGATAGGGGTTTGCGTGTTGAAAAGGCCAGAACGCGATTTCCGGACTTTTGATGTAAACTTTGTTAAGCGTGAGAGTGTTTTCATGTGCTCGTCGAGTTTGAGTAAGTTATTTTGCATTTTTGTATTGGGGAGACACTTAATTTTGATGATGTTCGATCTGTGTTTTGAGCTGACTGGAGATCTCGTTTTGCTTCCGAATTGTTGTTAAATTATTTTAAATAATTTACAAACGTATTGTTTAATTTATAGGAACCGCTATCGAGCATTGCTTGCGATAGCAATATCATAGCTCGCAAATTTTCAACGTTCGATTATTTTCCAACTTTAAATATTGTTATCAACGTTTAATATTTAATTTAATAATTAAATTTATTTAATTATTTGGTTCGACAATTATCGTATCGCTGCTCGTTCTTAGTTATGTTTTTCATAAAGATAATAATTGAGACGAGTAGCTGCGACTTTTTGGTGTTCGGTTGCAACTGCCGCTTAGCAGCATACTTCTTGCAGAGATTATTTTTCGTTTTATCGATATCTTTTTTCGGAACTTACGTCCCTCGCTTTCCGCAATAATTACAGCTAGATTAACATCTTGGGCATCTACAGTAAAAAAAGCTGGTTGATTGTTTCCCAGCGTGTAGAGGAAAATTCTGGAGGCCCCACGAGGGGAAGAGGAATTGTTTATTTTCCGACCTGGCTTGTGGTTGGTGCTGTCAGTTATCAGCTATCACCTAGGGTGGATTTTTTTGTGCTGAACTGACTGGCACATTTCGTAGGTGGGGTCGGTGATCGGGAATTCGGTTGGTCCTCGAGGGGGCAAAGGAAAATTGTCGTTACAAAGCGCGGCTGTTATGTTTTCAATGCCCCGCTAGGTTTCTCCATGTGTGATCATGTTTGGAAAGAAGATTCCCTGGGTCTCCTCTGCCAAATATCATCTTAGATAAGAAACTCCCCTGGGCCAAACATATCTATTCGATTAACTTAAAGGCTTGAACTACCACCAACATTTTAAATCCACTCATCGGGAATCGAAGCTCCATAGCACCAAAAATCAAAATTCGGTTATACAAATCTCTCATCAGACCGATTCTCATACATATGCAGCCCCGGGCATGGGCATTTTTGTCGAATAGACAAATAAACCGGATCAGGGTCGTCCAGAACATTTGCCTACGAAAGGCCACCGGCGACTTCCTTCAGCCAACTCGAAATGTTCGCTCCGAAACTAAGGCCGCATACCTCACCGATTTTATCAAAGAATTGACTGAGAAGCTCTGCGTAAGAAGCCAAGTCATAAAAAATCCCCTGGTTTCCAAACTGGGGAAATGCAACATCGAAGGTTTTCCTCGCTATAGAAGACCACTGAGCATCATTGCTCCACCCGACCCATAAGTATCCTCAATTAATTTAACCAAATTCTCACCAGTATTAGTTTCAGGTAACCCTCAATGTATCCCCCCACAATATCAGACACGCAAGACTCACACACTTCTCCTCACTAAACCAGACAAGTTAAGTATCTTCTGCTCGGCATCTGCAAATTCTTCTTCTCTTTTAGATTTCATCAACAAAATCTCTTAGGTAAATGCAGTTTTGTGATCTAAGCGGACTTTTCCTGAAGGATCACCGCAATACCAAGGCCTTAGTGAACGGCGTTTTTTCTTCTTTCCTGTTTTACGAGTCTATACTCACCGACCACGACTTGGTAGAAAAGGCAGAAAGGAGCATCGTGGAAATCTTCGACTTCGACGAAACAACCACCAAAGCGCAGGTTATAGAAAGCTTTAGTAAGGTAGCAGGACAGAAAGCGCACAACTAAGTAAAACAGTTAAAAACCACGTTCCGCGAAAGAAAAAAGGCTACGGTAGAAATAGAACCCGACCATGAGTCGGCATGGTCAGCGGGTGCAAAATGCGCGAAAAGCTTAATCAAGCTATAAAAAATCAAAGCGACGAAGAATACGAAGACAAAATTGGAAAACCAATAAACAGCATACCGGGTCATGGTGGAGAAGCTGTAATGGCAGGCGATTGTAACGCCAAAGACCACGAGTGACCAACATAGGCAGCATGTCATTTTTTGTCATAGAGGCCACTTCAGAGTCCGTCATAGATATTACAATAGCGAGGCCGGGCGCTCATAGAAGAGTTCAATTATTTAATTATCTAAGTAATTTTATTAAAAACAATAATATATTTTTCTAGTTATTATATTTATTTATATTTTTTATAACAATAGAATAGTATTTCTTTCAACAAAATTTTCACAAAATTTTCATTACTGCTTTTTTGATTTTAAATGTTGTAGATTACTACTTGAAGAACTACTAGTAGGAACGACAACTTGCGGTACCACCATTCTCTCTGGAATTATGGGCATAATTGAACTAAACGGTGCACCCGGTAGGATCGGTCCATTTGCTTGAGCCATTAATTGATTGGGAAATACGGGAGGCATCATAAACATTAGTCCACTTGGAAGTATTGGAACTGGAGGTAGCATTGGCACTCCAGAAAACATAGGTGCTGTTGGAGGCATCAGTCTACTTAAACCGCCTTGGTTATAATCTAATGGCACACGAGCATAAGGATGGAAACCCTGATTAGCAGCCTGATTATTTTTGTGGTTTTTACTAATTTCGTCAATCATTTTCTGCGTGTTCTGATCCACAATTCGTTGATAGTAATTTATCACGTTCTCACGGTGTTTTCGCCCTGCTACATGCGCTTTTCTAAGTCGAGGTGCATCGTGTGTAAGAACCGCATCACAATAATCGCAATAATATTTAGGCATTGTATTAACTTAATTTGAATGATACTTTTATTGATTTAGTAAAGCAATTTGTGTTCGTTTATATATGTATTTCGAATTTTCGAAAATACCAACCTAAAAATATTTGTTTGGTTTAAAACCGTTCAACCCTAAATAGTAGTTAAGTTGTGTCTGGGTGGAAAGGCATTGTTGAAAAGAAATATCCTCTCCTGTTTTTTGTGCCTCCTGTATCTGTGACGTCCAGAAGGTTGGGAATTCTTGGATACAGGGTTTTTAGTAAAAGAGAGTCATGCTATAAGAGTTGTCTGGGTGTTTGCACGGGAGTTTCTTATTGGTCAGAATCTGAGTCAGAGGAGAATTCTGACTCAAAGGGAGGGTCTTCAGTTATTTTAGTAAATTCGGCTCTGTAGGGCAGGAAGGGATACAACAGGTCTGATGGTCTTTTCCTAAACAACACATCCAAACTGGAAGGTCGGTTTCCACCATCCGTAAGCCACGATGGGACGACCGCCCCTTGATAGATCTTTCGTACAGGGTCCTGGCGTTGAATATTCCAGCTAGCTTTTGCCTTTCGTTGAAGATCTTTCACTAAGGTCGTCGATTAATCACAGACATAATTAACGTGTTTTTGCAGAGTAAGTCGCCGATCTACCCAAACGCCTAAGTTTTTAAACTCTTCAACTACTTGAACCTTTTTATTATTTAAGATTTCGCGAATGTCGTTATTGTGTACCCGGTCCGGCTAAATGCACATCACTTTGGTTTTACTTTCTGAGAGGGGCAATTTCATTTTACTTACATTACATTACATTTTTCTGAAGTTTCTCCTGAAGTTCCCTTCTGCTCCTGGCAGTCATCACTGCTCGTTCGTCGTCCGCGTATGCATCGACTTCGACGTCTTCCTACTGAAGGGAGTCAAGGTAGTCATCAAGAAGCGTGTTCTACAGGGGTAGTCCCAGGATCGACCCTTGGCGACATCCCTTTGCGCACAATTTGCTTACAGTGTTGAAGCCTGAGTTGAAGCTAACCGTCCTGCTGTTTGGGTAGCTCTTAATAATTTCCAAAAGTCTGTGGGGCAGTCCCTTCATTCTTAGGACAGAAAAGAGGGCGGCCATCACAGATTGTTCAAAGCAGTTATCTTCTATATCTCAGGGGATTTTAATACAGTTGCCCTACAGGTACCTCTGGGTTTTTCTCTCCTTAGTTGTGTTGTTGTGTCATGATATGTTGGAGTGAGAGGATTGTTGATCTCCTTTCCACGAAATCGGATTGTTTGAGGAAGTGACTACTTATATAAATAATAAGTTAATAGATGACGCCATAACTCTTGGCATCTATTTCTTTTGTTATAGTTCTGTTCTGTTAAAGGAATATATTTGCTAACACACTATATGGCTAACACCAAATACATTAAACTAATAATACGTACAACTTTGCCAAATTGAGGGAATATTGCATAAGTGGCGCCACTAGCGAGCCGAGTTGGTACTGATATTACTTACATTTTATTTTCAGTTTGAACTCTTGAATTATTATTGCCTGCAAAAGCGAACGTTTATTTATTATTGAAATCAAAAGATACTGAATACTATTACAACACTTACGTTGTCTGATCGGACCATTTTTAATTTGTTTCCGAAAACGGGGTTTATTACCTCGATCTATTCCTACGTTGAATCTGTTTTGATGTTGACGTTTCAAAACGTCATTTATAACGCAAAATTGGAATTTGAATGTAACCAAATTGTACCGTACCGAGAAATGCCGCGCCGATTGCAATTTAATTCATAATATAGATGGCTACTCCATCTACTCAGATAATTTCTCATCAAAATAATAAATCATGACCTTAACTTTTCTCATTTGAAAGCCCAAGTTCCAACTCGTCTCAATAAATGGCGCGGAAGAGCCTGATACCCTACAGTCACTCTAGATAGATATAGTACCGCAAACCTATGGGCCAATGAGTTAGAGAGAGAACGTTAATTAGGGCCCCAAAATGGCGTCATTCGGAAATGTCAAACGTCATTTGTTGTAATTTTTACGGTTAAATCAGTGGCGGCTTGCCAGAATTCCCTAAAATTATTAAAATAAAAAATAAAAATAAACAAAAATATGCAGGAAAACACCTAGATAAGACGAAATGTATTGTTTTAACTTGACATTATTAAAAAATTATAACCCCAGTTACAATTTTGCAACTTTTTTTAAATTTCCCGCATAAATTAGGTCCCCAATGTGGCCGAACTCTGCGGTACTGTATCTATCTAGTGACTGTATAATACCCAAAAAATGCTTGACAACCCGCGAAGTAGTACTTATTATTAGTTTAATGTATTTGCTAAGTCTATGGGACACACTGTTTTGCGACTTCCACCTTATTATTGTATTTTTAATCCTATTGAGCAAGTTTGGCATCAGGGAAAATCTGGAGTCAAAGCAGTAAATGCTTCACCAACAAATAGTAGTGTCTTGCAACTAAAAGGAAATAGCATAGTTAAGGGGAATAATCATCAGCTGTTCGTGACATTGGTTTTGATTAGCAAACTATTTCTACAATTTTCATTTTTATGCTTTCAAATTTGGTACCGAAGTATAAAACAATAAACACTATTAAGGGTAAGCGTCATTTTTCAAAAATTAATTTTAAAAATTTATAAAAATCCAACCAATTATGTAGTACATTTCCGACGTAAGTACCTACTATTTAATTTTAATTACGATTAGATTTTAATAATCCAAACCATACATTTTTAATAAGGAATACAAATTTTTGCATTAATACTTGCTTTTAATCCCTAAAATAAATCCCCTGTTTTTAGATACATATGCCCATTCATACAAGGTATATACATTTGAAAACGATACACCTTCAATTTCTCGTGGATTAGACTATAATGAAAAACTAAGATATTTTGCTACCACTTCTGATTTTTTTACTAAATAAATAATGCAAAAATTATGTCAATATCTTAAATAATGCAAAACTGTAGCAAACCCTGTATTTGCATTTTTTTTATTGTTGATTAATCGCTTCAGGATTAACTCGGTTTAACGAGATTCTGGATCTGCCCCTCCCCCCAAAAAGCATTTTCTATATAATGCCAAATCGCTTACTTTTAAAATTGGCAAATCAGCGGGAAAAATAGCAATTTGGTACATTTATAAAGTAATACTTTTTATTTTTCGACAAATGATGGTGGACCAAGAGGTTGTTTGTGACTTGACTAATCTTGAAAGTTGAAATTCCCACACAACAAATTATTGTAACAGCTGAAGAAATTATTGCAGGGAATTGTTTCATGGATATAAACGAAGAAGACATTCCAGTGGAAAATACAGTAGCAATTACAGATGAATCTGGCGAATGTTTACCAGGAAATTCTTTCATGGATGAAGAAAATAACGAAGTAGTTATGAGGTAATTTAATTTGTAACAAAATTAATTAAATTTCCACTTTAATTTTTACATAAATTTTAGAGAAACACCGACAGAAAAAGATGATAGTATTGTTGGAAGGAGAATTATTGACGTCAAACATTTATTTAGTCAAATTTGTAATGCAGAAAATCACGAAACTTTCGATTGTACAATAGCCGATATGAAAGTGGTTAAAGAGCAAAAATATGGTTTACGCTCCAAATTTACTCTCTAATGCCAAATGTGCCAAATTATTAAAATCATCGACACACAAGAACCAACCGAAGATACCATGAATATTAATCAAGCAGCTGCTCTTGGAGCCCTATCGATTGGCATTGGATATTCACAATGCGATGAACTTCCATCTACAATGAATGTTCCGTATATGTCTTCGGGCACATATCTGGAAAAACAAGAGGAGATATCGATGCTATCTCGTCTTATTATCTTATTATCTGTTATAATCGAAGCAGGAAAAGAAGAATACAAACTATCTGAGGAATTGAGTGAAGTTGATGAAAACGGATTAGTTAATATAACAGTAATTGCAGATGGAGCTTGGTCGAAGCGTTCGTGTAATGTCAACTACAATGCGCCGTCTGGTGTGGTAACATTTATAACTTAAATTTTATTTTATATTAATCTATTTATTACTTATTTTCATTAGGCCTGCATCATTGGAGAGAGAACTGGCAAAATATTGTTTTTGGGTATGCGTAATAAATACTGTTCAATTTATGCATATAACGAAAGTAAAAATGTAAGCAAAGAACATATTTGTTTCAAAAATTGGACTGGAGCTTCGACAGCTATGGAAAGCGATATAATCGTAGAAGATTTCAAACAGAGCATAGAAATGCATGGGCTTGTATATATACGTTTGGTTGGAGATGGGAGATTCAAGCGTTGACAATAAATTAATACAAGCGAAACCATATGGTAATCTACGTATTGAGAAAGTTCAATGTAGGAATCATTTGTACAGAAATTGATTTCATCGATTGCGAAAATTGGATGATATTCACCTGCTTACTATTAATATATTACAAATTATTCTTTTTTGCTTTTTCAGAAAGAACAGCAAGTAAATTTAATAGTAAGAAGATTCCGAAGAACTTGAGAAGGCATGTAGTCAATTCTGTAACAAGAATCATAAAAGATATAAAAGTGGCAGTGAAATACAGAAATAATGAAGAAACGGAACTTAACACAAAAATTTCTGCATTACAAGAAGATATTAAGAATGTCCCGTCACATGTTTTTGGAGAACATATTGTGCACAAATAGGATACTTTAAATGTGAACCGCAAGATAATGAACTAAATTATGTTCCCAGCATGACCGAATGTGGATTGTATAATGATATTTTGGCTGAATTACATCGATTGATTCACAATGCATCAAGTTTATTACTGAATATGACCAATAATGATGCAGAACGATATAACTCGGTGTTGTGTAAATTTGTTGGTGGGAAACGAATTAATTTCACCACAAGAAATTCATATAATATGCGTTGCGAAGCAGTAGCCATATCATTTAATTCCAAGGGTAATTACCACAAAGGATTTTCTAGAAAGCCAAATACTACGCCACATTATACCAGCAAATATGTTTACAAAATGGTAAGAAAAAGATTGGCAAATAGAAAATCGAAGCGTAAGTACAAAACGCCAAACAAGCGAATTGTTGGTCCAGATGAGGATCATGGATTAGTACCCTCACCGCAACCTTCTCTTAGCACCCGAGCAGTTCGAAATCGAAAAGAGCAAATTTATTGAAGATCTACCGTTAACCTCCGAAAAAATTATAGATTTAGAAAAAGCTACAAGAGGTTTGTATACTTATTTTTTTCTATCTCATCTTTAATATTTATGTTTAACTAAATATATTTTTTAAGGTCAATCCGATAATCATCAATGGAAGCAACAGCGATCGCTTCGTTTAACAGCTTCAAATTTTGGCACCGTTTGTAAGATGAAAGCTACCACAGACCCAGCTAAAACGGTTACTACTTTTATAGTTAAACCATTTAAAGGAAACGAGAGTACCCGATATGGCAATAAAATGGAACCGTATGCTATAGAAGAATTTGTAAAATTACATGGAAAAAATGTAAAAACGTGTGGACTATTCATTGATGCAGAGCATGGTTTCTTAAGAGCAAGTCCAGATGGCTACATAGAAGAAGAAGATAGTATAATAGAAATTAAATGTCCGTCAACGGTAAATGATATGGACCTTAAGGAAGCTATTAAAGAGAAGAAAATTAAATTTGCTTGTTTGGATGAAAATTCTGATATGGTTTTAAAAACTAATCACAACTATTATTACCAAGTGCAGGGACAATTACAAGTAACAAATAAAGAATTTTGCTATTTTGTTGTATATAACCAAAAGGGAATATTAGTTGAGAAGGTAAAGTTACAAAAAGTGAAAAATTATAGTTTTAACGTATCTGTTCTTTTAGATTGCACGGGATCGCGATTTTTGGGAAAAAGGAATGTTAAATCAATTAGAAAAATTTTACATTGATCATATGCTGCCAAAATTAGTTCTTAAAGAAATCCAAAATAAACGATAAAGGAAAAGTATTCAATTTTTTTGCTAAACGACATCATCATTGAAAATTTCTACGTCTTTTAAAAATTATTTGAAAATTTGGAAGAAATCATCAAACAACCTAAATTTAGTGCACACATATTATTTATTGACAAGCTAAAGTGCAGTTTACGTTATGCGATTTTGCTTACGACTTGGCTTCCAAGTTGTCGTAAGCAAATACTTTGAAGTTCACGTTATACAATTCGACCCGAACATGAACTCGCAAACGCAGTCTTGAACAGAGAACCACCAAACCCAGTCATACAAGAGAAATCGTACGTAAAATCGTAAGCAAAATCGTATGACGTAAACTGCACTTAATCCAATAAATTGCACATTTTAATCACTTCGTCTTAAAAATTATTGAAAACAATATTTAGTGTTGAAATCATCAAACAACCTAAATTCAGTGCACACATATTTATTGACAAGCAAAAGTGCAGTTTACGTTATGCGATTTTTCTTGCGATTTTGCTTACGACTTGGCTTCCAAGTTGTCGTAAGCAAATACTTTGAAGTTCACGTTATACAATTCGACCCGAAGATGAACTCGCAAACGCAGTCTTGAACAGAGAACCAAAAAACTCAGCCATACAAGAGAAATCGTACGTAAAATCGTAAGCAAAATCGTATGACGTAAATGTCTTTAAAAATTATTTGGAAATTTGGAACAACAGTTATTGTAAGTTTATAAATATGATTTAAGATTAAGATTTTTCAATTATTAATTTTTCTAACATTAATGCAATTATTGTATTTAGTAAAGTTTATAAATATGGCATATAGGGCTGCCAAATTAAGTAAATGTTTGAATAACCTTCATTTAATATGGATGCGAAACTCACCATAGAAAATATGAGTAACGAGCCTACGAATGGTATCGCATATATTCTATTACAATACCAAATTAGAATATTACGATAGTCTGGAAAACTGTTCGATATTTATCTTTAAAAATTTCATAAACGAATACAATATTGCAAAAACTGTTAATACTTAATTAATATAAATTTTATTATTTAAATAAATTAAAGAAATAAATTATGATTTTTCTTTAGCAAAATCCACCCGTGAAGATTTGGATCGGTAATGTAAGTTGGTGTTAATTAAACATATTTCTTTGACAAAATTGTTCACAGAAAAACGATATCACCGCAAAAATATAAAATCCATAAAAAATCGGAAAACCGTTCTTTTCAAAATTGAAACTTCGATTTCTGCATTCATTTGCATATATGTATTTCTACCCAAGTGTTGGTAACACTGCATCGCGGCATTGCTTCTTCCTAGTTAGCTAACATACATCATTAGCCTGAGTTTTCTTCCAGCAGTAGGTACGTACAACATTTATTATTTATAATAAAAATAGTTTGTATTATTAATTCTGTGGTCACAAGCAATAAGGGAATAATTCAGCATAGATTCTTATATACTTATTCGCTTATTGCTTGTGACCACAGAATTATAATATTTTAATATTGTAAAAATTCCGACGACGCGACGGTGAGACATGAGAAAGACGTGCATTTTGCAAAAATATTTTGAACTTTAAATAACAAGTGAAATTCAATAATATAATGAATTTATACCTTTTTTATTAAATAATTTTTTTTACGTTTACATAAAGAATGCAGGAAGAACTGGATGAGCCGCCGCCGCCAACGTCTCCTCAGCCGCCGCCTCCTCAGCAGCCATGATCGTCACGACGGCCAAGGTCGCCTCGACGGCCGATGTCGCTTCGACGGCCGATTTCGTCGCGACGACCGAGGTCGCCTTGACGGCCGAGGTCGCCGTGACGGCCGAGGTCGCCGCGACGGCTGCAGCCGCAACGCCCGACGGCACCTGGCCCAATTTTTAATTTTAATTTTATTAATAAATAAAATAAAATAAATTAATAAACAAGTAATATAAATTATTAAAGTTGTTTTACTTAAAAAATAAACACGCGATGTTTATTTTATGTCGAGACTGCACTTTAATTATATTAAGTCTAGTTTGAAAGCAATGCAAATACCAATGTCTCGAACAGCTGAAACTGCTGTGCCTTTCAAATAATATGATTTCGATTTTTTTTTAGTAGAAAATACTGGCTTAGTGAATTAGTGGTCCATTTTTGCATTTTAAATAAATCATCGGCATACAAGCAAAATTGAGTAACTACAAAACTCGAATTTTACAGGAAAGCAGCTTTTAGGTTAAATATCGCTTATAAAATTAGATAATGAATGCTAAATTTCAATAATTTTAACCATAATACAATTAATAATATAGTTAATTATATTAAAATTTTAATTATTCTTTATTATTCAGGTCTATTATGTATCCCAACCGTTAAAAATAACTGTCAACCTTTATGTTATAATAAAGTTTGAAAATAACTGGTTGCTTAGCGTTTATTACAGCATTGGTATTACGTATCCACCTTTAAAATAACCATTGATAGTCAACGTTATTTTTTAAGCATAAAATAATAATAAGTTTTGAGTACTTCTAAAGCGAGAAAGCTTTATTGTAGCTCACAAGTGTCGGAAAAGGATAACAATATTTAAATTTTTGGATCAAAAAACAGTCCTACGAAACCATAATAATTTGGCATTTGTCAGTGCTATTAAATGTCATTTAAATTTAAAATATTTTTCATTTTTATAAAATGAAATGAAACGAAGAAACGGATATACAAAAGAAATTCGAAAAGTCAACTACTTAAATGGAACCATTAAAAGAATATTCAAGAACAGAAATGGTCAGAATACGGCATTAAAATTCTATAAAAGAATTTCAGTACCAACAGTAACCTATAGAGGCGAAACATGGACCCTAACAAAAGGTGAAAAAAAGCAATTACATGCCGCAGAAAGGAGTTTCTTGAGGAAGATTGCAGGGTACAAGAGGGTTGATAGAAAGCGTAACACCGAAACCAGAAACGAGTTAAACTTCTCCAGCATAAATAACCGCATTAAGAATTACAGGAATAATTGGAAACAACACTTTGAAAGAATGACCGACAAGCAGATACCTAAACAATTATAAGTAATATAAGCAAAGCGCGGATGATGATGATGATGATGATAAAATAAAAAGTACTTAAGTTTCTGTATATGGTTTTATTTAAGAAATTATTTCAAAAGCTAATAAAAATAGTTACATTTACAATTAATCTACTATAGCTAACGTTAATACGCGTATTAACGAAAATGTAGAATTACAATGTTGCAAATTTTCTGTTTTCAGCTAACCTGAAGCTCTATGCTGTACTGCTTCTTCTTCTTCTTCTTCTTCAAACTCTTGCAGAATTTCTTGTGGTAATTTGATTTCCACTGTAATGTTATGTAAAATCACACAAGAATTAACAGTTTTTGCATCTTTGACAGAATCATAATTGAGGATCCTATGTTTATAAAGGCACCTAAATCGACTTTAATGTGTGCTTCGGTGTACCTACTTCTGCATTCTGCAGAAATGCCTTTTAACTGCAGATAATTCCATATTCCAAAATAAATAACGTACTTTTAAATATATTGGCACTGCTGTTACTCTTTCGGCTTACTTCGTATGTGGTAATTAAGTATGCGCATCAGATCTTTTGTTAAACGGTATTTTTCAACAAAAAACCTGTTACACATTGAAAATGGATCACTCTTTTCCCTTAAAACTCTTCTTTCAACCTTCTGCCATGCTTCACTGCAATAACAGATCAATCAGAAAAAGTATTTATATAAACCTCGAAAGTAATTATATAAACCTAGATAAACTACATTTTTATAATAAATTATACTTAAATAAATACTTCCAATCCGCATTTTCTAATAGATTCAGAACAAAAATATTAATTAATCCGGCGTTAAAAGCCATTTTTTCTCTAATCTATTTATCTTAACGGCACCTATTAAGCACTTGTTATATTTTGCATTATAAAGGTTAAGAAAACCATTATTATAAAGATCATCTTAAAATAAAGGTTTGTGAAATGGATACACATTCAGGTCTATTATGTATCCCAAACGTTATTACAAAGGTGACAGTTATGACATAACATAAAGGTTTTCGGCAAATTGGTATTACGTATTCATTTCACAATCCGTTATTTTAAGATGATCTTTATAATAATGGTTTTCTTAACCTTTATAGTGCAAAATATAACAAGTGCTTAATAAATGCCGTTAAGATAAATAGATTAGAGAAAAAATGGCTTTTAACGCCGGATTAATTAATATTTTTGTTCTGAATCTATTAGAAAATGCGGATTGGAAGTATTTATTTAAGTATAATTTATTATAAAAATGTAGTTTATGTAGGTTTATATAATTACTTTCGAGGTTTATATAAACACTTTTTCTGATTGATCTGTACTTGCAGTGAAGCATGGGAGAAGGTTGAAAGAAGAGTTTTAAGGGAAAAGAGTGATCCATTTTCAATGTGTAACAGGTTTTTTGTTGAAAAATACCGTTTAACAAAAGATCTGATGCGCATACTTAATTACCACATACGAAGTAAGCCGAAAGAGTAACAGCAGTGCCAATATATTTAAGAGTACGTTATTTATTTTGGAATATGGAATTATCTGCGGTTAAAAGGCATATCTGCAGAATGCAGAAGTAGATACACCGAAGCACACATTAAAGTCGATTTAGATGCCTTCATAAACATAGGATCCTCAATTATAATTTTGTCAAAGGTGCAAAAACTGTTTATTCTTGTGTGATTTTACATAACATTGCAGTGGAAATCAAATTACCACAAGAAATTCTGCAAGAGTTTGAAGAAGAAGCAGTACAGCAAAGAGCTTCAGGTTAGCTGAAAACAGAAAATTTGCAACATTGTAAACGTCCCTGAAAACATATTCATATTCATATTTGATATTTACGTTTTTACAGTGGACCAACCAAATACTGCAAACTTTTAACTCTTAGGTTATATTTCACAAATTTCAACATTCTTATTAAATTAAAACACTAAATCAAAGCGTAATACATATTTTAACATTGTTTAAATATTAATCTACCCATTAGTTAATCCTCAAATGCAGTAAAATACGAAATTATGAATAAATGTAATATTAACATCATTACATTACAAATTTTAAAAAAATTGTAACTTTAGCGTAAAAGTTTGTTACAGGCTGAAAATAGTCTCAATCGACGCACAATATTATTCTGCTTTTCGTCATACCATATATTTACAAAAGCTCCCCGTCAGGGGGGTTGATTTTCATACTCAAAATTTTAAAAAAATTGTAACTTTCGCGAAAGAGTTTGTTACAGGCTGAAAATAGTCTCAATCGACGCACAAAATTATTCTGCTTTTCGTCATACCATATATTTACAAAAACTACCCGTCAGGGGGGTTGATTTTCATATTCAAAATTTTAAAAAAATTGTAACTTTTGCGTAAGAGTTTGTTACAGGCTGAAAATAGTCTCAATCGACGGCCATAAATATATGGTATGGCGAAAAGCAAAATAATTTTGTGCGTCGATTGAGACTATTTTCAGCCTGTAACAAACTCTTACGCAAAAGTTACAATTTTTTTTAAATTTTGAATATGAAAATCAACCCCCATGACGGGGAGTTTTTGTAAATATATGGTATGACGAAAAGCAGAATAATTTTGTGCGTCGATTGAGACTATTTTCAGCCTGTAACAAACTCTTACGCAAAAGTTACAATTTTTTTAAAATTTTGAATATGAAAATCAACCCCCCTGACGGGTAGTTTTTGTAAATATATGGTATGACGAAAAGCAGAATAATTTTGTGCGTCGATTGAGACTATTTTCAGCCTGTAACAAACTCTTTCGCGAAAGTTACAATTTTTTTAAAATTTTGAGTATGAAAATCAACCCCCCTGACGGGGAGCTTTTGTAAATATATGGTATGACGAAAAGCAGAATAATTTTGTGCGTCGATTGAGACTATTTTCAGCCTGTAACAAACTCTTTCGCAAAAGTTACAATTTTTTTTAAATTGTGAATATGAAAATCAACCCCCCCGACGGGGGGTTTTTATAAATATAAGGAATGGCGTAAAGCAGAATAATTTTGTGCGTGGATTGAGGCTATTTTCAGCCTGTAACAAACTCTTACGCAAAAGTTACCATTTTTTTTTTAATTTTGAATATGAAGATCAACCCCCCCCCCCGACGAGGGGTTTTTGTAAATATAAGATATGGCGTAAAGCAGAATAATTTTGTGCATCGATTAAGACTATTTTAAACCTGTAACAAACTTTTACGCTAAAGTTACAATTTTTTTAAAATTTGTAATGTAATGATTTTATATTATATTTATTCATAATTTCGTATTTTACTGCATTTGAGGATTAACTAATGGGTAGATTAATATTTAAATAATGTAATGTAAATTTGTGAAATATAACCTAAGAGTTAAAAGTTTGCAGTATTTGGTTGGTCCACTGTAGAAACGTAAATATCAAATATGAATATGAATATGTTTTCAGGGACGTACATTGTAATTCAAAATTTTCGTTAATATGAGTATAGTAGTTGTAAGTTAGCTAGTAGATTAATTGTAAATGTAACTACTTTTATTAGTTTATGAAATAATTTCTTAAATAAAACCATATACAGAAACTTAATTACTTTTTATTTTATCATCATCATCATCAGCGCTTTGCTTATATTACTTATAATTGTTTAGGTATCTGCTTGTCGGTCATTCTTTCAAAGTGTTGTTTCCAATTATTCCTGTAATTCTTAATGCGATCTTTTATGCTGGAGTTTAACTCGTTGCTGGTATCGGTGTTACGCTTTCTATCAACCCTCTTGTACCCTGCAATCTCCCTCAAGAACCTCCTTTCTGCGGTCTGTAATTGCTTTTCTTCACCTTTTGTTAGGGTCCATGTTTCGCCTCTATAGGTTACTGTTGGTACTGAAATTCTTTTATAGAATTTTAATGCCGTATTCTGACCATTTCTGTTCTTGAATGTTCCATTAATGATTCCATTTAAGTAGTTGAACTTTTCGAATTTCTTTTGTATATCCGTTTCTTCATTTAATTTCATTTTATAAAAATGAAAAATATTTTAAATTTAAATGACATTTAATAGCACTGACAAATGCCAAATTATTATGGTTTCGTAGGACTGATTTTTGATCCAAAAATTTAAATATTGTTATCCTTTTCCGACACTTGTGAGCTACAATAAAGCTTTCTCGCTTTAGAAGTACTCAAAACTTATTATTATTTTATGCTTTAAAAAATAACGTTGACTGTCAATGGTTATTTTAAAGGTGGATACGTAATACCAATGCTGTAATAACCGCTAAGCAACCAGTTATTTTGAAACTTTATTATAACATAAAGGTTGACAGTTATTTTTAACGGTTGGGATACATAATAGACCTGAATACCAATTTGCCGAAAACCTTTATGTTATGTCATAACTGTCACCTTTATAATACCGTTTGGGATACATAATAGACCTTTATTTATCTATATATAATATATAATTTAGTTATTATATGATTTTTAGGAATAGATCGCAACTAAGGAGAGGTTGAAAAGCATTAGTTTTCAGTTCTATACGATAACTACAACTGGCAAAAAGCCAAAATGATAAAATTTAAAAAAATATAAAACTTAACACTCCCTCATTCGACCCACTAAAACTGAAATTTTTTTTAACTTTAAAGGTTTTACAAATAAAATAGTCAAGATAATAATAATTAAAATATTTATTAAAATGTCGTAATACAAGTCATTCGGTGGGCGAACCAAGACTAATGCCCGTATTAATAGTCACGGATTAATCCGAGATTCAAGATAATCCTAGATTTTAGCAATGAGATTGCTTGAATTTAAAAATTCCAGTGATCTCATTGGTAAATCTTGAATTTCGGATTAATCCGTGACTATTCATACGGGCATAAGAGATGTGGTTCTGGCGAAAAAGAAAATTACTTATATAAATCTTTTACATTATTTTGTCGTTTGAAAATGTAACAAAAACGATAGGGTTGAGTACAACTCGCCGCGCACGATTCGCCGCCGGCACGATTCGCCGCCAAGCACGATTCGCCGTGGCACGATTCGCCGTGGCACGATTCGCCGAGAGCTTACAGCGCCACATATGAATAATCTTCGGAATTAAACAAGAAGAAAATTATTCGATGTGTTAACCTTTTGTATTTACATGAATACACAGGTCAATTAATATGGTTCAAATTCTATCTTTCATACCTCTTTACCTTCCATGGTTTTGTAAGTTAGGATTAAAATTTATCGTTATAAATTTCCAATTTCTAATTGGTAACGGTATATTGACCAATCGCATTATACCATTTTGAAGAAGAAAAATCCAAACAATTTTAAATGTCCAATCGTCACTTCCTAATTTATTCATCCTCAAGTTCTTCAATAGGTAATAAGATGGTGTATTTTTATCGTTGTTTTCTGTATTTTATTCCTTAGCCAATTGGTTCGAAAGGTACTACATGGGCGAAAGAAATC
Organism: Cantharis nigra; assembly: GCA_958510845.1. Lineage (NCBI taxonomy): Eukaryota > Metazoa > Arthropoda > Insecta > Coleoptera > Cantharidae > Cantharis > Cantharis nigra. Next base: position 18,832,273 of record OY294029.1, read on the forward strand.
GTAAAGGCAATGGTAGGCAATCTTGACATTAGTCAATGATTTTGAGAATCGGGATATATTAGAATACCTACGTGGTTTGGCCCACAATTTCGAAATGTTGGAGGCTTAATCTCAATAAAATTGAAAATAAACGAAAACAAAAAGAACTACTATTGTTTTTTCTAACTTTTGAGAAATTTATCTATTTAATTTGTTTAATATATTTAATTCATTTTTATGGGTTAAAAATCTATCAAAGATTATCTATAGATGGGGTTACTGAACGGATAAAAATCAAAAACTCACGGCGAATCGTGTCGCGGCGAATCGTATCGTTCCCAAAACGATACTATATATAATATTATTATTAAAATCAATTGTATTAATACGGATACTTAAATTTAAAAATAATTAAAAATGCCCGTAAAACTACAATTTCTATAACCATTTTTATTGAAAAAAATTAAGATCTATAGAAAACCTTCTAAAAACTGTAGCAGTTTTTACTTTTTTTACATTATTTTATTTTTGCGTAGCCCATTGGCCACCAATTTTAGATGTAAACTTACTCGAGAACTTTTTACACATCATAATATTTCTTGAGGATTTTTAACAGTACTTTCGCAATTGGAATATCACACGGACTTTCATCCCACAATGCTCCTTCGCATCCTAGAGATTCGAAACATTTGTAATTTATTTCTGGTGTATCTGGTGATAATTACAACAACTCAGTATTGACCAAACACATTTACTTGGTGGTAGTCTTGGGCTAGGTGGTAGTGAAGCAGCAGTAGAATTCCTTTCACCACTTAAATTTAGTTTTTCATTTAACTCATCGGGCACAGGTAGAACATTTGCAGATGTCATTTTTGAACAAGTTAATAAAAGTACCTTAATATATCCAAATGATAGATGATAGTCCAGTCAGCGAAAAAGTATAGAGGGAAATGTTGGGAACACAATTTTTGACATCGTTACTTTGTTTGGACTGGTTAGGAGATAAACATATCAAAAGTCCCCGCCCGAAGCCCTTGAGCCGGGAGGGTAGCGGGGGTTTGAAGGTCCCATTTTTCGGTTTCTTGCTTATATCTCGGAAAATATGCATCTTAGCGAGATAACCATTCTATAGAAAATTAAAGCTGATAAAATTTGCTACAAGTTTTATTCAGTTAAGTTTTTTGATATCTTGTATAGTTTTGAAAGCATTAAGGTAGCAGCCTGGTGACTTGCACGTTTTTCTACTTCTTTATTGGGAATTTTTTTCAAAGGGAAAATAAAATTCAATGGTTTTGATATTTTAGTATGTTATTATTGACATCTAAAGGAAACAAAAAAAATTTTGTTTGACCTAATTTTACAATGTTTTATTATTATTATTATTGGTCAAAGTAAAAAGAAGGTACATAACTGGCCCGGGTGATTTCGGCTCTTGAGGACATCGGAAATAAAAAAATCAAAAAAAGAATTAATCGATAGACTTGTCGTTATCGCTGGAACTAGGATCTTTTATTTCCATGTCTAACTTTCCATTTTACAGCCCAATTTGTGCCTAAAAATAATCAATTTTATTTTGTAAGTCGGCAATTTTGTTATTTTTTGATAAAATTTAATAATCTTAGTTAGGGATAAAAAAAAAGATCCTAGTTCCAGGATTTGGACACCCAAACTTCTCACCAAACCAGGCAAGTTAAGTATCTTCTGCTCGATCTCTGCTAATTCTTCTTCCCTTTCAGATGTCATAAACAAATCTCTTAGGTAAATGCTGCTTTGTGATCTAAGCGGACTTTGCCTGAGAGATCACCATCACATAGTGGTAGAACCTGGCAAGCAAGGAAAAATGCGAACCCAAGGGTGACACATTTAAGGAACCCCGAATACGAGAGAAGGCTAAGAGGGTACGCCAAAAGAAAGAAAGCAGAAACAAGAAGCTCCTAAACGAAAAGAAAAGCGGAAGCCATTATCATCAGGCTAAATATCGATGGACGTCATCCGCAAGCTAGAAATGAAAATAAACCCGGCACTGACAATCACGAGAGTCAAAAATTCGATAGGGGGGACGTAATATTGGAAGCAGATAAAGGATGCGAGAATCAACGACTTGGTAGAAAAGGCAGAAAGGAGCATCGTGGAAATCTTTGATTTGGCCAAAACAACCACCGAAGCGCAGGTTATAGAGAGCTTTAGAAATGTAGCAGGAGAGAAAGCGCACAACTTAATTAAACAGTTACAAGTCGGCATGGTCAGCAAGTGCAAAATGCGCGAAAGGCTTAATCAAGCTAAAAAAAAATCAAAGCGACGAAGAATACGAAGACAAAATTGGAAAACCAATAAACAGCATACCGGGTCAAGGTGGAGAAGCTGTAATGGCAAGCGACTGTAACGCCAAAGACCACGAGTGACCAACATAGGCAACATGCCATTTTTTGTCTTAGAGGCCACTTCAGAGTTCGTCATAGATATCACAATAGCGAGGTCGGGCGCTCATAGAAGAGTGATCGGCTGGACGGTTCTAGAAGACTTGGAAAGTTTCAATTATTTAATTATCTAAGTAATTTTATTAAAAACAATAATATATTTTTCTAGCTATTATATTTATTTATATTTTTTATAACAATAGAATAGTATTTCTTTCAACAAAATTTTCACAAAATAATTGGTTTATTCCATTACTGCTTTTTGGATTTTAAAGGTTGTAGAATACTACTTGAACAACTACTAGTAGGAACGACAACTTGCGGTACCACCATTCTCTCCGGAAGTATAGGCATAATTAAACTAAACGGTGCACCCGGTAGCATCGGTCCATTTCTTTGAAGCATTGATTGATTCGGAAATACGGGAGGCATCATAAACATTGGTCTACTTGGAAACATTGGAACTGGAGGTAGCATTGGCACTCCAGAAAAGATAGGTGCTCTTGGGGGCATGAGTCCACCTAAACCGCCTTGGTTATAATCTAATGGCACACGAGCATAAGGATGGAAACCCTGATTAGCAGCCTGATTATTTTTGTGGTTTTTACTAATTTCGTCAATCATTTTCTGCGTGTTCTGATCCACAATTCGTTGATAGTAATTTATCACGTTCTCACGGTGTTTTCGCCCTGCTACGTGCGCTTTTCTAAGCCGAGGTGCGTCGTGCGTAAGAACCGCATCACAATAATCGCAATAATATTTTGGCATTGTATTAACTTAATTTGAATGATATTTTTATTCATTTAATAAAATAGTTTGTGATTGTTTATATATGTATTTCGAATTTTCAAAAATACCAACCTAAAAATATTTGCTTGGTTTAAAACCGTTTAAAACAATAGATCAATGTTAAATTTGAAGATGCGTCGCGAGTCGTTTAGATAAGCTTCTTTATCAATACGTTTTAGTGGTTTGGGTATTCAAAGAACGGCTGTCATGAATTTTCTATCTTTGATTTCTGCTAAATTTTGCAATATCCCCTGTATAGCAATAATTTATATTGCAAAAACTTATGTTAATCGTTCTTTTACTCTTTATAGTGACAAAAATAAGACCTGTCATTTTTGCTGAGGAGGGAGCAATTAAAAATATTGTATATTTATAACTTTAAATAAATACTTGAATTTAATAAATGGAACGGCCGGAGATTGTAGGTACACGTTATCGGCACAGGTGCGACTCGCATATACAAACTTTTCTTTTCCTTTCCAATGTGAATAATTAAGTTTTTCAAAAATATAATTTTAAATTTCAGCGTTCAAACACCAATCAAAAATCAACGTCTCCAAATCCAAAATTCAACTTGTCCGAACCTTATCTAATCTTTGGACGACTTCCAATCAAAATAAATCAAAACTAATAATTATTACTCACGTAATTTCTAACTTTTATTCCCAAAAGCAGTCACATAAAGAAATATCCCAAACTGGGATGCAAAATTATAATCTCATCAGGAGACCCGCAAACCTACGTACGTTCAGTCCAACGGACACGGCTGGAAGCCCTTATCTCCCGTCTTCTGGTGCCAACATTCAAATTGTTAACACTAAAAAGACCCACCAAAATTCAAAATTTACATTAAATTTAAAACACAAATTCAAATTTAGTTAAATAAAACCAATTCTCATAAAAGTCCAAATCCTTAAACCATCAAAAAATATCCCAAAAACAATTTGGTAACACGACAATATAAATGATAACTGATAAGTACAACTGACAAAGCCAAAATAATATTTAAAAAAATTTATGAAGCTTTCGACCCACAAAAAGAAATTTTTTTTAACTTCAAAGGTTTTGCAAATAAAATATATAGTCAAGATAAAAATGTTTATTAAAATTATTATAAGTAAATGTATAAAAAGTTATAATACAAGTCATTCGGTGGGCGAATAGTTATGGAAAAAAAAAATTTTATAAATCTTTTAATATATTTTGTCATTTGAAAATATAACGAAAATTATTCAGATTACCATTAAATTATAGAAATATCACATGTTTGAAATAATTATTATCTAATGGTAATCTTAAATAATAAATTTTTATGGAAGGTCTATAAAATGAATACATATTTGCGGCTAAATTAGTGACTAATATCCAATATCAAATACTTATAGTTATAATACTATAATTATTAAAAACAATTGTCTTAATACGGATACTTATAATTTTTATGACCATTTATTAAAAAAATAGAAAAATTTATAGAAAATCTTGCAACAACTGTAGAAGTTTTTACTTTTTTTTACATTATTTTATTTTTTCGCTTCTCATTGGTAACCAATTTAGGGATAAATTTACCAGAGAACTCTTTACAGTTCATAAAATTTCTTGAGGCTTTCTAACGCTGCTTTCACTAATGGACTATCACACGGACTCCCATCCCAAAATGTTCCTTCGCATCCTAGTGCTTCGAAACATTTATAATTTGTTACTACTGAATCAGAATTACAACAACTCGGTATTGACCAAACACATGTTGTTGGAGGTAGTCTTGAGGAAGGTGGTTGTAAAGTAGCAGTAGAATTACTTTCACCAATTAAAATTGGTTTTACATTTAGCTCATCGGGCACAGGTAGAACGTTTGCAGATGTCATTTTTGAACAAGTTAATAAAAGTACCATAATATATCCAAATGATAGACGAGCCATCTGTAATTATACAAATTATCAATATAATGGTTAGAAAGTTCTTGTATAAGTTTCCGTATTAACGGAAATTAACACAGTTTGCTAATCACCAAAGAAGCTGTAATGGAGTAACACTGTCGCGTTCGAGTCTCAAAATCGAAATTTTTCTGCTCAGACTCTTCGGCAAGCAAAGTTTAACTATCTTTAAGATCTAACTAAATAAGGGGAACGGTACGATTCGCCGCGCACGATTCGCCGCGACACGACTTGCAGCAAACTATTCGCCGCGGCACGATTCGCCGTGAGTTTTTTATTTTTATCCGTTCATTAACCCCATCTATTGATAATCTATGATAGATTTTTAACCCATAAAAATGAATTAAATAAATTAAACAAATTAAATAGATAAATTTCTCAAAAGATAGAAAAAACAACAGTAGTTCTTTATATTTTCGTTTATTTTCAATTTTATTGAGATTAATCCTCCAACGTTTCGAAATTGTGGGCCAAACCACGAAGGTATTCTAATATATCCCGATTCTCAAAATCATTGACTAATGTCAAGATTGCCTACCATTGCCTCTACGATTTCTTTCGCCCATGTAGTACCTTTCGAACCAATAGGCTAAGGAATAAAATACAGAAAACAACGATAAAAATACACCATCTTACCTATTGAAGTACTTCAAAATGAATAAATTAGGAAGTGACGGTTGGACATCTAAAATTGTTTGGATTTTTCTTCTTCGAAGTGGTATAATGCGATTGGTCAACATACCGTTACCATTCAGAAATTGAAAATTTATAACGGTAAATTTTAATCCTAACTTACAAAAACATGGAAGGTAAAGAGGTATGAAAGATAAAATTTGAACCTTATTAATTGACCTGTGTATTCATGTAAATACAGAAGGTCAACACATCGAATAATTTTCTTCTTGTTTAATTCCGCAGATTATTGATATGTAGCGCTAGAAGCTCTTGGCGAATCGTGTCACGGCGAATCGTGCTTGGCGGCGAATCGTGCCGGCGGCGAATCGTGCCGCGGCGAATCGTGCGCGGCGAGTTGTACCCAACCCCTAAATAAGCTATCATTCGAGAAATTACAAAATTTGTGAACGTGAACATGAACACAACAGAAAAATACTGCTCTGATTTTTAATAGAAGGATGGTTTCACACAAATGCAGCAAACGAAATACAGACTTCCGGTCTTAGATTAAGAGGTTGTAGTCGTAAGAATTCAATTTTCCAAACAGTGTTTGCTTTAAAAATATTACGACATTGCATTCTTGCATTCTTCGGCAATTTTAAGAGTAGGTACAATATCTACCTTTGTTAAACAAAATTAAATCGCATTAACATATTTTGCTGGAAGGCTCATTTTTTATTTTGGAGATGCGAGATGTAATAAATTCAATTTACAAAGCAATGTGCTCATTTCTTCTTATATGATATCAAAAACTATTGAATATAAATTATAATATTATCAATTTACAAAGCTTAGAGGCATAAGAATCAACATCTTAATTTAGTAGCTGTTAAAACGTTCTTGAACTTCTATTTGTGTTTAAAATATAAGTTCATTAAAATATATTTAAATATAATAAAATTTACATTTTTGATTAATTTAGTAAATTAATTAAAATTATGGATTTCAAATTTTCAAATTATTAAATACATTTTAGGTAATAGGTTTATACCGGATGCTGAATGAGTTAGCCGAACATAGGAAATTTACATGTAAAAACTTATTTATGCAAATTCCTGATTCCCTAATTATTTTAGAGAAAAAATGAAAGACACAAAAATAATGCAGAAATAAAAACTACGAATAGCATTAAATTTCATCTAACTTTTACATAAAAGGTCAAAAAATGCTTTCAAAATTGTTAAAATTTTCATTTATCGCACTGGCCATGGTATAAGTTTCCATGGTTTTTATATTTGAAAATAGAAATTAAATTGAATTTATTACATGGCCAGTGCGATAAATGAAAATTTTATTAATTTCGAAAGCATTTTTTGACCTTTTTAATAAAAATTAGATGAAATCTAAATAGTTTATATTTCTGCATAATTTTTGTGTCTTTCATTTTTTCCTTAAAATAATTAGGGAAGCAGGAATTTGCATAAATAAGTTTTTACATGTTAATTTCCTATGTTCGGCTAACTCATTCAGCACCCGGTATACACCCATACACAGAATTGAACGTAAACCCCTATACTAATGCCTTTTAAAGACATGTTTTCTCAGATAAAACTCGCTTCTACAGCAAAACTTATTAAACATTTTTTGATGAAAATTTCATTTTCTTCATTTTTGTTTATATACATTTTTCTATTTTGTCCTTCCGTTTTCGAGCTAAAGTGACTTAAAACAACCTCTGTAAAAATTTTAATAAAACACCCATAAGAGCAATGTTAATTTTATTAAAATTTTCACAGAGGTTTTTTTAAGTCACTCTATCACGGAAACGGTGCGACAAAATAGAAAAATGTATATAAACAAAAATAAAGACAATGAAATTTTCAACAAAAAATGTTTAATAAGTTTTGCTGTAGAAGCTATTTCTATATTAGAAAACATGTCTTCAAAAAGCACAAATTACATTGCTAGCATAGGGGTGTACAGGGTGGCTCAATTTCGATCCTTCTTATGGGGAAATCGGTAACTATAGGAGATATCAAAAAATGGATGGCGCATCCTCGATCTCTTTTTATGCAAAAATCTGAATGGCCAAAACCGAAATTCACTATCTTTTTTCGTTTTCGATTTATGGTCAAAAGTTCGCTTTCTCGGATTTTCTTTAATGTAGATATCTCGGTTGTTTGTAACGTTATAGAAAAAATATTTACACTTTCTTCTCCTTTTTAAGGAGAATAAACTGAGCTAAAGAAATTTTAAATATTTTCATTTGTTTCCGAGTTATAATATAAAGTTGTGTTTTTTTATATGAAAACCCTAGATAGCTATTTAATATTTAAATAGATATTTTTATCCTCTTTTCAATGATATATAATATGTAGGGTCTATTATTTCAGTTTCATCCCGTTATATTAAAAAATGTTAAACAAAAATAAAAGACGATCGAAAAATTAAATTTTGGCTTTGACTAAATAAAATACTATACGTATTTTGTCAAAACAAAATGCTATACTGTAGACATTACAAAACAATTGCCTTCAGTTGATTTTAATATGTGTCTTTTAGTACCTATTCCCTATACCTACTTCTATTTAGTACTACCTGTTAATGGCTTATGAAAACTACGAATAATATGATATAAAAATATGACTATCGAATGTTCACATACGCAATGCAATTTATGCATTGCAAACAATGGACATCAGTTTGACTATTTAGTATAATGGTAGAATTTATAATTTTGTTCAATTTAGTATTATACTATTTATTTCATATTTATTATATATTATTTATATTATATATTATATATATTATTATATTATATATATATATATATTATATCTTATATATTATATTTATTATATATTTAGTATTATACTAAATTGTCAATCTTTTTTTATTCTTATAACATTATCATATTTACCATAGTTTTCATAAGGAATTTGACACTCTTGTTAAATAATAGGTAAATAGCTAAATAGAAATGTTTTAAGTAGGTACTAAAAATACCTATTAAAAATAAACTGGAGGCAACTGTTTGTGAATAAATCATTACTTAATAATGATTTTGTATAGTATTTTATTTAGTCAAAGCCAAAATTTAATTTTTCGATCGTCTTTTATTTTTATTTAACATTTTTTAATATAACAGGATGAAACTGAAATAATAGATCCTACATGTTATATATCATTGAAAAGAGGATAAAAATCTCTATTTAAATATGTCATAGCTATCTAGGGTTTTTATTTAAAAAAACACAACTTTATATTATAACTCGGAAACAAATGAAAATATTTCTAATTTTTTTAGCTCAGTTTATTCTCCTTAAAAAAGTGTCTGAAGAAGGTGTAAATATTTTTTCTATAACATTACAAACAACTGAGATATCCACATTTAACGAAAAGCCGAGAAAGCGAACTTTTGGCTATAACTCGAAAACGAAAAAAGATAGCGAATTTCGGTTTTGGCCATTCAGATTATTTCATAAAAAGAGGTCGAGGATGCGCCATCCATTTTTTGATATCTCCTATAGTTACCGATTTCCCCATAAGAAGGATCGAAATTGAGCCACCCTGTACACCCCTATGCTTTTTTTTTTCTATGAATTTTTTTCTGAGGTAGAATTACTCAAAACGCTTTGCAATTGTTATGGTAATTTAATACATATTTTAAAAGTATACATGAATTTTTCAAAAAAAATGAAACACTTTTACTGTGAAAACGGATGCCGCGTTGACAACGTATCGCCTATGGAGTGTCTCCATTGTGTACAGTGTAGCGTCCTTAATTTTGTCTGAAACAAAAGAATCAAATTTTTTTTTAATTTTATGATAGTAGCTTCTATGTGACAATGATATTTATCAAAGAAAAGGTCGAAATGACATTTTTTTCATAGTTTGAAATTAAAATGTTTTTTTTCGTTAAAAATTCGATTTTAAATTACGAAAAAAGATATTAAAAAATTTTTTTTTTCAAAAAACAATTGTTGTCAAATAGAAGAGAATTTAATTATCTTTAGAATGAGCCATCACAAAGCCCGATCGGTTCAGTACAGCTTTCTCAATCGTGTACACAGAGTCGAAAAAAGGTGTTTCGAGTAAAACCCGTTTAAAGTTTTTAGCACCTAATCTTAATTAATTAAAATTGAAATAAGAAAACCTAATTAAAATCACATACATTCGTAAATACGGCAGCTATCGACTTGAAATTTTTAGGGAATATTCTTGAATAGTTTTACAATCAAATAAAATTATTTCCAAAAAATCGATTTTTTCGACCCGATAAAAGAGGTTTCCCCCTTAAGGAATAAATTTAATTTTTGAAAATAAATCATGTAATTATTGATAAGAATTATTAACAATACATAATTGTTCTTTAAGATCTAAGGCACAGAAATCTCTTTAGTTACTTACTGGAATTTGAACTCTTAAAGTTACACTACAGCTCAAAAAGATAAGTACACTTCATATTTTATCAATTAATCAAAATGCAAGAGAGTAAATTATTCCAAAATTTAGTTGGCGAGTATGCATGTTTTTTTCATGTTTTGTACTTAAGTCTAGTTTTCTATTATATGATTTTAATTTGATCGGTGTTTATTTGTGTTTATTGTTATTTTAAACTTTTATTTAGTGATCATTGGTCAAATTGACATTTCATTAGTATATTATTTTCTTGTGGAAAATAACATTTAACATTAAATTAGTTTGTAGTTTCATAAATAGTTTAAGTGAGGTTAAATTTTCTTTAAAACGATGACAGTGAGATATTATGGGACGAAATAAAAATATTCCGCCTACAAAACGTAGCGTAATTATCCATTTACACAATTCAGGAGATTCGATAAGAAAAATTGCCGAAAAAACAAGAGTTTCCAAGTGCAGTGCAGAAGTTTTAAGCAAAAGTGAGAGAAATTTAAACTTTTGGCTAGAGAATATTAAAGCTTGGAAAAACATTTATTTAAGAGCCTTACTGCTCAGAGTTTATCAGCAATTTTTGCGTTACTTTAAAAGTCAACTGTCAAAAGTAACAGCGTGTCATTTTTTGGTAAAAAAAACTCGGATTGGTCGATTTATTTTACCAACCGAAAAATATATTAAACTAAGATTAGGACTAAAAATATTTGTCTAATATTCTAAATGAGTAGATATCCTCTGCGATATGTACTGGAAGGTGTTCCACACCCCCCAGGTCCACCGGTTAACTTTTAATTTATTTTTAATAATTTATAATTAATTTAATTTATAGTAATGGGCCATCCATAAATTACGTCACACGTTAGGGGGTAGGGGGGTCGTCTCAAATCTGTGACAGGGGGTCAACTTACGCAGGAAATCAACGAAAACCGTACTAATAATGTTAGTTTGTCGACAGTAAAGAGAAGATTACAAGCAGCCGGTCTTCATGGAAGAATTGCTATGCGTCAACTTTTGCTAAGACCTCAAAATAAAGTAAAAAGACTAGCTTGGGCAAAAAATCATCAAAGCTGGTCAAATAGTCAGTGGAAAAAGGTTCTTTGGTAGGATGAGTCGAAACTTCAAATTTTTGGTTCTCATCATAGACGAGTTTTTGTGCGAACGCGCAACGGAGAACGGGCATTAGACGAATGTATTGTCCCAACTGTAAAGCAAGGCGGGGGTTCCGTCATGATTTGGGAATGTTTTGGTAACAATTGCGACGGAGATTTTATAAAAATCGAAGGAATTTTAAAAAAAGAAGGATATAAACAAACATTGAAAGATCATGTGCTGCCTTCGGGTCGTCGTTTAATCGGGAAAGGTTTTGTGTTTCAAGAAGATAATGATCCCAAACACTCTTCGAAGTTGTGCAGAGACTAATTGCGAGAAAATGAGAGAAGGAGAGTGCTCAATTATATGGATTGGCCATCTCGGTCGCCGGATTTGAATCCTATTTAGCTATTGTGGGAGGAACTGGATAGGATGGTTCGACTTAAAGGTCCAAAGTCTCAAACTCATTTATGGCAGGTCTTGCAAGATGCTTGGAATGAAATTCTACCTGAAACTTTGGATAAACTTACTCAAAGAATGCCCCGTTTGTGCCAAGCAGTTATTAAAGCAAAAGGTGGATTTTTCGAAGAAAACAGAATTTAGCAAATATAGTAAGATTTTTTTTGTTTTTTTTTGGTAAGCTTTGTGTAGACACTTATATTACTTGATTTCATTAAAAATATTGATTTCAAAAGGGTTTAATGCCTAAAATTGTGAAAGCTGTTAAAAAATAAAAGTGTACTTGGACGCAGTTATGCAGAAACCCACCAACCCAATAAAACACTTATTGAGAAAATAAATAAATAAGATTTAATTTTAAAAATTGTATTGGATAGAACACTTCGAAAGACAGCTGTGAAAGTGCTTTTATATCCTTAAGTCAATTATTTCTAAGTTATCTTTCGGTCAAAAATACTATTTCCTGATTTTGTTCAAAAATACTCAAATTATGTGGGTTGGTAATTTTATGCATAATAATAAATAGCAACAAAAAATCCATTTTAGCAAGGTTGAATATTTTCCAGTCAAAGAATAGTACCTAATAAGTCCATTTTCTTAATTAACTCATTTTTTGAAAATTGTGGATTGGTAGGTTTCTGCATAACTACATCCACTTATCTTTTTGAGCTGTAGTGTATATTATGTAGATCCAAAGTCAGAACTTTAGCTCTAGGCCAAACTGTTGGAGCAGCATTTAATTCTATTATCACTCCTCTATTACCATTATTTGTTGCCAAGCTTTTCCCATGCATCAGAGAAAAGATGCCCACTTCAAAAGTTCAATGTCATTATCACAAAACCATGCGAAATGTGTAGACCTTGATGAGCGTGTCGGTGCATTATCCTGTTGAAATAACCAGTTCTATAGCTGGGGTCACGAAAAATGAAGCTTACGTCAGAACCATCAACAACTGCCTTTCCAAATTTTTAATCAACAACACAGGTGCAATAAGGACACATCTATATGAATTTGTCGTAATGCTTTATTTTTGATACATCAAAATTTTTGCAAACCTCTTCTTTCATGATCCCAACTATACTTAGCTATTCCTGGACCTTATCCTTGTAGTGGTAGTAATACAAATACTAAGAACTTATAAGAATCTTCATTCTTATAAACTATTTACTATCGCGTCATGGGTTTTTCTTCCTTAGGAGAAGAGTGATTAGTAACGGAACTTGCAGGTAAATGTTTTAATAGTAATCAAATTATCCCAAATTTGAAGCTTAAATGGAAAATATGTTCACTAATATATACAGACTATTTTAGGCATCTTGGGGAGGACAACCTTTATGAGCTAGGCATTAATTACACAGGGCAACAGTGATTTTGCGGTCTGGGGTTTATGTGTCAATTTTGGGTAATTATGGTCACCTGAATTCAAAAAAAATTGTAGATTTGTCGAATTGACTCCAGTTTTTGAGATAAAAACGACCTTTTTATATTGAAAATAAAATGAAAATTTCTTTTTGAGATGACCGCGGAGATTTGCTGTCAATGGCTCATTTCTTCATAAAAATTAATAAATATTTCACAGTATATTCTTCAAATGTCACTTTATTATGTAGTAATTATAGCAATAAATATATATTAATAGTTTCGTCAAAAAAATTATCGAAATATGAAATTTTGCCTTAAATTAACTTTACCCCCGCCCCCTTAACGTGAGAACTAGAGTCAATTTAAACAAAATAACTATGTGCCGAGTACATTATTACATTAGTGTATCCAAATTCACTAAAAAACCCAAGACCGCAGAAAAAGGTTTTTGTTTTGTTGCCCTGTGTTATTTATATACGCTAATAATTTAACCCATTAGAAAAAAGTAGAACTTTAAATTAGTTTTGGACTAATTACTATAATTTAATGTAAATACTAATATTGTAACTTCAATTGGTTTTACCCAAAAATGACTAGCCATAATTTTAATTTTAATAAAATTTTATATCCAAAATTTACAAAGTACTACTTACTTAATACTAAAAGGAAATCCTGCACACAGCAATGTACAGCTATGACAGAAAATTTTACATTAAAGCATTTTTAGGGTGGGTCATTTAAGATACTAGTATGTAAATGTAAAAGATTGTTTACCTTACAAACTGCACAGATACGTGGAATAAAAATGTTTTTTTAAAGCAACTTTAATTTTAACAATCACAGCAAACCAATATGACTATCCACGTTGAATTATTAGAAATGATTGAAAATGAAACAAACTCCATTCAAAGGAAGTTTGAAACTGAGGTCAACAAGATGTTTCTGGTCTTCATATTTGCGGGGCGGACACTGGTTGTCATTTAATTTTATCTATCACAGAACTGACTTCCGTTCTTCGATACTTTTTTTTGTTTTTTAAAGATTTTTGTTTAAAGTCGACGGCTTAACCGTTGAAGTTTAAAGAATATAACAATTATTTTAAATTAATTTCAGATAAATTTTTTTTTAAATTTGCAAATGCACTGTATGGTATTTGCAACCCTATCTAATTTCAATTAATTTAACCAAATTATTACCAGTATTAGTTTCAGGTAATCCTCAAGAAGGAATCCCCCCACAATATCGGACACGCAGGACACCCAAAATTCTCACCAAACCAGGCAAGTTAAGTATCTTCTGCTCGACCTTTGTTAATTCTTCTTCCCTTTCAGATGTCATGAACAAATCTCTTAGGTAAATGCTGCTTTGTGATCTAAGGGGACTTTGCCTGAGAGATCACCATCACATAATGGTAGAACCTGGCAGGCAAGGAAAAATGCGAACCCGAGGGTGACACATTTAAGGAACCCCGAATACGAGAGAAGGCTATGAGGGTGCGCTAAAGGAAAGAAAGCAGAAACAAGAAGCTCCTAAACGAAAAGAAAAGCGGAAGCCATTATCATCAGGCTAAAGCCTAACTAAATATCGATGGACGTCATCCGCAAGCTAGAAATGGAAATAGCCTCGGCACTGACAATCACAAGAGTCAGAAATACGATATGGGAGGGGGACGTAATATTGGATGCAGATAAAGGATGCGGGAATCCACGACTTGGTAGAAAAGGCAGAAAGGAGCATCGTGGAAATCTTTGACTTGGCCAAAACAACCACCGAGGCGCAGGTTATAGAGTTACGAGTCGGCATGGTCAACGGGTGCAAAATGCACGGAAAAGCTTAATCAAGCTAAAAAAAATCAAAGCGACGAAGAAAACTAAGACAAAATTGGAAAACCAATAAACAGCATACCGGGTCAAGGTGGAGAAGCTGTAAATGGCAGGCGACTGTAACGACAAAGACGACGAGTGACCAACATAGGCATTAGGCAGCATGCCATTTTTGGTGGACGGTTCTAGAAGACTTGGAGAGCCTCAATTATTTAATTATTATCTAAGTAATTTTATTAAAAACAATAATATATTTTTCTAGTGATTATATTTATTTATAACAATAGAATAGTATTTCTTTCAACAGAATTTTCACAAAATAATTGGTTTATTCCATTACTGCTTTTCGGATTTTAAAGGTTGTAGAATACTACTTGAAGAACTACTAGTAGGAACGACAACTTGCGGTACCACCATTCTCTCCGGAAGTATAGGCATAATTGAACTAAACGGTGCACCCCGTAGCATCGGTCCATTTCTTTGAAGCATTGATTGATTCGGAAATACGGGAGGCATCATAAACATTGGTCCACTTGGAAGTATTGGAACTGGAGGTAGCATTGGCATTCCAGAAAACATAGGTGCTCTTGGAGGCATCAGTCTACTTAAACCGCCTTGGTTATAATCTAAAGGCACACGAGCATAAGGATGGAAACCCTGATTAGCAGCCTGATTATTTTTGTGGTTTTTACTAATTTCGTCAATCATTTTCTGCGTGTTCTGATCCACAATTCGTTGATAGTAATTTATCACGTTCTCACGGTGTTTTCGCCCTGCTACATGCGCTTTTCGAAGTCTAGGTGCGTCGTGCGTAAGAACCGCATCACAATAATCGCAATAATATTTAGGCATTGTATTAACTTAATTTGATTGATATTTTTATTCATTTAATAAAATAGTTTGTGATTGTTTATATATGTATTTCGAATTTTCAAAAATACCAACCTAAAAATATTTGCTTGGTTTAAAACCGTTTAAAACAGTAGATTAATGTTAAATTTGAAGATACGTCGCGCGTCATTTAGATACGCTTCTTTATCAATACGTTTTAGTGGTTTGGGTATTCAAAGAACGGCTGACATGAATTTTCTATCTTTTATTTCTACTAAATTTTGCAATATCCCCTGTAGCAATAATTTATATTGCAAAAACGTATGTTAATCGTTCTTTTACTCTTTATAGTGACAAAAATAAGACCTGTCATTTTTGCTGAGGAGGAAGCAATTAAATATATTCAATATTTTACAACTTTAAATAAATTCTTGAATTTAATAAATGGAACGGCCGGCGATTGTAGGTACACGTTATCGGCACAGGTACGACACGCATATACAAACTTTGCTTTTCCTTTCCAATTTCAATAATTAAGTTTTTCAAAAATATAATTTTAAATTTCAGCATTCAAACACCAATCAAAAATCAACATCTCCAAATCCAAAATTCAACTTGTCCGAACCTTATCCAAGCTTTGGACGACTTCCAATCAAAATAAATCAAAACTAATTATTACTCACGTAATTACTATCTTTTATTCCCAAAAGCAATCACATAAAGAAACATCCCAAACTGGGGATGCAAAATTATAATCTCAGGAGACCCGCAAAACTACGTCCGTTCCGTCCAACGGACACGGCTGGAAGTCCTTATCTTCCGCCTTCTGGTGCCAACATTCAAATTGTTAACACTAAAAAGACCCACCAAAATTCAAAATTTACCTTAAATTATTTACAATAGCAAAATCAAATATAAAAATAATTAAAATTCAATATTTACAAAATCCAAAAAAAATCACTTAAAACACAAATTTAAATTTAAAAAAAACCAATTCTCATAAAAGTCAAAATCCTTGAACCATCAAAAAATATCCCAAAAACGATTTGGTAACACGACAATATAGATGATAACTGATAAGTACAACTGACAAAGCCAAAACAATATTTAAAAATATTTATGAAGCTTAGGGCCGGTTTTACCACCTCTAGTTAAGTGGTAGTTAATGCTTAACTAATAGTTGACAACCGCTTTGCCGTTTTACAATCTATAGTCGACGTAAACTGTCGTCCAATAACTAATAGTTAAATCAACTAGCAGATTTTCTGGTAGTCAAGCTCTTTAACCATTAGTTAAGAGGAACATAACTTTTTTTTGGATAACTTTTCGAATGTTTTGTTAATATTTGTTTGGAATATGTATTAGTAATTGGAATAAAAATTATTACCTTAAATTATTTACAATAGCAAAATCAAATATAAAAATAATTAAAATCCAATATTTACAAAATCCAAAAAAAATCACTTAAAACACAAATTTAAATTTAAAAAAAACCAATTCTCATAAAAGTCAAAATCCTTGAACCATCAAAAAATATCCCAAAAACGATTTGGTAACACGACAATATAGATGATAACTGATAAGTACAACGCCAAAACAATATTTAAAAATATTTATGAAGCTTAGGGCCGGTTTTACCACCTCTAGTTAAGTGGTAGTTAATGCCTAACTAATAGTTGACAACCGCTTTGCCGTTTTACAATCTATAGTCGACGTAAACTGTCGTCCAATAACTAATAGTTAAATCAACTAGCAGATTTTCTGGTAGTCAAGCTCTTTAACCATTAGTTAAGAGGAACATAACTTTTTTTTGGATAACTTTTCGAATGTTTTGTTAATATTTGTTTGGAATATGTATTAGTAATTGGAATAAAAATATTATATTTTTTATTTTTAAGTACTTCTTCGATAAATTAATAAAATTCTTGTTTCAATGTTTATTTTGACGACATGTTTCGGGTAAAAGCTTACACAATTTCAAGTCTTTGAAATTAGATTGTAATTGGTTTTAATATTTTAGCAAATTTGAAACAAAATTTTCTTGATTTTGAATTTGAATTGAAACAAGAATTTCATTAATTTATCGAAGAAGTGTAGTACTCGCCCGTCAACAATTGCAAATATATTTTTAATTTACATTATTTTATTCATTAGTTAAATTTGCTATTCAAAATATAAATAACTCTTAAGTTGCAATAGATAATTTCAATTAGTTGAACGAATATTTTAAATAAAAATTATTTCTAATATAAGAACCATAATTAATCAAATTGCAATAATTTAAGTTATTTATGCAACTAATTACCGTTAAGTAAATATTACTAATAAAATTCAATTAATATTTAATACTACCATTATTTGTAAAAATAAGAAATATTTGTTACTTTAAATTTTAAGCCACTTAATTTTAAGTTCAATCTCAAGTGTGCAATTATCTCTAAGACCTAAATGCATTTTCTTAGTTATAAATCCCCAAAATAGTTGTTTATAAGTGGAAATAAGCAGATTTCTTGTTTACTTTTAAACTAATAAATAAAAGTTAAGGATTTGGAATATTTAAAAAAAACATTTTAATCACGTAGGACATTCACACGACCCCTTGGAAATAAATAATATTATAAGTACTTGGAACAAAACTTGAGAGAAAATATACATATATTTTCAAGAAGTTTAAAAAAAGTCAGTCAGTCAGTTATCGACGGGGAGTCTTCGTAAGAAGTCTTCACGAGACGGTCGCGACTATGAAACCATGTGTAAAAATTAAAATTGTGAATTAAATCAGTTAAAATGTCATTTAAAATTAATTTAAATTAAGTGTTTCAATTTAATTATTTTATATATTTTTTTTAAATCAGTTCGTGTAGTATTTTTTTTAAATTTCATTATATTTTTATTAATTAAACATGGTGACATTTTACATATCCTCATAAGAAGAGCTGCAAATACTTGAGTAAGAAATCTATTTATGAAATCTTTTTTTTTTTAATTATTTTAAATTGTTAACCTATAGTTAAATAATTATTGTTGCGCCCCATTTGTTTTATTACTCTCTTTAATTAAACATAAATTTAAGATTCTTTTGTATTGAATAATCTATATATTTTTACTTTACTTTCAATAAATTTAAGTTTAATATTTTTGATTGTTTAATTTTGGTGTTGTAAATATCTTGCTTATTCTCTCCCTACGCCCTCCTTTTTACCGTAAGTTCACGTTACCAAACAAAACGAGCTGGTCTATCTCGTGTCCATCCTAAACTAGACTTGGTGGCAGCGATACCAACAATAACCAGGTACAAAAGGGAAGAAAGGTAGGATAACGCTAATTTTCAGCAAAACCGTGAGGGCCTACTTTCCAACCCCGAAGTCCAGGTTACCACAGAAGTGCCTAGTTAAAAATAAAATATATTCAACTTCGTAAAAGAAATCCATTTAATTAAAAATATTTTAAATATTTCAATGTTTTTATAGATTATTTATTATAATAATTTTGCCCGATGTTTTCCAACTTTGATTTTGTTTCGAGGGCGATGAAGAAATTGAAGTAGTACTTTTTGATCTTTTTAATTTATGGGAAGAAGAACAATTTTTATACGATTTAGGTTGACAAAGAATACGATATTAATTATTCTCGATCTTATTCAGACTAAAATTTCCATGTTTGGGAATCCGATTTTTATTTTCGATCACGTGCGCATATTTTTCAACCGAAGTATTTAAAAAATCCACTTCAGCGATAGAAAAAACCTTTCCCCTTGCTCTAACAACATCTTTCTTTGGAGTACTCATAATTATTAATTACTAATAACTAATGGAACCAAATTTAACAAAAACGTCGTTGACAAAATAAGGTTAAAATACCACAATACAATAAAACAAGTAGTGTAAAACGAACTATTTAATGGTAGGTAATATAATCTGTTGGTTAAGATGACTAGAAGTTGCTCAAAGTTGGTAAATCGGTCAATCTCTTCAACTACTAGTTGACGTTAACCAATAGTCAGGTTAACTAATAGTTGAAGAGGCAATTGTAAAACCGGCCCTTACACTCCCTCATTCGACACACAAAAAAGAAACTTTTTTTTAACTTCAAAGGTTTTGCAAATAAAATATATATAGTCGAGATAAAAATGTTTATTAAAATTATTATAAGTAAATGTATAAAAAGTTATAATACAAGTCATTCGGTGGGCGAACCAAGACTAAGAGAAATAGCCATGGCCAAAAAGAAAATTTTATAAATCTTTATAATTTGTCATTTGAAAATATAACGAAAATTATTCGGATTACCATTAAATTATAGAAATATCACATGTTTGAAATAATTATTATCTAATGGTAATCTTAAATAATAAATTATTATGGATGGTCTATAAAATTAATACATATTCGCGGTTAAATTAGTGACTATATATAATATCCAATATCAAATACTTATAATACTATAATTATTATTAAAAACAAAAATTGTATACTTAAATTTAAAAATAATTGAAAATAACCATTTATTGAAAACAATCAAGATCAATAGAAAACCTTGTAAAAACTGAAGAAGTTTTTACTTTTTTTTACATTATTTTATTTTTTCGCTTCTCATTGGCCACCAATTTAGGGGTAAATTTACCAGAGAACTTTTTACAGTTCATAAAATTTCTTGAGGCTTTCTAACGCTGCTTTCACTAATGGAATATCACACGGACTCCCATCCCAAAATGGTCCTTCGCATCCTAGTGCTTCGAAACATTTATAATTTGTTACTACTGAATCAGAATTACAACAACTCAGTATTGACCAAACACATGTTGTTGGAGGTAGTCTTGAGAAAGGTGGTTGTAAAGTAGCAGTAGAATTACTTTCACCGCTTAAAATTGGTTTTACATTTAGTTCATCGGGCACAGGTAGAACATTTGCAGATGTCATTTTTGAACAAGTTAATAAAAGTACCATAATATATCCAAATGATAGACGAGCCATTCTGTAATTATACAAATTATCAATATAATGGTTAAAAAGTTCTTGTATAAGTTACTGTGTTAACGGAATTTAATACAGTTTGCTAATCACCAAACAAGCTGTAATGGAGTAACAATGGCGCGTTCGAGTCTCAAAATCAAAATTTTTCTGCTCACACTCTTCGGCAAGCAAAGTTTAACTATTATTACTTTAGATCTAACTAAATAAGCTATCATTCGTGAAATTACAAAATTTGTGAACGTGAACAAGAATGCAACAGAAGAATACTGCTCTGATTTTTAATAGAAGGAGATTAGGAGGTTGTAGTTGTAAGCATCTAATTTTCCAAACAGTGTTTGCTTTAAAAATATTGCATTCTTTGGCCATTTTAAGAGTAAGTACAAAACCCACCTTTGTTAAACACAATTAAATCTCATTAACATATATTTTCTGGATGGCTCATTTCTTATTTTGGAGATGCGAGAAGAAATAAATTCAATTTACAAAGCAAGGTGCTCATTTCTTCTTATATGATATCAAAAGCTATTGAATAATAAATTATATTAACAATTTACAAAGCTGCTTAGAGGCATAAGAATCAACATCTTAATTTAGTAGCTGTTAAAACGTTCTTCAACTTCTATTTGCGTTTCAAATATAAGTTCATTAAAATATATTTAAATATAATAAAATTTAAATTTTTAATTAATTTAGTAAATTAATTAAAATTTTGGATTTCAAATTTACAAATTATCAAATAAATTTTAGGTAATAGGTTTATTAATATATAGGTACATAACGTAGGGTAGGAGCGCCTAAGAGTACGCACTTAACGTATGATTTGCTATAAAAATATCAATTATGAACGAAATAAATTTTTTTTGCAGCAAATCAAAGAGTTATGTCTCTAATATAATTGGTATAAAGGAATAGTTGTTCTTATAATTACATACAAAAATATGCAGCTCCAAGTAAGACATCGAAAATGCGTACTCTTGGAGCCATATGAGTCTAAGAGTACGCAGTGGTGGTCTTAAGAGTACGCATTGATTATGAAACTGCTAACCCCTTATTGTATGAATTAAAATATGTTCCGTTACACCAAAATTATGATTAGAAGTTGGTTTTATAAAATAAAATTTATATCACACAAAAATATGGCCATATATGGCTTCGTATGCGGTAAGGGGTTAAACGTTTAAATATAACGAAAAAAAAAATGCTAAACATTACGAAAATAAAAAAATAAGCAAAACAACTATGTTTTATTATTCATAGAGCAGAAAGAAATAATAAAATTGATAAAAATACAAAAATGTATCCTACTACGCAGGTAGGAATGGGGTATGCTGCGTACTCTTTGGTTCAACATTGAATTTATCTATTTTATTATAAATTATCAATATCAGAAACCTTTCAGCGTCAGGTTTATATATGATTGTATAGCTTAATGACAACGTTAAATAACAGAAACTTAGTAATTTAAAATTGAAACACATAGTAAACACAATGGCTTAGTTCGTACGTTCAAAATGTTACAAAAATACTTCGAAAATCTGTTTATTTGCTACAATTTCGGCGTAATAATCGACAAGATGAAAACGATATAATCTAATTCATCCACTTACTAACAGTTCTCAACTGGTATTAAAGAATTTTTTCTAAACCAATTGTACCAACGGTATTTTCTTATGCGTACTATTAGGGAACGCGTACTCTTAGGCGCTCCTACCCTACGTATTTCTAAAGATATTAATAAAAGGAATAAATTTAATTTTTGAAAATTAGTCATGTAATTATTGATAATAATGAAAGATCAAAACAAACTTGAACTTATGCATCGACGATTACTTGGAAACATTTGATCGTAATTTTGTCTATTAAATTGAGATTCTCGTTCAAAAATTAAATTAGTACTAATTAAATATGTTCAGTTATTTCAATTTTGGGAGAAATTAACAATACATTATTGTTCTTTAAGATCTACGGCACAGAAATCTCTTGAGTTACTGAAATTCGAACCCTTAACGTTATATGTAGATCCAAAGTCAGAACTTTACCTCTAGGCCAAACTGTTTGAGCAGCATTTAATTCTATTGGCACTCCTCTATTACGATTATTTGCTGCCAAGATTTTCCCATGCATCAGAGAAAAGATTCCCACTTCAAAAGTTCAATGTCATTATCACAAAACCATGCGAAATGTGTAGACCTTGATGAACGTGTGGGTGCATTATCCTGTTGAAATAACCAGTTCTATAGCTGGGGTCACGAAAAATGAAAAGCTTACGTCTGAACCATCGACAACTGCCTTTCCAAATTTTTTATCAACAACACAAGTGCAACAAGGACACACCTATATGAATGTGTAATGTTTTATTTTTGATACATCAAAAATTTTGCAAACCTCTTCTTTCATGATCCCAACTATACTTAGCTATTCCTGGACCTTATCCTTGTAGTGGTACTAATGCAAATACTAAGAACTTATAAAAATCTTCATTCTTAAAATCTATTTACTATCGCGTCATGGGTTTTTCTTTACTACGAGAAGAGTGATTAGTAACGGAACTTGCGGGTAAATGCTTTAATAGTAATCGAATTATCCCAAATTTGAAGCTTAAGTGGAAAAAATGTGAAAAAAATTATTCAAATTTGAATACTTATAATACAGACTATTTTAGGCATCTTGGGGAAGACAACTTTTATGAGCTAGGCATTAATTAGTTATATAAGCTAATAATATAACCCACTAGAAAAAACTAGAAGTTTTTAAAGCACAGTTTTCGACTAATTACTATAATTTAATGTAAATACTAATATTGTAACTTCAATCGGTTTTATCCAAAAATGACAGTAGCCCTAATTTTAATTTTAATAAAATTTTATATCCAAAATTTACAAAATAATACTACTTACGTAATACTAAAAGGAATTCCCGCACACAGCAACGGCATTAAATTTTACATTAAAGTTTTTTTAGGGTCGGTCATTTTAGATACTAGTATGTAAATGTAAAAGTATTGTTTACCTTACAAACTGCACAGATACGTGGAATCAAAATGTTTTTTTAAAGCAATTTTAATTTTAACAATCACAAGAAACCAATATGACTACCCACGTTGAATTTTCAGAACTAATTGAAAATGAAACAAACTCCATTCAAAGGAAGTTTGAAACTGAGGCCAACAAGATTGTAGCAAGTTTTAGTAATTTGTTTTATTTTCTAAATACGTCCCTGCCTAGAATCTGATTTAGGTGGGGTTGAGTTTTGCGTTTTGGAACGCAAGAGGGACTTTTTGAGTGGGAGTTCGGAAAGTGAGTGGTAGTTTTCGTCTCGTCAAAGAGATTTAGGGTAAGGTTTTGCTTTTTCCTGTAAACTTTGGGGAGATGCCTTTTTCATTTTTGTTTTGACATTGTGATTTGGGATTTACTTGATTTTACATCTTCTTGTACCTTGGTAAATCGTATTTACCACGGATCTGTTGAGATTAGTTTCTTTTTGATAATCGTCGCAGTTATCTGAAGAATATTTCGATTTTTTTGTTACATCTGATTTTGTTGTAAAATTATTTTCAATAATTTTAAACACCGCAACTTTATTATAAGCGAATGCATTTGGTCGAGCATATTTATCGATAAGTATTTATCTTCGCTCGCAAATTTTGACAACAATAATTTTCAACAAAGTGAAATATTTAGTTTTAATAATTAAATTATTTTAAACTTTTGGTGTGAACTACTTGTCTTTTTTTGTTTGTTTCTCCAATAGGATAATATTGGCAATTAGTTTTAATCTTTCTTTCACTAGTTGTAGCTGTCGATTTTATTGGCCGCAAACTTCTTGTAGAGATTATATTTTTTTTGTTATCTGTCACCCTTTTTTTGAAACTTATGATCCTCGCTTCCGTACCATATCAGCTAAATTAACATCTTGGACTTCTACAGTAAATAAAAAAAATTCTGGATCCCCAACAAGGGAGGAGGAATTTTTCATTACAAGATGTTTTGGGTCTCCATAGTTGCGGGGCGGACACAGATTGGCATTCAATTTTTTTGTCATAGAGGCCACTTCAGAGTCCATCATAGATATCACAATAGCGACGTCGGGAGACTTAGAGAGCCTCAATTATTTAATTATCTAAGTAATTTTATTAAAAACGATAATATATTTTTGTAGTTACGTATTATATTTATTTATATTTATAACAATAGAATAGTATTTCATTCAACAGAATTTTCACAAAATAATTGGTTTATTCCATTACTGCTTTTTGGATTTTAAATGTTGTAGATTACTACTTGAAGAACTACTAGTAGGAACGACAACTTGCGGTACCACCATTCTCTCTGGAATTATGGGCATGAACTAAACGGTACACCCGGTAGGATCGGTCCATTTGCTTGAGCCATTAATTGATTGGGAAATACGGGAGGCATCATAAACATTGGTCCACTTGGAAGTATTGGAACTGGAGGTAGCATTGGCACTCCAGAAAACATAGGTGCTCTTGGGGGCATGTGTCCACCTAAACCACCTTGGTTATAATCTAAAGGCACACGAGCATAAGGATGGAAACCCTGATTAGCAGCCTGATTATTTCTGTGGTTATTACTAATTTCGTCAATCATTTTCTGGGTGTTCTGATCCAAAATTCGTTGATAGTAATTTATCACGTTCTCACGGTGTTTTCGCCCTGCTACGTGCGCTTTCCTAAGTCGAGGTGCGTCGTGCGTAAGAACCGCATCACAATAATCGCAATAATATTTAGGCATTGTATTAACTAAATTTGAATGATATTTTTATTAATGTAATAAAGCAATTTGTGATTGTTTATATAAGTATTTCGAATTTTCGAAAATACCAACCTAAAAATATTTGTTTGGTTTAATACCGTTCAACCCTAAATAGTAGTTAAATGTTAAATTAGAAGATACATCGTGCATCGTTTAGATTAGCTTCTTTATCAATACGTTTTAGTGGTTTGGATATTCAAAGGACGGCTGACATGATGTTTTTATCTTTTAAATTTTGCAATAATCCCTGTAGCTTACCTTGCTTATGCTTATAGGAACTCTCAGGACCAAATGCTTATAATTTCTATTGCAAAAACGTATGATAATGTTTCTTTTACTCTTTAACCGACTTCAAAAAAGGAGGAGGTTCTCAATTTGTCTGAAAATTTTTATGTTTGATCAGCGACAATACTTTTTACAGTGACAAAAGTAAGACCTGTCGTTTTTACTGAGGAGGTGGCAATTAAATATATTCTAATTTAGTATATTTTATATTCTTTAAATTTTAACGAAATTTTGTGATTTTATTGGTGATCATGATTCACAGGGGAGGCGGTGGTTATCCCGAACCCCCCCCTGTAACCACCTTTGATAAATGGACATACAGGCAAAAGAGCGTTTTAATGGCCATTTAGAGTCTTTAAAGCTACATACACTCCGATGAAGGTCGAAATTTTGAGTCAGCTCTATTCCTGAACGTCTGTCAAAAGCTGAGCATTAACAAGATCAGAACAGTAACATCTCTTCATCCTTAATGAGATTGTGGCGAACTCTGTATACAATGTAACGTTATACGTATTTAAGCGAAATAGGTTTGTGCAATGAAAGGTGGCCACAAAACAAAAAGAAAGAAAAAAAAATGAAAGAATAAAAGTAAAAGTCGGATAATTTACAATGGCCTCCACTTTATCTGGATTGGTTGACCTTTGGCATCGACGACATAACCAATGTATTTAAGAGAGCCACGGCAAAACTTACACTTTTCTAAATTAATCGTTATAGACCTGCCATTCTAAAACGTTTGAAAACTTTTTTGAAAAGTGCCATATGCTTGGAAAATGATTTGGAAATAATTACAATTTCATCGAGATACACATTTCGGGCCAAAAATACTCTGCGTGAGACGTTGTAATGTCTAGGGACTGTTATGCAGTCCAAACGGTAAAACATTAAATTCTAAGAGTCCGTGCCGTGGGACAGTGAAAGCTGTTTTTTCACCAGATTCTTTGGAGAGTGGAATTTGCCAAAATGATTTTTACAAGTCTATGGAGGAGAGATACCTCGCGTCTCTATCTATCTCTATCTATCTATCCAAGATATCGCTTACGAACGGAATCAGATAAGCGTCAGGTGTAGTTATCGAATTAATTTTTCTTCTGTCATAGTTTCTTCCTAAACAATGTCTACAATTTCCTCGTGAATGGTTTTTCACCTCTATGATGATGGTAATGACTAGGTATACTATTATTACGACTTCCACGTTGTTTACAGGTAAATCGAAGTACACTAACTTAATTGATGAAATGCATCGGCTTTATAGTTAAAAATTGTCATGAATTTCAGATAATAATTATCCGATTTAAATTAGAGAAAAACCATATCTTTATAAGAATATTTTTAAATTCAGTTTATATGTAGTATAATTTAAACTATAGCCTGTTGCTATTGATTCATGAGAAAATCATCAAGATGATATTACTTTTATGCTTACTTTTTTGAAATTAGAAATTTATGGTCAATCCATAAATCATCATAGTAATTTGCCAAAAACCAACTTCAACTTTAAACAATTTAAATGAGTTTGATTGCATTTGCGCAATTCGATGCCAGAGTATAACACAAATAAGAGGATCCCTTGAAATGTGCTATATAAATCTTTATTTTGCGTTCAAACAAAATGTTGATAAATAACAAAATCATTAATCAATCAATTATTACTTGCCACCAAAAGTTACTATATTAATGTTTTCAATTATTGAGGTAATATTAAATGAATCGCATTTAATTACTTAATTTCTATTATTGATATAACATTAGTAAACGCAATAAGTAGATTAATATTATTAGTTACTACTGAAATATTTTAAATCATAAATAAGTAATAAGCAATAATTACAGTTGACTTTTTTTATGTGATTTGAATTAAAAAAGTGAATTATGATCTTTTAAAATATTATTTTGTAAAACTCAGCCCTTAAAAATGAGTCAATAACGGCCCGAAACGTCGGACAATTTAAACTATTTTTATTTAGATTACTTGAATTATAATTTAATTGAAAAATTATATTATTGGCTGGGTTTCCATATTTGTTCATTAATTATTTTATTTTATTTTAATTTATTTTTTAATATTCTTATCATTTGGATAATGTTGATTTTTGAATCTTAGATCAATACTTCGCTTGCCATTATTTAATAATATGAGTACGTTAAATTATTTAAATATTTCCTATTGCATAATATCATTGACTATACGAGTTATCAAGACACGCAGCCATATGAAAGAATTGTAAATTCAATGTCCCTCTCACTCGAACGCACTCCGCGCACTATACTGTCCACACGTTGTAACGGAATGGATCGCGAGATTAATAATTGTTGATTAGGATTTACATTGAAAATTAGCGCCATCTAGTTGTCGCGACAATTTAGTATTGCATTAAAACATATATGGCTGCGTGTCTTGATAACTCGTATAGTCAATGATAATATACTAATTAAAATATTTCTTGAAAATATTAATGAAGCTGTTGAAATTTATATTTTATTGAACTGAATTAACACAATTACATAAGAAGTAATACTTCCAATTATACTAAGGAGCAAAGAATAATTAATAGAAAAAAATCCAGCTGCTGAAAACGTTGGACTCGCTTGATTTACCAGACAATTCAGCAAAACAAGCTCTTCTTTCAGTCTTTTATTTTCACTCGAGTACGGTAGGTTAGTCAAAGCATTGAGGCAAATACTTCCAGTTGTTTTTCCAGCTTTTTCTGTTTCTGTGCACATCACCACAGCGAAACCACCAATAACCTAAAAGAAATGCCATTTCTTGGATTCGTGATTAAATTTTACTTACTAATTGCCAAAGTGTCCAAAACACGTGTGTCAGAATTATTTGAACTCGCAACTCGACTTGGAAACTATCGGAAACACAAAAAAAAATTGCTGTATTTATGGAATGAATCAATCCTATGACGAAAGATAAAACTAGGAATAGCAACTGACACCCAAACAGTTTATTAAACAGGGCTATCTGTTGGACGTGATTTTCGTAAAATTTGGTAATATGCCGAATTCCTGAGCAAATTTTCTCGTCATCAAATTTTTGTAATTTGGTGTCGATGGCCAAATTATTTCTTCTTCCTCTTATACCTTTCTTTTGAAGTTGTTCTGATAGATAGTTGTTTGCTCTTTCTAAACATCTCTTTATAAACTTGACAAAGACATAGACCGTTAGAATTGTTGCAAAGTTGTGATATATTAGAAACATTCGAAAAATTAAAGCACTGTAATCCGTTATTCCAAACGCAATGATACTAACGTAGTAATCGAATACGAGGAGGATTATTAATATTACATGGCATACTAAGATTTGGATTACAAATTTCTTGCTCGATGTAATCTTGATAATAATAAACATCAAATTTTCTTTTAAATCATTGTTCAGCATTAAAATGCGCAACTTTGCCCTAATTTAAGCGACCTCGTATCTCTTATAATATCTGAGATCCCCGTAGTTGAGTTCGAAAAATGGGCACCCTGTATACATAATTTCAGTGTGCATTCTTCTTTTTCAATTATTATTAATTATTTGTATAGGTTTCTGATTTTCTTGAGAGGTATCGTTAGTGCTTCTCTATGCTTAATTATCATCTTTCTTCCATTTTTGTTTTTTTTTGTATTCTATAATCAAATTTTTACCACCGTACGTTGCCTAACATCACTTTTCACGTTTAAGCCCCACGTTAGGCGCCATTGTTATATATTGTCATATGTTACTATGCAAATCATCATTTGAGAAATTTTTTGATATTTGGAAATTTGATTTGTTGTATGCGAAATTTTTTTTTAAGTTAAATTTAATTTTTTTCAGATTCTGGATTATTGTGTAAATAAGAGTTATTTGTAAATATGGGTTTTGATTTGGTTTTGTATTTAAATTGGATGTGTAAATAATTTTTGTAATATTTGTAAATGTAAAGTTTTGAATTTGTGCGCTTTTAGGTGTAGCCTACACTTGTTTTTCTATGTTTCTCTATTTGTTTCTCCACAAGTAGCTGCAATTTCTTCGTTTCGTTTTTTTCCATCTCGGTTGTGGCTGTTGGTTTGTAGACAGCAAACTAACTTCAGTTATTTACTTTCTTCTTTTTACGGAAGCCACACCATCGCTTCCGACACATTTACAACTGGTCGTAACATCTTGGGCATCTACACGATATCCACAGCTGATTTCTCTTTTCCGGCGTGTAGAGAAAATTCTGTTTACAACTTTCTAAATTTCAAATAACAGGTTTGACTTATACCACTTATATAAAAGCAAAAATAATCTAGTTACTGAGTCTTAGACTTAGAAATTGATGTGATTTAGGCAGTATGTGTCATTGTTTCTTATTAAATATTGAATTTCTTTTTAATGATATTAGGGCAGCAATCAAATTCAGCCAATCCACTTACCAAAGCTGATAATTCCTTCTCGTAAAATTGTCGATGCACTTTTTGATTTTATTGAAATTATCTAAGGGCCTTAACAGTTAAAAATTCTTCAAAAAATTTGTTTACAAGTCTAATTAATTATTTTTATTTATAAAAACACAATGTCAAAACTAAAATATATAAAGTTAAACTTCAATAAATTAAACATTATAATATAATTTCATATAATTTTTGTTATAAAATCTCTATTAAAGCTTCTATTTTGGCCATTCCAAATAATTCCCCTGTTGCACACAACAGTCTAGTCTAGTCTAGAACGATTTATGGATACCACGGCTGAGCCGTATACTCCGTGTCTGGTGTGGGTACTTTGAAAGGCGTTTTTTAGATGGGATCGTACCCATATGTGTCGATTTCGACTTATCGTGGTGAGCGATCGCATTGCCTGTGTGTTCCGTGGGTCGCTGCGCTGAGACAATTATCCGAGCTCCGCTCGGGTATTTTCCTCAGCGAGCGGCCTCTGGAACCACTTGGCTTCTGCGGCTCCTTTTTGGGCACACAGGACAGGAGCCTTGGCCCTGTCGTGTACGCCGGACTTGGGAGACGCAGGATGCGATGACCCAGCGCGTCGCGCACTTGGTTTAAACCGAGCCGGCCGAGCTTGGGATTTGTTTAAGGTATGGGGGGGGGGATATGGGAGTGGGTGGGTGAGGAAGGGATAAAAATTTGTTAAGAGGATCATTAGTCTTGGTTGGACATCGAGTTATCGATGTCGTCGGCTGTAATCGTCGAGTGTTTAGTAAATTTAGTAAGTCAGTTTCTAGATGACCGAGTTTACGGTAGTTTGGCCGATTTGGGGAAAGAGCGCGAAGCGGGATCGCACAGTTTCCACAATGACTCCAAGGTCAGGAAGCCGCCACAGAGGCCTGACCCGCAGAAGCGGCGCGAAAATCATCTCCGGCAGTTCGCGAGTACTGCCTGGGGATTGTGCTGTTGAGTATTGGCCTGATCACGGTTTTCACCAAGAGCAGGCCGTTTTTAACGCTTAGTTTAGATTTTCTGTAAGTAAGGGGCCCAACGCGGCCATGGCACCTCTTGCCTTAACAGTAACGAGCGAAATGTGGGGGCCCCACCTGAGTCCCTTATCGAGAGTGACTCCCAAGTATTTGGAAGTGTCTGTCCAAGGTATCTCGGTGCCGAACATTTTCAATTTGACTTGAGGAAAGCGCGAATCCAACCTCACCGGCTCTCTCTTGAAGTAGGTGGCCGTACTCTTGGTCGGATTTACCCGAATCCTCCAAGTGCGGCACCATACCTCGAACTCATCGAGAACCGCTTGTAGCTTGGCTACAATCGTGTGCGGTTTTAGTAAGCTCACATAATACGCGGTGTCGTCCGCGTATAATCCGAGCTGCACTTCATTGCAGAGTAGAGTGGGAAGAGGTGTTGTTTTCGGTACATACCTCGCGAAATAGATGTACAGTATCGGAGCTAGGACTGACCCTTGCGGGACTCCTGCTCCGATAATCCTCACCGATGAGTATACCCCTAAATATGCGCCCAGTTAGGAAAGACGCAATCAGTCGGGCAAGTGCTAAGTCGATGCCACCTTCGATAAGTTTGAAGATTAGACCTTCGTGCCATACATTATCGAAGGCTTTGGCGACATCGAGGAACACAGCTCCCGTCGCACGGCTGCGATTCCATTGCGACGTTATGTGTTCCACAAGTCTTAGCACTTGTAGAGTCGTGGAGTGTCCAGGACGGAAACCAAATTGCTCAGCCGGCAGTGATTGGTTTTCCGCCATTGAGCGGTGGAGTCTGGATAAGATGATCCTCTCCAATAGTTTCCCCAGAGTTGGGAGCAAGCTGATTGGCCTGTACGAAGCGGGGAGCCTCGGATTATGCCCAGGTTTGCGGATCATAATGACGTCGGCTATTTTCCAACGACATGGAAAATGCTCGAGGTGTAGCACTGCATTGAAGATGCGAGTGACTACCGCCATTGCCGCCCTGGGCAGTTCCGTGATTACCCTATTCGTAATGCCATCCGGTCCAGGTGCTTTTCGTTTAGCTAATTTCTTGGTGTGTGCGACTACCTCCTGAAGGGTGGTGTCTTCAATGTGTTCGTCATTCTGGTTTCGACCCCCCCCCCTGATCCAATCCCTAACCTCCGCGTCGACTCTAGCAGTATGTTCGGGGATGGAGACCTCAATGTTTGGCTGAAATTGGGCCTCCAAGCTGTCAGCTAGGACTTCGGCTTTTTCAGCTGGGCTGAGTGCAATGCCGTTTGGTCCTGATAGGGAGGGGATTACGCTCGGTTTGTTACGGAGTTTTTTGACTAACCCCCATGCCGAAGGATCACTGAAGGTGAGTCTTTCGAGCATGTTGCTTCAGTTGTCGTTTCTTAACTCCGTAAGAGCGTCTTGTACCTGTTCTTTCAGACCATTGTATTTTAGTCGATCCGCCGGGTAGCCTGTACGCTGCGCACGACGCCTTGCCCGGTTTTTCTCACAAACCAATGCTCTGATGTCAGGTGGTAGACTGTCCTGCTGGTCGCGTAGCGGGACAGCTTTGGTCGCCTTAAGCAAGGAGCCTACGACCTTGTCCTCAAACGACTGTACATAATTGTCGATGTCCTCTCCCGTCTGAAGGACGGGGGGGGGGTCCAAGGTTGCGTAGGAGGTGTTGCTTAAAATCAGGCCAAATAATCTTGGTGCGATTTCTACCTTTATTCGCTTGCTCGATGTCACCCAGTTGCAGGAGAACTGGGTTGTGATCCGAGTCAAGTTCGTTTAAAGATGTTAACTTATGAATGAACTGAAGGTTCTTGAATGCAATTAAATCTAGCACATCATGATGGTGCTCAGTGGAGTATCTATCTTCCGTAGGATCAAAAGGGATCCTAGAGTCGAATTGGAAGTGAGTGTACTCCACTGGGGCGTCAATTTGGAAGTTAAGTTTGTCCGAGATTGCTAGTAGGGTGCGACCTCCCGCGTTAGCCTTTCGGCTATTCCAGGCGGGGTGTTTGGCGTTCAGGTCACCGGCGAGGATGATCTGATCGTCAACTCCACCTAGCAATGACACCAGGTCCTTCTCCAGGAGGGGCTCTTGTTGCGATTTGTAAACCGAAGTTAACTGCAGCCATCCGTTATTATCCGTGCGGATTTTAACGGATGTTGCTTCTACCGCTTCGAGCGTCTCCGGAGTCGGAATTTGGTGATGTTCGATGCAGGACTTGACATAGATGGCGGTACCCCCAAATCTGCCGCCAGCTCTGTCATTCCTGTAAAGAACATAATTCGGTATCTTAACATTAGTGATATGGCTCTCTTTTAGATGCGTTTCGCCTATCATAATGACATCCAGATTGTGTCTGGCAATGAAGTCTCCGAGGAGATTTCTTTGCCTTCGCAATCCGTTTGCGTTCCAGTAGGCGATTTGCAGAGAGCTTGGTCTTAGTGGCTGTTTATTCATTCACAGTCCGTGCAGAAGTAGAAGTAGAAGTCGGGGGGGGGGGGGGGGCGCGGCCCCCTTTTTCTTTTTTGAGCGCGGTTTTCTTGACCTTCCTGATGCAGCTGGGCCGCACTGCCTGAGCAGTTCGGTTGCTTGCTGCATCAGTGTGTTGGCAAGAGAGACATAGTCCATCCCATTTGGGGGGGTGGCCCATGACTGTGAATGTTTTCCCATATACGTAGTGGCGAGAGGGGGGAGAATGCGGCCTGAGGGGCCGGTTCTCCTGTTGACCCAAGGGTTGCTGGGGTAACCCGCGAAATTTGCCGGATGAGGTCCTTCGCAATTCGCGCATTTTGGCGGGGCGGAGGGCGGTTTCGGGCATTGAGCCGCTTTGTGATATCCACCGCATCTGTGGCATTTGATTGTGGACTCGCAACCTGTTTGCGTGTGTCCAAATCTCTGGCATTTGTAACATTGGAGAGGCATACGCCTCTCGTTAGGTGGTTCGAAGTGCGCGGCTAGTGCCACGACTTCTTTGAGCCTGTAGATTTCCTTCGCCTTTGCATTTTTCGTGAGGCGAATCATGAATAAGGGCAAGGGGGTACGCGCCGGTCCTTGTACCATCTGTTGTACATCCAGTACGGGGAAGCCACTGCGCTCAAGGTCACCCTTGATGGCGGAGGTTTGAATTTCCTTGGGTAGTCCGCGTAGGACTACCCGCAGTGGCTTCGTTTCCGTACCCCTGTGCACGAAGTGATTGTACTTGCGCGCCTTGAGGAGGTGCGCAAGTTCTCGGAAATCACTTTCGGTGCAAGGGGAGATCACCAGTCCTTCCTTGGTGTCTCTGGCTTTGGAGAAATTAATCCGCTTGTCCGTCATCGCCCCAGCGAGTTCGGCCCACTTTGCCTTGTCCACGAGGACAAGTTGCGTGATAGCAATTGGCTTTTTTGTTGTGGTTGGATTAGTTGTGCTTGTCGACCCTGTTTGATTTGTGAATTTATTTGTGCCTGAAGGGCCAGCTGCATTGATCGAGTTTGCATTTGTGTTTGTGCTTAGTTTCGAATTAGAATTAGAACTCGGAGTAATAGGTTCGATGTTAGCCTCCCCTGAAGGGGGGGGGGTTTACCTTAGACTTTTCCCCCTTGCCCTTGCCTTTGCCCTTACCCGTTGTTTCGACTTGTTCCCCTCCTGAGGGGGGGGGGAGCAGTCGAGGGATCTGAGGGAGACGCGATTTCTAATTTCACGTTGTCTTGGTCAGTTTTAGAGAGTGTTTTTGGTTTCGGGGGGGGGGGGGGGGGGGGGTTGGTAGTATCGAGGAGCGATGAGGTCTCCGCTGCCTCCGATGCGTCCTCGATATTGACCAGCCTAACTATTTTGCAGGCCTTGCGGCGCGGCATTGTAGCTCTGTCCCCCCCTTCAACATTAAATTCATTAACACATTCATCGTCGTCATCGCTGCCGGCACTGCGAGTACGTTTCGGACCGATGACCACTCTTTCGAGTGGGGTCGTGTCCATGGAAACTTCTTCGCTGGTGTACGACGGTGATGCCGAGTTTGAGTCAAAATTCGGATAAAAATCCACCTTTGCGGCCGAGTCCGCCCCTGCACTTGATGGCTCTTTCGAGTCCGAAAGTGCCGGGGTTTTTTCGGTCGTATCGGTGTGGTTTTGTGTACTTGGAGTTGAATTTAAATTTACATAGGTATTTAAATTCGTGCTTACCCCCTCCTGAATTGTTGGGCACTCCGTAATAACGGTTTTGGCTTCCATATTCGGGATGGGGGTTTCGATCGTTACAGCCTTAGTGGCTTTATTTTCCTCCGTTTTTGAGGCGCATTCGTCCGATTTTACGGTTACGACTGCACTTTCAATGGAGGTTAAATTAGGTCCACCTACCTTGTTTATGATGTCGCGCCCCTGGGCGCGAAGGTTAAACAAATGCCAGTATAGCATTGTAGCTTTGGTAGCTACCAATCTATATTGTAGCATTCGTCCTTCCTCGGCCCAGCCGCGAGTTTGCTCGTCATCTGGGATGATGGCGAGGTTGGGTTGTCCTGCGATGAAGATTTCTATTTCTTCATATTTGACATCCTCGATGTTGGGTGTGAAAAATTCTTCGAACCGTTCCATTTTGGGAGATCTAGGGAGTCCGTTCGGGGCTCTTAAACCGATTTCCCAAAATTTGTGCGACCACCATATCACTACCACTAACCACTAACAATTAGATAACGCACTGACTGTGATTGTGAAAACGCTTTTCACCGACGTAAAGTCGCCGTGTTGAATTCACTTTGGTGAGTAAATTTATAAGAATAAAAATGCTCACTGCGAAAAAACACGTCTATCTGTTGCACACAATAATTTACATGTGATTTATATGGAAAAATATTTGGTATCTGGGCGGATCACACTCCGTTGATATGGATTTTTTAATCAAAGAGCCTATAGCAAGACGTGCTCAATGAGGTATACTGTTAGGTGAATACAGTTGGCAATTTTGATACCAACGATCGTTGACAAGGGGCTGTTCACAAATTACGTAACGGCCTTAGGGGGGGAGGGGGATTGACAATTTGTTACGATTTGTTACAGAGGGGGGCGGGGGTGTTTTTCAAAATGTTACGTAACCAAAAAATTTCTTTTTTATCAAAAAATTAGATTTTTTTTCTATATTAGATTTTCATTAATTTGATAAATTAACCCAAAGAGATCCATTCAGTCAAGAATCATAATAATTAAAATTTGTGTAATAGATACACATATTGTTTTAATAATATTTATAACAAAAATTGTTTTAACTTTTGTTACGTATTCTTCTGGGCGGGAGGGGGTCTCGCAATTTGTTACGATCTGTTACAAGGAGGGGGGAGGAGGTTAAAAAACTTCAAAAATTGCGTTACGTATAATTTGTGAACAGCCCCCAAGTAAATTTATTGGAAAATGTGCGGAACGACAGTTTCTCTACAAATTCTAAAATTAAAGTAAGGTACTGTATTGTCAAATCTATGCTAATCTAAAACAAGAAATAATATTACATTGTGGAAACATTATTATCATAAATACAATTAACATCAAACTATTTATTTAGTAATATAATATTTATTAACACCAGTACTTATCATTATCA
Organism: Cantharis nigra; assembly: GCA_958510845.1. Classification (NCBI taxonomy): domain Eukaryota; kingdom Metazoa; phylum Arthropoda; class Insecta; order Coleoptera; family Cantharidae; genus Cantharis; species Cantharis nigra. The sequence continues at coordinate 18,868,974 of OY294029.1, forward strand.
TCAGTATCATCGTACACAGTATTAATAATATTCTAATTGTATAGTTGATTGAATTATAATGTGATTCTAATTTTATTTGTTGTGCCAATAAGTTTACCACCGTCTACCTTCATAAAGTTTCGATTCGTTCGATTCAAAGCTGGGGTTAACTAACAAAATATGAAGTTTCAAAATTGCATACATTGTGCTGTCGGGAGATTAATACCATTCGGATCTATTGTAGGACTTCCATTTTTAAAATACTCTTGTCGACATACAAATGAATTATTACACATAACTCTTGACAGGTCGAAACTTTGCTTATGCATTAGCTTGAGCATTTTGTTTTTGCTAACGGTAATTTGCAGTTTATGCGTAATGAAATTAAAAAATGCGTTTCAGAACGATAACGTATTTTTCATGGCTATGATCTATACTTCAGATTTAATGCTTCTTATATGTTCTATGTTGTTTATGATAATCTCTATGTTAGGTATTAAGAAAATAATTGCCGTTATTAACACAGCCCAAGATATAATAACCGAATGGCAAAAGCAGACATCAAAGATTTTACTATCGAAAATTGATACCTTCAAATTAAGAACAAGAATTATTATAAATTTAGCAATAATAGGTATAATTATATTTTCAGCAATAGTGATTTTATTTTACATCGATAGTGATCCAAATTGGAGTTTTATTGAAAAAATTGGAGTTATTGTTTCCGGTTATGTTAATTTAATGATGGGGTTAATGTTTGATACTGTGGGTCATCTATATTTATCTATTTATATTAATTATCAAACTGATTTACAAAATGACTTAATTGAAGTATTATATGTTTATAAAAATTTAAACAAATCGTTAACGTCCTATGGCCAGTTGCACATTAAACTAAAAAATCTTATAATGCTATTCAACTCTTTCCTTAATCCAACAATTCTCATGTGGTTGGTAGCAGGTATCCTACTTCTGATTTGTTGTACTTCTTTGATATTAATGTGCTTGTTCAAAAGTAAATCAAGTCCAGTAACAGTGCGAGTAATGCTAATATTAATAAAATTCGGAGCTTTTTTCTTCGCGATGATTTATTTCAGTCTGCTGGCAACACGTTTAAAAACATTGGTATGTATGTTGTGCTAATTTGACAATCTATTAATGAAAACAAAATACTTGCTGAACAATTCATAAATTTATGTCAATATAAAAATCGTAAGAAAATATTTTGTGAAGTGTTGTCTGCATAAAGAACTTTTTACAAATATTTGAAATGCTTTCTTATAATTTATTTTAAAAAGAGTCTATCCTAGTGTCTACAACTAAGCAGAATTGTCAGGAAATTTTCCCATAATTTCATGTCAATATAGATAATATGTTACAAGGACAGAAGTTTAAGAATCAGAATAAACTAATCAATTGATTTATTTTTCTTATCATCATCCATTTATGATTTTAGTCGAGAGACAGTTTGAAATTTTTATACCGATATCCTGTCAGTAGTCTTACAAATGAAGAAGCACTTAAGGTAAAATTTACAATAAAGTTAGTTTTCAAATTGGGTAACCATATTTTCCATTATTAATATTTTAGTTGGAAATAATCAAAAGTTTTTTTATAAAGCTACCACCAGTTGTTGTGGCTTCAGAAATTGTTTCCATTGATGTCACATTAATTGGATCTGTAAGTTCTAATATATTTTAAAATATTTACTTACAATTTTCTTTTATAGGTATCAGGAACAGTACTGACTTATGTTGCCGTTGCAATACAATTTCAGATACTCATATTGAGTTTAAAATGACGAGAAACATTTTTTGCCTACTTGCACTGCACTTTGGTTGAAAATTTTTGAGTTTCATGAATAACAATAATAATAAATTAATGATTATACTAATAGTTCCTTTACACCGTTTGTACTTTGTAGTATTTGAAAAAAGTTTGTATGTTTTACTGAAAACTGGATTATTTTATTGTTATAATTTGATTTCCTGTTTTAGCTTTCAGACGATTGTAAGATACATAATATCTTATTCTTATGTCTTATTTATGCAAAAGTGTTATAAAAAATTATATCAGTAGATTGCATCTTATCAGGAAAACTTATGATCACTTGTAATTTCTACCAGTCAATGGCGTGAAACTATTAATGGTATTTAGGATTTTGAAATCTTTAATGTAGTGAAATAAATAAACTGTGTTAGTTTATCTGCGATATGACATATTATTTAAAATTTCAATTAATTATTATGCAAATTTGATGTAGAATGCTTATGTTAAAAATAATATCATTTTCATTTTCTACTACAAAAAAATATATATACGGAGTATTAATTAAAAATTACCATTTTCATTATAGCGCACAAATTTTCAATCGTTCTAAATAATTATTAAGTTTCTAATAACTGTCAGATTTGACCACTTTACATGTAAATAAACCATAGTATAAGAAACCGTAGAGGCCGCAGGTACTTCGTTGTTATGCTTACAAGAAAGGTTCAAAATTCCGACTGATAAAATTAAATACTTTTTAGACATTGAAAAAATCTACTGTCAAACTTGCGAAATGAATGTCATGTCATAGTATGATAATTATTAAAAACTTCGAATATATTGCTATATTTTTACAAGCCACCTAACAAATGTTCACAAAAAATAAATAAATTAAGATTTCAGTTAATACTTTCTGTAATTTTCTTGCTCAATTGCCCAAACATTTGGCTAAATTGTTTCCTCATCAATACTTGTATTTTAAAAGCTCTATCAGCACATAAAAGTTTATCTCAATCGGTTAAACATTTCCGGAGATACGATGATATTTTCATTCTTTTTATTGTGGCAGTCTTGGCAAAGATATCTCTGTCTTCTTTCGCAAAAAATGCATCTTTTTTTTCATGTTGAATACCTTCAGTAGTTCATGTTGACTACCTTCAGAAGTTCATGAGTTATTCACTCTTTAACTTTCAACTTTGACAGCTTGTAATTTTTGACAGATGACAAATAGAAAGAAAAGTTTACCCATTCTGAATAAAGCTAAATAAACTTATCCCAAAACAAAATCGTTTTTAAAAATTTTGTGTTATTTTCTTATATGTAGTGGCACTCCTGATTGACAAATCGTGACGAAAACCTTATTTTCACCATTCTACCGTAAACCCTACTACCATAAAAGGAAGAACAAAATTTAACGACCAACCAACAACATAGAAATTTTTTGTGTAAATCTTTACGTTCAGAACGCGGTGATCTCAAAAATGTAAAAAAAAAATTTATTTATTATTAATTTTTTTATTTATCAAGGTAAAAAAGTACAAGTTGAGTATTTGTGTGTTTTTTTAGATTTGAATCTTTTTTTAATATAAATTTTAAACAAAGTTGACTATTCTTACATTGTTGGGGTCGCAGAAAAACGTACATGTCGCTGCCCCCCCCCCCAAATCGAATTTTTTATTAAAATTGGTGTCAAACGTTTGAGCTTCGTTTGAGCCTCAACGAGCTTCCATTCCCGTCGTTTGAGCTTCAACGGTCGCGGAATTATTCGCAAAAACTTTGGGGGGGGGGGGGGCTGTGGACATGATAGCCCCCCCAAGTCAAATTTTTGACTAAAATTGTTGTCAAACGTTTGAGCCTCAATGAGCTTCTATTTTCATCGTTTGAGCCTCAACCGTCGCGGAGCTGTTCGCGAAATCTTTGGGAGGGGGCTGTAGACACGTTGCCCCCCCAAGTCGAATTTTTGAGTAAAATTGGTGTCAAACGTTAGAGCTTTGTTTGAGCTTCAATGAGCTTCCATTCCCGCCGTTTGAGCCTCAACCGTCGCGGAGTTATTCGCGAAATCTTTGGGGGGGGGGCTGTAGACATGTTTTTCAATTTTTTGTTTTTTTGAAATTTTTTGCCTAATTTTGGTGTCAATCGATAGAGCTTCGTTTGAGCTTCAATGAGCTTCCATATTCACCATTGTAATTTAATTTTTTTCAAAGCTATAGTTATTTTAAATTTTGTGCACCTCTGAGCAAGTTGCCCTGGAAACCTTTAATTTTAATTTCGTAAACAACTTATAATTGAAGTTTTAAACTAATGAATTAAACTCCAAAAGTAAATTTAAAAAAAATATGTTTTATTAGTAATAAATTTTTGAACTTACGTATTAGAACGTACTTATTAGTGAGATCTTATTATTATTAACTTAAATGATTATAAAATTGTTGAAGGGGGGGGGGGGAGTATGAAATGGGATGTAGATTTTGTACTACTTTCCTTTCAAATCATCAAATTTTTTTCCGAAATCGAGATCTTTATTTTAGGTTTATTTAAGATTCAATGAGTTTTTAGTCTCATTTTTTGAGTTGCTAATACTTTAAGAGATTTTTCTATGATACTAGCCCCCCCCCCCTTCAATTTTAATATACACCGTAAACTAAAAAACTATTTTGTTCGAATAAATTTATTTAAATTAATTTTAAATACTCCATCATTAAAGGCTGATTACCTCATAATTGCTGAAGCCATTAATAAGCTGTGGATGCAGCGTTGAGTTCCATTATGATTGTTCGCCATATTCTTATACGAAATTGGCATAATGGACCGTAAAAATGAAAATCAATTTGCGGTAGCCCATATGTTATCCGAAAAACACGATAATACATCAATTTCTTACTGGCTATCGGAATGGTTGAAACATGCTGTTAAAAGACCAAAGATTGTAGTAACAGACCAATCCCTTGCTTTGATGATGGCCACTGTGAGAACATTTACTCAATATTCGAACTTATCAAAATATCTAAGCGTTTGTTCAGACTTAATCCAAAAAAAATTAAATGTTGGCGTACCCCTATGCATGATTAGGAATGCTTTTAATCATGTTATGCATTTGTTTAGCTGTTGGCCAGAAATCAAATCATCCACAAAACGCATAAAAATCTTTTATCTTCGGTCAATTGGTTTACTTATAGTTAGCACAGATTTTGAAGATATAAAAAACTTATTAACTTATATATTCACTGTAGCATTACGTGAAAAAGATGGAAAAAATACTTCATATGAACAAACAAGTTGTGAAATAGCAAAGACCTACTTAAAACACAGAATAGCAACCCACGAAATTACGAAGATGGCAGTAATAGATGATGACTCAAATGACTGTAGCTATGAAAATAACGATTTAAATGAAATAGAAGATAGTGACGCATTCCCTGAAATTGATGATTCGCTTGATATTTACGAAGAGATTAAATCAATTTATGATATTTGTAACCGTGATTCAAAGGCAGCACAGAATAAAGGTGACCATGACAACATGCAATATAGCCCTGCAATTGCAAAAAGGTTGTTACGTTTTTGTAAACTTCTTCCATGTTGGTCGGCTGTAATGACCCCAATTTTTAAATATGGCAATCTGACAGAAACCAGCTCAACTTCGGAAAGTTTATTCAACCATTTAAAACATAGAATTTTTCATCATGAAACATTACCAATACGAGTGGATGATTTCATAAAAACGTATATTACCGCAATCAATGGATCTATGATTATTTTGAAGTCACAATATAATACGAAACATAATATTTTGGTGGAAACAATGAAAGCTGAAGAAAATAGTAATGAAGAAAACATCAAAGAATTAATACGCATTGGTGAACTTCCTTCGAATCAAGAAGCTTCAGGAGATATGTCTTTACATATTGTACTGTGTCAAACGTGAACGCGGGTATATGCGCATGACACATCAACTAATACACTTTGCAAGTAAGATGGTGTGCATAATAATAAACTGCGATTATATGACTTTAAAATAAAGTGATGACGATTTGTATTTGAATCAAACTATATTTGTGATTAAAGAGACAGATAGGTAAATATACAAATTTATGATATATTTTAGTACAGAACAAGAATGTGTGTTTCATTTAGTTAATATGTGTAGTTTTTGTAGGTTATACAATCAATTTCGTGTGGTGTAAACAACATTGCAATTATTTGAAACAGAATACAAAATTATTTGAAGTTATTTGGCCAAATAAATATAAAATTTTACCTTGCAAGGGTTTGATACCAATCAGCAACATAAATTCCTAAGAAACACTTCACAAATTTATCCAATAAATATCCTTCGATCGTTGTAAGTAACAATTCATTTATCTTCTTATACTTTAGACATAAATTATTTTGGTTAACCGCACGTTTAATTTTGCCTTCACTATTTACTTCTTATACGAGTCACTTTGATTTACATTCGTTAACAATTTTTAATATTTTTATTTTTAGGTTATCAAACGTTCCGAGAGAGACTTATAAATTGTTTCGGAAACACTTCCAGGTCCGGTTTAGGTTAAAAACAAAAGTTAGGTTACGACCGACACGTCCTTCCTGGTCAACCACTAAAACAATACTGATTATCATTGAAATTGGCACCTCCTTTTATACTTTTTTCAATTTTTTTAAATAATCAACTTGTCCATGAAATCTCCAATCTCAAAAACTGCACCGATCTTGACGAAATTTGGCAATCTTGTCCATCTCTATCCCAAATATATGTGGAAAAATTTTGAATCCTCTAGCTTGATCCGTCTGCCCATAATTAATAAAAATCTAACCCGAAATTTTATAACTTTGATATTTTTGAAATTTTTTTCTTAATTTTTGAATTTTCAAATACTTTTTGATCTCGAAAATTCGAGCTCTTTATTCTCTTCCTTCTGCCGTATAATATGCTTCTGTATCATAAATATTTGCAGAATAATCTTGATTTTTCCAAATTTCCAATCTGACAGCTGCCTGTCATTTTACCATAATTTGAAATATTCTATCAAATTTTGCTTTTTGTATGGCCATCTTGCCTCAATCTCTCTCTAGGACCTATTCCTCACCCATTTTATGTAATTTCCAAAGTTCAACTCGTCATATAACCACCACGGCGTTTATCTGCCTCCATGTCAAATTTTGTATCGTCGAAGCACTAAATCGTCCCGAAAACCAGAATTCGCTACACACTAAGTTTACCTAACGTAAGTATAACATAATGTCTTCACACATTTCTTAAAATTAAACATTTACAATAACAAATTATTTATTTTAGATCTCAAATCGTATGATACCTCAAATCGTCATAATTATGCCACGCAGGACATTGAGATTAACACAATACCAAAAGAAAATTGAACTATCCATAATACATCACCATTTTGCAAGATCGTGTGTTGCATTTAAGTTATATGGTAAAATTTAAACCAGCAAAACAATGATTTTAGTTAATCGTAGCCTCATGCGCATATTTTACGTTAGTATTTTGATACTTGTGTCCCTCGTCTTAATCCTAACTTGTGCCCTAGCATAATAACATGACAATATATAGTGATAGTCAAGATGTTCCAGAAAATATATCTTTGAACAGTACCTCCAAAAGAAAAATGTCCAACGAAGAAAACGAAATCGATGTTGAAAACGATGAAACAAATATTGAAACCGCTATAGAAAATTGGCGTGGTCTTGGTAAAAATAGCAGAAGTAAAAAAAGAAAAAAACCTAATTATTTGGACAAAGATCCTACAGTATTAACCTGTAATATTGAAAGTAAGACCAAGTCACGGGTAATAGGATTACTAAGAAATGGTAATTCGCTCGACTTAAAACCTATCCTGTTGGATAAAATTTATTTTACACCAATCAACACGTGTGGATTTGTTAGCATAATACATATTATGTGCTGTTGTCATGCAGAAAGTAGAAATTATGCAAATTTTGTAACTAAAAATATCGAATTAAAATTGTACGAATTAATTGCGAATGTTATGCGAGATGGAGTAAACGTACAAACATACAAAAGACGGGCTACGATTTTAAATTATATTCTTTCAATAGCCAGTAAGAAGAAGTTACCAAATAATCATGTGGAACTCAACGCTGCATCCACAGCTTATTATTTGTTTCAGCAATTATTCAGTGATCAGCCCTCAATAATGGAGCATTAGAAATGTACTAATTGCAACAACATTTCAGAAAGGAAGTACCCCACGGTAACAATAAATTTTCCAACAAACGACATTACATACCTCAAAAAGGCATTAGATTTACGATTTAAAGAAATTAATGTTTCCAGTTGCGAGAAGTGCCAAAACATACATGAAAATAGCACAATTTTTGGTCAACATTTATTCTTTGAAATTTGTGGGCCAATGGTGAAATGTACATCTTTGGAATTTGATATTCCGTTACAGAAGATCCCCCGTGAAATTCACATGGATGGAAACACGTATTACCTTCGCGGAGCAATTAGCTTTATACCGCCTGCTGTGCTAAATGACATTAACGCAATAGGGCATTATATTAGCTATTGTTGGCGTGACAATACTGGACATTGGGAACGCTACGATGACCTACACCAATCACCTAAAATAGGACGACAAACTACAATTGCCATTAAATGCCAATTCCTTATATTATATTGCATATAAAGTTTTATTTTCAATTTTTTTATAACTATAATATTTGTAACTTTTATTAATAAAACATATTTTTTGCCACGCTCAAAATTGAGCAAAGGGATTGATGGTGCTAATCCCAATCTCAGGGTAAAAAAAAATTGGCAATGCCCTGGCTAGCTATAAAATAGAAAAGGTGGTTGGTGAGTTTTAAAACTGATAAAAAAAATAATTGAGAGGGTTGAAAGTTTTGCCCTAGGCGCCACGTGGTTGAAAATCAACCTCCCAAAGCGTGCTACTACCTAAACCACGAACGGTAGCGTAATTAAACTCAAACAAAAATGAAATTGGTACAAGAAAATACACTTGAATTGGATAACGTGATTTTATTGAATAATAAAATAAATAGCGCCAAATTTCAATTTGATCTAACCCAAAAATAGTAACAAAGTCGCGAATAGCTTTTCTTGCGAAAAGCGTAATCAACCCGATATAGCTATATGTGGTTTCACACAAAATTTTACACAATTCACTCCAATTAGGAGGCTAAAACAATATCGTGACTGGTGGTAAATAATGTCGAATGAAAATTGAGGCGCAATAAAATCCATTAACAAAAATTAATAATTAGTAACATAGACGGCACAAAACACTTATCTCAACAGCTGATACGGAGTCCTAGTAGATGGTAAAACGGAATCAATTTGAATTAAGATGGTGGACGTTCTAGATTGTTAACCAATAAGGGTGAATTGATGTCCTCAAAATCGACCTTTTCATACAAAGCGATTTTTTTTTCCACTACAATGGCGGTCACGAAAATGATAAAGGTTTGGTTCAACTCGGTTAGCAGTAAACTGATGGAAAGTATAAAAGGTCGAACGAAGACCCTAAAAACAATAGTTGGCGTAGATAAAGGAAAAAAATAACATTAGAGGATTCCTAAAATTACCTCTCAGATGTGGTCGAGGGTTAATTTTCATATGGTAATTTTCGTAGTATCAAGCAGATGTACAGTTGACTAAAATAAAAATTACAAACATAGTTTGCATTTCAAAACGAAAATTTGGTACTTACAAAAAATAATTCTGAATACAAAATCCTCCAAAGGAGATAAGATTAAATATCTTCGATAACAATCTTCAATTGTAAGTGCAGCGAATGAATCCCGAGAAATCGGAAGGCTAATAACAAAACATAAACCCACTTTCGTAGCACTTTACTAATTCAAAAAAAATCTCTTTCAAAAGACCAAAATTACGAATCGTCAAAACTTGAAAATTTTAACCACGAAAAATGTGTTTCCTAATGATATCAGTCACAGGACCTCCAACATAATTTCATATTTGCATATTTCCAGAAATCCACCAACAATAAACAAAGCAAAATTATCGTAACCCAATTCTGAACCGTTACATTTTTTAAAAATTTACTTTTGGAGTTTAATTCATTAGATTAAAACTTCAATTAAAAGTTGTTTACGAATTTAAAATTAAAGGTTTCCAGGGCAACTTGCTCGGAGGTGTACAAAATTTAAAATAACTATAGCTTTTAACAAAATTAAATTACAATGATGAATATGGAAGCTCATTGAAGCTCAAACGAAGCTCTATCGATTGACACCAAAATTACGCAAAAAATTTGAAAAAAACAAAAAATTGAAAAACATGTCTACCGCCCCCCCCCCAAAGATTTCGCGAATAACTCCGCGACGGTTGAGGCTCAAACGGCGGGAATGGAAGCTCATTGAAGCTCAAACGAAGCTCTAACGTTTGACACCAAGTTTACTCAAAAATTAGACTTGGGGAGGCCAACGTGTCTACAGCCCCCCCCCCCCCCCCCCAAAGATTTCGCGAACAGCTCCGCGACGGTTGAGGCTCAAACGATGAAAATAGAAGCTCATTGAGGCTCAAACGTTTGACAACAATTTTAGTCAAAAATTCGACTTGGGGGGGGGCTATCATGTTTACAGCCCCCCCCAAAGTTTTCGCGAATAATTCCGCGACCGTTGAAGCTCAAACGACAGGAATGGAAGCTCATTGAGGCTCAAACGAAGCTCAAACGTTTGACACCAATTTTAATAAAAAATTCGATTTGGGGGGGCCAGCGACATGTACCTCGCAGAAAATAAGCATGAAAATTTGGGGGTCGCGTCGTAACAAGGTTGAGAACCGCTGTTCTAGTATAATTTAATAATGCTAATTATAATAATCAGACCTGTTCAAAACAAATTTTTCACAAATTCTCAAATATTCCGAAGAAAACCTGAACCAAAAACTTACTCCTATACCAATATCAAGGAGAAATACGTTTAACCCTTCTCGAAATCAACCAAATGCGTCTCATAATCATTTTCAAAAATCTGGTTATAGTAATTTTAAATCAAAGAAATTGTATAACATAGAATAATTGCAAAATAAAAAATACTCTGAAGATATAGACGTATCCTCTGGAAAATTTTCAAATTTTAGAAATCAAATGCAGCCTTTAAAAAAGTGCAATTACGATACTGTCACGAAAATGGAGTTAAATCATTAGTTATTGAAAGTTTATATATAGATTAATCGCTTCATGTTGATGACATCTATCTAACTCAAACTCTATAACATGTTTGGATATAGCTGTAAATACATACATGTGGTGGTTTCCCAAATCACATTATAATGTGTTTTTGATTCTATTTATCCAGACACAATTATATTTGTTTAATTTCTAATATTATATAAGGTTATTTCTTATTATGTACACTAACATTATACCGGGTGCTGAATGAGTTAGCCGAACATAGTAAATTAACATGTAAACAAGGTGGAACTCGCTTTTGCGACAGTTCTTAGGCTTCTATACATCTACTTTTTTGATAGATTAAATTATTTGGGTAGAATTTTTAATGCGTTAATCTTCTAAATAGGTAGATACCAACGGCAAAATATTTTTATATAAAGAAAACGCTAACGAGTTTTTTTAAATCATGCGGACAGACAGACAGACAGACAGACACATAGCCAGATCATAAGGCTTCTTCCTATACGTTGTATAGAAGCTTAAAACTTATTTATGCAAATTCCTGCTTCCCTAATTATTTTAGAGAAAAAATGAAACATACTGAAATATAAACTATGAATGATAACACCATTAGATTTCATCTAGCTTTTATTTAAAAGATCAAAAAATGCTTTCAAAATTGTTAAAATTTTCATTTATCGCTCGGCCATGTAATAAATTCAATTTAATTTCTATTTTCAAATATAATTACCATGGAAACTTACCATGGCCAGTAAATGAAACTTTTAACAATTTCAAAAGCATTTTTAGCTTTTTAAGTAAAAGTTAGATGATACTTGTATCATTCGTAGTTTTTATTTCTGCATTATATTTGTGTCTTTCATTTTTTCTCTAAAATAATTAGGGACGCAGGAATTTTGCATAAATAAGCTTTTACATGTTAATTGCCTATGTTCGGTTAACTCATTCAGCACCCGGTCTAGTTATATAATAACGTTTGTTTGGATACTAAACGTGAATTGACGTCAAAAATATGAAAATTAGGAGAGGACTACCATTAACATCTTTCTTTGGATTTTCATGTGTAAAATATAGTTGCCACCATATAGATATAAATTAAATAGGGCGAAATTAAAATATATCTTTTAGATGTTAGTTAGACAAGTCAGATAGACTTCTTCGAAATTCGTACAATAAAATTATATAACACTCCTCAGCTTGACGAGTAATTTCCCAAATTATAACATTCACGCTAGAAAAATACATCTAAGGTAATTGTGTGAAGCTTAAAGAAAGTGTAAACTAAAAAATAAATTTTTGATAAAACAAAATACAAGGATAACTAGAACAACAGTGAAATCTATTATTGCCTGATTAAACATTGTTTTTCCACTACTAGTCATAGAGGCTATCATTATAGCTTAATCCAGTCGCACGTGAAGTGACGCATTTTAGACAAGTGGTAAATAATTTTTTCATTATATACTACTAATAAATAATGAACATATTGATATTTTTCTATCGTTTTGCAACTATTTACAGGACAAATTTTGTTAGAAAAAGATTTTGTATAACCAAGAGATGCTATTTAATTACATTTCAACTATTCAAAACGTTTTGATTAATTTCATTTTAAACATTTTCAAAAAACTCGAATTAATTATGAGCGTAAGCGCCATCTCTTGTTAATTTGAGAAACAGCGATCTATAATATGTTAGTATCATTAAACGTGAAAAATCACAAGTTTATTGAATAATTTAACATCGATGACTTCTGTCCATTATTTTAAACAGAAAAAACTCAGTGAACGACTTTCAAAAACTAAATTTGTCAACAACTGTCAAAACAACAAAACAAAACAAAACTGTCATTTGAAATAAATATTTTAAATAAATAAATAATATACACTCTTCTACAGGGGTCCGGCACTATAAGTGACACAAACTTCACACAGCTGCAGATTCTAAACAACAAATAGCAGCGTGTTCATATTTTGGGAACCGTCAGTCTGTCAAGTTATTTATAAGCCTACGCAAATATTTCATTGTATGTCATAAACGAGAAGAAATATTCCAAATGGAATTCAAATGTAATAATGTGATTGCCTTGTATTTGGCCGGAAAATCGAAACCAGCTATTATTCGTGAGCTCCAGCATAGCGGTGTGAAAAAAAGTTTTGTGTATCGAACCATTAAACGTTACAATGATACTAGGAGCATCAAAAAACGTGATGGATGCGGCCGAAAAAAAACAGCAACGTCATCAGAAATGGTTCGAAAGGTGAAAGAGCGAATTCGAAGAAATCCACGTCAGAGAGCAACAAAAATGGCTGCAAATCTGAACGTGTCAGACAGAAGCATACGGCGCATACTGACAAATGAACTTAAATTGAAGCCTTACATGATACAAAAAGTACAGGATCTAACACCGGCACAACAGGCAGTTCGTCTTCAACGATCAAAAGCGCTGAATACCTTGCACGCGAGCGGCGATCTCGAAAATTTGGAGTTTTCGGATGAGAAAATTTTTACTGTTCAAGAATTCGTAAACAAACAAAATAATCGTGTGTGGTTAAAGGGCAAGTCCAACGACAATTTGGACAACCGAGTTGCTATGCGTAAACAATCGACTGCTTGTGCGATGGTTTGGGTTGCAGTAACGGCAAATGGACGCTCTCCGCTCGTTTTCATCGACCAGGGCGTTAAAGTCAACCAGCAAATGTACCAACAAAAGGTGTAAAATGATGTGCTTATCTCTTGGACACGTGAGCAATTCGGTACAAACACCTGAACATTCCAACAGGACTCGGCACCATCCCATAAAGCTCGGTCGACACAGGATTTTTTAAGAAATCACGTTCCACAGTTCATTTCTTCGCAACAGTGGCCTCCATACTCGCCAGGATTGAATCCAATGGACTTCTCCATATGGTCCATTTTAGAGGCTAAGGTGTCGACGAAAAAATATGAAAATGTGGAAACATTAAAATCAGCGCTTTGTCGGGAATGCCAACGAATTCCACAGAACCACATTCGTGCAGCGTGAAATGCCTTTATCGGAAGATTGAATGCCATAATCCGCGCCAGAGGTAGCCATATCGAACAGTGACACGTTTTTAATAAAATTTAATGTATTTCCATCATTTTTTCAAAATATTTCATAAAAGGATTCATAATTGATGAAACTACAGCATTTTGAATTCGTTTCACTTATAGTGCCGGACCCGTAGTACCTACATTGGTATATAGTTTTGTGCACCTCTGTGCACTTCTTCAGGGTCAGGTTTTGTCACTTAAAATATAAAAAACATAAAAAAACACATATCATCAACTCTATACTCTATTCTAAATTACTTCACTATTTTCAAATTGTCCTAATTAACCTTTAGTAAAATTTTTAAAATCGCAGGTCACAGACTACCCTTTATGGGGAGTAACTAAAACATTAAATCGACCACAACTCAAAATACCTCATTTGAAAAGAGAAGATGGAAACTGGGCCAAAACCGATAAACAGAAAGTGGAACTATTCGCTGAGCATTTAACTAGAGTTTTCCAACCTCATTATTTTGAAAGATATGATGTAAAAGATACAATCTGTCAGTTTTTGGATGCTCCAGGACAACTTGAACTACAAAAATAAATTATTGATTTACAAGATTATCCTGAAGCCAGTATGGACATACGGCATCTAACTATGGGGATCAGCATCCACCTCCAATATTAAAATATTGGAAATATTTCAGTCCAAGACGTTACGAATGATTACAGAAGCTCCATGGTTAGTCCCAAATGAAGTTATTCAACGAGACCTGCAAATACCTACCGTTAGAGAAGAAATTTTAAACTACAGCAAAACTTATTACACAAGATTGCGCGCCCATCCAAACAGGCTAGTTGAAGAACTGAAAACAGGTGTCAACAGTAACGACAGACTAAAGAGATGCAATATAAACGACTGGACGAGTAGACTTAAAGATAAAGTATAGATCGAGAGGTCGTGAAAGACCTTATCGGACTCAAGAGAATTTTTACAATCAGAGACATCCAAGATCGAAGATCAGAGACATCACCACTATGGAAGAAGTAAAATAAGATCTCCGAAGAGTAATTCCGGAAGAGAACTTAATCTTGAGAGACCCCAGAGCCTACTCTTTAGGAACACAAATCGCCGGAGTCCAGGCTAGATGGATGCGATTGCTATCATGGAGAATAAGACAAGAACAAGAATTGGCATTGTAGGCATTTAGAGGAAAAGTGTACCGATGAAGACAACATGAAGACGTGCTTGGCCCATTATCTTATATGATGGTATACTGAGAATTGCTCTTGCTAGAAGAAGTGAAACTTATAGGATTTGCCGAGGAGATCTCTATGTTTACCTCGGCTAAGACAGAAGAGGAGCTGATTCAGGTGGTTAATAAAGGCATCCCGATTCTGGGATGAACCGACAACGTGGATTTAGAGATGGTTTCCTATAAAGCATAGGTGATATTGCTTACGGGAAGACGGAGAATTGGAAAAATCACTGTTAACATAAATTACAATAGAAATGGAGTGGGGTTTTAGTGAATGTAACTCTTACCCTAGGGGTGATTTCTTTTTGAAGATTTCCCCACTCCCACCGCACACAAAAAACAATTAGGTTATTTCATTTCAGCATTTTAAAAAATTCTATGTAGGTAAATTTAACTTTTCAAAAGTTTCTCCTAGATGACACTTATCACTATAGGCTTTACATAGCCTATAGTCCGGAACGTAGGATGTTATAAGTTTTGCTGTTGCAGAAAAGATTTGCTTATTATCATTTAAGCGAATTATAAAACTCCAAGAGCATTTTATACAAATTTATTAAGAAAAAAATTAATCAACAAATAATGTAATTTCAAAAATTTTATATCGCAGTAGTAGTTGGGCAGCAGACTCCTGCATAACTAAAATAATCAAAGGTAAGCAAATTTAGTGGTAACCGATATTTTGAAACTTACTCATTTTCCAATAAACAGAAGTGTTGAACATAAATATCGACACTGGTAAGTAAAGAATGGACTTGAGAGCAATCCTTGAGCAAAGTACATTTTCCAGGCACCTTTGAGAGAGCATTTGAACATACTGGATTGACAGTTATTGTTGCATATGGTCCCAATTTGTAATTTCCTAAGGAAAAATAAGCACAAATAGGAGGGTGATTATTTTTAGACTAACCGGCTTTTGGTTATTTTGACAAGTTAAAAAACTCTGAACCGGTAGTCGCTTTTAGAGTTTAATAAATACCTGTTGGCAAACTTAAGGTTCCATTGCTATTTAAAATGTTCATTATCCACGGAAGAGTTGCATCTAAATTGTTTACATTATTTGGAGATTTAACCAAATACAATTGTGGTGGTGCTGGAGGTAATCCGGTGTAGAGGTCCGCTGAAAACGTTAGTACCTAGTTTAACATTTAATCCAAAAACGTTTCTTAAAGAAATTTCATGTAAAACAAATAAAAAATTCGCTTACAGGATGGACTTGGAGGACCAAACTGACCGGGACGAGCAGACTGACCGGGAAGACCGGGAGGACCAGCAATACCTGGTGACTGATATTGAAAACCTCCTAAAATAAAAAAATAAAATTATTGTCGCAAATGTCAACACAAGAGAACATTATTCAATAATGATCCACAAGTTAAAGTTGCTGAATAGTTCGGACACAATTTATTGCCCCTGACAAACTTTCACCAAGTTAGAGACTTAGAGTTAATTAAACTGTTGAGTTACATACCTACACCGGACATTGGCGGCAATGACTGTGGAACAGATGAAGCCCAATCTGCAAAATAATAAAAAATAAGCTATTTTTGAGAACTCAAGTGCCTTATTATCCAAGGAAAGAAGAAACTTACAGCCTTGTCCACTCGGCATATTATTAGGTCTAGCTCCTGCTTCTTCGGCATCCACGGCATTAGTTGCATTAGGTTTCACAACCACTAAAGAGCTTAACGGTGTTACAAACGAATATTTTAAAGACAAATCCAAAGCTTTTTTCTTAATTTCTTCCACGTTATCGTCTGTAATCTCTTTCTTCTCCAATAATTGTTTTACGGTTAAGTACGCCCAAAGACGTTCAATATCACTTATCGAATGTTCAACCCTTGATGTGAGATTCAACAGCCCTGTTGAACTGCATCCTTCTATTGTTGGTGTTCTGAACGTTCCCCCTTAAAATGAAAACGAAAGGGTAAAGTAATAATGAATAAAATTTAATTTTACCATAAAATCCAGTAACTACAAGTTCTGATCCGCCGTATAACACCGGGAAGCTGGTTTTTGTGACGTCTGTAACTTCAGACGATTCGTATTTAAATACAACATCGGACAACAACGGCGAAGATATTTGGTTATAAAAATCTTCCAACTGCAACGCTGCATCGGCAGCTTCGTAAATATGTTTAGAAAATCCCATATTACGCAAAGACAATTTTTCCAAAAACTTTTTGTCTGCACCATAGCCAAAGGAGAGCGAAAAGATAGGAGTTTTGACATTTTCGTTTGTGATCTAAAATTATTTTTAATTTACTATGATCCCACACAATATAATATTTTGAAACCCACCCTTTTAATAATACTTTCGGTGGACGAATCGCCAACGTTGGCTTCACCGTCGGTCAAAAATATGATGAGTGGTTGACGATCGATATCATCAATTTTGTTTTGCTTTGCAATTTCCACTAATCTCAAACCCACTTGTAGTGATCCTATAATATTAGTTCCTCCATCAGATCTAAATTCGTTAACGCCATCCTTTGCTTTTTTGATATAAGCTGCCGTTGCTGGAAAAGCAGTTGGGGTTTTATCATCCTAAATAAAATAAATGTCAATGCTGTTATTTTTGGTACTTAAGTATTTCTCTTACGATTGTGATTTCTTCTTCGTTATTTCTTCCATAGTAACTTCTTGCGAAATACAAATGACTTTCTAATGGCTTATCTAAGTTCCACACTTTCACACTGGTGCTGAATTCCACTAAACTGATTAAATCATTTTCGTGCAACTGATCCAATATTTTTTGCATTGCTTCCTTTAGTTGCGTTATTTTAGTGCCGTACATGCTCCCGCTTACATCTAAGACAAAAACCACGTGTTTTGGTAGTGGCTCCAATTCTGTTGGTGCGAAAAAGTGCACAAAGTAGCCATCACGGACCAAAACTTCTCCACCTTTAGGATCACGTTCCACATCATACTGAACCACAAATTGACCAGCGAGACCATCATCTTCTTTAGTATTCAACAAATGTGCCAGCTGTTTTTGTCTCTCTACATTAGGAGAAAACTTAACAAGAGCAGAAGAATCACTCAAAATTTCGATATCTGCTCGAGGATCCAGTTCTTCGTTTTCGTTTCCAACTTCGTTTCCTGAGCGCAATGGAGGCGCTTTCAGATCCGTTATTTTTCGACTTTCACTGATAAGTACCTGTGTATAAAAAGATTAAAAATCGGGCTAATAGGGTAAATTTTAATCTTACTTCAACGCTAAAATCTTTAACTGGTTGTCCTGGATGAATATTGATTATATTTTCGTATCGGCCATCTTTTCGTTTCAAAAGTTCTTCGTACGATAAATAAAAAGCAGCTTTAGTTTCGGGCTCGATGTTAACGGAAACGGTAAATTTGTTTGAATCCCGAGCGCTTACGGCTACGTGAGCTGCACCTAAGCCGCTTGCAACGGCCTGTACAAAGCTTTAGTAATTTTGTCATTAAAAGAGAAAAGATAACTTACATTATCGTACTGCTTTTTGGCTTCTTCTTTTTCTTTCACGTAAGCAGTATAATTTTTTCCATCCACCTCCATTATAAACCCAGAAATGAATGCATCTTTGGGTAAAATAATAGAAAAAGTGGCTTCTTGTGTTTCGGTGGCAAAATTTTTTACTTTGCTTGTGATTGTTGTATTAGCAAATCGGTTACTGATGTTCGATTTTATATGCATTTGATAAATTTGAGGAACCTTCGGGTATTCTACCACAGTTTCCTAAAATTTGAAAGGTTAACTAAGAATTTTTTAAGAATATCATTTGCATACATCTTTTCCTTCTTTTCCATTTGTTGCCTCAGTTGAACTTACAACTAAAGAGAGGGTTGAATCGGCAGGTGCCGAAAAAACATTCACTGCGCAAAATATGTAAAAAATTCCCAATAGTAAATAACAGTTTTTCATTGTGCTGAACTAAAACAACAAAAAAAGTTTTTAATTAGGCTTAAAAATTTAAAATTAAAAAAATGTAATCAGTAATTAAATTATTATGTTTATAGATTACAGCAAGCAAATAAACAAAAAGTTGTCTGTTCTTAAATATCAGGTTGTGTAATACAATAATAATTCAAAATAAAGATAATTTATAAGATGATCATATTATAATAAAACTTTTAATAATTTTTAATTTTTCCTTAAACAACGATAGTTGTGCGAGAAATAAATATAATATAAAAAATATAATTAATTTAAATCAAAAACACTTTTCTACAACTTTTCTTTAGTTAACAAATTAAAAAGTAAAAATAATAACTTACTCTGTTGTTTACTAGAGATGTACCAAACACACTGAATATATTATCACCGAGTCGCTGTTATATATTAAGGCAACATCTTGTTTTGATTTATTAATTAGGCATAATTATCATACATAGATCATAGAACATACGCACATGAGTTTTCCGTATGGATTTGATATTTCTTCAAAATTAAGAGCTATTTACGTCTGTTATTTAGAATCACTCAAAATTTGCAAAATTTGAAAATTTCAGATTTCAAGAAGTGGAAAATAAAATTTTTGCATTGTGTGAACATAAATCAATATCAATAGGAAAAAAATTCACAATTAAGTAATCTCATTTTTATCATTTTTTTCTTAATTATAAATTTACTTTTTTAATAAAAAAATAGATTTATTGAATTAATCAGTGGAGAGCAATAGGCCCTTAATAATTACATACACATTATATAATTATTTCTTTGACTTATTTCTGTGACTTATTGGTGATTAGATTTTTTTTATTAAAACATAAATTTTGTTATTAAGTTTTAAAAATAAATATTATATAAACATTGTAAAATGTAAAAATTAAATATAAAAATTTTAATATTCTTTAATATAAAAAGAATCGATTTTTTGAACCTGGCTGAACATAAAATTCTACTTTCATAATTTGTTTTGTATATTTAATAAAATTCAATTGCACTATCTTAATTATTGTAGTTTATCATATTCATTGAACTAGTATTTTGATAAACTAAAATTTAAATTTGTTATTTTTCAATAAATTTTCAAGGTGACTATTACAGTATTTCAAGAATAAATAAGGAAATATAATTATTGTTCATAATAGAAAGAATTATGAATCGCGACTTTTTATAACAACGGCATTAACTGAACAAGTTAGAATAAACATTTAAATTTAATTAAATCTAATTTTTTTCGGAGATTTCGAATTCCGATTCGGACCGGAGGGGGCACCTGGCGGTTTGCGTGGGAAGCATTTTGTGTTCCTATAATCTATTCCAGGCCTTCCCACGATGGTTTCCTCTTGCCATCTCCATCTATAGTTTTCCTCGAGATCTTTCAATGTGAGGTTTCCACCTTCCACGTCAGAAGTTATCTCAGCTATATTTCAATCCCATCCCCTTTAATTGTCTAACAATGTTTTTCTCTCCAATTCCATTTCAACTTCCTAATTCGTTTTTAGTCTCCACACCGTTCTTCACCAATCCGAGGATTTTCTTCATTATGATATCCAATGTAAGAAATTCTTCTGTTTTTGATTGGTTCTAATTTAAACTGTAAATATAAATATAACATAAAACAATCATAAATTTAAGCAGGTAAACGGCTTTAAAAGCAGATATTGAATACCTGATTGTCTGTACAATATAAAATGCAGTTACTCTGTATTTTTAACCGATTTCAAACAAGGAGGAGGTTCCGTGTTCGTCTGTATATATTTTTGTTATGTATGTTCATGCATAAAATGATGGCATGTCATAAAATGACTAGCTGTAGAGCCTGTCCACGGACGGGCAGCTAGACGGTGGATCTCTTTTTTAGTGGTATTAATTAAAAAATTCCTACGTGTACAACACTACTTGTGAACCTCGAATCAATTTCACTTGTTCGTTTCCATCAACTCCGTACCTTGACACTACTACATCCGTACTCTTGACATTACTACATAGAGATGACCGTGACTAACGTCACTTTTTCTAACGTCTCGTCTGTCCCAGAGCTTTGTTAATCGTCATGGAAAAGGCAAGTTTAATTGAAAACTGTCATAATTTTAAAACAAATGTCAAGTCTGTACTTATTGGGTCTAAATCTGTTATGATTCAACATAAAATATCCGATTATTCGCTTATACACTTATCCGGTTATCCATTAAAATGTTCATACATTTTCAATTTTGTATCGTCCATTTTTAATTCTACTCTTTTTCTTCTCATTAATTGCGTCTTCATGTTATATCTTTGACTGACGGTACCTCTTCACTAATAGCCGTTACTTTTTCTTTCTCTTTTTATATTTCTCTTTGTCGTTTCTCTTTTCATCAATTCTGTCTTTATTCTCATTTTATATCTTTGAGTGGCGATGTAGCATCACTAATTGCTGCTACTTCCTATTTCTCTTTCTTTTTCCATTTCTCCTCTTTGTTTTTATTCTAATTAATCAAATCTGCGTCTTCGGGTTTTTCTAACCAAAACTATGATATGCTGTAGCAGCCGCATACTGGTTTTTTACCCGACTGCCGGAGGAGGGTAATTATAGTCCGCCACTATAAGTGACACTAACTTCACACAGCTGCAGATTCTAAACAACAAATAGCAGCGTGTTCATATTTTGGGAACCGTCAGTCTGTCAAGTTATTTATAAGCCTACGCAAATATTTCATTGTATGTCATAAACGAGAAGAAATATTCCAAATGGAATTCAAATGTAATAATGTGATTGCCTTGTATTTGGCCGGAAAATCGAAACCAGCTATTATTCGTGAGCTCCAGCATAGCGGTGTGAAAAAAAGTTTTGTGTATCGAACCATTAAACGTTACAATGATACTAGGAGCATCAAAAAACGTGATGGATGCGGCCGAAAATAAACAGCAACGTCATCAGAAATGGTTCGAAAGGTGAAAGAGCGAATTCGAAGAAATCCACGTCAGAGAGCAACAAAAATGGCTGCAAATCTGAACGTGTCAGACAGAAGCATACGGCGCATACTGACAAATGAACTTAAATTGAAGCCTTACATGATACAAAAAGTACAGGATCTAACACCGGCACAACAGGCAGTTCGTCTTCAACGATCAAAAGCGCTGAATACCTTGCACGCGAGCGGCGATCTCGAAAATTTGGAGTTTTCGGATGAGAAAATTTTTACTGTTCAAGAATTCGTAAACAAACAAAATAATCGTGTGTGGTTAAAGGGCAAGTCCAACGACAATTTGGACAACCGAGTTGCTATGCGTAAACAATCGACTGCTTGTGCGATGGTTTGGGTTGCAGTAACGGCAAATGGACGCTCTCCGCTCGTTTTCATCGACCAGGGCGTTAAAGTCAACCAGCAAATGTACCAACAAAAGGTGTAAAATGATGTGCTTATCTCTTGGACACGTGAGCAATTCGGTACAAACACCTGAACATTCCAACAGGACTCGGCACCATCCCATAAAGCTCGGTCGACACAGGATTTTTTAAGAAATCACGTTCCACAGTTCATTTCTTCGCAACAGTGGCCTCCATACTCGCCAGGATTGAATCCAATGGACTTCTCCATATGGTCCATTTTAGAGGCTAAGGTGTCGACGAAAAAATATGAAAATGTGGAAACATTAAAATCAGCGCTTTGTCGGGAATGCCAACGAATTCCACAGAACCACATTCGTGCAGCGTGAAATGCCTTTATCGGAAGATTGAATGCCATAATCCGCGCCAGAGGTAGCCATATCGAACAGTGACACGTTTTTAATAAAATTTAATGTATTTCCATCATTTTTTCAAAATATTTCATAAAAGGATTCATAATTGATGAAACTACAGCATTTTGAATTCGTTTCACTTATAGTGCCGAATCCTTCAAATTACTAAATTTCAATTGTTTTTCTTTATAACGTAATTATTCATTATTATTTTTAGTTCTTAGTTTAATATATTTCGGTTGATATAAAAAATCGACCAATCAGAGGGTTTCTTTTTTCGCCAAAAAATGACATCAGGAGCAGCGTGCTGGGATTTTATAGATTACTAGCTGGAAAACCCGTCCGCGGACGGGCAGCTAGACGGTGGATCTCTCTTTTAGCGGTATAATTTTGTTTCCCGCTACTGGGGGATTCCCCGTTTTTCTATATTTTTAAAGTAACGCAAATAGTTGCTGCTAAATTTGATGTGCCGTCGGGCAATTAATTTTTTTTTATAATAATATCAAAATAAATAAGTTTTTCAAATTCTAATTTTCTTTAGCCGAACGTTTTAATTTTCCTCACTTTCGCTCAAAAACAAAAAATTTTCATAGCTTTTTCTAACGAATTTTGTATAATTATACTGTCTTCTGTGGGAATTTTATTATATGTATTGGAGGGTTTTCACCCTCAGACCCCCGATTTACACTTTTGACTATAAGTTCGACAGTTAACTTTCAAAGTAACGCAAAAGTTGCTGCCAAGCTTTAATATCCTCTAGCCAAATGTTTAAATTTCTCTCACTTTTGCTTAAAAACTCAAATTTTCCGGTTTTTCCTGGCGAAATTTGTAAAATTATAAATTCCCTATCTTCTCCAAGTATTCTAAAAAAGTGGAAGTCCTGCGATATGTACTGGAGGATGCTCCACACCCCCAGACCCCCCGGTTTACAATATTTACTTTATTTTTATAATTAAGCATTATAAATAAATTAAAAGTAAACCGGGGGGTCTGGAGGGTGTGGAACACCCTCCAGTACATATCGCAGGATTTCGACTCTTTTAGAATACTACTTGAAGAAGATAGGGAATTCATAATTTTACAAATTTCGCCAGGAAAAACCTGGTGTGGAACACCCTCCAGTACATATCGCAGAATATTTATTTACTCATTTAGAATATTGGAAAAATACTTTTAGTTCCAATCTTAGTTCAATATATTTTTCCTAATCATGTTTTAAAAAGTCTTACTTTGTGATATTCAAAAGTGTGTGGAAAAGTACTACTTTACCGCACATTTTTAAAAATATGCCTTTCCCCCACCGTTTTGAATATCACAAAGTAAAAATAACCAACCAACCAAATTGAGTAAATATTTAGTAAATTCATTTTAATTTAGGTATAAAAAATATGTTATTGATTCGTTTTGAAACATAATTAGAAAAAATATTGTTCGATACTCGTGGAAAACTATCTTTTTCCATTCTCGGCTTAAACTTCACCTTGAATGGAAAAATGTTAGTTTTCCTACCTTGTATCGAAAATATCTATTTCAGTTGGTAAAAAAAAGTTGACCAATCCAAGTGTTTTTTTTTCTTTCGACAGTTAACTTTCAAAGTAACGCGAAAGTTGCTGCTAAACTCTGAGCAGTAAGGCTCTTAAATAAATGGTTTTTAAGCTAAGGTTCAAACTTCCCTCACTTTTGCTTAAAAATTCAAATTTCCATGGTTTTCCTGACGAAATTTGAAAAATTATAAATTAGCTATCTTCTCCAAATTCTGCGATATATACTGGAGGGTGTTCCACACCCCCCACACTCTTCCGGTTTACAATTTTGACTTTATATTTTTATAATAATTATAAATTAAATTAATTATAAATTATTATAAATAAATTAAAATTAAACCGTGGGGTCTGGGGGGTGTGGAACACCCTCCAGTACATATTGCAGGTTATCCACTCATTTAAAATATTAGAAACAATTTTTACTTCCAATCTTAGTTTGATATATTCTTCGGTTGGTAAAAAAAAATTGACCAATCTGAGTGGTTTTTTTTCTCCAAAAAATGACACTCTGGAGCAGGAGCAGCGTGCTGGGATTTTATGTATTAGGATAATTTTGATGAAATGTTTAATTAAGGAGGAAATTATTTGTAAAAAGTTAAGATTTGTTAAAGTGCTATTTCATATTTTATTTTTGAATTTGTAATTTGCCGCGCAAATTTGTTTTTTGGGACGAGTCAAGTATCGGTGCCAAGTAAAAGCATAAGAATCAAACATAGGAAGGTTTTGTTTTTCTTTAAATTAACCGCGTGTTCTACTTATTATAATGTGGATTAGGAATTTTTTAAGTTGGCAGTATTGTATGTACAGGGGATTATTCAGGACCACATTTTTAAACTCCTAAATACAGGGTGTACTTTTATCGGTAAGCGTGGTACATCACTATGTTATTTCTGTAATAAGAGTTGTATGTTTTTTTTCATCAAATACAAAGAGATTCCAAGATAAGATAACTGAAATTAAAACTGCTTTACAACTCAAAAATCTTTCAAAAACTCGGTGGGCAGCTCGAGTAGAATCAATTGACGCAGTCAACAACTCATTAGAGATTTTTACTCATAATTGATTTACTATTAGAAATGCCCTGGGAAATATCAAACCAGGAAAATTCATTAAATACGATATTCGCTCTAGGATGGGCGATGATAGATTACGAGATTTATTAATCACTAAGAGCGAAGTCGATATTACTGATTACATTAAATTAGAGACCACAGTCAATTAAAGAACAGAAGAATCCGTCTAAACGAATGATAATTATGCAATATTAACCTGCTATAGGTATAATTGTAAATAAAATTTTATTTTTATTATTTATAAAATTATCAATTTTTTTATATCACTATTTATGCGCAATATTTTACAAATTAAATTTTTTTTACAAGTTAGATAAATTAATAATTGAAAAAACTTATCATTTTTTAGGATAACTATAATATATCATATTATTTAATATTTAATTAAAAGCAATTTTTAATTAATTCATTAAATAAGTTCTCTGCTATCTCACCAAAAATCTTATGGACACCAAAACATCATAGCTGGAGTGTTCCATTTCAAACTGAAGAACATGATGGCTCTCTCTTGAAGTTAGTGCAGTGATTCATGTTCTTTACAGAATGGCAAGAGCCATGTGAGGTGCCCCTCACATCCACATCTTACTATAGTTTGTAAATAAAAATTTTCCCTTTCCTTGCGGGAAGATAAAATTTTCTTTCACACGCTGGTTAAAATAAACAGCTTTAAAGCTGTGTAGAAAACCCTAGATGTTCAAATTAGCTGATATGGTGCGGAAGCGATGGCGTGGCTTCCATGAAAAAAAAATCACTGCAAGTAGTTTGCTGTCAGTAAACCAACAGCTATTAGCTCAGGCTCAAATGATGAAGGAGCTAATAATACGTAGTAGCTACTAGACTTATAACCTAACTGGTATTAATGTCATCGCAAATGGATAAACATAAAAAGACAAGTAGGCTAAACCAAATCAAAAAAACAATACTTAGCTGGTATATTAGTACAAACATATTTTAATTAATAAAAGCAGGCTTCGCTTAGTTGTCTTTGAATGTTGCACTTGAAATAGTCAAGTTGAACTTCACGTGAGTGGAGTGACAAAAATGAAAAAAACAGAAGGGAGAAGGGGACGTTACCCCTAAACCGAGGTTTATCATTGAGGAATAGATAAATTTTGAATATAACTGATATTGGAGTTTTTTCATTTTCCATTTTCATCCCAGTTCGACCATAGTTGGTGCACATCATCATGACGAACAAGAAGCGAGGGAAACCAAAAGGAGCTAACATTCCGGCAACCCCAACAACCAACCAGAGGGAATCATCATCAATAAAAGAAAAACTTGAAGAACTTCCATGTCTTTTCACCGAATCCAACCGAAAACGGGAACTAGCCGACCCAAAGTTTGCACAAGAGTTCAGGATCCAGAAAACTGTTGCCTTCTGTTCAAAATTTACTTTGGTTTAAAAGTTATTATACAGGTTTTTATAGTAGGAGTCGTCATTTCCCAAATTTCCTAATTTTGAGAAATTTTTCTGATTTTTGAAAAGGTGTAACTCGGAAACTACTGGAGCTACAAAACTCTTTTTAGTCTCAAATGGAAGAAAATTTAATGTGCTTTATAAAGTTATGGCATACATTTTTTGTCAGAAGCTTACTTTGACCGCTATTTGGCAAAAACTGAATTAAGTAAGAAACTTTCGTTGTTTTTTTTTTAATTTTCTTGGGAAAATACTGAAAATCGATTCAGGCATCAACCCGTACAACGTATAAAAAAATTAGCTCTACCGGAATTAATGCATCTATTCGGATTTTTTGACTGAACAGAAATTATTTGCTAAATGAACAAGAAATTGCAACTTGCGGAAAGACACGGGATCAGAACATAAAGTTTCTTATGCTTTTTTGAGAATCTTTTCCTGATTTTTCAGTAATAATTAGGGAATTTAAAATATTTAAAAAAATTTTCAAGTTCGATTTTGTACTTCAGTTATAAAGTCTCCACTTTTATTTTCTCAACATTCTTTGTTTCAAAAAATGAGTGTTTTGAATTTCAAAAATTCAAACCACGTTTCTTGTTTGCCTCTTAGTTAATGATAATTAATAATACATTATTACTCATACCGGGTGTTCATTTGAAAACTTCCAGATAACTTCCAACAAACACTAAATGAAATAGTGTTAATATAAAAAACCAAAAGCTTTTATTTTTTATTACTACCCCAATAAAAGATAGAGAATTAAAATTTGCATTAAAAGTTTAATTTGGTCTAATGGCACTCTTCACCATCTCATTCGGGCTATACCCTTTGTTTTCGTTAATTAGCAATTATAGAATACGATAAAACATTTAGTTTGTTTATTTATAGAATACAAATAAATTAAGATAAATTACGCACACTATGGTGGGAAAACTTTACATCAACTGGTGTGAAACGAACTACTATAGTTCGTATGGTCTGAACACGACAACGGATTATTCAAGGATGTTAAAACTGCTCGAAGCTTAAATCTTCTAGTTAACGTTAACTAAGTCACTTTAACCAATATTTAAAAACGTAATTGTGAAACTAGCTCTAAATGTCATCCACCTCTACTTGATTAAAGCCGATTGTTAAAATTATTTAGATCGATACTCCCCGACTAACACGATAAGTTCAAATTGATGTTGCCACAAAATTAAAAGTTGTTAGTCCGAATGAGTTTTTATATGAGCTTCCAAGTTCGATTTATATGTATATTTATTATCACAAATTCCGCACACAAAAGGTTTCTCACCGGTATGAGTTCTTAAATGTACAGTTAAATATCCTTTCCTTCGACATTTATAATCACAAATTTGACAAGCGAACGGTTTTTCACCAGAGTGAGTTTTTAAATGCCGTTTCAAACTGCTCCTTTCAGAACCTTTGTAGTTACACATTGCACATGAAAATGGTTTTTCGCCAGTATGAATTCTTAAATGCCGTCTCAAGCTGACCATTTGAGAACTTTTATAGTCGCAAAAATTACATGCAAACGGTTTCTCGCCTGTATGAGTTCTCATGTGTTGCGCTAAATTCTTCTTTGCCGAACATCTATAATCACAGCTTTTACATCCGTAAGGTCTCTCTCCGGTGTGAGTTCTTAGATGATCTTTAAGTGTGCCACTTCCTGAACATTTATAATCACAAATTTCACACACAAAGGGTTTCTCTCCAGTATGGTTTCTTAAATGAAGCATTAAATACCCTTTTTGTCTGCATTTAAAGTTGCACAGATCACATGCAAAGGGTTTATCACCTGTATGGGTTTTTAAATGTCGTCTCAAATTGAACATCATGGAAGTTTGATAATCACAAATTTTGCATGTAAAGGGCTTCTCACCAGCACGAATTTCAAATAATTTTGTGTCTCGATGAATTATTCCATGATTTCTGAGTTCCGATTTGTTTGTAAATTTTACCCCACATATTCCGCATTTAAAATGTTGAAATAATTGTGCTTCAAGTTCTTCGACCGGTTCGGTTTTAAGAATTGACGTATCCTCTTCCTTAATATCAATCGAATGATGCAAATCTTTCATTCTCGTATCAAAGTAGTCATCATCTTCATCCGTTTGTTCCATTTTGATGTCAACCTGCGAAACACAGGGAATTTGCAAAATATTGCATTTATTATCCAAATTTTCTGACTCTTGAGAATTTACCGATTTGTCCATATTCGCATCAAATATTAATTTACTAACTTGTGAAAAACTGAAATGTTTTGTTGATCTGACTCCTGTCAGATTTGGTAGGTACGGTAGGTTCCTATAAAATTATTTTCGTCTGGCAGTGTCTCACACCACAACATAATCGTGCCGAGTCCGAACATGATTAATAGCCCTGGAGATCACATGCATTTTTTTGAAGTGATTTTATAAAACTTGGAATAATTTTTATTCGTTAGTTTAAGTTGTACTGAAAACGAAATGGCGATTCTGGCTGTGGGTTTGCGGTTGCTATGGCATGGCGTCGCGACGCTCAGCGTCGTGTAAGGTTAACAATGATGTTGAAGTTATTTTATTAAAGCTAATACTTTATTTTCATCTTTTTTATACAATTACTAGCTGGAAAGCCCGTCCGCGGACGGGCAGCTAGACGGTGGATCTCTTTTTAGCAATATAATACTTAAACATTTAATTTCGTTTTCCGCTACTGGAGGATTCTCCGTTTATCCATATTTTCAAAGTAACACAAAAAGTTTCTGCTAAACTAATGTTTTTATAATTATATAAAAATAATAAGTTTCTCAAATTCTATTTTTCTTTAGACGAACGTTTTAATTTCCCTCACTTTTGCTCAAAACCAAAAAATTTCACAGCATTTTCTGACAAAATTTGTATAATTATCTGTAGATATTCTAGACGAGCGGGAATTTTATTATATGTTGGACGGTGTTCACCCCCAAACACCCCGGTTTACACTTTTGACTATAATTTTGACAGTTGACTTTCAAAGTAACGCAAAAGTTGCTGCTGAACTCTGTGAGCAGTAAGGCACTTAAATAAATGTTTCTCCAAGTTTCAATATTCTCTAGCCAAAGGTTTACATTTACCTCACTTTTTCTTAAAAATTCAAATTTCCCGCTTTTTCCTGGCGAAATTTTAAAAGTAATAAATTGCTTACAAAGAAATTTTTTTGGTGTTTTGAAGTTATTTTTACTATAAGTGAAGTTCAAATCAGCCTCACACCATTTTGAAGTAAATTTTACTAAATTTGAAGTAAATTTTACTAAATTTGAAGTAAATTTTACTAAATTCGATATAAAAATTTACTCTAATTTATTGATGTTTACTTCAATTATTTGAATTACTTGATGACTTCAAAATTATTGCGAAGATTTTCCAAGTATTCTAAAAGAGTGGAAATTCTGCGATATGTACTGAAGGGTGTTCCACAGCCCCCAGACCCCCCGGTTTACCATTTTGACGTTATATTTTTATAATTAACTTTCAAAGTACCACAGAAAGTTGTTGTTTTGTGAGCAGTAAATTAATTAAATAAATATACACAGAAAAAAGTTTTTGGTGTTTTGAAGTAATTTTTACTATAATTGAAGTTCAAATCAGCCTCACACCGTTTTGAAGTAAATTTTCCTAAATTTTAAGTAAATTTTACTAAATTTGATATAAAATTTATTCTAATTGATGTAATATTTACTTCAAATTTATTGCCAGGATTTTTTTCTCTGTGTATCTTCTCCAAGTATTCTAAAAGAGTGGAAATCCTGCGATATGTACTGGAGGGTGTTCCACACGCACACCCCCAAGAATCCCCGGTTTACAATTTTGACTTTATATTTTTATAAATAAATTAAAAGTGAACCCGGGGGCCTGGGGGGTACATATCGCACGATATGTTCACCCTCAGAACCATCGGTTTACATTTTTGACTATAATTTTGACAGTTAATTTTTAAAGTAACGCAAAAGTTGCTGCTAAACTCGGAGCAGTAAGGCACTTAAATAAATGTTTCTTTAAGTTAAGATTTAAACTACTCTCACTTTTGCTTAAAAATTCAAATTTCCCGGTTTTTCCTGGCGAAATTTGTAAAATTATAAATTCCCTTATTTCTCCAAATTTTGCGATATGTACTGGAGGGGGGTGTAAACCCCCCGGTTTACAATTTTGACTTTATATTTTTATAATTATTATTAATTAAATTAATTATAAATTATTATAAATAAATTAAGGGCGTGTTCCCAGCGACGAAGAATTGACTCGATATATGTGTCTCTTTTTATTTACTGCAAAGTGCTGGCACCTAGCTTACGATAGAAAAATATTACATTATTGCTATTATGATAACTTAGGTAAGTTATCTTAGCGATGCGCTTATCTTCAGAATTTCCACAAATGAATTATCTTAGTAGCGTAGGTAGTGGTACTTAATATACTTTTGTTATCACAATATCATGTTACACGAGTTGAATGCATTTTTATATTATATCTAACGAATTTTTCAATTTAATAAATTTATTATAAATGTCATTTGTCAGTGGCGGATCTCACGTATAATTTCAGTAAAATGAGAAATTTATTACCTTAATATTTTTAGAAAAATGTTTCGTAATTTCATTATATTACCACAAATAACGTAAATCATTTTCAATTATAAGATATTTTGGGCTATGGTATTTTAATTTTTGTGAAATTAAAGAGTTACAAAAAAATGGGAATTCTACAATATATACGTGGCTCACAAAAATAACCGTACACCCCTATATTAGCAATGTAAATTGTGTCTTTTGAAGACATGTTTTCTCATATAAAAATCGCTTCTACAGCAAAACTTCTTAAATATTTTTTGTTCAAAATTTCATTTTCTTCATTTTTGTTTATATACATTTTTTATTTTGTCGGGCCATTTTAGAGTTACAGAGACTAAAAAAAACTCTGTAAAATACAAAAACAATTTTGTCAAGTCGTTTTTTACGTTACATTCTCTACATTTTTGTTCATATACATTTTGCTATTCGTAGCACCCTTTTTGAGATACAGATGAAATATTTTTTTGTATTTTACAGTCTTTTTTAAGTCACTGTAATTTTATTTCAAATATCCCTTAGCTAGGCTTTAATTACGCACAGGTACCTTATTAAAAGTAGCTATCACAATACCTCAGACAGAAAACACTAAATTACTAAATCTTATCAGAGCATCAGGAATAATGGTAAAAAACATTCAGAAAATCGAAAAGAGTACCTAAGCAAAAACCAAAAATACGAATAAAAAAATATATCACAAATAACTAAAATTTTATGTACAAAAAAATTGCCTATTTATAGACAATTTAGGAATTTCATAAAAAAAATATTTTTATTGTTGATAAATAAAAATAAAATTTTTTATTATTATTTTAGAAAATATTTTATAGAACAAAAGTTGTAGGTAATTTGATACCTACTGATAATTTTAATTATAATAAACTTTTAGCTATTTCATTGCGTTTTGAAGTTATGATGGATTATGTTTTATCACTTCAAGTAAACCTCCGTTCCCCCATTCGATTTCATTCATCTTCAATAGGCTTCGTTCCACAGCAGATCTAACCTTAAATTTAAAATTTGGAGTGATTTCGTTACTTCGTTTGGTTGCTAACGTGTTTACAGACCTACATACGCACACACATACAGGACCTATTTTTACCAGAGTTGGGCCCTAAGCTCTATCAAATTTTCGGGCCCCTTATATTCGAATGTAACAAATATCATTGAACGCCCAATTCTTGGGTTGTTTTATCAGTATTATCAGTATTTAATGGCCCCTCTGGCCATTGGGCACTAGGCACGAGCCTAATGCGCCTAATGGTAAAATAGGCCCTGCACACATACACACATACCTCAAGGGAACCTCAAAACATACAAATTTGCTTAAAAATGAGGGATCAATTTTTTTTTCAATTGCAACGAATCCATAAAATATATAAAAAAATGTATTGTAAGTATTTCAAGAGTATGTATTCTTAAAACCTGTCAAACCTCATTTCAATTATATTAATAATCTCATCAAAAATTCACAAAAATTGCTTCTTTTTTGAGCTTCCAAAGTAGAATCCTGTCTAAATTTAAACACAAAGCGAAACTTAAACCGTACATAATGGAACCACTATTGCCGATCTCAATGAATTGGAGTTGGAAGTTTGATTGGGATTATCCAACAATCAAATCAATTTTCGGTGATACGAAAAAAAGCCGTAAAATCTAGAAAATCTGAATTTAATCAATTTTTGGTGGAACGAAGTTTGCCGGATCAGCTAGTTATTAATAAATAAAATCTGATGTGACAACACATAACTTTCCCATTTATTACTAAATTAATAATAATAATAATTAGAAATAAAAAAAAAAATTAAAATTTAATAAATAAAAAAATAGTGTATGGATTTTAACCAAAATTTAATCAGCTCTCTAGATTGCTGTTACAAACCATTATATGAAATTTGAATAAAATCGGTTCACACGTTTTGAAAAAATCATGGACGAAAGAATCGCACACACACACGCGCACATACGCAAAATTTGTCTCAAACGAATTGTACGGACTAATACACTATGGAAAAAATGCTAGTTCAAAAATTTTTTTTTACTCGATTACAATACTTTCCTTTACTACGTAAATGGGAAAGTAATAATATCTACTTTTTTCTTTTATTTATATTCAGTGGCGGCCCGTCAGGGGAGCCTTCCCCAGAAAAGTCAACTACTAACGAGAAAAAAATGTTTTACTAAAAATCATAATTTCTAACACACTATTCGTATTGAAAAAATTATCTGGTGTTTTAATTTCTTAATTTCATACATAATATTATGTATTTAAATAATTCTTATCTAAAGAAAAGCTCCAGAAATTAACACCTGCGGTTGAAATTTAATAGTGATGTGATAAGATAACGACGGCTACCAGTGCAAGAGACGCTTTTACTATAGACTCAACTCGATATGCACCTTTATATTTCATTATAAATTATAATATACAAAACTCAATCGACTTCTTGGGAATCTTTAAAATGAGATTTTATAACCATAACACCAACTTGTATAATATTTTTAAAACACGCGCTGTTTTTTTTTTCTTTTTTTAATTATCTCAGTAGTAATTTATTCAGGTACGCATAATATGTAATAATTCACAATTGCATGTTTCTTGCAACCCAATATGCTGTCCGTACTTACAGTTTTTCATTGTAAGTAGATGCATATAATTTTCATTTGGCGTTTGAATTACAAGGCAACCTAGATTAGTTCCTCTCTGTCAAGCTCCTCCCCATATAAATCACGTGCAAACTGCATGCATTTGTTATTCTCAGGTGCATGTGTTATAAATGAAGTATTTAGTATTTACATTATATTAATTTGTATTTAAGGATGTATAGGAGATACAATCGGAGACAAAAGTAGGATTAATTTGAATATCACGAATATTGGTCTTATGTGTGTAGTAAAATACTTTTTAAATATCATAAACGATAAACAAAGTGATAAAAATGCATGAAGAAAGGCTTTTTTCGTTTAAATCGATTCATTTTCTGAAATTACAAATATTAAATTTGACATAACAAAATTTTTATTAGTGACTATCCTTGCAATCCAACCTACTATCTAAATAAAAAATGTAATAATTTTTATGAGTAAAAATTGATATTTGTTGTTAAAACTAATAAAAACCGAGATATACATAATATTTTTAATACCAACAAGTTTTAAATATGTTTAGGGTTCTTTTAACGTCGAAATCTATTTTATTTTTAGCGAATTGAACGTGACAACCCTATATCGGTTGTTCAATTACTAATTAATTTCTCGAGAACGGGGTAGTAATCCGTGATGAAATTTTGCTAAAACCATCTTCTATTTACAAGCTATAACTACAAAAACTTTGAAAAAATTCTTATATTTTGATCATATATTTTAAGCTAATATATTATTCAATAAAATGTTTTTCATAAAATGATTTTTACATGATATAATTTTTTTAGGATTTCTTAAGATTTAGCTTTAGATTTTTATTTAGACAAGTATTTTACTATTTAACACCTTGTGATTTTCCCTAAAAGCAGACTCTTAAGCAAAACCATAGATGTAATTTTCTTGAATTTTAACAAAAAGTCAACATCAAATTAAAACTGCAAGAACGATTGAACGGTGTAGTGAATCGATTTGAATTTTTTTTTTATTACATCGCAAAGTCAATGATGACATGTGTACCAATTTTCATCGATATCTTATATTTTCGAGTTTTATTTTTTGTCTCCTATACATCCTTAATAAAAAATATTAAAATTTATTTAAAAACCAGCGCCCTCTCTTGAAAAATGGCTGGACTAATTTACAAGATTTTCCTATTCGCACTTATGCAACCTATGTGACGCATAAGAGTTTTAATGAAATTTTAATAATAATTTTGCAAATTTTGTACTTCTCCATTTCCGCCTTAATTACAAAAAATTTTTAAAAAATGAAGTAAAGTAAATTGAAGTAAATTGTCGTTTGATCATGTTGACGCTAAATGTTATATAAATTAACCTAGTTAAAAAGGTATAATTTGAAATATCAATTATGTTTTAAAATACTACTTTTTGTGTGCCCTAAAAATAATATTTCTAAATTACATTCTTTAATTAAAATTGCTTTAACCTAAAGCTGCTACCTTATACTTTATATT
This sequence comes from Cantharis nigra, assembly GCA_958510845.1. NCBI lineage: Eukaryota > Metazoa > Arthropoda > Insecta > Coleoptera > Cantharidae > Cantharis > Cantharis nigra. The sequence goes on from OY294029.1 coordinate 18,904,557, forward strand.
TCTGCTTCATTTACTATGAAATTCGACTTTGTTTCTCTGTTTTCATGGTAATGGTAGAGCTAGTTTTCTGCCATTCATTTAACATAGCGTTTTCACGCCCTTAAAAGTAAACCGGGGGGTCTGGAGGGTGTGGAACACCTTCCAGTACATATCGCAGGATATCCATACATTTGGAATATTGGACAAATATTTTTAGTCCTAATCTTAGTTTAATATAATTTTTGGTTGTTAAAAAAAATCGACCAATCAGAGTGTTTTTTTTTTCACCAAAAAATGAGACGCTGGAGCAGGAGCAGCGTGCTGGGATTTTATATATTAGGATTATTCATTATTTTATTTTTCAAATATTTTTAGTCTTAATCTTAGTTCAATATATTTCTCGGTTGGTAAAAAAATCGACCAATCAGAGTGATCCTTTTTTCACCAAAAAATGACACGCTGGAGCAGCAGTTTGGTAATACTATAAATAAACTTTTTTTCGTAAGGAAATCTTAAAACAATCCAGGAGGAAATTTGGTAAAATCAGAAATCTTGTTATAAAAGAAATCTAATATACAGGGTGTCCCCGGATGCACTTTACATAATTTCAGTGGTGATAGAGGACACTATTCTAAGAAAAATATTTAACAAAATTTTTTTTCTATATTCAAACCATTGAGAGTTAGGCCTCCTTAAAGCATTTTTTTAAATTTCCACTTTTACATGGCCATAGTTCGGAAAATATTGATTTTTTAATAAAAGTAAAATTTTTTAGTAGCTCTTTTAAAGAGCGTGAAATAATCTACAAAGAAAATTCATACATTTTTTGTCTAAATGGCTTTCGAGTAATGAATAAAAGTAATTAAAAAAATATGGAAAATTTTGAACTTTTTTTTTTTGTTTTTTTTCAAAACGCTGTATCTTCTAAACGAAACATTTTATAAAAAACCTGACGCCCCATTTCGGATACGAAATTTAACGGACTAAAACTTTTGTCTAGTAAAAATGTTTGAAAAACTAATCTATCCCTGTTGCAAATGCCTTATGTTGGGCTGATGTGTGTTTTTGTCACGGGAATTCCCAGCATAACCCAACATAAACAATGTTGACAATGTATTGGGAAACACCAGCAAATCCCAACATAATTCCCAACAGAACCCAACAAAAACATTACTACATGTTGGGACAACCTAGTAAATCCCAACATAATTCCCAACAGAACCCAACAAAAACAATACTATATGTTGGGAAAACCTAGTAAATTCCAACATAAATATTCCCTTCAACATAACAAGTTAATTCAAATAATAAAATGGTTATTTGATTTGAGCTTTCAGTGATGGTTATTGCTTTCGATATTATTTCTAACGAAAGCGGTAACCATCACTGAAAGCTGAAATAGAATAACCATTTTATTATTTGAATTAACTTTTTATGTATAAGTTTTAATATTGTTGTTGTCAAAATTAAGATTAGTTAGTTCGATAATTTTTTAAATATATGTATTTACTATTTACCACGACTAAAGACTCGAATAAAATACACAGGCCGTGGTTTGATTAATTTAAACAAAGATTAAAACATGGATTACTTACAATAAATTTATTAAACAAATGATTATGAAAACTATAATACAAAAAAACTATATATTACCTATAATTTAAAAGAATAAAATTATAATTTGGAAAACAATAAAATTTAAATTACCCCAAATAGCAAATTAGTGGTTTATTCCCGGTCCGGTAGTTTTCCGACTGTCAGCACTTACACACTTTTAAATTAACAATATTTTAGCTTTCTTTAATAACTTAAATTTGTGACACTTTTGCAGCCGATGTGATGATACTGAAGAGATGTGTTTTGGTGTTCCTCTCGTAGTTCGCAAAATGGTAACAAAAAACAAACTTTCTTCTTGAGTTCTCGACATATTTTTGTTATTCCGGTTATTCCGTCTTGGTGGAACCTGACATATGCAAACGCCTTGCCATTATGCTGCCCTGAAATTTCTAGATTTAGAATATGAAATAAAATAAGCGAAATTATACAATTTATTTTTCGAAAATTATTAATGAGCATATAACAATGAGAACTAAATTGATTATTTATTTTCGTTTATTTTATTGATAAAATAAATAATATTTTATGCAGTAGAAGCCGAAATAATTAGCCTTGCTCGTGCTTTTTGAAGTGAAATCTAAGGTATAGAGTAGGTAATGCTTTATTTTAAAATAGGTAGGTACTTAACATCATAATTAATTCCTACACCTTCGAACATTTTCAAAAGAACAGTACACAAAATAAACTTTAATATCCATAAGTAACACAATTGGCGTCACCTACAAAACAACCGCCATTTTACAAATGACAAACCACTCATGGTGACCACTAACTTGCATTCCCATCAAAGACCAACAAAACCGTATACCTGGGAATTCCCAACACAACCCAATTAAAACTACCTGCTCTAAAACCAAAACAAATAAAATTGATATTATCAAGATTCCTCTTGAATATCGGCTAATAAACTCGCGCTATAGATATTTATTAAAATAATATACTACAATTGTTTCGAAGGGATAACCCACTTCTTTCTCAAGTACGACCATATACTTCATTGGAAAATGTCTCGTTTTCTTATATATGAAAAGTTTTTTCTGTCTTTAATACCAATCGTGTTAATTTGAGATATAGGGGTTACGAAAAAAGAAGAAAAGTCATGGACCGACAAAAACCTCGACTATTAAGGACTCCAGAATAACAGTGGTGAGCTGATATCTTGGAGTTCTAATTGTGAGTTGGTTAAATTTTGTCCGCCCATTAACGTTTTCTTAATTTCGAGGGCTTCTAATAATGTTAACATTCTCCCTTTTCTTGCCGGGTGTAATAACTTAATGTTATTGGTGTCTAACTCATGGCTATTTTCAAGACAATGTGTTGAGAAACCTGTGTTTGACCTATTGTTGGCTATGTCAGCCTGATGTTCCTTCACCCTGGTGTGTATCGATCTTCCACTTTGTCCTATATAGATCCCGTCGCATGTGTTGCAATTCAATTGGTAAATTCCACTATTCGTAAGATGATCCTTAGTTGCTCCTTTGTTGTTCAATAAGGAACCTAAGTTTATTTTGTTCGCTTCCGTAATTTTAAGTCCCAATTTCTGTAGATGTTTCTTGACTTTTGAACTGGTTCCCGGGATATAATTGATAACCCCCCAATTAGGAGCCAGCTCCTCAATTTGAGAAGCTAATGGAGCGGTAACCAGACCTCTCTCAATTAGCTTCTCTTTTTTCTTTATGAGGTTATCGATTACGTCCGTGGTGTACCCGTTATTAACGCCTAACAGTTAATAACGGGTACACCACGGACGTAATCGATAACCTCATAAAGAAAAAAGAGAAGCTAATTGAGAGAGGTCTGGTTACCGCTCCATTAGCTTCTCAAATTGAGGAGCTGGCTCCTAATTGGGGGGTTATCAATTATATCCCGGGAACCAGTTCAAAAGTCAAGAAACATCTACAGAAATTGGGACTTAAAATTACGGAAGCGAACAAAATAAACTTAGGTTCCTTATTGAACAACAAAGGAGCAACTAAGGATCATCTTACGAATAGTGGAATTTACCAATTGAATTGCAACACATGCGACGGGATCTATATAGGACAAAGTGGAAGATCGATACACACCAGGGTGAAGGAACATCAGGCTGACATAGCCAACAATAGGTCAAACACAGGTTTCTCAACACATTGTCTTGAAAATAGCCATGAGTTAGACACCAATAACATTAAGTTATTACACCCGGCAAGAAAAGGGAGAATGTTAACATTATTAGAAGTCCTCGAAATTAAGAAAGCGTTAATGGGCGGACAAAATTTAACCAACTCACAATTAGAACTCCAAGATATCAGCTCACCACTGTTATTCTGGAGTCCTTAATAGTCGAGGTTTTTGTCGGTCCATGACTTTTCTTCTTTTTTCGTAACCCCTATATCTCAAATTAACACGATTGGTATTAAAGACAGAAAAAACTTTTCATATATAAGAAAACGAGACATTTTCCAATGAAGTATATGGTCGTACTTGAGAAAGAAGTGGGTTATCCCTTCGAAACAATTGTAGTATATTATTTTAATAAATATCTATAGCGCGAGTTTATTAGCCGATATTCAAGAGGAATCTTGATAATATCAATTTTATTTGTTTTGGTTTTATCTCAACATGCTCCGCACAAAATGTGTTACAACTAGTTTTATCAGTTATACTACCTGCTCTATAGTTGGGATATTCCAACAGTTCTCACTAACTTGCATTTCCCATCATAGACCAACATAGCCCATTACAAAAATTGTATAATTGGAAATTCCCAACACAATCCAATTAAAATAAAAACTGATTTCCAACATGTCCCAATGGCTCCAACAAAGCCCAATATACATCTGAAGAAATTTTTGTTGGGATATATATGATTTGTATTGGGCATTTGCAACAGGGATTTCACAGAAAATCAAAAAAAAATAAAAATAACAGCTACAAAATAAAAAATTAAATTCACAGAATTTCAAGTTTAACTCAATTATTTCATCGTAAAACCGTGGTGAAAAGATTAATTCACAAAATAAAATACTAAAGGAAAGCAAACTTTTGGTTTTAAACAAAACTTTCTATACCAACATCTCTACGTATTACATTAATTTAATATTTTGCCGCGTAGCCGTAGTGGCGTTCGTTTAATGTAAATCGCGAATAATCAAAGAAAACCAAAATTTTTATTATTTGGGGGTATTTGGAAGCGGATGAGGGAGGCTAGAAGTTGTTGTATGCAGAAAATAAGTGAAAAAATTGAGTAAAAAAACGGAAAATTCGATCATATTTAATGATTTTTTTACAATTTCAGGGACAAATTCTCTTCCAAATCAACTTTCTTTGAAATGCAAAGGCTAAAATAATCGTTTTCATTCTTCTAAATGATAAAAAAGTGATAAAAATGGATGAGAGGGGCCATCCATTTTACTCATGGTTTATCCGACCCTGCTGTAGCCCACTGTTCATATGCAATATCTGTTATGTGGTTTGATAGACGATACAATAAATTGAAGCGCGGTATTGCACTTACAGCTAATGCCGACCTTAACTGCTCTGCTGCTACTTCTATATCGTCGGCTTAGTTAGAATCCCTCGTAAGTCCAGATTGCACAATTTTACAAGGGAAACAAAAAACGTTTTAAAACAAACAGTGGTTGAAGGTAATAGTATATTGTTTTATTAGGATGGAAAAGTTACCTTTCCATTCGAATAGTCCATTCCATTTCCATTCCATTTAAATTACTAGTCCGGTCAATTTAGACATAAAATAGTGGTCAAATAACAAAAATTGCTGGAGAGCCAAATTTTGGTGGAGAGCTGGGGTTTGCCATTACAAATAAAGTTTTAAAAATTCCCATCGGTCCTATGTGTGCTACAAAAGTTATTCGGGGTCAAAGGTCAAAATTTGTTGTTTTTTTGATTTTTCTCCAAAACAGTAAGTTTTATCGAAAAAACTTCAAACCAAAGTTGTAGATCTTAAAATTCTCTACAAAACTGGTCTTTATAATTTTTTCCCTAAGAGTTACCATTCCTGAGATATCGCGATTCTAAGAGTCACATTATACATAATATACCGGGTGCTGAATGAGTTAGCCGAACATACGAAATTAACATGTAAAAACTTATTTATGCTAATTCCTGCTTCCCTAATTATTCTAAAGAAAAACTAAAAAACACAAAAATTATGCAGAAATATAAACTATGAATGATAACACCATTAGATTTCATTTAGCTTTTATTTAAAAGGTCAAAAAATGCTTTCGAAATTGTTAAAATTTTCATTTATCGCACTGGCCATGTAATAAATTCAATTTAATTTCTATTTTCAAATATAATTACCATGGAAACTTATAACATGGCCAGTGCGATAAATGAAAATTTTAACAATTTTGAAAGCATTTTTTGACCTTTTAAGTAAAAGTTAGATGAAATTTAATGCTATTATCATTCGTAGTTTTTATTTCTGCATTTTTTTGCGTCTTTCATTTTTTCTCTAAAATAATTAGGGAAGCAGGAATTTGCATAAATAAGTTTTTACATGTTAATTTCCTATGTTCGGCTAACTCATTCAGCACCCGGTATGCACATTATAAAAAGCTGCTTTACTCACTCATTCATCATTTCGAGTGAAAATGTTTGACCACTTCTAGATATCGTGGAAAGCTGAAATTTTGCAAACCTGTTGGGTTACTGGCACAACCACCCAGAAAAATCGAAAATGTTGAAAAAGTTACCCCCGAACCCGTCTGCGAGGGTTGAAAGGTTTTTGCTAAATGCGGTTGCATCGCCGTTATTTGGCGTCGGATTTTGATTTACTAAAAAGTTTTGAAGTCGTCGTGACGGCGGCATAATAGAATAACCAGATGTTTTTCACTGCCACGTGGGTAGAGGGGATTCAGTTCGTGGCTTATTATGTGCATATCATGTACAATGTGACTCTTAGAAGCGCGATATCTCGCGAATGGAATGGAATGGTAACTGTTAGGAAAACATCATGAAGACCATTTTTGTAGAGAATTTTAAGATCTACAACTTTGGTTTGAGGTTTTTTTTGATAAAGCTTACCATTTTCTAGAAAAATCCAAAAAACCTCAAATTTTGACCTTTGACCCCGAATAACTTTTGTAGCACCCATAGGATCGATGGGGACTTTTAAAACATTATTTGTAATGGTAAACCCCAGCTCTCCACCAAAATTTGGCTCTCCGGCAATTTTTGTTATTTGAAATGTATATATTGACCGGACTATACTCTCTAAAATTGCAAAATTCATAATATATTATGTAAAATACAACATGCGATATTAAAATATGGTATTTCTGCAATATCAGCCATATCAAGGATTTGACTACGTAAACGTCCTTTTAAAGGTAGGCGTTCACTTATACGCACCGTCGTCACCGTCCGCATCGTACGAATCTTCGTATATGCATGAGCCCGTGTAGAACGATACGATGTAATGAACGCTGGCTCATTTAAAATAATGCAAAGCAACTGAAAATGCGATGACGGCGTTGCTGGCGGTGAGGTCGATGCGGACAAGTGAACGCTTACCTTTAGAGTGCAAACGCTCTTTCGATGGTCACTCTAGTGAAAGAATGACATAAATAGTAGTTCTTCTGTTGCTCTGTTAAATGGCCATTATCTTTATAAGGATAAGCAAATGTTCATTCAAAGCATATGGCAAATTCTAGGGAATCGCTGTTAGTCGTTTATATAATTTTGAAGTTCTGATAAGCGAAACACTCGTTGATCATGTACAGAGCCTAAATTACCAACGTAACAATGAGTAAATCTGTATTTGTGGTCACAAACAGCCTGAAATAAAAACATTTTAAATATAATTTATTGTAAAATAATTATTAACGGTTCAAATTTAGTTGCAGTATATTCGTTAATTTTTAGTACGGTCCTGTTTCTTTATTATAATTTATGTTGCAGGCCTAGATTTTGTTATCGAATAGAACGGAACATATTGTTGTGTTCTGTTAAAGAAATGGAAAGTGAGTTGCGTAATTTAGAAATAAAGAACTGACTTTGCAACCTGATGAACAATAAAGGCAGGATTTTTGTTCCGTTTTCAAAATTATTTTCCATTTCATGTTAAGTTTGTTCGTTAGTTTTAGTTACATTGTTTAGTTTAAGTTTGATGTTGCAGTAAATTAATTCATTGTTGTAAAATTTTTAATGTGTGTATTTTATTTATTTATTGTTATTTAGCGACTTACACGAATGCAGCTGGGCAGTACACGAACAAGCACAAGCAGCGGAACATAAACAAAATTCTAATCTTGATTTTTTTGAAAAATAAAGGGAAATAGCAAGAACCAATAAAAATTGAACACGGAAAGAAAAACCAAGGAGATAAAAAAAAAGATAAATAAAGAAGAGAACAGTCAGTCGTAAATTGATAGCCAGAGAGGCAAGTCGTATAGGGGGGTGGTAAATAGAGAGTCCGAGAGGCAAGTGATAGTATAAAGTTGAAATTTGAGAGCTATAGAAGCAAGTCGTGTGGTTACAAACCGATAAGTTGGAGTGGAGGTGTGTTTTAGCCAAGGAGGTTTTTTTTTTGGAAAGTTCATCGATCACGAAGTTTGACAACGCGAATACCAAGACAAGTTTCTGTAAGAAGATATTTGAAGAAAGTGCCCGAGTTACACGTGCTGTCTAGCGAATTTCGTGTAAGTCCTGCTTTTATGAAATTGTTCTTGTTTGTTCAGGTTGCAAATAAATACGTTGTTAGATTGTCAGTTTTTTATTGTCTTCCATGTAACCATTTTACTTTCGAGAACCAACGACCTATTCTTAGTAAGAGGACAGAGAGAAAGAGCACTACATAAATAAATTGGCGCACAACGTCGAGGCTCGAAAAAAATAGTTACATGCGTGGCAGTAAATAAATACAATTTTAAATTAAACAAATAAAATTTTTTAACATCAAAATAAATTAAAAATAAATTATACCAAATGAATCTAAGGAGTAAAGATCCAAACTTGATGCATGTTTGTGGTGATGAAAGCATGGTAGAAAGGGGGGAAACGGAGATTGAGATTATCGTTCCCGACAAGGAAGACAAACATAATCAATTGATGAAGGCAATATTGGCCATCAATACAAGAATGGATGAAATTAATGCTAAATTTGATGGGACAAATAAAAGAATGGATGAAATTAATACTAAAGTTGATGGGACAAATAAAAGAATGGATGAAATTAATGCTAGATTTGATGGGACAAATAAAATGATCAAAGAGGAACTGAATGAAAGATTTAATGTGGTTCATAAGAGAATGGAAGAAATAGATGAACGGGTAGAATCAAACGTAAATAATATAAAAGCAAACGCAGATTGCATAAAAATTCACATTGAATCAATGACCAAAGATAGGGAGAATTTCGAATGTAGAATGGATAAAACACACAAAAAAATCAATAAAATACAGACGGAAGTATCAGAAATTAAACGGGATACAAACGAAAGGACAGTGGGAGATATTGTGGAAGTATTTAGGACACATTTAAGTCGTGAAGGAGACGTTGACAGATATACAAAATTTTATGGGGATAATCGGATTAACCCAAAAATATCTAAAAAAGACATGTTAAATTGTGTGGGGAAGGTTAAGGACGAAGAAAGGATAGAAATAGATCGGAAACAAATTCCATGCGAAAGTTCGGAACAAAACATTTTTAGGTCCAAATTAGAAATCAATGATAAAATTCATTTTCTAAAAAAATTAAAAAATGTCAGTCAAGTAACGGATACGTCAAATATAAAATATAAACTAGAAAACAAATCAAAACTGCCAAACGTCAAAATAAATTATATGGCAGACGTCAAAAATATTCAATGTGATAAGAGATATTTAAATCAAATAAATCACATATTAAACAAACGTGATGGATTGTTTAATGAAAATAAAAGGGTATGTAGCAAGATAATTAAAAGGTTACGCTTTTCTTTTACAAATTTTTGGGTAGCCGGGAAAAAGAAGAGATGGAAAGTTTCATAAATTAGTTCACAAATTTACATAAAAAAAAAAAAAACATATTTTTAGTATAAGTTAGAAATTAATAACCAATTCAATTTTAGGCAAAAGTTAGAAAACATAATTTAAATAACAGAAACGTCAAATGTCAAAATAAATATGACAAACGTCAATAAAAATAGTCATTGTGCTAAAAAAATTGTTACTTCCGTATGAGGGACCATTTTACGTCAACAAGATAATTAATGAAAATGTATACTGTCAAGAGGCCATTACAAATAAAAGAAGAAGAAGGTAGCGAAGAGGAATTATAATGTTTTACCAGCAATTCGCGTAGGTATTATAGTTAAAAAAAAAGGGGATATATCACAAGTAAGTTAAAAGGTCGATTGAAAGTTGAGGAAGTTAAGAGAGGGGATAAAGGGGTGCAACCTAGTAATGTCAATATGCAAAATTTAAAAGCCTGAGGTAACGACCGATCGAAGAAAAAGTTGAAAAAGCAATTGAAGTAAAGAAGAAGAGGTGATATTTTTGCCAAAGATTTTTATCAAATAGGAATTTGAATAGGAATATCAATAGGAAATAATAGGTTAAAGGAATGAATAGGTGGAAGGAGTGCATGAGCGAAGGAAGAGAATAATTGACAAAAGGTGTATAAGATGTTGAGAAAGAATGACGGCCCAAGAGAATAAGAAGAATTTAAAAAAAGAAATAATTTATTTTTAAAAGTTTTTTTTTATTATTTCTGTCAATATAAAATTTTAATGAAGATGAATTACTGCCTTACAAATAACTATCGTTCAAATTAAATATTTTAAACTACCATGTTTACGATTTCAAATTGAGAACGTTTTGTTGAAGAAAAGTCCGCGAAAATATTTAACATCATCCGATTTGACTTTTATTCAACACAACGGGGGGAAATGTTGTGTTCTGTTAAAGAAATGGAAAGTGAGTTGCGTAATTTAGAAATAAAGAACTGACTTTGCAACCTGATGAACAATAAAGGCAGGATTTTTGTTCCGTTTTCAAAATTATTTTCCATTTCATGTTAAGTTTGTTCGTTAGTTTTAGTTACATTGTTTAGTTTAAGTTTGATGTTGCAGTAAATTAATTCATTGTTGTAAAATTTTTAATGTGTGTATTTTATTTATTTATTGTTATTTAGCGACTTACACGAATGCAGCTGGGCAGTACACGAACAAGCACAAGCAGCGGAACATAAACAAAATTCTAATCTTGATTTTTTTGAAAAATAAAGGGAAATAGCAAGAACCAATAAAAATTGAACACGGAAAGAAAAACCAAGGAGATAAAAAAAAAAGATAAATAAAGAAGAGAACAGTCAGTCGTAAATTGATAGCCAGAGAGGCAAGTCGTATAGGGGGGTGGTAAATAGAGAGTCCGAGAGGCAAGTGATAGTATAAAGTTGAAATTTGAGAGCTATAGAAGCAAGTCGTGTGGTTACAAACCGATAAGTTGGAGTGGAGGTGTGTTTTAGCCAAGGAGGTTTTTTTTTTGGAAAGTTCATCGATCACGAAGTTTGACAACGCGAATACCAAGACAAGTTTCTGTAAGAAGATATTTGAAGAAAGTGCCCGAGTTACACGTGCTGTCTAGCGAATTTCGTGTAAGTCCTGCTTTTATGAAATTGTTCTTGTTTGTTCAGGTTGCAAATAAATACGTTGTTAGATTGTCAGTTTTTTATTGTCTTCCATGTAACCATTTTACTTTCGAGAACCAACGACCTATTCTTAGTAAGAGGACAGAGAGAAAGAGCACTACAATATTATTTTGTAAAATTTATCGTTTTTGACATTTTTGAATGCAGGCAGAAGAATAGTCGTTTCAAATTTTGGATTTGCTATTGCTTGAAATTTTGGTATTTATTTTTTTAAACCCAAGTCTTTTGGGATTGTTCGGAGAAAGAAGCTTATATACATTTTTTACCTGTAGAGGTGAGAAAGGTTAATCATTTGGAGGATTAAATTATCCATACTCTTTTTGTGTGACGCAACTTCGATAACCTGAATATTACCACATACAGGAGTTCTATTCTGTTTGCTAGATAAACCCTCTATACCGTCTACGAGGTAAAGTTTTTTGTTTTATTCGATATTATTTTTGATTTGCAATGAAAACTTTTTAGGGTCATTCCTAGTTGTTATTCTCTGGAGCCTAGTTATTCTTTCATCTTCGAACACGACGGGCTAGATATAACTTTGTTTTTTTTTATTGGAAATATTATTTTGGAGTAATCGCTAAGCTTTGTCTACAGTAATCGCTGTCTTGATTTGCTGGGGAAAATTGTATGCAGCTACCACCTTCAATTGCGAAAGAAATATATAAATTCATCATCTACCACATTCATTATAAATCAACTAATAAAATAGTAAGTGTTTTGTGCCGTCCTTTTTCCTGTTTAATAGATAATTTTGATCTTTGCTTGCGCCTTAATTGTGATTTCGAGTTATTATTTTTTTACCATCTTCGATAATAAGAGTATTTACCAATTGGTTATACACTTATTAATTGTTATAACAACTGTAAACCGGCACGGCGTATAGCTATACCGAGGTTTTCAAGATAGCGCGACGCGCAATTGTATTACTTATCTGATTACTCAAATCGAATTTCGGCGCTGTATTCTTCATAGCTACTATTCTTGATTTGGGTAGCTGGTCATCAATAGGGAAGCTAGTATTTGTAATCATGTGGCGCCTAAGGCAAAATTTTGCATTTCTCTATTAATTTTTATTATCTAAAGAAAACTCGCCGATCGGTTAATTTTTTTCGATCCAGATCGAATTCCCTGAGATTAGGGAAAAATTTCAACAATTTCCTCTTGTAACTTTATATCGTGGCATAATATATGAAATTCAATACAAACATGTAATTGAATGGAGTGGTATCTGTTACGATTAACATATGATGCAGGATCATTACGTGGTGCAGGTATTCTGATATGAGTTCCGTCAATAGCCCCAATAACTTTAGGAAAATTTCTTATAGTTGAAAATCCTAACAACTAACAAATTGAAAATAAAAGATCACCTTAACAATAGTGGGATTTATAAACTGAAATGCAATACGTGTGACGCCATTTACATCGGGTAAAGTGGCAGGTCGATCCAAAAACGGGTAAAAGAATATATAGCCAACAACAGAAGGTGTACAGGGTTTTCTGAATATTGTCGACACACACCATGGCTTAGACACGAACAACATCGAGTTATTGCTGGTTAAGATTGGTTATTGGTTATCGTCTATTTTATTTTTCAATTCATAATTGTCCTTTCTTTTCATATTTCATATTTTATCTTTCATAATTTTGAGCCCCTCTGTGTGCTTTAATACGGTTGGTATTTACTATTTTTCCTATTTAAGGAAATAAGAGGTTCCATGATGTCATAGAGAAACTTGAAGAAGAGGTGTATTCCTTCGAAACAATTGTCGTTTTAGATTTGTTTATTTCATTTTAATAAATATACTTAGCGTGAGAATTAGCCGACACTTATTATCAAAATTCTTTTTGATTTGAATTAAAAATCGTTCCCGTACTTGAATGGCTCTTTCTTCATTAGGTCATACAATAAACCTTGGAGCAAGATCGACCAATGCCTTTGTGACCTTACGCACTGATATTAAAGCTGTTTTCTTTGCAACATCAAATTTTTCGCAGATAGATCTTAAAAGAAATATAATTATTGCAGTTCTTCCAACGTGTGCCAAAATAGAATAAAATATTTAAATAATTTACCTATATGAGACGGTCATTAGCTTAGTAAGTTAGCCAATCAACTGCTAACTCTAAGGTAGGTACTCGGTTCGAGACCGAGGAGAGTCTAGAACTTTTTCATGACCGTCTCCGTGCTTCGGAGAGCACGTAAAGCCGGCGGTCCCCCTGGGTTGACGATTGCCGCCATCAACTATTAAAAACAGGCCGTGGGGTCTTAATGCTTTTTTACAAATTTTTGTTATTGCTTCCGAGATACTTTTGTCCAACTGTCGATCGATTCGTTACACCCACATGGTTGGATATCCATATTTGCACCCCACAATTTGAGAAGAATCGAATTATAATTGTTCACATATTTTTCATTTTCCTTGCGCTTCAGAACGCTAATACGTCCGCTATTCCTAACGAACTCATCTGACGTATGTATGGATGACCGTTGTTGTTTAACTAACCTGCATATGGAAAGAAAAGCGGCAAAACTCGAAACCTGTTTTCTTGCACGAGTGTGTATGTCGGTGAACTTGCAAGGTTTGTACTAATGCTTTAAATTCAGGACCATCAGGAAGTTCACAGGTCATCACTTCGTTGATCCGTATAAGTCCCCCTTCTGTATTGAAATCAGGAGTGTAGATGAGGAGAACCACGATTGTGTGGTCGATGAGACTGCCTCCGAGAAGCTCTACATTAGCTTTTAAGTAAAACATTCACACGAATCATGAAATGCCTACTCACCACAACAGGTAGTCTTTCAATCAAAATCTGTTAAACTTTTGGGATCTCTGTTGGGATGCTCATCTACGATTAAGAGAACTTTTCGCATATCGAGCCAGTTCAAGTCATTACAACTAAACGTCAGGAAGTTGTGAGGAGGTCCTAAACATTATTATCATAACAATCAGCTCAAGCATTGCAGTGTTCCAATACGCAGACGATCCACGAAGATTTTTCACATATAAATGAACATTGTCAAGCATGTTGTTCTGTTGCAGAATTTTTCGTCCACAAACTGAGATATTGCTTTTAATGCGATAATATTCGTACATGGAGAGAACATAAAATCTTGATCAAATAGAATCGCTTGTCCTTTGAAGCCAAATTGCCGAAAGATGCCGGTATACTTAAGAATTTTAATAAACGGCATAATTCTAGCTATCAAACGCTCCTCCACCTGAGTCAAAACCATAATTACTTGAGAAATACTTCCATCAGGATCCAGGTTGTTCCAGTATGCTGTCGATAGTGGTTGAACATTATTGCTAACAAGATGTGATTTGCAACATCCGCAAGTAAAACAAGAAGATTCGTCGGCAAAGCTTGGCGGCAATTGCAACGTGGTCACCTGATTGGGGTAGAAACGCTAGCGGCAAATAGTACAAATCTTGTCGGTGAATGTGTTAATCGCTGTACGTCTGCACATTTGAGCATCCTTTTATGTCGAACAACAGCAAGTCGATTCTCGTGAGATGTTAGTGATTCGTTGGACATGTTAATCGTCCAGCTAGTTCCCATTGGTGAACATTTTTCAAGAAACAATCCAATATTTTACGTAATCGTTCTTCTTCTCGTTTCTGGTCATTCTGTAAGGAGCAATAATCTACTAACCGTCTTCGATCAGCTTTTTACCGTGCTTGTCGTTGTGCCTCACCTTCCAAAAAACGTTGAAACATTTTTTTTCAGTTCTGTAAATAAAAATTTAATCAAGTTAAAACCTGGAAAACGAATTTACATTATGTTACTTCATACATACTGTTTATATTTTATATCAATTAAATCGGAATTTTGTTTTCTCTTGCAGTGTAATTGGCAAATTTCTGCAATTCGAGAATCAAATCTAAAGAAGCAAACTTTATTTAGGCGAAATAATGTTATACATTTTTTATTTAGCATTTGGAATGGATCATTGCGTCTCGAATAAATCTATATTCTAAACGTAGCTGCTCTCGAAAAGAATTAAAAACCTTAATAAACTGAAGTATAGTTAGATAATCATAATGCTTAGGTTATAAACGTTAATAATTTTTTAATTTTAGTTACTGATTTTCAACATTTTCATAAACTTTTTCGAAATTCAAGTGAAAATTAACACCAATTAGATCCATTTATATAAAAGTTTCACAACTATAAAGACAATAATTCAAATATATTTATAACAATGGTCAAAATGAGCCGAAACAGCAATGAAATTCAGTTGTTATCATAATCAAGAATTACAACAATAAAGGTTCATAAACCACGACCCCATGGTTTTGTCTTGAAATTCAGAATAGCAAATCGACTCAAATAACCATACTGTTACAAAATAACCAAATGGTTGTCATAGCAAAGTTGTTATGTCAAATCAGAATCGTACCGAATAATTTTGGACCCATCCATATTGTCATGCCCCCAGCGGTACAAATTTAGAAAAACCACCTGCTACAGAATAACGCCTCGCTGGAGCACATACATCTTATAGCATGAGACTTTTCGTAAGATTTATGAATCCAATTCTTAATCTATCTATATATATAATCTATCTATCTATCTATATATATAAAAATGGATGTATGTATGTATGTATGTATGTATGTTCCTTATAGACTCCTAGACCGCTTGACCAATCTTTATGAAATTTGGTGTATAAGCTAATTACGATGCTGCGAAGAAGATAGGCTACTTTAGAACGGCTTTCAACAAACTTTAATAAAATATGTGGCAAATAGTGCCTATTCATCGTGTTATAGATAATTTAGAGATAATCTGATAATCCGATATCTTTATAATTATCTATATAAGTAAAATAATACTTAGGGTTTAGCAACCTAGAACCTCGAACCTTATAGAGTATACCAGAACAGGACCAACCTAAAGACTTGGATAACCTAATGGAATATACCTAAATGGAACCAACGTAAAGACTTGGATAACATAATAAACTATAACATAATAAACATAACACATCGGATCAACAGATCCATAACTATATATAGATAGACAAAAGAAAAACCAAAATTACTGTTTTGTTGTGTGTAGGCATTGCTGAAGTCCGTTCGTATGAAACAAACGAGTAACGGAAAGCAAGATTGGAAAACGTTCGAGTACGTAGACTAATGCAAAGTATTTTATTTTTAAAGAGACCCCGGGCGAAGCCGGGTATCCAGCTATAATTTATATGGCAGAACGTTCGCCGAGTCACTTGGTATATTAATTCTGAGGCGGTACGATGTTCTAGAATTTTACAAATAATTTATATGGTTCAAGTTCTGAGGCGATACGAAGTTCGCCGGGTCAGCTAGTATTTAATAAAAATTAAATTTCACCTTATAAATTGCAAGATTGTATGTCGGTGTGCAACACCTTGACCACCATAGGCTTCGCTCGTAACTAGTTTTGTATTTTTTTTTACTTTGCTTTTAAATTTTTCTAATTCAGCTTGGTTTTTCTGGCTTTTATAATCCAAATAAATTTTCTTTCTCCAAAATATCCAATTAATTATTTACCATCCAAAAATTACTTATCCAAAATTTTCTCTTTAAAACTTATCTAATTTGAGACGAAAATAATTCAAATCATCAAACAAAATTCACACACATCGAATTAACTTATTTATTTACAAAATTTTTAAACTAGAAACACAAATTTATTAAAATTATTAGAGACTCATGGCTTAACGTCCGCGTTGTTTAGCGGTCACCCGGCAAAAAGCAAAAATTATTTACATTTTCCCACCAAATCAACATTTCCGCGCCAAAAATTTTAAATTTTTACACAAAACTATTTACAAAATTCAAATTCAAATTACACAAACAAAATTAAAATTCAGATCCATAAAACAAATAAAATTCAATCTCAAAAATTAAATACTTAAATGGTCTACACAATAAAATTAAAAATCAAATCATCAAATTTGAAAAAACAAAAAAGATTTTGGAACACGACATTTTATATTGCGATGTAAAATCATAAAAAATAACCTACCCTAGCAATCGAGTTTTATGGTAAACCGGAAGGGTGTGCAAACTCCGCTGACGGTACATATACTAGGTTTGTTCGTGCTAGCTACACTTTTTTCACTAAAAGTGTAAAAAGTGTAATTTACACCTACACTTTTTCCCAAAAGTGTAGGTTTAACGCGAACGCAAAAAGTGTAACTTGAGGGTAACTCCTCCCCTTGAATTCAAATTTGCGTTGGTAGGTTATGTTGGTATCTAACCTAACTTGTTAATAAATGTAAAAAACTATATAAGAAGATATAAGACCATTATTTAGCAAAAAAAACATCAAATTAACAACAAAACGAAGAGTAAAATATGGAACAAGTATTTGAAGATGAAGATGAACTTCTTAGTGTGACTGTAACCAATCAAAATTTAGATGCTGGTGAGCAATAAAATAATTATATAATGTTTACGATTTGCAATCATTTTCATTAACTTTTACATAATTTTTCAGCATCCACTGTGATCAGTGCATTTCATTCTATTATTGATGTAATAGAAAGGACAGACCATATCAAAATCTACAATTATATTGAAGATGTAGTAACCAATTACATTGATAATGATTTCATTATGCATTTTCGTTTGTCTCGTGGTTTGTCCTATAATTTGATTACTCGCTTCACAACATCTCAGATGTACTTATCATTGAGAGGTAAGAATATTTTATGGTATCATTCATAATTGTTTCCGTTCTAACATTATTTTTACAGATGCAGCAGGATACAGACCGATAACACCAGAAAAGCATATCTTATGTTATCTCTGGTTTGTTGGTCACGAAACTTCTTCGTATCGAGACGTGGCCGATAGATTTGGAATTACATTAAGTTCTCTGTATAACATAATTACTAGAGTGAAGTAAAATACTGTTTTGAAATTGTAGATTTTGTTCCCTCTGGAGCTTTAATTCGGAAATCATTTTCTCCATGGTTTCCTTACAACTTATGAGAGCCCTTGCAGTGGTTCCCATCTGCGTTCTTGCTCGAGGGGTGTTTATTGATGGTCCTGCTGTTGCAGCGAGAATTTCAATCTCCTCTTCTTCCCCGAATGCATCCATACCTTCATCACGGGCCGATAGTGATCTGTAATTAATTGGTTCCATATAGAATAATTTAAGTAATGTAACAAGATAAGATACTTACGTATTTAAATTTTGTGGCTCTACTACAGATACATTCGGCACCTGAGACTCACTCATATCAGGGAGATGAAGTGGTCTGTAACTATTATAAATTAAAAATTGCTCCATATAGTAATAAAATAAGATTTAACATCTGGGTTTTATAATAATGTAATTGATAATATACTCACGTAGACTCCAAATTAATCGTACCAGTCGGCAATGCATCAGTTTTCAATGTAAGTCCACTTCGCTGGGACACTGCGAGGGGCACTATACTATGTTTTTTCTGCAGTATATGATTCAAATCACTGCAAGAAATTTTATTGTAAATATTCAATTATTAACTTCTATATTAGGTACTTTACCTTTCATAAGGACAGGTTTTCCTACTTCTTCCTGTTTGCTTATTATTGAATAATGTTTGTTTATAAGATCGTTCCAATGTCTTCCATCTGTTCTGTACTTGGAGAGCGGATATTTCGTATCCTGCCTCGGCCATTTCATGACTGATGGTCTTCCACATTGTTTTAATGTTTTTAATTTTCCTGCTAGAAACCAGGTTTCTGTTAGTTTCGTACAACGACAAAAAGAATTTTGTCGAAGCCTGACACCAAGAAAAACTCTGATTTCTAGCAGGTGTCATCGGTGATGTTATACTCACTTGTGGTTCAGATGTAGAAGTAAGATCTTCATTCCTAGTAGGTGTTCCGATACTTTCTTGTTGTGATGGTGGTTCACATGAAGAAAGAAGTATTTCGTTGCCATCCACACTACAACGAAATACTTCGTTCTCAAATGTAATGTCATTCACAATTAATCGAAATAACGATCCGTCTATGATAAAATAGTAAAATACTATAAAACGCCACAAAAATGTACTTACCATCGCATATGCATGTTACATAGCCATCTATGTTAGGAATTTCTCCTTCAGCATTCCTTATCATCCAAGCCGTTTTAACCATTTTTAACAGATTTTTAAAATAAGAATAAAGCAATAGTAAAGAATTTAGTAAAACGTAATTGTTAATAATTAATAGAGTAAATAAAAAATCAAAGACAAGGTACTTGACATACGAAATTTTTAACATTTTGTGTTTGGTACCTAACACTTATTTTTTTAGGTTTGTATTTTTAAAATTCATTTTAAAAAATTTCATTGTCAAAATCTAATACCCAATCAAAATTAGGTTTGTTCGTGCTAGCTCTTATTTTTATTTCTTTAGGTTAGTATTTTTAAATTTCATTTTAAAAATCTAACAACCAATCAAAATTAAGTGTAAAAAGTGTCAACTTTTACACCTACTCCTGAGCAGGTGTAGAAAAGTGTAAAAAGTGTAAGAAAGTGTAGTTACACTTTCTAGCACGAACAGAGCGCTCTGCTAGCACGAACAGAAAAGTGTACACTTTACACTAAAGTGTAAAAAGTGTAGCTAGCACGAACAAACCTACTAACAGATTGGCAAATAGCACTCCCGTAAACTCCCGCGCACAGGTAGGTGGCGTTGACGCCGATGAGGAGTTTAACATCCCAATAGAGGACACCTTAAGACAATGCCAGGAGAAAATTCAGACTAGCGCAGGAGGCTTTACAGCATCCTACATTGCGGCACTGAGAAACGGTCTCACAAGCTACAAAAACTCAAAAACCAGAGAGCAACTCGTATGGAAGCAAAGATAGAAAAGCTACAAGATCAGATAGCAGAGCTCTAGAAAGCGGTGGCAGCACAACACGCTACCTTGAGAAAACTAGAGAAAAATTCGGGGCATGTACAATGAGATACAATGAAGATTAAAGTGAAACCCAAAAAACGAGTAAATCCGACGGGAAATACAACAAGAGACGAGAAGATACAATGTATTCTTATTTACACTTATTACAATCTTAGAATCTATAGCTTACACTTTATAAATTACAATTTGCAACGTTTTGAGAAGAAATATTGTTGATAATAGAGGACGCCTCTGTGTTATCTAGTTAAGCACTTTAACCTTTATAAGTTGGTACGATGTTCTTTAGTGAGTATCCTCACATGTACATATTCATTAGTTAGTTGTTGTATCATTATCGTTGAATAAACTACTTGGATGTTATGAAGTTGTATTAAACTACGAATTATTGTTTTTACTAAATCATCGCTAGAGTTATGCTCTGCTCACAAATATGACTTAAAGACTTGCAATATCTCGTCTCGGCGACATCTCATCTTATCCGTATCATGCTTGGTTTGGAGGGTGCAGTAAAGCGACTGAAAGAAACAGTGGAGGAGCAAACGTCAAAAATAGATAAGCAAAATTATATCATAGAAGACCTTCAAGGGGAATGGGTCGTTTCATTGATAACACAAAGGAAGAAAACCGAGCAAGCTTAAAATCAGCAGAGACATCTATCAACGATGAATAAAAGTTAGTAAGTTATGCAGAGGCAACAAATAATGTAAATGGGCACAACTATAATTTGGCACCAGTGACACCTAGTGCAAGACGAATGAGCGATGTGGTAGCAACGACATCAAGAGAAGTAAGAAAATCTGATTTAACATCTGGTCTGGAAAACAGAATAAACAAGTGCATGAGCAAAAAACTAGAGATGCAGGAATGAATACCATTTTTATAAGAGCTAAGAATGGTGATGGTGAGGTTGTCATTTCAAAGATGCGGGAGGTCATTGATCCGACTAAATTATCAATTGAAGTTAACAACGTAAAGAAACTTCGAAATGGGGTGGCAATAAACTGCAGCAACAGAGAATTAGTAGAAAAGCTCAAGCAGAATTTTGAAGAAAGCCTTACAAATGAATACGAAGTCAACATAAAGAAGAATATCAATCCAAAGGTCATAGTAAAGGGAGTCGAGAGGGATGATGCGATGGTGGAGAATGATAAATTGGCAAGTAAAATAATAACACAGAATAAAATATGCATTAATTCGAGTAATTTTGAATTTAAAGTGGTAAGGAAGATTGATTTGAAGCATGCCAATGAAACGCACGTGATAGTTGCAGTGGATCCAATAACTAGAAAAAGTATTTTGAATAAGGGTAAACTGTGTGTTGGCTGGAAGAGTTGTGCGGTGGAAGACTCCTTACATATCAAAAAATGCTGGAAATGCTGTCAGTATTATCACCTAGCTAACGAATGTAAGAGTGCAAATGTAATATGTGCAACATGTGCTGGTTCGCACGAAACTAACCTGTATGTTTGCAAGGAAGAAGAAATAAAATGTGCCAACTGTATAAGAAGTAATAAAAATTTTAAAACTAATTTTAGAATAAACCATTCGGCAAGAAGTATTTCGTGTCCTTATTATGAAGAAATAATAACTAAATTGAAGCGGAATGTAAATTATCTCACAATATAGCAAAAAGAAAAAATCAAAGGAATAAAAAATAATAATGGGAAAAGTAATGATAATCGAAAAACTAAACATTGCATAATTCATCAAAACGTTCAATCTATAGGAAATAGTGTCGATTTATTAGATAAATTTATGGAAGAACAACCTGAGTGCATTGGTCTAGCAATATCTGAGCATTAGAAGACAGAATCTCAGCTTAAAATGTATGCACTTAAGAACTACAAGTTGATATCAAGTTTTTGTAGGCAGGAAAACGAACATGGCGGTGCGGCGGTGTATTGCCGCAAGTCAGTGAATGGTAAGCCAATCAAAACAGTAAACAATCTATCAGTGAGTGGACATTTTGAATGTGCAGGTGCAGAAGTAACCATAAATAGTGAGATAATTGTAATAATTAGTGTATATAGACCTCCGAACGGAAATATGCAAATGTTTTATACACGGATTGAACAGATGTTAATGCTAATTTTTGATAAAAAAAATTAAATTTTATTTTGGGTGATTTAAATTATGAACTAAATGATAATGAAAGAAATTTTAATGGATTGTCCTTACTTTTAGATTCCTTTTCTTTCTCCATAAAAGTTAGAGAGTACACCAGAATCACAGGTGATGGCTCAGGAAGCTGCATTGACAATATACTAACCAATTATGATGGCGAATCTCAAATTGAAATATGTCAGTCAAATATCTCTGACCATACTGCCCAAAAAATAAGTTTCTTCCTGAGCAAGGAAACTGAAGGAAGTAAAGTATCAGCGGTTTTTTACAGAACATGGTAAGAAAAACTTTGTAAGCAAGCTGCAGGAGATAGACTGGAGCAATCTGTATAACATTGAAGGAGCTTTAGTAGACGACCAATGGACATTTTTTTTGATTCAATTTTGGTGGTTTTCAAAAGCAGTTTCCCTTTGAAGAAATCGGTGTCGAAACCAAAGAAGAAGAATTACGACGAAGAAATAATAGAATGTAAAAATAGTTTGGATGTGTTATTGGTGGTTTCTACAAATGATACAAACTACAGGGAACTTTATAAAAAAAACGAAGAGAGAATACAATAACTTATTGGTAAAAGAAAGAACAGAAACATATGAAAAACGTATTTTAACATCAGATAACAAGACTAAATGTGTGTGGTCAATCCACAATGAAATTGTGGGTAAAGCCAATAAAAGCCATGAAACTGGACTCAAAGGTGATCCTAAAAAAATTGCTAACGAGTATAATAATTTTTTATTAAACGCAGTTCCAAAACTACACGATGAGGTGAAATGTAAAATACTGGAAAATGACAGATCAATGTACTGTAAACCAACAAATGCAGATGAAATCCGAAGATTAGCAAAGAGGCTGAAGAACAAGTACAGTAGTGGAGAAGACGGAATAGCAACCAGTGTTGTGAAACTTGCGGTAGAATACATATTGTCGCGTAAGGGGTTTTACCACCCCATAGCTGGGGTTGTGTAGCTAGATGGTGTTGCCCTGTTGGTGTTATTGTTGGCTGGTTGTAGCGTCGTACAATTAAAAACTCATTGTTGTAGAAAAACTAATTATATTAAAAACCCAAGCATGTTACAATTAAACCTAGAACGTTACATAAAAACCTAATACTAACACTTACCCTAATAAACATAAGGTCAGGGGGATGAAGGATTGACCCATCTTAGTCGATCGGAAGGATCTTGGCTAAGTGGTTTACCTGGTCACCTCACTCACGAGACTCTTTTTTACTTCTCATAATCATTATTATCAATCCTTCAATACCCCTTCCTTAATCTAGATCGAACCTCTGGACGATAATTATCGATGCATACCGTCTCAGGGTTCGTTACCCTTTTTGCTCTACTCAATGATTCTCAGTGATAGAGGAAATGTCCCAGACACTTTGGAATGCCAGAGGAAATATCGGATATCGATATTTCCTTTGTATTTGCTACACATAGCTTTAGCTTAAGTTTTTAAATTATTAATTATAATTTTTCATAATTATATTTTGGGTGTGACATCTCCCCCTACCAACAAAACGGCTGACCCAAGTCGTTTCGACCAACAATCCAAGAAAGAATAATTAAAAATATTACACAACAAAATATAAAAAATAAAAATTAGACTAAATTTAATGTGGGCACCTATCTAGAATCCTTTGAGCAAGCTTGTTAATAACGATTAAAATTAAAAAAGTTATTTTGACTATATGTCCTATGTCAAATATACTATAAACATTAAAAGAAGAACAATATACTGGTCTTATTTAAAAAAAAATAAACATTGTTTCTTAAAATTAATATATTATGCACTTGTTGAAATAGTTCGATTTAGTCCTTAACTCCTAAGTATGTTCTCTTACGCAAAATATTTTATTAATGTTTTTATAATTCACTTTTGTCTTTTCACTTAATTTAGGCACTTTCAATTTTAGTTCATTATACACTTCACAAAGTTTATTTCCACTTTTTAAGCTATGATAGTTACAATTTTACGAAATATTTTTAATTATATATTCAATTCATATTATTCATTTTATATAAGACAACTTCAAATTATTCATATTAGAATGTTTTCCTTTTTAACTGACTTCCAACGTAGTATTGACATTTCTCAAGTTATTAATTCCTTTTTTATTTAATTTTTTTGACTTGTTACTTTAATTTTTTGGTCAGCTTCTGTGTTACCTAGTTTGAACCTTGCTTGATTTGGTATTTGTTTCCAAAATATAGATAATTTTGAATTTCCAAAAACTCATAAAACCTATCCTACCCTTGTTCAGTATTTTGGAAGAAGAGGGCATCGTAGAGTCCACAAGAGTACTATCCAATGGTCTCCCACAAATTCCATACCGGAACGGTGCAGTCAAGTTTGATTAAGTTAAAAAAAAATTCAATAGAAAATCAAATTTTAATTTTGATAAATTTTCGGTACACAATTCAAAGCTTTGACCTACTATATTTCAAGTGTTTTTTTTTTTTTTTGTTTTTTTTTTTTTGTTTTTTTTTTTTTTTATTATGTAACGCTATAATATGTCATTGACTTTTAATCCTGTAACAACTTTTGCTGTTCCTGTTTATTCACTTGAGATTTTTTCAACACTATTTTTATTGTCATTTGCCCAATTTTGACATCGCGAAATTAATAAAATCAGTTAAAATGAAGTTGCTATTTAAAAATGAATGTTTTCGATTTCTTACTCAGCTTAGTGTTGTTGAACTTGTTCATATGTACTTATTTTTACAACTTACAACTTACAACTATTTATTTTACTTAGTTCGCATAAACTTGACCTATTTATTTATCTCATGTGTAACTGACCTATGCAATTGCTTTCTAAGATTTCTTGACCTATTTATTTTATATAATGCATTATTTATTATTGTAGTACCCTTTTGCTTATTTCATTATTTAATTGGTACTTTTTATCTTATAACATTTTAATTGTAGTGGTGCGCACCCTTTTTCTAATATATACTTTAACTTTTACAATATTATTATTTGAATTAATTGATGTTTAGAAATATTCATAGAAAAAGTGATGATTTGATGTTTAAATAGAGCTCTGTTTAATTACACTTTTTGTACGAATTTTTCGCCACATTCTTGATTTAGGATATCCTATTACTATTATTTTCACTTTTCATTTTTATTTTCATTACACTTTTTATTAATTACTCTGCTTTTTTATACACACACGTTTTTTTTTTAAGCACTCGCGACTTATTCCGATAATTATTCGTTTTCCATATTTAAAGTCAAAGAAGCGCACACTGTTTTTCCAGATTGTAGAGCTTGCAAATCTTCTTCGCTCTGTAGGTTGACTCTATAACGTGTGTTGCAGATTTTGGAGTTTTCTCGTTGACTCTCTTCTTGTTGTATGATGTGGCGGTTTTTACCCGTTGTTGTTGCTTTCTTCTTATACCATTGTATTATTTTTACTGCTAACCAAAAACTTAGTATTGAAACTATTATTCCAAAAACTACGAGGGTAATTGTTAATAATATTTCGTGATGACTTGAAGTCGTTTCTCCTTCAGCATTTGTTACTGGTATGCTGGCTATCATTGGTATGGGTGTTCGAATTTTGTACACAAGATAAATTATTATTATCGTCATGATAATATTCCAAATTAAGAATGTTGAATGGCTGATGTAACCGTATTTATCTGTGAAACTTGCCGTTGTCAATTCGTAATCTTTAATCCAACTAATTATGGTTTCCATTTTTTCTGGTGTGTTTGTCAAATTCAGATGTGGAACCTGTAGTGTCCAATTATGGTTGATGCACTCCGAGAAATTGTTGTAGGTTGGAGGATTATTTGAATTTGGGTGGATAATAAAGGATTTTAAATTTGACCATGTAGCGGGAAGAGTATGAGTAATTTTTATTTCAGGAAGATTAATTTCTTTGCAAGGATATCGTGTTGGAATGAGTATGTCTTTTGAAAGGACTAATTTGCAAGAACAAGGAAGAAATAATTTTAAGGATCCAATAGGTAAATTTTCTTTGAGTAATTTTTGAGATGTATCGGAACATATGATATGGGAATTTGGGTTAGGGTGGGTTATTAGGTATTCTTCTTCCGCGATTTCCATAATTAACATTGCTGTGGATTGATGGCAGCTCATTGGACAATGTTTGCTTAAATTTTCTACCGTGTCACCCTTAAACATTTTTATTGCACATAATGGTCCATGAAAGTCATCTGTGGTAAGGTGTGGTATATAGCACAATTTATCTTCATACGCCCTGCATTGATGTAGAGCCATACCAGTTACTGTTCTTATTAATTGCTTTTTTTGATTACCGCTTGATACTGCCAGATACAATGTGTTGTGATTTAAACTGCAAGTTTGCTTATACCATCCAAATGCTGTTGTTACTAATTCATAAAGTTTCCAGGATAAATCGTTTGTAACTATTGGTATCTTTAAATGTATTGAAATTTTAGAATCTGAGAACGTACAATCACAAATTGGAAGCTGATAATAACGTGTAATGTCAATTGTGGGGATGGCCAGTCCTTGATTTGACTTCTGGAGTTCTTGCTCAAGCTTATCCAAATCATCTCGTAACGTGCTCATTTCCAAAATGTTTAACGGAATTTGATTCTGTTTGCATGCTGCCAAAATTGCATTTGTTTTTATTAATCTCGTTAATGAGATAATTCTGCGTAAATTTTCGTATGCTGTATTATGTAGTCGATTTATTACATTATTCGTGACGTAGTCTCGTTCCTGGGCTTTCTGAATTTCACTTTCCACTAAATTGATTTTTGTCTCCACCATGTGGAAAGTTTTCGTTACTTCTTCTTCATAATTTTTGAATGCTTTTGAATCTCTTCCTATACCTTGAATTGTAGATGTTAACCCCTCTGTTAACTTTTTTATATGTTCTTCCAAATTTTTTTCGTTCATTGTCAACCCATCTAACGTTTTCATAGTTGCAACACCACAGCAAAATTGTAGAGCCCCTCCGAGAAAATCCAGTGCTCTTCTGGGCCTTGTTGGTGCATCTTTGTTTAGCAGAGTTTCGAAATTTCTTTCCAATAATCTTAGGTCGATTTCGTATGCGATACTTAAGCTTTGGATTGCCTTTTCGATTAGGCAATCTGAGGTTGCTCCATCGAGACATCTATTTTCCATTACCGGTTTAAAATCCTGTCGTGGACTTGCCTGCGTCCATTTCATCTGGTAGATGATTGGTATAGTTGCTTCATATGCAACCACCTTTGGAAGCGGTTTCCATACCACTCCTGGAGAGATTTCCACTATAGGTTGCGGTAATATTTCCATACATGTTATGTAACATCTAAAATTTTATTTAATTAAGTACATGAATGATTTTTTAAATTATCCCGTTTTTCCATTCTCTGATTCTGTAAAATTGTATTTCTATTTATCTTATTTTACCCATAAAATCTAATTGAAAGTGCGGTTAGTCGTTTTTTGTTTTCTAGTTTTATTCTATTTGCGACTGTTATTATTTGTATATATAAAATCATTCTCTTATATTACATAAAAAATATCGAACTAATAAAAACTTATATTTACTTAGGACTTTAAAAAAATTAATATTAATGTGAATTATATTTGTTCATACAGGGTAATTATTTATGTGTCGTTAATTGGGCATTTCCAGGCCTCATTATAAGGGAGAATTCTACTAACGTGAACAATTTCCGTTTTTGAGTCCAAAGGTTCACCTTTCCGAACTTCATAATTGACTTCTCCTATTTTCTTATTTATAAAATATGGTCCTGACCATTTTAATAATAATTTTTCTGATCTACCTACTTTTCTAATTGGGGTAAAAATTCTAACTTTGTCACCTGGCATAAATTCAAGTGATCTATGTTTTGCATCGTAATACATTTTATCTTTCAACTGACGCGCTTGTATATTTTGAATTGCTAAATTTCTCATTCTTAACACCTTTTCGCGTAATTGTTCCGAATCAGTCCCGTGAATTGGACTAGCTAAACTGGCCTCACTGGGTAAATAAGGCTCTCTACCGTATACAAGCATAAATGGAGAAAATTTTGTAGTTTCTTGGAAAGATACGTTGTAGGCAAAAGTAACATGTGGTAGAAATTCAGGCCAATTCTCTTGATTTGGTGTAACGTAGTTGGATATCATATTTATAACTGTCGAATTAAATCTTTCTGTTAATCCATTACATTGAGGATGATAGGCTGTAGTAAATCTACTTGTTCCTCCCATAATTTTTACTAACTCTGTTATTGTTTGTGATACAAACACCATTCCTCTGTCACTTAATAAAATTTTTGGTGATCCATGTCTACAAATTATGTTTTCTAGTAGAAATTGAGCTACACTTTTACTCTTACCGTCTACTAAAGCTTTTGTTTCCACCCATCTTGTAGCGTAATCCGTTGCTACAACTATCATTGTCATTCCTGTTGTACTTCTAGGAAACGGACCTAACAAATCTATTCCAATTTTTTCAAATGGTAACCCTACCTCAATAGGTTGCAGGAACCCTGCGGGTTTAACATTTGATCTACCTTTACGCGCTTGGCAGTCTTGACACCCTTTTACAAATTTTTCCACATCTTTCTGTAGACCGTCCCAATAATATCGATCTTTTATTTTGTGTAATGTTTTCGTGATTCCTAGATGTCCAGACAATGGATCATTGTGGTGAGCAATTAAAATATCTTTAATTAATTTTTTTGGAATAACCAATAGATTCTCTTTGCCACTTACGTTAGCGTTTTTCTTGTAAAGAGTTCCTTCTATAATTTTATAATTTTTTGCTCTCCTTCTGAGTCCGATGGTAAGACTTGGTTCCTGAGGATTTTTGACGGCTTGTAATATTTCTTTGATATCCGGATCGTCTTCTTGTAGATTTTTGATATCAATTGGTTCCAATATAAATGTTGGAATTTCTTTTGAGTCTTCCTCGTCTTGTTGACTTCCTATTATAACTGGATTTCTAGATAAGCAATCTGCGTCATGATGTGTTTTTCCACTTTTATAGATAATTGTGTGATCAAATTCCGAAAGTTTTAGGTACCAACGAGCTAATTTTGATGTTAAATTATTAATAGTTTTCAAAAAACAAAGTGAGTGGTGATCCGTAACAATTTTTATCGGTTTCCCGTAAACAAGATGTCTAAAATATTGTAAACTCCATATTACTGCAAGAGCTTCAAGTTCTGATATTGTATAATTTTTTTCTGCTTTCGTTAGTGATCTACTCGCGTATGCCACTGGGTGCATTGTTTTTTCTGCACTTTCTTGCAACAAGATAGCTCCTATACCGATTTTACTTGCATCTGTTCTTAATTCGCAACCTTTTGTCGGGTCAAAATGTTTTATTAGCGGTGCAGTGGTTAATTTTTCTTTTAATTTGTTAAATGCTTCTTCCTGCGGTTTTTCCCATTTAAATCCATCCTTTTTTGTCGCTTCGTATAATGGTCGAGCAATTATTGAGAAATTTGGTATGAATTTTCGATAATAATTGCACAGTCCCAAAAAACTTTGAGTTGTTTTTATATTTGTTGGTTTTTTAAAATCTTTGACTGCTTTTAATTTGTCCTCATCTGGGGCTATACCGTCTTTATTTACAATATGACCAAGCACCTTTACTTCGTCAATAGCGTAGACGCATTTTGAAGGTTTAAGTGTCAATCCGGCTTGTCTCAATCGTTCTAGTACCTTTCTTAGTCTAACCAAATGTTCCTCAAATGTTTTTGAAAATACAAAAATGTCATCGAAATATATCATTATCTCGCTCCATTTCATTCCTGCGAATAATCTGTCCATTAAATCCTCAAAAGTGCTAGGACTATTACGTAGACCGAAACTAAGTACATTAAATTCGTACAGTCCATTTCCCGGAGCAATAAAGGCTGTATATTCTTTTGAATCTTCATCAAT
Organism: Cantharis nigra; assembly: GCA_958510845.1. Taxonomy (NCBI): domain Eukaryota; kingdom Metazoa; phylum Arthropoda; class Insecta; order Coleoptera; family Cantharidae; genus Cantharis; species Cantharis nigra. Next base: position 18,934,702 of record OY294029.1, read on the forward strand.
GCCGATTTGCCAATATCCACTAAATAGATCTAAGGATGTGAAGTATTTTGCCCCGTGTAGATATGTTAGTATATCGTCGATATTTGACGTATGATAAGCTGATGGCTTAGTCAGGGAATTTAATTTTCGGTAGTCAACACAAAATCTCTTGGTCCCGTCGCGTTTATCTACTAAAATTACTGGAAAACACCAAGGACTTTGGCTACGTCGGATAATGTTGTTTTTTAACATGTCTTTAATTTGTTCATCAATTAACTCTCTTTCAGCTGCGGACACGCGATACGGTTTAGATTTAATTGGGGATGCCCCCTGTACATCAATTTTGTGGGTAGTTAAATTCGTAAACCCTAATTCGCTAGTTTCTTTTGCAAACACGTCGTTAAATTCTAAAAGTAATTTTTCTATTTGAGCTTTTTCGGTATCTGATAATTTTTCGCTTATTTTATGATCCTTTAGCGTTACGCTCGATGTTTTCCGCGGTCTAGTACTTTCGTTTTCACGCATTATATTAGTGAGAAGAAAAATTGAGTTATCTTGTGGTAATTCCACATAACCTAAAGTTGTACCTTCGAATAATTTTATCGGCAGATTTGATTTTGATATTATTTTTATCATATACAAGTTATCTTTGACACGTTGTAACCTACTAACAAGAGCTAATTTATGACTAACTAAAAATTTATTATTTTGTCTAAACTTTCCTAATTCTAATTTTTGAAAATCTATTTTATCGCCCTCTAATTTTAATAAAATTCTAATTGCATTATTTGGTTGTACCCGATAGTCTTTAGTTAATTTTAATTTGAATTCGGTTTGTATTTCTTCGTTTACGTCCTGACATAATTCTTGTAATAATTCGTTATCAGTATAAGATTCGTTTTGCGGTGTAATGTTCAACTTGTTTTCTTGTAGATTATTTTCTTTTCTAAAAAATGTTTGTACCGTATTTAACCATATGACCCATTCATTTTTCTCGAAATATGATTTTGTCGTTTTATTCTTATAAAATTTTGAATTGTTTATTTTTTTATTTAATTTTTGACTAACGCGTTTTTGACTTTGGCTGTTATTTATGCTATTGATATTTTTTTGGTTGATATTCGAACATTGTTCATTTATTAATTTAATTTCTGACGCGAATGTTACTTTTCTATTTGCCTGATTTGACAGTTTCTTTGAAAATTTTTTGACTACGTTTTCATTACTAAATTGAAAAATGATATTTTCGCTATAATAATCAATTAACACCTTATTTTCTTTCAAAAAATTTGTTCCTAATAATAATGGTACTGGTAATTCGTTTACAACAAGAGCTGAAATATAAAAAATTTTATTGCAAATTTCTAATTTTAACTTTGTAGTGCCAATAATTGGCACTTTGTGTCCACCGGCTGTTTTTAATTCTCGTGTTACATGATCCGTATTAATATTTTTTACTAAAAGTTTAGAAACTATATTCTTACTAGAGCCCGTATCAATTACTACTTCGGTTTCTTTATTATTTACAAGAACGTTAATTTTTAATATATTGTCTATTGGCCCTTTTTCATTTAATTGGCATAGGACGGCGGGGTAACGGGCCGACTTTGCCGTCCTTTGTCGTTTTTTGACTGAAAGGTATTGAAAGTGTTTTGACGTCCCGATTGAAAATTTTGTTTTCCTCCACGGCCTCTTCCTCTAAAATTTCCCCTATTTTCGTTCGCATTGCGACCACTGTTCGAATAGGTACTTGAAGGAAAAGTCTGAGGACTTGCATTTTGGTTACTAGTGCTTTGATAATTATAATTTTGTCTTCCCCTACTATGATAGTTATAATTTTGCCTAGGCGGGACGCGGTATTTATTTTGCATTGGATTTGTGTAATTGGTATTATACCAGCAGTCAGTTGTATAATGACCGTCTTTTCTGCAAATGACACAAAATACTCTTCTATAATTTTGAGGTTGTTTACTTTCTACTTTATTTTGGCTAGCATGAAAAGCGTTTTTGCTTACAGTAGGTTCGGGTTTAATACCTAATAATGAAGTGAAATGTTGAGCTAAATCACTAGTTTCAATCCTTGCTTCCCAATCACTTAATTTATGAACAATTTTTTCTAATTCTTCGGAATTCATTCCGGAATGTTTTAGTGTAAAATACATTTGAAAATATTTTGTATGTAGACCAGATTCAAAGTAGTCTATAAAATCTTCATTTTTCATGTTGGGATCAAATTCTTCAGCTAAGTTTAATAATTCATAAAAATAGTTCTTAATTCCCTCTAATGGTTGTTGTTTTCGGCTATTTAGTTTTAGTTTAGCTATGCGCTTTCCCGATTCGCCCGCAAATTTATTTGAAAAGTCCTCCTTAATTTGATTCCATGTTTTATCGTTATTACTCGGGTTTTCTTTATATTTTATAAACCAATGGTTAGCAGCGCCTTCCAAAAATGAACCGAAATAATTTATTTTATGGACATCAGACCAGCCGTTTGCTATTGCTGTCCTTTCATATGAATTCAAGAAATTTAAAGCGTTTGTCGTTGCCGGGTTGAAAATATTTGGAGATATAAATTTAGGTAAGCGAGGAGTTAATTCCGCGGCGTTCGCGTTTTGAATTGTTGTATTAAGACTTTCCATTTTGTTATTTTTATTAACTGTTATTGATGATTTTGTCTTGGGTTTATGTTTTATTACCGTGTCTATTAAAGCATTAACTGTTAAATTGGGTTTTTCTAAAATTTTATTTTCTTCGGGTTTTGAACAAAGTATTTCTTTAATTGCTACGTCTATTTCACTTGCCGGAATGGTAGAATCAAACAAATTTTCGTTTATTGCCGATTTGGTTGGGCTACGAGTGATTTTTGAACTTCGGTTAAATGGATTCTCTATTTCTCCTTGTTCTAATGTTTTAACTTCTGCAGGTTTAAATTTACTAGAGTTTCCTGCTAGTACCGTACTTAAATTTAACTTATTTTTTTCAGTTGAAGTACTAATTACCTCTACTGAGTCTTCGATATTTATTATGCTTTGATTTGGAGTTGGAGTTTTATTTTCACCTTCATGAGTTTCTAGCAAATTTTCTTCTAAAGAGGCGGTCTTCAAAAGTAATTTATTTTTCGAACGCGTTTGTGGTCCTTCCCAATTATGCTGCATTAAGACCTTCTAATTATTATTTCTCAATTAATTATACCGCCTAGTATGAATTGCTATAAACCTACAAAAATACTCAAGTTACGCGTTTCTTTAATAATTTATTACTTGCGTAATTTGCGCAAAGAAGTCTAGTGAACTTATTTGAACTCCAATATCGTATTTTATTTATATTAATATCTTATTTACCGTCGTATAACATAATCCTATTTACTATATTTTCTCTTATAATTTAACCCAAATTAATACCAGTTATATTTAAAAAACAACTTATTAACCCCTTTAATATTTACCTCCAATTAATTATTAACCTTTTATTTGGAGATTTTATTTATCTTATAGGCAGCCTCACCAATAAGCTCGGACCCAATTTTAGGCTGTGGGTCATAAATAAAACTCACCAAGTTTTGGAATCAAACATCCCTTATTCTTTCATAAGTTTGTAAAAAACTAAACTACGACACAATAAAGTTGCCAAAATTCCATGCTTTATTCTAAAATCAATCAAATATTATCCTAAAATCGAAATATGTGCGAAATTACATATACCTATATTATAGGTATATACCTATTATACCTATTATACCTATTATATTGCGTTTGCTTTGAATTCTTTATGTAACAATTTGTCGACTTACGTAATTTATTATTGTAAAAGAGTAAATTATATTTCCTGTTAAAATTAATATTATTATTATTCTAAAATTTTCCTTAAAATTACCAAAAAACAATTCCATTAATTCTAAACCCGTTATTTAATTATTATCCTTATTAATTGACTTAGCGTTTATTTTCCTCACGAATTGCTTTAATCATAAAAAAATAATTTTTAATTTTCAAATATTTTAGCTAAAAATTCGGTGATTTTCAGCCATCCAGGACCGGCTTTTAAACCTCCACCATGTCGCGTAAGGGGTTTTACCACCCCATAGCTGGGGTTGTGTAGCTAGATGGTGTTGCCCTGTTGGTGTTATTGTTGGCTGGTTGTAGCGTCGTACAATTAAAAACTCATTGTTGTAGAAAAACTAATTATATTAAAAACCCAAGCATGTTACAATTAAACCTAGAACGTTACATAAAAACCTAATACTAACACTTACCCTAATAAACATAAGGTCAGGGGGATGAAGGATTGACCCATCTTAGTCGATCGGAAGGATCTTGGCTAAGTGGTTTACCTGGTCACCTCACTCACGAGACTCTTTTTTACTTCTCATAATCATTATTATCAATCCTTCAATACCCCTTCCTTAATCTAGATCGAACCTCTGGACGATAATTATCGATGCATACCGTCTCAGGGTTCGTTACCCTTTTTGCTCTACTCAATGATTCTCAGTGATAGAGGAAATGTCCCAGACACTTTGGAATGCCAGAGGAAATATCGGATATCGATATTTCCTTTGTATTTGCTACACATAGCTTTAGCTTAAGTTTTTAAATTATTAATTATAATTTTTCATAATTATATTTTGGGTGTTATATTTAACGCGAACGCAAAAAGTGTAACTTGAGGGTAACTCCTCCCCTTGAATTCAAATTTGCGTTGGTAGGTTATGTTGGTATCTAACCTAACTTGTTAATAAATGTAAAAAACTATATAAGAAGATATAAGACCATTATTTAGCAAAAAAAACATCAAATTAACAACAAAACGAAGAGTAAAATATGGAACAAGTATTTGAAGATGAAGATGAACTTCTTAGTGTGACTGTAACCAATCAAAATTTAGATGCTGGTGAGCAATAAAATAATTATATAATGTTTACGATTTGCAATCATTTTCATTAACTTTTACATAATTTTTCAGCATCCACTGTGATCAGTGCATTTCATTCTATTATTGATGTAATAGAAAGGACAGACCATATCAAAATCTACAATTATATTGAAGATGTAGTAACCAATTACATTGATAATGATTTCATTATGCATTTTCGTTTGTCTCGTGGTTTGTCCTATAATTTGATTACTCGCTTCACAACATCTCAGATGTACTTATCATTGAGAGGTAAGAATATTTTATGGTATCATTCATAATTGTTTCCGTTCTAACATTATTTTTACAGATGCAGCAGGATACAGACCGATAACACCAGAAAAGCATATCTTATGTTATCTCTGGTTTGTTGGTCACGAAACTTCTTCGTATCGAGACGTGGCCGATAGATTTGGAATTACATTAAGTTCTCTGTATAACATAATTACTAGAGTGAAGTAAAATACTGTTTTGAAATTGTAGATTTTGTTCCCTCTGGAGCTTTAATTCGGAAATCATTTTCTCCATGGTTTCCTTACAACTTATGAGAGCCCTTGCAGTGGTTCCCATCTGCGTTCTTGCTCGAGGGGTGTTTATTGATGGTCCTGCTGTTGCAGCGAGAATTTCAATCTCCTCTTCTTCCCCGAATGCATCCATACCTTCATCACGGGCCGATAGTGATCTGTAATTAATTGGTTCCATATAGAATAATTTAAGTAATGTAACAAGATAAGATACTTACGTATTTAAATTTTGTGGCTCTACTACAGATACATTCGGCACCTGAGACTCACTCATATCAGGGAGATGAAGTGGTCTGTAACTATTATAAATTAAAAATTGCTCCATATAGTAATAAAATAAGATTTAACATCTGGGTTTTATAATAATGTAATTGATAATATACTCACGTAGACTCCAAATTAATCGTACCAGTCGGCAATGCATCAGTTTTCAATGTAAGTCCACTTCGCTGGGACACTGCGAGGGGCACTATACTATGTTTTTTCTGCAGTATATGATTCAAATCACTGCAAGAAATTTTATTGTAAATATTCAATTATTAACTTCTATATTAGGTACTTTACCTTTCATAAGGACAGGTTTTCCTACTTCTTCCTGTTTGCTTATTATTGAATAATGTTTGTTTATAAGATCGTTCCAATGTCTTCCATCTGTTCTGTACTTGGAGAGCGGATATTTCGTATCCTGCCTCGGCCATTTCATGACTGATGGTCTTCCACATTGTTTTAATGTTTTTAATTTTCCTGCTAGAAACCAGGTTTCTGTTAGTTTCGTACAACGACAAAAAGAATTTTGTCGAAGCCTGACACCAAGAAAAACTCTGATTTCTAGCAGGTGTCATCGGTGATGTTATACTCACTTGTGGTTCAGATGTAGAAGTAAGATCTTCATTCCTAGTAGGTGTTCCGATACTTTCTTGTTGTGATGGTGGTTCACATGAAGAAAGAAGTATTTCGTTGCCATCCACACTACAACGAAATACTTCGTTCTCAAATGTAATGTCATTCACAATTAATCGAAATAACGATCCGTCTATGATAAAATAGTAAAATACTATAAAACGCCACAAAAATGTACTTACCATCGCATATGCATGTTACATAGCCATCTATGTTAGGAATTTCTCCTTCAGCATTCCTTATCATCCAAGCCGTTTTAACCATTTTTAACAGATTTTTAAAATAAGAATAAAGCAATAGTAAAGAATTTAGTAAAACGTAATTGTTAATAATTAATAGAGTAAATAAAAAATCAAAGACAAGGTACTTGACATACGAAATTTTTAACATTTTGTGTTTGGTACCTAACACTTATTTTTTTAGGTTTGTATTTTTAAAATTCATTTTAAAAAATTTCATTGTCAAAATCTAATACCCAATCAAAATTAGGTTTGTTCGTGCTAGCTCTTATTTTTATTTCTTTAGGTTAGTATTTTTAAATTTCATTTTAAAAATCTAACAACCAATCAAAATTAAGTGTAAAAAGTGTCAACTTTTACACCTACTCCTGAGCAGGTGTAGAAAAGTGTAAAAAGTGTAAGAAAGTGTAGTTACACTTTCTAGCACGAACAGAGCGCTCTGCTAGCACGAACAGAAAAGTGTACACTTTACACTAAAGTGTAAAAAGTGTAGCTAGCACGAACAAACCTACTAACAGATTGGCAAATAGCACTCCCGTAAACTCCCGCGCACAGGTAGGTGGCGTTGACGCCGATGAGGAGTTTAACATCCCAATAGAGGACACCTTAAGACAATGCCAGGAGAAAATTCAGACTAGCGCAGGAGGCTTTACAGCATCCTACATTGCGGCACTGAGAAACGGTCTCACAAGCTACAAAAACTCAAAAACCAGAGAGCAACTCGTATGGAAGCAAAGATAGAAAAGCTACAAGATCAGATAGCAGAGCTCTAGAAAGCGGTGGCAGCACAACACGCTACCTTGAGAAAACTAGAGAAAAATTCGGGGCATGTACAATGAGATACAATGAAGATTAAAGTGAAACCCAAAAAACGAGTAAATCCGACGGGAAATACAACAAGAGACGAGAAGATACAATGTATTCTTATTTACACTTATTACAATCTTAGAATCTATAGCTTACACTTTATAAATTACAATTTGCAACGTTTTGAGAAGAAATATTGTTGATAATAGAGGACGCCTCTGTGTTATCTAGTTAAGCACTTTAACCTTTATAAGTTGGTACGATGTTCTTTAGTGAGTATCCTCACATGTACATATTCATTAGTTAGTTGTTGTATCATTATCGTTGAATAAACTACTTGGATGTTATGAAGTTGTATTAAACTACGAATTATTGTTTTTACTAAATCATCGCTAGAGTTATGCTCTGCTCACAAATATGACTTAAAGACTTGCAATATCTCGTCTCGGCGACATCTCATCTTATCCGTATCATGCTTGGTTTGGAGGGTGCAGTAAAGCGACTGAAAGAAACAGTGGAGGAGCAAACGTCAAAAATAGATAAGCAAAATTATATCATAGAAGACCTTCAAGGGGAATGGGTCGTTTCATTGATAACACAAAGGAAGAAAACCGAGCAAGCTTAAAATCAGCAGAGACATCTATCAACGATGAATAAAAGTTAGTAAGTTATGCAGAGGCAACAAATAATGTAAATGGGCACAACTATAATTTGGCACCAGTGACACCTAGTGCAAGACGAATGAGCGATGTGGTAGCAACGACATCAAGAGAAGTAAGAAAATCTGATTTAACATCTGGTCTGGAAAACAGAATAAACAAGTGCATGAGCAAAAAACTAGAGATGCAGGAATGAATACCATTTTTATAAGAGCTAAGAATGGTGATGGTGAGGTTGTCATTTCAAAGATGCGGGAGGTCATTGATCCGACTAAATTATCAATTGAAGTTAACAACGTAAAGAAACTTCGAAATGGGGTGGCAATAAACTGCAGCAACAGAGAATTAGTAGAAAAGCTCAAGCAGAATTTTGAAGAAAGCCTTACAAATGAATACGAAGTCAACATAAAGAAGAATATCAATCCAAAGGTCATAGTAAAGGGAGTCGAGAGGGATGATGCGATGGTGGAGAATGATAAATTGGCAAGTAAAATAATAACACAGAATAAAATATGCATTAATTCGAGTAATTTTGAATTTAAAGTGGTAAGGAAGATTGATTTGAAGCATGCCAATGAAACGCACGTGATAGTTGCAGTGGATCCAATAACTAGAAAAAGTATTTTGAATAAGGGTAAACTGTGTGTTGGCTGGAAGAGTTGTGCGGTGGAAGACTCCTTACATATCAAAAAATGCTGGAAATGCTGTCAGTATTATCACCTAGCTAACGAATGTAAGAGTGCAAATGTAATATGTGCAACATGTGCTGGTTCGCACGAAACTAACCTGTATGTTTGCAAGGAAGAAGAAATAAAATGTGCCAACTGTATAAGAAGTAATAAAAATTTTAAAACTAATTTTAGAATAAACCATTCGGCAAGAAGTATTTCGTGTCCTTATTATGAAGAAATAATAACTAAATTGAAGCGGAATGTAAATTATCTCACAATATAGCAAAAAGAAAAAATCAAAGGAATAAAAAATAATAATGGGAAAAGTAATGATAATCGAAAAACTAAACATTGCATAATTCATCAAAACGTTCAATCTATAGGAAATAGTGTCGATTTATTAGATAAATTTATGGAAGAACAACCTGAGTGCATTGGTCTAGCAATATCTGAGCATTAGAAGACAGAATCTCAGCTTAAAATGTATGCACTTAAGAACTACAAGTTGATATCAAGTTTTTGTAGGCAGGAAAACGAACATGGCGGTGCGGCGGTGTATTGCCGCAAGTCAGTGAATGGTAAGCCAATCAAAACAGTAAACAATCTATCAGTGAGTGGACATTTTGAATGTGCAGGTGCAGAAGTAACCATAAATAGTGAGATAATTGTAATAATTAGTGTATATAGACCTCCGAACGGAAATATGCAAATGTTTTATACACGGATTGAACAGATGTTAATGCTAATTTTTGATAAAAAAAATTAAATTTTATTTTGGGTGATTTAAATTATGAACTAAATGATAATGAAAGAAATTTTAATGGATTGTCCTTACTTTTAGATTCCTTTTCTTTCTCCATAAAAGTTAGAGAGTACACCAGAATCACAGGTGATGGCTCAGGAAGCTGCATTGACAATATACTAACCAATTATGATGGCGAATCTCAAATTGAAATATGTCAGTCAAATATCTCTGACCATACTGCCCAAAAAATAAGTTTCTTCCTGAGCAAGGAAACTGAAGGAAGTAAAGTATCAGCGGTTTTTTACAGAACATGGTAAGAAAAACTTTGTAAGCAAGCTGCAGGAGATAGACTGGAGCAATCTGTATAACATTGAAGGAGCTTTAGTAGACGACCAATGGACATTTTTTTTGATTCAATTTTGGTGGTTTTCAAAAGCAGTTTCCCTTTGAAGAAATCGGTGTCGAAACCAAAGAAGAAGAATTACGACGAAGAAATAATAGAATGTAAAAATAGTTTGGATGTGTTATTGGTGGTTTCTACAAATGATACAAACTACAGGGAACTTTATAAAAAAAACGAAGAGAGAATACAATAACTTATTGGTAAAAGAAAGAACAGAAACATATGAAAAACGTATTTTAACATCAGATAACAAGACTAAATGTGTGTGGTCAATCCACAATGAAATTGTGGGTAAAGCCAATAAAAGCCATGAAACTGGACTCAAAGGTGATCCTAAAAAAATTGCTAACGAGTATAATAATTTTTTATTAAACGCAGTTCCAAAACTACACGATGAGGTGAAATGTAAAATACTGGAAAATGACAGATCAATGTACTGTAAACCAACAAATGCAGATGAAATCCGAAGATTAGCAAAGAGGCTGAAGAACAAGTACAGTAGTGGAGAAGACGGAATAGCAACCAGTGTTGTGAAACTTGCGGTAGAATACATATCTGAACCTTTGTGTTTTATTATCAATAATTCCTTTCAACATGGCATTTTTCCAAACCAACTTAAGATAGCAATCATTAAACCTATATATAAAGGAGGAAACCCTGAAAAATGCAAAATTATAGACCTATAAGTTTACTTCCTTCTTTTTCCAAAATTTTCGAAATGGCAATGTGCGATCGAATTATAAATAACCCCCTTATCAGTGAGACGCAACATGGTGGTGTGAAAGAAAGATCAGTTGAAACTGCAGTTTTTCAATTTACACAAAATATTTTAAGTGCTTTCGAGAGAGGAGATTTAGCGATGGGAGTTTTTTTGGACTTATCGAAGGCATATGATTGCATAAATCATGATTTACTACTGCTAAAAGCTGAAAAATACGGAATAAGAGGAAATGTATTAAAGTGGATGAAATCGTATGCTACAAAGGGTAGAGATAATCAGAGATGAATCAAAGTAGTTTTCTGAAAGTAGAACAAACGATACTGGTATCCCCCAAGGTAGCATTCTTGGTAATATGCTTTTTATTTAGTTTAATACAGATTTAAGTGAGATATCAAGAAAAGAAAACCACTATATGACAAATTACGTAGACGACACAAATATCCTGGTGGCTGCAGAAAACTATCCTATCCTATTTGAAGAAATCGATGAAATCGGTTTACCGAGAACGGATTTATACTTAACAAAAAAAAAACAAACGCAGTGCTTTTTCATACCAAACATCAGTTTGAGACACCAAAAAAATTCAAAATTATGAATGAAGAAGTAGAATATAAAAAAAGTGTAAAGTTTTTGGGTTTGCAAGTGGATGAAAACTTGCATTGGATGGATCATGTTACGGGGTTGACTTCTAAATTAAATCAGGGATGCTACGGTTTGCGGGTGGTAAAAAAATATCTGAATGAAGCATCTTTAAGAGCCATTTACTTTGCTAATTTTGAAGCAGTTGTTGCTTTCAGTATTATGTTTTGGGGTGGAAGTTCCGATATGAACAAGGTTTTTATTATTCAGAAGAGGATAATACGGCTGATATACGAAATGCAATTTTTAGAATCCTGCAGGTGCGTTTTTAAAGAAAAAAAGATTTTAACTGTTCCTAGATTATATATATATCGAGCATTACCTACAATTTATGTTTAAAAATAGAGAAGCATTTTTTCCAATCCGTGAAAACCATAAATGCCCTACACGTACTTTAGATATCATGTATCCGAATCATAGGTTAACTGTAACTGAAAAGAACCCGCACTACATGTGTATTAAATTATTCAATAAATTGCCGGATAGAATTAAAAAGTTAACAAAGTTAATCAAGTTTAAAGAAGAATTATTTGAATTTCTGATGATGATTGAACCGTACACTGTGCAGGAATTTATGGTGTGGAAAGAAGACCAGCTTTCCTTTTCTTAAATGCTTTTTTGTGAATTTTTTTGTCTTGGTTTGTTTTGAATTTGCCAGGTGATGCAAGATTTTTGACATTGTTTCAACCAATTATGTACACTATGCATCGTAGTTTCTTGAAATAAATTACTATTATTATTATTATTAATAACAAAAGAAATTCTTTACGTGCGCCGGACTTCCATGGCCCTGCAAATTGTGCTGAAGGACAAGCTTCCACCACATAAATCTCCAAATTTTTAATTTTGTAAATAATTATAAGTTTTGTTTCTATTTTTAATTATGATAATTTGAGTGTAAAAGGAGCACCATTTACCAAAATCCAGGGGATTTGAACGCATTAGAGGCCGTGGAAGAGTTTTTAAAAAATATGTTATGTTATGATATTGGCTCGACTCCAGGTTGAGATAGAGGCTTGTGGTGGATTAGCACAAAACCAATTCGGTTTCACAAAAGACCAATCAGCAATCCACGCCCTAAATCGTCTTATAAACATAGTAGATCAAGCAAAAAAGGAACGTGTGGACGCCTATAAATTTGCAATTCTTATTACGTTAGATGTCACAGATGTGTTAATCTGTAACAAAGCTTTGACCGTGTACTTTGCTAAGCATAGATCCTTCTACCCGAGAAGGCCCGCCTGGTACTTTTGAGGAAGGGTCAAAAACCACTCGACCAGCCGAGTTCATATCGACCGATATGTTTACTAGACGAGGTGGGAAAGCTGTTCGAGCGACTATTGCTGCGGAGGCTTCAAAGCGAGATAGAAAGAACTGGTGGACTGGCCCAAAACCAGTATGGGTTTAGAAAAGGCTTTTCCACTCAAGATGCGCTCGAGCAAATTAAGAACAAAGCCGTTGAAGCAAGGAACGGCACGTGGCGCACAAGAAAACTCTGTGCAATAGTCACGGTAGACGTGAAAAATGCCTTCAATTCCGTCAGATGGCAGGACATTTTGGAAGCCCTTGCGAGTAGAAAGATCCAGGGTTATTTGTATAACATAATTGTTGATTATCTGACAAACAGAACCCTCCTGATAGAAGAAGACTTGCTGAACGAAACGGTGGAAGTCACGAGTGGAGTCCCACAGGGGTCAGTGCTGGGACCAACGCTGTGGAACATTGCCTATGACGAAGTACTGAGGCTGCTAATGCCAGAAGGAGTCTCGTTGGTCGGTTTCGCGGACGATATAACAGCAGTGGTGACCGCGAAAGACGAAGCGAGCCTGCAGATAAAAGTCAACGAGGTACTGGGCACTCTTGACAGTTGGATGGAAGCGCACGGCCTTCAAATGGTTCCCGAAAAGACAGAGGCTATGCTTCCAACTGGAAGACGGAAGATAAAACCTATGCGGTTTATCGCCCGGGACAAAGAAATCCTGCCGCAGCGAACGCTTGTCTCTTTGGGCGTAACTTTCGACAAGGGACTGACCTTTTTCGAACAAGCTGATGCCGAATCTGAAGGGACCCAAGTGCAGCAAGAGAAGACTACTGGGAGCAGTAGTGCACTCGGTGATTTTGTACGGGGCGCCAGTGTGGTATAACGCAATGGAAGTCGAGGCATACCGGACTACAATAGCAAGAGTCCAACGCAGGACTGCGCTACGGATGGTATGCGCATACCGCACTGTATCAGAAAATGCCGTGCTGCTGGTAGCCCGACTCATGCCCATAGATCTGCAGGCGCAAATCAGGGCCGAGTGCTACAAAAACCCAGACGATGGACAAGAGATCAGAGAAGAGGCGCTTGAAACTTGGCAGACGAGATGGAACACCGACGCAAAAGGAAGATGGACTTACAACCTGATACCGGACATAAAATCGTGGATCGAAAGAAAGCATGGAGAAGTTGACTTCCATATCACACAATGCCTAACAGGCCACGGATGTTTTAATAGTTTCTTACATCGAATGAAACTAAGACCTACACCAACATGCCGGTACTGTGAGTTGGAAGATACCCCGCACCACACACTGTTCGAGTGCGAGAAATGGCTAGATCTCAGGCAAATTGTGGAAGAGAAGCTGGGTAAGGCTCTGGCACCAGTAAATATGATAGAGGAAATGCTAAGATCCGATGACGATTGGAACCTCATCGGCAACTTCATGCGGCAAGTAATGAGGCGAAAAGAAGAAGACGAGCGGAAAGATCAAAACGCGGAATAAACTTGGTAGTCCAAGCAATGAAGACTGAAAAAAAGGGTGAATATCGAAAGAAGAGCAAAGACCCGAAAGGGTGAAGCACAACAGAATGGAACAACTCTTGCGCGTTAAATCTGCAGGAGCGGCGAAGTAATGTCTCACGACGGATACCACGCTCCTGCAGTCAGCTAATTAGGGAGGGGGTTTTAGTCGGTAAGAGTCCGACACTACCACCCCTTCGGGTGGTGTCCATGAGGATTTCCCCCTCCCCAACGCACCAAAAAAAAAAAAAAAAAGATCCTTCTACCTAGGGGTCCGACGGCTAGTACGGGTCTCGGGGGTTGCACACTTTGCCAGAAGGTGTGCAACAACAAAACTTCCACCTCTTCGTGGTGGACCCTGGGTAATGCCAACGGAAGAGTGAAAAAAGCTAAAACTGGAACAACCTGGCTAAGGGTAGGAGGCCCCGACAGATATCTTGAAACAACAAAACGGACGTAATATGGACAACGATAATGAGACGAAGTTTACGGTGCAGGAGAGAGATACCCCAGTACCGGTCGGAGATGGGGATATTGGAACGAGTCCCCGCTGACCGTCATCCGACGAGCGCTCTGCGAATCCGGTGGCTAACTAGGCCGGGTAGCAACAAACTGCTACTGGCATAGAAGGGGAGAAGATCCCAGAAAATGGGAAGACGACGAAGTCAGAACGATCATTGCAACTGTAATCACGGAATGCAACGAAAAAATAAACACGAAAAGAGGAGGCTTCTCAACCGCCACGCCGACTGTAAGCTATTTGGGAGAGTATCATCCGAAAAGTCAAAAAGATACGTGACATACGAGAACGAGAAAAAAAGCAGTTCCAAGCGCAACCGCCTCACGACCCACTACTTAGCGTTACGTCACAGTTGCAAACCATTCAGGAGACGGTCAACAAACAACAGGTAACAATCGACAAAATACTGAAAAGCATACAATTGCACTTACAAAAAGTAAAAACCGAAGCCAGGCAGACTATAGCCGATAAAGAAGGTCAAGCAGAAAAAGCTACGCAGGACATAATGTAGATTAGAACCAAGGTCAACGATACCAAGTTAATGATAACTAACCAGGAACAGAAGCTACTGGAATTCAAGGATTCACAGTTCGAAACCTCGTTGCCAAACACACAAGTCGAAGTCTTTGAACGCGCCATAGTGGGCGCAAAACAGTTAGCGACCGCACTAAAGAGCGTAAACCAGACAGTGGAAAAGAAAATCTACAGGGAGGCAACTAACACCTCCGGCTCTACCGACCTTCGACGAAGAGAGGAAAGAGGGGCCAATCGCGGTAAGTTCCCTGGAACCTGGTAGTTGGACGCTCGGCCAAGAGGGCCATGTTAAAGGTCGCCAACTATGCGCGCTCATTACACTCGACGTAAAGAATGCGTTTAATTCTGCGAAATGGAGCGAGATAATGGCGGAACTGGAGAAGAGGAATCTCCAAATACCTCATCAACGTGTTTCAGGACTACTTTACCAATAGAGTCCTCCTAGTAAACGAACACTCATACAAGAAAGCGGTGGAGCTGACGAGCGGAGTCCCGCTGTGATCGGTAGCCGCCCCTACCTTATGGAATGTGAAATACGACGGGGTGCTACGAATTCCCCTACCACCTAGAGTCGTACTGGTGGCGTTTGCGGATGACCAAAATGTATTGGTGAGAGCAAGAACGTTTTCACACCAGAAAACGCTTGGGGTTACCTTAGATAAGAGTCTCAGCTATACCCAACACATAGCTAACGTTGTGACTCGGGCAGAAGGCACATATGTTAATCTGAATAGAATTATGCCAAACGAGAAAGGGCCACAAACCTCAAAGAGGAGAATATTGGCAGCAGTCGTAAATTCAATAATCTTATACGGGGCCCCAATCTGGGCGGACACCATAAAGATATAAAGAAACAGAAACAAGCTTCTCTCAATTCAACGCAAGATGACATTAAGAGTATGCTGTGCATATAGGACTGCTTCGGGAATGGCACTGGGAGTATTGGCGAGCATGCCACCGATTGATTTAGGGTACGGTTATGTTGGAGCTGTGATAACTGATAAAGCGAAGAAATTGTTTAGCTCTAATCGCTGTTCTACGAATTAACATTGACTTTCGCTCTGCTTCAACATAAACAGTCCTATAAGAACCCTGAACAACCCAGGCAAAATAAACAAGAGCGCAAATCATCAAGCACTAGAAACGGAGTGGCAGAAAAGATGGGATGGGTCGAAAACAGGAACATGGATAGATGACTCATACCTAAAATTAGCAGATGGACTAGCCGAGGACATGGTGAGCTAAGCTTTCACGTGACCCAAGCGTTCACGGGTGCTTTAACAGCTACTTGCACCGAATAGGAAAACTTCCGTCTCCCACCTGTATATACTGCGCCGGAGATGACACTCCGAAACACACGTTGTTTGTTCGCAATGGAAAAACCAAAGAGAAGAGGTCGGTACACAACTAACACCGGACAACTTGGTCAAGATAATGCTGGAAAGTCCGGAAAAATGGAGTTCGGTGGAAAAGATGGTGTCAAACATATTGAAAACCAAAGAAGACCATGAACGCGAGTCAGAGGGAAGAACAAATACAAGTAGACGATTAGAAGAACAAGTGAAAAAGCGAAAGCGGCGAAAAAGAAGAGAAAAGTCCCGAAAGGGTGAACTCTAAGAGAAGAAACCGCTGTAGCACAACATTTGGGATTGCTGAAGCATGCCGAATAGCCAATCCTCTTATCGGAAAGCAAAGCGATATTATGCATATGCGATTCCACTTGCTTCTCCGAGCCACCGGCGCTACCGTCAAGTGGTGATGAGATCACCATTACTCGGAAGGGGGTTTTTAGTGGGTCGCCAAATTACACCAAAGGCCAACCCCACACTACCAATAGCACGGGCTATTGGTGTCTTTCTTAAGATTTTCACCTTTCCGCCGTAAAAACAAAAGATCTTTCTACCAACTCAGAACAGATTGAAACTGATGGCAGCATGGCAGAAGAGATAGTACGCATCGGAGACAGGTGCATGGACCAGAAGATTGATCCCAAAAATAGATCAGTGGGTCAACAGGAAGCATGGTGAGCTAACTTCTACCTTACACAAGTGCTGTCTGGACACGGGTGTTTCTCCTCCTACCTGAATAAAATTGGTAAGGCCGCTAACTAGATATGCTTCCACTGTGAGGAGGAAGACGACGCGGCGCACACCTTGTTCGACTACTGCGAGTGGGAGGAGCTGAGATCATCTACGGCCAGGGTGGTGGGTAGACGGCTATCGCCGGATAACATAGTCCCGACCATGTTGGAAAGAGAATCAAACTGGAGCACAATTACCGAGCTAGTCACTCGGATAATAAAGACCAAGGAAGAGGCAGAACGCAATAGACAGCATCATCAATCTCCACAAGCTGAGGTTGCATTCCATCCTTTGCGTGAAATCTGGAAGACGATGAAGATATGCTTGCGATACCACGCGTTCCAGTCCAAACGGAGTGGGGTTTTAGTGGGTCGTAACGCTTAAAAGCGGATTCCAACCCCACACTACCACCAATCTGGTGGTGTCTTGTGACTTCCTCAACCTAGAAAAAACCATATGGGACATTGAAGCAGAAGATAAGTTCAATGCAATCATCAACAGCACTATCAAATTCTGCAGAGAAAATGTACAGTCAAAAGTGGTAGGGCATACCAAGAAGGAGTTAACAGGAATGAGAACTCACTTGATATCCCAACTATGGAAGCTCAACATCATAAGACAGGAGGAAAGAAGCCTGGGTGTCTCACACACAGAAAATTTGTTCGCGTACATGAAGAAACAAATATCGAAACTTCAAGCAGCTTTGGATAAACAGTCGACCATGTTAGGAAAGTTGTCCAAAACCTTAGACCTTGTTAAAATCAAAGATGAAGCCAGGAAAGCTTCGTCTAATCCCGGTCATCGCCCCGTGGGTCGAGAGAAACCATGGAGAGGTCTCCTTCAAGATCACGCAAGCACTCAGCGGACACAGCTGCTTCCGTAGCTATCTGCATCGGTTCGGAACAACTGACACCCCGCACTGCTACTACTGCGGCATGGTTGACCACGCAGAGCATATCCTTTTCCACTATTCAAAATGGTCGACAAACAGAGAAACCGCTCAAGCTAACTTGGTGATATAATTACATCCTGAAAACATCGTTTTGCTGGTTAGCTCGGAAAATGGGAGATTGTTGACAAAATGCTGGTGGAAATTATGGCAACAAAGTCCAAATAGGAATATCAAAAAGAAGAACAAAGTCCCGAAAGAGCAGAAATACAAAATGATGCTCATTTCGTTCGGACGAAATTCATTAGCACCCAAAACATCTGGGTGGTGCCTTTTGAAGATTTCCCCACTCCCAGCGCTTGCAAAAAAAGATCCTTCTAACAGTATCCCAAGTTTTACCTAAATAGAAGTTTTAACCAGCCCAGCAGTTTTTGTAATTAATTTGTTTACTTATTTGTCAAGTTGGAAGGTTCCAATTCGCAAAGTAGTTGCAGTCTGGCTATTAATTTTGTTGCGTTTCAGTCATTAGAGGCTTGGTGGTAGTTTGTGTATAATTGATCAAGCGTGTTTCGGTTTGTTTAATGTTTTCAGATCCATCTATATGAGGACCAAAATCTTACTCGCACCTCCTCGTTGGTGATCCCTGGTAACTTGCGGAGGACTCTCCGAAATCGGATAACCAACCCCGGTGGAAGAAGAAAGTCCGCAAGGCTGACGCAAGAGGTAGCAGGGTAAGAGGCCCTGCCCAAAAATCTCTGGATATTGCATGAAATGGATAACGAGAAAGTAAATACGTTTACGGTGCAGGGAGGGGATATCCCAGTACAGGTCGCGGACGACGTCGGAGTGGGCGCCCCGCGATCGTCGGCAAGCGACCACTTAGGGACGCCGGGTCTCTTCTCCATACGACTGGAAAGGGTAAGGGAATAGAAAAGAAAGAGATGCCAAACCCCAACATCAACCGCCCGGGGAAAAGCTCCATCTGTATACGTACAGGGTGGCTCAATTTCGATCCTTCTTATGGGGAAATCGGTAACTATAGGAGATATCAAAAAATGGATGGCGCATCCTCGATCTCTTTTTTTGAAAAAATCTGAATGGTCAAAACCGAAATTCGCTATCTTTTTTCGTTTTCGAGTTATGGCCAAAAGTTCGCTTTCTCGGCTTTTAGTTAAATGTGGATATCTCGGTTGTTTGTAACGTTATAGAAAAAATATTTACACCTTCTTCAGACACCTTTTTAAGGAGAATAAACTGAGCTAAAGAAATTTTAAATATTTTCATTTGTTTCCGAGTTATAATATAAAGTTGTGTTTTTTTAAATAAAAACCTTAGATAGCTATGACATATTTAAATAGAGTTTTTTATCCTCTTTTTAATGATGTATAACATGTAGGGTCTATTATTTCAGTTTCATCCCGTTATATTAAAAAATGTTAAATAATAATAAAAGACGATCGAAAAATTAAATTTTGGCTTTTCAGATTTCAGGCATTCAGATTTTTTCAAAAAAAGAGATCGAGGATGCGCCATCCATTTTTTGATATCTCCTATAGTTACCGATTTCCCCATAAGAAGGATCGAAATTGAGCCACCCTGTACATGATTGCATAACGGAGATAAAGGCGGAGCTTAAAAAGAACCCCAGGAATACTAGTAACAAAGTTAAAGAGTTGCTGAACAATATGTTTAAAGCACAGGTATAAACAGAAAGGAAAGTATATACAAGAATCACGGAGAGGAGCCATAGAAGAGGAAACTTCGAAATGGATGAGGCATACGGTAATGCCAAGAACGGCCATTCTTCAGAGTCAGAAGCAGAAGTGGCTAGACACTAATGATGTTTGGGGACTCGGATATAAAATCGTCATCAAAAAGATGGAAAAAACCAGCATCCGGTCTCACACCACAGCGACTGAGCTAAATAGTTACCACTCTATTCCCCAAACATGATAACATCGAATTTCAGAAAGAGGAAACTCCTAACGTACCCGTTTTTACCTTGAAAGAAGTGGACAAAGAGTTGGCAACAGGCAAGGCGCCAGGGCCTGACCTCATACCAACTGAAGTCATAAAGATGGTGTCGCCGAGAGCCCACAACCGGTGCTCAATACTATAAACAAATGTCTCACAAGTGGAACCTTTCCGAACATATTGCTGTGTTTTCTATGGACCTTGATATGGGATAAGGGGGTCAAATCTTGCTATACAAATGTTTGCCAAAGGCTCTTTGCTGATAAAAAAAAGTATAGCGTTTACTTTTTTTTTGTAGAATATTTAGACATCACTGTTGTGGATACTCCTTGATAAGTGTAATTTGTTGCGTAACGTCCTAGTTTTGACGACAATTCAGTTTTGTTGCCCGGTCGAACGTTGGTCAGCAGGGTCCATGTTAAGATGGAAGGTTTAATGAACAATTTTATGTTTCGGTTGCTCTTTGTTGTTTTCCGATCAAGTTCTTGGTGCTAGAAGGATATTTCATTTGAATTTTGTTTATTTCATAGGAGTAATCGAAATTTGATCAATTACACAGGTCAACACGATTTTTGGGTCTGGGTTCTGCATATGAAATTTTGGTTTCTCCAACGTTAAAAATAAGGGGAAAAATAATATTTTTGATCAAAGTTTGCTTTTGTAGAAACTAGAGCAATTTTTTAGATTTATATATTTTGTTCAATAATTTTATTTTAAATTACGATTAGATTAGAGACGATTAGAAAAAACTGAAAACTAGACTTGTTTTTATTCAAGATTTGTGATAAACAATAGCAAATAAATGTAAAATAACAAAAATTCAAGTTCAAAAATGAATATTTTTAGTGTTGCTCTTATATTTATATGGGCTGTCTCGTATTAAACCCCAAATGTAATCTCCCATCATATTCTCGTTGTACTGCCCTTGGTAACGTCGTTCAAAGTCCATCATATCTTGGTGAAAACGTTCTCCTTGTTGCTCTGAGTAGGCACCCATATTATCTTTGAATTGGTCCAAGTGAGAATGCAGCAAGTGCAGTTTATGGGACATTAATGCAGGCAAAGTGAGGTACCCAATTTTTATCTTGATTCCCGATTTTGAGGTTAAAATAGGCTTCATAGTCTTCGCAAAGTTTCACATTTGTAGCCAATGCAAATTTTTTACTCCTTACTTTAATAAAATCACCCCAAATAAAACAGCATCTTGTTTACACTGTCTTGATGCCATTTTCTTACTTAGTAATACACAATGGTGGTTGTTACACCTGTAATAGACAAGTAAACACTCACTACTGTGCCTTTCACATATAATATGATATTTGCAATCGGATTAATCGAGGTGCTACCATGTATTGCTCATAAAATCAATTAAAATCTTTAAAACTTACTTATCGGCGTGAATCAGACAAAAGCAAACTTTAAAAACTAAAAATGGAAATTTAAGTGTTTTTCGATGTCTAGAATCAGAATTTCAGCATTAGAACAGAAACTCAAAAAAAAATAATCTTTTTGTTGACCTGTGTTGAGTAATGTTTGTAAATAAAAATTTAAACTTACCGCTATGAAGAATGTTGGCAATAGGAAGATAGGAGGAAAAGAGATTAGAATTTTTATCGGGTGAAAAAGGTCGAGTTTTAGAAGAAAATTTTGGAAATTAAGAACAGTTAACCCGTTATTGTTAAGAAGGATGTTTGATGGAGAAATAAGAAGAAATTGAAAATTATTAACCTAAGAGGATATTATTCGAGATTCTCGTAAATTTAATTAGTTTGGAAATACGAACACTTATTAATCATTAACACAAAAATTGGAGCTAGTCGACCAAGTAAAAACAATTTATGTATCTTAAAGATACACACAAAAAACGAGTCAACAGAGACAAACTTACACTAAATAATTGGATAACCTGCAAAGGGAAAACGACGTAGTGGTGATCAGTGACGTTCAGCTTCGGAAGAATCAGACAGTGGCTTACTCGAGTAAGATATGATTTTTATTTAATAAACTTTATATTTAGTGAGGAATTTATTAAAAAGATTTATTATAATAATTTTGTTAAGTTGATTAAATTTCGATTACGTTTGATTAATTTATTTTTATTTTAATTTTGGTAAAATTCTGATTACTTGAGCTAGAAGCAACATAAGAATGAAGAAACAGCTTCTGAGTGGAATTGTTAACCAGTAAAACCAACAACAACGCTGTTTCATTTATCAAATACAGTAAAAAAGGATTTATTATCAAGGAGTATTCCAGGATTGATAGAGGTGATTTAAATTTTAACTCGTCCCGGTTTATGCCTCTGTGTAAGATTACTTAAAAATTTTCAAGTAAAATTTGGAAAAACAGCAGTATTTATTGATTTCCTGCCAGTTTCATGGTGAAACTATATCGTATAGTTGGATGTCGTCCTGATGCTGCCCTAAATAATTAAGTTTGAGGATTAAACGTAAATCAAAAATTACATTCTGAACAAATTCCACTTATTACAAACTTAGAATCTTTAGCTATCACTTTATAAATTGAGAATTAATTATTAATTAAGAAATGAGACTTAAAGACTTGCAATAACACAAGGACATATTTACGTGCGAGACTTCTACGGCCCTGCAAATTGTGCCAAAGAACAAGCTTCCACCAAATAAATCTCCAAATTTCTTAATTTTGTAAATAATTATAAGTTTTGCCTTTTCTCTATTTTTAATTATGATAATTTGAGTGTAAAAAATCTTTGATCTAAACAAACCCGACCAAGATCAACCCGACCAAAATCCAGGTGATTTGAACGCATTAGATGCCGTGGAAGTTTTTACAAAATATATTTATGTTATGGTATTGGCTCGACTCCAGGCTGAGATAGAGGCTTGTGGTGGATTAGCACAAAATCAATTCGGTTTCACAAAAGACAAATCAGCAATCCACGCACTAAATCGTCTCATAAACATAGTAGA
Organism: Cantharis nigra; assembly: GCA_958510845.1. Lineage (NCBI taxonomy): Eukaryota > Metazoa > Arthropoda > Insecta > Coleoptera > Cantharidae > Cantharis > Cantharis nigra. The sequence goes on from OY294029.1 coordinate 18,957,632, forward strand.
TCAAACAAAAACAGAAACGTGGAGGACGCGTAAATTTGCAATTATTGCTATTCCGATCTGTGCGGCACTGACCACGGTTTGGCTGATGCCAAACATGGGTGGACCCACCTACACTAAGAGACGGTTCGTGGCGTCGGTAACGAACTCCATCATGCTGTACAGAGCGCCTGTGTGGGTTGAGGCAATGAGGGTGACAGCATATCGCCAGCATTTTGATAATGTTGAGGTTGATACCAACAGTAATCCCGTGGAATGAGAGGAATCACGGTGAAATGAAGCACGAGCTAATCCAGGCAGTTCTCCACAGGTTTCGAAGGATAAACTCACCTGAATGCGCTTATTACGAGGGGTAGTAGACGACGCACACCATATCATCATTGCATGCCCGAGATGAGAATCAATAAGAACTACGAACGACATGGAAGACTTTAACCCGGACAACATGGTAAGCGAAATGCTCTCAAGTGAGAAAAAATGGAATGTTATTAAGAAACGTCATTAGTGTAATACTTAAGACCAAGCACGAAGAAGAGCTGCACGTTAAACTTCCTGATATGGAGAACAAAGTCCCGAAAGGGCAGAAACATTGGAACATTGGCCGATGTAAGCGGACGGAATACCGTTAGGTGAATCCTGCTAGCATCCGGGAGGGGGTTTATAGTGGGCTGGTGGTGTGTTGTTCAAGATTTTACCCCTTCCGACATCATGCAATAAATAAAACAAAATGATACATCCATATAGATAGCCGCAGAATCGAAAGCATCTTTCTGGTTCAAAGGAAATTCTGGTAGCTGCTGGTTTATCTGCCGAATGAATTCTGCGAAGAGATGTTGTTGGTTACGATTATGGAGGGGTAAGTGACATTATAACTTACTGAAATAACGTTTTATTTGTTATATGTAAAGTTCCCACTTGTCTATTAAACAATATTCAAGTGGTACCCTTATTTTTTTTCCTGAATTATAGCATTTTTGCTGGTAGACTTTGCTATATAGGGTTTTGTGAGTGAGTGGATCTTCTAACCATTTGAGCCTGCAACTCCTTTTTGTTATATATATTACTATTTTTAAATGTTACGTTAGTTGTTCTTTTCTTGTTTTTTCTCTTTGCCAACTATATAAAATATTTCATTTCTTTTTTGCATTTTATTTTAGTTGACTGGCGTCCAGCGGCAACTCCATTTTTCTTTTCAGGTGGTTGTTGTACAGTAATGTAAGAATCCACAAAACGTGGGAACGTACCCTGTTCTCGGTCTGTAGATCGAAAAGATCAAAGCATAGCTGTGCGGTTGATCAACAACCGACAACAAAGTGGCATCTGGAAGGGTGCTACACATGGTAAAAGTGAAACAGGTATATCCTGGAAGGGATGGAAGCATTGCATCAAATAAAATCGAGCTTGCATGTAAAACTTGCACTTTATTTAACACCTTTATTATCCGTACCGATAGTTCGTATACGATCGACAACAACATCGTTATATTTTATGATTTCGGTATTTTTTTTGTTTTAGCTTAAGCAGGGAGGAGGAAATCTCGTACGAGACACCATCACCGTCTGCGATGGTTATATTATATTCGTTGATATAATTCAGCTTCCTCCGGTGAAAGGGAATTGGTGTTTTGTGCAGCCATCGTGGTTTTCAGCGGAGGTCAATTTGTGGCATCAGTTTTCATTTTGTGAACTGACTATAAACATGCGACAGCGCGATGGTAGCGAATTCATCGATTTATTGAACAGTTTACGAGTAGGTGAATTGACGACGTCTCAGCTGGAATTATTATGCGAGCGGCGCCATGTGCCTTTAAATGGTGACTTTGCAGATGGAGCAGCCGTTCGTATGAAAAAATTAGCAAGGAAAATGCAAAGCTGCACCAAACTTATCAAATCGACGCAGTGGATGAGTCTCGTGAAGTAGTGACATATGATAGAACACCACCAGAGAACGTAATTCCCGTATCAGAAGGACTAGTGAATGGGAGCTATGGGTATAATAAAAAAATCAAATGGCCAGCTTTGAGGAAAAATCAACTGGAGGATGGAGAGCCACCAGAAGCCGAAGAAGTGTAATAAAAGGTTTTTGGAACCAGAAGCGAATATTCCGTGTCTACGGCTGTTTCTGCTCTGTTGGAGAAGGTGGAGGATTCAATGGACAGAGGGGAGAGCGTTTTGTTGGCGTGTTGCGATCTCTCCAAGGCATTCGATACGATTGGTTACAGCATTTTGATAAAAAAATCTCAATTATTACGGGATAAGAGGAATAGCAAGTAGCCTAATAACATCATATCTAGAAAATCGAATCCAAGTAGTCAAATGGAAAGGACAATTGTCCAAGAAAGGAAAATTAAAACACGGAGTGCTTCAGGCAAGCGTGTTGGGGCCTATTCTCTTCTTGATCTACATGAACGACCTTCCAGTAAACATTTTTGAAGCGCTGTCATACCAGTTTGCTGATGACACAAACTTTCTTGTCATGGGTGGTTCGGCCTCTGAGGAGCCGCGGGATTATGGATGGATGCAAATAAGTTGGCACTGAACCAAAATAATACTCAAATAATGCATTTTGGCGTGTGTGTGGAGTTTAGCCACGTTAAATTCGTGGGATTGAGTGTCGAAAGCTCCTTGAAATGGGGAGTTCATATTAGTGACTTGTGCGGAAGGTTGCCCTCGCAGATTTACTGCCTTAGAAGAATAGTACAGGTCAGTACATACCAAGCAGCAAAAGCTTGGTACTCCAATTCTTCAGTTTGGAGTTATGTTTTGGGGGGCCTCTCCGGATGCAGAACGAGTCTTTGTCCTACAGAAAAAAGCATTAAAAAAAAGCATTTGTGTATTTAATTTTTTGTTTTGTAGCTGCTTTTTTTATTTTCTGATTTTCTGTGAAATAGATTAGTTTTTCAAACATTTTTACTAAACCAAAGTTGTAGCCCGTTAAATTTCCTATCCGGAATGAGGCGTTAGATTTTTTGTAAAATGTTTCGTTTAGAAGATACAGCAATTTGAAAAAACCAAGAAAAAAAAGTTCAAAATTTTCCACATATTTTTACTTACTTTTTTTCATAACTCGAAAGCCGTTGAATTTAGACAATAAAAGGTTAAAACCTTGTTTGTAGATTATTTCACGCTCTTTAAAAAAGAACTTAATAAGATTTACTGAAAAATCAATATTTTCTGAGCCATGGCCATGTGAAGGTGGAAATTTAAAAAAATGCTTTAAAGAGGCCTAACTCTCGAAGGTTTGAATTTAGAAAAAAATTTTTGCTAAATATTTTTCTTAGAATAGTGTCCTCTATCACCACTGAAATTATGTAAAGTGTATCCGGGGACACCCTGTATATTAAAATAATTCATAACTCATTCTTTTTATAATTGATAACACTTTGGATAACTATTCATCGCTTGGTTCGTCTTCACTAAATTCGTCACCTGCACCTTCTCTAATAACTCGAAGATCTGATCTATGTGATATTGAGAATAGTCAAGGAGAAAATTTGATTGTGAAGACTGTACAACTTCCTTAGAATTAACTGCTGAGGTAAATTTTAAACATCAATATGTATCTATTTACTTGTGTACATTAAACTAAACTTAATTTTGGTATTTTGTGACAGGGTCTGAAAAAAAATATAGATTATTCCAGTGTTGGAGACCATATCTTTTCCAAATATTTGAGTGATAGATTTCGAAAACTTTTAGGAAATATCCGTGTCTCCTATTTTATAGAAACAATTTCAAAACCACGAAAAACGGATAAAATAAATTTAGCCAAAATTATTATAAACTTATTTCCACTTCTAAAAGAACACAGTGAATCATCTGAAGGTTACGTAAGTAATAATTTTTCTTCCAACCTTTAAATAAGAAATACTATTCTAGGAAGCTTTCTTTAATCCCAACTCGGGCACTGGCTTTATTGCCAAGCGCATTGGTACAATTTCAAAAAAGTTTAAAGATTATAACACGACAAAGAAAGCAAAATCAGAAAAACCGAAGAACAAGTTTCTGAAGAAATTGTTTTTTTTTGAAAAATGCAGATCCTAAGACGCAGAAGCATGCTATCTTGGAGAAAATGAAAAATACCTTTCCACTTCGAAAGACTGACAATAATTTAAAAATATACTCTAGATATTTGGACACACCAAGATTGGTAATTAAAACAGCTAGTTTATGAAAAAAAATTTGATTATTTTTTTTAGATTACCCAAGATTTTAGGCAATTGCACCCGAATGCAGTGAATTTTTGCGAGCGTTTTCCTGTCTTTGTCAATAAAATATTGGAAATTTATGAAAGCATCGTAACTAAGTGTTTAGAATTGCAATTTGTGTTTGTTTAATTTAAAATTTCCCCTAAATTTATACATGCCATATTTTGCATCACCCTGTATGTATTTTCTCTTGCCTTACAAAGTGTTGCGCATGTCGATCTTTTTAGCGCTTGCAACCGGTAGTATCATCCCAGCTTTCGTACGAACTTCACATAAAGGTTCTTCGAAGCTTACTCCCTTTTGTAACAAAGGCTTAAGCCTTTTTATAAATTGTACCAACCAACATCACAGTTTTTAATGAATAAATCAAGTGCAACAAACGTATTTCGTATTACAAAAAATGAAACAAAATATCGAACTAGAAGTATTCATGCCAGAGAGTTGAAATAATTATTTCTGGAAGAAGAAAATTTCATTTCTCGCAGAAATGATAGGAAAAAAAGAGAAGAAAACAGAACACAAAGAACTGTGTTTGGAAAATACTACAATAGATTGGATGGCCAGAAAGTACTTAACATTCGCTTTTTTTATGATACGCCAGCTCAAGAATTTTTTAAAGTTATTAATTCCAAGTTAACCTTTCCGAAAAGAAAATGGGTGGACTTCTAATGCAGGGAAATCGTATTATGGTACTACCATCCATTTTATTGACACTGAATGGATTTACAGGTCAGTAATTCTCGACTTTATTCCATCCCATGGAAAACATACAGGGCACGACATTGCAACCGTTTTTTATAATTCTTTAAAAATTATGGGTAATTAGATAAAATTCAAGCTATAACTCTAGATAATAAACACTGCATTCTTATGTGAACTTGCAAAATTAGTACCAGAATTTAATCCAGTCGATGGCCACTTCAGATGTATTGCTCACATACTAAATCTTGTAGTTCAAAGATCTTTACATGAAAATACAACGGAAGATAAAATGGAAAGTGATTAAGACATTGAGATAATTGAAGATGCGTCTACTGCAATCACTAAAATTCGGTCGCTATTTATTAAAATAAAGAGAAGTGAACAATTAAAAAATAAATTTAAAAGCTCTTGTGAAGCGACTAGTAGTCCATCAACTATAAGCCCAAATTTAGACATTCCGACAAGATGGAATTCAACACATATTTATGATTGGTATCGCTTTGTCGGTTAGAAAATAGTAACAGTGAATTGAAAGAATACCAAACTACTGATTCGGAATGGAAAATTCTTGAAAATATTGTCGTGAAACGAGATTGGGTCGTTCCTTATTTAATGCGTAGAACGCGATCATTTTAAAATTTGTTTATGTCTGCAAATAGGTTTTAATTATTTAAAAACAAATTAAAAGACCTAAAATTGTTACATTCTACACATTATTTACACAATAATTGATTTGGTTGATATAAAATAAATTCTTCGTGTGTTGAAGTGCTACGATTTCCTGAAATAAAAGTGTGAAAATTTTATTACGCTCGGTATATTTTTAAAAAAACTAATAATTTTCGTTTTGTAAAGTTGATTTTGGCACTGGCAGTGCGAACGAGCGGGAATCCAGATATGGATACGACGTTGCAGGCCGTGCTTTATAGAGTAGAGATTGATTGTGAATAATTTTCACTTGGTTAGCAAGTGGAAATTGCCAGAAAATTAGAATTATCGGCGAATTAGTGTAAATTGTTTAAAAAGTGATATTGGATGTTGCCGTATTTCATCCTCCTGCAGATTGGAATAAAAAGTGATAAGGAAAGCGAAGCCATGCTATACCGCCATTTTGGATTGGGAAGATTTTTAATAGAAATTTATGATTTTTACCTGTTGTCTCTTAATTTACGTGATAAAAACGTAACAACGATTACGAAGCTCAACAATTTCGATCGTGATTTAAAGTCCAACGCACTTGGTTCAAGATACCAGATTTTTCAATGATTCCGATCAACGCACATGCACAACTACGACTACCGTGTCAACCGCCGTTTCAATTATACTCCCACTATTTTTACTACGTAAGAATATACAAGGTATTTAAAAACTTTTATTTCATTACTCCAGTGTTACATAACTTTATTTCTGTTAACTTTTAATTTTGAATTTTACATTGAACAATTTCTTAATTTGATTTCACAAATTAAAACATTTAAGTGGTAAATAAAATTGGAATTTAGTGTAAAAGTAAATTTGATAAAATTAAATAAAATTCCAAGTTTAGTGGCTACACACATTTATTACACGAAAGGGTCAGAAAGCGAAATTTGTCGTTGAATAATTAATTTGTCTTTAAATAAACCAAAGTTACCGTGTTCAATGAAAAGAGTTTTAATTACAAACCTTGAGTTTTTCAATAAGGAACCGACTACTGAGAAGTCTCAAGCTCACCGGCTGATTATAGCTACGCCGGAAAACTACAGGGTTGGAGGTAATTTTGCAGGTTCGTTACACAACAATATATTGTCATGGAACGATGGACCAATAATTGTTTTTTTGTACCGCGGTCATTAGATTTGTTCATAGCCTGCAAATCGGTTCTTATTATTTAAGAACAAAAAATAAAGACTTAAAATTGTTACAAATCCACACGCTGTCAACACGATAATTTTGTTTTTTATTGCTAATTTATCCGGGTGCGAGTGACTGTAGTTCGACATAAAATCTAAAACAAAGAGTGTTTAATACGTTTGGTTCACCTTGTACATGTTTTGAAATGGGACGGAGAAGGGGAAGACACGTGAGCCCCGGGGAGGAAGAAGGTTCCACGTTTGGGAAGTGTGATTTTTTGGTAGCGATTTTGCCTGAATATTACTGAAGTCATCAGAGTGGTTTTTAAGAGTGCCATAAGGTGTGATCGAGAGAAGAATGCGCTAACGCTTCGTTTATTTGCTAAAATTAGAGCAAAGTGAGAATTGATAAGAGGATTAAAAGGACGCGAGTGGTCCGACATTTTGGAATTTGGAAAGTATCAAAAATTTTACCTACCTGTAAAATTTAATGAGTGCCCTTATGGAGAATAAAATTGGATAAAACGTAAGAGTTTATTATTTTCACGACAGCACCACAAATTTCGCTGGAGCCGAACTTCAATCAAAGCAGAAGGAAAACACAGGTTACAATCTACGAGGATCGAGATAACTACACGGAAGTTAAGAACTACCTGCATGAACTGAGCGTCACCTATCATCGGTATCAGGTACTTAAAACAATTATAAAATTTAAACACAGTGGAACTATTTTTTATTCAACTTTAAAATTTCATTTGATACTAAGACAATATTATTTTTAGTTAATCATTTTTTTGTACAAATTCCTCACATATTCGACACAAAAGTAGTCTATGGTCACTGAATTTAGATTCCTTATTAAAACCGTAAATGTAGTTCAGGGACCACGGACTACACACCAAAACACTAACGAGTCAAAAAGCGATATTAACCGCTAAATTAATTTTGTTTTTAAATAAACCTAGCTATCGTTGGTCAATTTCAATTTTTTACCCCACACAATTATTGGTTTGAGACAGAAGCAATCCATGCCCTGGGACGTCTCTGTTCTAAGATTGAGTAAGCTAGTCGGCAAATTTGAAGAAAAGGAGGCTATCGAGATTAATAAAAAAAAATTTTTGTTAGTAAAATTTTAGGGGGGCAAAATCTCGGTAGCATTCCACTACAATATATAAATTTCATAGCGGTTTTAAAAATCTGTCGACTCAACTTGGCGGTGATACCTATGTTACGTTACCCTCAGAAATACTGTCTTTTAATTTATTATTGGATAAAGTGGAGAGTGAAATATTTAACCTTGTGTGGCGGAAGACCAGCACTACATTTTCCTTATTGTTAGTTAGTTCCTTTATTGATCAGTCACCAATCCTAGCCAATGAGGATTCACTACTAGAAGTAAGTCTAACTACTTTCCGAAGAATACAGGTAAGTGATCTCGGGTACCCGATCACAGGACTTATAGGAGAATATCAAAGGTCGATAGATGGGAAATCGGCCACATATCCTATGCATGCTGTCTCCTGTCTAACGACATTTTGTCATTCAAAATGTGAAATTCCTATGTCACCTCTTATACCCTCCACTGTTTTGAATGAGTCATATCTCTCCCAAAGCATAGTAAAGGAACTAACCAGGACAGAAGTTGAGACACTCCATTGGAGAAGAGAGATTTCCGCCACTTTTTCTCTTATGTCGCAGAGTGATATCATATCAAAGATAGAGATAACACATCCTGATTGTGAGTTGACCTTCCATGCTGATATTGGATACCGAGGATGTGTCGAGGGAACAACAGTTGTTGTACAAAGTTCTAGAGTTAACACAACAGGCCTGTTGTATTTTACATCGAATTGTACGATGGCACCGCAAGTGTTGAAATGTCAGAGAGATCCCTATGCTCTAACTATAATTGGTGATCCAGAATGTTGTACCATCCAACTGCACAAGTCAGGATCAAATGCGACAACCGAAAGATATAATATATCAGCTTAAGTGTGCTTCTTCATTCGGATCACATGCTAAACAACGTATGATTCGAGAACTCAGCCACTTAGCTATGTGCTTTCGGTTCAACAAAAAGGGGAAGTAGTGTGGCGGCAGACCAGCACCACATATTACGAACTTGTACACACACAACAGTTCGACTAATATAGCTCAATGCAGATCGTACATTTCCATCATTTCCCAGCTGGACATCGTGAGTTCGAATCTCACACAAGTCGAATTTTTATATTTAATATTAAGGATGTATAGGAGATACAATCGGAGACAAAAGTAGGATTAATTTGAATATCACGAATATTGGTCTTATGTGTGTAGTAAAATACTTTTTAAATATCATAAACGATAAACAAAGTTATAGAAATGCATGAAGAAAGGTTTTTTTCGTTTAAATCGGTTCATTTTCTGAAATTACAAATATTAAATTTGACATAACAAAATTTTTATTAGTGACTATCCCTGCAATCCAACCTACTATCTAAATGAAAAATGTAATAATTTTTATGAGTAAAAATTGATATTTGTTGTTAAAACTAATAAAAACCGAGATATACATAATATTTTTAATACCAACAAGTTTTAAATATGTTTAGGGATCTTTTAACGTCGAAATCTATTTTATTTTTTGCGAATTGAACGTGACAACTCTATATCGGTTGTTCAATTACTAATTAATTTCTCGAGAACGGGGTAGTAAACCGTGATGAAATTTTGCTAAAACCTTCTTTTATTTACAAGCTACAACTACAGAAAATTTGAAAAAATTCTTATATTTTGATCATATATTTTAAGCTAATATATTATTCAATAAAATGTTTTTCATAAAATGATTTTTACATTATATAATTTTTTTAGGATTTCTTAAGATTTAGCTTTAGATTTTTATTTAGACAAGTATTTTACTGTTTAACACCTTGTGATTTTCCCTAAAAGCAGACTCTTAAGCAAAACCATAGATGTGATTTTCTTGAATTTTAACGAAAAGTCAATATCAAATTGAAACTGCAAGAACTATTGAACGGTGTAGTGAATCGATTTGAAATTTTTTTTATTACATTGCAAAGGCAATGATGACATGTGTACCAATTTTCATCAATATCTTATATTTTTGAGTTTTATTTTTTGTCTCCTATACATCCTTAATTTAATACAATTAATATTAATTCCAATATTATCCAATTTTAAGTATAAAAATAAGTTAACAGATGACGCCATAACGTTTGGTATAGTACAAACCAAATAAATTTGCCGGTGGTTTTCATTTTTGTTTAAAACCTGCAACACTTTGACAGTGACATTTATATTGTTTCAAATTGTGGTGAAAAGAGAAAGCTATATTAAAATAAGAAGAAAAATGCATTTCTATACGATTAATGCAAAATACAAACATTCTGGCTTAATTTTCAGTAATATTGAAAAAATCGTGATTCAGAGAGACTGTTTTTCAGTTTTTCGCAATTTTAAGCGGTTTAACAATAAATAAACCACCAAGTCACATAGATCATTTTAAAGTAGACAGTTTAACGATTAAAATGACCACTAATAGACCTTCGAAATCCAAAAAAACACCAAGACAATTCTGTACCTTAGAGCATGAAGGGCGGGTGTCCACTTTTGGCAAAAACGGGGTTTTAATTGATTGTTGTCCAATATAACACTTTATTTAAGTGTAAAAAAGCCTGATGCCCTAGAGGCTATATTAAAGAAGTTAGGAGGAATTAAAAGCCGCATGTCACATCCCAACTGAGCAAAAAAATGCCATATGTGGGATAACGGACTTATTTTCTCTAAAATATACAGGCGGCTGGACAACAGTCGTTTTTAAAGAAGTTGAAAATACTAAAAGGCCTCATGTCACATCCCATCCGAGCAAATAAAAGCCGTATGTGGGACAACGGGCTTCTGTACTAAAAAATATACAAGCGGACGGACAACAGGCTCTTTTATATCGCGTATTGTAACCTAAAAGTTAAATGTGTTTCTATCATATTAACTGATATCATCTGCTGTTCAGTGCTTTCTGCTATATATATTTATATATTTCTGCTGTTAAATCAACAGGATGCAACAAATGTTGAAGAGATTGAACAATCACTCGTTTTGGAAAATTGTGATGTGAGCGACGATACTAATTTTCGTATTCTGGAATCAGGTTAATTTATTCTTCTTTCTTTTAGTAATAAAAAAATAAATGAGTTATACTTTTTTTAGAATTCATTATTAACAATACGCCAATATTACCACCTCCATTTGTACCAGATAAAAATGTTCTTCAAGTAGCAGAGGTTGAAGATAATTCAGTATTACCATGTTCTGTTGCACCAGATAATATTACTGTATTACAAAATGTTGAAGAAACTCGACCATTAGTTTTTTTTTGAAAATTGTGACCTGGCCGATGATACACGATTAACTCCTTTTGGTATTTTAGAATCCGGTAAATTTATTCTTTTTTCTTTTAGAATTATAAAAATAACTGAGTTATACATACTTTCTTTAGAAATCAGTATCAATAATACGTCCCCATCTTTTATTGAATACGGAATTACCAATATGCGGAGCAACTTCCATGCAGAGGAAGATATAATAATTGCTAGCAATTATTATAATGATGTAAGTGGCAGTGAATTTGTACCATCGGAAGATGAAAATACTCAAATGGATAACTTAATCAGTAGTAGTTCTAACGATGAAAATATAGATACTCAAAATATTAACGTTGATAATCGTGAATCTGCATCAAATGACCAAATTACAGAAACACAAAGAAAATCGAGGAAACGAAAACGCAATCGAAAAACATGGAAGGTAAACATTAAACAAGGAAATAGACTAAATGGAAAGGAATATATTGGACACAAAAATATATTAAAGGGTGCAAAAAGAATTGGACATCCATGTCAATGTAGAAACAAATGTTACAACCTAATAACAGAAATTGATAGACAAATCTTGTTTGACAATTTCTGGTCAGGCAACACTAGTTGGATGCAACGACGTCAGTTTATTGCTCAATCTATTAGTGTTATCAACATAGCAAGACGTCGACCAAGAAACAATTCGCAGGAAGCAAGGCGTCAAACAAATTATGGGTATCAGCTTAAAAATAACGGAACATTGTTAAAGGTTTGTAAGAAAATGTTTTCTAACACGTTTGCAATTGGCGAAAAATTTATTCGAATGGCTTTAAAGAAGAACGGAGAATCTGAAACAGGTTTGCTCCAGCCAGCACCAGAGAAACATGCCATTAATAAATTACTAAAGGAAGTCCATGACAATGTAGTGAATCATATTAAGAAATTCCCAATCATTGACTCTCACTATACACGTGAAAGATCAAACAAAATGTACCTAAATCCAGATCTAAATATAGATAAAATGTACCACTTGTATAAAGACTGGTGCATGGAAAATAATATTGCTGAGGATAAAACTGTCAAATGTAGCATGTACAGACATATTTTTTGTACCGAGTTCAATCTAAGTTTTAAAAAACCTCACATTGACACCTGCGATGTTTGCGATAGATTTGAATGTTTGTTGAAAACCGCATCAGAAGAAAATCAAAAAGATATAATGCAAGAAAGGGACAAACACCACGAAGAAGCATCCAAGCGATATGCAACAAAGAGACAAGACAAGGAAGAAGCAAAAAGTGAAAATTCTAAGGCTTATGTGGCAATGGTAGATTTAGAGAAATGTCTCCCAACTCCACTGTTATCTAACGCAAAATCGTTTTATTTACGCCAGCTCTGGACTTTTAATTTTACAGTCTGTAACAACACAACTGGCAAAACTTCATGTTTTATTTGGGACGAAACAGTGGCGGCTAGAGGTGGCAACGAAATTGCATCTTGCTTAATGCAATGGATTATGAAATACCTGAATCCATTGAAGAAATAACTATATGGTCTGATAATTGCTCCGGCCAGAATAGAAACACTATGCTGTTCTCAATGTATATGTGGATATTAAGAATTCACCCTACACTACAAACAATTAACAACAAGTATCTACTCACAGGTCACACACATATGGAGGTTGATTCAGCGCACGCTGTGATTGAAAAAAAAAGAAAAAACTTAAAACTATGGAGATATCAGTGCCTCATGAATGGGCACAATTTATAAGAACATGTAAATCAAATAATCCATTTTTAGTTTAGTTTAGTTTATTTAGTTTATTCCACAGAACGAATTTAAAAACTGGGAATCTCTCTATACTGGTTCATCATCTCCCTTTGTTACTAGGAAGAAGAATACAGACGGAGAAAACTTTTTAAGTTCCAATATAGTTCACCTACAGATAAAAAGGAAGGACGCAGGTGTTTTGTATTACAAAACTTGTTTTGATCAGCGTGAATGGAGCAAAGTTAATTTCAGAAGGAAGGTAAGACAAGATCTAAAATTACCTCCAACAATACCAGCAATTACAAACAAGCCTATTGCACTTAAAAAGGCAAAATATGATAATATTATGCAATTATTGCAATGGGTGCCGGTAATTTTCCACGACTACTACAAAAATCTGAAATATGAACAAAACATAGAAGAGGAAGAAAACGAGGAAGAAGCATAATTGAAATTATATTCATTTTGTAATATTTTTATTCAATAAAATAATTTGAGTTCTCATTGTTTAATAACATGATGTGTGATTGATTAATCATGGTGACGTTTAAAAATATGGAGATAAGTTATTGAAGTATTCATGAAATGTATTCGTGCAAATCTTTTAATTATAAACACATAATACCTTTAAAATGTTACAGTAGATACGATCTGAGGCTAGATAAGTAACTAGTAGTAGTCTAATAATTTGTTTTCATGAAGATAGAAACTTTATTATCTTATTATTTTGGTTTTATTATGTATTAAAAAGTTGCTTGTCCATTATGAAATTAAAAATAAGAATTATGAAAAGGACCGATGTCCATCTAACTTGAACAATAACAAAAATTAAAAAAAAAAATTATACTTCATTAACAGCATTTTTAATTAATCAAACCTATCTATAGAAAAGTCCCGCATATTAATAACACTTCAAGCAAAAAAAAAGATGAAGTTTACTATTTGCACATTATTTTATTAAAACGCTTGTATTGTAAAATAGCTGATTGTGACAAGCGCCCTTCATGCTCTAAGGTACAGAATTGTTTGTGGAAGATAAGGGTATTTTTTTCAAAAAATGTACATAACTCGAAAACTAGTCGTCTTCTGAACTGGGAAAAAATCATGCTTATTCAACACCAAAAAGGGCATACTTTTAGAAATTTTCATGTAAATTAAATCATTTATATGCGAGAAAAAAATTAAATACTGAAAAATCGGTTTTCGCCATCTCGACGGTTAATTTGAGATTATATTAAAAAGTCTTAAATACAAAAGTTTTAGATTCTTTCATTATCTACTACTTTTATATTGTACGTTTTCCGCTCGAAGGTCACGTTTCGCCACAAATCGCAAAAAACCGTTTTCAACCCCTAAACTGCATACCCATTTCACCATTTCCAGTGTTTTGGTGTTTAAAATGTATTTTTTCTTAAAGTTGGAACCTCTACAACATTCTTCTTTTTAGTATTTCAAATTCGTTTTGGCACCAGCCTATATCATAATTTATTGCTGTCGATCAAACGATTTTTTCACATATTAACCTCACCGACTAAAGATAAAATATAGCTAGCTAAGCAATAAACACAAACTGCTACGTATTTAAAATTAGTTATAAAAATTATAAATAGATAATATTCCTGAATATAAAACGCGTATGTTGAGTAAACTTATTATTCAAGTGCTCACCTTATAAAATAATAGTCCATAAAAGGTAATAACTAATAACTATTTATGGTACAAGTGTGTTATATGACAAATAAGCCACGCGAGAAAGTTTAGCCGCGAAGCCGAAAGGGCTATTTTCTTAGTGACTTATTTGTTATTAACACACGCGTGGCATACAAAATTTTATCCAATATCTCTTAATAATAGTTTAAAATGTAATTAAATGTTTTGACATTTGACGTTTTAAAATGTCAGATTTAAATTATGAAAACTAGTATTGTAACAAAAATGGGAACAATTTGAAGTTCAATATTTTTGTTATTATTGGTTTCCACTATTGTTTTAAATAGAATTTAGTTTGTTGGTCAGCAAATTAAATTCTACTATCGTTAATGTTAGCTAATTTAGTGAGCCCTAATTTAAAAAAAAAAATTATATATATTGAATAAATTCAAAAGAGAAAGTTATTACTCTGATAACACTATTATAGAAATATTAAACTAGCTGTGCTGATTATTATAATATTTGAAGATGAGACGAAACAGGATCGACTAATCGAAATTGTATTATTCTATTTCATGATGATAAGATCAAATCAATTAAAAATCGTGTCGTGTTCAGGTACAAAAGAACAAAATGACGTATTTCTTTTGTACACGGAGTGAATATGATACCTTACTGGCAATGTCAGTAGTTTTCCATTCGATTCTTGGGACTCTGAATTTTTATAATCTTTTGCACACGAAAAGTTGGTAAAGATTTCTTATAAAAGGGGGTAAAATTTTCTGAAGAGGGACAGTTAGATTGACTCGGGCGAATTGATTAATTCGGTCGGTCGAAGCGTGTCAAAAGGTTTTTGTGTGGGAGAAAGTTGATTTTGGAAATCAACTTTGGTTTTGTGACAAATTATAAATTTGCAGATTTGGATATAATATCAAATTATAATTCGATAACTTTAAAGTTTTGTGAACTTGCGTCTTTGATTTTGTGTGCCTTTATAACCAGGAAGGATATTTGTTTTTTTTTTGGATTATTTTTTGAAGATAATTTTGTTGTAAGTTTTTATTATTTCATCTATTGTATTAACCTGTAAAATTTGCGATTTTTTTTACGAGAGTAATAATAATTATCTATATAGTAGTTATTATACAGAAGGGCCATCATAAAGTTAGGGGTAATTTTAGTGACCACCAAATTTTGGACTTTTATTAATTGTATTTATCTTTTCTTTTTCTTAATAATAAATATTAGTATTTTGAAGCTGGAAGGTCGATGTTTTATTTCCTTTGAAACAAAGGAAATTATTTTAATTAAAGTTTCAGAATAGTGTATTGTGTGCCGTCTAAACCCGTAACCGGAATTTCAATTCCAAAGTTAAGCCGGGGGCCCAACGCCATAAAACCGAAAGGCCGGTTCCACGATTACCAAAAAGTCTTAGGGAAATCGAAGGGGTGGGTGGTTTTGGTTCGTTCGACGGTGGTGGCAGCAACAACAAATACAAATTTTCCTGAGAACGGCGCAACCCCCAAGTTGCGAGATTTTTCTAAGCACGGGCCGAGGGAATAACGCCCAAGTGACGACGTGCCGTTACACGATCAGCGTTTGTTTTATTGTCACAAGTGGAAATGTATAATCTATAAATTAATGTAACTAAATGGTTTTCCACTTGAAGCTCCCTCGTATAATAGGTTGACGAAGTATTGTAATAATAATTAATAAATATTCTGGAAGGGGAGGCATCAAGCGGTGCAATAGAATAATTAATGAATTAATTAGAATTCCTAGTGAGGACCTCAATAGGTCAAGATGTGACCTGGTCGCTTGATGGTTCCACCCTCTTAAGGGTGTAGTAGAGTAAGTCTTAGTTGTAAGTATGAATATAACTATTAATATTAGTTCATATTTTAATCAATAAATAGTTTATGATTGTTACACCTGTGCTCATCATTGATTTATTACAAATAAACCCCTATCATCAAATCATAAATATAAACAAATTTAGCTCTCAACCCCTGAGTTACATAACCCCTGCCGGACTCCGCCCCAGCCAAGGGTACAAAAATACAAGAGACATTATCACACACGAAACTAGGTGATGACCCAGAAACTAGGCAAAGAAACACACAAACAAGCGACAAATGAAGTATGGCAAGACAGGTGGGACCGGTCAAACACCGGAACCTGGACTAGACTACTAATCCCAGACATAAGCCAGTGGCAAACAAGACCCCACGGAGAGATTGACTTTCATCTAACCCAGGCACTGGCAGGCCATGGTTGCTTTAACGCCTACCTAGCCAGGATAGGCAAGCTAGAGGATGGGAAGTGAACCTACTGCCCAGAGATAGACACGGCGAGGCACACCATTTTTGAATGGCAGGAGTGGGCAACAGAGTGACGGCTCAACACCCACCCAAAGACCAAGTCCCGTAAGGGCAACAGTGCGCGAAGCAAAAGTGCCGAAAAGACGCTATACACGCGCGCATTCCCAATACAAACCCTAAAGACAAGTCCCCTAAGGGCAACCACGTTAACAGTGACAAATCACAAGTGTAATACCCCGAACCGCCAAACCATGAAACCAAAGACAAGTCCAATAAGGCAAACACCGCGATAAGTGAAATACCGAAAACAAGCAAGTGCCCAACAGGGCAACCACAAAGCCCCAGATTAGCGAGAAGAATGCTAGCGCGTGCCACGCGGATCTGGTGTAACAGCGGCCGACCATCAATAGGAGGGGTTTTTAGTGGGTAACAACATCGAATCCCACACTCCCGATTTTAGGAAAGATCGGGGTCAGTGCATAAAATATTTTCCCCTCCTACACAGCAAACAAAAAAAACAAAGACTAGGTGATGACAGCTGGCGAAACCGAGATCTTCAAACATCATATCCTGAAGATGATCGATGTTGACTTTTATGCCGATATGCAAAATTGGCTTTCATTCAGTCGGCCTTTGCTTTTGTACGATGGGCTAATCCCATAAAAAATTTTTATTATTAAAATCAAATATTTAGATGTAAATAAGGTCCCTCAGCGATAAAAAAAATTTTTTTGATTAATTTTTGGTCATCAAATTCAAATTTAAAAATTGAACATTTTTTAAAAATCTAAAACGCGGTAAATCGTGACGAAGAAACAAGTTGTCCAATGACAAAAATGATAGATTTAGGCCACTCCCCTTAGCGACACTTGGAAGTTATTTTGAAATGTCAATTCGAAATTAGGTTAAATGAGGTTATTTTGATAATTAAAATTTGAAATAAAGTTACAAAATTTTGTTATTATTTGTAAGTTTGTAAAGTATTTTGGGTTTTGGGTTGTTCTACAATACTGTTATTGTGGTTTTCCTTCTTTCGGTTCTTTGAAATTTATAACTTAATTCATCCGAGCCTGTAGATAGTACATACGCAGAACCTCCATTGTTGCTACCGGTCGACTTAGAAGAAGATAACTGTTTGTGCTTTTCTTTAAAGTTGACTACAATTTTCTTTTTTATACGAATAGGAGATGTTTTCACATCCACCACGTTAATTTTTGTAGTATTTGTTTCAACACTACGTACTGTATTTTTCAAATTTGTTTGTATTCCAACTGATTTTGTCGATGGAAGTAATGAATCCATTTTAGGAGCCACCGATATAACACGCGAAGCACATGGCATCAAACTACATTCATCGACATTCTGTGGTATAGAAAAAAGATTCCTCACAACTTTTGATTTTGATGGCATTTTGCTAATTTTTGAATATTTTTTATTTAATATTTTCCAACTTTCTTTTATTCTAAGGCAGAATTCGTTAAGCTTTTGGAGAGGGTTTCTAAAGGAGAATTGTCAATAAACTTATGTGGTACCACACCATGTTTAATTTTTAACTTACTTCCCATAGTTTTAAAGTACATCAAGTTTTCAAAATCGTGCTCAACATCAAAATGATATTCACAATAATGCCATAATGGTTTTAGATTAAATGGTAATGATATGCTTGCTGTTTCATACCATAACTTTCTTGTAACTAGATCCATCGGAACGGAAAAAAATACTTTTTCAGAATTATTTGTGGTATTACCACATCTAGAAATGTCTTCTTCTTAGTAGGCATTTTGCAAAATATAACAAACTGTAATAACTTCCTTGTTCGGTTTTCTATTGGATTTAATTTTAATCCGATGATTTGAACTCAAAAATTTACACTAAAACTTTTAGGCTTAAAACCTTTGTCAACAAATAAGTAAAAGAATTTCTTACTCTATCATACTAACCATTTCGTAGGATATTTATGAAACCGATTGATAAACTTGATATCAAATATTATTTAACTGTGTGCATTGTTTGAACCACAACTTTTCTGTAAGTGGATTTTTTAAAGAAGCACTTCTTTGAATTTTTATTTTTATTGCTTTTTTAAATCATAATTTAACTTCATCTACTACTCAATTTTAAATTCAACAAACAATTTTATTTGAGGTTAAGATGTTGACGTTTAAAAAATTTTGTATGTAAGACTTAATATAAGACGTACAAGAGATATTTTATCTCTGTCTTGTACATGTAACTTTCGTAACGTGTGAAATGAAATTATATGAATTATAAATGGAACGTTTCCATTGGAGGAAAGCTTACTACGTCACTTTTTGGCGACTTTTCAAATGTATACTTTTAAAATAATCAATTTATATAATTAATCCAGTATTTTTAAATAATTTTTTTTGAATTATTCTATGTATTTTATTGCCGGCCATCGATTTTCATAGGCAAAAACCAAATTTTCGACTACTAGGGATTACCCCATTATCAGTTTGGCAAACAAGATGGGAAAATTAAGAAAAAGGTAGATGGACCTCAAACCTCAAAGGGTGGTACCAAAGACCCCATGGAGAAACCTCATATGAGCAAACCCAAGTACTCTTCGGACGTGGTCGAACGCACATAATATCAAATCAAATTCTAAATTCAATCGAAGATTGCACGCTGCAATTGAGAAATTATGACAATTATAAACAAGTTGAATTTTTAAATTTCATGCGTTACAAAGCTCCTGTAAAGTATAATAATATGCACAAAAATATTAATCGAAAATCATATAATCCACGGTTTAACTTGTTTACGCCTTAATCAAATAATCAGTTTTCAAATTAACGATCTTTAATCAGAATCAAGGATATAGTAGATTTAATAATACTAATTACAATAACAATAATCATAATTACATTTCCGCGTGATCCACTAAACCTGTTCAAAACCAATTTTTCACAAATTCTCAAGTATTCGAAAGAAAACCCGAATCAAAACCTACTCCTATGTCAATATCAACAAGAAATTGTTTCGAAATCTTCTCGAAATCAAATAAACGCGTCGCAAAATCATTTTGAAAAATCTCGTCCAAGTAATTTTACATCAGAGGAATTGTATACCTAATATAGAAGAACCAAGAATATTCTAAAGATATGAATTCAAAAAAAACCATTTAAATCTTTAAAATCAGTTGCTGTTTTGCATCTAACTGGAATAGTTGTAACAATTAAATAAATTTTCAATTAAAAAAAAAATCATTTTAATTGAAATAATGTTATAATAATAAATTTTATGTAATGCAGTTGGCATAACATTTTGAAAATTTTAAAGTATAGTCGCAGCAGCTTTTAAAAAGCTACTACAAGTTAATAAGACAACAAATCTTACAAAATCTAACCCAATCCAGTTTGTAGGGGTGGTGTTGCACGCTACAGTGCAACAAATTTTCTCATGCCAATAAATGATAATACGAAATGCCCTAAGAGTTCACACGGTTATAAAACCAAACCTTTACGTTAAATATTGTTGAAAAATATTTCAACACGGGTCATTTAAATTAGCACTTGCCGACAAGACCGGACAGACCGTATTACTATTTGTTGGCAATAATTAGATTTAAGTTTATAACTAGGTTAAGTACGATTTTACTCAAAAAACCCCAATTGGACATGTGCCGCAGCATCTTCCAATTGTCGGTTTTATGAGGAGTTTAGCCTGGGATACGTATGACAATGGTACTAAGGTTTTACCCTCGTACCTGTCATAGATCCCGGACTTTCTCTTTATAATGCTTTCAGGCAATTTCACACGCCCTCCGGTTGGTTAAATTTTGCAAATTTGTTAAGCCCCCAGGAGGAGCGAGAATCTTCATCAAGTGAAATTGCTTGAACCAAGAGGAGTACACTCCATGAACTAAAACTGTTCACATCTTCATGAAGAGTTAGTACGATAGTCAACCCCACAATAAATAACAAAAATATTGTGAAGAGAGACGTGTGTCTTACGAGCACAAATCAACTGTAAATATTTGTAAAATAAATTGTTTAAAGTGAAGCAATGTTTATATCTCTCGTAAGTGGTCCTTCAGCATCTTTCAAGAAATAATTTCGGTAACCGTAGCAAGCAGCGTTTTCATAGGCCCGAACAGGTGGGTTTAAAAAGAAATTGGTAATATTTATTTTAAAAAGTTGAATGCAAACACATTTTGTAATTTGTGCGTATTTAGTGAAGAAGTGATCGTTTTCAGTGCCAATTTTGAATAAAAATGCCCAAACTTTACACAAAGAAAGATATTCTGTGCGTATAATTGCAGCAAAATTAAAATTTTAAAAATCCACGGTGCATTTAACAATACTCAGGTACAAAGTAATTGATACTTTAGATTAGAGGATCGAAATCGTCCGGGACCTTCAAGAATAACATCTAATGCATAGGATCAACAAATTAAGTTAATAAGTAAAAGGAACTGAAGACTAACTGCACAAAACAAACAGAATAAACCGGGGGTCTGGGGGGTATGAAATACCGCAATTTTATTTTATACTCTTATATTATTTTATTCCCAAATACTCAGAATTTAATGCAAGAAATTGGAGATAGACAGGCAGTCGTACCAATAATTTCTAAATTCGCAATTTTTGAGCTCTGGCTACTTCAGGAATGATTTTAATTATTGGAGCGACTCAAAGATTCCGTTGTTTTAGGTTGGGGCTGCTTTGAGGATGTTTTTAATGAGTGGAACGACTATATATTATTTATTATACCTAAATAGATTCGCCAATATGTATGACACAAAAACACGCCATGGGCTAAGCTAACCTTATGGAAACAGCCAATCAAATAATAGCATTACATTTTATACCTTTTTTTATTTTAATTTAATTAATTTAATTTAACCGAAAGAAGCCATGTTAATAGCTTCTCAAATTTAATCTCACGATAATTTGCTGGCTAGTAGTACTCCACCAATATTAAAATAAGTTGTAAATTTTAAAATTAATACACACTCTAAAATCGTAAACACTAAATTTTTATTAATATATAAATTTTGTTTCAGTCATTTGAATCTGAGTTTTTGCCACTTTTGATGTACATCAATTGCACTAAATTCGATACTCTTGACACCGAAGCATTTATTTGTAAGTCAGAATCTTTTAAACCTATAAATCTTATTATATTATATACAATAAAGTTATTGTATTCAACAGTTAGACATGTCTTCATCGCCTGCAACCGCCGTTTTAACCAAGGCTACGCTCAGGAAGTTGAAAGCCTCATCAAAGAAGAGATCTCCCAAGAATAGAAACTTTGTCACACAAGAACAACTATTCGGTGGAAAAATAACTCCGCCCGAGTCTCCTCCAGATGTCAACTTTCAGCCATGGTTCCACACAATCGTCATTTCTTTTGCTGGCACTAAAAGTGTTAAAGCACGTGATATATCCGCCAAGATTAAGTCACAGTTAGATCCTTTATCAAGGGGTTTCTCATTAAGTCCCTACTTTATGATTTATATAACATCCATTCAAGCCTGGAATCTTACCGGTCAGGTCATAAGCCTTTCGGTTAATGATTATTCCGATAATGAAACTGCGACCAAATGACCAAATTGCTGGTCTAGTTGATACTGGAGGTCCGTCGACTTTCCCAAAAGTAGGCTATAGAATGCCAGCTCGTTTTAGATCAGTTATAGTTCGTTGCGTTTTAAACGCCGATCTAGAGATATTTAACGTGCAATCCGGTTCTAACGACCAATCTATTTGCTACATCAATCTAGCATGGAGGTTCGAAGGTAGCGCCGCCATACCAAATTCCGTCAGTTTATATACTATGCTTACTCGTAAGCTTAACCCTATGGTATTGATCGTTGGAAAATTGGTAGCATCATCACAAGATATAGACAAGAAAGCCGCCCTAATCTTGAAAAAGATACCTGAATAGTCTCAGACTATTTGAAGATAATGCAACTGTTGATCATGAAAATGATACCAACAGAAATTGCAAGACTTCTATTTCATTAGTAACAAAAAATATGAATGTAATTCAGCGCCCATCTGTTTCTTTTGACAACAACATGGATCTTAGGATCCAAGAGTTAGAAACTGCTGTTTCGCAACTCTGCCAACAACTCTCCTACCATCAATCAGTTTTTCTCGAGATTTTTCACAGGCCTACTTTTGGTCAGCATTCAGCCATGACTAGATTGTACCGTATTGCAAATGATATTTATATAAATAACAGAGATTTTGATTTTTTTCATGGAAGTATAACTAGTTTTAAAAGGGAGTTAGTGTTGTATATGGAATCGGTTTCACTGTACTTCGCTATTGTTTTTTATATGTTGGTTTAGTTCTTGTTATTGTGTATTACCTGGTAATGGTATAATTATACCGTAAATGTAATAAATAAATAAATAAATAAATTTCTAAATTATAAAAATATTTATTTTCAAATTATAATCTATCATTCTATCTTTTACCTATCTGATAATAATATTTAAATTTCTGAAATGAAATAGTATACTATACATCATGGGACTAAGGTGCTGCTTTTCATCCCGCGTGCAAAGGTTTTTGCACGAGGTGTTAGCCGAATGCAAAAATTGCACACGGGATGAAAAGAACCTTAGTCCCAAGGTGTATATACTATTTTTCACAATTTCGCTGAAAATGCTGAATTACATTGGTTAATAACTAAATTTGAGATTTTGAAATTGCTCGAAAACGGCGCTAAATATCGAAAAACCGAGCAAAAAATTTACCCCCGTTACAGTAGCCCCCCAGCGATTTGTCGTAAGAAGCCATATGCAAAATTTCAGATCAATAGCGCGCAATAATGACGCGGAAAAAAAAGTATTACTTTAGTCCCGCAAAAGCGGCAGTAAAGTGAGCACTTTACTTAGCACCTTAAAAGAGTCAATGTTTTGCACATTGGACTATTGTGACTTAAGGTCGTTTTACTAATCGTCAAATATTTGTTTAACTAGAAAAACTCACCTGAGTCTAAGATTTCATTTTTTTAAAATTGTTCCATTAAGTCTGTCTTGCCCAATTGCATCTACAAAGTTTCAGGTTTTAGTTCACTTTTGTCGAATTCCGGCCCACTGTGTACTGGTGTAACTGTTAATTGGCTACACTTTTGAAAATAAACAAAATCTTCAAAAGGCTGTATCTTGGACACAAATAGGGATGGGCTAGAAAAATATTTGTATTTTAGTTTTATACAGAATTTAATCTTGTTTTTCTTAAGGGGAACGTATTAGATTTTCTTACTAGTACATTTCAATTTTAAATATTATTTTTCTTCACGGCGAATCGTTCACGGCGAAGGTTAAGATAAGAAAATCCTTTTCATATGGTTTTCACCCAGCGTCGTTATACCTAACTTGTATCCTATACGTATAGTAAGTATTAGACAATAACGCATTGTTCTGATAGTTACCAATCGTTTGATTGAAAGAATCGTTCATCCGCTATTGTACTCGTATTATACGAATTCGCGAATATTATTATTATAAATAATAGTCTTAATTATTTATTGTTATTTACTATATAATAGCTAGGTATTTTTGTTTTTGTTAATTTGTATACTATTTGTTAAAATTTAATGTGATAAAAATGGGAAGTGAATGTAGAAGACAAAAAAGTAAAAAAAGCAAAAGTTTGTTGATGCGACGAATTCGAAGGTAAGATACATTTTTGTCGTAAATCTTACTTACTTATTATAATTATAATTATAATAAAAAAATAAATATAGTAATATGAATAATTTTTGTTAACCTGTTCAGTTTTTGTAAATATTTAAAAGATGTTATAATTACACTTCATTATTTTCTTAATTGATTGTTAAGGTTATTTTAGAAATAATCTTTCTCAAAAAAATGAATACAAATGTGCCAATTTACATACCACAAATTGTGCGGATAGTCCAAATTTACTTCAAGATCACTTGAGCAAAGTCTCTGAAAAAAGTACTACTGAGAATAATCAAAATCCTAATAAAAAAAGAAAAAGAACTAATTCTGTGGCTAAAAGGTAAATAAAAGTTCTGCATGTATTTTAAATTGACCAAAGGTTCAGCTGAGGAATATTTCGTTTCAATTGTTGTAATAATTAATTATTAAATTGTTAAATTATATTAATTAAAATGTTAAGGAAATTTGAAAACTTACTGTTTTCAAATCGATAAAAAAATGCAAAATATTGAATTTTTAAATTTCAATCTAGAAATTTTCAAAACAAACTCATCAACTTTTATAATAACTGATTTTAATATCAAGTAGGAAAAATATTTTTTTTAAGAAATGCGTAATATTAATTTTTAATTTCAGTTCACAAGAAAGTGAAGATTACAAAGAAGGGCGTAGAATAATTGAGCCAGCTTATTTTTTGCAACAAGTTTTAGACTTTCCACACCATGAACTTTTCTCTTGCAAAAATAATTTTGTTGCAATTAAGAAAGAAACACGAAATGGATTACTCTCAACATTTCATCTCCAGTGTCAAATGTGTAATGTAACACATTTAGTGGACAGTGAAAATACAGCTTCTAAAAAACTAAACATAAATGGTGCCGCTGTTTTAGGAGCTATAAGTGTGGGAATGGGCGAAAGCCAGTTAGAAGAATTTATAACATGTTTAAATGTTAGCCCGATGTCCCACAGCAAATACAACCTGGTACAAAGCGATTTAGCTGATAACGTAGATGAAGCAGCACTGTCTTCTATGCTTGAAGCAGGACGTGAAGAGGTTGAACTAGCAATACAAAATAAGGAAGTTGATTCTAATGGAGTTCCCCTGATTACAGTTATTGCAGATGGTGCATGGTCGAAAAGATCATATGGGACAAACTTCAATGCACATTCCGGAGTTGCTTGTATTGTGGGTTACCGGACAAAAAAGATTTTGTATTTAGGAGTAAAAAACAAATATTGCTCGTTATGCCACATTCATAAAGGAAAACCACATACTTGTTATAAAAACTGGACCGGCCCATCCACTGGAATGGAAACAACTATTATTTTAGACGGATTTAGAAATAGCGTTGAAATGCATGGAGTAATATATAAGTATTTGGTAGGTGATGGTGACAGTAGCGTATATAAAAAAATTGTAGAACTTCGCCCATATGCTAGTTTATTAGTAGAAAAAATTGAGTGCAAAAATCATCTATTTAGAAATTTTTGTAATAAACTTAAGATTTTGGTTACTAAACGATTTAGCTCCGAAGGAAAAATAGTACCTCCAGTTTTAAGGCAACAACTTAAAAGTAAAATTTTGCGCCTCAGAAATGGCATCGACAGTGCAGTGAGGTATTATAGTACAAGCGAGCTAACGACTCAATTAAAAATAGAAAAGCTAAAAAATGATATTGATAACTCGATCTGTCATATTTTTGATCAACATGATAACTGTGCTGAATACTTTTGCAAGAAAGATACTGCAGATGATGGTAGTAAAGTTCTTGCAGAAATGCGAGAATGCGGCTTACTAGGAGACATAGAGTTGCACAAATAGGTTAAAATTTCATGCCTCAAGTTTAATTCAAAACATGAATAATAATTATGCCGAACAATATAATTCCATCTTAGCAAAATTTATAAGAGGTAAGAGAATAAATTTTTGTAATCGAAGAGGCTACAATATGAGATGTAATGCTGCACTGGTATCTTACAACGCAAAAGGGAAATATCACAGTGTCATCCACCATCAAATAACCGGACAAAATCCTGGTTATAATACCAAAAAGTATATAGAAAATCTAATGAAAAAAAATGAAAAAAAATGAAAAAGCAGTTGAAAGAAAGCGAATATTTTTACAAAAAAATACATGTTCAAAAAAAGCTTTTCACGAGCCGGATCAAGACTACGGACCTACAGCAGACAAAATTTTAGAAATTGACGGCGAAGAATATATAATAATGAAAACGAAATTTTTAAAAAATCTAGATATAAGCCAAGAAGATAAAATAAAGATCTTTGATTTAACGTCAGAACAAAACAAATGTCAAAAATGGTACGAGGAAAGAAGAAAAAGACTTACAGCATCAAATTTTGGAAGCATTTGTAAAATGAAACCCATAACGAATAAAGACAAACGAGCTAAAAGCATAATAAATCCAACATTCAGAGGCAATAAATATACGGAATACGGAATCGCTAATGAACCCAAGGCAATTGATGCTTTGAGCATAGAACTAAGGAAAAAAATTATACGACCAGGATTAGTTATAAGCGAAAAATACCCTTTCTTAGCCGCGTCTCCCGATGGTTTCATAGACGACGATACCATAGTGGAAATAAAATGCCCCTATAAGGCGCAACATGTTTCGCCACAAGAAGCAGTAAACTCCAATTTTATTCAATTTGCAACAGTAGTTGATAATTTGTTAAGTTTGAAAAAACGACACGATTACTATTACCAAATACAAGGGCAATTGTTTATAACAAACCGAAAAGTATGTTACTTTTGTATTTGGACCCCTAAAGGCTGCATGTATCAAAAAATTATGAGAGATGAAAATTTATGGCAAGATATGGTAAAAAACCTGGAATTTTTTTACATGAATCACTATTTACCTTTATTAATAAATGAAGATTTGAAAGATATGGGTAAAATATAAAATAAGTGTTTTTACTTTCCCTGTACGCAGCAAAGGAATGTATTGTGATCGAGTCAAAAACCCTTTTCTATGCAATTTTTCATTTCTTTGTGCTTGATGGTGCTTGAAAATCATTTATATTGTCATGTTCCAAAATGCTGTATAGTTTATAATTTGTATGTTAATTTAAAATTGTGATTAAAAATTGATTTGGATGAGAGTTTGTTTTTTCTTTGAAAAATTATCGGATTGTGTTATTTACTAACTTGAAATAATAATAGTTGAAGTAGAGATATCCGAATACCTTATCTGGAAAATTCAGGGGAAGGAGTAAAAAACATTACAATATATTATGTGTTTCCCATTGTGACAATAACCGGAGGAGGAATTAAAAAATTTAATTTGTTACTATTAATTTTAAATGGGAAATTCATGTGTTGTGTCACATCAGATTTTTTATTATTGTACATAATAAATGCAAAAATATCATTAGCAAAATCTTTAAATGCGTTTCCTGAAAAATTACATTTATCAAAAATAATAAATCATAATCACATTCATAGTGTGTGTAAGACAAAGTCATGAAGTTGGCCGTTTTATCTCGCGACACTTCACGAACCACTACTACGCAATACTCGTATTAAGAAAGGATAGAATTTATAAGCACCAGAAATTTTACAAAAATGTATGCTTACTTTGAACAATTTTAAAAATAAACGGTTACACTTTTTTAATATTTTCTTTTTCAGTTTTATCATTAAAGCACGTAGGTATGCAGTTACCTGATTTTAATTTGTATTAATAACTATTTAGGACGCTTATTTGCTTATGGAAAACAGTTGCAATTTACGACATTTTGACGTATGTTTTATAATATTAACATTTATATTTTTTCAAAATTTACCAGGTGCCGACAATCTCTATAGTTTTATGCGTTGATTCGTCAAAACTGCTTGCCAAAATATTGATTGGTTTTCTTGTAGTTTTGTTCAAGAAATGCCTCTAAAACTGCAGTATTTTCTGATAATCCGTTCCCCTTAAGGGTACCTATTTTAGTCCTAAGATGCCAGATGTCGAATTGCCAGGTTTTGAATTATAACTTCTTTATACAACATTTATTTGTAATTTTGATATTTTGAATTTGTTCAGCTGTTAAAAATTTAGCAAGTGCTTTATTTTTACATTTTAACGCATCTTCTAGTGCAGCAATTTTGATCTTCAACTCACAAATTTGAGCTGCTGTTCTGAAATGAATTTATTGTAAATAATATTTAATATTTTTGGTATGTTACAACTATACAGGATGTCCCCGGATACACTTTACATAATTTCAGTGGTGATAGATGACACTTTTCTAAGAAAACTATTTATCTAAATTCAAACTCTTTAACCCTTTCGGTCCGGGAGACGGATCTGTCCGCAAATTATTGTAGTGCCCGAGACACGGGAGATGGATTAAAACGCAAAGACGTAACCGCAAGCTGACGAACCCCAGCTGTACAGCAAATTCCGTAAAACAAACGCCGGACTGAAAGGGTTAAAGCATTTTTTTTCATTTCCACCTGCACATGGACAAGCTCGGAATATATTGATTTTTCAGTAAAAATTGTTAAGTGCTTTTTTAAAGAGCGTGAAATAATCTACAAACCAGATTTAAACCTATTACACTGGGCAACAAAACAAATACTTTTTCCTGCGGTCTTAGGTTTTGGAGTGAATTTAGATACATCAATGTAATCAAGTACTCGGCACGTAGATATTTTGTTTGAATTGACTCTAGATCTCATGTTAAGGGAGGGGGTAAAGTTAATTTATAGCAAAAACAGCATATTTTGATAATTTCTTTTGACGACACACTGCTGATTGACTTAGCCGAACATAGGAAATTAACATGTAAAAACTTATTTATGCAAATTCCTGCTTCCCTAATTATTTTAGAGAAAATATGAAAGACACAAAAATAATACAGAAATATAAACTACGAACGATAACAGCATTAGATTTCATGTAACTTTTACTTAAAAAGTACAAACAATGCTTTTGAAATTGTTAAAAGTTTCATTTATCAGACTGGTCATTCAAGTTTCGATGGTAACTATTTTTGAAAATAGAAATTAAATGGAATTTATTACATGGCCAGTGCGATAAATGAAAATGTTAACAATTTCGAAACCATTTTTTACCTTTAACTTAAAGCTAGATGAAATTTAATGGTGTTATCATTCATAGTTTATATTTCTGCATTATTTTTGTGTCTTTCATTTTTTCCCTAAAATAATAAATTAGGGAAGCAGGAATTTGCATAAATAAGTTTTTACATGTTAATTTCGTATGTTCGGCTAACTCATTCAGCACCCGGTATATTTATTTCTATAAGTACTACGTAATAAAGAGACATTTGAAGAATATACTGTGAAATTTTTATTAATTTTTATGAAGAAATGAGCCATTGACAGCGAATCTCCACGGACATCTCAAAAAGTTTTCATTTTGTTTTCTATATAAAAAGGTTGTCTTTATCTCAAAAACTGGAGTCAATACGACAAATGTGAATTTTTTTCGTATTCAGGAGACCATAATTACCCGAAATCGAGTCATAAACCCCAGACCGCAGAATCACTGTTGCCCTGTGTTATTGCCTAAAATCTACGGCTTTCGAGTTATGCTTTAATGTAAATAAATAAAAAAATGTTGAAAATTTCGAACTTTTTTTTTCTTGCTTTTTTTTAAATCGTTGCATCTTTTAAACGAAACATTTTACAAAAATCCTTTTACACCCCATTCCGGATAGGAAAATTAACGGACCACAACTTTTCTCTAATAAAATTTTTTCCAAAACTAATCCATTTCACAGAAAATCAGAAAATAATAAATAAGGCAGCTACAAAATAAAAAATTAAAATCACAAAATTTTTATTTTTATTGAAAAATTACTTTATTAATTAAAGTTTTTTAATATTTTTAATATTAATATTTTCATATATAACATTATTTAAGTAAATGTTTAAAATAACTACCCGAATTTTCAAAACACATTCGTGATCGTTTTAAAAGATGTTGTATAGTATTATTTATAACATTTCCTCTTTCATTAAGAGAATAGCTTTCGTTACTCTCTCCATTAATCCTTCTCTGGTGTCAGGCTTTCTTGTTGCTGTACACCAACGCCATAAAAAAAGATCAAAAGTTAAATATGGAAATCTAGCTGATCAATAACTCATAGTTCCTCCTCTTCCAATCCATCTTTCTGGATTGCTTCATTTAAAAATATTTTTACTGGAAGTCCAAAATGTTCGTATTAAAAATGTGGGCGGTCATTTTGAACATTTACTTAAAAAATGTAATAGTTTAAACTTAATTAATAAAATCATTTTTCAATAAAAATAAAAATTTTGTGAATTTAATTTATTGTTTTGTAGTTTTGTAGCTGTTTTTTTATTGTTTTCTGATTTTCTGTGAAATAGATTAGTTATTCAAAAATTTGTACTTATAGTCCGTTAAATTTCCTATCTGGAATGGGGTGTCATATTTTTTGTAAAATGTTTCATTTAAAAGATACAGCTATTTGAAAAAAGCATTTTTTTTAAGTACTTACTTTAATTCATTACTTAAAAACCGTTGAATCTAAACAATAAAAGGTTTTAATCTAATTTGTAGATTATTTCACGCTCTTTAAAAAAGCACTTCATCATTTTTACTGAAAAATTAATATTTTCCGAGCTATGGCCATGTGAAGGTGAAAATTAAAAAAAATGCTTTAAAGAGGCCTAACTCTCGAGGGTTTGAATTTAGAAAAAATTTTTGTTAAACATTTTTCTTAAAATATGTTTACATTATTGGATTTTTGTATTCGAGATTAGTATTGGATTCCATATCCAATGCTCGAATTAAATATTTGTATTGGATTTGTAATGACAAAAATGACAAATATAATGACATGACATAAAAAAATTTGTTGGCTATAATTACGATACTTATACCGGTATGCTCAGTAAAAAATTAAAACCCATTTGTTATGCGCATTGACGTCATGTTGGAGATTTTTATTATAATACGCTTGAATTTTAATTATAAATCTTAAGATTATTTTATAAAAATAAAAAGTCAAACAATATCAATTTCAATTATATTATACCTCATTAACATAATAATCCTAGAAGTGGTTGAAAACGTAAGAAATATTGCAAATTTGACATTTCTGGCTCCAAGCTGACGTCAAAGGTTTGGTGAAAATTTCTCGAAAGCAATTGCTCGAAAAAAAGTTCCTCGAATGAACAATTCCTCGAAAAATTAATTGCTCGAATAGCAATTGCTCGAATAACAATTGTTCGAATAACAATTGCTCAAATTTAAAACAGAAAGATAGTTTATTTACAAAAAATACATTTATACATTTAATATCCAATGTTGTGAGCAAGACTGCGAATATATCCTGTAACATCTACATTGTATTCGAAATTTTGCACTATGCGAAGAATTCTTGCCCTACAATCGCGATATTTACGGCTATCTACTGGAGGTTCAACGCCAGACAAAAATTGTTCCATATTTAATTCTGTAAGGCTTTGTTGCTGTTTAATAGTATCTACAAATTTCCAAATGCTAGGGTGATCCGCCGAAAGTAACTCCTGGAAGCCTTTATGCCAACCTTCAACGCTGTTGTTGGTTTTTGGTTCACCTTCAAGAATACCTTGGTAACAATTCCACAAACTTAAAGGAAAGCGATTAATCAAAAAGATTAATAAATTCGAGCAATTGTTTATTCGAGGAACTGGTTTTCGAGCAATTGCTATTCGAACAATTGGCTTTCGAGGAATTGTTCATTCGAGGAATTGTTTTCGAACAATTTTCCTTCGAGCAATTTTCCGGCACCCGACGTCAAATAGTGCGAGAAGGATAGAGCTAACCTGCAGGTGAGCATACCGGTAATAAGTGTATCGTGGTTATAATTTATTTATATTATAATAAATGCCAATCGGTACGTATTTGTTAACAAAATCAACCATGAGTCAAAAAATTACACTCCTAGATTACAATATATTACAACTACATGTACGATTTATAGAAATCCAATGAAAAATCCAATACAAATAGACACCGTCCTGTTCCTTAAAAATCCAATGGATGTAGTCCAATGTGAAATCGAGTAATGTAAACGTGAAAATTTTCACATTAGACCAAATCTAAACCAAAATCCAATTCAAAATCTAATAATGTAAACATACATTTAGAAAAGTGTCCTCTATCACCACTGAAATTATGAAGTGCATCTGGGGACACCCTGTATAATAAAATATTATTAGTTTAATCTAGTTATTTATTGTTACTTACTTGACATTGAGATAAATCTTCTTGATGTTTTGAGAATTATATAAACTGCTGTCACCTTTACGTCTCAAAAATTACAGTTACCTCACATTTTATAAAAACCATTACATTCTGCATATTTTTATTAATTTGTAAATTTTCTTTCTGGAGGCAGATTTTGATGGATTTGAGACATTTATGGTTTGATCAGTGAAAGGTACTAAAAGTTCAGTTTTGTGGCGTCAGTGCATGCAAACTTTGGTTTGCCCCTCCACATCCAATCCAGAATCCAGGTACTAAGTTTCTTTTCAACAACACGATGTAGTCCTAACTGACAATCACCAACATAAGCCTGAAGACAAAAAAATAAATCGTTAATCCATAAAACTTAATAAAAACGTAACGGGAACTTACTGAACACAACGATCATTCTATGTGGGAGTTCAATCAAGTCTCCCGCAGTTTATCAACCATATCTGGCGCCTTTCAGGACCCGCAGGAAACCTAGAACACATTTAGATTAGGTATTCTTAATAACAATCACTTCAAGGTAAATCAAAAGTAATAGATTACTACTAAGTTTTGTCCACAACATAAATTTTTATTTAATTTTTTTCTTGATAATTTATTCCTTATGATTGTTTATATAAATTAGTTCCTTTGGGTAAACTTACTATACAACAATTTATAATACTAATACTTAGTTATTTTTCTATAAAACAGGTTCATAATTCACAAAAAAAACCATCTACTTTTAACACATCAACAGTGTGGTTATGCAACAAATAAATTACGCACTCTACGATTATTGAAAATTAATATTAACCTACGGAATTTAAAGCCATTTCTTGAATGATTTGAGCATTTCGGAGCCGAACAGCCAGTGTTTTTAACCAAATACTATTTGTTTTAACACAGATTACCATAAATGGTTCACCACACCATTGACACCATACCCATTTACATGTCAGACGCAGTAACTTTAAGCAGTGGCGTACTGTCACGGGGGCCAGAGGATCTTCGCATCTACCGCTCCTAAAGACGCTAGAAAAAAAAACAACTACTCCCTACGCCCTTACGATCAAATTCAAATTATTATGGAATTTGAGTTTTAAATTCCAATAAAAAAAATTTTTTTTGGAAGTATGGTAATCGAAACACAATTAAAAAATTTTGTTTACATTTTTGAGATAACCGTATTCAGAAACGTAAAGATTTGCAAACAATAAAAAAAATTTTCTGTCGGTCTGTCATCAAATTTTGACTCTTGTTTTATTCCTGAAACGTCCAACCAAACACGATCAAATTTGGTATAGTAGTAGGGTTTTCGGTAGAAAGGTGAAAATAAGGATTTCGTCGCGATCTGTCAATTAGGAGTGCCACTACAAGAAAATAACACAAGATTTTTAAAAACGATTTTGTCTTGTGATAGATTATTTTAAAGACTTTGAAAAGCTTTATCCAAAATAGGTGAAATTAACTTTCTATCTGTCATCTGTCAATAATTACAAGCTGCCAAAGTTGAAATTTCAAGAGCGAATAACTCAAGTCATGAAGTACCAAAGGGATCTCAACCAAATTTTGTATGTAGGAACATTGCACTGCTAGCACTTGACAGCGTATGAAATTATTTGATAAAAATTAGAAATTCAATATGAAAAAAAAGGTTAGGTACTTTATTTTGCGAAATATTGAAGAAAGTCCTTGTCCCTCGGTTTTTTTCGGCATTTCTGCGTCGATGGCAATCATATTTTTTGGGTGTATGTCTGGTGGGCTCTTAGTGGTGAAAATAAGGTGGGCAAGAAATCTTTGCCAGGGCTATCGCAATAAAAAAAATAAAAAAAATTTAAATGTCATAGAATTTCTGGAAATGTTTAACAGATTGTCATAAAATTTTGTGCGCTAATAGAGCAAAAATATTAATTATTATTTTAATTTATCTATTTTTTGTGAAAATTTGTTAGATGGCTTGTAAAAATATGACATAGCTACATTCGAAAATTTTAATAATCTGACAGTTCTCAATATTTAAATTAATTATTTAGAACGATTGAAAATTTGTGTGCTGTAGTATGTAATGGTAAGTTTTAATTCTAAAAATTAATAAAAGTTGGTGTGCTGATGATTGAAGGTATTGCGGCAGAAGTGACGATATTTTTTTTAGATTTTCGGGATCACCGTGTTCAGAAACGGGGAAACGCAAACACGGTGTATATGTTCTCATCAAGTACGAGTTTCAGAAATGTTACTTTTCATCCTTTATAGTAAAAACGTTCAATGCGCATCGACGCATGATTTTTCGTTTATTTTCAAGGATTTTAGATTATAAAATATTAAAATATAAAAATTAACCGCAAGTGGAAAAAAAAGTATTCTTATATCAATTTATTAGATAGAGGGCGTTCATTAATTACGTGAGGCAAATTTGACGATTTTTAGACCCCCTCCCACCCCTCCTAATTTCACGTGAGATTTTTTAAAATGCGTATTTTTAATGTATATACGTTAATATGTGCTTGACTACGTTGGATTTATTTAAAAAGCATAATTTGCTTAATTATTTTTATTTAAGACAAAAAAATTACGTGATATTTGACGAGACCCCCCCCCCATAAGATTGGGTGAGATTCGGTTCGACCCCCCTCGCTAAAAGCCTCATGTAATTAATGGACGCCTCCATATTATTAAAAACAATTATTAAAAAGAAATTTAAATAAAAAAATTATAATTTTATTCTGCGTGTTTTATTCTGCCGCCTTCCACAGAAGTGCCACCCGGGACATTTGCTTGCCCCCCTCTGCCACTCACCCACGCTACGCTACTGTAAAATAGTAAATATCTTCAAAATGGCGATTAAATATATTCCCTGGAGGCAATTTCACCATGCTTATCCTCCTATGCCCTGTTAAATGTAAGTTTGGAACTGGTGTCGCACGAAACCTATTGAAAATTAATGAAATCGTATGGAGAGAATACAGGGGCGGATCCAGAATTTTTTCTGGGGAGGGGAACAAAGGGTCAAGACGGGCAAAAAGTGATCTCAGATTTGGGATTGTCACCTTGTTTCCTTGTTAATTTTAAGCGTCTTTAAGCACAAGGGTACGTGCCCCCCTAAATCCGCCTATGGAAGGAAAGGAAGATTTACTTCAAGCGGTACGACATAATCCATCACAACTTCGAAACGCAATGAAATAGGTGAAAGTTTATTATGACGAAAATTATTATCACTATCAAATTACCTATAACTTTCGTTCTATAAATTTTCTAAAATAATAAAAAATAAAAAAAATTTTTTTAAATAAAATTTCTAAAAAAAATCTAAACTGCCTATAGCTGTGCAGTTTTTGTTTTTGCTTATTATTTCGATTTAGTATGTATTTTAGGTTTTTCTATCCGAGCTAAATTGGGAGTTACTTTTAATAATTCGGAAAGTTATGCGATGGCCACATCAGATTTTTATTTATTATATTTAGATAAAACCTGAATCTTAACGTGTTTTGCACGACTCCCTATAGGCCATTTATTCGAATTTGAATTGCAGAAATTGTTTTGAATTTTTCAGTATAGTTTTGAGTTTGTTCGGATAGCCGAGTTTTCCGGATTAGCGAGATATTTTTTTAAACTTATTTTATTGAATAACCGTTGATATGTATTATTGAATTATTTTATTTGATATAGTTTACATTAATAAAATGGCAAAAAATTGACAAATGAAAAAGTAAAAATAAAACTTTCATCAAACAATCATACCTACTATGATTTTTTTAAAGAAGCAATTAATTTTTGATTGGGTTAATTTTGTTTACTACCAAATCTCGAGCCACTGGCGTACCTAGAGCTTTTGCCGCCCGGGGCCTCTCTAATATTTTTTTATATAATATTTTTTTTTAAATTTTATAATAATATTTTTGTACAAAAAGAAGCAAAATGCTGCCCATAAAATTGTGCCGCCCGGTGCGGTCCGCCCCTACCGCTCCCCCTTGGTACGCTAGTGTCTCGAGCCGTATTTATCATTCTTCTTAATAAGAGTAGATCCGGTGATAACAGATTATTTTCCTCAGCTCATTGGATTCATGTTGAAAAAGCTCCTATTGCATCATTATGCTTTATTATTTTGAAGACATTTTTGACTCTTATCCCAGGATCGTCTTGATCCTCTTTAATAAACGTGTGCAGTGATGTCATAGTCTTATAAAAAAGTATTATTAATGGATTGCATTAATTAGAAACTGCAACTAGAAATACGTCCGGATTGCAGAGGTAAAAAATATATAATGTTCGAAGAGCAGAAGAGAAGAAGCAGAAACTAAATAGCCAATGCTAATCCGCGCTGTTGTCATGACCGATGGCCATTTTTTTATAGTATAAAAAAAAAAAATCTTTATACCATGACCGATGGCCGTCATACCAAATACATTAAACTACTAATACGTACAACTTCGCCAAATTGAGGGAATATTCATAAGTACCGCCACCTACCAGCCGAGTTGGTACTGATATTACTTAAATGCGTGCTCTTGACGTAATAATATGTCACTGTCACTGTTTATAACTAAATTGAATTTGACTGAAAGCACTAAACAAATAATTTTATGCGAATTAAATTTTATGAAATGTCAAATAAAGTTGGTGCAATGTCCAATGTGCTGTGTCCAGCTGTAATCATTACAAACAACAAAGTGGATGAAGCAAGTCATTTTTAGAAAAAAGTTTTTTAAATTTGTACTAAAAACTGAAAACATTAAATTACAAAAACTTTCCCACAGTAATTAAAACTGCGCTTTTAATTTTTCTTAGCATTCTTTTTCTAAAGTTGCGATTTTAAAGCCATTTCAAAATGTCATTTACAACGGAAAATTGGAATTTTAATGAAAACAAATTGTACCCTACCGAGAAATGCCGCGCCGATTGCAATTAAATTCATAATAAAGATAGCTACTCCGTCTACTCGGATAATTCCTCATCAAAATGATACATGATGGCCTTAACTTTTCTCATTTGAAAGTCCTAGTTCCAACTCGTATGGTAGATGGCGCGAAAGAGCCTGATACCCAAAAAATGCTTGAAAACCCGCGAAGTTGTACGTATTAATCATGGACTTGTCCATGGTATTAATAGTTTAATGTATTTGGTCATACTGAGCTAAAATGGCAGCTATTGGCTGACGGCTGACCTATCACAAATAAAATGAGATCTCGTTACCGCGCAATTTAAATTACAAAATAGCCGTTTTTTGTGCATTGGCTTTTTTTATTCTCAACAATCAAGAATCATTATTTTATTGCCTAACTGTTTATTCTTATTCCAGAATAGCTTTTAATAATTCCATTTATCCAAATTTTCTCTTTTATCTTACTTATAACCTTAATGTACTTTGAAATTGACGATAAGATCGATCAAGCTTTAGATCGACCTAACGACTGGATGCACGGGGAGGCAGCTCTTATGGAAAAACAATGAACTGAAGTCGAAAACTTGTGCGTGCAATATATAGGTGGCACTGCATGTATTAATTCAAATTAACCAATTAAAATTGTGGAAGGGGACAGCAAGTTCAAGAATCACGTTGAACAAGTCGAACGTGTGTGTTAAAAATGGCGACTAATGTTTGCAACAAAAAATGGAGAAATGCAATGTTTTTTATAATTTTGTGTATTTTCTTATCCCTATTATTAATTTAATAAGTGAATTTATGGTGTAAAAATACTTATCCGTCATTAAACTGATATCGTCATCAAATCAACATGATTGTAAAAATAATTCGTAAGTTGATAAATAGGCACATAAAATTAAAATGTAATCATCGATAATTACTATTATTGCTTTCGTTTATTTGTTTTTTAAGTTTTTCAATTTTAATTACAAATTTATACAACTTGTAAGAATATACCTTAAAATTTAATTTTGAAAAACTTGGAAACTAAATATTTTAACAAAACGATTGTTTTTATCTAATCGGATGCTTTGTATTTTTTCAGTAACATGGTACAACTGTTCACAAGAAAGGAACGTATGCACCGAGTTAGTGAATTAGAACGAAAATTGAGAAGACAATTAACGTGTTTTATAATTGCACAAGTTATTCGAGCAGTACCTACTCGAGCAAACTCAGGGGCAGTCTGAATCTGCTCGAACAAAGTGAAATAAGAAACGATCTGTGCGTGTGTGTACAAACCGATCTCATTAATAACTTCAAAATATAAGTTAGTGCTGTAAACAGCCATCTTTTTAGGTTATGTTTGTCGTTCAACTTTGGTGCATCTCCTCGAAAGCTAGTGCATGAAGTCGTTATTCGAACGGCTGTTCGAGCAAAGGTGGTGAATTTTAAAACGCAAGCATTCTTTGGTCGAACGAATTATAAAGCAGCTAACTGCTGATCAAGTACTCGAACCACTGTTCGAACAATTATAAACCACGCTAAATGATTCTAGCAAGAGAAATGTTAAGTATTAAAAAAAACCAAGACTGTTATTATAAATTTTGTGGTTTTTATGTATTTTTTGTCATTAATAAATTGTTCTTACAAATTAATATAAAAAATGTAACTATTTTTATTTTGAAATCTGTATTTATAAATTTTATAATTTATTATTATTTGCATTGAATAGAAGCAGTAATTTAAATAAACGATTCTGTTTATTTAAATTATATTTCTTTTCAAAGCAAATAATAATAAATTATAAAATTATTTCCCTTTCCCAATATTATTTTTAAAATACCCGCCAATAATCGTGTTCACTGTCATCTATCGGACCGTTTTGACAACTGCAGTCTTATACTTATGCGTGCAATAACTAGGTGGCGTGTCGCCACAAATTTTATACAGGAGATACCTCCCCGTGACTGGATGTAAACGTGGAATTTACTAATCTGTCAATGTATAATTGTGTTGGTAAAGTAGATCACAACGGTTGGTATTTCTTAATTTTTACTATATTAAAATTGACTTCACAGCTAAGTGTTCTTTATTAAATTGTATCTACTGTAAAGTGAATCAAGTACTTTATACATAAATAAAATAAGTACATATGTATAAGAAATGATTAAAATTGTAAATTGGAAAAGTGAGCAAGAAAATGTGGAAAAATGGACCGATGGTATTCAAGTATTCTTTTGATATAAATTTATTTTTGAATGAAGGGCGGATACAAAACCATGATCCTTCAAAAACTAAAAAATATTGGTAAAATGCACTAAATTGTTTGTATATCGTAAAATTACCCACCCACGGATTGGATCCGTCCTGGTTTTAGATTCCTCTAGCACTTTGTTTGTTTCCTGTGGTCGTAAGCGACAAGTAACATGAGAAACTGACAGGGTCGTCAAGACAAAATTGTGGCCCGGAGATAGTAATCTACGGCCCTCCTATCTTTGATGAAAGTGATTGCTTCGTGCATTACTTGAGTGTAGGGGGCAGATTCCGTGTGCAAAATGTCTTTTTGAGATTAATAGTTGATTAACTAGCTGAATTACTTTTATCGTTTATCAACTTTTCCCGGGTTTCAATTGAAATCTGAGTCCGGCAGAATCACCCCGGATCCCCCCCTTTCTCTATAAATAGAGAAATAATAAAGAAAAATAGCAATTTTTCTTCATTACTTACCGTTCAGAACTTTTTAGAAGATTTTTTATAAAACCACCACAAATTATTAAACTATCTTCTTTAATTTTTCCATCTCTTTACATTTCATGAGAAAATCTTTAGTAGGTTTCATTAAACCACCTTCAGAAAGATTGTTTATCCATAAGAATAAAACGCAATTGTTGTCTGGAATGTATGCAAGATTTTCTTTAATTTAAAAGCAATGAATCTAGCTATGTTTTCCAAACCATCATATTGTAATTCTGATAACTCGTTAAAGAATATCTTCAGCATGAGCATTTTCAGGTATTATTTCCAAATAGCTGAACATATTATCGGTAACAAGTTCAGCGTTGTCATTTTTTACATTACTATCCAAAGTCTTCACGCTTGATGTGGTTGCAATATTGGGGAGTGGGATATCATCGGGCATCACATTTGAGGATTCGGGTATAACTTCATCATTTCTACCCAAAATATAATTTCTTAGTCTATATTAGAACTGCAGGGCTGTTGGATGGTCGTTCAAACCACCAATTGATCTAATAACGGGAAAAAATCTTTTTTTCCGTTTTCAGATCAGTGAACAGTAACTTTAATGATGAAATGCTAATCAAAATTTATTTTTGCAGAGGTAATAATGCTATAGAATTTGGTTTTCTTAAATTTTTCATGGTTTTTGTCTATCTAAAATATCATTTTGCTCGTTCAAATTCAGACCATAAAATTATCTTCGATTTCATGAATCAGTTTCAGGAACCTTAAGTGTTGAAAATGTTAAACCACTCATTTGTAATTGTAGGTAAATCTGAGCATTCTATCCAATTATTCTCTGTTTTATATAAACCTAAAGTACCCATTCTTGAGATGGCTTTAGATATAGTATGAGAAAATAATATTGTTGCTAATTTTCCTTTTTGACGTTGAGCACTTTTAACGCTTAAACAGCTTTCATTGCTTTTATGGAAAATATTCAAGCTTAAATTTTTTTGTGCTTCATGTATGAAGTCTGTGTAATCATGTGAAGTGTATCTGCAAAAACATTAATAATCTTGTTATTTACTGGATTTTGAAACCATGTTTTTTGTACAGAAATTTGTAAATCTTACCAAAGCCTTCTGTTGCTGCTTCTGCTGTTACTGTTTATGGCATACTGTTCGTCCGAGTTCTTATTCGAGTCACTGTATATCTGCAACGAGATTTAGGTTTCCTATCGTTTTTGTGGCGGACGGTTGCATAATGCGCATTTTGCATATTTTTCTACCATAAAAACTTCAGAAGTCTCTCCTGATCAGACTTGATTAATGCCTAAAATTCCAGCCAATCCATATTTTACGCTTCTTGGCAAAATCGGAATTTCATATCTTTCTTGCAAGAAGGATTTGCTAAGCTCTTCGATGACTTTTTCCATGCACTGTTATGCAGTTACTTTAGAAGGTATTCCTTCGTTAATCTGTTTACTATTCCGAATATAGCAAAACTTAGTGTCTCTAAGAAATCTCTCTTTTATTTTTCCTAATTGTGCCCGTTATAGATAAATTGCGCGGTTCTTTAAACATCTTTAATCAAAGAGGAAAACCAATTATTAATCGTGACAGTGCGATTGGTTCTATGTATTGGAGCTGTAACTTTTCCGAAGAAATATTCTAGTACGGATTCATCGTTAGATGCTCCATGAGTTTTTCCTAAGTAAGGAATAGCGAATATCTGAAAAAAAATTAATTGACCTGTAAGAAATTTTAGTAATTTGTTTTATTTTCTAAGTACGTCCCTGCCTAGAATCTGATTTGGGTGGGGTTGAGTTTGCGTTTTGGAACGCAAGAGGGACTTTTGGAATGTGAAGTGAGTGTGGTAGTTTTCGTCTCGTCAAAAAAATTTAGGGTGAGTTTTTGCTTTTTCCTGTAAACTTTGGAGACATACCTTTTTGCATTTTTGTTATGACATTGTAATTTTCGGATCGAGTAATACTCGATTTTTCATCTTTTTGTACCTCGGTAATTCGTATTTACCACGGATCTGTTGAGATTAGTTTCTTTTTGATAATCATCACAGGGACAATATTTCAATTTTTTTGTTACATCTGATTTTGTTGTAAAATTATTTTCAATAATTTTAAATACCGCAACTTTATTTTAAGCGAATGCATTTGGTCGAGTATATTTATCGATAAGTATTTATCTTCGCTTGCAAATTTTCACAACAATAATTTTCAACAAAGTGAAATATTTAATTTTAATAATTAAATTATTTTAAACTTTTGGTGTGAACTACTTGTCTTTTTTATGATTCTCCAATAGGATAATATTAAGGCAAGTAGTTACTATCCTTCTCGCACCAGTTGTGGCTGTCGATTTTATTGGCAGCAAACTCCTTGCATGGATTATATTTTTTTGGTTATCTGTCATCTTTTTTTTGGAACTTATGATCCTCGCTTCCGCACCTTATCAGCTAGATAACATCTTGGGCATCTACGGTAAATAAAAGCTGGTTGATTTATTCCCAGCGTGTAGAGAAAAATTCTGGATCCCCAACAAGGGAGGAGGAATTTTTCCTTACACACCTCGAAAATACAATTAAATAAGAAAAAATTGAAATAGAAAAATTAAACCAAGTAACCAGTTAGAGCATCGTTCAATGACCTCTCCATTAGCCCGTATTTGTCGAGTTTCGATTTCATGTAAAACCTATGTTTGCAACGTCTTTGAAATCCATGAAGTTGTTCATCAACTGTGTACATCCTACTGGGATCGTGATTTTTTGTACCATTACCAATAGAAAGGTCCCAGACTTTACGTATTGGTAGACCCTATATATACTTGTAAATCCATTGTATATACAACTTAATCAGTTGTATTAGTTTTTCCCATTTTTTTTGCTGTCTGGCTTCGTCTAGTTTCTTCAAATGTGCTTGATATTCAGCTTCTTCAAGATTTCCAACATTGTTTTTGAAGGGTAGAAAGGGCGAAACTGGTAGAAAGGGAAAAAGATGCCATTCTTTTTCCTATTTTATGAAAATTGTGTTCTGGATTTCTCCAATAACAATTTCGGCAACTTTGCAAATTTTGACAACGTCAGGGGATGGATCATACAATTTTTCTCTGTTTTTTTTATCGTGATTAAATTATAAGATGACATACTTTCACTTGTTTTGATTAGCTGGAGTGCTAATCTAAGAAACATATGTGTTTCTTCATTATTTTACTAATGACAAAACCTGCTGTATATTCAACAATATCAAACATTCGCAAACTGCATCTCCTATATTTCTTGAAGCACTACTAGTATACAATATCATTGTTTGCTCTAGTCAAGCACAAATCTTTTGTAAGCACTTTTAAATTGACGTACTGAAAGATTGTTATTGTAATTACCTCTACTTCTTATTGCACTAAAAAATATTTCTAGGTGGGCTTGACTAAGTTTATATGGCAGCATGTACTTTTGATATAATCGTAACTGGTAGAAAACCAGTTTTTCGATTACCATTAATAAGTAATTTTCCACTTCCATCTTTTAAATTTGATAAGTATTCCCTAATTTTTAAACTTTCTGTTGTAAAAAAATTAATTGTTGAATCGTATACTGGCCTTTTATAAATATATTTTGCAACAACACTTCTACCAGTTAGTATATCAAAAGCATTATTGAGTGTTGAACAAAATTTTGCAGTAGCCGAGGAATTTCTAAAAAGCTCATGGTTCACCCTTTTTTCGCAAAATGTAATTGCTTCCGGTCTAGATGCACTTAACGTTTGCACAGCAAGTTTTACTTTCAATTCTCATTTTGTTCTTGGTTCTTGGAGATTACAAAATTCTAGTTATATTTCCAATTTGTTTGTTCGCCATTAGGATCGATCAAAATACGTTTTTCACCAAAAGTATTATGACATAATTTCATCATATGGCAAGCATTCAAAAATGTATATACCGGGTCTTTGGTTATTGGATGTGAAAGCCATGGTTTTAAATTATTAACATCGAACGAAGTTCCCAATTCTGTGCACATATTTAAATTTACTGGTGCATTATCAAATCTGATGGCTACGAGGTCTACTGTCGGAGTATTGTACCCAAAGAAGTCTATCATTGGATTGTCTACTCTCTGCAGAAGACAACATCTAGGCAAGAGCTCGTTTACGACTAATGGCGGTGCCACCATTAATACTTATCCTGCACTTTTACAAATGGGCTATTTTCTGTTATGTTTATATTATTGTAAACAGCGAGACCGATTTTACCACTGAAAACTGACCTATCTTCTTCTATGTCTTTCTAGTTTCCTCAGGGTCACTATTGCAGTTAGTGTTATCAGTAAATTCCAGTGTTATCGGAATACTTCTAAAGGGGTCCGGTAGAGAGAGTCAGCAGCTATTTTATTTACTTTCTGTTGGGCCTCTTGAACTGTTGTCAGTAGTTCTTCGTCAGTAGGTAAACGATTTATTTTTGATATGTTCTCATCCCTATGGCGGCCCATCCTTCTTTGTTTAAGAAAACAGAATTTTCTCGAGGAATTAGACAATTCCTTACTAACCTCCGTCCAAAAAGAAAATCCGTCCAGTTCTGTCGTTAACAACTTCCATGAGAGCGACGTAGGCATATTTTTGTTGCCAATTCAACAGCGAAATTGATTCTCGCAATGCGTTG
This sequence comes from Cantharis nigra, assembly GCA_958510845.1. Classification (NCBI taxonomy): domain Eukaryota; kingdom Metazoa; phylum Arthropoda; class Insecta; order Coleoptera; family Cantharidae; genus Cantharis; species Cantharis nigra. Next base: position 19,002,577 of record OY294029.1, read on the forward strand.
CAATCATATTGTTTTTCGCGTTTCAACTGTTGATTAAATGCGGCGTGCATCGGATTTAGGTGCTGTCATGCCTAATCGAAGTAATACCTTGTTAGATATCGTCAAGTACATATCCTCAATTAATATCAATGCCTCGTTTTGAATTTCCTCGCTAAGCTGCAAATCTGGATTTGATGTTCTAGCACGCATCTGATTCAAAATATCATCAGACATGTCATTTTTGTATTTATTTCACAAATCAATCGGTTTCGATGGAAAGCATGTTGAGATAATTATCGAAAACAATGCACGTAGTATTTGATGAACGCTTAACGAAATTGCAGCATCTCCGAGCGTGTATTCCCAATGAGAATCGTTCTCTAGCAATCGCAAACGTAGACAGGCTTCTCTATAGTATATAGTATGCATGTGCCACATAATTCACCATTAACAGTTTGTAGATCTGAAATCGGAAATCAACTTTCCCTGAATGAAATATTGAATGGTCGCATTGAAATCATCGACATCTTTGATTTTCGCCTCCAATATCCAACAATCTGGCAAGTATGTCTTTTTGCGTAGCGTAGCGTAGCCGAGTGGCATGCAAAGCATTTAGTGTTGGAGGCACTTTAATCTTCCTCATCTGGTGATTGAAGGTTTGATATTTATTCTCATAAAATTTATTTTTTTTATTTAAAATTTTTTATTTTCATTAATTTTTTGTTTTAAAAACTTTTTTTTTATTCATTTGATAATCTTTTTTATACTAAAAAAAAGCGGGGACTATATTTAAGGGCCCCCAATCAACTCGGGCCCTAGGCAATAGCCTAACCAGCCTTATTAATCCGGCCTTGGTTGCAAAACGCTTTAATGCATATCTGACATTTTGTATGTTTCTTGTATGACCAGATGTCATAGTAGTCGTTTTAATACGTACTGCATCTCTTAAACTTATTTCATCTAAAAGAAGAATACCATTTTTTTGAAAATCTTCTTTTTTGAGATTTTCTTTTCTAATAATATTAAAAAATCGATCATCGAAGCCACATTTTTGAGATGTCATCGTTAAATATTTTCAAATCGTTCGAACACGGAGTAATGGAAGAATTTCATTATTTCTCAAAAAATTAGAACTCGATGGATATCTCATGTTTATTAATAAGCCTATTAAAATCCATTCTTCGGTGTATCGATTGCCTTTTGAGTGGGAAACCTTTGATGCAGCCAATTTTTCTGAAATTATTGGTTTTCGTGATGCTGACACATTTAATGATTTTAATTTTTCGCCGATAACGTTTTCATTCATATTAGAAATACTCGTTTTCAAATTAACAATGTTGTTCTTCAAGATATCAATTGATGTTCTTTGTTCTCGAGTATTTCCATCACGTTCAACAAGCAGTTTCTTCTTAATAACAATATGTTTTATTTTATTTGAGTCAGTAATAGATAAAGGAACTCGAGAAATTGGCTTTGTTAAATTTTGTTTATCTCTCCAGATTTTGCTTGTTTATTGTTCTTGATAAAAATTTACAGAAAGAACAGGTTTTTGCTTCCAGCTTTTAAGAAAAATGCACATCGGTCACTTCTCCAATTTCCAGTTACATCAATAAAACCTGAAACATTTGAAACGCTATCATTTTTAAGGTACCTAAGCATACTAACATATTATGTCAATAATCTTAACTAGGGCATAAATGTCTGATATTGAAATCATTGGATTTACGGTCAAAAATTCATTACTTTTAAAAAACATATTTATAGATAGGTATGTACAGGGTGGCTCAATTTCGATGCCTCTTATGGGGAAATTGGTAACTATAGGAGATATCGAAAAATGGATGGCGCATCCTCGATCTCTTTTTTTAAGAAAAGTTTAATGGTGAAAACCCAAATTCGATATCTATTTTCGTTTTCGAGTTATAGCCAAAAGTTCACTTTTTCGACTTTTCGTTAAATATTGATATCTCTGTTGTTTGTAAAGTTATAGAAAAAATATTTATACCTTTTATAGACACTTTTTTAAGGGCAATAAAATGGGCTAAAGAGATTTTAAATATCTAACTTAGTTTCCGAGTTATAATATAAAGTTTTGTTTTTTTAAATGGAAACCATAGTTGGCTATGAAATATTTAAATAGAGTTTTTTTTATCCTCTTTTCAATTATATACAACATGTGGGTCTTGTATTTAAGTTTTATCCCATTGTATTAAAACATGTTAAATAAAAACAAAAGAAGATCGGAAAATTAAATGTTGGATATGTCAAAACAAAACATTATACAATATGTTATATATTTCATAGTTGTCATAAGCCATTTGACACTCTTGTGAAATAATAGGTAATAGGTACTAAATAAAAATAGGTATCGAAGTAGGTACGAAAAACATTCTTTAAAAACAACTGGAGGCAATTGTTTTAGATGTCAATAATAATAGATTTTGTATAGCGTTTTGTTTTGAAAAAGTCAACATTTAATTTTCCTATTTTCTTTTGTTTTTATTTAACATTTTGTATTATAACGGGATGAAAGTGTAATAATAGACCCCACATGTTATACATAATTGAAAAGAGGATAAAAAACTCTACTTAAATATTTCATAGCCAACTACGGTTTCCATTTAAAAAAACACAACTTGGTATTATAACTCGGAAACTAAGTTAGATATTTAAAATCTCTTTAACCCATTTTATTGCCCTTAAAAATGTGTCTGAAGAAAGTATAAGTATTTTTTCTATAACTTTACAAACAACAGAGATATCGACATTTAACGAAAAGTCGTAAAAGTGAACTTCTGGCCATAACTCGAAAATGAAAAAAGATAGCGAATTCCGGTTTCGGCCATTCAGATTTTCTCAAAAAAAGAGATCGAGGATGCGCTATCCATTTTTCGATATCTCCTATAGTTACCGATTTCCCCATAAGAGGCATCGAAATTGAGCCACCCTGTACAATGTACATACCTCTTGGTTCGGAATCACAGGATTATTATAATTTATAGTGGTCTTCTTTACAACACAATCGTTCGTAAAATGTTTATCGCACACCTGATGAGAACTTTTCAGCTTTATCTTTGATGGTATGTTTTGTTCTCACTTTTGAAGTCTTTCGACGTGATGTTGTGGTGTTTTAAATAAAGCATAAAATTGGCTTTGTTTTCTTTTCTCGCTTTTGTAACCCGTTTTACACCGAGGAATACATACGAAACCCATTTTTACTTTCCCATTTACGTAGTAAAGGACTTAAAAGCGCGTCCTCACGATTCAAGTTTAATTGGCCGATTATAGCTGATCAACAAAAGTTGATTGAAATAACTCCGATAATTTGTGTTTCAAGTTTTGAATTTTCAAGATATTTTGCAAATAAATAAGTTGATTTGATGTAAGTGAATTTTATTTAATAAATTGGAGTGATCTGTCCATGTTTGGAAGATTTTGAAAGTTTTTGAAGATTTTGATGGCATTATGACATTAATTAATATTGGATAATTAGTATTGTTAAATTTGGGATGAGAAATTTATTGAAATTGGAAAAGAATCAAACTACATTGGATTAATAAAATTTAAATCAAAATTAAAGAAAACACAATTATGGGCGAGGCGTATGGTCTTGGTATCTTAACATTTGGCTGGCCGATATACAATCTTACAATTTGTAAGATAAAATTTTATTTTTAATTCAATTTTAAATTTGGATTTAAAAAGTTTACGAAGAGTCTTCTGCTATAAGATGTACATATTGCAGTGCTATTAACACACGACACTCGGGGGAGACTTTGACTCCACATTAAGTTGTTTGCACATTGGTTTATGTTGATAGCTGAGCCATGATTTATGTGTAATTGATTCAGATGTCATTCCGATTTGAGGAAAACCATATTTGTCAGCTCGGAATACTTTGTTTCACCTAAAACTTAAAATAGAATTAGTTTGCTTGTAATAAATTATTATTATGTTAACATTTGGTCAAGCTTACCTTCAGTAAAGTCATATTTGAATGGGTTTGTTGATTTGGCTTGAATTTTTGCGCTCCGTTGATTGAGAATCGGGAGATTTCGGGTTTCATTACTCGCCATCACTTTTTGATTGCAAATTTTGGAAATTTGACTAGAAATTATTGATACACATTAGTAAACAGGCACGTAGACTAAAATTAAAAGCTCAGTTGTAGATCTAGGTCAAGGTGTAATAGATAAAGGAGATTATTTATCAAGTTTGAAATTGAGAACCAATTATGTAAATTGAAAAAATCTTTTTAGATATAATTATGTAATAGCTTGTAAGAAGTGTGTGGACAAAAATTCAAACCAATGGCTACATAAATGTAGGAGAAATCTGCATATGTTGATGTTCCGTAAAGTGTCAAATATGGGTAAATTTCAAATGGACTTAAGTTTGTGAAAAACAATTTCTGGCAGTAAAAGTGGACATGGAAATGATGAAGAGGACCTCATGAAGAAGTACATTTAAGAATCAAATCGTTTTGAAGAAAATTTAGACAAGAAAGTAGAAAGTAAAGTTTGGTTGAAATTGTGACGTATGAAACTTCATTTGCTCATAGGACGCACATAAATGATCCGAACTTTTTGAAAATTTGTAGTAAATTCAAAGGAAAAATAAGGAAGCTTTCCTGAAAGTTTGAAGTAAATCGGAGAGATCAAAATTTCTTTGATAAAATCAAGCGTACCATGAAATTCATGAAATGTGGCTTTTTAATGTTTTTTGAAAGATCAAGATTGCCAGTTTAGAAAAATGAATAAATAGAAGCGCCGAAAAAGAGGAAAAGTAGTGTAATTTCGACGGGCACTGAATCCACGTCGAATTGGGTTAGAATTTTCTTATCGGAACACATATTATTTGTTCGTAAAATAAAGAGTGCGGTTAACGAATACAATTTTGAACTTATGTTAAATAATTTCGAACCTTTAAATTAATTTTGATTAAATGTCTTGTGAAGTGAATGGTGTTTGGAATTTGATTGGTTTTCAAAGTCATCTGGAAATTTGGATTGGATCGGGTTTGTTCCTGTCGCATGTTCGAGAAACGTCAACCCGATGTTGGATTTGAACAGCTTTCTGATTTGATTTAATTTTATAAAGGTATTTATCTCGAGATAACAATTAAAGGTGCACCATGTTTTCTTTGTAACCCTAAAAAAGGGAAATGTTAAATTGTAATTAATTTGAATGATAAGTTTACCCACCGTAATATCCCATGCCATGTTTTGATTGTCACAAACACTACAATAATTTTCAATGTTGTAATAAAACTAAATTACATCTTTATATTGAAAGTACCTTTATCATTGTAAACTACAAGGAAGCTGGATCTGCAAGTGCTGTTAAAAAATAGTTCAAACTGCAACGGTCAAATCTTAGGTTGCGTTCAACAATTCAAGTCAATATACAGGGTGAAGGAGAGACATATCTCAGGCCGGAAAGATTCCAACATTCAGGTTCTTAAGAAATAAATCATCGCATAACATTAAATACAACTAACGTGGGTTAATTGACTTCAATTGCCACTGGCACTCGGTTAAGGGGTTGAGCTCACGTCAATATATATACTCCAGCGAGGCATTTACCATGGAAACTAAATTTTATAAATTGTTGCGCTGGGGTCATAGCGATATATTATAAGTAAGTGGGTGAACTATTGTTTTTCCTGACACTGATTTTGCATTAACATGAAGATCATACAATAATTCAATCCAGGTTTTGGTGTTTCTAAAGCAAAATCTATAGTTTAATGTTTAATATTACAACTACAGGACGAATCCCAAATGTTGGTTACAATACGTACAATATTTACAAAGTAAAAAGAAACCACTTGGTAAGAAAAGAATAAAACTAAGATTTCTGGTACAAATCTGATCTTTGCTTATTTCCTAATTACTAAAATCGACGGAGTATTCTATAATCAACTTGCCTCGACATCAATCCTTTCAAATATTTGTCGCTATAATGAAAATCAAAAAATTGATAAAATCGGTTGAACTGTGCTATAACTTAAAAATGATATATGTGGTGTGAAACGTGCCTAAAGTGTGTTGCATTTTCTTATTGATATCCGGAGTCAATGGAATGTAATTTGCTTGATATGCGTCGCCGTTACATATTTCATTGTAAGCGACCTGTTTGGTGACAACGACCAGTAAACTGCTGATCACAGTGAATTGGCCGGGGTCAATAAATAGCGAGTATAATATTATTTGTCTAGTTTTTAGTTTCAGTCTTAGTTTTATTTTCAAGTGGTTAATACCACATAAATATTGTAAATTGATATAATGTACCGATGAACCAGTTGAAATAAATTGAAATTATTCAAAACCTAAAGCGTTTCAATGGAACGACGAACCCGGATGACCAAATTATTAAAAAGGAAAAGAGACAGAATCTTTCAGAACAATGACATCATAGCAGTGACTGGTTCGTATTTAGCACATCTACTCTGGTAGTCATCAGCATGATTTTCACCTACTCTTCGATCAGGATATCTTAAAAAGCGTTTTTGTACACGTTCTATTCTAGATAAATGAACTTCATAATAAGGACTCCATACCCGAGAAGCATATTCCAGCACTGAGCGGACATACGCATTATACAATCGGATTAATACGATGGGATCTCAAAATTTTTTACAAATTCTCTTGCGACATTAAAAACTATATGTGGAGAAAACTCTAATAAAGGCACGAATGTGATACCTAGATCTAGTACTTCATACACTCTGAGCATCTTCCAGTCATCGATAAAGTAGTCTTCCAGTATACGAAAACACCTTCAGTGAAATGTCATAACATTACACTTCTGTTCATTTAAAAATAACTTATTTTCCTTATACCATTGATGGACCAACTTCAAATCAAGTTGAACCAAAGCAAAAAAGCAGATACAAGCAAAACTTTATCATATAAGTCAAATCATTAACAAAAATCAAAAATAAAATAAGTCCAAGATGACTATCTTGGGGTACCTGACAACACGTCAATAGCTGCTGAATTTATTCCCCCCAATACTACTAACATATTGGGTTCTGCCACCAAGATATGATCCCAACCACTCTACTAGAACATGTAATCTACTAGAACTTACCAGCTTAGATAGTAATTAAGTTATGCTGTACTGCATCAAAAGCCTTTCGAAAATCAATATACACAGCATCAACTTGCTCATCGGATCCGATAGTATTCGATATAAAGTTAATAGCTCTGAGTTTATAGCTCGACATAAATGTGAAGCTTAGTTCTTACGAAGTTTTGATTAATAAAGTTTGTGGAAGCACATTAGGATTTCTTGAACTACAAATTTCAAAAGCCACAAAATTCCCAGTTGTGGAAGTTTCTGTTCTTTCCAAATTTGAACAGCCTTGTTTTCCATATGGACCGCATTTTCTGCGCTATATTTCATTTTATATTTTTGTATTGTATCGAAAATAGCATCGTCACTTATTTGAATAAGTATGGAAAATTATTCATTCGTGTCTCGCATCCTGAATCACAAACCGATGTCTCTTGGAAGCTTGGGAAGTTTTTAAATAGAAGTTTGAATAAATATCCAACTGTTGTTTCACAATTAATTAGTTGTAGATGATCATTATTGTTGACTTCGGGAAAATCGCATCAAAATCAGTGCTTTTAATCGGTATGAATTTTTGTTAATTCCATTTTCCTACGTAGGTACTCGATAATAAGTCACAAAAGTCATCAAGTTTTCTTTGTTCAATTACTTCTATAATTTCAACAATTTTTTAAAATGCGGATTTTTACCAATTTTTTGTGAAAAAGTAGTTCCTGTAATGTTACAGGTGTGAGATACTTACTTTTACTTTTCTTCACATTATCAGCTAAGCCACACCAATTTTCTACCTCCTAACCAGCCAATATATAAGGTATATTCTTAATATCTTTATATGGTAGACAAACGTTTATTCCAGAAAATTCACCGGTATCAATTAATTTTGCTTATTTTCACAGATCTTGTATAAATATGCCATATACAACACACGTTTCAGACTCTAATATACGTATATTAGCTTTGCTGTTCTTTAAATTCTTCAAAAACTTCCTGCTTGATTTAACTTTTCCGTTCTCATTGTGTTTTTCCTTCAAATTTGGTTTCCGATTTTCATTTAAACTATCATCCATGGTTTCAGTGTTGGTCAGATTATCTGTTGTGTTTCCACTGGTTATATGACGTTTCGCCCCCGTCTTTTTGCCTCCGACCGTTTCGCCCCCAGCTTTTAGTCCCCACCGTTTTTAATTAATTCTTACGTAAAATGTGGGGGGGACACAATATTACGTACTTACACAGGGGGGGTGGCTAAAAAATTACGAAAATCGTCCTTAAGTACGTAAAGTCGACTTTACGTTATGCGATTTTGTTTACTATTCTGCTTGTTAGTTTACGTACTAAGTGTCCTATTCATCCATATTTGCTTACTTCGTTTGCGACGAACTCCACTTAAGTAATAGACGGTTCCTCCAGAATGAGGTAATTGTGTATTTATTTAAATTTAGACAGGACAACGTCTGTCGGGCCATTAGTATTAAACAACTTGAAAGTCAGATAATTTAAAATTAATATTTATTAAAATATATTTCAAAATATTTTAAAACTCAAAATTATGGGCAATTCCAAACAAATAATCCATGGTATCTATCCTACCATAACTTTCCACAATGGTTTTGATTCGTTTTGAAATTACTCTGTATTCTTATTAATTGTGGGTCTAAAACCTAACAATAATTGTGATATTTCGTATTTATGTAGAGCCTGTTGTTTTTTTAACTGTTAATAAACTGAAATATATTCGGGAATAAGTTTCCACAGGTGCTCTGAAAACCGCGATGCCAGCCTTCAAGGTTATTATTTGTCCTGTGGCGATCATTTAAGATTCTCTGATATACATTCCACATATCAGTGGAAATTTGAAGAGCTCGCCTTTGTGTTCTGCTTCTTCGTTCTATATAAATGTCCTCAAAATAATCCGCAATAGGCAAAGTTTATTTTAAATCAATCAATATTGGGCAGTTTACCTACGGTGAGAAAACGGTCGGGGGCGAATCGCCGGAGGCCAAACGTCGGAGGCAAAAAGGGGGAGGTTGGTAAACGGCTGGGGACTAAACAGTGGGGGTGAAACGTCTCTATCCCGTCTCCACTTTGCAGTTCTTAAATTTTTTTCTAAAATAGTTTTTTGATATTTTATTTTAAATTTACTTTGATATTCTTATTGCCTTTTTCCTTCAAATTTATTTTCTGTTCTTCATTCACACTGTCATCAATGGCTTCACTCTTGCTCTTATCTATTTTTGCAGCAAAAGCTTCTTCTGCAGCTTTAGCAGCAGCACGTTTCATTCTGCCATTAATGTATACAACTTGCTTTTTAATGAAATCGTCTACTCTCATGGGCTTTTTCTCATTACACAACATATGATTTTTAATTATATTAAATTCACTTTCAACATTTGGAGATTATGCTGGAATACCTTATGTACTTCAATTGATCTCTGCAAACCCTGGACCAAAGTGGAACAAGGAGATAGTATGTTCCAGGAAGCGATTAGCTCGTTCTCGAAAAAATGCGCGTTTACGCCAAATCCTTAGCAGGTACTTACAATGGGTAGCAGTGGTCATCTGCGCCCCTTCTCGGACCGACCCAAGAAAATTTTGAAATTTTACGGTTTATATGGTTCGTTTTCGAAGCATCTGGTATTTTAATGAAATATAATACAGAGTAATAATACAGAATAATAAGTACGATTGTAAACAATTTATTTGAAAAAACAATAAAATATACTCATTAAATTACTCATTTTGGCGCCTCTTAACGGGGCGCCCGGGGACATATGTCTCCCTCTGCCTCCCCCTAGCTACGCCACTGATGTGTAGTACTTTGCTGTTAATTTGTTGTCCCCATTTGTATCATTCATTTTTGTTTGGCAATATAATTTCATCTTTTTCATTAACGAATTGTAATGTGAATCGAGATTTTGCTTCAGGTTTCATTCAAAATTGTATTCAAACCAATTTCGTTCAATTGCCACCTTTATTAGGCTTGGAAAGATTAAATGTAGTCATTTTTAATTTCATAAAGGACATCCTTATGCCCTCTATCGGTCGATAGGATAATTAAGTTTCATCCCGCTCTTTTGTAAATTTAATGCAGTTACCTGTAAAACTCCCTTCTCTTGTTCTTTTCGAGCAACTGCACATTGCGGCAAGCAGTTTTGTCTTAACATTACTCAGCGAAGGTTGTGAATGGGAATTAAAATGGTTTACTTTTTGTTGTAAAGCTTGGAAAATTTCAGTGTTTGTCATTTAAGTTTTTAGGGTTCGTTCTTGGTCAAGGTAGACACCGAACCGTTCTGCATTCGTTGCAAATTTGATTTACCAAATTCGAAGGCATTAATCAACATTGCGCAATCTAGGTCAATTGTGTTTCGTATGAAAATTTGAAGAAAACCATTACATTATCATCATCCCATCAAAATCAACCTTTGTAGACAAACTCAAGTTGAAGCAAGAAACCTATTCAGTAACCAATATTTATATTCGATTGAGGCGATGATCACAGATTTCATCATCCGACCACGTTGGTAAACGCCCATATTGTTTGTCGTTTTAATCCACTTATAACCTACGAAACTGTAAGTGACTACAATTTTTTTATTAACCATTCCTCGAAATCTGATTTTACAAACAATTAACGGTCCACTTTGAATTGGACTTCTTAAAAATTTCCCTTGTGACGTCATCAAGTGACCTTGTGGGCTTGAACTATTTTCCAGCAATCATTGGGATACAAGAGAAATAAAAATTCTCGTCCGATGGAAAGATTGATAAAAGGAATATCGGGTTTGCGGACTCCAAATAAAACTACAAATGTTATATCGTCGACGTTTCGAAGGTTTAATATTCCTTCATCTTCAGGACTCCATAACTAGATGTAACGTAGTAAATTGGTTGGGAGACAACATTAAATTGTGATTAGCTGGGAAATATTCGCAGGCATTAACAACGTCAAAAATTATTAAAAATATGCATAAATAAAACATCAAATATAAATAAATACTCTAAAACACTTTAAAAATCAACGTTAAAATTAATTAACGTTAAAAATTCGACGAACTCATTTATAAACGAATTTATAAAATTTATTTTAATAAATTTTCAAAACGGCCTCCCTCATAAATTATTATCATAAATTAACAAAATAATTAACGATAAACTAATGTGCTTTATAACAATGTCGCTCAAACGATGCTATAGGTACCTACCTATATCAAACTGAGATTTTTAGCAATTTTTAAAATTATTTTTTGTTTATCTACACCTTGTTTATTATTTTCAGAATTTCTGTGAAAACAGTTGGTTTCCCAAACAAAATTTATTTCACCAAAGTTGTAGCACGTAAAATTCCCTATCCGGTTTAAGCCGTTAGTTTTTTTCTAACACGTTTCGCAAGTTCGCAAGAAAAGTAAAAAAAGTTAAAACTGAATTTTTAAAAAATATTTTCATTTAATTTAATTTATAACTCGAAATCCGTTGATTCTAGATGATAAGAGGTTCTAACCAAATTTATAGATAAGCGAATGATCTTTAAAAAAATTCTAATCCATTAAGCCTAAAAAATCAATAGTATCGGAGCTATGGTCGTTTGAAATCAGAAATTCATAAAATTGCTTTAATGGGAGAGGTACCCTCCAAGGGCTTAGACTTGGACAAAAATTTTATTTTACCTTCAAGCAGGCGCGCGGCGTTAAATCGACCGGACTTGATACATTTTTGTTTATAATTAGTAGCCTCTTCTAGGTTAATTACAAGCAAAAAAACTATGTGTTGCCATATTTGTTGCCATAATCATATTTTGATTTTATTAGTGTCAGTTTTTTTCAACTGAATTTTTCAAATGTAAGCTTAGGTATAGTTTTTTTAGGCTGATGCAATTCATAATTTAAGCCCTACATTAGTTTTCAAATAAACAGGTAGTTCTTAAATCTTAATAAAAACAAGAATGGATGTGTATTAAATAAAAAAAAAATAAAGTATCGTACTCAATACTGCCGCCCAAAAAGCGCCTTGAAAGTCTATAATAAGGGATAATGTATCCATACAGTTCTTAAATTACCAAACTGTTAAGTATGTACAATGTTTGATTTAATAATGCCATTACACCACATATACTTATTTATAAAAAATTCTTAAATCAATCATGTTATGTTTATATTAAGAATAGCAGTCTTCATTTAATACCTATTCATGCTAGAACTTATAAATTTGTTTATTAATTCAAGAATTTTATCAGTTTCTTAATTTAATGAGCGGATTCTTAATTTATTTATTTCTATGAGTGTACTTACTGAAAAACATCACTGTGAAATAATAGGTTTGTTCCAACAAGCTATTTGATTATCGACGGCAACCAGTAATTTGACCACTTATTGCGCCTGCGTTAGGAACACTAGTAAATTCACAAATAGTAACTTAAAGCTGTGTTGGAACGTTTTCCGAATTATTTTCGAACCGAGATTAACCTTAAATAATTGACAAGTGTGATCCTAGAAAGCGATATGCTTATCGTCAATATTTTAGGCAGCAATAAATTGTTTTAAAATGTATACGATTTACGTTATGAAGTTTTTCTATGCTTCTTTTTTGCTTTTTTGAGTATTTTGTGCAAATTTTCAATTTTTGTGCTTATTTGAAGCCTGTTTTCAGGAATATTTTTTTATTTTTAAAGTTAATTTATAATTGTTATTTTAAGAACAAGTACGATGGTGAATTTTACTAAAATGGAAAATATGAATAAATTAACAGTTTTACAATTCCCCATGCTTCTTCCTCCATATATGCTAGAACGATTCGGCACATATCATTTATTTGAACTTTTACATATTGAAGTAGTATAATATACTTAATACGCACAAAAAATTAATTTTTACAACTTTAATTGGATACCTAAGTAAAACGTTTTCTCATTTCTTAGAATGGCCAGGTAACAGCCCGAATTTAAATCCGATTGAAAATCTTTGGACATTATGAAACGAAAAATTACCGATAATACAAAATCACAATTGCAAAATTTATTAAAAGTTGTATGGCAGATGGCAGAAAGTCATTACAGATGAAATTTTACAACATTTCGTTAAATCTATGCCGGCCCGGTTAAAAAACGATTTTAAAAATTAATGCGGGTTTTACAGGATGCTAATAAAATACCTGTAATGTAAAGACAATAAATAAATTTTTGATTTCATATTTCTATGGTGTGATTCACTTTTTAATAAATATTTTTTAATCCTCGTTTCCTGTCACCATCCATTTATTAATATTTTTCATTTTTGTAATGTGTACTTAAATATGTATGTACTTTATCATTTCCTACTAAAAATTTCTCGATTTTATTACGAAAATTACAAAATAATTAATGATAGAGGAAGTATTTGGGCTGTACTACTCTCAACTAACATTTGCGCATGGCTATTCAGGTTTCGAACTACTTGATACTTGCTCCTTAGCAAGTATCGTTTGAACCGCAAATGAACCAATTCGATCCGTTCAACATTTTGTCCTTTGCCAGTGGCGTATTTACCAAAGGGTCAAGAGGGCAACGGCCCCGGGCGGAAGGCTTCGAGAGGCGGCGCAAGCTGTCCTTCGCGCTCAGTGGCAGTGATATCAATAAGCGAATGTAAGCAATGCTTAGGGGCCCGGGATCATAAAGAGTAGTAAATCCCAATACAGCTGTCTCAATCGAATTCATTCTGGAGACAGGATGGCTTGAGGAGTGACAGGACGGAGAACCGCTGCATCGTTGGTAGTACAATAGACCTGATTTAGTATCCTAAGTGTGCGTAGGGATATCTCCCTGCCCTCATACCTAAAATCCAGAATCCAGAAGAGTGCACTGGGGGGGTATGTCACAAAAGTATTGATGTAATCCGGGGGGTCTGGGGTTCTTTTTTGGATTATGGATTTTAGGTAGGAGGGCAGAGACATATCTCTACGCGCACTTAGGCCACTAAATCGGGACCATTGCGATGGCGGTGATATCAATAAGCAAATGGAAGCAATGCTTGGGGTCCGGGACCATAAAAGGTAGTAAATCCCAAAAAAGAGATTTTTAAATAATATACACAATTCAAAATTAATACATTGGTGTTTTTGGCGCCCGTTTTGTATATTTGCTTACGGGCCCTAGCTACTCCTGCACCGCCATTGCTCGCGCTCAGCTTGGGGCGCATTTTATAAACGTTATCTACACTGAGAGAACATATAAAATTTAATTTTTGTTTTTTAAAATTAATTTATGGGGCGGCAAACCTTTTGGGTCCAGGGCGCCAAATTTTAAAATACGTCACTGTCCTTTGCTTCCTTCCAGTGTACCTAGTACCTACCTACATTTACATACAGAAAAAAATAATTTATTTAAAGAAGCTGTTGGTATTTAAACAAAGCAATTTATTTTAAATATAAAAACACTATACTATAATAATTAATAATATAAAAAAATTCAAACAATTTAAATAATTAATTACATTTTTTTTGAATTAAACCTTTTTAACTTCAAATTTAGATTTTATTATTTAATTGTTTTTAATTGTTGGGATTAGTAATTTATAGTTGTCGATGTAGTCCACTGTCCATTATAAATTTTTTTACCTTTGTTTTACCTCTTGGTTATCTGCCAATATGTCATTAATTATATGTTCAACGCCAACCCAATTTCGCGTTTCTTCATATCTTCTCACTATAATAAAATAAATTCATAAAATAATTATTGTCCTACAGTCCTTCTTACTTTGTGCATTTTTAGGTAAATGAAAAACTGATAAGTTAAAAACACAATTCCAACATTTTTTATTTATAATTATTAAACAGTCGGCGACTCCGCTTTGTTGCACAGTGCCAAAGAGTATGTATATATAGAGGGACAGCCATTAACAAATATTTGTCACAAGTTTTTGTTAATGGCTCTGCTACGCCATCTAGTAGACGGTGTGATCTCTACGTTTTAATTTTAAATTTATGGCTGATCCTTTATATACAGGGGGGTATTTTTACAAAAATAAGTTTTTGCATATTAATTTCCTATGTTCAGCTAACTCATTCAGCACCCTGTATATAGAGGACCAAAAATAAAGACGTAGAGATAACCCCCTCCACTAGATGGCGTAGCAGAGCCATCAAGAAATACTTGTGACAAGTATTCCCATAAGAGCTGTCCCTCTATATATACATACTCTTTGACAGTGCCTTTAGCCTCCTGTATCAATTTTGGATTTCTTACAGTGTAGTCTTAACCTTAGTTTAATATATTTTTCGGTTGGTAAAATAAATCGACCAATCAGAGTGCTCCGCTGTAGCAGGAGCAGCAGCAACAGCAGCGTGCTGGGATTTTATATACAGGCGAACGTAGGAAATTAACATGTAAAAACTTATTTATGCAAGTTCCTGCTTCCCTAATTATTTTAGAGAAAAAAAGAAAGACACAAAAATAATCCAGAAATATAAACTACGAAAGATAAGAGTAAGTATTAGATTTCATCTAATTTTTACTTAGAAAGCCAAAAAATGTTTTTGAAATAGTTAAAAGTTTCGTTTATCGGACTGGCCATGAAAGTTTCCATGGTAATAATTTTGGAAAATATAAATTAAATTGAATTTATTACATGGCCAGTGCGATAAATGCAAATTTTAACAATTTCGAAAGCATTTTTTAACCTTTTAAGTATAAGTTAAATAAAATCTAATTATCTTATCATTTGCAGTTTATATATCTGCATTATTTTTGTATCTCTTATTTTTTCTCTAAAATAATTAGGGAAGCAGGAATTTGCATAAATAAGTTTTTACATGTTAATTTCCTATGTTCGGTTAACTCATTCAGCACCCGGTATATTAAGATGTAGTATTTAAATTTTTGTTGTAGAAAAAGTAGTATGTTTTATTTAGATTAAAAGTGTCTTTGTTTAACGTGCAAATAATTACTTGTTTTTCTAAACTTTCAAGTTCGTGTTTGTTATAATTAGCGCTTTACAATTATATTATGCAACTATTAGCGAAAACCTTCGATTTTAATTATCCTTAATGGATCCTTAATGATCAACGACGTAATTGATCTCGGAAACAAAAAATGTCACAGCAATATAATATTTACAATGCACACTAATACATTAACTTGTACTGAAATGTTTAAGTTCAAAAAATTATTATATTTTGCAATAATATTTTTAACTGCAATATTATCTCCAAGTTTTACAATAAATGATGATTTTTATTCAAAGGTTGTAAAAGACGATTTCTAACAATAAATTGTTTTAATATTTTATTTTCAAGTTTCATCAAACAGATTATAAGATCGATTTTCAAAGAATCGAATTGATCGATTACAATAAATCTTTTTTCAATTTTTTGGAAGTTAAAACTGTTAAATATAATCGAACGCAACCAGTCGTGAATTTGTCGTTTAACTCAAAAGTGAACTTGGGAAATGAAATGGAGGTATGTAACTACTACACAGAAAGAAACTTTTATAAATAGCATTCGTTCAGAATTTATTTTTGCTTTTGGAATTGTTTCAGGTAGTAGTCCAATTTAATAAATTTCTCAGTAATGAATATCGCAAACTCCCCGGATCAAGATTTCAAGTAAATGTGTGTAAGAGTGTTGCTTCAAATATATTGGGATTACAAAATTTTTTTAAATGTGGAAATATGACTTCATGTCAATTTGTAAAAGTAACAATTTTTTTTAACTGATTAAAATGTTATTAAATACTTTAAATAATATTTTTGGTAGGATACCACCTATACATTCTGCAATTTTTATCCTGACGAATCTCGATTTCCGTCTTTCTTACCAACTGGTGAATACCGATATGATATTGATGGTATTTATCGTGATGAAATAATTGGTTCGGGAGCTATGTTTCTTAAAATATATCGCCCTATTGCTATACCAATGAAACATCGTCGTTAAGGGATAAGCCATTGGTGGCTTATATCAACACCGTATGAAACATTATTTTTTTAAATTGTAAGTTAGATGTACCTTTACAATTTGAAGTAAAGTGAAGTGAAATAAAATCTTTAATTAGATACAGATACTTTATTTTATTTAAATAATAAAAATTGTTGAGATTTAGGTCTTTATTATATCAATTTAATTGACCGACGTTTCGAGTCCTTTATTATTGACCCATTTTCAAGGATGAAAATGAGTCAATAATAAAGGACTCGAAACGTCGGTCAATTAAATTGATTTAATAAAGACCTAAATCATTTTCATCCTTGAAAATGGGTCAATAATAAATTGACAAATTATTTGACAAATAATCATTTTCATTTTCATCCTTGAAAATGAGTCAATAATAAAGGACTCGAAACGTCGGTCAATTAAATTGATATAATAAAAACCTAAATCTCAACAATTTTTATTATTTAAATATTAAAAAAAGGTCAACAATAATAAATTATTACTACTTTATTTTATATTTAATTTTGTCATAGATTTCATTTAAAAGATATTATCTCTATACAGGGTGCTGAATGAGTTAGCCGAACATATTTTGTTGTTTGAACACCATTAGATTCCATCTAGCTTTTATTTAAAAGGTCAAAAAATGCTTTCGAAATTGTTAAAATTGTCATTTATCGCACTGGCCATGTAATAAATTCAATTTAATTTCTATTTTCAAATATAATTACCATGGAAACCTATGCCATGGCCAGTGCGATAAATGAAAATTTTAACAACTTTGAAAGCATTTGTAGACCTTTAAGTAAAAGTTAGATGAAATTTAATGCTATTATCATTCTTAGTTTTTATTTCTGCATTATTTTTGTGTCTTTTATTTTTTCTCTAAAATAATTAGGAAGCAGGAATTTGCATAATTAAGTTTTTACATGTTAATTTCCTATGTTCGGCTAACTCCTTCAGCACCCGGTATATAAACCCCTCTATAACGAGAGCTCAAGGGACCAACATACTTACTCGTTATAAGCAGATTTTCGCTATAAACAGTCAGTTTAGCATGTAAACAAAAGTCAAGGGATCAAACTTTTACTCGTTATAGCCGGCGCGGCGTTTCGTTATAACCGGGACTAGTTATAGAGGGGTTCTACTGTATATAAATACATAATAAGTAAATCGTATTATGAATTTGACCTCACCTGTCAAGTGATAATTTTGTCTTTTTGATTTTTTGAATATTGATTTCTCTATATACTGTAATTGCTTAACTTTATACTTAAAATTCTTTTGTTTTAAGGTTTTTTGTTGAGTTCTGCTAAATATTAGATTTCATTTAACTTCATCCTGCTTCTTCTTCTTTGTTTTCTTTATGGAAAGATAAGGTTATTTTTACGTATGATTTCTGTTATTTATTCGAGGTTCATTCTAAAGATAATATATTAATAGGGACCGGAATTCTAAGCTTTATGCTTATTGCGGCAGTTACAAGCATTCAAAAAATTTTAACAAATGAGCGCGATTCAAAAAAAAACAAATCGTTTGACACCTACTTTTTTATGCTTATTTTGCTTTTTTCAAGTTTTTGCGCATTTTTTCAATTTTTATGCTTTTTTGTGCTTTTTTCAGTGAATTTTTATTCCATATTTAAAATTTTTTTTTTAATTAAAAAAATGGTTTTTATAGCAAAATGTTTCAAACAATTTTTGTTGAAAATGTCATTCTCTTTATTTTTGTTTCTATACATTTTTCTACTTGGTCGCACCGTTTCTGAGTAACAACGACTTTAAAAACACTATGTAAAAAATTTAATAAAATTAACATTGCCCTTATGGGAGTTTTATCTAAATTATTACAGAGTGTTTTTAAAGTCACTATTACTCAAAAACAATGCGACAAAATAGAAAAATGTATAGAAACAAAAATAAAGAGAATGCAATTTGCAACAAAAAATGTTTGAAAAATTTTGCTATAAAATCGATTTTTATATGAGAAAAAAGATCATGGAAATGTCCGTTTAACATTGTTAATATAGGAGTGTATTGATAATTTCTGGAGCCACCGTATCTAATTTTTTGTATTTTCTTTTTAAAAATAAATGTTACTTTTGTTTGTTTTCTAACGTTTTTAAAACACATTTTTATGCTTTTTTTGCACTAGTTTATGCTTTTTTGAGGCAAATTTCGTGCTTTTTAAAGCGCTTTTTTCCGGATTTTTTGTGCTTATTTATCCGGAGCCTATATATTAATATTATAAAGTGTAGTTCATTCTATGTCAAGTGGTCCAACCCTATGGTTTGACCATTCTAAAAAAAATTGATTTTTTTGTGTAAACATCCTTACATATTAGTAGTACTAAATGACCAATATTTCAATTTTATTGTCTTTTGTTTTCGTATGAGAGCCATATTTGCTTTGCAATATGCGGCATATTTTGCAATTTTAAGGGTTTACGGCTACCAAAATATTTCAGCTCTTATTTGTTCTATCAATATGAAAAATAAAGAAATTGTTTAAAAAGAAACAGACTACAATATTCCTTATTACAAATTTTCACCTAAAAGCAATCCTAAAGGATAAAATTGCAGCCTCAATTCTTATCTAGTTTTATAAAAAAATGACATTTTTAAAGAGAAGTTTATGCATGAAGGGAGAATATCTCAAAGTTAAATTTTTTTTTACAAAAAGATGATAAGTAGTTGAAATCACACACCAAATATTAACCCTAAGATTTACTCCCTTTTTCAACTAAAAATTTTCAATGATACAATGATACAAAATAAAAAATAAAACGATAATAAATTTAATGAAAATTATCATAATATTAATGAACAACTTCATTGATTCTCTACCAATGATAAGTTCATTAAAACTATGAACCTACTTTCATTAAGTTTATGTAATAATATGTCACTATATCTAAGAATTGAGTTCATTGCGATTATGAAAATAGTTCATGGTATCTATGAAAACAGTTTATGATATCTATGAAAACAGTTTATCGTATCTATGAAAATAGTTCATCGTATCTATGAAAATAGTTCATTGTATCTATGGAAACAGTTCATTGTGTTTCTGAAAATAGTTCATTGTGTCTATGAAATACGTTTATTGTAGGTATGAAATAAGTTCATTACATATAGGATCTCGCTTTATTGCATTAAGAAAAAAGTTGACACAATTCAAAAGCAAAACAGAAAAAAGTAAAACTTATATAAAAATAACTTTATTAATAATAATAATACTTGTTTATTAGCTAATGCTATATTACATGTTCATATAACAAAATTAAAATCAACACTCAAATTGAACAAAAACAAATCATTCCCAAAAATCCACTACAAGTTATTTACAGTTTCTAATAATCACTCACTTTCACTTGTTTTGTTCTCTAGTTTATTCAATATGCATGTATATCTTTACAGTGGCGGTTATGTATTGCAAAATAGAATTTCGATACCTCTTTCGAGGTATAAATAAACTCGATGAAGCAGTTGCTATCTGGGAAAGCAACTTTAAAGTCAATTCAATCTAAAATTAACAAAATTATATGATTGCTGTATTGGTGTAAATAAATTTATAACTTACCAGTTAACCACAGCAGTGGATTGGTGTAATCTCTGGTTGAGTTATAGAGCGGAAATTCTGAGTTCGAATCTCGGACTTCACAGAATTTCTTAGCTCGGCCTTCCGGTGTGCATCAACACGTTGTGGATTTAAGTATTGGTTCTATATTTACATAAGTCTGGCCAATTGACAGTGTCAAGGTCAAAAATTAATTAAAAAAAAAACTTACCAGCTGTTTATCGTATGTAATATCATAATAAGCTTACTATTACAGCTATGTGTACTCATCTCCGATTGGTACTACATATTGTTTTTATTAAGATATCAACCAAAAAATGTTTATAATTTACTATACTCACTGTATAACCATGCTATGATTGGTCAACTTATTTTCTCTAACGTAAAGAAAGTTCTGATTGGGGCCATTAACGTTTAAAAATTTGTACACGGCTTATTTACCAACAAAATTAAACAAAATTTTATTTATGAATTCTTTATAACATATTTCACAATATTGCGTTTAGAAAATTACAGTAAATATTTATTTCGAATATGAAAAAAATAAAATATAAAGAGTCGAAAAATTCCCATCTTGCCCCACGGGTGGGGCAAGACGGGGATAAGGGTGAGGTAAAATGGGGTACCTAACACTAAGTGCAGAATTATGTACAAAACGTACAAACATGAGCCACGTCTTTATCCTCGTCCTCTTCACCTGCACAAGAGCAATGTGCCCATCGTTTGCAAACAATGCAACACACCCACCCTTCCGTAGACTGCGAATATAAATACTGACAATACAAGCATTGCACATCTTCATCACCTGAAGTAAAGATCCTTGCCCTTATCTTTTCTTTGGTTTGTTTTCCTTTACTTTTATTAATTAACTTTCGTTTCCCTTTATTTTTTAAGCCGGGTGCAATTAGTGATTGCCTCTCAATTAAGTCATTTTTATATGGTGACTCCTTAAGAATTGCTGTCTTTCCTCGACGAATATTTTTTCTCTTTCGACCATCATTTTCGACATGAGGAATAGGCAAAATTTCATCAGGTGAAAGTAGTTTAAAAGAAATTGACAAATTTTTAGAGGTTTCAAGATTTTCAATATGGGCATAGGAACACGATGGCATCGTAATTTGTTCTTCAGCAGTTACACATTTTGGCACTTTATTGGTGTTATCAGGAAGATCCTGAGAATCCTCGACTTTACTTTTTTCTGTAGTTTCAGCTGCAATGAAGTCAGCATCGCTGAAAATATGGGGATTACAGGGCCAAATCCCAGTTGCAGAAAATGCGTTCATAGCAATGGGCATTGTTGCAGCTCGAGCAAAAGCTTTTCCAAAAAGTTCTGCAATTTAGTAAAATTTGACTACCCTTCCTGGATGTGAGTG
Organism: Cantharis nigra; assembly: GCA_958510845.1. Taxonomy (NCBI): domain Eukaryota; kingdom Metazoa; phylum Arthropoda; class Insecta; order Coleoptera; family Cantharidae; genus Cantharis; species Cantharis nigra. Next base: position 19,024,483 of record OY294029.1, read on the forward strand.
CACCAAGATGTTATTTCATGATCATAATATATACTCAATGGTTTCATAAAAGCCACGTCCAGTGGCTGCAGACGATACGTGCAATGTGGTGGAAAACACAGAAGTACGACTCCATTTTCTTTAGCCATTTCTATTACGTTTAAATTTCGAGTGTGAGTAGTATGACCGTCAAACAACAGTAGTACACGATGATCCTTCGATGCCTGTGAGAATTTTATAAACTTCTTAAACCATGTTTCAAAAAGTTCCATCTGCATCCACCCACTACTATGAACTTCAGCCCATGCTCCTGGTGGTGCTCCATTCATTAGTTCCACTTTCATTCTCTGACGTGGAAAGATTAGCATTGGAGGCATGTACCTCCCAGCTGCATTAAAACAAATTTCTGCAGTCACAGTTTGTCCTCGTTCTGCTGAAGTTAAAGCACCAACTTGCTTTTTTCCCTTTGTGGCTATTATTTTAGATTTGGATTTGGAAACCGATGAAATACCGGTCTCGTCACAATTAAATATTTGTTCTGCGGTAAATTTATATTCATCAATCAAACCACAAAGTAAATAAAAAAATTTAGACATATTCACTGTATTGAACCCCATTGCCCGAGCAGCAGAGGTTGCCTCAAGTTTCCTAAGTGGTAAACATTCGTGTCTCTTTAAAAATAGTCGCAGCTATTCTCTTCCAGCTTCACTCTTGTCAGGATTAAATGGATGGTTTTTGTTATTTCGCACAGCGAGTTGATATGCTAATTTCCTGAAATCTGAAGGCAAAAGACCAAAAAGTTGATTTTCCATCAACTTTAAATATGACATCAATTCTTCTTCTTCTTCAACACTAAATACTCTTTTTTTGGTCCCAAACTAACTTTCAGTGGTTCATCTGCATCAGGATTCTGTCTTTTCTTTAGAACTTTTCTTTCGAAAGTTGTCTGGGGCACACCAAACGTGGCAGCTGCTTGGCGGTATCCCATTTTGTTCTCGATAACCACAGAAACAGCTTCACGCATTGATTCTTCAGACCAACTTTGTCTCGTTGTCTTGCAAGTGTGTCTTGCGTTAAAACACACTTTTACTAATGATAATCATAATTAGCAGAGATCTAAAGTAGCGCCAATTATTTATGGTTGGGTAGACAACCTTGATCCTACAGATTATAATATAGGATAAATATCGCCAGATAAAAGTACAGGAACAGTAAATAATAGCGGTACCCCGTCTTACATCGTGACCCCATCTTGCTTCACTCTCCCTACTATCTGACGGCCCTGCTTCGCTCGGGTTTCAATTTAATTTGTAATTAAACTTTTCCATTATTGCAATTCAACTGATGTGCGATCGATTAATAAAAATGCCTTAATAGTAAAAGAATTCAATCTCCTCTCAATTTTTTTTATTTTTGTTTAAAATTCTATTTAAATTTCAAAAAAAGAGTAAATTTAAAAGACTTTTTTTTATTGTCGCGCCACCTGTCGACAACGCAAGTTTTGTTTATGTGAATTCGATCTCCTCTCAATTTTTTTTATATTTGTTTAAAATCCAGTAGTTCTGGAGATTAACCCTTACAAACAAACACGTCTTTTTTATATATATTATAGAGATAAATAAGCGAAGCAGTTAATGAACACTTCTTATTTTTTATGAACGGTATTTGTAAATATTATGAAGTATACCATAAATATCATGAATAAATTTTACTCGACAGTCAATGAACTGAACTTTTAGTATTTATAAACTGCTTCATTGTATGCAGTGTACGGTGCTCATAAATACTATGAAGTGAATCATACATACCATGAATAAATCGTGCTAGGCAGTCAATGAACAGAATTTCATAGTATTAATGAACTAGTTCATTGTATGCAATGAACGGTGCTCATAGATACTATGAAGTGAATCATACATACCATGAATAAATCGTGCTAGGCAGGCAATGAACTGCATTTCATAGTATTTATGAACTGGTTCATTGTATGCAATGAACGGTGCTCATAGATACTATGAAGTAAATCATAGATACCATGAAGTAATCTTATGAACTGCAGTTCATAATATTTATGAACGGCATTTTTATTATAATGAAAATGTTATAATTTTTATTGCAAAAATTCAATGAAGTTTCATTGATATTATGATCAACATTTTTTTGAGTGTAAGTGATTCTTGAATGTGTTTTTACCATTTTTAATATTTATGACTATCTCCCTCTGACGTCATACCTAACCTGTCTTCTAATCACCAGATCTCATTTCAAAAATGTAGTCCAATGAGATTTCAATTTAGCGAACATTTAAGTTGTCTAGTGAAATCTACCAATCACGAGTAATGTGCACAAATTACCAATCATTTTTGATAATTTTTTATCATTGCATTTAAGCTGCTATAAACAATAACAAATAATTACGAATGGTAACTACGCATTGGTGAAATTTAATAAACAAGAGATCATAACCGACACTCTTTGCATATTAATATAAAATTAATGTAATTTACAATAAAGCATATTCAAAATAAATCCTTTATATCTATGAATCCAAATTAATTCATTAATATGTAACGAAAACTTTCCTTTGCCCCCCCCCCCGAAGACCAACCGAATTCCCAATCTCTGATCCGTCATACGAAATGTGCCCGTCAGTTCAGCACAAAAAATCCACCCAAGGTGATAGCTGATAACTGACAGCACCAACCATAAGCCTCTTGCGGTTATTTTGGCGACAAAAACCTGGTTTCCCCACCTTTTTTTTGTTTTGTGCGGAGGAAGGGGGAAAATCCTCATGGATTCCCCAGACCCGTGTCTGAGGGTATGTCAGACTTTTATTGACTAAAAACCCCTCCCTAGATGTTAGGTCGCACTAATCACGGAAGCACGCGGAATCAGTCTTCGCTGTGCTCCCGGAATCGAACATAGTTCTTCGTTCTTCTTACGTTTTTCACCCTTTCGGGATTTTTTTTTCTTTTATGGACGGAGGCCCGCCTGGTGTTGCCTCTCGTCTTCTTCTTTCTTTAGCATTATCTTCCGCACAGTGTCCTGGACAGCGCTCCACCTTTCTTCGGAGGACAGCATAGAGGCAACGGCGTTCTGCGGGCTTCTAGGGCCGCTCGAAGTTGGGCCCATTCTGGGCAGACAAAAATTGTATGCTCCACCGTATCGGGTGCTTCGTTGCAGTACGTGCATGTAGGTGATGCCATTCCCTATTCTTCCCTATTCCCTATTCCTTCCTTATTCTTGCAAGATAGGAATTGAAGCACCCGTGCCCTGTTAGAGCCTGCGTTAGGTGGTAGCAGAGCTCACCATGCTTCCTCCAACTCCAGTCCGCCACATTGGGTATCATGCACTGAAAAAAAAATGGTTTATCATTTTTCATCATATTGATGAAAAATTCATCATTTTTACACCCAAGAACAGAATTCATCATATTGATGAAGAAATTCATAAATACATTGATTTTGTTCATAAATACTATGAATTTCTTTTCATCGGTTTTTTCAATGGTTTTCAACCATTTTTTTCAGTGTGGTGCGAGTCCACTGACCCGTGGCGGACTTCTCCCATCTGATTTGCCATTGCGTCATCAAAGCCTCCCTTTTTGTTGTCCTTTGAGCAGCCGAGGTGTAGTTGGCTGCTCTCTCCGCCACAAGTAGGTTTATTTGCGGGATTCCCGCCAGTACCATAACCGCGCTTTCTAGTGCGGTAGGCGCAGCAGATTCGAAGGGCCATCTTCCTTTGGACCTTCAGAAAAGTGTTCCTATATTTGGCGACTCTCATCACCTCCGACTATATGGGTGCCCCGTGCAGGATTATGGAGTAAACGACCGACGACAGGACCCTACGTTTGGTAGTGTTCGGGCCCTGGGTGTTCGGCATGAGTCTCGCTAAGGCGGTGTAGCTCTTCTCCGCCTTAGTCACCACTCGAGACCACAGTGGTGGCTTGGTGTGATCGCTAGTTGAGTTATGAGCGGAAATTCTGGGTTCAAATCTCGGACTCGACAGAATTTCTTAGCTCAGCCCTCTGGTGAACATCAAACTGTAGATCGAAATACTAATAACTTTCCTTAACACCTTAATGGAAAACGGGGTACAATAAGCCTAGAGCTTCAGTACAAAGTGGGCATTGAACCACTACCCGTGCAGCTAATACAAATAATACGAATAGTCACCACTCTGTTGATATGTGGTGCAACCGTCAGACTCTTGTCGATCGTCATTCCGTGGATCGTGATGCTCTTACTCGGGATCAGCTGGTGTTGACCCACCATAATGGTCGGCTGAGGGATCCTTCTTCTTCCGGTGATCATTAGAAGTTCGCACTTGTCGGGAACAAGTGCGAGGCCCTTTTCGTCAATCCATCTTTGGATGCCCGGATCGCTTCGATTTACTCCGTAAATGGGAAAGTAATATAAGTAGTAAATAATATAAGCTATGAAAGATCACAGCAATACTAACTTATAAAAAAATAATATTATATTGAAAATGATTCTAATAATGTTTTCTAATTATTATAGTTTAATGAAATCGGCTATAAACTGAAAGATGAGTGATTGGAAGTGATGCGTTTCAACAGATAATTGTGGAGCGGATGATAGTTAAAAACGTTTCCTAACCCAATCATAACGTAAAACTAAGTGAATTATATATCAAAATGTTCGTATTGACATTTTTGACCTAAATCCAAGGCATTGGCCATTGTAAGGGACAAAAGTTATAAGCCAAGCCAAAAACTGGGGAAGCGGACACCCTGCACAGAGCTGCCACGGAACCAGCGGCGAGTGTTGCATTAACTGCTGGGCAGCTGGGCATGAATCTCTGGATGCAAGTCAGAGTCAAAGTGCCTCGACTGCGAAGGGGCTCATCGGACAAACAACCAGAAGTGCGACCAACCAAAAGGCCAACTTCCTACAAAGTAATTTAAACTGCGCCAGAACCGCCAAGAACCTGCTGCAAGAAACAATAAGCAGCAAAAACATCCAAATTGCGCTTGTGAGCGAACCTACTAAGGGTTCTCGGGGATTACGATGTGTACTCATGCTGCTTCTCTCCTAACGACGCGACGATGCGACGGAGTTGGATGCCATATTCGAACAAGTCAGACTGAGGAGCAAACCTGCGATCATTGGGGTAGAGGGTGCTTGATGAGAAAACTGGCAGCAACCATCGTTATATACGGTTTCGAGTTGCTTCCACGGCAGTGAAGTTACAGCCCAACCCCAATGGGCCTGGAAAAGGTTAGCGAAACCGGTAGGCTACTGAAATTTCTCATAAACTGCGGAGTTCAACAGGGTTCGGTGTTCGGTCCTTGCACCAACCTTTTGGAATGTTAGTTTCGATGAGAAACAGTTGTTACAACCGCGAAAACAGAAGATGAGCTGATGGAGAAAAACAATAAAGCCATAGCAAACATATGTGCTTGGCTAAGACATTTATATGAGACTATAAATAGTTCTCGAGAAAACGGAGGCTGTCCTGGTCTGCGAAAGGAGGAAACACTCGACAATTAACATCCAGGTGGACGAAAAAAATATCAATCCCACCGAAGGCTGAAAAAGCCTTAAAAGCGGCTACTGCTATCTCCAGACTCCTTTCAAACATAGGCGGCCCGTTCGAGCCGAAGAGGCGAGCCCTTCTGGCTTCGGTGGCGGAGTCCACCTTCCTCTACAGGGCCCCAATATGGGCGGACGACCATTTTAAGTACGCTAGCTACACGGAAAAATGCATCAAAGTACAGAGAAGAATGGCCATCAGAGTAGCGAAAACCTATAGAACAACGATCTCCGTCGAGTTGCTCGCCATGAACGAAAAGCAAAATTCAACAAAGCTCCAAACTCCAACTCAGAGCTACGTACTGCGTCGATGCTCGAATGGCAAACAAAATGGAATATACAAGTGAGAAGAGAATTTAATTTCAAAAAGAAGTCTTGGTATTCTTAAATTCAAAACCAAATTTTAGTTTAAATAATTTCCAATACAAATGAAAACGCAATTGTAGCGATACATTGCCCATATGTTCGGTAACAATATACTTTTATATTGTCTTTAATTTTTAATTTTAAAGACTATAAAAACTACCATTAAAATGAATTATTATCAAATTATAAAATGTTTACTTATCTTCATAATCCACCGGGTGCTGAATGAGTTAAACATACATAGGAAATTAACATGTAAAAACTTATTTATGCAAATTCCTGCTTCCCTAATTATTTTAGAGAAAAAATGAAAGTTACAAAAATAATGCAGAAATAAAAACTACGAATGATAATAGCATTAGATTTCATCTAATTTTTACTTAAAAGGCCAAAAAATGCTTTCAAATTCGTTAAAATTTTCATTTGTCGCACTTGCCATGTAATAAATTCAATTTAATTTATATTTTCAAAAATAATTACCATGGAAACTTGCATGGCCAGTCTGATAAATGAAACTTTTAACAATTTCAAAAGCATTTTTTGACTTTTTAAGTAAAAGTTAAATGAAATCTAATATTGTTATCATTCGTAGTTTATATTTCTGCATTATTTTTGTGTCTTTCATTTTTTCTCTAAAATAATTAGGGAAGCAGGAATTTGCATAAATAAGTTTTTACATGTTAATTTCCTATGTTCAGCTAACTCATTCAGCACCCGGTATAATAATTATTAATAATACAAAAACTCAATCTTATAAAAAAACTCCAAATTTCCAAATTAAAAAATCAATAAATCAAAAAATAACTCACTTAAAATTAAATCACTGTATATTCGCAAAATATTACTCAAAATAAAATTGGAATGAAATAACTCCGAGACAAAATTGGTCAAAAGCAAATTACCCGGTTTATAAGTGCTGTAAGGGAGAAAATCTTTATAAAGGCACCACCAGCTCGTGCCAAGTGGTAGGGTGGGATTTTGACAACCACTTCGCTGTGATGCGGCTGAGATTTATTGAAGGATTCTGATTCTGAAACAGTATCTACGTTGACTATTCTTGGTCGTTGTAAATTGATTACTTGTAATGCATTATTCCATGCGGGCGATTGCTACCCTATTTCCTGGAGAGACAAGCATGGTTTTCACCAGTTGTTTAGGTAAAATCTTGGAGATGATTATTTCTTCTGTTTCTTCTCTTTGGATCCACCACTTTTTGTATGAGAAGAAAGTATGTTTGGCCGTATCTACTTCGTGGTAGCATCTGTCGTTTGATGCTGTTTTAAATCGGCGGAGGTACCTTTCTAGACATCCGAGGCCCGCGAGTATCTGTGTCAATTCGTAAGTAGTTTTGCTGTGGTTTTTCTTTTCTGTGGTTAAAGCCGGGTTGGTTTGGCGCCGAGTTGGTTCTGCGCCGAGTTGGCGGAGCCAAGTTGGCAGCGCCAAGCTGGCAGCGCCAAGTTGTCCCATCCCGCCAAAAAACATGCAATTTTAAATATTTACAACATTTACACAAAACTATTTACAAAATTCAAATTCAAATTACACAAACAAAATTAAAATTCAGATCCATAAAACAAATTCAAAACATAAATAAAATTAAATCTTCAAAACAATAAATACAAATTAATAAAAATAATGGTTTATATAATAAAATAAAAATCAAAATTTCAAAATTAAAAAAAATTGATTTTGTAACACGACAATACTTGCAAAATTTTAAGATCAAGAATCAACAGATTTCAAATTATGAATTGAAATGAAGTCAAAAAAAAATAGTAATAATAATTTAATATTAATTGTTTGGATTATGACGTATTCCCCTGCGAACCATATCTGTTTGCCATGGTACACTACCAATTGGTGAATTAAAATACTCCTTAAACTTATCCCTAACATAAAACGATCTTTTCGCAGAATTTAGTCTAACTGGAGCAATGTTGTCTAAACATGAATTGGCAGGACCGAAACTGTTTACTTCTTCTACAACATCGTTGTTTGTAGAAAGCAGATTATGTAGACAACAACATGCCAATACTATGTTATCTACTAATTTTGGTTGTACTTCAAACGATCTAGTAAAAACTCTCCACCTGGCAGTGAGGATACCGAACGCATTTTCGACTATACGTCTTGCTCTCGATAGCCTGTAATTAAATTTTTTTTTTTCATTTCCCACGATTGTGTGTCTGCTGTACGGGCGAAGCAAATATGGCTTTAATGGGAACGCCTCGTCTCCCACAATAACGTATGGCAGAGGTTCTTCATTTTCATCGATTGGTTCATCAGCTGGCACATTTAACTGTACAGCTTCAAAAAATTTTCCTAGAGTAGATTTTGCGAAAATGTTGCCATCGCTATTTCGGCCATATGCTCCTACATCTACTGATGTGAACTTATAGTTCGCATCTACAAGGGCCATCAAAACAATTGAATTAGTTCCCTTGTAGTTGTAATATGCGGAACCTCCATTAATAGGGCAACGAATATTTATATGCTTGCCATCGATAACTCCAATGCAGTTGGAAAAGTTCTATTTATTTTTATAAGTTTTAGCTATATCTTTCCAATTTTCTGCCGTTGGTTTTGGCATTACAATGGGACCTAACTCTTCCCATATTGCTTTGCAAACTTCTGCAACTATAGTAGCAACTGTAGTAAATCCCACTCTGAAACTAAAACCAATCGATCTAAACGAATCTCCTGTAGCCAAATATCTGAAAAAAGAATACCAAAGTTTAAACAGTTTGTAAAATGTATTGTATTATCTGATCATTATAATTTATTATTAGGTATAATATAAAGTATAAAGCTTTAATAACATAAATTTTTTAGCAACTCTTGTAAAAGAAACTTGGGCAAAATTAAGGAATTGCTATATGAATGCGCTCAAACGGCGTAATTTAAAAAAAAGTGGTCAAGCAGCGAAAAAATTAGCGCCTTGGAAATATGAACAGGAAATGTCATTTCTTCAGCCTTTTTTATATAATAGAGAGTAAATATTACACAATGTATGAAATTCGTATATTTTATTATGGTTTTGTAATTATTACAGTACTCAAGAATTCAAAGATTCAAATAATCCTAGAAAGAAAAAGCTGGCGCCAGCAGATGAAATGGTACAAATTATGAAAGCAAATGCCGAGTACCGCAGATCAAAATATGAAAAAAACCAAACTGAACAAAATAAATTTGACGAATCAGATATGTTTTATTTGAGTAAGTCTGAACAAGCCAAAAGATTGCCAGCATTAGAACAGGCTAAGATAAAATTAGAATTGTGCAATTTAATGTAACTGGCTGAAATTCGTCTAATAGAAAGTCAAGCAATTGTTCATATTATTTAAATTCGTACTAAATTATGTATTATTTTTAACATACTATTTCTTATTATTTCATATTAAACATTATTTATCTTATATTAGACTTTTTTTTGACGAATTCATACATTAGTTTCCAGTTGGCAAGGATCTACTCACCGCACCGGGATACTAGAAGTATCCCATAATATGGTTACACGGTTTGTAGAAAGCTACAGCGCCAAGAAACTTTTATTTAATTTAAAGAAATATTTTTAATTAAAGTTTTAAAATGGGAGAACAAAGAAAAAAAGTTTTTTTTAATTTAATTAAATATTTGTACCTCTAGAGACACCTTCAAATTGTGCAACTACACAATATCAACAGTCAAACAAATAATTTTTTGTAGAAACTATTTTTACAAGGACGGATCCAAGCAATGTTCATGGATGGAATAAATGAGGCTGGGGGGGGGGGGGGAATTAAATATATTATTCTTGATAAGAATTTAGGTATATTTTTCAAAATTTTAGTTTTTAGTTAGTTTTTGATAGGTCATATGAACTGGGTCGTTTCCCCGTTACCCCTCCCCTCTTGTATCTGCCCTAAGTAAATACAATTTTGGTAGAAAACAAAATTTCAACTCACCTTAAACAAATAGCTAGCCGTTCTCTGGAACTGATGGCTTTGCGAAGCTTTGTGGTACATTTGCTTATTTTTTCTTTTAACAAGTCATGAAGATAATCAAACTATTCCTTGTTCATCCAAAAGTACATGTGATAGCGACTTGCGTTTTCATTTAATTCAAGTTCTTTAATTAAAGTATTAAAGGCACCATACTTTTCACGGCTTTGATTGATTTCGTGAATCCAATGTTTTTTTTTTTAGTTTTTAAAATACATAAGGCAGCACAACCTTCCTTCAATTCTTGTTCCCATTCGTCTGTAGAACTACTGCTGGCACACTCCATCTTTTACTAATTAAAATTTTAAAGAAAATATGTGTTTGTATTCACCTCGCGTGGTTTAGATGACTAGCGAAACTGCAATTGCTGCCTGTAAACTTCAATTGCTACCTGGAAACTGCAACCTGCAACGCGGAGAAGAAAGAAAGTTTCCAGTCGCGTCGAGCAGAATTGAATTTTCAGATATACAATACGTTGAATTGCACGCCCGGTCGTGGTGTGAAGTCCCGTGGGGCAAGTGAGTTTGCAATGCATTAAAACTTACCTATATTTATTGTACACGAAAGCTTTACGCCACGTCGAACGGCGTTGAGTAGCGTGCCGTGGAGTAAATGAGGTTGGGTTTTAGTCGAGTCACGCGCGTCGCGATGAGTGGCGTGGCGTGGAGTAAATGAGTTCCCACCTTTAGAAGATTTTGCGACGGAAAACGAACCGGATGTTATTCTGGTTTGTGAAATGCACTTCCGGGCGTTTTTCAAATTCAGGTTACCGTAATATATTCCACCGCAATGACAGCACAGGGTAGAGGTGGAGGAACGGCCATCTACATAAATAAATCGATTGAGCACAATGAAGCAGAAATCTCTGAAAACATTTAAATATAAAAGTTCAAAAAAGTACCAGCTGACAGCAGCCTTAAAGAATTTTCAAAGTGAAAGATGGACCGAGAAATTAGAAAACCGCACGGCTCGATTCCACCAATCCACGGCATCCATCGCATAGCTCATTCTGATGAAGATAAAGCCGAAACTTTTACCGACACCTTAGAATTCCAGTTCATCCCAAACAACGAGCAGACAAATCCTGACCTAGTTGCCGAGATTAACAGGCAGGTGAAGACTTTCCTCGACTCATCAGATCTTATTCCAATCATGCTCGTTACCTTCGAATAAAGGTAAGATGTCATCAAGAAAACAAAAAGAAAAAAATCACCAGGTCCAGACGGCATTTCGAATACCTACTGCCCTGAAAAAACTCCCGAAGAAAGCCGTCAGGGCATTAACAGGGATGGCCAATGCAGTGCTCAGATTAAAGCACTTTCCAGAGAGATGGAAAGTTGCAGACATTATTGTACTGTAAAAACCGGGGAAGAGCAAGACGTTCCCTCAGAACTACCATCTGATCAGTCTCCTCCCCACAATTGGAAAACTGATCGAAAGAAGCTTCCTATCAAGATAGAACAACTCAAGGTCATCCAGGACAAACAGTTCAGGTTTCTTCCTGGCCACTCCGCCGCTCAACAGTTATTGAAAATCAACGAGCACATAACGTTATCCTTCAACAAGAAGGAAAGCGCTCCGATCCTATAGCCGATTAGATATCTTTACGAAGAAACTAACATGGCTTTCCTAACCAAATTCAAGAAATCTACCACAGAAACCATAACAACGACAACTCCCTAAGTTTCCAACTTTGGGAAATACCAGGGTCACTCCACTAAGTATACAATCCTATCGCGGTTCCCGTCTCATCTATTTTATTTTTCAGATGGCCCTTAATCTAATAGGTAAATGCTGATTTGTGATCTAAGCAGATTTTGCCTATAAGATTCTCTTCTCGGTGGTTTTCATGAATATATTACTGCAATGCGTGATGTATTTTTCTGGAGAGGGGTGTGCCCGATGGCATCTTGGCACCAGCGATCTGCAAGCCAATCTCAGTTAAGTAATTCTATTCTTTTTTCCGCTCATCTTTCTTTAATCTTTATTTTTTAAATTTTAATTTAAATTCAAGACTATTTTTTTGTAAGTACACCAGTAGCAATCGAATACTTTTTTCTTTTATTTCTTTGTGCGCTCTTTCTTCAACTCACCTTTATTTACTTATTTTCCTTCCACTCTATTTCATTACATTCAGTCTTCAACCTTTTGCTCGGCTGGCAGGGTTCGAATGTTTACATTAACTTTTCAATCTCGTCAGTAAGACCTCGTCTTACTATAACCAAACTATAACTAACCTCGTCACTTAACTGAGCCAAGTAGACACGTCATCATTCATCAGATAATACGATAAATTTCAAATAAGCTCCAGTACCAAAGAGAACATCGACAGAATTGCTATATTCCACCTATTTGTAAATGCGCTGCACGAAATTTTAATAAAATATTTTAAATTTCAATTAAACCAGAATCGACTTTAAACAAAGAGCAGCACATAGATGTATCGAAAATGTGAAGATATATGAGAAAATGAGAGATAAGCTGATAGGTGGAGAATGGCCAATGCTAGAGCTGAAAAAAACAGATAATTTTTATTAACCAAACCAAGCCTAGATAATAATTGATCAAATGAGATATTTCAACAAACAGCAGTCGGACTCTTAACAACAAAGCAGACGATCACAATAACAGAACAAGTTGTCAAATAGTTATTGTTAAAGAATTAAGCATTCCAATACTATATTAATTTTGAACACAAAAAAATACCTAATAATTTCTATCACAGGATTCAGCACAGGTTGGGTAATCATTATATTCATTTAATAACCATATTTTATTTCTAACAGGTACATGTTGCATTTAAGACAACTATAAATAGTTACATTTTATACAACAATGTGAACCTTTAGTCCTTGAACTCAATCCCATTAGTCAACAGTTATTTAATATTGCGGTGTTCTTTAATACAACTTTAATGCAACTTAACCAAACCAAATGCAGATGTCATTACTTGTCAAGTCAAATAATTATGTCGTGATTTAAATGTCAAAGAATCTTAATTTAATAAATTATAACAAGGTCAAATTTAACGATGTACAGTTTTGAGGTTAAATAGAACAATTGAAGGTTAGGAAAACCATGTGGCTAGTAATCATGTAGTGAGGTATATTTGCAATGCGCCCTGGTATTCAAACAAGAAAAAAAAGAATCTTAGCAAGAGTAACGCGTTGTAAATAAAAATATGTGAATTTGAAAAAAACATTTGAATTGCTTGGAAACGGCTGAAAAAACAATTCGAAAATATTTAGTTAATCCTTGGACGAGGTCCGAGAAGGTTGATCTCTGGATACGTTCCGAGGTAGTTCAATTTTGGACGAAGGTCCAACATATTGGAACACGGACTTGAGTCCAATCAAGTTGTTAAGTGGTGGTTCCAAGAATCCGGAACCATTCACTAAGTGCATAAATTTCATTTCGGCAAATCAAGAACAAATTTCATTTAAAAAGATCAGGTGCTACGATAATTTCGAAGAATAATTTTGGAACGTGGCATAAAAAAATCTGGAGATTATTTGGACGTACCTCCATTTCACGTGGTGGCGAGTGACCAGATAACCACAAACCATTTAAAAGAAACGGAAGGAAGAATTGCTGCTGTTAGGTTTGCATAAACTGAATATTTAAAGTGCTGTTGCGGAACATTGAGAATTTTACGGAAAGTTTAGATACGGGACGAGCGAATTGCTAGGCAGAAATATCAAAACACAATCTTTGTAATTCTTTTGTTTATTTAACTAAAAATAAATTTAAAATTCATTTCAAATTTAAGTTTCTTTGAAAATTATTATTTAAAAAAAATTGATCATTATTTTTTCGTTCAACACTGAGATGCAGAGGTTCGTTAAGTTATGCATTCATTGCATCATAAAGAAAGTAAGTATGGACTCCTAATAGTCTTCCACTGTCAACAGTGCAATATATTAAGTAATAACATTTCTTATTTATTTAAATAAGCTTGTGGTATTGGTATGTATACTTCACCATATAAATTGAATAACCCTGCTTCTTGATTTAAATACAGCATAAAAATATCAAATTTATATAAACCATTGGGCATAAGTGGAGGGAAATGATGGTCATCGGGCACAAAATTGCAAAAGTGTTTAATAACATCCTAAAAAAAGATTTTATTGCTTATATTGCTACAACTAAAAATATTTATTTAAACTTTTTTAAAAATGAAACTTGTTATATTACCGCACAATTTTGTATTTTGCAATCGAAATGCATTTGAAGCATATATAGTTTTTGAAGATTTAGTTGAAAACGTATTGGAAAGTGTCGATATTCGTTACTCAAGAATTTATAACCTTGTACGAGGATCTAAAATTATACCATTCTTTTATTATTCAAAATAATTAAAAATGGAAACATAAAAATATCAGTCTAATTTTCAATGCATTATTAGGTACTACTGGTAAGCATTATTCCTGTTAACTCTCAATAGGTAAGCATACATAGGCGTTTATTCATTAATGAAAGACTAGAAAGAAAACCAGGAATGCTCATAAAAGATAAATCTATAATACGTTCCTTCATAAGCACGATACATCGCATTCACATTTTTAAGATTCTCCTGTATGGTTCATATTTCATTTCTATAACTATAGTTGTTATAAATTAGTAATGGATGCTTAAATTTACCTCCAGTTGATCCTCTACGTTAACTTTCAAGTGAAAAGTAGCATTAAAAGCCGGTGTAGTGCGATTATGTTTAAAGGTTTTCACACGATACACTTATACCGGTATGCTCAGTAAGAAATTAAAACACGTTTGTTCTGCGCATTGACGTCACGTTGGAGATATTTATTATAATACGCTTGAATTTTAATTATAAATCTTAAGATTATTTTATAAAAATAAAAGGTCTAACAATATCAATTTCAATTATATTATACCTCATTAACATTATAATCCTAGAAGTGGTTGAAAAACTTAAGAAATATTGTAACTTTGACATTTCTGGCTCCAAGCTGACGTCAAATAGTGCGAGAAGGATAGAGCTAACGTGCTAGTGAGCATACCGGTAATAAGTGTATCGTGAAAATAATTTTATTGAACCGGTTTACCTCAGATCGCTTATCCTTAACTTTATATCCATTTTGCTGAAACTGTAATTCAAAACATTAAATATTAAGATGTTTGCGAGTTTATATTCGAGTGAAAAATAAAAAATGAAATTCATCAATAAGATGGGGAAATATTATTACTGTTATTGGAAGCAAAAGAATAAGCTTAAGAAGTAGATGATGAATATTGAAATAAACAAAGAGAAAACTTTATTATTAAAATAGTATTCAAATAAATGAATAAATAAACAACAACATTAAACAATAAGAAGATTATCTGTTTTTATTAACGATTATCTTCAATTGTTGAGTTTAATTTATATTTTATTGTAACGAAATACCTTAGACAAAATATCCTGATTACATAAGACGTTTTGCAAAGAAATTACAAGTACAATTAGAGAAACAGTTTTCATTACTTGTTTAGAACACAAATTCACACAAGAACTGAAAATATTCATCTAATAATCTAATTTTTATAGTCAGTAATATGCTGATCGATCTGATAATGCAAATTTAAAACTAAACAGGAAGTTAATTAGGTAAAAGTTGCATTTCTGGATAATTACCCGTGAAAATATGAATTTCATGCAATGAATTATTAAAAACAAATTATATAAGTATATTTATTTTTGTTATTGTTCATTTTTACAAGTTTGTATCAAATAATTTTAATAATTATTATTAAAATACGTTCATAGCATTATTTTTCTTTATTTATTTAATTTGGAACACTGTAGTTTCGCAATTAAGTTTGCAAAAAGATAATTATTTTTGTAGTAAATTATTATGATTTGCTTGATGTACAATTATTATTCGTTACAATTAGTCAAAACAGACGTAAAATACGTCAGCTGGAGGAGAAAGACATAAGGGGTAGTCTATATAACACCCTGAATGTTACAACCTATCCCAGAGATAAATT
The DNA here is from genome assembly GCA_958510845.1 of Cantharis nigra. Classification (NCBI taxonomy): domain Eukaryota; kingdom Metazoa; phylum Arthropoda; class Insecta; order Coleoptera; family Cantharidae; genus Cantharis; species Cantharis nigra. The sequence goes on from OY294029.1 coordinate 19,040,357, forward strand.
AATTTAAAAAACTCCCACTACAAGATGCACCGGTTAGCTCCTCGGGGGGGGGGGGGGGTTCTTTTTCTTAGGGCAAAAGCAAATAAAACAAAACTGGAACCGTTCACGTATTTATTCTTTAAATTATAAACAATTATCAGGAGTATCGCGAGGTACATTCGCACTGCTCAAGCGGCTACGCTTGACTGCCTCCTGTTGACTGCCCTGTCACCATCGACACCTTGACCATGGCACCCCAAACCGCTTCAGAGATAACATTAGAAGTGGCACAAAGATTGGTCCTGGCTCCTACCCTTTGAAATTTATCATATAACAAATGAGAGTCACGCTGGTGGAGTTTGAAATAAAAGAATGGATGAAGTCTAAAGAACTGACCATCGTCCCTGAGAAGATCGAAGCGGTACTTATCAGCAGAAGAAGAAGAAAAAAGCACTAACCTATCGTGATCCAAATGGAAAACACGGAAATTAAACCAATACTGGGGGGGCTTGCAACAGACAAAACTTATCCTTGACCCCCACATTAGATATGCAGCAAAAATGGCAAAGAAATCGGCGGCTAACTATGGACAACAGCAGGAAGCCAAGAGAAGAGTGGTTACTTCCGTTACCCATTCCATCATGTTGTACGAAGCACCATTATGGACCGACTGTCTAAAATACAGATCCAATGTGGCAAAACTGGAAAATGTAGAAAGAAAAATTACCTTGAGGATTATCCGGGCAAACAGAACAACATCGACAGGTGCGGCGACGGTGTTTGCGTTTCTTTAGATTTTGGATTCATCTAAAAAAACACAGAATACCGCCACTAACAGAATTGCAAACAAAATGGGATTCGGGAGAAAAGTGAAGATGGATCCACTCACTGGTCCCATTACTAGACATCTGGTGTGAGAGAAACCACTACAAGACTACTTATGAACTGACGCAGTTACTCGTGGGCAACGGATATTTCAAGACGTACCTCCACCGATTTACAAAGGCATCAAATTACAGATGCCCATACTACGACAAAGTAGATGCGGCCGAACATATTATGTACTTTCTTCTCGTGAAAATAGTGGAAAATCCAAAAAGAAAGAACAGAAGAAACAATCGCCTCCAAGATTTCACTTAAAGACGCAGTGATAACCATGCCTTCCTCTCCTGGAAATTGGGTAGCAATTACCCGCATATCATAACGCATTATCGCCAACAAGGAAGGTAATCAATGAATGAAGCAATTAAATCACAACGACGAAGACTAGTTCAGCACCGGCTGAAGTGTCTTTTTGAAAATTTTCCCCTATCCAGCACTTAAAAAACAGGTGTTTTGGCAGTTTTTGATTGCAATTTTATTTTGAGTTTATAATTAGAGATTTAGAAGATAAGTAAAAATTTTATAATTTGAAAATAATTAATTAAAAGTTTAATTGTTTGTTTAATTAATTGTTTAAAAGTTCTGGACTACTTATTTAGTCCATTATTTAGTACTAGTAAATTACAAAGATGAATTGTGAAATTTGTAAAGATACTATAACTCAAGAAGAATGGATAGTATGCTTCGGAATGTGTAAAAGAAGTTACCACCTCAAATGCATAAATGTTAATAAAACTATGTTCAAATATATAAACGATATTGCAAATATAAATTGGACATGTGCAGACTGCATGATGACTTTAAATGGTATTTTAGCATTAAATGATAAGCTTGAGAAATATTTGAAGTGTATGACAAATCATGACAATCAAATTGACGAAATTAAAGACAAGATGAATGAAATTGATGCAAACTCAAAATTATGTGTGGAATTCATGAATCAAACAATTACGAACATTGATAGTGTGGATAATACTCCAAAAGAAAATTTCTCAACTATTGTGAAGCGAACTGCAAATGAAAACACTGTGATAATGAAACCCAAAAGATGTAATCAGAACAGTGATACTACAGTTATGGAATTGAAAAATGGTATTGATCCAATAAGTGTAAAAATTAATAATATTAATAGAATATCAGATGGAAGGGTGATAATTAAATGCAGCGATGAAATGTCAACAAAATCATTTAAATCGCAAATAATAGAAAAACTGGGTGATAAATATGAGATAAGCACACCTAAGATAAAGAGACCAGTTATTAAAATGGTGGGATGTGAAAATAAATATGAGATGCGGAGTTGAAACGAACAATTGTAGAACAGAATGATTTTTGTTGGCTGGAATAGATGCATTGTTTATAACGTGATATCTCTCAGAAGATGCTATAAATGCCAAGGATTTAATCATAGCGCCAAATATTGTAGAAATAGCAAAGCTTGTATGAATTGCTCCTTAGATCATGACTTCAAGGAGTGCAAGAGTAAAGATACAAAATGCATAAATTGTATCCAAATTAATGAAAGATTTAACTTAAAATTAGAAGTACATCATCCGGCAAATGACAAAAATTGCGAAGCTTATAAAAGAAAGTGGGAACAAATGAAAATTGATAGTAACAAGACTAAATACCAATAGCAACTAATTTCTTCAGAAGAAAATAATAATAAAGATAATAACATAACATTGATGAATGAATTTGATAGAATGAGCAATATTAATGGACGCTTGAATGGAACTATTTCATCCTTTTCTCGAAAGTATGCGTGCAACGTCAATTTAGGACTTTTCAACGCACGTAGCTTGCCAGCTCATATTAATGAAGTACGCTCACTTCTGCATAATTCCGTATTTTCGATTATTGGAGTTACGGAAACGTGGATGAAATCTGGTTCGACTTTGAAGTCGGTTAGTGTTCCGGGGTTCAAATTTGTGCATAACCTTAGACCAAGAGGAAGAGGTGGTGGTGTTGGTTTTTATGTTAGAAATAATCTAAAGCTCAAAATTTTGGAAAAATCACCAAACTTGACGACTTTTTCACTAGAATATCTATTCATCGAAATATCTATAAACCTAAAAAAATATTTGGCTGGAATTGTCTATCGAGTAAAGGAACATTGTGTGAATGATATGATAAGCGAACTTTCAGGTATTTTAATACGATGGTCATCGAACTATGCAAGCGTTTTTCTGATGGGTGACTTCAATGTGAATTCATTAATTAATAATTCTAATTTTAACCTCTTGAAAAATTTAACTCATTCATTTTCTTTATCACATTTGCAATTTGGTCCAACTCGTATTGATCTTCATCATAATTCTGAATCTGCTATTGATCATATTTTCATTTCTGAAGATTGTGAAGTGATTACTTCAAAAACAGGCGTGATTCGGGAAGTTTCCGATAACGATTTTCTTTTTGTTGCTCTGAAGATATGCAAACCTACAATTATTCCAAATTCCTACACGTTCTTCGATTATTCTGCCATTGAGCAAGAAAATCTTTTCAGAGCTACAGCTGCTGTAAACTGGTATCCTGTTTTGATGTCAGCAGATTTAGATGAAAAGGTTGACATTTTTACAAATAACTTGATTGAGCTTCGAGATAGACACGTTCCAATTAAAACAGTTTCTAAACCTGATCACTCTACTCCTTGGTTAACTTGGAAGATTAAAAACGAAATGAGCAAACGTGATATAGCTTATGGTGTTTGGCGCAAAAGAAAATTCAGAAGTAAAAAAGATGAATTATGGGAAGCATATCGTAAACTTCGAAATAGAGTGAACGGATTGAAATATTTAGCCCAAAAGAAGTTTTGTTCTCTAAAATTTGACCTAAATCTTTCATCAAAAATTTTATATCAAAATCTACGGAGGGAAGGAGTGTATGGCGATGAGTTAGATCCTGAAATGAATGTCAATTTAGATGATTTGAATGAATATTTTACGGATGCTAACTCAGTAACAAATACAAATAATAATATTTTTATAACATCTGCTCATTACGAAACTTTTAAATTTGAATGCGTCACTGAGGAAGCAATTTTTAATGTACTATATTCAATTAAATCAAATTCAACTGGATGCGATGGTTTAAGTCTAAAATTTATAAAAATCATACTTCCTTTGATTATTCCGATTATCAAAGATATTTATAATTTTGCAATTTTAAATTCCTCATATCCTTATCTTTGGAAGCAAGCTAAAGTTGTTCCATTTTCTAAAGTTACAAATCCATCACCCTTGTCGAAGGGTTTAGAAAAGGTTCTATTTCTTCAATTTCAAGAACATAATGTGCAAAATCGTTTCCTTTCAAATTTTCAATCTGGTTTTAGACCTACATTTAGCACAACTACTGCTTTAATAAAGGTTACGGAGGATATTTGTCGTGGTAGTGGAGGTTCAATGTGTACTGTCATGGTTTTGTTAGATTTTTCAAAGGCATTTGATAGCATTCCACACAAACAACTACTTGATAAGCTTGCTCATTTCTTTCATTTTAGTCCATCTGCAATTAACCTCCTTAACAATTTTTTATCAGATAGAACTCAAATAGTTGTTTTTAATGACTCAAAATCGAAAGTTTGTAAAATAAAGAAAGGGGTTTCGCAAGGTTCCATAAAAAGTCCAACTATGTTTACAAGTTATATTAATAACTTGGGTTCATTATTGAGATGCTCATATCATTTATATGCTGATGATTTACAAATATATAAATCTGGACCGATTGCAAAGGTTAATGAGATTATAACAGACATAAATAGTATTATTCAAGAAATTGTTAAATGGTGTGATGCTAATTCTTTATCTTTAAATGCATCAAAGTCGCAAGCAATTATTTTTCATTCATCGTCTCTACCAGTAATTCTTTCAAAAATTTTAATTAATGGAGAAGAACTGCCATTTCTAGATAAAGTAAAAAATCTTGGACTACTTATGAATCAAAATTTATCGTGGAGTGACCAGGTGAACTCGATTACTCAAAAAACTTTTGGTACTTTATAAGCCATGAAGCCTTATTCAAAATTTCTTTCGTTAGAAATGTGCAAACGTTTAGTCCTTACAATTATTGTTCCATATTTTACCTATTGTGATATTGTTTTTTATCTTTCACTTCTATCAAGTGAATTTGACCGTTTACGAGTTGTTTTTAATGCATGCGTTCGGTTTGTTTTTAATTTGAGCTCAAGAGATCATGTAAATAACAGAGTTCCAGAAATATTGGGATTAAATTTTTCTAATTTCTTTAAACTTCATTTGCTCCAAGTTATTTTTAAAATTATACACTTGTCAATGCCACAATATCTAAGAGATTTTATAGTAAAGAGTCAGTCTCAATGTGCCCAATTCCTGGATTGACAAAAGTTGCTTTAAAGCTTTAATTCTGCTATGGAATGGCCTCGAACCTTCGGATCGGAATTTTCAAACCCTCAAAAAGTTTAAAATGAATATGATGGAGCGCCTATTATCATAGTATTAGAAGTACAACCAAAATTACAAACTTTTTGTAATAAAATTTAATCTGTAAAAAAGCATTATTTCTATTGATAGCCTTCTGCATTATTATATTATTATATTTTAGTTCGTTTATTATGTTTAGTAATCTAAGTGTTTCCTTTTTATATTATAGTCCTAACTAGTTTATAGTTATAAGTTATGTACTTTTAGGACTTATTTATAATTTACAATTAACAAACAATAATAAGAAATTTAAGAATTTTTTTTAAATTAAATTTAAGAATTAAAAAGAATTTAAAAAAGACTTCTTTTGGAAATTCATTTTTGGTATAACCATTATTTATGATGTGAATTTAAGTAAATCAAATTATATAATATCAAAACATCATAAAACATAGGCAAAACCCTGTGATGATCGAAGGCTCAAGAGTCAATATACGAGTTGTGGTGTGATTCTTCGTTGATAGAAGAGAATCGGAGCAAAGAAATCCTTCAAGCTGAAGTGCGAATTGAGCGAAATTGCTTGAAAACGCCGGTAATTCGATTCGAAATATGGTAACAATAATAAATCCCACAAATGGTACGGAATACTCCCGAAAATAAATCGTCAGCCGATAAGCTCTTCGAAAAACTATGAGAAAATAACTATTCTAATTAGAAACGAATTCACAACCGAAACGATCTCTTATAAAAATTATCCGCGATCAGATAATTAGAAAAAATTTTTGTCACCAAAATATATCCAATAATTGTTTTTAAGTTTAAATTTGTAAATAATTAGTTGTAACTTTGTAAATATTTGTTAAGATTTGAATTCATGCGCTTTTTTTAATATTAGAAATGTAACGGTTGGTTGGCATGAAAAGAAGGACGATTTGACCCTTCCATTGTCGTCCGTTGGACGGAGCGGACGTATTTTTGTGTGAAGGTCCGAGATATTTTTTATTTGATTTTGCGATTTATTTTGAAAAACTAATAAAATGGAGATTACGAGAGTAAAAATTTGTTTTGATTTACTTTGATTGGAAGTTGTCCAAAGATTGAACAGGTTTGGATATTTTTGAAAAGTTTGGATTCGTTGATTGGAAATTAATAAGTGGAGATTTGGATTATTGAAAAAATTTATGTTTTACAAAAATATTCGTTTAATTTCTGTAAAAACTATCAATATTAACAATTCATTTTAAATAGCTGATAGAAAAACATCCTACTGTTAATTTTTTTTAACAAAACTGTTTGATTATATCGAAAATTACATATAATTTAGGGTATAACATTGTTTGAAAAGCAGAACCAACACACGCATACCTAACAAAATCGATTTCTCGGAATATAGATTTAATATATTTGTTGTGATAATTTCAGTTCAGTAATTCGAAAAAGTAATAGAGTCAGAATGAATCAAAATAGTTTTTTACCAAAGTTAGCAATTTGTATGGCTATTGTACCGCCAATTTATTGTAAATATTCCATTTTACGTTTGTTGCATAAAGTTTACGTTGTTGTTCTTAATATTATTTTATTATCGTATGCGGTGTATTGTTTTACCACTCAAGTTACGCAACCAATTGTTAATAAAATAGCTACTACTTTCAACACACTTCATTTTTCTATCTTGCAAATGTATTATTATAATGCGATGTTCAAAATATCGGTATGGAATATTGACTTATATCGAACATTCCTTGAAGAGTTTTCAAAGCTTGAAGAACACTTGATTCCAGAAAAAAGAATCAAGTTTTGGGATATAAACAAAGCATTGGTGTCGTTCAATTTAAGTATAACTATTATTGAAGTTAGTAGTATTTTCATCACACTACAAGACCAATCTATTGAAACATTTACCTATTTAATGATGATATATTTTGAATTCATTCGTTACTTAAACGTAACTATGTTTTTATTAATCTATCATTTCGTACATGGATTCGAATCTCTCTTCGATCGTATTAATAAAAATTTGGTAGAAAGTGTAGGGGAGAATCCTGCAGCTACAACAACTTGGACTGTTGGTAAATTTCTAAAACTTGAAAGCGACATGTTCAAAACTATCCGAAAGTTTAACATACTGTTCGGATGGCAATTACTATTTATCTTCTTGGAATTATTGATACACTTTTTATATATGATGGATTTTGTTATCAAGTATTTTATGTCAAAAGAGGATGTCAAGTTTTCCTCGGAAAGTATTTTTCATACAATTTATTACATGGTGGCGTTTATGTGGAGTTTTGTCATTTTGGTAAGTTAAATTTGGAAAAGTAGTCATATAAGTAAGTCAAAAAATTCAACTTGATTCAGTTTTTCAAAAGAGTAAAATCCCTGTCCTTCAATAATTATACTCTTAAGTCTTCATAAATAAATTTGTAACCGTTTTAGGCGTATTTTGGTACAATTCTGTATAGTACGATTCGGTTTCATCGTTTCATTCCAATTTTTGAATGTTTACTTATGAAATATTATATTTCCTGCATTTTACTGTGTAATGATGGGAAGTTTGTAATAAGTACAAAAACACAGACTTGCTGAATGTTAACAATTTTGTTTTAAATAATTATTTTGCATTTTGTTCTAAATTAAGTATTTTTAGATAATGGTAATCGCAATTGCTGTAGCATGTGAAATGACAACTAAACAAGCTAAACATACATCAACCATATGCTACAATGTATTATTTAGCATGCCAGAAACGAACATGAAAAATCAAAATCGTGTGTTGCGCAAAGAACTAATACTATTAGCAAACCAAGTAAATAATCAAATTCCACGATTTTCAGCTGCAGGATTCTTTAATATTGATTTTTCTTTTTTGTTGGGTCTGTTGGGCACTCTTACCTCGTATACCGTTGTACTTATACAAATTCATAAATAAAAAATATTAAAAATGAAATTTTTTTATTTTATTCATTGTTAAGAAATCCATTATTTTTTTGGAAAGAAATTTCATTTCCGGACCCAAGAGACAGTGGACACGTTAAATTTTCGCTAGGCTGCAAAGTTAGAATTACAATTAACACATTATCTGCTGTGGTTGGAAACATTTCTGAACATTGCTACGAGGAAAATTTGGCGGTTGTTTTAGCTAAAAAAGCGGTAGGGACAATAAAAGAAATGATGGTAAAACTGGGAGCTACATCAAGAGCAATACAGGAGGCCATTTCCGAAAATTAACCATCATTAAGTAAAACACTACAGTGGCAGAGTAACAAAATTTTTAAAACTATTCTTTCACCAATTCCCCATGATCTTCTAACACCACGGCGACTTTTAAGCCTAATGGAGCTGCCAACGTTCAGAAGTCAAATCTTCAAAATCTCATTTGACAAATTCTACAGGCACTCACAAAAGTGCAAACAAAATGGGATTTAGGAGATGTGCTTGGGCGTCAATTTTTTTAAACATTAAATATTTTGCCAACGCAACGTAAGTTTTTAAAATTTTCTAAATAATTACAAAGTACAAATACCTGAAATGCCATTTTCTTACTTTTATTGATTTTCCCTTCCCTGAAGAAGATCCTATTGTGGTAACGTATAGTAGTAATATTGGCTACACTAATACATTGAGATAATAAATAAATTAAATCATATTTCTATTAATACTTCCAAAACTATACAAGATATCGAAAAACTTGACTGAATAACACTTGTTGAAAATTTAATCAGCTTTCATTTTGTATACAATGATCATGTCACTAGGGCGCATAGTTTCCGAGATATAAGCAATCCCCCCCGGCTCAAGAGCTATGCGCGGGGACTTTTGATATGTACTCCTCCTAACTAGTGCAAACAAAGTTCCAAAGTCAAAAATTGTGTTTTTAACATTTCCCTTTGGCGCCAGGTCAACTCGGCGCTAGGCCAACTCGGCGCCATAAAAATTATTTTAAATGTTATTTAATAAAAAAAAATATTTAAACTTAAATAATGTTAAAAAACATTATTAAGATTATTAGCGCGGAAATGTTGATATGGGTGGGAGAATGTTAATAATTTTTGCTTTTTGCCGGGTGACCGCCTAATAACGCGAACGTAAAGCCATGAGTTCGATCAATTTAAATAATTATGCCGATTTAGTTTAAGAATTATTTGAAAATTTGTGCAATAAAAGTTGCATTGATGAATTGAAATTTTTTGTCCGTACTTTGGACGACTTTGAAGAGATTTTTGGATATTTGGATAGTTGATTTTCAAAGAGAAATTTAAATAATTAATTATAGAATTAAATTGCATAATTTGGAAGGTAAAATCTGGAATTGGATTGGAAAAGTTACAAAATAATTACATGTTAAAATTTTAAAGAAATTCAATAATTAAATTAAGGCAAATAAATTGAAGCGAGTGCAACGTGTGGACAACAAGGCGCACACATTTGGCAAGCCCATTCGCTATCGAAATTAATTTATGGTAAAATTTATTTAGAAGTTTGATTCAATAATTTGGATTTATAATTAGGAACTACTTATTAAAAATTGGGAGACCCCCACCCCCCCAGAAGAATAACGTAACAAAAGTTAAAACAATTTTTGTTTTAAATATTGTTAAAACGATATGTGGATCTATTACACAAATTTTAATTATTATGATTCTTGACTGAATGGATCTCTTTGGGTTAATTTATCAAATTAACAAATTAATAGTAACAAATTGTCAATTCCCCTCCCCCTAAGGCCGTTACGTAATTTGTGAACAGCCCCTAACTTAAAATAGTTGTGTTAATTCTTTTAAAACTAAAAAAATATAAAAGATAATAATAGTTTTGTTTATACCCGACAACTTCATTTCCTTCCCAATTTCTTCCCAAGCCTCATGTCGCATATTCTGATCTCGATAGGTTTTACTATGGACATTGTAGAGACAATCATAATGTCGTACTTTTTCAATTAATAGTAGCTCATCCATTATGTATTCGGTGAAAGATCACTAGAGGCACTGATTACAAATTGCAATAAGTGCTAGCAGGGTTGCGGGGAAGATCTGCTCAACACAGGTGGAATCGTGCTCTCTTCCTCGCGGCCACTGTTTCCCGGTATTTTCCGATTAATTAATAAAATGTTTGATCAGCAATAAGAAAGTTATTATACTTAATTTATAAATCAAATTAATATTGAAATAATCAAAAAAATACATCATTTCTTTCACATTAAAAACAATATTTTTAATATTTAACTGAGATATATATAATTAATTAATGTATAATTAGAAATAATTATGTATTTTACACTTAAATTTCATAATTTGTTAATTTTTATAATCAAAGTTGTTGAAATGTTTATCCTTGTTCAACTTATCTGTTTAGTTGCTGTGCATGCAAGCTAGGTCCGCGGGGAACAAATGTGTACTCGATGCGATATCACGCGTCGAGCAGATCTGGATACGTAGGAAGCTATCAAGTCACTTAGCATCAAGTGGTGTGGTGTAGAGTCGAGTGGGTCAAGTGAGGTCGCCATGCATTAAAGAAACCGGTGCCTGTAAACTGCCTGTAAACTGCAACCTGCAACGCGGAGAAGAAAGAAGATTGCCAGTCGCGTCGAGCAGATCTGAAATCGCAATGCATTGAAACTTACCTATATTTATTGTGCACGAAAGCTTTACGTCACGTCGAACGGCGTCGAGTAGCGTGCCGTGGAGTAAATGAGGATGGGTTTTTGTCGAGTCACGCGCGTCGCGATGAGTGGCGTAGCGTGGAGTAAATGAGTTCCCACCTTAACTCTGTTAACTTCCAGCTCGTCAGTCCGTTGACGTTCCACTATGCTTAAACTAATGTCGATCAATCAAACGTTCTAAGCAGGTTGATTAACAATTGCTGTCAAATGTGTCAAAATTGAAAATCCGTTAAATTCAATTGAAGTTATGAAATAGAATTATAATTTAAATAGAATTTGGGAAATAACTCAATAACCGTGAAAAATGTTGAAAAAATTAGTTTCGTTACTAATGATGATTATTTCATTATCTATAGGTTTATCTTATGGCAGTCCGAGGATATTTTCTAAAATTGCAGGAGAACGTGCAGATCATTTAAATTACAAGTTAACCGAAAATGTTTTACCCGAACACTATACATTAAAGATAACTCCTCAATTTAATAACAAAACCTTTACAGGATGTGCAAAAATTTTGATCCATGTCAAATTACCAACTGATAATATAACACTACATCAAAAGAATTTAACTATAACGAAAGATAAAATATATTTAACAACAATGAATAATTTAACTATAAACATTAAAGATGCTAGTAACAGCGGTACAGAGGAACAACAATTTTACACTATTATTTTTCCAAAACCTTTAACGGAAGATAAATATTATTTACACATTCCTGAATTTTATGGAAAACTCAATGACCAGAAGATTGGGTTTTATTATGCAGAATATACTGATAAAAATGGTAAATTATGGTGAGTTTTCTTTTTTATGCTGAATATATTTTTTTATTAATTAAATTTATTTATTAAATATATTTAATATCAAATTTGCAACATACTTGCACTTTTCAGCTCCTTTGCAATGACTAAATTCGAATCTACGACTGCAAGATATGCATTTCCATGTTTTGATGAACCAAGCTTTAGAGCCAAATTTAAGATTTCCATAGTTAGGTCATCAAATTACCATTCAAGATCAAATACTAAATTGATCAAATCGATGTAAGCGCTCGGTGATTTCATAATCACATTTTTTGCACAATTTTTGTCTACAGAAAAAGCAGCAGTTTTGTATTTATGTATAATATTATTAATTAAAAATTATTAGCTCTTGAAAATAATATAAATTAGAATTTTCAAATTGAGCTACAGGACAAAATAAAACACATATTTAAAACGAGCTTTCGGAAAATGACATTTCCTTTTTCAAGTTTAAACTTGATTTATTTATTTATTTATTAAACTTGAAAAAGGAAATGTCATTTTCCGAAAGCGTTTTAAATATGTGTTTTATTTTGTCCTGTAGCTCTATTTGATAATTCTAATTTATTTTATGTATAATATTGTATTCATGTCATTTTTTGTTTTAAGAAAATTAAACAATAGTTTATACGAAGACGAATTTGAAGACACCGTGTCTATGTCAACATATTTAGTAGCATATATCGTATCTGAAATGAAAATATCTGTATACAACGATACAGATTTCTTTAAAGCTCTTGCACGGCCAGAAGTTATCGATAAAAATTACGAAAGATATTCCTTGAATGCCAGTGTCAAAATTCTAAAAACTTTAGAAAACTACTTGAATGTAAATTATTCGATGAATAAAATGGATCAAGCGGCTATTCCGGATGTCTTTTATCCATCAGGTGCCACCGAACATTGGGGTCTTGTTACATATAAGTAGGGCGTTTTAATCGGGTTTAACAATTTTATACCTGGTATAATTTCAGAGAACAGAATTTTTTATTAACTCCACAAACTTCAATCAAACAACAGATGCCCATAGATAAAATAATTGCTCACGAATTTACGCATCAGTGGTTTGGAAATTTAGTGTCAATAAAGTGGTGGAGGTATCTCTGGCTCAAAGAAGGATTTGCAGTCTTTTTACAGAGTAAAATAACTGATATAGTGAGAATATAATTATTGCAAAAATTCGCGATTTACGTTGGTGGCGCTCGTAACGCTACCAAATGTCAAAAACATGGCGGCTCTATTACGTATACTTGATGTTGTTTTTTTTATCGCACACCGCTGTAAAATAATAATTCACGAAATACAAAACTTTCTATATCAACTATACCTATTAGATTAACTGAATATTTTTCCGCGTGGTGGTGTTCGCTTAATGTAAATCGCAAATTACTTTATACAACTTTCAATAATTTTGAAAGATTTTATTTTGGTTGTCTTCGTCTTATTTTAAACGGCACCATTTATTCATACCATTAAATATATTCTTGTTAAATTAATAGATTAAACCGGAATGGAAAATGATGGAACAATTTATCGTGGACGATAAGCATGGTGTTTTAAGAAAAGATAGTAAATATACTCGAGATATGAATCGAGATGCTGGAACACCAAAAGAGATTCGAAGTCTATATGATTGGGTAGCATATACAAAATGTATTTTTTTTACAAATTTACAAATATTTTACATATATCCAATTTCCCATTTTGAAACAATTTCGATTTGCAGCTGCATGTGTGATTCAGATGTTAGAAACTATTTTGACTCCAAACGTTTTTAGGCGTGGTCTTACGAATTTTCTCCAAGACAGGTATGGCTTTATCATATTTGTATGTAACTCGTGATTGTGACACACAAAGATTATGACAAGCATTTAATTTTTTTATACAGTTAAAAGTATCACATATATTTTTATTAGAGCCTTTCAATCATGCATTCCCATCGATTTATATCGAAACTTACAAAAATCTTTGGACAACTCTGCAGTAAAGCTTCCGCGAAATTTAAACATAGAAAAAATAATGACCACGTGGGTTTCTCAGAAAGGGTACCCGTTGGTATATGTGGAGAGGAATTACGATAAAAGCCGAGACATCGTTAAACTAGTACAGGTAATTCATACTTGAGTAAAAACTATTTTTATTAACTCAAACATTTTTTAATTTTTTAGTCTCATTGTGTCTTTAAAGAGTTTGGCAGTTCTAAACCAACAACTTGGTATATCCCAATAAATTATGCCTCAAAGAATAATCCCAACTTTAACGACACTCGATTCAGTAATTGGCTACTGGCACCAAGCGAAAAAATTACCATTAGCAATTTAAAATTTGACGATTGGTTGATATTTAATAAACAGGAAGCGTGTAAAGTCTGAAGTAGGTTTTTCTGTTATATGTCCTCATATTTTATTTTTCCAGACTACTATCGTGTAAATTACGATTTAAAAAACTGGAAATTAATAGCAGATGCGCTGAAAAAAAATTATAAGAACATACACAAATTAAATAGAGCGCAACTAATAGACGATTCATTTGCTTTTGCAGACATGGATCAATTAAATTATTCTATTCCGTTAGAAATCAGTGATTACTTAGATCAAGAGGATGAGTATATTACCGACTTTGCCTTTATACGCAATTTGGATTATATTGCGAATATTCTTCGTGGTTCAAATGTTGAACCACAATTTCGGGTAATTTTGAATCGAGGTATGGGTAAATTTTCTGTTGAATACGAGAGATTGAATTAATTACAGGATTATGTTATACGAAGTTTCGAAAGTACTTATAAACGTTTGGGCAATAACCCTAGGGATAATGACACCGATATCGATAAATTACATCGCATCGACGTTGTTAGATGGATGTGCAAATATAATTATTCTCGGTGTAGAGATAACGCTTGGAAAACTTTTCACCGGTGGAAAAAAGCTAAGAAATCATTTATGGTGGATTTAGAAGAACAGATAATGTGCAATGCTATACGACATGGAGATGAAAACGATTGGGATTATTTGCGTCGCATGATGGAATCTGCTGACCAAGGTTATTTCAAAACGAATGCCTTCAATGCGTTAGGATGTACCGAAAATGTAACGATACTGCAGCGGTAAGTGAATTCTCGACAAATTAGGACCAATAATTTTAATATCTTCACTATAGCTTCATGGATATGCCCCAAATTTTAAGTAACTATAAATTCCACATAGTGGTGAACTTAATTAGTAAGGCAGGATCAGTTGGGGCAGAGGTCGCAATGCTCTACGTTGCTCAGCATTTCAATTTTTTGAATTCCAGGTGGGTATTGATAACTATGAACCTATTATTTTACTTTTTTATTTTATACAGGTATTCTGAATCACTTATTTTGGAAATTTTGAGTATTATTACATCATACTTTACAACCGAAGCACAACTCGAGAATGTAAGTGCTCAAAATTATCATGTACGATGAATTTTAAATATAAAATTGAATTTTAGTTTACAAAATTACTTAGTGAGAATAGAACACTACACTCAATAATTGTGAGTTTTCTTGAAAACGCTCGACCAGGTGTATCTCAAAAACAGAAACGTGTGCAACAAATTTCTGAATTCTATTATAGTTATCATCAAAAGATTGATCAAATTAGGTCTGGTGGAAATTTACGTCAAGCAATTCCAAATATATTTGCTTTTATTTTTTATACTTTAATAGTTAGGAGTATAATTTTTTATATATAAATAACAATACATATTTGCATTACAAGTGTTTTAGAAGATTTAGATATTGAAATGATGTCATTAAATTAATGGTGTAATTTATTGTAATGTTGAATGTTTTTAATCTTTACCATTATCATTATCACTAATTATAAATTATCGTTATCACTTAACAGTTTGAATATAAGTTTCAATTTTTAAGTTAAGTTGTTCACCCAAAACTTATTTAAAAAATTACAATTTTGAATGATGAACACTTTATTTGAAGTAACCTACAGCGATTCTATCATACAAATACTATACTTAATTTCTAACATTTACAATGCAGCTTGTATTATAAAATAATGCTTACTATAACTTTACTTGATACAAAATATTGTTTTAGATTTATTATTCATAATTAAAGTTCAACTAATTTAATATTATTTATGTACTATAAAATTTTTATTGTCTTGGCTCGGAATACATTTCGAGTTGTTATCGCGTTATCACTGCAGGCATGAATGGGAGCAATGAATGTAACCAAGGTCAGTTTTAGAATGTAGTTCAAACCTTAAGGATGTATAGGAGATACAATCGGAGACAAAAGTAGGATTAATTTGAATATCACGAATATTGGTCTTATGTGTGTAGTAAAATACTTTTTAAATATCATAAACGATAAACAAAGTTATAAAAATGCATGAAGAAAGGTTTTTTTTCGTTTAAATCGGTTCATTTTCTGAAATTACAAATATTAAATTTGACATAACAAAATTTTTATTAGTGACTATCCCTGCAATCCAACCTACTATCTAAATGAAAAATGTAATAATTTTTATGAGTAAAAATTGATATTTGTTGTTAAAACTAATAAAAACCGAGATATACATAATATTTTTAATACCAACAAGTTTTAAATATGTTTAGGGTTCTTTTAACGTCAAAATCTATTTTATTTTTAGCGAATTGAACGTGACAACTCTATATCGGTTGTTCAATTACTAATTAATTTCTCGAGAACGGGGTAGTAAACCGTCATGAAATTTTGCTAAAACCTTCTTCTATTTACAAGCTATAACTACAGAAAATTTGAAAAAATTCTTATATTTTGATCATATATTTTAAGCTAATATATTATTCAATAAAATGTTTTTCATAAAATGATTTTTACATTATATAATATTTTTAGGATTTCTTAAGATTTAGCTTTGAATTTTTATTTAGATAAGTATTTTACTGTTTAACACCTTGTGATTTTCTCTAAAATCAGACTCTTAAACAAAACCATAGATGTGATTTTCTTGAATTTTAACAAAAAGTCAACATCAAATTAAAACTGCAAGAACTATTGAACGGTGTAGTGAATCGTTTTGAAATTTTTTTTATTACATCGCAAAGGCAATGATGACATGTGTACCAATTTTCATCAATATCTTATATTTTTGAGTTTTATTTTTTGTCCCCTATACATCCTTAATAAAAATGTAAAGCAAAAAAAAACACATGTTGATATCTATTTTCATTCATTTAAAAAAAATATCGTCACTTCTGCCGCTAAATGAATAGGTACATGAATATTTAATAAATAATTGTTTAAATTTCTGATAAGGTGATAACTAACAGATTTGACCACTTTTACATGTAAATAATACAAATAAGGCGGGATTTTAGCAGTCGAAAGGAAATTGTAATCGATGCTATTATGATACCAAATTTTAAAGTTATTGCTGAAATTATCATTTTTATTTGTTTATTAGACATCAAAAATATGTTATTGTAAACCACTAAGGGGAAATATTAAGAATAACGCAAATAATTTTAAAACAAGACATTTTCAAACATAAAATACGCAATTATTAAAGCACGGATAACAATGAAAATTTTTTTCCGGGCAGTTAAAGGTTGTCTTGAGAGCACTACGAAGTCAGATTTTTCAAATTTTTACTTATGCTTGCGCAGAAATATTTTAAAAATTGTTTATTTTCATGAAGTTTGTAAATTTTTTTAACTGTTTTCTAACAAAAAAAATGCAAATATCTCTTCGTAGAACTTTACAATAACATCTTTTCAATGTCTAGTAAAAAAATGAAACTTATAATTTCAGCAATAACTTTAAAATTTGGTTTAATAATAGCATCGATTTCAATATATTTTCAACTGCTAAAATCTCGCCATAAGTAACTTTTTTATGGTCTTAAATATTAAAATTTTCAAATTTTCGAAAATCTAACAAATTTTCACAAAAATATGACATATTAAGATTTCAGTTAATATTTTTTGTAATTTTTTGGCTTTTACATTTGGCCCAATTATTGTTTCCTCACCAATACAATAGAAGCAATAGAAGCTCTATCAGCACACAAAATTTTATGTCAATCACTTAAACATTTCCAGGGATACAAACATTTTTATTAAAAAAAATTGTTTTTATTGTGGTAGCCTTGGCAAAGATTTCTCTGCCAAAACCTTATTTTCACCACTATACCCTGATAACACGCAATATTGGAGCAATATTGGTCCTTTATAGTTTAAATATTGGTGCAATATTGCAGTCAATATTGCACAACATTTATAGCAATCTAGCGCAGTATACTAATAAGAACAATTTGCAATGTTGCACAATATAACAGTCAATATTGCATAATATTGAAAGCAATATACTATCGAGAACAATTTGCAATGTTGTACAATATTGCTAGCAATATTCAGGGCCGGATTATTAATATATGTGCCCCTAGGCAAAAGTTTTTAATCCCCAAACAAATGTTTCTAGAAAATTTCAAGCGTAGACTCGATATTCTTATATTTTTGAAATTTAACTTGAAATTCTTGTCCTACAAATACATATTTATTTATCTTAAAATCAGATTTCATGGAAGCACCAATTTTTTCTAAAATTGTTTTATTAAATACACCTATAATGGGGATTTTGACGTTTCGAAGATCTTCTTCTTCAGGAAATTTATCTATTGTGACATGAAGAAAATGGATGAAATCGTAAGGGGGGAACGGGGGGTTTACTTGAAGCGATAAAATATAATTCATCATAACTCCGAAACGCAATGAAATACGTAAAAGTTTATTATGACAAAAATTATCCGTATAAAATGACCTACAACTTTTGTTCTATAAAATTTTTACTAAAATAAAAAAAAAATTTTTTATTTTATAAATTTAAAAAATTAAAAATTAAAAAAATTTTTTTTATAAAATTTCTAAATTGCTTATAAATAAGAAAAAAAATTTTTACATAAAATTTTAGTTTTTTGTAAGAAGTATATTTTTTTATTTGTATTTTTGTTTTTGCTTATTATTTCGGTTTCCTGAATGTTTTCGACGATTATTGCTGATGCCCTGATAAGATTTAGTAATTTAGTTCATTCTATCCGAGCTAAATTGGGAGTTATTTTTAATATTCGGAAAGTTAAATAATGGCCACATCCGATTTTTGACTTAATTGTTTGAAAAACAATTAAATTTCTTAAGTATATTTTTGTTCTCTTTAAAGTTGAAAATGACTTTATTACAATTTTTAAATTGGGAAACATTGAAATCAATTTTTTCTCTATAATAAAATTTCCTTCTAATTCTTCAATATTTTCAATAAAATATTTGAATTGAATGCACTGTTCAGAAGATTCCATGTTCAACTCTTGACATGTTTGGAGATTTTGTGAATGATTGCGTAATTTGCCAAGGTTTTTCAAATTATTGAAAACCAAAATTATTTTCAATTTTGGTATAGTCAATTACCCTATTTTTCAATTCTTCTTATAATCTGTCTATAATTGCAAATAAGTGTTAATTCTCATTTCAGTTTTCCCACCAAACCCGACTTCGCCATTATTACTTTTCCCAAACTGTCTTCGTTTTTATATTCATAAATATACGAAAATTCTTTTCCACGTTGTTCATACGAGTATACTGATCTCGACAACGAAAGCATTATCCTAATACTGAAATGTAGAATTTAGTTGAAACAGCAATTAATTGATAAATCTGTTTCTATTTTTTGTTGAGATTTACTGACTTTGTCACATTTATTCAAAATGACGGACCAAAATTCAACTGGATTTCAATAATCCAAAATTTTTTAGTAACCTATTTGCTTAAGCCTTTAAGTGGTTTTTCAGTTTCATTATGAGGTCAAATAATTTGAGCGCCCCTTTCCTACGAGGCGCCCCTAGGCAGTTGCCTAGTTTGCCTATTGGTTAATCCGGCTCTGGCAATATTGCTCAATATTTTACAAAGATTGCAAATAAAAACAATTGGTAATTATTAATAATTATAATTCTTACTTTAATTTACAAACTTGCATAGTTAATTTTATTTAGATATTGGTGTAGTCATTTCTTGTAGTTTCGGAGCTGTATTAAAATCTGAAAATTAACTAAAATATAAATTATTATAATTACTTATTTATTATTAATTAAAATAAAAAAATTATTAATTTATTATTGTTTTGATGTTTTAATGAACATTAAATAATTCTCTTTCAGCACATAGTTGAATGATTTTCATTTTTATAATAATTTAACCCGTATGCGTAATTCTTTGTTACACTTACGCCTTTTGTAATATAATTGTAATGTTATCAGTAATTTCAAATTAAATCATTTCGGATGTTGTTTCAAAATTTGAGCGGTGTAGGTAAATTATAAAACTAATTTATTACACCTGAAAGTCTGAGAAACCACCGCGTATCGTTTACGTATGCAACTTAACCATGGCCGTTTTGTATTGAAAATTTTTTTTTTAATTTTGTAATATTTTAGGTTTTTATTATAGTTTAATATATAAACATTTAATATTAAATTAAACGCCGATACTTGAAAGAAATTCTAATTATTCCTTAAATTAAATTTTATTTGATTTGTTCTTTCGCGCATGCTAACTTCAAAATATAATTATAGCAAATATAATTCCACAGGCTAATTTTAAGGGCCTGTTGTCTCACAGGCTGTAACCATCGGTTTTTACATGGATGCGTTTTATTAAAAATTTCATATTTTGTTACACCTTGTATATTTATTAAATTCAAATATTGATATTAAAATTTAATTTAAAAAGAGATTAGAAACATTAACAGATAAGCGTACGCCATATTGAGATTTGACGGTTGAATTTTGGAAAAATTAAGTAAATTTTTTGTGTCCAGTAGTTAACTTGATGTATTTGGAAAGAAAAATTATAAGAATTTCCGTACCGTTAATTTTGGGATTTACATATCAGTTGACTTTGTTCGGAGACCGACAGTTTGGTTTATTTTGGAAGTTGGTTAACCGATTTCGCTTCTGCGGATTTATTTTACTGTACACGATCAACAAACTTGGTTTTTTTTGAAGACACTACAAATCTAAATTTTTCAAATTGGGAAAACATCCAATCAACGCCTTTTTTTTGATATACACAGATGAGAAGTTCACGTTCATTAATACCTTTGGTTACCATATTGCTATAATATCGTTCGATTTTGATAACAGCAGCAGTTGTCGAGATTGGTAGGGCGCCCGTTGTTCCTGCCCTACTATCCAGTGCCGTGCCGGCTTCCGGACCATTTGGGGTGAGCCAAAAATTTAATTTTATTGTTAAAATATTGTGGCACACCAGTTTAGTGTTGTGCGTATTCGTCAGCCAAATTGGGATTTTCGTCATCATTTGAAGATTATTTTTTTTAACATCGTAATTAATTTACTTTTGTTTGCACGAAGCACGACTTTCAACGTGCTTGTAAAGAATTGTTCGCGTTATCAGATCTGACAACGATACCTTTTAATTTACAGCTGCGTCTGACTTATATCATTTTTAGTAACAATCTTTATCTTTTTTTTACTGTTGCTTTGTTTTTTTAGTTATTAAACTACACCTTTGTTACCCAACAACGAGTTTCATTTGTTTTTGTGTTACTTTTGTTTTTCGTACTTTCAGGCAAAACACCAACAGCGGCAAAAAGTACGTGGCGCTCTTTTTTTTGAGTCGGAGGTTATACTCCTTTGACCCCCCCCCTTGCTCTATATAAGCTAGCCGTAGCTTCGCTGGAAAAGTTGTTGCGGTAACCAGTTTTCAACTTTTTCAGTTTTCAGCCGGGCTCAGGTTACAAGACCACGGCGTACCAGTTATGAACCGAAACTACGACTGTACCGGTTACGGGTTAAATCCGTATATCAATGCTTTGCTGTAACATGATGTAATACTCCACCGACCGGAACAAAATAATCATAATACTCGTATGCTGTTACCCAACATTTGGATTTTATTTCTTTTAATGATATTTCATATTATTTATATTTGCCTAAATGTAAAATTTTATAAATTCCAACTTGCATTGTTGAAAAAGGTCTAGTAAAAAAATTAGTTGTACTAGTGAACATGTTAGTTATAAAAGTTTTACTTTTAACTATAAATTTGAGTCTACGGTAAACTAAATCATATCAATATATATGGTAGTCATTTGATGCTCAAAGAAGAGGTTACCTGGAAAGTTTTACGGGAGTTTTGAAAATTGGGGATTTTATAGATTTCGACATGCTCTTTCGGAATTTTTACTTTGCCACCTCGTATTCTTGCCACTCGCGCCGCCATTTGTGAAAAATGGCGTCTAAAAATTGTTTTTGGATAATATCTCCTTTTGGTCTCATTTTACGATGAAAATAGTTATGTAATAAATTAAACTAGAGAAAATTTCCAACAATTTATCTAGTAACCTTTTTTGCAAAGTGAATAGTTTTAGCGTACGAGCAGCGCAAAGTCTACTGCAACACGATTTTTGGCCAGAAAACTCATTTCCTGCTAAGGACTCTACAGGTTGCAGACTGCAGAAGGCTAGTTTTTCAAGTAAAATATTTTTTTAAATATTTTTAAATATATATGTACATAAATCTAGTGACAAACTTGGAAGTTGATTTTCTTAAAACTACGTTTTGAAAATCAATGACCGCTGTTAAACCACTTGATGAATTTGAATAGAACTTATACAATTTATTGAAAACATAAAAATCTAGTGCCTGAACGAAAGAATTTGTTTGTTATTAAAATTTATAGATTTTATAAACAATAAACTAGCGATCTTTTCCTTGAAAATCCGTAAGTTAATTATTAGTGGCCCCCATTTTGTTATTTTTCAAGAAAAAAGCAAAATCTTTTGAGGGGGTATTCTAGTCTAGAGCAGAGGTCTCCAAACTACGGCCCGCGGGCCAAGTCCGGCCCGCGAGCATCATCAATCCGGCCCGCGAGAGCGGATCTGATGTGTCTAATATACGGCCCGCCCTTTAATTTATTTTGATAAATCTAATCAGACAAAATAATCATACTAAATAATAGTCAGATATTTTATTTACAGACTAAAACTAGTTGTCAAAACACAAAAAAAATTGTCAAAAAGCAATTAATCTGATGAGCTACAGTAACTAACGAAAATATTCGAATTCTTCTATGTTAACAATGTAAATTGCACCTTTTGAAACTGTTTTTTGACATACAAAAATCGCATTTACAGCAAAACTTTTTAGATATTTTTTGCTAAAAATTTTATTGTATTCAATTTTGTATCTATACATTTTTCAATTTTGTTGCCCCGTTTTTGACTAACAGCGAAATAGGAATTATTTCTTGACAACGCGATTCTCTACATTTTTGTTTATATACATTTTTTGATTTTGTTGCACCGTTTCCGAGAAATACATAGATGACGATATTTTTGTGTTTTTACAGTATTGTTTAAGTCGCTGCCAGTCAAAAACGGGGCAACAAAATTGAAAAATGTATAGGTACAAAATTGAAGACAATAAAATTTTTAACAAAAACTGTCCAAAAAGTTTTGTTGTAAAAGCAATTTTTATGCCAAAAAAAACGGTTTCAAAATGTGCAATTTACATTGTTAACATACGAGAGTTCGAATATTTTCGTTAGTCACTGTAGCTAGATCTTAGCCTTCGGGGCTTTGTGGAGCAATCTGTCTGGCCTTTAGGTTAAAAAGTTTGAAGACCCCTGATCTAGAGGATGAATTTCTGGCGGTTTTTGATGCTCTGTACAAACGAAACAAAAAATATTTTTACTATCCATTTTTATTATCATTTGTTTATTGGTATTTTAAAATTACGTAAAAAATTAACCGCAAATTCACAAAGTTATGAGCTGGCAAAGTGGAAGGTCCGAAAAAAAGAGCGTGTCCTGGCGTACACGATATCTCAAGTTCTAATGAACCGATTTCTTTGAAATCTGGTGTGAATGTATTTTATAGATGCCGCTATAGCATGAACCTTGGAAAAGTAAAACAAAAATATTTTCACAAAATGGCGGCAGTTTGAAAAAAATTTGTTTTTGGCATGCTTTAATTAACAATTCTGAATTTCTTAATCATAGTAAAATTAAGAATTTTAATATGAGCATGGTTCATGCGATAGAGGAATGTATAAAGAACATTCACGCCAAATTTAAAATAAATCGGTGTATTAGAACTTAAGATATTGTGCACGCCAGTTTGTTTTGGACCTCCCACTTTTCCAGCTCATAGCTTTGTGAATTTTGAGTTTTTTTTTGGAGTAAAAGTACCAAATGACTGGACTCGTATTAGAAAACCTAAAATTGATATTATGTTAATATCGAGTTACACTGTTTAAACATATCAATCTATGGGCACTATGGCAAACTAAATGTTTTATGGAATGCACATTGCAAACCATTTAGGGCAAAATATTTTCTATTTGTTTGCGGGCGGTGCCGTGTTAGTGATTTATTTTAAATCTTATTTTATGCGGGTCATTGCCAAATTTGTTAATATCTATTATTTCCATGTATTTGGGAATCCTCTTTTGCATGCAAAAGTCTATGTTCCCCCGAAAGTGTGGGCATCGAATTCATCAAACATGTTCCTAACAACTAACGCATGCGAGCTTTTCCACAACTATTTTGCAAAAAATTTCCTTACGCTTAAAGTAGACAAAATTCTACATAAAATTATAAAAAAAAATTTGTTTTAATCCATAATAGTTTCTGAGTTGTAGCTCTGCAAAGAACACAATTTAATCAACTTAAAATAATCAAAAATATTTATTAAGTTGTTCATCATTTTGTCAAGTAGTATGTAGGTACCTACGCACTTTTTCACGATAACTTGTATACTAATAATAAATTTTTACTGATAACAAATTTTAAATAATATCCCAGAGGTTTAATAAATTAATTAATGCGTGAATGATAGTTTATATGAGTGTATTTTTGTAAAAACTATTTTATCAATACACGTTATCGAAGTGTACTTTACTCACAATAATCAAAAATAAAATTTTCGATACATGCTTAAATACGCAAGCGAAGGAAAGTACTTGTCATTGTATAATATGTAGGGTAAAGATAATTAAAAATTATGTGGTCAATTATATTAGTTAGCATTGTTGCATATTTAATATATGCTTACTACAGATATGCAACATTTTGGAAAAGACGTGGTGTGTCTAGTATTTGGCCATGGCCTGTTGTGGGAAATTTTGGAGAAAACATATTAGGAACTCGTTGTTTAGCCCATATTCTTCAAGATTGCTATAGGGACCGAGCGAATACCGTAAAGTGGCGCCTAAGGCGGACACTTTGAACATTTTTGGCGTGAAGGTCATAGCCACAAAACATATATTATTATTGTTAAAGATCGTTAATGTTCAATTTAATTATGATTTTGCTATGAATCTAGTATTAACACTAAAACGCAATCATTTTCAAAACATGCTACATTTTATTTGTAAAAAAATACAACATAATTACATGACAAATTAAAATAAAAAAAAATATAAACCAAATTTAGCTCTCTTGGAAATGTTTATAGATTTTAGGGAGGTTGTCGAATAAATTGGTGGTTGTAATGCACAACACATACGGACTATGTCATCAAGGTAAGGCATTAAATCGTGGCTTATATTGTGCAAAATATGATGCGTTTTCATTCGCTGAATGACGTATGCTTCTTTCGACATGAATTCGACAACTCACTTGACTACAAAAATCTTTTTAAGCTTCTTCTGCACAATTAATGTTTACTTGTTCTTTAGATCCCCAAGGTCCTACTAATTCTAATTTATTTTCTTTTCGCTTGATAGCTCGTTCAAACCTGGCACATTTCTACTTTTTCTAGAAATTGGTGTTTTGGCGTTTTTTATGTACCTAATATAAAGTTTTACTGTTACTTTTATTATACTTGAATCAAAAATGAATGTTATATTTCTTCTTTACTCAACAACATAAACTCTCGGACACTTAACTCTAAAAATTAACTTATCATCCTCCGCCCCCCGCCACTACAAAATTTCAACATTAATTTTGAAGTCAGGGGAAACGGAGAATTTTTAATACGGAATTTATAAACAGGTTTCGTAAGTGGAACAAATCTCCGTTTCCCTTGACTTCAAATTTAATGTTTAAATTTTGTAGTTGGGGGGGGGGGGCGGAGGATGATAAGTTAATTTTTCGAGTTAAGTGTCGGAGAGTTTATGTTGTTGAGTGAAGAAGAAAAAATTATTTCTTTCATTTTAAAGTGAACAGTAGTTTTTAAAGTAAGGTGCTTTTACAGTCAGGGATTTTTAAAATTTTTGATTTTTATTTTATTTCACTCTTTTTGGAGTACATTTTGTCAAAATGTATAGAGATACCAAATATATGTTTTAAACCGCTTCGTGATCCAGTCAGACGATGTGGTAGCGCGAATTGTTAGCCAATGATATGAATTTGACCTTACATAATCTAACAAACATAGAGAACGGGGGAGGATAGAGTAACTAATCTTGGCTGATTAGACCCTCGCAGCAAAAGGCGACATCAATTGTCGGGATTTTTAGCTTCTGTTACAGCGATCTGAGATCAAAAATTTTGGTTTGAGCGTGTTCATAAAACATGTACCTATCTTCTAATTGAACCAATAAAAAAACAAAAGTCAAAAAATCATAAATTGGCTCGCCTTAGAAAATAAAAGTACAATTATTCACCCTTTTTTTCGATGGATTTTTCAAGAGTTTTTCCTTCCTAGAATACTTTAAATTTCTGGCGCCTTAGGCTTTCGAGTCCATTTTGATGGTTGCCATAAACTTTCATCACTAAAATAAACAATTAGGATGTCTTTAATTGTACCAGTAAATGAGGAAAATATGGAATATACTTACTTGTTGCAAACACTTTTTATCCATTGATCACGTCGCTTTTTTTCGTGTGGTTTTGCGGGAAATCTATAAAATTTTACAGCTCCTTCGGTGTTTAAATAATTATTTGTACACCCAACAACACAGCAATTCACACGAGTACCGATTTTCATTGTTAAAAACACGCGATACTAATAAACAAAATCTAATATGCAATATCACTATTTGAAATGATCACGCCAATTATGCAAATTATCACCACTACAGGCGCTAGTTGCAAATACGCTCGGTCCCTATACGGCTTTTCCCGAAAAACGGTAATATTTTTAAATTTTTGCATTGAAATATTCTCTATATACCTATTATATATTATAATTAGTTATGTTGGCATATTTCAATCTACGCTACCCATCCTAATGATACGAGATCCAGAATTGGTTAAGAAAATAATGGTGAAAGAATTTGATACATTTCCAGAACACAGAGAGTTTATTCCAGATGATATCGATCCATTGTGGAGCAAAAATTTGTTTGCTATGAGGGGTAAGAGTAAAATACCCTTCTTTAAAATAGTGTTTGCTGATTTCATTTTTGCGTAGGTGGAAAAAAATGGCAAAACGTTAGATCGACATTAAGCCCTGCATTTACCAGTGGTAAAATGAAGATGATGTTCGACCTAATGAAAGCATGTTCGACAAAGTTTAGCGCCCATTTTTTGAAAAATGGTGAAACAGTTACAGTCGAATTGAAAGATGCATTTTCTAAATTTACCAATGATGTTATCGCAACCTCTGCATTTGGAGTGGCATGTGATTCTTTAGAAAATCCAAAAAATGAATTTTACTTTCACGGCCTTAGTATAACAGATTTTAGCGGATTCCGATTTGTTAGAATTTTTTTCTACATTATTTGTCCAAAAAATAATGAAGGTAGGTCCTAACAATTTTTTAATGTTTAAAATGTTAAGATTTGTAATTAATTAGATGCTGAGAGTTCCAATGTTTCCAAAAGTATCTCAAAACTTTTTCAAAAATGTTATCGAGAGTGCAATTAAATTAAGAAAAGAAAAATCAATAGTTAGACTTGATATGTTGCATTTATTAATGAAAGCAAATAAGGGTAATTTAACGGACAGCGATTTAAATGTAGACGATTCAGGATTTGCTGTAGTAAAAGAGTCGAATCATATTAAACGAAAAAGTAATAGTGTTCTTAGTGACGAAGATATTGTCGCACAAGCTATGATATTCTTCTTTGCTGGATTTGATACTTCATCAACAATGATGAGTCATGCTGTTTACGAATTAGCTCTTAATCCTGATATTCAGGAAAAATTACGTAAAGAAGTTGACCGAATGTTAAAAACAAATAATGGAGAAATAACCTATGAAGTTATAATTGGAATGAAATATTTGGATATGGTTTTAACGGAAACTATGCGCAAATGGCCCCCATTTTCAATGAACGATAGACGAGCTATTCGACCTTTTGTCATAGAATCAGAAAGTCCA
Organism: Cantharis nigra; assembly: GCA_958510845.1. Taxonomy (NCBI): domain Eukaryota; kingdom Metazoa; phylum Arthropoda; class Insecta; order Coleoptera; family Cantharidae; genus Cantharis; species Cantharis nigra. The sequence goes on from OY294029.1 coordinate 19,068,396, forward strand.
GGTGAAGAGCATTTGCAATTAAATGCTGGTCAAATTTTAACTATACCGATATATGCTATACAAAGAGATCCGTTGAACTTTCCCAATCCGGATAAATTTGATCCCGAACGATTCAGCGATGAAAATAAGCATAACATTAAACCATATACATATTTACCTTTTGGAGCAGGTCCACGAAATTGTATAGGTACAATAATTTTGTAATTTGCCAAAAATATTAGGAGTCAATCCATTAACATTTTAGGTTCCCGTTTTGCTTTATTGGAAGGAAAATTACTATTATTCGAAATTATAAGCAAATTTCAGATAATACCGGTGGAGAAAACAAAGATACCTCTTCAAATGGGCAAAAGACAGTTAACTCCCCTGCCCGACGAAGGATTTTGGGTGGGATTTAAACCAAGATGTAATAAATAAAATTTAATAATATATTTTTATTTCGACCTAAACTTTTATATAATTTTATGTTTTAAATTAATAGAAACTTAATAATAACAATTTCAAGTACTAAATTGTGTAGTATTAAGTATTGGCTAAGAGTCTACTAGGTCGATACTTCCCCAATCAAGAAATTATATTTAATTAAATGAAAAATTAATTAAGAAAACATTATAAAATACATCTATTGAATATGACGTTCCAGAACAAAACGAAAAAATAACTATAATCAAAGCAATGTCACATGCTATAATAAATTTTGTTGAAAGTTAAAAAAAATAAATAAATAAAATATTTCTAAAACGACAACGTCACCGCTTTGAGTCTAGATTGTACTGCAATCTCTGTAGTGACTTCTGTAAGTAATTTCAAACACATTTTTAAATTGTATTACGTTTTTACATCTCCAAGCCTGCGTTTCTGTAAAAATGTTTTGTTAAATTACTAATTACTAACTTCAAAGCAGTTGCTGCATTTCAGAAATTTCTTTTCTGGGTGATGACTCTTTGTTTTTAATTGTAATTATTACGTCATGGCGCTAAAATCAAATAAAATATAAATTTTTTCATAGTTAGTAGTTTGTTCTATTTACTTGACTCTGACGTAACTAACTATTGTGTAGAAGTCAAGTATACGCTATCAGTTCCACGATCGAACCTGGGACGAAAACTGTATCATAATCAATATGACGTCTTCGTGATATAGTATTTGTATTATGTATCACAATCTTGTCAATATTCCAACGTTATGGTTCCATAACTGGTAAGTCTGTATTTATGCCGGGGTAGTACAAAAACAAAATCTAAATGGCATAGATCTTACTCCTGCAATAACCAATATCAGCTGTATAGTAATTTTCCATGAGAGCAAATACTCCTTAGGTGTTATATTTGTAAGTAGCCCTCGAACGTGTTTTTCTACTTTAGTATTTGAATACCAATATGGCGGAATACAGCTGATCTTTTACTTGAATCTGTAGTGATTATATCTACTGCAGATAGCATTATTTAAATTTTGTTTTTCAGAATTTGAGAAGAAAGAAAGCTTCAATTTACAGACGGCTTAATTATTTTCTTTGGTTAAAGTCGTAAACAAATTACGTACCTACCTACACTCAGAATCCAGAATGTAAGAGAGAAACAACTAGGCTTTATTATTTGGCCGATGCGAAAATTGCATAGCATAAGGTGTACAATAGTATATTATAGGCCAAGGTTGTGAAGACAGTCATTATAGTCCTAGCGCCAAGATTATATTCCGAGGTGCGAAGCGCCGAGATCCCTTATTTGTGTGAGATGAAACGGGTACCTCTAGGGATCCCCAAGAAGTGGGATCTTGTATTTCATTTTTCATGTATCTATTCTGTATTCTGACCAATGCGGAGGACTGAATCGTAATATAAACATGTCACTCTTGTATAATTATATTACTGCTTCTTCTGATTTGAGTTTGGACCACACATTTTTGGTAAGTGGTTATTCCTACCTTCCTTCCCAAGTAGCATTTTGATGCTAAAAAACAGCTGCAAATTTAAATAGCTGTTGGCTGTTGGTTTACTTGCTCGCAGCAAGCAATTTAATGCTATTTTGCCAGCGGTGAGCAATTTAAAAAAATAGCTGCCAATTAGCTATATTTATAATATATAAATAGCTATTAACGATAGCTTGCTGGCAGCAAGCTGCAATGACGCGCTAATAATGCGCTAAATAGCTCCTAAAAATAGCTTGCTGGTAGCAAGCTGCAATGACGCGCTAACAATGCGCTAAATAGCTATTAAAAATAGCCAGCTGCAATAACGCGGTAATAAGGCGATAAATAGCATCAAGAATAGCTAGATTTAAAATTGATGTTGACCCATAACATTAAAAAAAATCAAAAAAAATTTAAAAAAAATTTTTTACTTTTGTCAAGTTATTTGTCATTTACATGTAAAAATGTTTTAAAGATTTTTTAAAAAATTGATTTCATTGTATTATTTTTAGCCTTGAAAATGGGCCATTAATAAAGGACTCCGTCGGTCAATTAAATTGATAAAAAAAGACCTAAATCTCAACAATTTTTATTATTTAAATATCAAAAAAATTATTGTCTTCATTTTCGTTTTTTTTGGAATCTATATTCCAATATCGAAAAAATTATATTTGATTTTTAAATTAAATTTAAACAAAATATTTTAAGAAACTTTCGTATGGAATACGTCGGACCCCATCCCCCAAATATAACAATATGTTGTAATAAAAGATTAATTTTACTTGAATTATTATTTGAATTTAAAATAAACAATTGACTGTTTATTCATTTATAAATTAAATAACCGCAAACATTAAATTAAATAATAAACCATCAGTGAAACAGTTTTGATAAAATTATTATGGCGTACAAAATTGTGCAAACATAAAAGGTGGAAAGCTGGTTCTGGCCCTATAGTACCTTCGAGTTGGGTGGAAGGCAATATTTTATATTGACCCAACGCAACGGTTTAGAAGTTGTAATAATTATAATAATTAAGGTTTTTAAAACTTTAGTTTATTTATTTTTATTTTTTTAACGCTAAAACAGAAAGTAAACGGAAATGGCGCAATGAACATGAGTGATTAATTAATATAATAAATTGTTTTTATTTTGAATATTTTTATTTTATTTTAAATAAATCACAACAAATAATATAGTAGCTAATAAATAAAACTTAATTCGCAGCGGGTGATGCTGCCAAATTTAGCTAATTAATTGCCATTTAGTTATTTTTTTGCATCAAAATGGAATAATATACCTACTATAATTAAATAATAAAAGTTGACTAAAAATAATTTTAATGTGTAATAAAATACAGTGTGTTCACAATAAGAGGTAACAGTGAATAATTCTTATATCTTACTATATACAAAAAAAAGTTTAAATAGTTTTTTATTCAACTCAAAATTTACCATCGGAAACTGCGGAAGTAAATTTTTTTGTACTTCAAACTCAACCGGAAGCAAACATGAGTTAGTTTTTCAAATAGCAACATATCTTTTTTTTAGCATTTTCGTAATCTGCAATTTTTTCTCTATATAGACGTATAAAATTATCATAGGGTTACATCAGAAAATTTTTGAGAAAAATGCAAGATAAATTTATAAATTATTTAATTTATTTAGTGTGCTATAAAAACAAAATGATACTATAGTATCATGTCTTGAACAAAATGGTGGCATTTTTGACTAATTTATCAGATAGGTTGTGTTTTCGGTACCGCGATGTTGTTTTGTTTTTATAGCACACTAAATATATTAAAATAATTAATAAATTAATAATAAATTTATCTTACATTTTTCTCGAAAATTTTCTTATGTACCCTATGATAATTTTATATGTAGGTATGTATAGAGAAAAAACTGCAGATTACAAAAATGTTAAAAAAAGCCATGTTGCCTTTGAAAAACAAAATTCATATTTACTTCCGGTTGAGTTTGAAGTTTCCAATGGCAAATTTTGAGTTGAATAAAAAACTATTTAAACTTTTTTAATATCTAGTAAGATAAAAGAATTATTCACTGTTACCTCTTATCATGAGCACACTGTATAATTAAATACAAATTTATTTTTTTGCTGAATTTTTTTAATTGCGGTAAGCATAATAGCGTTTAAATTGTTTCCATGTTGCAGCAATATTACTAAAACAATCCACTATTTTTAATCAGAAAGCTAGATATTTAAAAGAAATTTGCTTGCTGTCAAACAGCTAATAGCGCGCTGTTAGCTAGCCAAATAGCGTGTAAACAGCACGTTTTTAGCTAGCGAAAAGCGTGTTTTTATCTATATTTTAGTTAGCTAGATTTTAACTAGCTAAATAGCGTGTTTTAAGCTGGCTAAATAGCGTGTTTTAGTTAGCCAAATAGTGTGTATTTGGCTAGATTCTAGCTAGTCAGCTAAAAAGCGTGTTTTTAGCTAGATTTTAGCTAGCAAAATAGCGTATTTTTAGCTAGCTACATAGCGTTTATTTAGATAGCTGAAAGCGCGCTATTAGCTGTCTGGCAGAAAGCAAAATGCTTTTAAATAGCTAGCTATTTGCTTAAAAAATATTTTATGGCCGTTTAGCAATATTACTATAATATAGATGCCATATAAACGCTATTTGCCTGATACCTGAAGACTGGCATAAAGTCATAAAACGTGCTAGAAAGAAAAATCCTTTCAGAGTAATAGAGATGGAAAAGTCTGATTTTTTTCTACTAAAATACTTGACAGTACTTGACAAAGTGGAGTGGCTTAGAATTAAATAGTTGAAAAATTAGGAATGACTCTCCCTACAGTATTGAATACAAATATTTAAGCAAAGAAAACGTTCATTTTGAAAGAGTTGACCTTAGTAAAAGAAAATATGTTTCCAAGGAAATAATTGAACTTTGGTACCCAAACGGCAATAGCTATTATAAATGAAGACAAAAAAAAACCTCCTTCCGTTAATGGACTTCATTCCTCCCATACACCAGGAATTTTATAAGAATATCAGATCGTCAGCAACTGGAGGAGAAATCATTGGCCCATTTGACGATAACGAGGATTTGAAATTTTATAGTTTTGTATTATCTTTCAATTCATCTTCTTCATTAATAAAGTTTGTATTAATGACATACAGATTTTATGAAAACACCTGATAGAACTTAAAATATTCTGAACGCAGAGTGGACCAATCCACATTCAAAATCATTAAACATCAATGTTCTAAAATACGAGCAAGCTATTATGAATAAACTGATTTTTAAAATTTTTTCAAATTATTTAAAAAAAAATATATCGGTCCCACGAGAGCTCTAGTGTAACTCATTGATTCACTGGACAACAAATTTGAACTTCTTGGCTGCTTCTTTGATGAAAATACGTTTTTATATGGAAATAATTTGAGTTACTGCTGACATTATGGTGCTAAATATGAAAACAAATAAATTTAAAAATTAGTTACGGTTTTTTATTAATATTGAAAATTGTTTAACTACATTTTTAAACACATATTTATAAAAACAAATTTGAAAATGCTTTTCTAAAATTACGTACGTCTTTGTTTATATCCGGTCATAAAATTTAAAAGTTTATTATTTTATATATTTTTGTTTAAATAAAAAAGTTAAGCATCGGGAAGATGCGTTCATAATATATCGGGGATATCCATTACTTATTATTATTACTTGATTTTATTTGGATTATTTTTTTGCTGTTGTTGCTGTTATAAGTATGTACTTATAATATACTACCTTATTTACTGATAAGAAATATTAAATAATATCTTAGGTTTCATAAATTAATTATTACATGAATAATAGATGTTCGGTGCAATTTTCTAAAAAAAATTTGTTAATTATATCAATTATATATTCAGTTGTTATAATTATTAAAAATTTTGCTTAGAAAATTGGGGTCATATTAAGAGATTATTTATAAAAACTATTTTATCAAAACACGTTATCGAAGTGTACTTTACTCACAATAATCAAAAATATAATTTTCGATACATGCTTAAATACACGAGTGTGACAGAATTACTTGTCATTATATTTTTCGGGTGAAGATAATAAATTAAAAATTATGTGGTTAATTTTATTAGTTACTATTATTGCATATTTAATATATGCTTACTACAGATATGCAACATTTTGGAAAAGACGTGGTGTTTCTAGTATTTGGCCCTGGCCTGTTTTGGGAAATTTTGCAGGAAACATATTAGGAACTCGTTGTTTAGCATATAATCTTCAAGATTCTTATACGGCTTTCCCCGAAAAACGGTAAGAAATATTTTTTATTTTGCATAGAAATATTCTTTTTCCTGCTTCCGATCACGTAAGTTCATAACGTTCGTAGGAAAATAATGAACGATTGTCATACATATTTATTTTAAATAATTTTATTTATTAAAATTAAATGTACAATTTGAAAATGAGGAATTTTTCAAGAACATCAGTCTCTTCTTTATTAAAACAAATTACTCTTTTTGGGGGTGTCGAACTTGTAGCTACTTCATCAGTACGATCTTGCTAAATATTAGTTCTTCTGATGCAGAATTTGTATCATACAGTATTCCCTTGGCTATATTTAATTTGTTAGTAATAGATTCTGCGACATAACCTTCAGCAACAATGGTGGGCTTCCACCCACCGTGCCGTTTTAAACCCGAAACATCTGCTCCAGAATTGACGAGTAAATCGGCAGAAGAGCGTCTGAAGCAATGACGAGTATACAAGATCGATTCTGGTAAATTTAAGAATTTTGCAATTATTGCTGGAATCTTTGCGAATGTATGCTTTCTTCATTAACACTCGTTCCTGATTGATATGGCAAGAAAAACCGTAAATTATTAGATACTTTTATCTAAATTTCACCTTTTTTAAAATTTTCAACAAATGAGAAGGTTTCAGTAATATCTGACAACTGCATTTTGCATAATTCGTTTATCCTACAAGCTCCTGCAATACTCATAATCATTACCGTCTAGAAGAAATCAAGATTACAAAATTTACCAGTCGGGAAAATTGCTACCTTAACTAATAAATAGGTTTCATCGGGTGCATTTTTGAAAAATTTTACAATATCTTCTCTATTTAGTATTTTAGATTTTTTCGGAATATACATTCTGGAAATGAATCGTAGGTGAGTCGTACCTTTTTCTAGATTTGCTAGATAATAAAATTAAACAAGCAATATTTGCGACTTCATCAATATCAATTTTTTGGTTTCAACGAAAATTAATTGTAGTTATTTGTTTCTAAGTAACTGACAGGCAAAGCACACTTTGAAATTAAAATTCTAATAAAATATTTGACAATCGATGTCAAATTGTAATATTGTATAAAAGTACCGGCTGCTGCTCTGCGGAAGCAGGAAAAATTTAATTAGGAACACGGCACGTAAGAACTATTATCACTCTCGGAAGGTAATTTAAACCTCGGCTCAGCCTCGTCTTAAATTAACCTTCCCTGACTCATAATAAGGTCCTTACATTTCTTGTAACTTAAATACCTAGTTATTATATAAAAAATGTTACACACTATGATTAGTTATGTTGGACTATTTCAAACAACATTACCCACCTTAATGATACGAGATCCAGAATTGCTTAAGAAAATAATGGTGAAAGAATTTGATGCATTTCCAGAGCATAGAGAGTTTATTCCAGAAGATATCGATCCATTGTGGAGCAAAAATTTGTTTGCTATGAGGGGTAAGAGCAAAATAAACCATTTAAATACATATATTACATTTAATTACATTTTTGTAGGTGGGAAAAAATGGCAAAACGTTAGATCGACATTAAGCCCTGCATTTACTAGCGGTAAAATGAAAATGATGTTCGACCTAATGAAAGCATGTTCGACAAAGTTTAGCGCCCATTTTTTGAAAAATGGTGAAACAGTTACAGTCGAATTGAAAGATGCATTTTCAAAATTTACCAATGATGTTATCGCAACCTCTGCATTTGGAGTGACATGTGATTCTTTAGAAAATCCAAAGAATGAATTTTACTTTCACGGTCACAGTATAACAGATTTTAGCGGATTCCGGTTTGTTAGAATTTTCCTCTACGTTATTTGTCCAAAAATAATGAAGGTACTAATAATTTTTTTAATTCTCAAAATTTTTAACATTTTTAATTAATTAGATGTTGAGAGTTCCATTATTGCCACGAGTATCTCAAGACTTTTTCACGCATGTTATCAAGAGTGCAATGAAATTAAGAAAAGAAAAATCAATAGTTAGATTTGATATGTTGCATTTATTAATGGAAGCAAATAAGGGTAATTTAACGGATAGCGATTTAAATGTAGACGATTCAGGATTTGCTGTAGTAAAAGAGTCGAATCATATTAAACGCAGAAATAATAGTGTTCTTAGTGACGAAGATATTGTCGCACAAGCTATGATATTCTTCTTTGCTGGATTTGATACTTCATCAACAATGATGAGTCATGCTGTTTACGAATTAGCTCTTAATCCTGACATCCAGGAAAAATTACGTAAAGAAGTTGACCGAATGTTACAAACATGTAATGGAGAAATAACCTATGAAGTTATAATTGGAATGAAATATTTGGATATGGTTTTAACGGAAACATTGCGTAAATGGCCCCCATTTTCTATGATCGATAGGCGAGCAATTCGACCTTTTGTCATAGAACCAGAATGTCCAGGCGAAGAGCATTTGCAATTAAATGCTGATGACATTTGTGTTATACCGATATATGCTATACAAAGAGATCCGATAAACTTTCCCAATCCTGATAAATTTGATCCCGAACGATTTAGCGATGAAAATAAGCATAACATTAAACCATATACATATTTAACATTTGGAGCAGGTCCACGAAATTGTATAGGTATAATAATTACGTAATTTCACAAAATTATTACATTATTACAATCATTACATTTTAGGTTCCCGTTTTGCTTTATTAGAAGGAAAATTAATATTATTCGAAATTATAAGCAAATTTCAGATAATACCGGTGGAGAAAACAAAGATACCTCTTCAAATGGGCAAAAGACAGTTAACTCCCCTGCCCGACGAAGGATTTTGGGTGGGATTTAAACCAAGATGTAATAAATAAAATTTAATAATATATTTTTATTTCGACCTAAACTTTTATATAATTTTATGTTTTAAATTAATAGAAACTTAATAATAACAATTTCAAGTACTAAATTGTGTAGTATTAAGTATTGGCTAAGAGTCTACTAGGTCGATACTTCCCCAATCAAGAAATTTTTTTTAATTAAATGAAAAAGTAAAAATTAATTAAGAAAACATTATAAAATATATCTATTGAATATGACGTTCCCGGACAAAACGAAAAAATAACTATAATCAAAGCAATGTCACATGCTTTAATAAAGCATATGGGTATATTTAGTATACCCATCCTTAACTTTTACAATATAATAAATTATATTATTATGTTTTATGTTTCGTTTTGAACTGCGACATTTATTTTACAATCCTCATTGTATGCAGTTCGGAATAATTTTATTTGTAGTCAGTTTCGATTTAAATTAATAGAAAATAATAGTTTCAAGTAACTTGTGTAGTGTTTAGTATTGTCTATGGTCGATACTTTTAATTAAGGAAACATTTAATTAAATAAATAAAAGACTTCTGTACATTTGGTGATAAATTCAATCAATTAATTATGGCAGATCATGTTTTGAAAATATAAAAAATTTCGAACGAGAAGATGAAGTATTGACGATCGTCAAATTCATTCAATGATAATGCTGATACAACAAACTGTACTATGCTGGAGACATAAGTATTCACCACAATATTTACATGTAGTATACTGGGTGAGTCTTGTAGTTTTGTTCATCCAACAATTTTGACAACGCTTTCGAGTTTGATGCTACTCAAGGTGGCTGTTGGTTCTTCATTTCGGGGAAGAAGTTCTCGAAGGCGACATGTAATGGTCCGAGGTAAGCGGGAAAGCAGCAATTAGTCAACTGGTCTTTTATTAGTTATTTCCCCAGACAACGAGCAAAGATTCGGCGAGGTGGCACTTCGATTCCATTTCCCAAACAAATAACTTGGGTATTTATGCCAGAAACATTCAACATTGAATAGAAAACAACCATTGGCTACCTACTTGAGCCTCTTTAAACATTATACAATGAGCACAATTTATCTACCACGTCCACACCTATTTTATGGTGGTTACAATAAGTTATAATTTCCGGTTATATACTAGAAATTAATAGGACGTTATTTTTGTTATTTTTATTTTATGGCACATATGAAACCAGAGTGCCTTCTTTTCGGAGAGCAAAACACTGGAAAATGGTTTTCTCGTATGTCAATTTGTATTTTGTGGCTAAGTCTTGAATGAGAGTGATATCACTGAACCAATTTTCAGCAGTAATATTCCGACCGGAGTTACGAAGAGGAATAACCAGACGTTCAACCACATCTAACGGCTTGTTACTAACATGGAAAGGACCTTCAGGTTGTCTTCCTGAGTAAATTTCCATGTTGCACGTATAGTACACTGAAAAAAAATTTTATGTAAAATTACGGTATCTATCATGGGTTATTTAATGCCAATCTCCTGCATAGCAAAATTACATGCAAGTTGTAATTTTACAAACGCATTGTAAATGTACAAATTGTTTTGTAAAACTTAGATAAAATAAAAATTGTAAATTTCAAGCATCGTTGCGATAATTTTACCTCGTTCTATATTTGAATTTTACAAATACTGTTTTGTGATATTACTTTTTTATTGTAATATTTTTTAGTAAAATTACAAGAATCTTTCGTAAATTTACTGAAATTTTGTAAAAAGTTATATTGTAAAATTACAAAACTTTATGTAATTTTAAAATTTCTTTGTAAATATATATATAGATACATAAATAAAATTTCGGTAAATATTACGGGTTAAATACCAAACTACGCCATATAAGGAAAATTAATGTTCTATAAAATATGTAATAAATATTTCAAACATTGTAATTTTCTTGTTGGCGTGGCGTTTTGCAAATAACCATTATATGTACCGCTATTTTATATATTTTTTTATCAGTAATAAAAGAAACAAAACAAAAATACAAAATAGATTTATGTAGAAGTTATTATAAAAATAAATAAAATAATAAAAATAAAAAATAATAAAAAACTAAATTAAAAACAACTCTAAATCTAAATAAAACAAACATTATTATATTGTGGCCGCAAATTTTTGTGGTACAAAGAAAAAACACAAGTAAAATTTTGTACCACACAGCTTATAATTTAGTTATTAAATTAAAAAGTTTTTTTTTGATACCGTCATTTTTTTCGATTTACTTCCCGAATCGGGGTGAATTTTGAAAAAATATCGTTGAATCATTTCAAAAGTTGTGCAGATGCTTTTTGGGTATATTATATTTAGTACAAAATAAAGCAAAAAGCAAACTTTAAAGGCTTCTAAAAAGGACTGGTGCGGTTTTTGTGATATCACATGTTTTTCGAAGGTGACGAAATACTCCTTGATTCTCGGTTTCTGTAATCATAAATAGGCACTTAAAAATATAAAACTTGATAAAATATCTTAACTTACCAATCTCAATTATGGAGGGCACTGGCAACTGCAATTGCTGCAGAATTTCGAAGTCTTTTGAAAATGCATTTCATATACAATACTATGCAGACCGTCTCCTAAAACCGCACCGTCTTCATCTTTATCCCATGGAATTTTAAACTCATTCCGACTATATACCGATATTAGTAGTTTAGCACTATTTTCAATTTCTTCCAAAGGTAAAGGTGGGGATGGTGACACATTATTAGAAGATGTAGATCTCCATGTCACAGTGGACGAAAGGGAATCATCTGGATCTCTTATTTGCGTTTGAGCGGTTTGTTAAGCATCATTTGGAATCCAAGTTTCGCCGTTTGATAATAAAATCAAAGTTTCGTCTTTTACATATTCCAAAGAAATATCTTCATCTATGGCTGTACCATCTACTTCCAATACAATAGTTGAACCATTTACCCTCAACTTTGCTGAAGCTAAAAATATTCGAAAAATAAATTATTTGTAAATAATTACCTACCTACATGAGATTTCACTCTATACCTTCAGCAATTAAATGTAGGAGTACATCTTCTTGTGCTTCTATATTAGGGACCAAAATTTAGATATCCCTATTTCTTGACCAAACTTTAAAAATTTTCATGTTAAAAATCTACAAAAGGAAAAAAAAATTTATCATTTTAATAATTTATTATTAATTGAAATGCATAATATTAGTTAGCTAAGGAGTAGTCTGATAACTTGCACGCTTTTTTAGTTTTTTTACGTCTTTATTGGAAATATTATTGACATCTTTGACATCAAATTAACATTAAAAAAAATCTTTTTCACTTAATTTTACAAACTTTTATTATTATTATTGTTATTGGTCAAAGTAGGCGTCTCAAAAAAGGTACGTAATTGGCCCGGATGATTTCGGCTGTTGAGGTTGAGGACATCGGAAATAAAAAAATCAAAAAGATTATTAATCTATAGACTTATCGTTATCGCTGGAACTAGAATTATTAAATTTTATGAGAAAATAACAAACCGACATCTAAAATAAAATTGATTCTTTTCAGGCATGTTGTTCCTGGCATGGAAAGTTAGGGATGGAAAAAATAGATCCTAAGATGTTTATCGACATGAAAATGTTGAATGTGGGAAGCGAAACCGTTATAACTTTTAAATTGCATTGTGCAATTTAGGCTTTTGGATTTACATAAATAAATCATGTGGTGTACTACAATGTAAATATTGATACAATTCATATTTTCTTATCGAATTCAAATTATATCCGCAAAAATTACATCTATACATATTAGAAATTAAGGTTCCTACTTACCTTATAATAACAATCACAATATTACACAATAAAGTATGTATTCTGTAAATGATGTGTACTGGAATGGGATGATGATTTAAAATGCAATCTGCACATACACTAAACCCACATAGAAAATTAATGCTGATATCCCAGTAACTATTCTTTATATGACGCATAATAATGTTTCTTACAAAGCAAAAATTTTATATTATAATTATACCGGTAATTTTCATTTTCTTTTGTATAAAAGCAAAAGTTCAATTTAAATTCACATAACGAATTAATTTCATTTTGTAAATATGCAAATTGGATTGAATATTTGCAATTTATTTTGTAATTTTACAATTTGTTTTTATTATTACAAACTTCATTTTCATTCCTTAATTTTACAAAAAGTTTATGTAAAATTCAGTATGCTATTATAGTAAACATTATGTAAAATTCATCCTAATTTTTTCAGTGTATACTCCTGAATCTACTGCAGCTAGTATTTTAATCCCGTATTTTGCGGGTGTTATGTGATACCAAATCTCACACCTAAGAATATTCCCAAGAATACATCCGAAGCTTGAGAACAGCACACGCTCAACATTTCCCATAGTTTTAGTTGCTGATACATGTTTTTGTAAACTTATATTTTGTAATATGAAGTAAATTTTGAATAAGCACTTTTCTTTAATATATACTGGATTGTAAATTGTAAAAGCTTAAGTTTAGTTTTGTATGCTAAAATCGCTGCAGGTTAACTTCATTTAAGTTATTAATCACCCAAAATTGTTTTTTTTTCAAATAAATTTTGGGCGAACAACTTAATTGGAGCAGTCGGGACGGATGTCAGAAGGGCATTAGATAAAATTTCTAAAAACGTACTCTTTCGTATCAACGAATTAACTGACGAACCTAGTAATAAGTTAGTGTTAAGTGAAATAAATTAAAAGTGAAATTTAAAATAAAATTTAAATAAACGGGAACGCCGTTCCGCGATAATAAAATATTAAACTTTAAAATAAGTGTAAAAAGAAGAAAGCCTACTAAATCAAGAAAAAATACCTAATTCAAACTACAAGGAAAACTACCTGTGATGAAGAGATTTACAAGACTCTTGGTATTCATTGCGTAAGTTTTTGCTCAAATTTATATTACAATTTCCCATGTCAGAATCCGATATATCAGACCTATTATCAAATTTATCCTTAACTAACGAAATCATAGAAGAACAAACCCAACAGTTAAACCAACAACTTGAATTAAATACAAATGCAATGGCAAAATTAGAAAAATTACACATCGAAGCTGTACCTAAATACGATGGAAATGCAGCAACCTTATCAATCTTTACAAATGCATGTGAACATTTACTATCTATGTGTAGTACGACGATACCATCTGATATAAATATAGACAATTAATTCAAATAATACTTAGTAAATTAGAAGGTCGTGCATTGACTTTAATCGCAAGTAGAGAAAACGCAACAACTTGGGGTAATATTTAAAATTTACTTGTACAACATTTTGGGGATCAAAGAGACGAAAATTGTTTGCTCCGAGATTTAATGAGCTTAAAACCATTAAAGGGCGAATCGTCGTATCAATTTGGAATGAGGTGCCAGGATGTGCGTTGCTTGTTATTAACAAGACTGCAATTAAAGGAGACCAACCAAACCGTAAAAACAATTAAAACACAATTATACGATGATTTATCAATGCAAACTTTTCTGCAAGGTTTGAATGGACAAATTGGCATAGTGGTAAGACTTAAAAATCCAGCAAATTTGGAAGAAGCTTTAGGATGTTTAACTGCCGAAGAAAATTTCATGTATGCGCAATCAAAAACGAATTTATTCAATAACGGTCAACGCCATTATAATCCAATTGAAGTAAAACAACCAGCGAATTTACATAAACCCGTGGTAAATCCAATGATGTTTAGAAATAATTATTCAAACCAAAATCATTCTAATAATTTTCGAATCAACATACAAATTTTCAAAATTTCCAAAGACCACAATTTATTAGACCAGCTACTTTTAATCCAAATAAAAATTTTACGCAATTTCCTCACCAAAATTTTCCTGCATTTAAACAATATTCAAATCAAACAACTTTATCAGGTCAACGCCACTTTCGACCTGCAAGTTAATGTGTGAATGCTTATCAGCAAGGCTCTGATTTCCGAGGACAACAGTTTCAACGACCTAGTCCAGCAGCTGAGCCAATGGATACGTCATCAGCAAATACGAGAAGAACTAATCAGCCTATACATAATTGGACATCAGAAGAATTATACCACCAAAATATTGAAAATTATGGTAATTTGGGTGTGTGTAATGAAAATCAAATTCAAGAAAATTATTACGACAATTTCGATTCGTATAATCTTAATCACGATTGCAGAATCCACGATTCTCAAGAGAGCGAATTCAATCAACTTCCAGTTGAAGAATTTGAAAATCCGGAAATCGAAAACCAAAATTTTCGGAAGGATTCTATTATGAACAACCAGACGTAAATACTATAACAAAAATTAATATTAATTCAATATCGCAGTCAAAATTACCTTATATAAAATTTCCAACATTTAATCTTAAACTAATGATTGACACGGGATCGACAAGATCATTATTAAAAGGAGAGAACGCATTACAACATTTTGCTTCAGAAATATTTCGCGAACCTTTTCAAATTGAAACAGCACATCATATTACAACACATGATTTAGTAGCGTTTGTAAATTTAAAACCTCTTTTAGGAAAGGATCTCAAACACAAGTTTTACATTTTCGATTTCAGTAATAATTATGATGGAGTAATAGGATTTGATTTGTTAGAATTGATTGATGCACAAATTGATATCAAAAACAAAATTTTAGAAACAAAATTTAGTGATTTTCCAATTTATTTTAAAGACGAAGAGAATCAAGATTTTCAAATTACAAGGGAACCACGAACATGGTCAAACTTCCAGTTAATTTGAAAAAAAAGAGCAAACAACTAAGTATCAAAAACTTCAAAATATAATTAGATTTCCCGAAACCTTGGTAAAATGTACTAAAAATTTTGCAACCAAAAATGTTTCAAATTCATCACATAAAATTCAGAAAACACCAATGTATGTTGAACCACTACCCATTCAGCCAATCGAAATATATAATATTGAACCAATAAAATTCGATGGCATTCCAGATTTACAAAATTTATTCAACGAAGAAAATTTGGGAAATAAATTAGTAAACAAAGAAACCATAGAAAATTTAGCATTTCATGAAAAGAAAAAACTTGCCGAAGATAAATCGAGAAGCTTCAAAGCAAATGATACAGCATTATTTGAAAAACAAATTACCCAAAGGCAAGATCAAATTGTAATTAATAATTCAAAATTGAAACAACTTGGGAAGAAAATACGGCTGAAAATTAATATGAAACTGAACGGAAATACTATAATAAATTCGAAACGATACAATACAAACAATAACGATTACGACAACTTGGCAAATAGAAAAAGAGAAAAACGACACGTTCCTTCTAATAGGAACATAGATTTGGTAAACACTAAAATAAAAAAATTTAGTTTCAAAAGTAATGGAGCAAAACATTCAAACTTCAAAACAAAACGCTTATCATGGAAACATATCAAATGGAAAAGAACAAGTAAACAACGAAATGGTCAAATTCATGATTAAAATTATTTATCATAACATGGCAAACGCAAAGTAAAAATTAAACAAAAAAAAGCTTACTAAATTAGATAACAATATTATTAAATTCGTAAACATTTCAAAATTAAACAGTGAAAGCTAAATTAAAAATTTTTTTTTTCAAGTTATTATTTATGGTTTGACAAAGACGTCACTTTATAAATGTTTTTGAGTCGCTAATACAAAATTTTACAAATAATCGATCAAGTGCACAAAGAATTTCTGAGGATAGCACCATCGAAATTATAAAAAATAATCAAGTTTAAAAAAAAAGGCCATCTAAGGTTATTAAGAAGACCTGTTGTTACAGATGCTGTTCAGGACGATTTTCTGCAACCATCGACATCAAGGACTTAAAAGAAAATCCCGGAATGTTACCAGCTTATTTGGGAACTGCTAGCAACAAAATCAGTTACTGGACCTTAATTAAGATAATAGATTTAGAACATATTAGAATAGAATATAATAATTTAGTAAATAATTTTAAGGCAGTAACATTAGCATTTAGTAAGAATTAAAACGGCAAAGACTATTTTAGAGAAATGGAAAATTTTCATACGCTTTTGGAATATATTATAAAGCAAATTGGGAAAAAATTTGATGCTTTGGATTCAGCTCCGTTAAAAAGGCAAAGAAGAGGCCTAATTAATGGACTCGGATCGCTTATTAAATTAGTAACAGGAAACCTTGACAGCGAAGATGCAGCAAAATACAATGATGCAATCAAAAACTTATCAGACCAACAAAAGGGCTTAAAATTATTAATGAAAGAACAAATAAAACTTACTACTACAGCTATTGAAAAATTTAACAATAGTATCAGCAAATTGGCAAGTAATCAGTTAATCTTACAAGAAAGAATTTTTCAAATAGAACATATCATCAATGCAACAAATGTTTACAAAATAAAGTCTGACCTGAAATTAATGATAATTTCAATTTATTTTCAACTAATAACAGCACTCAATAGTATCAAGGATATCTTGGAGGAATTAGAAGAAACAATAACCTTCGGCGGAATGAAAGTCATGCACCAATCGATTTTATCGCCTGAAGAATTAATCGAAGAACTGCAAGAAATAAAGACAACGTTAACAACAACAAAGTTCCCGCTACCTTTGGAAAAAGAAAATTACCCCGAATTTCAAAAACTAATCCAAATCAAAATGTTCATTCAAAATTCCAAAATACACTTTATCCTAGAAGTCCCAATTGTCGAACTTATCGATTACAACTATTTCCATTTATACTCATGCCCAATCTATAAAAATTCTGTTTACTCAACAATTATACCACAAGCAAAATTTCTTTTAATAAATGAGCAAAGCTATGCCTTGAGTAACCAAGAGTGCACCGAAATCAGTTTGAACCAATATATGTGTAAATTCGAAACCAATCCGGTTGAAGAAAATTCACCATGCGAAGTTCACCTTGTTCAATTCACACAAAATTACAAAAATTGCCGTCATGAATTTCTGGACATCAAAAATACGAAAATTCAATCTATTTCAAAAAATCAATGGCTTGTTATCACCAAACAAGAAGAAATCGTAAGACAAGAATGTGATTCAAAATCCACCTCAATTTCGCTAAATGGAACATACCTTATTTCAATTTTTGGAAGATGTAATATAAAAATCAAATCAAATATAATCAAAGGTCAAGAATCTAAACAAATCACAAATACAATTGAAGTACCAAAACTATTCATGAAATTCGATTTAACACCAAAAATTAATCTTCAACCAATCCAATTGGAAGCAATAAATTTGGACGAGTTAAAATTAACGGACATCAAATCGATGAAAAGATTGACAAAACAACATCACCGCCAGTTTATTTTCACCAAACCAGTGGATGGACCATTGTTTTATATTTAATAATAACAATTTTTATAATATATTGTGTTTTAGTTAAATTAATTTCAAAATGGAAGAGGGTAGCAATCAATCATGGTAGCAGCTCAATCGACCAAGTTGGTCTACAAAATTAACGGAACCGTAATTTTGGTCTTCGGCAGGGAGGTGTTATGTGATACCAAATCTCACACCTAAGAATATTCCCAAGAATCCATCCGAAGCTTGAGAACAGCACACGCTCAACATTTCCCATAGTTTTAGTTGCTGATACATGTTTTTGTAAACTTATATTTTGTAATATGAAGTAAATTTAGAATAAGCACTGTTCTTTAATATATACTGGATTGTAAATTGTAAAAGCTTAAGTTTAGTTTTGTATGCTAAAATTGCTGCAGGTTAACTTCATTAAATTTATTAATCACCCAAAATTGTTTTGTTTTTCAAATAAATTTTGGGCGAACAACTTAATTCGGGCTTCGACGGAATATACTGGATAAAATTGCACCTGCCCCTGAAGGCCTCTAATTTTTCATCTATTATGACATCTTTTCCCATATAATAAGACTGTTGACAGTTTATTACAAGTTTTTCAAATATAGGGGCAAGACGATCTAGTGTTTTTCGTTCTTGTCTAGTTTCTCTGTCATCAAATCTCAGTAACCTAAGTAAAAATGGGACCGCGTGAGACTCATAGTGAGTCGGAAAATCTCGACCCCGAATCCATCTTTATCCCATAATTCCTCAAGGTTTAGTTTTCCAGCTTTATGGGCTCCAGCAATATAATAGAAGCCCTATTAATACCTTTAATTCAGTTTCGTCAATGTGTTTGGCGTCCGTCTTTCTCGCGAAAAATTATTTTTTATGCAATCAATATATTGGTTAGTAAAATTAATAATGATGTCCAAAATACTTTCATCAAATAAGTCCGCGTGTCTAAAATTGAGTTTATGCCTTGTGCTCTAGCGATCGGACCTGAGATTTTCCTTATTAGGTTATGCTTCCTCCTTTTTGTAAAACAATAAGGAGTTTTTTTCCAAGAAATTGAATCGATTACTTTTTTCTCCTTTTTTGTGACTAACATAAAATTTCTCTTCTTCTTCACCGTTAGATGATAACTCGGTGTCGCTTTGCTCCGCATCCGTGTCACGTTCTTCCTCTGGAACTTCGTAAACCGTGTTTGATGAACCTGGAACCAGTCTTGAAGGACCTGGAGCAGAAGCCAAAGGACTAGACTCTCCCGTATCACAGCCGTGAAAAAGAATTTCGTGACTTTTTTCAATATTATATGTTTCCTCTATTTAAAATTTTAACATGAAAATAACAACATTATTAGCAATTCATATTCATAACAAGCCGAACTAAAAAAATAAGTAAACAATTTAGATAGCCTAAATATAGTCGCGTTGTAGCCGTGAGATACAATAATGCTGAAAACACTTATACTGTACCCCGATAATTCCTACCTTTAAAAAAATGATTTAAAACGTACCTTGGATCACAGGGCTCATGGGATTTTTGTAACTTAAAAAAAAAGGGTACAAAAATATTCCCTGGTCTAGCTCAGTGGCTCATCTTTCGAAAAAGTTGATAATGAGGACGCCAAGTAATTACAGAATATTGAAACAATGATTTCAGGTTTAGTGGGAAGCAAAATCAAACAACTATAGCTTGTCAATCGACGTTTCGGAACATATATTATTCCATCTTCAGGACTAGGGAAAAGGCAAATAAGTACCGAAAACACAAATGAATATTACAACACTCACCGAAAACAAGCAAAGATGTAGTGCTGTTTGACATTAAGCAAAATGAGTAGGTGGGAATCGATGGTAGTAAAATGGTCACATTCAACGAAGTCACAAAAATGAATTGTAAAACATGCAAAAAAATTACAATTAAAACAATTAATAAATATAAATAAATCACTCTGTTTAAAATATTAAAATGTTTATCTCAAGAAATTTTCTCGTTGATAATACCTTCCTTTGATTATGTATATTCAGATAAGCAAAGCTTATGCAAGTTTTGGAAACCAATTGTGTAATTAAGAAAATTGGAAGAGATGGCGCTGCCATCGTCAAGTTGGCGTTATAATTTTTAAGGCGCTACTATTCCTGTTCTGTAAAATATTGTTGGTGAAAGCGGTCAAGTTCAAGAAAAGATAGACGTATATAAAGGTAATTGATGACGTGTTGTACAATTATACTGACGTGTACTAGCAGAACTTTCTTGTGGATAGAGATTTGTTCCTTATCTCACCTAAGTTTATAAACAAAATATCAGTTTCATGATTAGATATTTTTTGTATAAACCCGACTCATTATTTACTTATATACATATTATTAGAGACCGGAATTCTAAGCTTTATGCTTATTGCGGCAGCTACAAGCATTCAAAAAATTTTAACAAATGAGCGCGATTAAAAAAAAACAAATCGTTTGACACCTACTTTTTTATGCTTTTTTGTGCTTTTTTCAGTGAATTTTTATTCCATATTTAAAATTTTTTTAAAAATTAAAAAAATCGATTTTATAGCAAAATGTTTCAAACATTTTTTGTTGAAAATGCCATTCTCTTTATTTTTGTTTCTATACATTTTTCTATTTTGTCGCACCGTTTCTGAGTAACAACGACTTTAAAAACACTATGTAAAAATTTAATAAAATTAACATTGCCCTTATGGGAGTTTTATCTAAATTTTTACAAAGTGTTTTTAAAGTCACTATTGCTCAGAAACGGTGCAACAAAATAGAAAAATGTATAGAAACAAAAATAAAGAGAATGCAATTTGCAACAAAAAATGTTTGAAAATTTTTGCTATAAAATCGATTTTTATATGAGAAAAACGATCATGGAAATGTCTGTTTAACATTGTTAATATAGGAGTGTATTGATAATTTCTGGAGCCACCGTATCTAATTTTTTGTATTTTCTTTTTAAAAATAAATGTTACTTTTGTTTGTTTTCTAACGTTTTTAAAAAAAATTGTTATGCTTTTTTTTGCAGAAGTTTATGTTTTTTAGAGGCAAATTTCGTGCTTTTTAAAGCGCTTTTTTCCGGATTTTTTGTGCTTATTTATCCGGAGCCTACATATTATAAAATAATGTACACACACTTTTAGAACTGAAATGTTTTAAAGTTATCACAAATAAAATACACTGTAAATATAAAATATCGCAAACGTTTTCATCATATTATGGCATCATCAGGCGATAAACTAGAAAAAATTTAAAGAGAATCTGTTTAAATGCTGTTCGGGGTGGTGGCAGCATGAGGTATTTTTGAAAATAGAAGAGGGTTTTTCGGAAAGTGATTTATTAAGGGAACGGAGTTAATTATTTTTCAAAAATTCTACATTTTTACTTTTTGTCTCTACAATAATATAATAAAAAAAAATAATGATACATTATTTTGATATTAGACAAAAAGCAACCCCCCTCCCCTTCCCATAATATTCCTACCAGGGGCCTCTAAAATTTAATTAGCATCAGGCCCCAAAAATTCACTATCCGCCACTGTTAACAACCCCTTTTTTAATTATGCCATGTGAAAGTTATTGCTTAATAGTTCTTGTTGAGAGTCGACAAATTTCACCAAAAAGTATATAAAATCTTTAACTGCAAGAAAAATTAGAAAGAATATTATATCAAATATTATAAAACCAACAGAAATCGTGTTTAGTTCAGAAGTTCTTGTTATTATTACAGAGTGTCCCCGTCACCCCGTAACCGTGGAGAACCTTCGAAGTGGTGATAAAGGGCACTTTTCTAAGACAAATTTTCAAATAAAATTTTTTATCCAAGTCCAAACCCTTGCGGGGTACCTCCCTTTAAAGCAAATTTTTAAATTTCTGATTTGAAACGACCATAGCTCCGATATTATTGATTTTTAGGCTTAACGGATTAGAACTTTTTTAGAGATAATTCGCTTATCTACAAATTAAGTTATAACCTCTTATCGCCTAGAATCAATGTATTTCAAGTTATAAATTAAATTAAGCGACAAATGTTAAAAAAATTCAGGTTTTATTTTTTTTACTTTTCTTGCGAACTCCGTATCTCTTAAATGAAACATGTTAGAAAAAACTAGAGTCTTAAACCGGATAGGGAATTTTACGGGCTACAACTTTGGTCAAATAAATTGTTTTGGGAAATCAGCCCTTTTTACAGAAATTTTGAAAATAATCAACAAGGTGTAAGTGAAAAAAAATAAATTTATGAAATTTCTTTTTAATAAATTTTCAAAATGGCCTCCCTCATAAATTATTATCATAAATTAACAAAATAATTAACGATAAACTAATGTGCTTTAATAACAATGTCGCTCAAACGAGGCTATAGGTTACCTACCTAAATCAAATTGAGATTTTTACCAATTTTGTAAATATATTTTTTGTTTACCTACACCTTGTTTATTATGAAATTATTTTGTCACGTAATTTGTCATTTTACATCCTTGAAAATGGGTCATAAATAAAAGGACTCGAAACGTCGGTTAATTAAATTGATTAAAAGACCTAAAACTCAACAATTTTTATTATTTAAATATTAAAAAAAAGGTCAACGATAATAAATTATTACTAATGTTATGTTTATATTAAGAATTGCAGTCTTCATTTAATACCTATTCATGCTAAAACTTATAAAAAATTTGCTTATTAATTCAAGAATTTTATCAGTTTTTTAATTTAATGAGCGGATTCTTAATTTATTTCTCAAGCAAATTTCTTTGAGTGTACTGAAAAACATCACTGTGAAATAATATAATATAACGTTTAACCGTGTCAATGCATTTTTAGGTTACTTTTCAAGTCGTAAGTTATCGTTTTCCGGAAAAACTAAGAAATTCAAATTTTGCCGCAATGTAGCAGCGCGACACCTAGCCGTTGGCGGAAAAAGTACAAACAGCAGTATCGCCGCCTGGTGTCAGCCGGCAAACGGGGTGTTACCAATTTTTGTATAGAGTCTGCCTATCTGAATATACATAATCAAAGATAATACTTATTAGTGGAGAGGATGATCGTCAAAAGCGTTTACTAACACAATCACGACGTAGAACCAAACGAATTATATATCAAAATGTTCGTATTGACCTATTAGACCTAAATCCGAAGTTTAGGACATTGGCAATTGTGAGGGACAAAAGTTATAACCTAAAAACTGAAAAAAAATGATTTTTTTTAATCGATTAAAAGAACTTTTAATAACGCCCGTGCTTGGAAATTGTTATAGTTACCGAAATGATTTTAACACTATTATTTAGCTTGAAATGTCTAGTTTCCAATTATATATAAAAATATGGATTAATTCAATTTAAATTGCCTTTAATTTAATATTATATGAACAGTGAGAAATTTGTGTAAAATTTTTTCATTCAAATTGGAAAGTATATCTTTAATAACATTCTTGTCAGATTGAAATTAAAAAATTCGTACACGTGACAAAAAGCGCAATTTTATGGAGAATATTTCGTTCGCTTACACTATACACTTATTTTTATAAATAAACACAGGAGAGCGATAAAACATAAAGACCGATAGCGTAATCCGTATTAGTACCCCCTTCCGCTCCACCCGCAATCAATCCAAGTTGTACAGTTCTACAGCGTGGTTTCTATTCATATTATTCACTTAAAACAGTATTTTAATTTTTTTTTAATTAATTAGGTACGAATTTACAAAGAATATGTTAAGTAGTTAATTATAAATAAATAATATACATAAAAAATAAATAACAACATAAGGAATACCAAATAAAAATTAAAAATTGGCAGCTTCTTCGTCACTGCTTCCATCAGGCACTTTTTGATTGCAAATATTTCGGCGTAATTGGGAACATTTACATGCCGAAGAACAGAAAATTCTTTCTTTCAAGCACAAACATTTTGTACTATCACATTTTCTTTCAGTGCAATACAAATCAAGAAGTTCTCTGAATTCATGGGGAATTGGTTCTTGAGAAGCAGGAATAGGTGATAGTACCCCATTACTGTTGTTCCATCCATAATCGATCACATTTAATTTATTCACAATGCTAATATGGCTGTTAATCCACCAATAATATTGGTAATAACATCTATAGAGAAAGAAATAAATATTAGTGTGTAAGAATATGGTTCAGAATTTAAAATAATACCTTAAATTATGCTGATAAAATGCATTTTCTGTTGGAGGCAGTTCATTGGATGTCTTTTTAGTGTTCATAGTTAATTTTAATCTGCTTTTATCAAGTGAATCTTCTTTTTCACAGTCGTACAAGTTATTTATAAACTTTCTAGCAATTTCTAGAGAATCTTCAATAGAACACTTTCCAAAAGATTGTAGATTAAATTTTTCTGGGTTTTTATACAGCATATTAAAAGGCGTTACTTTGCCAATTTTGAAAAATGCACTTGTTGTGTCACATCCTGTAATACTGTGCATTGCAGGTAAACATTTACAAATGGATTCTCCTAGTACATTAGCAATAACATTAATGGGAATGAAATGTTTTTTATTAGAGTGTGCTGTAGAGTGTCCGGACTGTAAGAAGGAACTGGTGTTGGTTCATATTTTAAAAGATTATTGAAATCTAGATCTCTATAGCGAGCTGCACTTAAAATTCTTCGAAACATGAATTCAGATGTTAGCGTAGTGGTCTTTGTCAGTTTTTTTTTATAATTAACTTTGGTATCACTAAATGTATTAACTTTTTGTTTTTTAATAGATTTCCAAAAACTTTCATTTGTGTTTTTTGTAAGAATCTTCTCTATATAATTTTGAATATATGATTTAGCATTACTTTTAAATTTAGTTAGAGATCTTATATTATCAGGGGCTATTTTTCCAGATGCTATATGCGTTAACTCAGGGTGGCCATTAAGACTAAATGGATTTATCCAAGTACCCTCGATAACATCTAAAATTTGCTTGACATCAATTTCATCCCTTATTTTCATTGTATTACTATACTTTTTTTGTGTACTTGATTTTTCAATCACCTTTTCAAATTTTGTAGCATATTCACCAACAATATGTCTTGTTACAATCCATCTTGTGAAAGTCTGTTCTTCTTGTGTAAAGCCAATAACACCACTAGAGCTTTTACAATCTTTATTAATTGTCTGTTCTAGGGCCATATCTGATGCTACACAATTGAACTTCTTGTTTGATAATGTTTTCACTACAAAATTTCCTTCCTCCAGATATTTGTAGACCTCTGGATGAGTAGTTTTTAATCTTATCATATCCGAGAGGTAAATGGGAGTGAATTTGGCATAGTTGTTACGACCACCAGCTACTAAATACGGTAAAGTTTCGTTAATTGCTTTAAGATGCAGTTGAAAATTCCCGTCTCGTTCGGCTCTTAATAGCTGTAATAAAATATCAACAGCTTCTAAAAATGTTATCCAGTATTTGAATGTTTCCGATGTTTCACATCCATGAGTTTTAAAATCTTGAATAGTTTCCTGAATTTCATTCAAGTTTTCCTTTAATTCCGATAGTGATTCATCACAATTATGTGCTTTATTAATATTGTTTTCTAAATCTTGTAATTGCTTAATCATTTCATCTGTAACTATGTGATCTTTATGTTTAATTTCGGTTGACCATTCAAACATAACTTTCAGAAATAGTCTGGTGAGAGAATCTCCAGCTAAAATCAAACCCCGACAAGCACGAGCCAACTGCTTTCCTTGAAGCATCTGACGGCAAGTGTTTTCCGCATATATGCCAGAGTCCACTAAAATATTTATGAGACCCCCATCCCCATATATTTGACCAATGCTTGCTATGAAAGCCATGGTAAGATGCATACCACCTAACTGCATGGTGATTTTTGAGCCTAATGTGTTAGAATGCAACCATAGAATTTCCTGAGATTTGGAATAAATTGCTAAATCTGCTGTTACGACAAGATGTTTTTGATTTAAATTATCAGCTATTTCACTCAAATGCAAAAGCGTGGAGTATATTGTGTCATATTCAGTTGGTGGTGAATTAATAAACGGTAAATAGTAAATAGATACAGGAATTTGATTAGTAGAAATAAAATTGTTAAATTCATGCCAACCTAGAGTTCCATCATTTGCTTTAAAATATCTTAACAATTTCCAAATCAAATCTTCTTTACTACTTTCTAACGTCATTTTTCTTAAAAATTCCGATTCTAAATCAGACAGTTTAGGAGGTTCTGGTCTAATATTTGGTTTTTGGTAATGACGAATTTGTTGTTCTAATTGTATATTATTACATTCATTTAAAGAACGTTTAGTTTTCCTTTCTACCGTCATTGTGGAAATAGGTTTAATATATTTTTGGAACACTACCACAGCCATCGCATGGGTTGTAGATTTTCCATCCAAAGTTTCTTCATTTTGGTCGAAGTTATCTATGCTAGCATGAAAGAAATCGTTTTTTCCATTTTCCCACAAGTTATCGGTTGCAGACCTTGGGAGATATAAACCGAAGTATTTTGAGAAAGCAAGCTGCTATAGCCATAGTTGTTAAAAAACATCTAATTTCATCATAAGAGCAACACAAACCTAACTTGTACAAAACATCTATTATTTTCTTACTTTTTACTGCGTGATGAATGTAAAGGGAAATAGTCAAACCTATAGAAGTACGATATTTTATCTTGTCGAAACTATTTAAAATACTACTAGATATGCCCATCGCTTTGATATTATCTTTTTCCGGCATACTGACATTCTCGTATGAAGTTTTATCAATTACCCATATTATAAACTTATAAAGCTTTTGGGGAAGTTCACTTCGTAAAGTCTCTGTATTCATGAAATTAGCACTCATATATTCAGAATTTGAAGAAAAATTTGAAGGATGGTCTATTATAATTTTTCTGAGAATTCCTGCAGCTTGATGAAGTATTTGGTCTTTGTCAAATGTTGTTTTTACTTCAACAAATTCTTCATCTTCCTCATTTTCATTTGAAATTCTGTAATCGATCTCATACTCCTTTGAACAAATAATTGTTGTTTTGCCTAGCTTAGATATAAAAGAGAGTTGTTGTTCAAATTTCATTTTCAAAAACCTACTCAAATTAGAAGAAAGGCATGGATTTCTTGAATTAAATTGTAACATAATTTTATTCATTCTACTAGTTAGCAATTTAAGTGTAGTAACAGATTTGTTTTCAATTACGTTGGCATATATTTCATCACATAATACTTTCAAAGGCTTTTGCATATCGCCATCTTCATTCAGTTCATCACCACAATCCAGTAAAAGCTTTTTTTGGCACTGATAATATTTCTTTCACTAATATAATAGAAATAGCAAGCTTTATGATATTTTGCATCTGCTGCGAAAAGGTCCGGATAAAATTCCAATCGATTTTGAATTGTAAAATCTTGTCTCTCTACAGCAGCTTTCAATGCTTTTTCTCTTGTACTAGCGCCCGTCCCTGTACACACAGATATAAGTTTCTTTTTTTGTTTTTTTCCACTACCACATATAAAACATTGATTTACAATTTGGAACTTGGGCTGACTATCTCTTAAATTTCGGCTGCATTTCTCTTTACTGTCATCATTGCTTACTTTTGCATCTGTATCGCTATTAATATTTTTGCAATACTTTTTTCTACAGGAAAAGTGGTACGTATAATTTTGAGGATTCATAAGTAACTCATCTTGAATTGAATTTAATCGTTGGAATACATTGTCACGATGCAATTTACTATATTCTAAAACATAACATAAACAACATAAACAACATGCACCAAAATTACGAACACAACTTAAATTTAAATAATACTATTATTAAATTATTAATCAAACTAAAATATGGTACCATTTACAAATAATATGAAATCTACTACCAAAATTCTAAATTAAAATTAACTTAACTCTAACATCTTAAACTAAAAACCACAAACAAATAATACTACCATGCATCAAAATCAGTTTACTACCTCATCCTTTTTCCTTTTATCCTTTTTTCTTCGTTTTTGGTTTTGTTATTCCAAAATGCGATACCAAAATTCCCATCGTCTCCTTGAAATACCATGTTAAGTTTCTAAAACATAAACAACAGCAGTATCTCGTCCTCAAATATTACATCTCTTACTTTACTAATAAACTTAATTTTCCAACACAAAGAAAAACTAACATATCCTATTTATTAATTTCCTATCCTACTATAATAAAACTTCAAATTATTGATATTATAATTTCCCTTAAAACTACCATCCTCATAACTAAGTGAATACACATTCGGATGTAGTCGATGTGTAACTTTATAAGGCCCTGAATATAAACTACAAAATTTCCCAACAATTTGATAAGCTGCCTCAGAAATAGGGTTCTCCCTCAACAAAACTAAATCACCAATACCTAACTCATCATCGTAAGTTTTGAAATACCTCTACCTTTCTTCTCCTGCTTTAACCAAATTTTCCCTAGCTTCACGTCTAATCTGATCTACTGTTTTACTCATTTCCCTAGGAATAAATTTCCCAACTAATCTAGACAAACTATTCGGTGGATTCCGTCCATGCAAAATCTCAAACGGTGAAAACCCAGTTGATCTGTGTGGTGTTACGTTAAAAAGTGTCTTGATGTTCTGTAGATGATTAGCCCACCCTGAGTGTGAATTCTGACAATAAGTCCTAAAAAGTCTACCTAACTCACGCATTACCCTCTCTGCGGATTTGAACCTGGGTGTCGTATCGATGAAAACGTATGACGTATACCATGTAACTCTAAAATCTGCTTCCATTTCTGTGATATAAATTGGGTTCCATGATCGCTAAGAATAACCTTGGGTTTGATGAATTTTGAAAAATCCTTAACTATCTTATGGGCTGAAACTAGTGCTTTCGCACTCCTTAACGGGTACAACCTAACAAACTTAGAAAATGAATCTATCACCACAAAAATGTACATAACATTTCCTCGACTAACAGGCGAAGGTCCATAATAATCTACTGTAATGGACAATTTGCATAATTTTTAATTTTAGTATATTAATACTCTACATAACAACATATATAATGTGTCTTAATTTTTTTAAATTTAGTTTACAAATAAAGCCAGAAAAAAATATTGAAATTTAAATGTATATTTGTCGCGCGAAATCGTATTAATAAAATATGGCTGACTTAATTTGAAATTTGAGGATTTTAACGTCATCAAAATGGCGATTAATAACTAAAATTTGGTTACTTCAAAACTTACTTAGTAAATACTTTAGTCGAAATTATACTGGTGTATTGGCACCAATTGTTGAGGCTCATGTCGTCACATCCTGATTTAAATCACGTGATTTTTTCAAATAAATTATAGCATTTCATTAATTTTTTGCGGACTGAATACAGAATTTTGATAAAACACTCAAATACTCTGATTATAGGTATATTGAACTATCAACAAATGCCATTTTGAGGTGAATTTGAATTTTATGCAAATCGTCCATTAAATCTCCCACATTATCTGCTATAACTGGATGCATTGTCCCAACTAACTTTCTCTTAGGATGTTTAACCTTCTGACAAATATCGCAAGACCTAACCAACCTTTTAACTTTATCATACATCTTCCTAAAATAAAACTGTTTTCTCAAAACCTGTACTATCTTTGTAATACCAAAATGACCAAAAAGTTGATGCACTTGTTCTATTACCTGTTCTGCAAATACCTCTGGCACTAGGGTGGGCAAAAAAAAACTTTTAATTTTCTTTTCTTTAGCTACCATGAAAATATCGTTCAAGATGACGAAAACAGAATTCTGGTAAAGTTTGAGCACTTAATATTAATATTTAGAGGTGGCTAATCGTGATTTTTGATTTCCCACTTAAATAACACGGGAAATTTTATTTTTTTTATTTGGAATTTTAATGCGCTTGAACGAATTATCGTCTAATAAAATTTAAAACTCATGCTTGTAGGAAATTAAACGATCTACAAAAAAGGTCTGTAATGATTTTTCGCTAAGTCGGCTCGTTTAAAAGTTATTCGAGGTTTAAGTGGAACCTCAAATATTAAATAATGATTTTCACAATTATTTATATTCGATCACAAAATAATGGCTCAAAAACATAAAACATCATATTATATGTATAGTTTATCGAGTGTTCTTCAGTAAAACAATAAAATTTTTACGAAATATCCATAACAGGACATTTATTATTTTTTTAGGGAATGATTAATTTTTGTTATTTAATAATTTATTTATAATTTAAAAAAGTTTATTAGTAATTGTTATTAATATTTCGTAAACATTTTATTGTTTTACCGAAGAACACTCCATAAACTTTACATAAAATATGATGTTTTATGTTTTTGAGCCATTATTTTGTGATCGAGTATAAATAATTGTGAAAATCTCATTTAACATTTGAGGTTCAACTTAAACCTCGAATAACTTTTAAACGAGCTGACTTAGCGAAAAATCATTTCAGACCTTTTTTGTAGATCGTTTAATTTCCTACAAGTATGAGTTTTAAATTTTATTATACGATAATTCGTTCAAGCGCATTAAAATTCCAAATAAAAAAATAAAATTTCCCGTGTTATTTAAATGGGAAATCAAAAATCACGATTAGCCACCTCTAAATATTAATATTAAGAGCTCAAACTTTACCAGAATTTTTTTTTCGTCATCTTGAACGATATTTTCATGGTAGCTAAAGAAAAGAAAATTAAAAGTTATTTTGGCCCACCCTACCTGGCACAACTAATTTACCTCCTAACTCATTTCTACTTTTATAAACCAAAATGTCCTTAATTATACAATAATCTTTATTCATTTCTATCTCGTCTCCATTCAATAAACTCATAAAAATAGGACCTATATGTTTATCTGCAAGTTGTGCTTCCCTCAAACTCTCAAAAGAAATTTCTAATTCTCCCCAACTATCAACTTCAAACAAATAAGCTACGTTAAATGATTTCCCAACATAAGCTACAATCGGCTGATTTTTAAACCCAACACATGAAATCTACCTGACATTGGAAATCTGGAAAGTATATCTGGTACTACATAATCACAACCCTTAACATGTTCTATGTCAAAATCAAATTCACTCAAAATTAATGACCATCTCGTTAATCTGTCATTTAATAATTTGCACTGTTTAAGAAATTTTAATGCATAATGATCAGTCCTAATAATTACTTTATGTCCCAATAAAATTGTCCTAAATTTCTGTAAACCAAAAATAATCGGTAATAATTCTTTCTCTGTAACAGTATAAGATAACTCTGGCCCATGTAAAGTCCTACTCGCAAATCCTAGTACTCCATGTTCTACTACATCATCTAACATTTGATAAATAACTGTACCTAAAGCTAAATTTGAAGCATCGGTTTGAAGATAAAATACATTTGAAAAATTGGGAAACCTTAACATCACCGTTCTCAGGAATAATTTCTTCGTCTCCTCAAAAGCTCTTTGTTCTCTCTCTCCCCAACTCCATTTACTATCTTTCCTTAGTAAACCTGTAAGTGCTGTAGTGGACTCGCTGTATCTAGCGGTAAACATTCTGTAATAATTGCATAATCCCAAAAATCCAAGTAATGTCTTAACATTATGGGGTTGAGGAAAATTTTGGAGCGACTCTATCTTTTCTGGATCTGTAGTTATACCTCGTTTTGACAAAATGTGTCCTAGAAACTTAACTTCTTTAAAGAAACATGTCTTTTCGATATTAATGGTCATTCCTGCATCTGCAATTCTTTGTAGAACCATTCTAATATGTTGTAAATGTTCCTCAAAAGTTTCTGATACTATCAGTAAATCATCTACATAGTTAATAGTAAACTCTCTTACTTCTGGACCTAAGAGAACATCCATCGCTCTTGTGAATGCTCCTAACGAAGTTTTCAAACCAAATGCCATAACTTGATACGTATATGATTTTCCTTCAAAAAGAAATGCAGTGTATCTTGTACTCTTTGGATCCACTGGAATTTGCCAGAAAGAAGATCTGAGGTCGATCGTTGTCATATATCTCACCCCTTTTAATGATTGGAAAATAGCTTCTGCTGTTCGAGGTGATTCGGTATCAGCGACCATCTGCTGATTTAACCATCTTGCATCCAGGCAAATTCTTACACAACCATCTTTCTTCTTTACTACTGTTATTGGACTAGCAAAATCAGATGCTTCTCTTTTAATGATACCCATCTCATCTAAGGTTTTTCTAACCTCGGGTCTAACCTGCATGTGGATAACATGTGTGTATTTCGTTGTACGTCCTGGAATACTACTAAAACTCGATCTAAATTCTAACAATAACTGGAATAAACGTTCCGTCCCCACATTATCTTTACTTCTCAAAACTATTTCTGTTACAACCCCTCTCATTACTCTGTTACTATCGTTACTCATCGAATCACCTAAAGTTACTCCTATAACATTTACCTCAACTTTTCTCTCCTCTACAAGCTCTGTTATAAATTTAACCTTCTGTTTCCTGTCCTCTAACTCCAAATGATAATTCCCATCATACCTTTTACCTGGTCTATCCAATCAACTCCCAAAATTACAGGTCTAATTAATCCCTTAACAACAAGGGCAACCTGACATGAACTACCTTGAACTCCCTCAATATTAAATTCTACCAACGTCTGGATTCTAACTCGTTGACTTTGTTGTCCCGTAGCCATCCTAAGTTGTGTGCAAGTAACTGGTAAAACTGATAAATTTACCTTCTATCTAATCTCATTAAAATAAGACTCATCAATACAAGTTAACTCACACCCATTATCTAATAATGCTAACAGTTTAATCCCTTGACAAATTAAAATGATATGTGGTAAACCTTTAGAATAATTTTCCCCATTCTCACACATCGATAAAGCATTCCTTAAGCCTATATTTCGTTTCCCCAAACTATTTTTAACCTTCCACCCTTGCTTAGCTAACATATCGAAACCTTTCCCATACTTAATTTTAAGTTCGTGGTTACCTAACTGTTGTTCTAAAATTCTGCTAATACCTTCAAATTGTGGTTCTTCCCCATTCTTGAATTTCACCAAAGCATCTTCCTCAATAAAATTTTTAAATTGAAACGGTAAAGGGATTTTCATCTCTGCAAACTGGACAACCCTTTCCTGTACAGTTTTTACTCGTTTCCCGAATAATGATCT
This sequence comes from Cantharis nigra, assembly GCA_958510845.1. Classification (NCBI taxonomy): domain Eukaryota; kingdom Metazoa; phylum Arthropoda; class Insecta; order Coleoptera; family Cantharidae; genus Cantharis; species Cantharis nigra. The sequence continues at coordinate 19,101,821 of OY294029.1, forward strand.
TGTATTCTCTGGTTCTCATTATTCGATCGCTCTATTGCTATCAACGGTCGAATGTTACGATTGTTGTTCATTGTCGGGATCGGTCGTTGGTAAAAATTGTTTTCGTTTTTCTTTCATTTCTTCCTCTTCTTCTTGAGTCAAGAGTTCGAGTGCCTCTTCTGTTGTCTTTCTTTGACTCACTCGCCAAGCTGTTCGGATTTCTCTAGGAAATTGGTTCATCACGGTATCAATCCCAACTTCCTCCGTATTGAACATTTCTAATGTTCGAATTTCTGCTATCTGCATTCCGAAATAAGCACTCATACTTAAAGATTTTCTGTGGTTATACTGCATTCCCATGACACGTTTCAAACAATTCATCTGTTTTTCAGTATTCCAAAAGTATCCTAGGAAATCGGTCTTAAATTTATCGTAATCATTCCAGTTTCTTCTATTTACTTTGGCCCATACTTCTGCACCATGTTTCATAGTTGATAACACTGCTAATAATTTATTATTCCCTACAATCTTTCTCTTTCCCCAAAATTCCTCAAATTTTTCTAAGAACATACACGGGTTATCAATCCCTCCTCTAAAATTAGGTTTTACAGTAGTAAATGAGTTATATGGTGAAGCCATACATCCTAACGCTAATTCTCTCCAACCTATTTCTGAAGATCCTTCCTTGTCAATCATTCTATTACCCTCAACTGAATTTCCCCCGTTTACCTCAGAATTAACCGAAACATTGTTACTATTCTCCACATCATTACTAACTACATTGACAAGAATAGGACTCACCGCTACATTGTCTTCCGATCTTGTTTGGTTATGGTCTCTGTCCTCGATCATCTCCTTAATCAAATTCGATAAGCCCCTTTCTCGTTTCTGCATTTCCGTCATCTCCTTTATCTGCTCTGTCACCATTCCCATCAATAAATCTAACTTTTCCATCATCGTCTGGTCAGTTGACTGTTGGTTACAGCTTCCCTTCTTTGAACTGCCTTTTCCAACTTGCTTCGACATCTTTGTTATGATTTCCAAAACACAAATACCTAAAAATACACTAACTTAATGTACTGCTCTTTAATTTATAGTCATCTTTGGTTTCGCTGGAACCATATCACAGTAAAAGTTCATCGTCATAAATGTTTTCATTACCTACATTAATATGTTTTGTGAATTTGCAGTTTTATGAATTAGTTCAAGGTGGTTTACAAATTGCAATATTAAGATTACTTTTGTTTTGACTACAAAAACTACAATTTTGAAATATAAAAATTCCATGGTTAATTTTGAATTAAACATTCTGCCCCCCAAAAGTTAGAATGTTTTACAATGGCTGTAGCTGAACCATTTCCACCCGTGTTGTGTCTGATGGTTTTCGTCGTTTTCTGGCATCTGATTGTTGTCTGTGGTTGCTCCAACAATGATATGCTATTAAAATGGAACCCATTACCATCAGTAGAATTACACCTGTTGAGATATTGAACCAGAGCGAATGATGCTGAATTGTTTTCCAGTTGTAATCCTTAAGATCCTGTGAAATGTCCATCTGATCGTTAAGTAAATTCTTAAGTTCATCTGAATGTTTTAAGACCGGTTCCAATGTTTTTAATTTTTGTATTTTCTGACTTTGTAGAGTGTTGTTGTCCATTGGCACTTGCACGTGATATGAGCCTAATATTTGGATTGTATTTATTCTTTGCGGTGTTATGAGATTATGTTTTGTTTTTAGGATGTAATCTTGAGATAACTGTAGTATGCTTGTGTTCTTCATTAAAATGTCCTGGCGTTGGTTAATGCATATAATTGCACATGTAACTGTATTGGGAGGAACTACTATCCATGCGTTCGGTGTGTATAGTTGTTTCCATATTGTATTGTTTAACGTTGTTTGAATTGCATTGCACTTGGTTGGGTTTGGTCGTTGATAAATTTGATCAATGATACAGTTAGGTGTTGTTTCTAAGTTTTTTACAGTAGCTGGAGAGTAAATCCAATTATTTTCTGAGATTATTATCGCATCTTTAAATTCTTCATTGTTCCTTCGATTTGTAACGTTGAATCTATCTTTTTTTGTGTTTCATCCAGAATTTTATTTACATGAACTGGTGAAACGAGGTCATGTAAGCTGCCACGCCCAAAAGTGATTAGCAGAATCTTCTCATGACATTCGCTATTTTCTAGTGTTTTTCTTACTTCTTTTCTGAATAAATTGCTGGCTCCTACAAAATTTGTTCCATTATCACTGTACATGTGCATGAATCTGTCGTTAAGTCTGTCACTGCTTCCAAATGAATTGCTTTCGTTGTGAAACATACAAATACAACTATGTAGCCTTTATGTGATTTGTTTCCTTGACCTTTAGACATTCTGATCATTATTGGTCCAGCATAATCTACTCCTGTGTGGAAAAATGGTGGTGTTGGTGTTACTCTTGTAGACGGCAAATCTCCCATCAATTGCTTTGCTGTTTCTGCTCTGTATCGGATGCATTTTACACATTTCTTTATTTCCAATCGTACCGCGTTTTTTCCATTTATAATCCAGCATTTTCGTCTCGTGTAAGCTAATGTTTGCTGAATTCCCCCATGTAATGTTTGATGATGAGCGTCTCTGATGATTAGTGTTGTTAAATGATGTCCATATGGCAAAATTATCGGATGTTTTTGTTCAAACGGTAAAAGAGAGTTTTTTAATCTTCCTCCTACTCTTAATATGTCTTGTTCCAATAATGGGTTTAAGTTTAGTATCTTACTGTTTTTGTTAATTCCTATTTTGTTCTTAATCGCACCAATTTCTTCTCTTAGTGTTTCCTGTTGTACTTTTTTAATTATCTGGTTAAAAGTATCTTGAATTTCCAATACGCTTAAGATATGCGGTGATTTATCCGTTGTTCGTTTGTACCATCTATTACAGTATGATATTACTCGTAGCATCCTTGTTAATGTTGAAAATCGTTCAATTGTTGAGTTTATTTCGCTCGTAGCTTGGTTAGTTTTGATTGTTATTTGTAAACATTTCTTCTCAATTTTTGTTTCTGGGATTGTTTCGTCTTGTACGATAATTTTTTCCTCTTTTAACCATGTTGGTCCATACCACCATAACGTATTCTCTTTTAGTTTTGACGGTGTTATACCTCTTGATATCATATCTGCTGGATTTTCGGTTGTTTTTACATGTTGCCAATGGTTTGCTGATAACATTTTGTTGATTTCACAGACTCTGTTTGCTACGAACTTATTCCATTTTTCAGGGTTTCCCTTTATCCATGCTAATGTGATTGTTGAATCTGTCCATGCTGTTTGTTGAACATTTGCAATTTCTAGTGCTTGTCGTGCATGTACCATTAATTTTGCCAGAAGTACTGCTGCACATAATTCCAGTCGCGGTATTGATGTTTTTATTTTAATGGGCGCTACTTTCGATTTAGAGATCAATAATGTGGTTTTGATCGTTCCTTGTATTTTAACTCGTACATAGATTACTGCGCCATATGCTTTTTCTGATGCATCGCAGAATCCGTGTAATTCGACTATCTCTTCACCTTTAGTTGTTGTATTTATCCATCTTGGGATTTTTATATCTTGTAATTCTTTTAGAGATGTATAATACTTTGTCCATTTTTCATTAATTGTTGTTGGAACGGGTTTATCCCAATCTAACTTTTGTACCCATAGTTCTTGAATTATTAGTTTTGCTGTTATAATTACTGGTGATAACCACCCTAGTGGATCGAATATTTTTGCTATTTCGGATAAAATTGTTCTTTTTGTTGCATCTTCGTAAACTGTTGATTGTGTTTTAAATTGGAACGTGTCGCTGTATGGTGCCCAATGTATTCCCAAGGTCTTGTGCAAAAGACTAAGACTAAGACTAAAACAAATTTGCTATTTCCGTGATATTTTTGGTTTTGAGTTGTTCTGGTAATTTTTCTAACACTTCTTAATGATTGCTTGCCCATTTTCTTAAATTGAAGCCTCCGGATTGCAATAGTTGTATTATTTCTTTTTGTAATTGTTTTGCTTCTTCTATTGAATCTGCTCCGGACATTAAATCGTCAACATAAAAATTTTGTAGTCCTATTTTTGCGGCTTTGGGATATTATTCTTTTTCATCTTGAGCTAATTTCTGAAGAGTTTTAATGGCCAAATATGATGCCAAAGCTGTTCCATATGTTACTGTAGTTAATTGATATTCTTGTATTGGTTGATCCATGTGGAATCTCCAAAAGATGTGTTGAAATTGTTGATCTTCTTCCGAGATTTTGATTGGTCTGTACATTATTTTGATGTCTGCACAAAACACAACTGGATATTTTCTCCATCTTAGTAATATATCTCTAAGTTCCTGTTGAAGCCTTGGACAGATGTGCATGGTCTCATTTAAACTTCTACCGTTACTTGTTTTTGATGATGCGTCAAATACAACTCTTAGCTTGGTAGTTGTACTTTCGTCTCGAATAACTGGTTGATGTGGAATGTAGTATTTTCCTTGATTGTAGCTGTACGTTGGTGCCATGTGACCTATGTAGGTCTAAATATTCTTCCATGAATGCGTTATATTGTTTTCGAAGTTCTTGATTTGCTGATTGTTCTAGTTTCTTTTCTAGCTGATGAAATCGTGCTAATGCTCTTTGTTTTGATTCTCCCAGCTGCGGTGGATCTTCTTTAAATGGTATCTTCACTATGTAATTGCCGTGTTTGCTTCGTTTTGTATTTTTTTCAAAATGTTCCTCGCATTTTTCGTTTTCTTCGGATATTGTTTTTTCGGTTTCGACTTCTTCTAATTTCCAAAATTTCTGTAGTTTTTTATCTTCTTCGTAACGACTAATCATGCTTATTATCTCTATTGGTTTGTTGATTGTGTTTTGCATGCTGCCTGATAAAATCCATCCTAGTTTTGTTTCTTGACTTATTATTCCATCGCTAACTTTTTGAAGACCGAGTTGTATAATTCGCCCTAATTCTTCGGCTCCTAATATCGCATCTATTGGTCCTGGTTGGTTGAATGTTGGATCTGCTAGTAGCTTGTTGTTCCATGCTTGTGATAATTCCATATTAAATTGTTGGTTGGGGTGATTTTTTGTTAGTTTTGGTAGTTTGATGAAATTGACACTTAGTGAAAATTCGCTCGGAAATCTTGGTTTTATTGTTGCCTGCATCTTAAACTTTGAAACTTTTGGACTGTCATCACTTATCCCGGATATTTCTGCTAAAATTTTCTGCCTGGGATATCCTATACGTTGGGCTGCTTCTTCAGTAATCAATGCCGCTTGACTTCCAGAATCAATTAACACTCTTAAATATTCCATGTTGCCATTTTGAGCTGTTGTGCACACTAATGCTGTTGCCAATAATACTATACTTTCATTATGGTTCGCTGAGTATGAATTTTTCGAAACTTGATTATTTCCTGCTTCTCTGTTTGTACTGGCCTGTTTTTCATACGCTGGTGCTGGTTGATTTCTTGTTGTTGTTCCTGGATTTGAATTAAAATTTCTTGGTCCTGAATTGTAATTATACTGTCTTGAAAATGCTGGTGCCGATTTTGCATTGCCGTATCTTATGACAGGTGGTGATCTCCGTTCTTCATGCAACAATGTATGATGTCTTCTTTCACACTTATGACAACCTTCTTATCTAAAGCATGGTGAATTATGTGGATATAAACAATTAAAACATCCGTTGTTTACTCTAACGATTTCTTTTCTTTCCGTTGGATTCATATTTCAGAATTTGATGCAATCGTGAATTCTGTGTTGCTGATTGCAACAGATGCATCTGAACTGCTTGAAAATTTTTGGTGCGTATTTGTGAAAATTTGAATTGTTTGTTTGGTAACCATTGCTTCTGGTATCTGCTGATTCGATTGACTGACATCTCTTTTCTAAAAATTCTAGCAATGATGTTAATGATTGCACTTCATGGTTGTTTGCTATCGTTTGTTCATAAATTCTGTTTGTTTCTGGATCCCATTTTCGGCTGACCGATCGCTCGATCATTGGACCCCAATTTTCAATTTCAATGCCTTGATTTTCAATTGCTTTTAAACATTCGTGGACGGTGTCGTGTATATGGCGTAGTTGTTTTAGATTTTCCTGATGAATTGTTGGTAGATTCATTATTTGATCCATTAATTTAGCAATTATTAATCTTTTGTTTTGATATCTTTTGATTAATATTTGCCTTGCTGCGTCGTAGTTTTCTTCCATGATCAATAAATTTTGAATTACCTGCCAGCTTCTCCTCTCACGTGGGTCTTTAGATATTACATCTTCTCTGTCTTGGAAATTGTTGTGTTGGCATGTATAACTTTTTGGAAAACGTCGTGGAAGGTGCTCCATGCTTCGTATCCTCCACTAAAGTAAGGTAGTTCAATTTTTGGCAATATAATGTTGGGTTTTTGCATTGGACCTTGGTTCATTTTTTCTTCTAATTTATCCATTATTTGATCATATTTTTCTTAAGTTTTCTTAAATGTGTTGTCTTTGAAGTAGTTACCTTCAAATTTTTCTTCATATACCATTATATCTTCATGAAGTTCTCTTATGGCATCCCATTGGACTTGTATTTTGTTTCTGATTCTCTCAAACGTAGCTTGTTTATTTTCTTCTCTTAATTTGGTTGTTGTAGTTTCCATTGTGTCGGTTAAGTAATTAATTTTCACATATTGTTTTCTGATGCGTATTATCTGGTTTACCTCCATTTCGTTTTCTTTTTCTTGTGTTCCTGTTTGTTGATTGATTTGAACTTTGCTAGGTGTTGGTTTAGTTTCTTCGTCAGCTTTCTGACAGGTTTGTAAGTATTCTATGGACTCTCTATATTTCTTCTCGATTGCTTCAAGATATCTGGTGGTAATATACGTGTGTTCAGGTACTTCCAATTCTTGAAATTTGTTATGGTTTTTTCTTGCTTCTGCGATATATCCCGCTATTTCTTCTTCTCGTTTCCGTATGTATTGTTCTGTTTTTCTTGTTGACGTATCCTTTTTTGAGTTTGATAAAATTGTTGCTATTGCTTTCCAGATTCTTTCTTGTTGTAATGCGAATAATATCTGAAGGTTGGTATGGCTGCACGAAGAGGCATATGCCAAGAGCTCAGATGTTAGGGAGGCAGTCATGTCATAGTCTTGAGTGAAGTGGTCCTGGTGGTCGTGGCCTTCCTATCGTAAGTAGTCTAGTCGATTAGTGTAGTTTAATTTCTTGTGGAGTATACAACATTTTGGCGACGACGATGGTCTTAATTGGATCAATCGAATCGTTCAAAGAAACCACTGAAGAATTTGAAAACTATTTCGAACGGTTGGAACATTTTTTACCGTAAATGCTGTCAAAGAAGAGCTAAAAGTGTCGTTATTTATAACATTAGCAGGGTCGGCAGTATATGAAACGGCTAAAAGTCTAATCGCACCAGAGAAGCCTGGTGCAAAGTCATATGCGGAACTAATCGCATTGTTACGGGAACATTACGCACCAGCAAAGTCGGAAATAAGCGAACGGTGTACCTTTAACAATTGCAAGCAAAAAGAAAATCAGTCAATTGCGAGTTACATTGTGGATCTATGTCGTTTAGCTAGCACGTGTAATTTTAAGACATTTCTAGGAGATGCGTTAAGAGTTCGGTTGGTTTGCGGGGTCAGTTCGGAAAGTCTTAAAAAAAAATTGTTAGCAACGACGCAATTAACGTTTGAAAGTGCGTGCGCAATAGCACGTGCGCATGAATTAGCAGACAATCAAGTACAAGTTATAGCGGCGGCCAAAGAGGTGCACTGGGTCAGGAAGAACGTCAAACAGCAACTGAGTATGAAAAGCAAAAGTGCACAGTCAACAGAAGATCGTCAAGAACGTACACAGTTCGGAAGGAAATGTTTTCGTTGCGGAAGACAGCATAACCCGATGTCGTGCCCGGCTAGCACCAGGCAATGTTTTAAATGCAAAAGAAAAGGGCATACGTCAAAAATGTGCAGAAACAATAAAACAGTTGGAATGATAGATGAAACGGATTACGATGATTCTCAGGAGGTAGTACGAGCGATTTATCCGTTGAACGTGGTCAAGACCTTACCGACGTATAGCGTGGCACATCGACTAAATTTAACCGTAGCCGGGGTAACGATAGGTTTTGAAGTCGATACGGGAGCATGTAAAACTGTTGTACCTTCAGGGTTAATGAAGGAGAAGTGAAAAAATTTGGAAGTACAGCCAGGAGTATATGGGTTGGCATCAGGAATTGGTCAAGAAATAAAAACATTAGGAGAAGCAGTGGTAGATGTCGTGAAAGAAAATCAAAGATTCAAATTACCGCTAACCGTTGTAGAAACCAGGCAAAATTTTGTACCATTGTTGGGAAGAAATTGGTTAGACGTCATGTTCCCAGAATGGAGGAATCAATTTAAAATTTCGGTAATAACCAGGACGTACGTGGAAGAGGTAAAAGAAAAGTTTAACGAGGTGTTTAATGGGAACTTATCAAGACCAATAAAGAATTTTGAAATTAGTTTTGAAATAAAACCAGGAAGCAATCCGATATTTAGAAAAGCTTACAATTTGCCGTATGCGCTTCGAGACAAAGTGGAGAAACAGTTGAAGGTACTACTACAAACCGGAATTATAAAAGGAGTAAGTAATAGTGAGTGGGCATCACCCATCGTAGTGGTTCCGAAGAAAGACGGAGACATCCGCATTTGTGTCGATTTTAGAACCACTGTAAATAAAGTACTCGGTCGGGAAATAATCCCGACCGAGTATCCATTACCTACGTCTGAGGATATCTTTGCAACTTTAGCAGGAGGAAAGGTGTTCGCAGTAATCGATCTTACAGGAGCGTATAAACAACTAAAAGTGGCCGAAGAATCCCAAAAGTTATTCACAATCAATATGCATCTGAGTCTATTTCAATATACAAGAATGACGTTTGGGATATCAGATGCACCGTCCATTTTTCAATCAGTAATGGACCGCATATTAATGGGAATACGAGGAGTCCGATGTTATATAGACGATATAATAGTAAAGGGAGAAGATATGGAAGCATGTAGGATAGCTGTTCAGGAAGTTCAGGAAGAGTAGAACTAGTGGAAGCAGATGCCTTATCCAGGTTGCCACTTAAAGATACAACGGAGGTGGATACGTCAATTAATTCGTTTAATTTTACAAATGAAGTACCGTTGTCCAATAATGAAGTAGCAGAATGGACAGCAAAGGACGCATTATTACTTAAGGTAAAAGACTATTGTTACAGGGGATGGCCCGAGCAGATATTCCTCAGACCATATTTTCTGAAACGGAACGAGCTGTCAATTGATGGGAATTGTGTACTAAGAGGGTGTAGAGTAGTGATTCCAGAAGCTGTAAGGAAAAAGATGTTAGAACTAATACACAGCGATCATGCGGGAATGGTGAAATGCAAACTGTTAGCGAGATCGATCGTGTAGTGGCCGAATCTAAACGAAGATGTCGAAGAAATGGTGAATAAATGTAGAAGATGTCAAGTTACACAAAACAACGCTCAAGAAACCCAGTTAACGCCGTGGTCAAAAACAGAAAATGTGTGGCAAAGGGTCCATATCGATTTCTTTCATAGTGGTGGGAAGACATTTTTGATAATAGTAGATAGTAAATCCAAGTGGGTCGATATCCATCACATGAACAAAGGAACGGATATAATAAGAACGGTGGAAAAGGTAAAAAGAACATTTTCAATTATGGGAATTCCACAGGTAATTTTCTACTTGTTGAATATTTTATAAACTGCAAGCAACTTGCCCGACTCGTGAACACAATGCGAATCTGTCAACTACCTTTCGCGGCTTTTACTCCCTCCCTAGTTAAACTATCATAGACTCGCAACTAAATTATATAGGCAACCCAACAACCATTCTATTCTATAAACCTACTTTCTTACAAATTAGATCAACTCACTAGGTTTTCGACGTTACTTAAAAATTTTTCAAATCTATCTCCTTTTTTTCCTTTTCATATCATTCCACATTTTTCGTACTTAGATAAAATTTAAAACAAATAGTAATAAAATATAACCATCGCCATCTATATTAATCAAATTAAAAGTTATAGAAACATTTCTACACATGAAAATTAAATTTGTTCCAATCCCAAATATTTAACAATATAAACAATATTTCTTTAAAAAAATCAAATAGCACGAAATTCTTGTAACAATACTTGACGCGGCAAAAGATACAGGATGATTGTCATCAACCTTGCAGTCATTCTGAGGAATAGGATATGAGATATTGGAGTGTTAAAGATAATTTGTCTATCTGATTCTGAGCCCAGTGAACACAATCTTTTATTGGAATACTTGTGAACAAGTCTTTTACATTAAAAGAGACCAAAATATCTCTTGGGCTTTATTGGACATTTTAAAAAAATTTTAAATTAAAAAATTAATTAAATAACTCTATGGTATTCTAAAGATTTATAAGATAAGATAAGATAAGATAGTCAAAATGCCCTTATCTCTAAATTTTTTAATTTACTTGATAAAAGGGTGCCATGAGGTGTAAAAATAAGGTTTTCAAGATCATTTGCTCCAGTTGCTTTCTCCGCCCCTTCTGAGGGCCAAAAAATAGGATTCTTTTATTATTTTTTTTCTGACGAACTATTTATATCTCATAAGAAATTCCCAAAAATTACTTTGTTTCAAAGTAGAATTCTGCCTTAATGTAGTTCTTGTTCGTTTTCATGGCTTGCAAAGTTTCGTATGTAAGAACAATCATATTTAATTAGGCAGAGTAAGAGAAAGAGGCAAAAAACGTAACGAATAGATTTGGCCAGTTCAAGAAAGATCTTGATTTCCGTCAAGTATTATTTTTTTAGCCTCTATAAAAGAACAAAAAGGGACAAAAATAACAAAAAAGTGATACATTTTTAATTGTTTAACTCCTATAATAAGGTTTATAAAGTCCAAAATAGCCAAGAATGTTAAAAAATGCAGAAAATATGATTTTTAGGGTTGGCGCACCTTAGCAAAAAACCTGAAAAAATTCAGGAAGTTAGATTTAAGTACATCCTAAAAAATGGCAAAAAACATTCTTTTGCCGGTCTTCAAAAAATATGAAAAAGATCGATTTTTAACTTTTCGGAATATTTTTAGGAGGCATATAGAGTGTTCAAGGAATCAAAAAAAATTGTGTTGAAAGATGACTCTAATCACTATATCTATAAATTTTTTCAAAATTTTTTATTTGCTTATTCGTCAGAAAAAAATAATGACTAAAGAATCCTATTTTTTGATCCTTAGAAGGGGTGGAGAAAGCATCTGGAGCAAATTATCATGAAAACCTTATTTTTACACCCCAAGGCACCCTTTTATCAAGTAAATTAAAATATTTAATGATAAGAGCATTTTGACTATCTTATCCATGGATATCCTTTCCCAAGATTTCCATGGAAAGCAAATAGCATTTTTAAGCTTTACTAAGATTTCATAGAATTTTTTAAGATACCCTAAAATTTGCTTGAATTTCTTTTCACTTTTGTATATGACTATTTTCTCTTCGGTTTTCCAGTTAGTACAAAACTAAAAAGAAATCGCCGAGTAAATTGTGTGTACTAGTGAAGGAAAATCTGAAGAAACTCTGGAAATTTTCAAAGCATCTCAAGAAACAGATTCTTGGAAAATTTGTAGAAATATAGAAAATCTCTAGAAATTCATAGAAATCTCATGAAAATCTCAGGAAACTCTAGAAAATCTTAGGAAATTCTAGGAAATGGAAAATTCAAAGGTCAATCTTGAAAAATCCAGAAAATTTTAAAGCCAATAAAATCTCAGAAAATGGAAAAAGCAATAAAAGATATAGTTTACAATGTTCTAGATTTCCTCAAATTTCCTTTTAGTTTTGAATATGACAATTACTCCATCATTTTTCCACTTTAGTAAAAAACGAGCGGAAATTTAGAGAAATCTGAAAGGATTTTAAAAATTCCAGAAAATTTTAGGAAATCCAAGAAAATCTTAGAAAAATATCCAAAATATCCTGTGAAGTTTGTTTTGACTTCGTTGACTAGCTCCAAATTTTGTGTTCTTATCTCCCCACACTATTTAAACGGGAATTTCTTACAATATCCTCCTAAGGAGAAGCTTGATCAGCTGTTCGCGACATTGGTTTTAAATTGTGAATAATTTCTACAATTTTCATTTTTATGCTTTAAAATTTTGTACCGTGGTATAAAATAATAAACACTATAAGAGGACAGCATGATTTTAAAAAAATAAATTTTTATAATTTATATTTTTGAATTTGTAATTTATTGCTACGTAGGCTGGAACATAATTACTTCTTGAGTAAAATAACAAATGCACGTAATGCTCACGTGATTCTTATGGCATTCCACTCTTATCTTATCTGTGAAATATGACGTTTCAAAAATAAAACAAGAAATGATGTTCTCTTTATCGTTTTAATCTTAGTTGCAATAAAAAAATAAGAAATCTGCATTAATACAAGAAATTTCTCATTATATGGTACATAATGATTGCGTACGGTGGCGCTGTCGATCATTGAAAAATGGTCAAATATGAAGGGGAAAAGGGAGTGAATGTCTTGATTTTAAAAAGTCACGTGCTGTGGTATCGCCTTAATAATTTTCAATTTCTTCCTATTCTTTTATCAAACATCCCTCTTAACAATAACGGGTTAACTTTTCTTAATTTCCAAAATTTTTTCCTAAAGCTCACTTTTTTTATCTGATAAAAATTCTAATCGGCTTTTTGTGATATCTAAACTTCTTGCCAATCTTGTTTCACAAACGGTAAGTTCAAGGCCGGGCGTTGGAGGAGTTGAGTGTGCAAAATGTGAGTACCGCATCCGCATTCTGTAAATTGTTTCAAGCTCAGAAATGCTTGAAGATTATAATTCTGGATGTTTGTTGGTCCTTTTATTTTTTATGCACCATCTCCTTAAGATATCAAGTAAATCGAATTAATAAATGATTTGGAGCCATTTAGCGAGAATATCCAATTTTTTCTTATGATTAAAGATATTTACAGCTATATAGTAAACTAAATAAGAAAACAAAAAGTTTGAAATAAAAACAAAAAATGTTGAAATTAAAAAAATTATTTAATACGAAAAAGCAAATTTTAACTTAAGTGTACAGAAAAAATAAGAATAATAATCAATCTTTTTTATTTTGACAGTCATTGTTAATACATTTGCACAACAAAATTCAATTTAGTTGTAATATTTTACAATTTTGTTTGGCAATTTGATGTACAATTCAGGCAAAGATCGCTTCGTCAGTTGCCGTGGTAGTCCAGTCAAATTATGTAGTCGAATTAAAAAACAAATCTTGCACCACGTGCATCGAAGTTTTAAAATTAATTAACACAATTAAGGTAAAGAGCGATAGACACATGTACTTCGACTTCCTAGTCGTCACACCATGTGTTTCTGACTCGTCAGTCATCCTCAGTATCGCATACTTGTTGTAATCAACTTAATTGTGTGCACTATAACAGGCTATCGGCCCATCATTCTGTGTGGACTGTAAATAGTAAATCAGGTATTGTCATGCTCCAAAATCCTTCATTAGAATTTTTGTATATAACTTGGAAATTTTGAATTATTTTGTAAACATTTTATTTATTTTTAAAATTTGTACTATTTTGAATTTGTCGTTTTACCGCACTTTTGTAGAATCTGGCGCCGACTGGCGGAATAAACGAAGCTTTTTCCAGACAATGGCAGTCATACGCGGTTGAGACGTAGTTTTGTCTCCTGAATTTATTGGAAATTATGTTGTGCAATTATATTTTGAAGAATAAAATTGATTAGATGTCGAGTGAGCGTTATTTTTGATTACATCGATATTAATTTTGTCTCATTTTGGACAAAGATTTGATACTTTAAGCAAGTTTTGGATTATTGATAATAATTGCAGATTGAAGAAATATTGGGAATATTAAACACATTGGAAAATCATAATTAATTATTTCGTAAAATTTCTAATTTTATAGTTGAAATTAAATTAAAGGCAGCGAAGAGTGGATTTGATAGTGGCACACCTGGGTTGTTTTATCAATTATTGTGTTTTGCGTTCCATTTTATGTTTGAAATTTTGTATCGAAATACGATTTAAATTTGGATTTAACAAAATTAATGGAATAAAATTGGAAAAATTAATTTGAATTTGGAAAAATTTAAATATAGCCGACAGAATTTTTTAGGATTAGTTTTTCTGGTAAATTGATTTTGCATTGAGTCTGAGCCATTTGATATTAAAAGTGTTTTAGATTAAAATGATATCATTAAATGAATTGTGTAATTTATTGTAATGTTGAATATTTTTAAGCTTTACTATTATCATTATCACTTATTTTTTAATCTATTTCCCAGGCTTTAGGTTCATTGTCCAACTAATTAAATTTTATTTACTTTAAATTAATATTGTCTTGGCTCGGAACACAACTCGAATTATTATTATCGGGTTATCAGTGCAGGCATGTTTTATGCACACCGCTGCGCTGTAATGAATGAATCACGTTTAGTTTTAGAATGTAGGACAAGCAATAATAAATTTAATGTAAAAAAAAATTTTAATATCTATTTTCAATTTTTTTCAAACAAACTTTTACTGATGTAAAAGTCGTTCAGTATAGGAATAATCTTTAGAAAACGAGAAAACAAAGAAAGGTTAAATTGCGAGCGTTTTCAGTAAAAAAACTATGGTAAACAAAAGAATTAGTGATACAATTAAAGAAGTTGTGAACGTGTGATTTTGAAGCTTTTGAAATGTTATATTCGTAATCGGAGTAAGGAAATGTAGTCCATTCATTACGTAGTTAAGAGGTGGTCTGCGTAAAGATAACTTTGAAATTAAATCTATTTTGATTAAGTCCTTTATTCATTTTTTTTATTACAATTTACTGAAATAATTTTGAAATGTGTAAGAAAGAGAAATATATATTTTCAGTGTTTTTCTGTAGTCTGTAGACTAAGAAAAATAATTAAAACATGCATAATATAGATATAGGACCAAGCCATAATAAAAAGTACAAGTTACATCCTAACTATGTTTGTTATTCCATATTCCAAGATTCCAACAAAAATTTTAGTAATTTCTAAGTAAATAGATCAATAAAAAAGTAAGGTCAACTATTATTCTAATATTGTAATATTTTAGTAAATAAACTTTTCATACGGAATACTTCAAATTTAGTTAGTTGATTACGCTGTGTATTTTTGTTACCAAAATGTTTATTTGTTATCTTTCAGAACATCCAGATTTACTCTGCTCGCGCAATGAAACGGCCAATATACCACCACCTTGAATAGAATTTGGCAAACGCCAAAAACTTGTACCCACTATTCAAGTAAAGTTCTCTACTTGGTCCATCTTGTAACACACCTCAATGAAAATCACTATGCTGGATATATTGAAGCACAACAACTGCTATCATTACATTGTATCAATTCTACCTGAGTTCATTTGCTGCTTTAATTAAATAATATTTAAAAATAATTTAGGTTGATTTTGGAAGTCCATCATCACATGCATACTATACAGTAGGGTGGGCCAACAAACACTTTTAATTTTTGTTTCTTTAGCTACCTTGAAACTATCGTTCAAGATGCCGAAAAAAATATTCTGGTAAAGTTTCAGCTCATAATATTAATATTATTATTATTTCTAAACGGGTTGTGGTTCCATGCCCACTTGCACTGAAGCTCGAAGCTCATTGTATTCCGCGGTTCAGGTTTTACTCCATCAGCTTTGTTTCCTCAATAAAGTTGAGTGTACAGTTGATGGGTGCTTGAGTTATTTCCTCAGTTGTCGGATATGGCCAACCAAGGTATCGTAGCCTCAGCAAGACTAGAATTGGACACACACACAGCAAGTGTGTTCTTCTCTTCACCGCACTTCCTACAAGTGGGATTTTCTACAACCCCAATTATATTGAGGTGCCTGTTCAGACAGCAGTGTTCTGTAAATAGACCTTCTGTAAGTGGTCTACTTAGCTTGAGGATTTCAAGTTTCCTTTTGCTACTGGAGAGTCCCCCAATGAACATCCGCGATTGTCTCAGTCCCGGAAGATTCGTCCAGTACTCAAGATGTTGTTTCCTTAGTAGTTCCTTTATATTCCTTTTTGCAGTCAGATATGCTATCCTGCAAGTTGGTTCTGGTCCTACTAGATGTCGTTTTGCTGCAGCCTTAGTAAGGGCATATGCTTTTACGTTGCCTTTTATTCCTGAGTGTCCCGGCACCCACCTCAGTGTTAAGCTGTTCTGTTGTGCAAGTGCTACTAGCACATCGAGGCAGTGACTTACAACCCTTGATTGTGTTTCCACTCTCTCAAGGGCCTTTATAGCTGTCTGGCTGTCTGTCATGATACAGATCCGCTTATTTTCTTAAGCCCTCCTTATCATTTCCTCTGCACAGGCTGTTACTGCAGTTATTTCTGCCTGAAACACAGTAACGTGGCAGCCCAGGTTAATGCTAAACGCATCTCCCGTTCTGCGTCCACTAATACCTGCTCAAGTACTAATTTCCGTTTTGAATCCATCTGTGTACCAGATGGTATCATATCGAACCCCCAACTCCTGCGTGGTGCCTTCCGCTCCCCTATCAGGTATGAGAACCTTGAAAGGTTTTTGGAAGTTCCTTACAGTGCTGGTTCTATCAGATTGCATGCATAGAATGTTGATGCTCTTAATAGAGTTGAAGATCATGGTGTGATAACCCTCTCTGGGGATCTCTCCTTCACGATCGTTAATGGTTAACCTGTATGCTGCCAGTAGAGCATCCGTTTCCACCACCAGGCAGTGCAGTAACTAGAACTTTTGGCGCCTATGACCAACTACGAAAAATACGCCTTAACGGAAAGGGTGGGGCGGGGTTTATTCCCTCACCCCCAAAGAAGGGTCCGGAGTTTCGCCGCAATTTTTTTTTTAATTTGGTGCAAAATGGCGAATTTTGGGACATACTCTCAGTTAAAATTTATTAAATTTAAAAAACTGATTAAATTGTAAATTATAAATTAGGCGCCTTTATTTAATCATCGTCTATTTGTAATTTGAACTTTTGAATTTTTGCGTGAAAATGATGCCTTTATTAAAATTACGCCTTTATTAAAATTACGCCTTTATTAAAATGACGCCTTTATTAAAATGACGCCTTTATTAAAATGACGCCTTTATTAAAATGACGCCTTTATTAAAATGACGCCTTTATTAAAATGACGCCTTTATTAAAATGACGCCTTTATTAAAATGACGCTTTTATTAAAATGACGCCGTTAATAAAATGACGCTTTTATTAAAATGACGCCTTTATTAAAATGACGTCTTTATTAAAATGACGCCTTTATTAAAATGACGCCTTTATTAAAATGACGCCTTTATTAAAATAACGCCTTTATTAAAATGACGCCTTTATTAAAACGGCGCTTTTATTAAAATGACGCCTTTATTAAAACGACGCCTTTATTAAAATGACGCCTTTATTAAAACGACGCCTTTATTAAAATGACGCCTTTATTAAAATGACGCCTATATTAAATAATACAATATTTATAATTTGAACTTCTAAATTTTGACGCTTTTATTTAAACGGCATTTTTATTCAAATGGCACCTTTATTCAAATGACACCTCTGGCGCTTATATTAAATACAATATTTATAATTTAAATTTTAGTATCTCGGCGTCTTTATTTAAACGGCACCTTTGTTAAAATGGCCCCTCAGGCGCCTATATTAAATACAATATTTATGATTAGAACTTTTGAATTTCGGCGCCTTTATTTAAACGGCGCCTTTACTCAAATGGCGCCTGTATTAAATACAATATTTTTAATTTGAATTTTTTAATTTTTGGGCCTTTCGGCGCCTTCATTCAAAATGCGTCTATGGCCGGGGCCATATTGGCCATACCCTAGTTACGGCACTGCCAACAGATGTAGTGGAGGGAGCCCTAAGAGCGCCTCCATGGCTGCGGTAGGCGTTGTTGCCATTGCCCCCGTAATGCCTAGACAGGAAAGTATTTGCAACTTGTTTAGCATAGTAATACTACCCCTTTTCTTGCCTCGATGCCACCATATAAGGGATGCAAATTTGCTATTATTAGTCCAGTAACTTTATACATTACAGCATGCGTCAAATCTGGTAGTTCTGATTTTTTGCAGACTTGTTTACAATGTTTGCCTAATGAATAATCCAAGTTTTTGACCTCGAGCGCCGAACGCAACTTTATGAAAAATCGAAAAAACCGCGAAAAAATCGTTATTTTTTCAAATTTTGGAGATTATAACCCTAAAGGACTAGTTTTTGAAAAAACTTTTGGGATGTTTTTAAAGTAGACTAAATTATGTAAACATTATGATACTAGATTTGTCTCTGTAGACCCAATAGTTTCCGAGATTAAGTCTTTCAAAGTTTATCATTTTTTTTGGAACTTCGCAATTTTTTGAAATTCTGTCGTTCTGAATGAATTTTGTGCCTGATTTATACTATCGAAGCCCTGTACTTTTATGGTGGGATGTTAAAAAAGAAAATGAGAAGTGTGAACGATGATGTTTAAGCTAAGCTACGAATAATACAACAGTTAATAAGTTTATTTGTTAGAAAATTGAGTAATATTCAGAATCAAAAAATTAAATTAATTTAGCCCTCTTGGAAGGTCCCGGTTGAGGTTCGTCCGTATCTGTAAAAAGATTGTACATAAGAATAGAAAATGATGAATGATATGTAATGTGAATTACTGATGCAAGAACAAATTTTTACCTGATGGTATGTCCGCAAGCAGTGAAATCGAGCAGAATCTCGTGTAGGAGGAAACCTGGCTAGATTGAAGCTGGTTTTCGTCGCAGCCCTGGCGAATAGTTGGTACCGCAGCTCGTCAAGGTTATGGGTGTTGGGGTTGCCTCCGTATAGAGCAATTATGACTCGCTCTCCTGCTGCTGCTCTCTCGTCAGGTGTAAAGTTGGTGTCGAGAAAAATTGCAGCTTGCTTTTCAACGTCCGGATTTTTTTCGACTATGAACATCATTTGCTTCTTCCTTAAGCCAAAGAAGCAGGATATCGAGTCACAACCACTAATGAATGGATGAAGAGTTAATGCATGGATGAAGAAGAAAAGCTCTGGTTTCAAAGAGGATTTTGAAGAAGCGATGCTGGAATACATGACATCTAATGCTTTGCCTCTTCCACATTTATTATACAAAATTTCACGTTGGTTTAAGATCGTAGTAAGGATGATCAGCAAGTCAATGTCTTCACCAAAGACTACCACTATATCATAGGTAGAGGCAGCGGTTACAGCTGTAGTGATGATGAGCCCATCAACATCTTTCTCTGCTTAGAGTACTTGAATGTTGTGATTTCCCATTTTTGTTGTCAGCAGTTTTATGAAACGAATCTTGTTTTTGTCATTTGACAAGAGTTGAGGAACCTGTGCCATGGTTTTCTCATCAACAATTATTATCTCTCGCGATGAGTGTAACTCAAAGCTCTTTGTGTTTTTCTGTACAGCATCTACGAGGTAACTATCGAAAACTACTGCCACGTTTGAACCATAGTGAGCAGTAATGTACTGTATACCTGTCAGTTGTCGCACCAAATGATGAGCTTCGAGAGGCCACACAACTTTTTGAAATAGGTGCCCTCCATCCACTACTACAAACTTTGTTAACCCTTGCTTCTCATTTAAGTTAGAGGTTGAAATACTGAATACAAGGTGGATTTTGTGCCCTTTCTCGTTCCCTCTTCAGAGAACAATGATATTGTGATTAGTGACAGTTCGTAAGTGAAGAACTCTCGCAATTTTTCATCGATTGTTTTAAGACACACAACCTGTGAAACAGTGTTAGAGGATCAACAGTTACCTGTTTATTGCCAACAGTAATAGTTCGTACAACTGAAGAAAGGGACACCACATTGTTTTTACATTTGAATTTCACTTCCTGGAAGTTCTGGCCAACCATCTTTAGCATCGATTCTCACCCAATCTCTAGAGCCATGTGGCTGTTGACACTAGATGCTCCAACCAGGCCACTGCTGATGGACATAATGAAATCTATTGTAAGAAATGGAGGGTGCTGTGGAACTTCATCCCTTCGAGTGACGTCTAAAATATAGCAAAAAAATTGCGAAGTTCGAAAAAGATGATAAACTTTGAAAGGCTTAATCTCGGAAACTATTGGGTCTACAGAGACAATTCTAGTATCATATTGTAGCAAATTTAGTCTGTTTTAAAAACATCCTAAAAAAGTTTTTTCAAAAACTAGTCCTTTAGGGTTATAATCGCCAAAATTTGAAAAAATAACGATGGTTTCGCGATTTTTTCATTATTCATTAGGCCAACATCATAAACAAGTCTGCAAAAAAATCATAACTACCGGATTTGACGCATACTACCCCCTATACTTTCAGGCGACAAAGATACTGGATTATATTTATTGACACAGAATTTTCTACTTTTACCAAAACTTGAGACCTACTATTAGGAATCTAATTCTACAAAAATACCGAAAACGGCATAAGTTATGACTTTTACCCTTCTAGCATGTGACCACAGATATGATAATTTGTTCCTGAATGTCTTTGCATTTTTAAACATAAATTTTGCCATTCCCTTACACCAGTACACCACTCAGTTTTTCTGCTTAAAAACAGCCAGCATGGTTCACAGTAAGCAGCATCTACTATTTTAGAATAGCATAACCAAAGACGAGGTACTGTTCCATATTTGGTTTCATAATATGTTTTAGAGAATCTTCTATGGCCTTGTTTGGATCTCTTGGAAATTTGCATTGGGGTCTACACGATTGTGAATTTATTATAACTCGTCTTAGTCTCTTACTTCATCATTTAATTCTTTACCCAAAAATTCCCCAAATCTGTCGAAAATGTTTCTTCTAGTGGAGATGGAGAGTTTTGATTTAAAGTTAAAGATGATTCAATTATTTCATTTTCATTTGCTGTTGAAGTTGATGGCTCGCAAACTGTTAAAGAATGTACTACAGTTACTTCGGTAACAGTAACAGTATCGACAATATTTTCTATTGGTTTCTTTTTGAAATAATTATCTAGCTTTTGTAGTTTTTCTGTTCTTATTTCTTTTTCCTTCTGTAATTTCCTTTTTAAAGCACCGCTTTTTGGTTTGTTTTCACAGTTCATTTTCGTCTGATGTTTTTAAAATAGGTGTACCGTGTACTTAACCTATCGAAATTTCAATTGCTGAATTGCATAAAATAAACGCACCACTAAAGTAATTTGTCGAAGGAATCACGTATTATTTTATTTAGTTCCTTCTAGTGCCAAATCATCAAAGATAATAAAAATAAAATGATATAAAAATCTGTTGTCGGTACAATATCAACATAAAACAAGAAAATAATCTGTCAGCATCTCCACTTACAAAGTGTTATTTATGTTACTTTATTGAAGAATTATCGTTATAACTAGAGCGCCGATGCATTTTGCTTGTTGCTGTAAATTATATGCAGAAGATATTCCTTTTGGATCTTCACGTTACTAAAAATTTGCAGTGATTTGATGTAATGTTGTTAGTACATATTTTGCTTATTTCCGAGTTTTTCTCGCAATATGTTATATAAATAGTATATTACATGACTAGTGGAGAAACCGAAAGATTCGCTCACGCATTTGCCAGTTTTGCACGCGAGCCGACAGGCGAGTGTGCAGAGGCAAATAAGTGAGCGAAAGGGTTTCTCCACGAGTTATGTATAGCGTTTTGTTCAATCCTGCACTTATAAATCTAATAAATTTATAAAAATACAATTTATTATAATTCGTGTCATCAATAATTAAATTTGAGATTTTGAATTTGCAATAACTCGAAAACGGCGTTAGATATCGAAAAACTGAGCTAAAAATTTACCCCCCTTTGCTTGTACTCAACCCCCCGTAGCAATTTGTCGTAGGAAGCTTTATGCAAAATTTTAGATCGATAGCGCGCATTTTGCGCGCAAAATAATTTAAAAAAAAGTTAGCTTTGGTTTTAAAACATTTTAATATTATTATAAAGAACGTAGGCAGGTTAATGAATGACTGCATTTTTCACTCACTAGTGGGTGAAAAGTCTTTCGCCCACTCGTTATCATAGATATAATTTGAGTGAGTAAAACAAACGGTTTCTAGTTGCGTATCCAAGTAAGAAACGACATGTTTCAATAGCAGGATTGAACAAACGCATCTTTATACTACTTATTTCTGCTTTTTTTAATGGATTTTTGCATTTAAAATTTTAAATTGTCACGTATTATATTTTACAAAGTTGTGCGGCAAGCAATGCTTTTATTTTTTATTAAACTAAACTTGCAAGTTTGTAATAAAAAACGCGAGAAAACCACGAGAAACGTGAGTGTTTGTACTGAATTAATCTGTGGTTCTTGATCTTCTGCATTTGTTGTAGATGCTTCGACATTGTGAATATTGTTATACATGACTTTAAATTTTTAATCTAAACTAAATTTGATTATATTCTTTGTTCTTTGTCGTGGGACACCAATTGTGGTTTAATGATGTGTCTTCGTAGTAGTTTAATTAAATCCACATTTCTATTAAAAATAAAGCTTTAATGAAGCTTTTAACAAGTGTTAACAAAATACAATTTTTGACAACTCTCTTTTTTGTTATTATATTTTATATCTTGATTACTTTTTTAAATTATTTACAATGATAAAACGACTTAAAATTATATACAACTAGATTATAAAAAATGAAACAATAAACTGAACTTAAAACTAAAAAGTAAAAATTAATGTTGGGGGTATCTACCGCCACAATGCTATGGACTCCTTTCTTGGTGACAGTACAAAATGTAGCAGTACAATAAATACGGTAAGTAGTTCTTTATGCTTAATTTACAGTGAGTGACAAAAGTGCAATGTAAATTGCACCTTTTGAAGACCATTTCTGTTATATAAAAATTGATTTTACAGCAATACTTAATCCTCCAGTACTAACAATCGGTCTCACAGACAGACGGCTTCTAGTTTTAACTTTCAATTCAATTTTTAATACATTTACAGCAAGGAAATTTTATAAAACAAAATTACTTTTTCCTACTAGAATTAACATTATTATAAAGAAAAATACCTAAACATTTGATATTATTCAATTTGTGGTAAAAAAAATATAAAACAGGCGTTAAATAAATTAAAAACTAGAATGGGTCTCACAAACCGACGTTAGTACTCATGTTATAAAACAATATGTTAGTAAAAGAAACTTTTATTTGAAAGATAAGGTCTTCAAAAGGTACAATTTACATTGCTAACATAGGAGTTCCCCATTTCTTTTGATGCTAACTGTGTATGCTTTATAAAGATATTATAAAGGAATACATTTAACCAAATAAAGCTAGCGATGATTCAGAAAGTTTCAATTTTATTTAATAATATAGTATTAATAATTAAAAATATATTGTTTTACTGTATTATTATTATCTACAAAAATAATTTGTGAATTCATTTCTTATTTCCGTTGCGTTAAGAGGCGATCGGCGTGATATATGTCGCGAATTGCGAACAGCACATATCCTGTCCACTTCTTGTCTCCATAAGCCAGGTTCAATAAGTACCTACACCATTGCTGTCAAAAATATCGATAGTTCCTGGCGGTGTATAAACAGCTGAAGATGTACTGCTTCGCCTCAAGTAATTATGTAATAATATACATGTCATCGTTATTAGGCTAGCTTTTTCTGGTTGTAATTTAATTTGTTTTTGAAATATTCGATATTTTGTCACTAATATGCCAAAGGGATTTTTTACCACGACCCGTCTTCCAGACAATGTCTCGTTGAATATACGTTTTGGTGTTCAAAAATGAAGTTGCACTGACTGTCAACTAACGCCATCAATACTAAACTGAATGTTTTTGTATAGTTGTAATATTCCGATCCAGAGTTTGCTGGACATTCCAATACAATATGTTTGCCATCTATTGATTCGATAGCTCAAGGAGATGCATATCCATTCTCGACTTATAGCCATTCTTCTGGGCACGATGGTAGCTGTAATAATAAAAATAATCAGTTTAATATTATATTTTACGTATACATACTAAAAACCACATTTACTTGACATTTATTTTTAAGTTCATTTCTTAATTTATTTTAATTTTCGGAAACGCAGTCATCAAGAAGCGATCAACATCATGAAGAGAAAGAATGGGATTTTAAAGAAGAGCCCGAGGGAAGTCAAAGTAATTTAGCAACTTATGAAAGGCAGAATATTACCACTAATACGACAGCGTCCAGAGCAGAACCAACAATTCGTCGGAGAAAAGACCCTCCCGAACTTTCCGAGGCATGAAAAGTTGTGAAAGAAGCTCTGGACACATTTAAAGCTACTGTTAAAAGGAATGAGTTCCAAACTCAATCCATCCATTCAACACAAGACGATGATTGTGCTTGTATGGGAAACTTTTGGCCAAAATGTTGAGGAAAATGCCAGAAGTGAAAAGACTGCGATTAATGCAAACGTATAGATGGCCTTTTTCTAAGTTCGCACTAAACTACAGTACATTCAGATTCCTCATCACCAATATCAGCATCAATACCATCAACATCACCCAAACCACAACTGACAAAAACTTCTATTTGGAACCAAAACCTGGCAATTCACTTACATCGTATTCCGATCCGGTTATTAATTATTCTCCGATGGCCAACCAAAATACCTATAACCATAGTAGTAGCTTAAGTTCAAATGTTATTCCCATTATACAGGTAAAACCGCACAGGGGTCATTCATAAATTATGTCACATAATTTTAAAAATTATTTTACCCCAAAAATTTTTAAATTGAAAAATACTCACTTTTATTTCTTCCTTTAACACTTGATTGAGGGCTTGACAAACTTCTAGTATGATTTTTGAAATCAGTTGTGGGAACATTTTAAATAAAAAATGTAGGCTTTCAAAGTCATCTCCTGAGGCCAAATATCGTAGTGTTACTGCAAGACGTATCCGAGCTGGAATAGCTTGCCGCAATTGGGTATCTTGTTTACAAATCAGTGTTGAAACCTTGGTTTAGTAAGTATTCAAAATCCACCAACGACATATGAGTAAACTTTTGAAATTCACGTGATTGTTCGGCAACTAATTCATTCAACCGCTGCTCCATATTTAGACTGTAAAACAGAGAAGGGTATTATTATTTATTTATTGGGACAACGCTGTGTTAACAAATCCTCTGAATATACCAAGCTTGGGTAGGTATTTATGTTATATAGTTACATGACCGTCAGATCACTTCATATAGGAAGACCATTGATTGCATCTGCACTAAATAAATAGATAACAATTGTAACAAGTTGGTGTTAATGCATCTCATATCTTTATCAACATAAATATTTCATCTTTCTGTAAAAGCTCTAGTTTGTAAACATTTTAATCTTATACAAAACTTATAAAAGGGAAGTTAACCCAAATACTTTAGTTAGTAGTTCTTTATGCTTCAGCTTGTAACTATTGTACTAGTAATTTGTAAAATAAATCTTTTTTAAAATTTAAATAAATTCGTTCCGAATTTAACTGGCGCTGCGAACAGGATAGTTTCATGAGTATCGGTGCATCTTATTTGGCAAGAAAACCAGGAAAATCCAGTGCAACGGCTGAACATTTCCACTTGGTACAGACCAAGTCAACACTTCAGAAGCTATCCACGAACCTACCACATTATAAACGAGTCATCTAAGACGACAAATCAAACTTGAGATTGAGAATGACCATTCATCATATCCTATTGCTGTAAGTCTTTGAATCCCTTTTAATATTTTTATTATTGTGTTCCTATGTCCGAAAGCGACATAGAAACCTCTTCATTATCAAATACTAGCGTAAATTTTAAAAATAATAATAGATTTCAACCGTACAAAATAAACGCGAATCAAAATATACTTGCACCACCCGTTTTAAATTTAGGTAATACGCCAAACTCTTTAGCGACTTTTCCTACTGGGGAACTGACCGCATTAACAAAATCACTACCTGAATTTTTCCCAGGTAATAATCTCTCAACATTCGTAACTAGTGTAGATAATTTAGCAAAATTTTTAGAAAGTAAATTAAATCAATCGCAAACTTACTTATTCAACGGTTCTGTTTTATCTAAAATCAGAAACGAAGCCAGAGACTATCTTAATTTTCACAATTTAAATGACTACCCCGGTATACGCGACGCTCTTTTGAGAAAACACGGCGATCAAAGAAATGAAGAACTATTAATTTCCGCTTTACGTAACACCATTCAAACTAGATATGAAAATTATAACGAATAGTTATTACGATGAAATTTTGTTAGCACAAAACGACCCCTGCTGCAATATATTCAATTACATGAAACCGATCCCCCACATGTTTGAATTTAAAAAATCATTATATTAGAAGCAGACACTGCAAATATTTTGCTCTGGGTTACTATAGAACCTTACAGAGCGTACGTAATGAATTTCGATCTACTTGACTTAGACGAAGCTCTAAAGAAATGTAGAATGTATGACAATAAAATGCAGGAAAACAATTACACCGATTACGTACCGCGACTACAAGAACATAAACCTCCCAAACCTCCACAACAAATGAAACCGACACAAATAATAAAAAACGATAAATGGCAAAACGTACAATCACAAATGCTTCAATCAAGACCAATTCCTCAAAATCAATTTCAACTTAAACAATTTAATCAATCTCAATCGCAATTTCCACCCAAACTATTTAATCAGCCACAATATCAACCAAAACCTTTCTCTGAACGAATTAACGTACTACCCACGGAATATTTATATATTCAACAACCCAAAATGCACACCATTAAATCATTTCCTAAAGTTCACGAACTCATTCGAACCAATCACCAATTCAACGAAGAAGAAAAAAAAAGAAATTATACAACTGTGTCTAAAATACCGCGATGTATTTTATTACGAAAATACCGACCTGAGCTTTACGAACCAAGTCAAACACGAAATTCGAGTAATGGATGAACATCCAATCTTTACCAAATCTTTCAAGTATCCAAGATCGATGCAAATCGAAATACAAAACCAAATACAAAAACTACTGGACAATAAGATCATTAGACCTTCTATTTCTCCCTACAGCTCACCGGTTTGGATAGTACCCTCTACCTAGAATTGAAGAAATTCTAGATAATCTCGGGAAATGCGTTTATTTCACCACATTGGATCTGGCTCAAGGTTTCCACCAAATTGAAATGGATCCTAAATCAATCGAGAAAACAGCATTTACTGTGAACAACGGCCACTATGAGTATTTAAGAATGCCTTTCGGCTTGAAAAATGCTCCAGCTTCATTCCAGCGAACGATAAATCTTGTCCACAAAGATTACTTATATAAATTTTGTTTTATTTATATGGACGACGTGGTAATTTTCTCCAAATGACTGCATGATCACTTAATTCACATCAAGAAAATATTCCAACGATTAAGAGAAGTGAATCTCAAAATTCAATTCTTATATAAAGTCGCATTCTTAAGACATGTCATCACTCCTGAAGGAATAAAACCAAACCCTTCTAAAATTACGGCCATACAAAAATATCCAATACCTAAAACAACAAAGGAAATCAAATCATTTCTGGGACTCATGGTTATTACGGCGGTTCATATCAAACTTTGCCAAAATAGCATCACCTATGACAAAATGCCTTAGAAAAGATACAAAAATAGACATAAATAACACTGATTATAAAGAGTCATTCAACTTATGCAAAGAATTATTGATCAACGCACATACCCCGTCTTCGAAAAACCTTTTAAATTGACCACGGATGCCTCGAATGTAGCAATCGGAGCCGTGCTTAGCCTAATTAACAAACCTATAGGATACTACTCCAGAACACTCAACTCTGCAGAAAAGAACTACAGCAGGAAGAAGATTCAAAATCGAGAGCGACCACAATCCTTTAGTTTGGCTACACAAAATCAAAGAACCTAATCTTCGCTTAGTGAGATGGAAATTGAAACTGGAAAAATTCGATTTTGAAGTAATTTATCGGAAAGGAAAAGAAAATGTTGTAGCTGATGCGCTGTCACGCATCGAAATTAACAATAAAGAAATCGACAAACTGTCGAACATCGACACCAACATAATCAATAAATGTGCATTATTCAGTCTAAGTATGAAAGAAATCCATATATATAATTTAAAATTACAAGGTCCTTTGCTATCCCAGAAACCCTTCAATACAATTTTCATCGATACCTTCTCATTTCAAAACTGCAAATTTCTAACTATTATAGACTCATTCTCCAGGTATGCCCAATCATACTTTGTCAAAGACGGAACCGGCCTCACAATACTAAACAAACTCCGTCATTATTTTGCCCACCATAACTACCCAGAACGCATCGTCTGCGACCAAGGAAAAAAATTCTTTAATAAAACATTCAAAGAATATTGTCAATTACACAAAATTGAATTGCATTTCACTACTGTAAATATTCCTAATTCAAACTCCCCAATTGAAAGATTACATTCAACCCTATTAGAAAAACTCAGAATACTCAAAATAAAAGAACCTAAGGAAACTCCACAAAATCAAATGATAACCGCTACTTTAATTTACAACCAGTCGATTCACTCCTCCACCGGATTCTCACCTTTCTCTATCTTATACGGCCCCTACGAGCACGAAATTGACTTGTTTTTAGATTTGACCATATATGAAGAATATAATAACAAAAGAAAGAACGAATTAATGCTATTCATTGATCAAATCTACAATAAAAATAGAAACAAAGAAGAAATAATTTTAGATAAAAGAAATGAAAATCGGGAAAACCCCCCACAAATCGACACTGATGTCGTGTTTGTTCGGAAAAACAAACCAAGCAAAATAGATCCCTTATATGATCAAATACACATCTTGAACAAGTCAGACACAATAGTTGAAGGAAAATCCGTTAAAGCAAAACTAACTAACTCACATATAAGAAAAGTCAAAAGACTAAGAAAATCAATCTCTTTGCAGGATCCTAATGAGCCTGGGCCTAGTACGACCCGTGTTCCCACTGCAAGTGACTCCGATACAGAGTAGCGGATATTTTGGCGAAGAATTGGGTACCGCAAAAATACATTCCCATCATCATAAATTCTATTTTTATTTTAACCTCACACAATTAGAAATCGGTCTAAGACAATTAATAGCATTATTCTAAAGCACAAACTACCCCTGGACGCCCTAACATAACGACGATTTGACCAATTACAACTAGAAACTTTAGCAGTTGAAAATACATTAGAAAAAATATTGCATTTCAAACAGAAACGTAGTCTAATTAACTTTCTCGGAAAAACTATAAAATTCATTACCGGAAATCTAGATGATGATGATCTTTCAATTAATGGACTCCGACGGGTATACAGTCATGAAAAAAGAGGATGTGATTTTATTAAACCCTCAAATCGCTACTGTTGGCTATAAATACTTCCCCAAGACATGCGATACAAAATGATAAATAGCTGGCACCTACTAATAAGAAAGCTGATCAACAAGTGTTCAACGCACTTACCCGATCCATTTGGGACCAATCATTCCTGCACAATGTGAGTTCCGTTCCACCTCAACAGCTATCTCCTTTAATAACTACTCCCCTTCCATAGGAGATGCGTCCATTTATCTACCCCGAATCTTCTATATCCAGCACAGGAAACGCTTATCCACCCCCCACTCCCCACCCGAGAATTAATCAATTTTGGTTTTGGTTCTTGGAAACAATTCTATATTAGATGCACAGGTATTTGTTTCCTTTCTCTTTAAATTCTTGCGATTCTATCCAGTTCGATCATAACATCTTTTGTTATGGTAACAATGGGATTTGGAATACCCTGCGAGAAGCGTACAACATTAGACCGACTCCAGGGATTGAATTCTCATGATCTTTGTACCACAATCTCGAGTGTTTTCAATGGATCTTTCAAATGCCAAAAGTACGTAACAATGGAGGAAAAGATAAATAAAAGCATCTTAAATTATAGTCCTGCTTATTTGGATTATGAGGATGAGGAGCCATCTTATGATAGAAGAAAACGTTCCTTAACTGAGGAAGATGAAGATAATTGGGAAGATTGGGAATTAGAAGTAGCAGGAGATGACGAAAAACTAAAATGGAGAATGATGCAGCTACTGTTATCATTAAAGATAAATATAAGATAGCAGGTCAGTCTACAAACTATAAATATTATACTCCAGATCCTTGCTGTTATTACCCCAATAGCTCGAACTATTTTGCTGCGAAGATTTGTTGTGTAGAAGATGTATTCAAGAACATCGTAATCAGAGGACTGAATTGGAATGCTCGGGAGTTTTTCAAGAAGATATCTGAGAAACGTCTAAGAATCATTTCAGGAGATGAGAGAGATGCCACATGTGTCGCTGTATCGGAAGCAGTTGTCTCATGCAAAGGGCTATCTCAACAGATGAAATGCTTAGCAAGAAAGAATCAATGTCTGACGAGTAAGAGAGATCAACGGCACATAGCATGGGTGAGGATGCACTATGGTGGCAGAATTAGATGACCGCTCATAGCATTCCCCACAAACAACTACTTGATAAGCTTGCTCATTTTTTTCATTTTAGTCCATCTGCAATTAACCTCCTTAACTTTTTATTATCAGATAGAACTCAAATAGTTGTTTTTAATGGCTCAAAATCGAAAGTTTGTAAAATAAAGAAAGGGGTTCCGCAAGGTTCCATAAAAAGTCTAACTATGTTTACGAGCTATATTAATAACTTGGGTTCATTATTGAGATGCTCAAATCATATATATGCTGATGATTTACAGATATATAAATCTGGACCGATTGCAAAGGTTAATGAGATTATAACAGACATAAATAGTATTATTCAAGAAATTGTTAAATGGTGTGATGCTAATTCTTTATCTTTAAACGCATCAAAGTCGCAGGCAATTATTTTTCTTTCATCGTCTCTGCCAGTAATTCT
Source organism: Cantharis nigra (assembly GCA_958510845.1). Taxonomy (NCBI): domain Eukaryota; kingdom Metazoa; phylum Arthropoda; class Insecta; order Coleoptera; family Cantharidae; genus Cantharis; species Cantharis nigra. The sequence continues at coordinate 19,132,766 of OY294029.1, forward strand.
TTCAAAAATTTTAATTAATGGAGAAGAACTGCCATTTCTAAATAAAGTAAAAAATCTTGGACTACTTATGAATCAAAATTTATCGTGGAGTGACCAGGTGAACTCGATTACTCGAAAAACTTTTGGTACTTCAAAAGCCATGAAGCCTTATTCAAAATTTCTTTCGTTAGAAATGCGCAAACGTTTAGTCCTTACAATTATTGTTCCATATTTTACCTATTGTGATATTGTTTCTTATCCTTCACTTTTATCAAGTGAATTTGACCGTTTACGAGTTGTTTTTAATGCATGCGTTCGGTTTGTTTTTAATTTGAGCTCAAGAGATCGTGTAAATATCAGAGTTCTAGAAATATTGGGTTTAAATTTTTCTAATTTCTTTAAACTTCATTTGCTCCAATTTATTTTTTAAATTATACACTTGTCAATGCCACAATATCTAAGAGATTTCTTAGTAAAGAGTCAGTCTCATCGAACTAACAACTTAATAGTTCCGTATGTGCCCAATTCCTGGATTGACAAGTTCCATTAAAGTTTTAATTCTGCTATGGAATGACCTCGACCCGTCGGATCGGAATTTTCAAACCCTCAAAAAGTTTAAAATGAATATGATGGAGCGCCTCTATTAGCATAGTACAAGAAGTACAACCAAAATTCTCTCCTTTTGTAATAAAATTTAATCTGTATAAAATCATTATTTCTACACTAAGAGAAAAGAGATGGTAAATTGAACGAATCTGAAATGTTGAATCTTTTCTTATTGAATTAAACGAAATTTCGTTGAAGGAAACAATTTTTAGTTGTTACAATAAATTCAAAAATGTTGTTTCAATGCATTAGTTTTGTTAAATAAATATTAGTTGATTTAATGTTTATAATGGGTTCAAATAAGCTTCTATACGATGTTATCGTTGAATTAATAAAATAGTTAGATTGGAAGAAAACCAATGAAATTCTTGAACGAAACTATTATTTTGTCTTGTTGTAGCTGTTTAGTATGTCATTTCAATGCAAAATTTGATCAACCGAAATGTTAATCAGCTAAACTGAACACAATAAAAGTGTTGAATAGAAGCTTGAAAAATATACGAGCAACTGCGTAAGTTTATTGTCATATATTTCAGTTTGATCTTTGATGGATAATAACCTTGATATGTTCATGAAATGTGCGTTTGCAAAGTGCAAGAAAAATGGATACTACAGTTATGAATAATTGTTTAAAAGTTAATACCTTTGAGGATTATTTGTTTAAATTGATTTATTCATAAAATGCACTACTGTTAATACAGTAATACACCTTTTGTGATGGTTCAACATTGGATATACGCATTCAATTTAGAGTGCTTGATTTAAATACTATCATAAGTTAGTGTAATGTTTACTCGAGAAATAATGCTACGCTTTATATTAACGTAATTATATTTTTCTAACAATTACACATAATATTTTTTACGACAACCATTTTTCTTGCTCAGCGTCACTCATAATTCCCCATATACTACAATAAATTACATCAAAAACCTAAAATGATTCAAACAATAGATTAAATTGTTTAATTTAATGCACCGAAATGGTTGATACAATATACCTACCGGTTAGTTCGAAAAGTGCGGAATGTTGAATCAACCTTTTACTACGTCCTATTAAAGAAACTGATATCTTCAGTGCAGTAAATTTTGATTCAATTAACACAACGATAACGTTCAAGGAAATACTTCTCATGCTAAAATAACGCAAAAAAGTTAACATTTTATTTGCATTTGTTTAATGCACGTTTTGCATTCGCCACCCGCAATGCAAAAAATTTGTTGGTTGAATCGTTTATCGTTTGATTAAGCAATTTCTTTCTCTCAGTGTACATTCTCAAATTTTGATACCGCCAACTTCATATCATCTACAAAAGAACGAAGACGAGAAATGGCTACTAGATTGCACGCATGGAATAAATCAAACAGTCTGCTACAACCCTGTTATCACAGCATTCAAATTACAAAAATTGCAAGAATGTCCAATAGCTCAAGTGGAAGGTATAAGTAGATGGACAAAGTGCGTTTCGTCGTCACTTTCTTATGGGGATTAACATGGGGCTTATTTAGCTACTTTTACTGCCGGTCTGATGAGTCATAGCCTTTATAATCACAATAGTTAGTGGTTTTGACATCCGGGTTGTGGTTAGACATCCGGCTTAACATCCGGGTTGTGGTCAGACATCCTGTTTGCCATCCGGCTTAACATCCGGGTTGTGGTCAGACATCCTGTTTGACATCCGGCTTAACATCCGGGTTATGGTTAGGTATCCGGTCTTATCATATCCGGCCATGGTGAAAAACAGGAAAAGGTTTACCGGTCTTCCCCACCACTGAAAAATAATATAAAAAGGATTCCAATTTATTTTAAATTAAAGTTTACATAGTTGTGTTTGTGTGTAGATCTTGAAATTCAAAATGGAAAACGTAATTAAAAAACGAAAAATTGATGTTTTAGATAATGGTGAAAATAACCCATGGGAAAAAAACTGTGAAATTATTTATGAAACATTATATTATCTAAATAAATTAAAAAGTAAAATACTTGGAACGGGCTTGGAATCTAACGATTGGAATGTAGGATTCAAGTTATATAACGGAAAAGGAATCGAACTCTACTTGAGTGAGATGGAATGGGACAACATCATACAAAATAATATAGAAAATTACTTTAATGGAAATGACAAATTATATAGCATGACCGGAATAAAAAGTGAACCAGTGAAGTTTAACAATATTAAAATGTTTAAATTTTAAAAATTATTTTGAAGAAAATTTGATTACCAGCATTGATATGGGGGGTTAACATCCATGAAAATTTGGTTAATTTAATAAGCCAAGATTTACAAAATCCCGAAAATTTGTATTGTATGCAGGATATTTTATCAAATTATCCTAACATTATTGATAAATTTGTTAACAAAATGTTTAATTAATTGTAATTGTATAATGAAATGTATAATAAAATGCTTTATATTTATATAGACTTTTTTTTATTAATTTAAGTAACCTAATATCTTACATTTTTTATATTACGAACTTGTACAAACTTAATAGTTCGACTAGTATAGTCAAATGGTAAGTTTTAACCCCACACCGGACGAAATTTTTCCGTGCATTGATCAACATTTTAGGAGTTTTCCAGTCTTATCAATAGGTCACGTGGTTTATGATTTTAATATATATTATTAACAGTATTATAATGATATAATCATTTTACGTTACGACTTGATATATATCACATCTATGATGGGTTTTAACCTAACTTTATTGTTACTTTTAAGTATCCTATATGTGAATCATGCAATTAATCTACTTCCTTGTACGGATGCAGTTGATGCAAATGTCCGTGCTAATGCTAGGAATGTATTGGAAGATGCAACTCCACGTGGCTACACCTTGATTGACATTACCCCCACCACTCAAATGGGTCGAAACCCCCAGCGCTGGCGTTGGACCTTCACTAGAATCGATGGTAATTATAATATGGGATGTACTCATTTGAAAGCCATTACAAGTGATTTTAAAAGGTTATGTCCTCAGGGTAGTAAAATAAACTCAAATCAAGTTACAAATACGGATGCTGAAAAGTATATTAGTGTGGAATATATAATAAATTGCTTTAGTACTAATAATAGAACAAAGCGAGATCTTAAAAATATTGTGCGATGTAATAGTAATAATATTACGTCGGCAGGGGATATATGTGATAACCATATAGATATGGGGTGGGACGATGAAAATCTTAGAGCATATAATTTTAATCAAATCAGAACCATAGGACATGGAATATAATCCCCCACCACCACCAAAAATGGAATATAATCTTCCCCACCACCACCAAAAATGGAATATAATCTCCCCCACCACCACCACTTAAAAAAATATAATATAAGGATTCCAATTTATTTTAAATTGAAGTTTGCATAGTCTTGTATGTGTGTAGTATTTGATATTCAAAATGGAAAACTTATATAAAAAACGAAAAACTGAAGATGGTAAAAACAACCAGTATAAAAATATCAAAGTTGATGAATTGGATCAGCAACATGATGCAAAACCTAAGGAATTGATATACCAAACAGTATATTACTTAAATAAATCTAAAAGCAAGATAGTCGGATTAGGTTCGGTTCCAAATCAGTACGAATTTAATCCAGGATTAATATTATCAAGTTCAAAAGGACAAAAATATTTATAACCGAATTTGAATGGAAAGGTATCATTAGCAAAATTACTTTAGTCCTAGTGATGCTCAATTCGAATTGATGATCCAGTATATAGCAGGACTAATTGTGGAACCGTAAAAAATTAATGAAGATTTGTTAATCAAAATTTCCAAAGACGATCGTTATATTTACTTGGGTGAAGAAAGTGTTAAAAGATTATTTGAAATTGACGAAATCATTTAAATTCGAATAGGAAATTTAAAAAAATTTAAATTTAAAATGTATTTCCATGATACTTTATTTTCCTGCTTGAACTTTGGCGGCGATATCTTGGATAACCTTAAGGCTAGGATATTGCGATGCGCTCTTGTATAACCAGCTTGCATTCAAAAACGGCAGAATAGATTTTCTTCAAATTTTGAAATTATATTAACGATAAATTAAGGACTGTTGTAAAATAATTTTTTTTTGCAATTTGTCTAATTTAGAATTAATTGTGTTTAAATACCCCATTTGCAATTTTTTTAACAAAAATTAAAATAGATTAAATAATTACTAACAAAGAATTATCAATTAAAAAAAAAAAAAAATTGGCCAGGTGCAAAAAAAAATAGTAAAGCACCTTGCATTAAAAAACGGCTGAATGGATTTTCTTCAAATTTTGAAATTATATTAACGATAAATTAAGGACTGTCGTAAAATATTTTTTTTTGCAATCTGTGTAATTTAGAATTCATTGTGTTTAAATACCATATTTGTAATTATCAATTAATAACATTTTACTTATATAAATAATGTACACGTCTAAAAGAATTCATAAAGACATTTTTTGAAAATTTATTTCATCTATAACACATTATAAATGAAATTGCATATAATTGTTCAATTAAAATCAGGCGGGAATAATTTGAGATGAAATGAATCATTATAGTTCAGTCATTATCACAAAGATGGGTACGTGTTGTGTTCAATTTAAAGCAAATTTACAGTTGCCTGTTTTATACAGTCGCCCAAATAAATCGAAATGATAATTTGTAACTCATATATATTTTGAGTTACAATGCTAGAAATATTTTAAATGTTCTCCCGTCTTATCTTATCTTATCAACACAAAAATATTTTGTAGTGGGGATTTGCGTTTCGTTTCAAATCTACCACCAATGTTTTAATACCTATGTTTACTTTTTAGATGAATACAAAAATATTTTATTAAATAATATAAATTCGCATAATTTTAATTCGATTAAAATAGCATACAATATAAGTGTAGGTAATAAATGAATGTAATTTTCTATAATCAAAATAAATAATATAATATTATTATAAAAATATTCAAATTTTTATTTTCTTCAGTATTGAATTATTGTACTAACAAAAGAGTAAAACCCTTCAATACACTTCTGAACAATCAGCTTCTTTCTCTTTCGAAAATGGTTAAACATGGTTACACGTACAGCATTAAGCCGCAATCCCACGAGTGGTGCATTTGGCCATTCACCATTAATGGTGTATTCTACCAATGCAGAAATGAATAAAATGTGATACCGATCCCACGAGTGGTGTATTTAGCCAACATCGATGCTGGCTATACCTGGCTATACACTGGCCGGCAATGGTTTTGATAATTTATGGCATTTTCTCTGTAAAAACTTGATATGCATTCAAAATAGATTCGTTCCCTATGCATTCACTACAAATTATTTGCAGATAAGATTACACTTGAACATGTTCACTTGTAATAGAAAATAGGGGGTATCCCACGAGTGGTGTATTTGATGAAAGTTGGTAGCTTTTGCACCATTATACCTTCGTGGGATCGCAAAACACATGGCAATTATTAAATATTTTTTATATGCTGGTCGTTTCCAACTAAAGTCGGTAAATTTTAGTCACTTCAAAGGAAGGCCAGTAAACCTATAAATTAAAACGGGATAAAAAGAATATTCTTGAATAAATTTTTATGCCGAGTGCAATTTAATTCAGCAATTATTTATTAAATAGTTGTAAATTAAATATTGAAAATTTTTGTATAGGTAAATTAAACTTTGATTTAACCCTAATCTTGGCAAGCGCTTATTTTTCGGCATCAAATTCTTTCTGTCGGAGATGATATCCTTTGGAGTTTTTCAACCCTACCTGGTAAATGGAATTTTTGAAACTATGTATCTTGTGAGATACATTGCCAACTTTAGGGTTAAACATATTTCATTTCAGTAACAAATGTAAATAAATAATTTTTTCACAATTCCGGGAGTAAAGTACGACTACAAATTTTTTTAGTTTCATAAATTATTGTGAATTAGCGAAGTCGAAGAGAAGTTAATTGTAGTTTTTGGTTGATATAGTGACCATATGTCCCGATTTGAACGGGACTTTTATAGTTTTGATGATTACATAGAAGCAGTTGAAGTTGGTGCTTTTTGAGAGTAAATCCAAATGCTCGTTGACGCTTAAATTTACTCTCAAAAAGCATCAACTTCAGCTGCTTCTTCATAATCATCAAAACTATATTTTTACCATTTTGATTACTTAAATTAAAATAAGAAGAATACCCTGTCCATTGATATACAATAAATTATGAATGAATTAGTTTTTATCTTTGTAATATAATTACTAAGCGATTAAAGTTGTTAAAATCAAGTATTTTCGATTTTCAAAAATTTATAACTCAAAAACGATTAACTTTGGCTAAATTTCATAATAATAATTATTTTCGTTTTAAAATGGACAATTTGCATAAAATTCAAATTCACCTCAAAATGGCATTTATTGATAGTTCAATATACCTATATTCAGAATATTTGAGTGATTTATCAAAATTCCGTATTGTTAGCCTGCAAAAAATTAATAAAATGTTATAATTTATTTGAAAAAATCACGTGATTGAAATCAGGATGTGACGACATGAGCCTCAACAATTGGTGCCAATACACCAGTATAATTTCCACTAAAGTATCTACCAAGTAAGTACCAACCGGTAATGAAGTTATGAAGTAACCAAATTTTAGTTACTAATCGCCATTTTGATGACGTCAAAATCCTCAAATTTTAAATTAAGTCAGCCATATTTATTAATACGATTTCGCGCGACAAATATACATTTAAATTTCAATATTTTTTTCTGGCTTTATTTGTGAACCAAATTTTAAAAAAATAAGACACATTACATATGTTGTTATGTAGAATATTAATTTGCTAAAATTAAAAATCATGCAAATTGTCCATTGCCCAAAATATGTTTAAAAAATAATTGATCTTTGCAAAAATATTTTTTAAACAATTTTTTCGAATTGACGCCAGTCTGCCAAATTTTGACAATGTCCCGTCTGGAGTAAAAATAAAAATGGGCTTATCCATGCAAGAACTTCGCCATCGTTTCAAACGCAAACCATCAAGTATAGGATTATACATTTCATCAATACCACTGCCAGATTTCCTACTCGATTTAAATTAACTCAACAATGGTCTAAATCTAAATGTTGACATAAGAGATTCCTTCTTCTTTTTCAAATCTTTCACCGAACATTTTACATTTAAAGATTCTTTAATCCTGTGCCATGCATCGTTTTCCAAATTTTGGTTTTTGTGGTTTCCATCCGCAGGATTCCAAATAACGGCCTCTTGCTCGTACAATTTTATAAATTCCAAAGTTATTTCATTGGACCACTCCATAATAATAAGCGACGATTATTAATAAAATAAAAGAACAGTTGTATAATAAGCAAAAATGCATCCACACATTTATCGAGTTCCGAACGGTGCGTTTTTACAAAAGATTACAAAAGTTGGGATGGTATGATGATTGACAAATAGAATTTATGGTTTCCGTAGAGGGTGTATTAGTTCTACAAGATTTAACTTAGTGACCGTTGTTAATTGCTGAATTAGTTTTTTATTTTGCATATTTTTCTATGTTCAAAACTTGCACTCTTAATACCAAACTCCAAATAGTTAATAGAATGCAACATCCCTTGCATTCAAAATACTTGCGTGCGTAGGTACTCGTATGTAATATTTTATTCGATTTTAATCACATGGTTATTGTTTTTGGTTGATAGATTGAATAAGATTGGTACTATTTATAAAGATAATAAATTAAAAATCCTAGGGATGAGAATTAAAAATTCGAAAATTGCGTATTATTTCCCTCTTTAAACATTTACCATATTTATTTTTTGTCAATAGCTTTTTCTTTAAGAATCCAATATTTATGTTTTAAACTTTTGTACGATACAAGATACTACATACTACATATATTTTTAATGAATTTATTTATACTAATTATTTTCTGCTTGACGAAGAAACTACTAAAATAAAAGAAACTCAATGGAAATTTGCCTATATCAACAACTCGTGGGATTGCATCGACCAGCCCACTTGCTAAGTAATAAATTTTTTTTGCCGTTCTTTGACTGGCGTTACATTTACCGACTGCTTTCAAGCAAGGGCCAGCCATCAACACTTCTACAACTACAGCGGTCCCACGAAGTGGTAAGTGTCCACATGTGACCAACATTGATCAATGCACCACTCGTGGGATTGCGCCTTTAGACATGATTAGACCCAGTGCCGGATTACACTATTACAGATATTAAGGCAGAAAAGGCGGCTGCCTAGGGGCCTCGTTAATTTTAGGAGCCTCGTGAAAACGGAAAAATATATTTATTTTAATTATAAATTTTCATTTTAAAGTTTATCAAGAATCTGTGTTTTAAAGTACATAGTAGTAAATATAAAAATATTAGGGGGGGGGGGTCAAGCCGAATCTCACCCACTCTCACATGGGGGTGAAATGGGTCTCGGCAAATATCATGTAATTTTTTTTATCTTACTAGTCCTAAATAAAAATAATTAAGGGGTAATGTCAACCAAATTTTTATTTTTTTTTCCAATTTTTTTGTATTGGCTTAAATCATGCTAAAACTATCATAGAATCAAAATCTACAACGCCCAAGTACTGATCTAAACTCAAAATTCGTTTAAATCAATTTTAACCGAACAACTTTTATGCTGCAAAATCACTATCAAAATCAATCGGTGAGCAGTAGAACTGAAAAAGTTTACATCCGATTGACTTGAAATTTTAACTGTAGCTTTTTCATTAGATTATCTAGTGAAGTACATACGATTTTAGCGATTGATTAACAACAAAAAAGTTATAAACAATTAAAGTTGATTTTTTTTGTCGAAAAAAAAATTTTTTTTTCAAATATTTTATTGAGACTGTTTATTTTAATTATTGAGTAGTAAAATTAAAAACTAATTACGCAAGTAATAATTTTCTAGAGGACCCCGAAAATTTAACTACCTAGGGGGCCACAAATGTTTAATCCGACAGATTAGACCCCACGGCTGCTTAAAGGGGTAGGTATTCTAGTTTAGAGGCATGAATTTCGGGCGGTTTTTGAAGCTTTGTACAAACGAAACAAAAAATATTTTTACTATCAATTTTTTTATCATTTATTTATGGATATTTTAAGATTGCATAAAAATTAACCGAGAAAACCCTCAAAATTCACAAAGTTATGAGCTGGCAAAGTGGGAGGTCCAAAAAAAAGGATGTTCTAATGTTCGAATGTACCGATTTATTTGAAATTTGGTGTGAATGTTCTTTATCGATGCCGTTATAGCATGAACCGTGGAAAAGTAAAACAATTTTTTTTTCACGAAATGGCGGCCGTTAAAAATTTTTTTTTTTACTTTATCATACAAAATATGAAAAAGTATTGTTATCGTGCAGAAAAAGAAATTTGAGATTGATTTTGATGAATTTAGGCATATTGGGGTTCCAGAAGCGGAAAATCATCATTTCCAAAAAATGTCTGTAATCTGTATGTGTGTGTGTATGTGGTCAAATTTTCCTCAACCTCTACTTCAAAACGTAATAGGAATTTTTTAACAAAATTTCGTATTTAGTATTACTGATATATTGGGACTTATTAGATTTTGGTTAAAATCGGTACACGGAAACGCAAAAAAAATATTTGGCAAATTAAAAAAATTATATTTTTCTTTTTCTCAAATTTTAGATTTTTATTAAATTCTTCTCTATAATAATAATATTAAAAAAGTATTAATCAATAACCGTGTAAATATCCAATTTTTGTAATTATTCTTTTTTCAAATGTAAAAAAAACTTTTTTCTTAATTTTCAAATTTTGTTTTTTTATTATACAGTAAAACTTCTCTATAACAAGATTTTTGCTATAAACAGTCAGTTTAACATGTAAACAAAAGTCAAAGGACTAAATTTTTACTCGTTATAGCCGATTCTTCGTTATAACCGGACTCGTTATAGAGGGGTTCTACTGTATTTTGCACCATAATAATAAGTATGATAAAGTTATGGGCATGGCCACATCCGATTTTTTTACATGTTTTAATTAACAATTCCGAATTTTTTAAAAATAGTAAAATTAAAATATTTGATCTGAGCGTGGTTGAGGCGAAAATATAAAACGTATAGGTATTCTAAAAAATTTGGGTGGGCACTTGGTTGGGCACTCCAGTCAATAGGGATTGGGCATGTGTCCACCCTGTTCCCCCCTCTGGCGCCGTCACTGTGTAATGTATAATTATTTTAATTATTATTATGGTATGGTCGTACGGTCTTCCTAAACCAAAAACAATACACGTCAACACTGTATATCTTGATTATGTATACATTGTACAGTGTTGCGTATTGCTTAATCCTAATCGCATTTTTTACAACGCTGGTCTAATGTGACCTCGTCAATGCTATCGTATTGTTTTTGGCTTTAAACAGACCATAGCTTAAAATTTAAATTTTTACTTTTTCAAATACTATATGTATTATAAGATTATTATAACATAAATTATAACAATAGTGTTGTAAATCAAATACAGTGGCCGTAAAAAGTATTCGTACACCCCTATCTTAACCATGTAAATTGTACATTTTGAAGCCATTCTTTCACACATAAAAGTCGCTTTTACAACAAAACTTTTTAGACATTTTTTGTTAAGAATTTTATTGTCTTCAATTTTGTATCTATACATTTTTCTATTTTGTCGCCCCGTTTCCGACTGACAACAGCTTAAACAAGACTCCGTAAAATACAAAAAATATTATCATCTGTATCTCGGAAACGGTGTGACAAAATAGAAAAATGTATATAAACAAAAATGTAGGGAATAAAATTTGCAACAAAAATTACTTATACATTTTTCTATTTCGTTGCACCGTTTTTGAGATACAGGTGACAATATTTTTTGTATTTTACAGAGTCTTGTTTAAGCTGTTGTCAGTCGGAAACGGGGCGACAAAATAGAAAAATGTATAGATACAAAATTGAAGACAATGAAATTCTTAACAAAAAATGTCTAAAAAGTTTTATTGTAAAAGCGACTTTTATGTGTGAAAGAATGGCTTCAAAATGTACTATTTACATGGTTAAGATAGGGGTGTACGAATACTTTTTACGGCCACTGTATATGTGTATTCATCATTTTGAACATAATAATATAGTAATCTTCAATACAACATAATATTATAATAAATTATCGTTGGATAACTGCAAAAGCAAATTGGAATACTTCAGTTTTCTGCATTCGTTATCTTGCAAGGTTAAATCGCAGATAAGCACTGTGCATGGTTTTATACGATTGCAAATTTTTTTACAACAGATGCGAAATTATAATATTATACCGAATTTATATTATGCATTTATACATATTTTAAATTAAAAATAATCAGTACGTAAATCCAATTCCTAATTATTATAACTCGTAAACTAATCTTTGAAGTTTATTCGAATTTCCTATGCTTATAGATATAGTTTATAGTTCGAATAAGGTTTCTTCCATTTTATTATAAAACAATTTAAACGATCTTATAATATATTTAATGGAAACAATAAGAATTAGATATTAAAGTAAAGTGCAAAATTCCCACCCTTACGATTGATATAATTTTTAAAAGGCGGAGCTTATATTTCAGCTTAAACGTAGGTTTTAAAAGTAGATTCCTGTAAGTTTGCTATTGAATTACCCATTAATGCAACCAGACTATTTGTGAAGCTTGTTGCCTACCAACGAATTAATTAATTAATTTATTCACCATAGCTTGTAAGCTCCCTCGCGTTCGTGAATTAAAGCTAGATCGACATAACCACTCCTTAAATATTTAACACAACCGAATGACGTGAACTGCAGTGATGAAAATTTGTGTATCCTGAATGAACTTTTGGTTTTTCAAATAAATATGATTGAGGATGCGATTCAGAAATTATTACAGTTTTAATGAAAAATATGTATTAAATTGTATATTATCGATGAATTTGTAATAAACCCACGGACATGTCCATAAATAATTGTATAAATAAATAAATAAAATTCTTTATATATATTTATAGACTTTTTTTTATTTAAAAAACATCAATTTCCAAATGAAATAATAATAATTAATTAATTAGTGTAATTTTACAAATTCCATAAAATAAAGTAATTCAATCTTTGGACAGTGAGGTATTATTTGTTTAGTAGGTTTCGATGTCTCCCACATTGATGAACATTTTGATTTTTATTATTATACGTTAACAACAACTGTTCAAATTTAGGACATCCCAATTTTTCTATATTATATGCTAGATTTCCAAATCCTGCTGCGTGTAATAAATCTCGTTCGTAACTACCCCCTTTATAACCAATTAACATATCACAATCATACGCATTCCAACATAAGCTGCTAATTAAATCCAAGACGCATTTTTGATCTTCATCAATGGGTACATCTTTAAAATTTAACCCATGTAAATATTTTCTAAGCCAAATTGCCTGAGTTTTGTCTTGTTTTAAATTTTTAAATTCACCAACTTTATAATACTTTGAATTCACTATCCCCGTTCACAAATCGCCATATGCTAATTCTTTGATCAGAAACTTTCCGTCTACTATAAAACCATCAACGTCGATTATGTACTTTATATTTGACGACATGATGGATAATGGTATAAAAAAATTAATTTAATAATAATTATATAATATAATTATCATCATGATCAGCCAATGAAAAGTTCAGTTAACCGCAGTTACTTTACCATATTATAATCATAAAAATATCTTGAAAAAATCATATATCGATATAGGCATTTTAAAAAATAATTTTATTAGCCACAATGTCTTCCTTGACTTAATTAAAAAATTTTATCAATCACAAAAAATATCTTGGAAAGCCAAAGTCTTCCTATACATTTTTTATATAAACGCGGTTTGATAAAAATTAAAAGTTAGTTCAAAATAATTTTTTATCATGAGTTGTACTAAGCGTGCAACGTTTAATGTTATTCATAGTATATTGGAAAACCCTAATATGAATGGGGTTTCCTATATCATGTGCAATTTATTAGACGATTATTCGATGTGTATGGAGTGCACATGGATTTTCGACAAGTTGCTTGAATGGGTTTATACCCGCAACCCTGTAAACATCCTAAGCGTGAGAAATTTCTGCGCAGTTTATATATAAATTGTAAGTAAATAAAAAATTTTTTTCATTTATATAAATGCTAAAGTATATTAATTATAGAAATCATCTTCACCCCGTTGACCTCCATCCAACGGGACACCGGTAGCAAAAATTTTTAAAAGTAAGTAAATTGATTTTATATATAATTACTAAAAGATTTTTTAATTATAGCAATCGACAAACCGCAAACTTTTTAAAAGTAAGTAAATTGATTTTTATATTTTTATATATCATTACTAAAAGATTTTTAATTACAGCAATGGACGTGATTAAGAGGTAGAAATAGAAAAAATTATTATTATTATTATGTTTATTTTAAATCTCACATTAATTATTACACAATAAATTCGTTTTTTAATAAATTGATTTACATTTGATTAACAATTCCAGATAAAGGGGTGTAATTAAATAGATTATCAGCCAAAATCAAAATGTATGCTGTTGTGTTCGGGGGGAATTCATTCAACGATTCAATTTCCAATTTGATGCTTAACAGGGGTTCTTCAGCTTGTTCGTTTTGTTTTGACATGTCAATAACAAAAATCGGCTCTTGTTTAAACATTTTAAAATCCAACAGTGGTTCTTGCTTGTCGTAATATTTATATTGAAAATTGACATAATCGTCAAAGGCGAGGGCATATCGATTTTTACTAAAATCGTTATGTCTTTTTTCATACGGATAACGGACGTGATTTACGAAACCGATGACATCGCTAATATTACATTCAGACAAGGATGCAAAATTATGCATACAAATAACCATCGGGGACGTCGGCTACCAATCGTATTTTGAATGGGCCAAATTAGCATATTCGTTTTGGTAAGAAGTGCTGGGTAGTGGAACAAATGTCGAACGTAAAAGCCAATTTTAATTTCCTTATTTTGATTAACATTTTTATAAATTTCCAACTTGGCTTCATCGCTTGGGGTAATGTGAGGTACTCTCTAATTAATTTTAGTAATTTTTATTGTCACTTCAGTTTTACCTTTGTAAACATCTTCATCTGATTTTGATCGAATTAAAATAAGACTAAGACGTATCATGACCGTAAAAATTTTCTTTGTAGAATCGCATATTTGAGTTTGATCATTGTCAAGACTCCAACCTGCATGAGATAATGCCGTAACGTCATCTTTGCTGTACCCACAACGACCATAGATGGATGCTGATATACCAGGTGTTCTACAAGAATCGATCACAATATCGCCCAACTGATAGCGTATTTCTTCGAATAAAAATAAGGGATCGTTGATTTCATAAGTTTTCGTAGTATCTTTTGGTGTTATGGTGCCCTCCAAATAAATTTTGCTTGCATGAGTAGCAGTTCTTAATTCACCTTTCTCAATTATTATACGAATTTCATCAGAGTTATCAAAGGAATTATTGTACGGATGATATGTATGAATAAAATTTTCAACAACCAAGTCCTTGTGCACAACGTCGGCAGACTTTAGACTTTAAAGTCGAAGATTTTAAAAATTGTATTTCTACAGATGTTAACCCTTTAACAAACTGTGATGTAATATTGTCGGATGAGGAATTTGATACTTTTATATTATTGAGATTTAATCCCATATTGTTTTAATTCTAATCGAATTGTAACTTGCTCGGAACCGAAATCCACTAGTTCCCCAGTCTGATCTACTAGCCTGAGCGTTATATTATGTATAGTATCCGTCAGTACGAGTATATTAATAGCATCGATTTCAACATATTTTCAACTGCTAAAATCTCGCCTTAATAAATTATTTTGTAGAAAATCATCCAGGGTAGTCACAATTTGATTGGGACCAATGGAAAGCCATACATTTTGATACTTTTCAAAGTTCTCAGAATACATATAGCCATTTATTGGACATTGCTAACCATAAACCAAGAGCAGGATCATCACTGAGTGAATTTCAATTCCAACATATCACAAAAATTGATAAGTTAAAACTAAATTTTCCAAATATTGATAAAGTTTCATTCGTTCTTGGGGTCATAAATGATCAAAATTTACTCTTGGTTGTGGATGCTGCAAATATCAAAGATCCAAATTCGTAAGCAGCATATTTGAAAAATAAGAAATATTACGAGATCACCGTTCCTGCGACAACGTCATATGTAACGCGTAGTTAATAAATTTTTAACATCAAAATCGGGACTGCCACAAGCTCGTACCACTAACAATGACAAACAATGTCAGTGTTGTGGACTTTTTGTCAAAAAAGATAGCCAAAAACGCTTCTGGTTGATTTTCAGGCACGAAATAAGATAATAAAGAAGAAGCAGTTCCCAATGCCCTTTACAGAAGATATTAAAGACAGGTTATCAAATTGCAAATATTATACTTGTATAGGCCTTGCGAGCGATTATCATCCGATTCCAATGGCTCCTAAATCGATGACATTCTGATACCGTCTGAAACGGCGGAAGAAGGTCTTCATTTATTAGACCAGGTTTTACAAATATTGCAGAAGTATGGATTAACTGTTAAAATTTATAAAAGATTTTGAACAAAAGCAATGTTAAGCAAAATTAACTCAGCTTTTAAAAAAGGATCGTCCTTGGAAATGGAAGAAACAATAATTATTGAAGAAATGAAGAGCCTTATCACGCCAGAACCCATTTTAACTATATGGAATCTTAATCAACGTGAATTTACTCGTCAAACGTTTGAAAACAGGCATCAAAGTTATCGAAATTATCAAAATTTCTCTAGACAGCAAAACAGTTATTCTCAAAATTATAATAAACCTGTATGGCAAAGCGTGCCGGTTGATATAAAAACACATCACACCCCTAATTACCCGACAAATAGACAGGTATCTGGACCACCACGAAATGTTTTTAAACTAAATCAACGTCCATTTCAAGCAGAAATGAATGTTAGTTGTGGATTATCGGAAATTTAACGAAAAACCATCGACAAAAATTATTCCGAATATATCCGATATTTTAGACAAACTTGGAAGATCACAGTACTTTTCGACTCTAGATCTCGCTAGTGGTTTCCACCAGATAAAAATGAGTCCTTGTTCCATCGAAAAAACAGCTTTTAACGTGGAAAATGGACATTTCGAACATCTTAGAATTCTTTTTGGTCTGAAGAACGCTCCCTCGACATTCCAGCGCGTTATGGACGAAGTTTAAAAGGATTGATAAATAAAATTTTCATGGTTTATATGGACGATATCATCATATCTTCCACTAGTCTTTAGGAACACATTCAGAACTTACAACTAGTATTTGCTAGATTGTGAGACGCAAGACTCAAAATCCAACTCGATAAAAGCGAATTTGCACAAAAAGATGTTGCATTTTTAGGTCATGTCGTCACACAGGACGGAATTAAACCAAATCCAAAGAAAATTTACGTCATAAGAAAATTTCCAATTCCACGAACCCAAAAGGAAATTAAATCATTTCTTGGACTTCTTTCTATAAAAAATTTCGTAAAAGTCACCAAGCCGATGACAAACTGCTTAAAGAAAACCAACAAGGTAGAACACACAGCTGAATTCAAAGAATGTTGTAACACATGCAAAAATGTTCTAACATCCAAACTCGTTTTAGCTTATCCAGACTTTGAAAAGCCTTTCGAGCTTATCACCGACGCATCCAATTTTGACTCAAGATGATGATCCTATTTCCTATGCATCTAGAACTTTGAACCCCGCGGAAATAAATTACTCGACAATAGAAAAAGAACTGCCAGCCATTGTATGGAGTTGCAAATACTCAGAACGGAATATCTAATTGACATGACGCGAAAAAAGTTTGAAAACATTTCCAAAATAGAAATAAAAGAGGAGCATTTGATGGGGTAGGTAAAATTACAAAATGGCTTTTTGGAAATCTTGATGCTGACGACGTATTTCCGATCTTACTTATTTGGACAAAAATTTACTATAAAAAGTGACCATAAACCTTTGCAGTGGTTATTTTCGTTGAAAGAACCGAATGCACGTCTGGATCGATAGCGTATTAAATTAGTAGAACTTGAATATAAAATAAAATATAAAAAAGGTAAAACCAACCAAGCAGCTGATGCCCATTCACCTCCAGGTGACGACCTGAACGCATTAGAAACACTACCCAAGTTCAAAAACGCCGAATTAATTGCCGAAACGGACATGAAATTAACTTTCTTTTTTGAAACTTTGACTTGACAAAAATTGACAATCCCATACTTCCCATACAGTTAGGCAACGCAAGGGTCATTTATACGAAACATACGTTTCTGCATTATATAGATTTAGGAAATATAATTAATCCCATGAATAGTTTCAAAATAATTAGAAATAATTTAAATAAGACAAATGCAAATAATCCAATATCTTATCACGGTTTAACCGAAAGTTTATTACTCAGAACGGAATATCTAATTGACATGACGCGAAAAAAGTTTGAAAACACTCTTCTGTCTGTACATTTCCAAAATAAAAATAAAAGAGGAGCATTTGATGGGGTAGGTAAAATTACAAAATGGCTTTTCGGAAATCTTGATGCTGACGACGAGGAAAAATACGATCACGCGATTACAGTATTAGAGAACAATCAAAAAGACGTCACTCGAGAAGTAAATTTGCAAATCTCTCTCTTTAAAAATTTAATTAGTGACTACAATAAAACGATAAGAACTTTTGACGAAAATCATGAAAAATGATATAAAAATGAAATAAATTCAAATCCATGCCATTTTATTTTGCCATTCTATTTTCGAAACTAAATACTCTTCATCATTCAATTATATCAAAATCTGAATTACAAACAATGATAAAATACTTAAAAGAAATTTACGAAGAAACAAAAGTACCGGAATGTAAAAATATTTTAAGTTACTATCAATTTTTAAGTACATAAGTAAAATTTTCTGGAACTAAGCTAATTTTCGCAATTCATGTACCTATTTTTACAACAAATATGTTTAACTTTTACCACCTGTATCCTATAATCCAAAATCATCTTATCTTTGTTCCAAAATACCCATATTTGGCACAAGCAGACTCAGAAAATCAATTCGAAAAACATGAATGCCCAAGACTAGAAAAAACTTACTACTGCTCCGCAAAATTTATACCAGAGGACAACTGTACCCTTCAAATACTACTTGGACGTTCGCCTAATAATTGTACCACCTTAAAAATAAATTTCCAAGAATCAATTTTTGAACAAATAACCCAACAAAACATATTATCCATCCCATCAGGAACTCAACGAGTTTTTGCAAAATGCAAAACTGACCTGTACATCGACATCAAGAACCCAACGTTAATCAAAATGCCAAAATCATGTGAAATTCGAGCCAACGACAAGAAATTCATAAAGAATACGGAAATCTAACAAGGAAAAGCTTTAATTCTACCTAAACTTAAAATAGAAAATATAAAACAACAAACGGTTATGAAACACCAAACTTCAAGAAATTGAACTTTGACGACCTTTACCAAATCAACTCTATATCAAAACAATTACAACCAGTTCAAAGCCATGAGATTAACGAAAACTATTCAACCACACTTGGATCAACAATTACGGTAATCCTACTTTTAATAATTATAACAATAATGTTTTTTAAGTTCAAGAAAAACAAAACTTGGACACTTTTCACAAGAAAAGAGCAAAAAGATGTCGAAGACAATCAAATGGAATTAGACTCCGTACCCAAGATGGCAGTCAAACCAAGCGACAGTCCGGGGGATCCGATAACTTCAAAAACAACATCCGTTATTTTTTCATCTTAAGGAGGGAAGAGTTATATATTCACAAATTCACGCAGTCCAAACAAATTACAGTTGCATTGGAAGACATCAATCCATAATCAGTCGTTGTCAACAGTTACCTTTGTTCTAACTTTTAATATATGTTAATATAATACGAGGAAGAATAAGCGAAATTCTCACCCCCAGGAATAACAGGAAAAAATTTCTTGGGTAATGGGCCGTACTCACAGAGTACGAAGTCGAGATCAGAAGTCAAGTGCACTACACAAAGAGAGGAAGAGATGTTGAGGATCTTCTAAAGAAAGAAGTAGAGGGTGAGTTCAGATCGAGAATGAATTTCGAGATATGAGACGAAATGGCAGGAGAGGACATTGTGAGAGTCATGAAGGCACAAAGAATTAAATGGCTGGGACACGTAATGAGAAACGATGATGATGAACCAATAAAATTGTTGACGACGTGGAGATCAGATGGAAAAAAAGTACTACTTTAAGTTGTAAGAGGACCAATTCCTCTCAAAAAGTATTTTGCAAGCCCCAAGAGGCAGCTCAATTCTTCGGAATGTAACGCTACTTAATTACAACAATTCAAAAAATTGGTGTCAGAAGCTCTGGAAACATCCAAGCTGGATTTAAGGCGACTGGTTTAGTCCCACTAGACTGGGAGGCTGTCCTTAAAAGGATACCAAAACAGGATTTAAAGCACAATTCAATTGCCTAAACTTTAAATGTTCGACGGAGCGAGATACTCAACCAAAGATGCCCCCAGTCATGAAACGTAAAAAGCTAATGTGCCAGCAGGGCAGAGTATGGCCTCTGATAGTATTTTCGTTTAACCAGAAGCGGGAATAAGTGGTCTAAGTGAAAGCAAGAAAAGAAAAATGGATAAGAAGGAAATAGAAAAAGAACCTAAGTCGAAGAAATCTATAAAAGATAACAAAGAACGATCCAAATAAATCGACAAAACTGCAGATGGGCTAAACAATCAGACCGCAATGCCGAACTTAAAATAAGATGTGTGGCAAATATTGTTTCCACGAATCCAATCCAGTGTTCCTTTAAGACAGAATAATAAGATTAAGAACACATATATATGTTTACCCATAAATTCCAGACTTGAGTGTTATCGAATTCAATGAAACTGTCGCTGTAATGTCCCGTCCAACTACATTAATTCGAGGGGATTATCAATTTCCAAACAACATTGTCATGAAGTACAAGTTGGTTGATTACCAAAGTGAAATAATATAGTTTCATTGTTTTTTGTTGTTCGAATAATTTTTCGAACAATATAGATATTGGGTGGGACGACGAAAATATGAGAGGATATAATTTTAATGAAATCAGAATCAGAATGATTTGAAAAAAACACTCAAGGACAAACGTATAATTCAAAACAGCAACAAGAAAGAATTTTAAGATTAACAGCATCCCATTTTGGAGAAAAATGTAAATTAAGAAGAACAACATCATGTATTTTCTCGAATTAGATATCAAGAGCATTTCATTAGAGACGTGCCAATGGGATCAATCGGTGCTGGCAATCCATCAGGGTGTATGCAAAGTAGATGAACAATACGGGTTCTGGACCACAGGTGAGTTCGATGGCACATGCCATCAAGGTGATGTTAATTATAGGTGAGAATTAAAAGAGTTCTTGTAGAAGGTGTGTCTGTGTGTCCTTGTGATGCAAAGCGTGTTCTACCTCACAGGTGAGTTCCATGGCCACATGTCATCAAGGTGATGTTAATTATAGGTGAGAATTAAAAGAGTTCTTGTAGAAGGTGTGTGTGTGTGTGTGTGTCCTTGTGATGCAAAGCGTGTTCTACCTCACAGGTACATGTCATCAAGTTCTTGGTAATCATATAGGTGAGAATTAAAAAAAAGTTGTTGTAGAGGGTATGTGTGTTGGAAAGCGGGGGCTTGTGGATGCGGGGGGTGTGGGTAGGTGTAGGTGAAAGCAGGTGTGTTGTTCGCGATGATGTAATTTTCGCGGGGGAATTTGGTGGATGATGTAATTTTAAACTAAATCGTTTTATAATCTAATTATTAATTTTTTTATATCATTAACTTATGAGCTTATCAAGTGATGTAATTTTAAACTAAATCGTTCGTTTTACATGGCAAATTTAATATAATTAATTACACTAATTTTTAATTTTAAACTAAATCGCCTTATAATCTAATTATTAATTTTTTATATCATTAAGAACATTTATTATGTTACTTATGAGCTTATCAAGTGATTTATATTATTATTATTAAGAGCACTATTGTGTTAATTAAGACTTGTCAATATTAATCTAAAACAATCGTTAATTACAATAATTATAAATCTAATAAATCCAATTAGTAATTTTTATATCATTAGGAACACTATTATGATAATTAAGTATAATACATAAAAATGGTTTATCATTTGATCAGCTTGATCTAATATATATGTAGAATAATTGTTACTTCTTTATTTGTATCAGTGCTAAAGTGTCATAGTAATATATCTATATATCGGTGTCGAGTGTCCTAATAATATTTCAGAGTAAGTTGATTACCTACTATACTTC
Source organism: Cantharis nigra (assembly GCA_958510845.1). Lineage (NCBI taxonomy): Eukaryota > Metazoa > Arthropoda > Insecta > Coleoptera > Cantharidae > Cantharis > Cantharis nigra. Next base: position 19,154,717 of record OY294029.1, read on the forward strand.
AATTATAATTATATTAAATTTTCAGCGAAATACATCATAGATTATGACGGGTTTTCATTTGACGGACAATTCCGTCTGAAGGAACTCGGCGTCTATGATGTAGATAACAACTATGCATATTCCAAGATGTTTAAGGTAAAAAATAAAAAATTATACATTTTACTAGTTACTAAAAAATCTATATTTTAATTTTTAAGGTTGGAAGCACCAAGGATGTTAAGGATATGAGGACTATCCGTTTTGTAACAAATAACATCCACGGTTTAGCGTGTCGGGATTACCCTAGTGACCTGGATAGAACACAAGTCGATGTTATTATACAACGATTGTGTATAGAAGCACAATCGGAGCATCGGTTTGTGTGCTATAAAGGTGGTAGTTATGAGCGAGATCACATAACACGGTTGGGGTATCCCGCTACAGCTTTCAACCTCGAGGATTTAGGGTGTCCAAAATTTGACACCCCAATTCAACGATATGTCTTGGGAGTGGAAGAATGTGGCAACCATATGGCATTAAAAAACCATTATTAAGAGCACTATTGTGTCAATATTAATCTAAAACAATCGTTAATTACAATAATTATAAATCTAATAAATCCAATTAGTAATTTTTATATCATTAGGAACACTATTATGATAATTAAGTATAATGCATAAAAATGGTTTATCATTTGATCAGCTTGATCTAATATATAAGTAGAATAATTGTTACTTCTTTATTTGTATCAGTGCTAAAGTGTCATAGTAATATATCTATATATCGGTGTCGAGTCTCCTAATAATATTTCAGAGTAAGTTGAATACCTACTATACTTCAATTATAATTATATTAAATTTTCAACAAATTTATAGATGATGAATTTGAATTCAGCGAAATACATCATAGATTATGACGGGTTTTCATTTGACGGACAATTCCGTCTGAAGGAACTCGGCGTCTATGATGTAGATAACAACTATGCATATTCCAAGATGTTTAAGGTAAAAAATAAAAAATTATACATTTTACTAGTTACTAAAAAATCTATATTTTAATTTTTAAGGTTGGAAGCACCAAGGATGTTAAGGATATGAGGACTATCCGTTTTGTAACAAATAACATCCACGGTTTAGCGTGTCGGGATTACCCTAGTGACCTGGATAGAACACAAGTCGATGTTATTATACAACGATTGTGTATAGAAGCACAATCGGAGCATCGGTTTGTGTGCTATAAAGGTGGTAGTTATGAGCGAGATCACATAACACGGTTGGGGTATCCCGCTACAGCTTTCAACCTCGAGGATTTAGGGTGTCCAAAATTTGACACCCCAATTCAACGATATGTCTTGGGAGTGGAAGAATGTGGCAACCATATGGCATTAAAAAACCATTATTAAGAGCACTATTGTGTCAATATTAATCTAAAACAATCGTTAATTACAATAATTATAAATCTAATAAATCCAATTAGTAATTTTTATATCATTAGGAACACTATTATGATAATTAAGTATAATGCATAAAAATGGTTTATCATTTGATCAGCTTGATCTAATATATAAGTAGAATAATTGTTACTTCTTTATTTGTATCAGTGCTAAAGTGTCATAGTAATATATCTATATATCGGTGTCGAGTCTCCTAATAATATTTCAGAGTAAGTTGAATACCTACTATACTTCAATTATAATTATATTAAATTTTCAACAAATTTATAGATGATGAATTTGAATTCAGCGAAATACATCATAGATTATGACGGGTTTTCATTTGACGGACAATTCCGTCTGAAGGAACTCGGCGTCTATGATGTAGATAACAACTATGCATATTCCAAGATGTTTAAGGTAAAAAATAAAAAATTATACATTTTACTAGTTACTAAAAAATCTATATTTTAATTTTTAAGGTTGGAAGCACCAAGGATGTTAAGGATATGAGGACTATCCGTTTTGTAACAAATAACATCCACGGTTTAGCGTGTCGGGATTACCCTAGTGACCTGGATAGAACACAAGTCGATGTTATTATACAACGATTGTGTATAGAAGCACAATCGGAGCATCGGTTTGTGTGCTATAAAGGTGGTAGTTATGAGCGAGATCACATAACACGGTTGGGGTATCCCGCTACAGCTTTCAACCTCGAGGATTTAGGGTGTCCAAAATTTGACACCCCAATTCAACGATATGTCTTGGGAGTGGAAGAATGTGGCAACCATATGGCATTAAAAAACCATTATTAAGAGCACTATTGTGTCAATATTAATCTAAAACAATCGTTAATTACAATAATTATAAATCTAATAAATCCAATTAGTAATTTTTATATCATTAGGAACACTATTATGATAATTAAGTATAATGCATAAAAATGGTTTATCATTTGATCAGCTTGATCTAATATATAAGTAGAATAATTGTTACTTCTTTATTTGTATCAGTGCTAAAGTGTCATAGTAATATATCTATATATCGGTGTCGAGTCTCCTAATAATATTTCAGAGTAAGTTGAATACCTACTATACTTCAATTATAATTATATTAAATTTTCAACAAATTTATAGATGATGAATTTGAATTCAGCGAAATACATCATAGATTATGACGGGTTTTCATTTGACGGACAATTCCGTCTGAAGGAACTCGGCGTCTATGATGTAGATAACAACTATGCATATTCCAAGATGTTTAAGGTAAAAAATAAAAAATTATACATTTTACTAGTTACTAAAAAATCTATATTTTAATTTTTAAGGTTGGAAGCACCAAGGATGTTAAGGATATGAGGACTATCCGTTTTGTAACAAATAACATCCACGGTTTAGCGTGTCGGGATTACCCTAGTGACCTGGATAGAACACAAGTCGATGTTATTATACAACGATTGTGTATAGAAGCACAATCGGAGCATCGGTTTGTGTGCTATAAAGGTGGTAGTTATGAGCGAGATCACATAACACGGTTGGGGTATCCCGCTACAGCTTTCAACCTCGAGGATTTAGGGTGTCCAAAATTTGACACCCCAATTCAACGATATGTCTTGGGAGTGGAAGAATGTGGCAACCATATGGCATTAAAAAACCATTATTAAGAGCACTATTGTGTCAATATTAATCTAAAACAATCGTTAATTACAATAATTATAAATCTAATAAATCCAATTAGTAATTTTTATATCATTAGGAACACTATTATGATAATTAAGTATAATGCATAAAAATGGTTTATCATTTGATCAGCTTGATCTAATATATAAGTAGAATAATTGTTACTTCTTTATTTGTATCAGTGCTAAAGTGTCATAGTAATATATCTATATATCGGTGTCGAGTCTCCTAATAATATTTCAGAGTAAGTTGAATACCTACTATACTTCAATTATAATTATATTAAATTTTCAACAAATTTATAGATGATGAATTTGAATTCAGCGAAATACATCATAGATTATGACGGGTTTTCATTTGACGGACAATTCCGTCTGAAGGAACTTGGCGTCTATGATGTAGATAACAACTATGCATATTCCAAGATGTTTAAGGTAAAAAATAAAAAATTATACATTTTACTAGTTACTAAAAAATCTATATTTTAATTTTTAAGGTTGGAAGCACCAAGGATGTTAAGGATATGAGGACTATCCGTTTTGTAACAAATAACATCCACGGTTTAGCGTGTCGGGATTACCCTAGTGACCTGGATAGAACACAAGTCGATGTTATTATACAACGATTGTGTATAGAAGCACAATCGGAGCATCGGTTTGTGTGCTATAAAGGTGGTAGTTATGAGCGAGATCACATAACACGGTTGGGGTATCCCGCTACAGCTTTCAACCTCGAGGATTTAGGGTGTCCAAAATTTGACACCCCAATTCAACGATATGTCTTGGGAGTGGAAGAATGTGGCAACCATATGGCATTAAAAAACCATTATTAAGAGCACTATTGTGTCAATATTAATCTAAAACAATCGTTAATTACAATAATTATAAATCTAATAAATCCAATTAGTAATTTTTATATCATTAGGAACACTATTATGATAATTAAGTATAATGCATAAAAATGGTTTATCATTTGATCAGCTTGATCTAATATATAAGTAGAATAATTGTTACTTCTTTATTTGTATCAGTGCTAAAGTGTCATAGTAATATATCTATATATCGGTGTCGAGTCTCCTAATAATATTTCAGAGTAAGTTGAATACCTACTATACTTCAATTATAATTATATTAAATTTTCAACAAATTTATAGATGATGAATTTGAATTCAGCGAAATACATCATAGATTATGACGGGTTTTCATTTGACGGACAATTCCGTCTGAAGGAACTCGGCGTCTATGATGTAGATAACAACTATGCATATTCCAAGATGTTTAAGGTAAAAAATAAAAAATTATACATTTTACTAGTTACTAAAAAATCTATATTTTAATTTTTAAGGTTGGAAGCACCAAGGATGTTAAGGATATGAGGACTATCCGTTTTGTAACAAATAACATCCACGGTTTAGCGTGTCGGGATTACCCTAGTGACCTGGATAGAACACAAGTCGATGTTATTATACAACGATTGTGTATAGAAGCACAATCGGAGCATCGGTTTGTGTGCTATAAAGGTGGTAGTTATGAGCGAGATCACATAACACGGTTGGGGTATCCCGCTACAGCTTTCAACCTCGAGGATTTAGGGTGTCCAAAATTTGACACCCCAATTCAACGATATGTCTTGGGAGTGGAAGAATGTGGCAACCATATGGCATTAAAAAACCATTATTAAGAGCACTATTGTGTCAATATTAATCTAAAACAATCGTTAATTACAATAATTATAAATCTAATAAATCCAATTAGTAATTTTTATATCATTAGGAACACTATTATGATAATTAAGTATAATGCATAAAAATGGTTTATCATTTGATCAGCTTGATCTAATATATAAGTAGAATAATTGTTACTTCTTTATTTGTATCAGTGCTAAAGTGCTAGTAATATATCTATTACTATTATAGTATTATAGTGTCTATTATAATATCCCAATAATATTTCAGAGTAAGTTGATTACCTACTATACTTCAATTATAATTATATTAAATTTTCAACAAATTTATAGATGATGAATTTGAATTCAGCGAAATACATCATAGATTATGACGGGTTTTCATTTGACGGACAATTCCGTCTGAAGGAACTCGGCGTCTATTATGTAGATAACAACTATGCATATTCCAAGATGTTTAAGGTAAAAAATAAAAAATTATACATTTTACTAGTTACTAAAACATCTATATTTTAATTTTTAAGGTTGGAAGCACCAAGGATGTTAAGGATATGAGGACTATCCGTTTTGTAACAAATAACATCCACGGTTTAGCGTGTCGGGATTACCCTAGTGACCTGGATAGAACACAAGTCGATGTTATTATACAACGATTGTGTATAGAAGCACAATCGGAGCATCGGTTTGTGTGCTATAAAGGTGGTAGTTATGAGCGAGATCACATAACACGGTTGGGGTATCCCGCTACAGCTTTCAACCTCGAGGATTTAGGGTGTCCAAAATTTGACACCCCAATTCAACGATATGTCTTGGGAGTGGAAGAATGTGGCAACCATATGGCATTAAAAAACCATAAAATAGCTCATTGTCCAAAGGTGGAAGTGAGCTATTTTATGCAATTTCTAAAAGATTATTTTAGAAATTGAGTTTTTGCCATATAGTTTGTGCACAAACTATATATGCTGGGTTTTCGTCTAAAGGAACTCAATGTCTATGATGTAGATAACAACTATACATATTCCAAGATGTTTAAGGTAAAAAAATAAAAAAATTATTCATTTACAAGTTACTAAAAAATCTATATTTAATTTTTAAGGTTGGAAGCACCACGGATGTTAAGGATATTAGGACTATCCGCAAACATCGGATTACGTGCTATAAAGGATGAAATTATGAATAAGAACATATAGCACGGTTGGGGTATTCCGATACAGCTTTTAACGATATGTCTTTGGAGGGTGGAAGAATGTGGTAACCATATAATAGATCATTGTTCAAAGGTGGAAGATGTTTAAGGTAAAAAATAAAAAAAAAATATTCATTTACAAGTTACTAAAAAATCTATATTTCATTTTTAAGGTTGGAAGCACCAATGATGTTAAGGAAATGAGGACTATCCGCAAAACATCGGATTACGTGCTATAAAGGATGAAATTATAAATGGGAACATATAGCACGGTTGAGGGGTATTCCGATACAGCTTTGAACGATATGTCTTTGGAGGGTGGAAGAATGTGGCAACTATATATAGCTCATTGTTTAAAGGTGGAAGAGAATTATTTTATGCAATTTATAAAGATTATTTTAGAAATTGAGTTTTTGTTATAGTTTGTACACAAACTATATATAACCTAATCACTCCTTATACATAATCAGTTCTCATGTTAACATACAATCATCGAGGTAGTGGTGTATTAAATTCATTAATTAATAACTTACCTTTCGAATTACATCTACCTTCATATGAATTCTGTGGACCAGGCACACGTCTAGAAGAACGCTTAAAAAGAGGTGATTCGGGGGTGAATCCGCTCGATAGTGCTTGTAAAATACATGATATTAGCTATTCGAAAAGTAGATCTTTAGAAGATAGACATAAAGCTGATTATATTTTGGAAAATAAAGCGTGGGAAAGAGTAAAGTCGAAAGACGCTAAGTTTGGTGAAAAAGCTGCAGCCTGGTTCGTTACAACAGCTATGAAAACGAAACGTAAACTTGGAATGGGGATGAAAGCTAAGAAGAAGCAGAAGATTTCATTTAAACGTGGTATTCTAGATCATGTTAGGAGAAGTTTAAAGAAAAAACATGTTGAGGATTTCGATTTAAATAATACATCCGCATTAAAAAAAGCTTCTATGATAGCACTTAATGCAGCACGTGTAGCCGTTAAAAAAGCAGGAGGTTGTAGAAATATACGTACTCCTAGAATTATACCCTTCGAATCTAAACAGGGAGGAGTTTTACCTGCTTTATTAATGCCAATACTAGCAGCTTTAGGAGCAATAGGATCTTTATCAGGTATATAAGACTCTTAAAAAAATTTTTTGTTTTTTTACTATTAATTCTTGTAGGTGGTGCAAGTGCTGTAGCAAAAACAGTGATCGATTCGAGAAATGTTAAAAAGAAACTTGAAGAAGATAAACGACATAATAAGACGATGGAGTCAATTGGTAGAATAGGATCAGGATTATATCTTAGAAAAAATGTTAAAGGAGGATATAGTTTATTTTTAAAGAAGCAGTCAAAAAACTACCATTAACGCTACCCAATAGAGGGCTATTTGATAAGGATTTAGTTAAATATGTGAAAAAATTAAGAATACCACATTTTAGAGGAATCTTTATGCGTGATACGCTACCAAAAAACAGTTTACCACACCCTAATGAATGTGGTATACTTAATTTAGATTCTTATAAAAATCCTGGAAGTCATTAGGTGGCGTATGTTAAAAGAAACAATAAAGTAATATATTTCGATAGTTTTGGAGCCTTAAACCGCCCCAGGAACTTCTAAAATATTTAGGAAATAAGGTTAAAATCTTATATAATAATGATAGTTATCAAAGTTATGATGAAATTAACTGCGGACATTTATGTTTAACATTCTTGTATCAAACATGTAGAAAACAATAAACTATTTATACTATAAAATTAATTATTATTATTATTATTATTGTTTAGTAAAATGTAAAACATGTAAAATTTTGAAAATCTTTAGTAGTACATAAAGCACTCATGTATAGTAAACATGTCATATATTTTTACATTAAAAAGTAATAATCACGTATTATCTATCGATTTTACAAATCCATTATCACTCGATCCTGAAGCTGAATACGGATTAACTCTGATAGGCTTTCATTTATATAATAGCATTCCGAATATTTTCGAAGGCGAAAATAAATTTTATTACACTGATTATAATAGTACCAAGAAAAAGAAAAAATCGGAAACGATTACATTACCGACTGGATCCTAGGAAATTTTGCATATAGAAAATTATTTACAACAACAATTAATTCCAAAAACTATTAAAAAGGAGGACTATGATAAATACTTCTCTTTAAAACCTAATCATAATACATTAAAGTGTGAAATTTATAGTGAGAGGTACTCAATTAATTTTGCATACGATAATCATACCATTGGAGGAATTCTGGGATCTTCCGATCGTATATTGGAACCGAATAACGTACACGAATCTGATCTTCCGGTTGATATAATCAAGGTTAGAACAATTCAAATAAATTGTAATATAACCACAAGACCATTTTATGATAATAAACCGTCTCATACAATCTATGAATTTGCAATAATTGGAGTGGATCCAGGCTTTGCTATAGATGAGGTACCTCGAAATTTAATATATTTACCTATAATCAATAAGCGAGATATATCGAATATTACGCTAACCATAATAGATCAAGATTTTAAGCCTGTATATTTTCGAGGAGAAACCGTTATAATTAGTTTGGAATTAAAAAAATTTAAATGGGATTAGTGTTTAATAACAACATTCAAAAAAACTATAAAACCCCATATAAAAAAGTTTGGTCTTCAGTCTCAACCAACCGCTTATCAGAGATAAGTTACAAGACTAGAGGTATAGACTTATCAAAAAGGTTAAATACTGAAAATCGTATATTTCTCGCAGCAATATGATTACGATGTTGCTAAACCAAATATTTAACATTTTCCAAAAACCTCAATATGATGAGACAATTCAAAAAATCGAAACTAGACTAGAATCAACCTTATGTGAAATCATTCAACAATAATGATGTCATAGAAGTATCGATAAATCAATCTGATATGTGGATTCTAATGAGCGATGCTGCTTTAATTATCGAAGGAAAAATAAAAACCGTAGGAACTGGTGAGGTATCTCCAGTAAATAATGCGGGAGCCTTTCTCTTTGATTCAATAACTTATGATTTAAATGATCAAGAAGTTGAAAGTGTACGTGATCCAGAAATTTTAAGCACGATAAAAGGATACATGTGATGTATACTATGGATTCTAAGTATTTGGATATAGCGGGATGGAATTTTCCATCTAATCCTATCATAAATAAGGATGATAATTCATTTGTTTTACGTACTCCTTTAAAACATTTATTAGGAATTTTTAATGATTATTATCAATATGTTTTTTTCGGAAAACAGACGATTCGTCTCGTAAGAGTAAGATATGACGTGGATGCTCTTTTAATAGAAAAAGCTGATGATACATTCAAGGTTGAAATAAAAATAGAAAATATTGTTCTAACAGTAGACATTATGATACCAAACGATGTGTTATAGTTAAATTTATTGGAATCTCATATCATATCAATATCAATATCAATGGAATTATGATATTCCATTAATTATTATATAACCTCAATTAACTACAGATGCAACTAAAGAAATTTGGCCAGTGAAAACCTGTACAGCCCTCGAGAGTCCTCGCTGTGTTGTTATAGCCTTTCAAGAAGCTAGAAGAGGAGATTTAAATAAGAATGCATCAAATTTTGATAATATCAGTATATCTATCTGATATACGTGTTACTTTAAATAGTGATTATTATCCTATAGAATCAATCCTATAGACTTGATTTTAATAAAAAAATAATTAAGTTGAAGCATACTGTAATTATACAAAATTTTATCAGAGTTTTAAAAATGATTATACATTACCAAAACACCCGTTGTTGGATTATGTGACTTTCAAAACTCATGCTCTATTTGTTATCGATTGCTCTAGAAGAATTGATGCTTTAAAATCGAACACGATCGATGTTAAAGTTGTTATGGAAGCTCAAATAGACTTTCCTATTAATACTAAAGCCTATTGTGTTATTATCCATGATGCAATAATCGAACACCTTCCACTTAGTGAAATAGTACGCAAGTTGTCTTAAGGTTAAGGATTTGAAGAGCTCTCACATCTACTACCGCTACAAATGCTTCCTGTAAATGCTACATTAGTTTGGTAATACATCATAATAAAAATAGAACGGAATTTGCGGAAGAAACCACATTTAGTTCAATGATAAGGATAAGGATTGATTTGAATGGGGGGAGGGGGAATCTAATATAAGTAGAATAATCTCACCCCGAAGATTGGTTATACTTCTATACATAAAAGAAAGAACAATGAAGTTTATGATAGTAGATTGCAATAAAAATTTTATTGCGAAAGAACTATATATTTTTGATGGGTATATTAAAAATACTTATCTGTTTAAACCACCTTTCCCGTATGAAGATTTAACACCGGTGATGCGAAGTGAAGTGAATTACATGGAAAAGTGTAATCACAAAATTAAATTCAATAGTGGGTTCATGCCATACAACACTATCGACGAAATTTTGATGAGAGATATAATAGACAATAAAGTGAATATTGTTTATGTGAAAGGAGACATCAAGGAGAAATTTTTAAATTACACGTTGGGTACAAACCATAATATTTCAATCATTAACTTAGAGAAGAATTTGGTGGAAGGAGATTTGGTACCAATATTAATTCTGTGCGATGGAGAATTGCGATATTTTATATTATTGCATACTTTCACTTTCAGTGAATCTAAGAGTTATTAACAAATTTGCGACATTCGAGACAAAAAAGCTGAAGGACCTAACACCAGATCTACCCTATATAATCGAAAACTTAGAAATTGTTAACAGTGCTTTTGGAGAAGTTCCGAAGGTGACTTTAGAAGACTGCGTTGTATTTTTTACCAGGCAGGTGTGTGTGTCGTTATAAAAGAAAATTTGGCAAACTTCCAGCCAAAAAAATATAAATTGGTGTACAAAGGGTCGAGGACTTCGAGCAACCCCAAGTACTCGGCATCGCAATTGTTTGAGATAATTTAATAAAACAAATATTAGCAATAACAAATATTAGCAAATCTGATAGATGATTACGGAATATGTGAGAAATGTTGTTTACATATTCGACGAGTTGTGTGATTGGTTAGACACAGGAAGCATATTGCACTTAAACAATATAAGCATCATATGTCAGCACTATATGCTGTAATGTAAGTAGAAAATTGATTTTATATATTTTATGTAATTGCTACAAGTTTTTGTTTTTAATTATAGCAATGGAACATCCACATATAATTTAAGTTTATAAATTTATAATGGTAGTACTTAGTTTTAGATTTATAAAATTTATGTAGATGAATAAGTACCTATATAAATATAATTTAATAAAACCGTAAATAAATGTTTAAATTTCTTTGTTGTAATCGTAAATTAGCCCAATAATTTCCATATAAAAGCGTGTTTTCATCAAGGAAGCAGACAAAAAGTTCAAATTTGTTGTCCTAGTGATAATATGAATTCTTTTGCCGATATTATCAACCATTTAAATGGAACATTCTTCATAGCAAGCCACAAAAATGTTTAATAACACATTATGGGATAGGAGGATAAAATTTAGACTTAACGAATTTACAATGAATAATATATTAAATTATGTTTTATGCAATGAAAATTATATAGACCCTTTTGCTAATTTACATATCATAAAAGTTGTTAATGTATATTATAAAAGTGTAAATGGTAGAGTTTTGTACAAAATGTGTAAATGAATGTAATTTAAAACGATTAATTTTAAGTAATTTTAAAATACTGGAAATAACGGATTCAATTCATCAGTATCAAGACGATATTCGCTGGGAAGAACTGCGCAGTATGATATGCTTGTTTCGCGTGGGCAGTGATCTCAGCTTTGTATCTCGCTAGTGTAAATACTACGCTAAAGTCATCATATCCACACTACGCAGAAATTTTGAATTTAAATGGTATAGTTTTTCCTATGACGATTGACCAAGTTAAGAAATTTGAAAAGATTGAAGATGTATCCATAAATATATATATATATACATGCAAGTGTATCGTACTGGACTCCGTACGTTAATAGGACGACAGTTTCTCCGCCTTTAAAAGCAACTGTAGATGTTAAGTAAACGTATATAAATCTATTAGACGATTAGAACTCCTGCAGCAACCGTAGAGGGGAAAGGATTTCTCGTATTTTATGATACAGATAATTGGTATACTGGCATTACGCTTTGGTCTCCATATACCGATACGACGTTATAGACACAATTTGTATAAATTGTATATACATAAAAGTCGTGAAATACTCCAACAGTGTTGCCGTATGTAATTGCTGATAAAACGAGATGGAATAATGGACACAACAGAGATGAAACACATCCGCTAAGTTATCGTATTATTTGTGTAGGTAGACCACTCATGCATCCACTGTTAAAATTATTATGCAATATTTATTAAAGTAAAAATATAAAGTTTTATACTGCAAGTGTATTATAGAAGTATTTATACTTGGCACCTTTATGCCAATTTCGACAAAAAGAAGGGGCGGTACATACATTCTATACCACGACTAATAGTCTAAAAATAATTTTCTCTATATACAATCAGTAGCTGCTTAAAATATGATAAGATCGATCGTCTTTAGAAATCATTAGAAAAAGTTAAATGGATTGCCAATAAAAGGCCTTCGGGCCTCGTAGACTCGGCGTTCAAGTGGTAATCGGAGTGGTTTTCAATCGAATTTCATAGTACTATAGTTTTATAAAATATTTTTTTCAGCTGATAATAACAAGTTCAGTTCAGTTGCTTGCAAATAACTTGGACACCTAATCAAATTTTAATAATTTGCATGCAATTAAATTTTTTATAAAAACAATAATTTTTTACGCCTTGTCGTAAATACAACAAAAAACTTCAATGTTGTTCACATTCTTTTCACAACTTCAAAAACAATTATGTTACGATACAAATTGATATACTTATAACTTATAAGATTGTACTAATTAAAATTATTATTGTCAGGGCCGTGTGGTAAAATTTTTAAGGGCGAGGCAATGCATTAATGTTTCAAGTGCCGCCTTTTAAAAGTGAAATTTATTAACCAAAATAACAAGTAGTAGATACATCATAGGTACAATATTAAACTCCTATTATAAAAACAAATTTACAGTTTTACTCTTTTTACTTTTTTTGGTAAACTCATGTATTAATTCGGAATAATTTAAATTACATCCTAATTTACAGTGTATTGAAATTTTACGTTTACGCTTAAAATCCTAAGTTAAGGAACAACTAATAATATAACTTTTAGATTTTAAGGTGTGCAATAAAATGTTTATAGAAAACACTGTAACATAATGTAACAATGAAATGTAACATAATTTTATCTTGTTAACTGATACTTTGTGGACGCAAAATAGCCGTTAAGATTTTTTGTTTACTTAACATGCTGTTTTTTAAAGAAGTACGTTAAATTCATTATGTATAATAGCTAAAATACAAATTATTTATTATTAGCCAGGGCCCGTTCTAGGGGGCGGACAACCTGGAAATTTGTCCAGAGCGACAAATGAAATGATCGGAATTTTGGCTATCAGGTAATGTGACAAAATATTAATAAGTTAAATATTCAATTAATCGAAATTTGTAATTATTTTTTGAAGACAATCACCATGCAATTTACATTTCGTATTTATTGTTTTTGCCTAACAGCTGAAAAAATATTTGTATAATGGCGGCAAGCTGTCCTTTTGCCCGGTGCGACGCAAAAGCTGGAGCGGTATTATAAGCTTTATAACTGCCTCGAGCTCTAGTTGTGAATTGCTAGGATCCACTAAAATAATTTTAATGGATAATAATATAAATAACATTTTTAATAATTATTAATATTAAAACTGTTCTCAAAGAATGATGATTTAAAACTTCATGTTTATGTTTTTAAACTTCAAGCATAAAATTACTTAAACTTCTCGAAGAGAAAATAAGCCAGTTTCAAGTAAAAATCGATTTATTTGCTCAATTGCTTTCTCTGGAACTCCGAGCTAGTAGCGTCGAAGTATTTATGGTCTGTATCTGATAGCAAATGTTGCGGAGAACCTACTAAAGTTACTTTAAATGTTTATCCAGTTTTAATTTATTTAGTGATTAGGGTTAAGTGAATTAACATATCAATACGACCGTAATTTAATAATTAAAATTAAAAAATTATTTTAAGAACTATAAATCTGTATCGAAATTCTAAAAATCGTTTAATTTTTTGGATTGTTAATAAAAAAAATTATTATTTACTGGATATTGTTATCTTTGAAAGATTGCAAATAATCATCAAACGTATAGTGCAATTGCTAACAAAGCAAAGCTCCCCTCTATATCCCATAAAAGGCGCGTAAATTTTATAGTGCCAGCAAGTCTCTCATATAAGAAATATAAAATTTACAAAATTGTTAACATTGTTTACATTTCTCTAAGGGGCGTCCAACCAGGAGCTGCAAATCAAAAGAGCGGAATTTTGGCTGTTAATGTGACAATATTGATAAGTTAAATACCGAATTAATCAAAATATATTTATTCTTTTTTGTTTTTTGTCCGGGTTGTCATTAAAATTAGAGCGGTATAATAATTGGTAATTGAGGTGGCATCATAGTATAGTTTCATAAAATATATTTTTCAACTGACATTTTAAGTTTTCTTTGCATGCATTAATTTGTTTTTAATTATAATGTTTAATTTATATTTTAGCATTAGCTTAAAGCAAAAATATTAACAGATAATAATATTAAACATTTTTATAAGTTGATCTGTTACTAACCTGAATTCTGAATTATAATATTATAAAAAATGAAATACTTTGTAAAACGCCTTATCAAATAATATAAAAAAAAAACTCTAATAATTATCTTTGTTGCTTTCAATGTCTTATAATATTATGTGGGTAGTTAATACGGTGTGATAATAAGAATAATAATCAAGGGTATTAATGTCACGTTGTACTTTTGTTGTAAATATCCTAGATTGCGTTTTTCGCATGCTTTGTAGAATTTTTAATACCAATTTAGTTACGAAATTTTTCTTATGTAGTTTTGTACATTTCAAGAATAGCCTTTTCCGCAAGAAAATCTAATAGTTTCCATAATCTAGATCAGAGTTTATCAAATAGTGGTCCGGGTTCGCTGCATTTTTTTCGGGGTCAGCGAACCCAAGACATAAAAAGAAAAAAATAGGCGAATAGGCAAAACTACTTTAACAATAAAGTTCTTCTGAATTTTTAAGATCCTTAAAATCTTAATGGTATACACTCACGTATCAGATTATCTGCAGATGCGGTCTGCAGATTTAATATCTGCGGTTATCGTCAGATCGGAATTTGCAGACTAAATAAAGCGATTACAGAAAATGTTTGTATGTGCAAACGATCTGCAGTTTGCATCTGACGATCGTAGACGATTGTCATTTATAAGGCCCATCAGGGCATTTTTTTAAGGTACATTTGCGTATCCAAATGGATACGCAGGCCTATGGTGTGGATACACAGTGCAGTAGGAATGGATACACAAGCGGGGGCCTTCGAATTTGAAAATTCGAAAAATCTTGTATAGTAAACAGATATTCGATATATATAAAACAATTTCTCTTTTCTTATAAAAACCCCCAAAAAAACTCAAATAAATGGGGCCTAATATTTGAATTTTTAGATACGCAGTTAAAAATGCTTAAAAATGCCCAAGTTTAGTGTTAACTTCGTTTTAGATGTTGATGTTAATAAAAGTAAAATTATAAATTTAGCTACGCTTTTTTTGTTCGCTGGAGACATGTTTTCCATTGAGTGTAAATTCATTAACTGCAGACTAGAACTGACATGTTGAACAGTGGAATTCTCTGCAGATTTTCATCTATCAGTTCTAAACTGAAGATAAAAGCTGTAGATCCGCTCTGATTAATGGGTGGCCGGCACAAATCTGATCTGCAGTTTAGATCGTTATACTGGTATCTGCAGATAATCTGATACGTGAATGTATACCATAAAGGCCGTTTACATTATAAAATTTAGCTTAAAATTTTTATAAGACAAAAATTTCACTGTGTACACTTAAAATTTTCGTTAAAATTTTCCTTAAAGGAACTTTAAGAAATTTTAACGAATTTTAAGGACATTGTCAAATAAATTTGACAAATTTATTTTTAGTGTTTTAAAAGGCCTCTAATATACGGAAAACAGACGTATTAAACTTTTTTAATATAGTGGTCGTGGTAAAAAATTAAATTGCTTTCGAGTCGAGTAATTACTATACAGTTTGTGTATTGCTCGGAGCAACTAATCTTTTTCGGGTATTTGTTTGTAACCTTTTTGATTTTAGTTTGTATAGTAAACTTTTTTTTCATAAAAATTTTAATTTGTTGCTACAATAATTAAGCAACAAAAACAATAAATATGACAATAATATAACAATGTAATAATGAAACGTAACATAATTTTATCTTGGTAACTGGTAACTGGTAACTTGTGGAGGCGAAATAACCGTTGAGTTTTCGAGACAAAAAAAAGTCGTTGAAGATTATTTTAAACAAAATATAAAATCTAAAGTAGCCCCGAAAAAACAAGAATGTAACGAATTAAAACATAAATATGAAGCACTTCTCGAAAATTTAGACTGGGTTAAAATAAAAACTTACGTGTATAACATGTACAAAAATAATTGAATTTTTATTAAGTTTAATCTTTTTTAAGAATTTCAAGTTTTTTAATAAATTTAAATCTTTTTTAAGAATTTAAATTTTTTTTATGAATTTTAATTTTTTTATGTATACCTTTATTTTAACTTTTTTTGTATTTTAATTTTTTTTATAATTGATTTTTTTTAGGATAATATACAGTTTTACGCAAAAATATTAGAAACTTTTCAAAATCACCTGTTATGGAAAACGTCAAAAATATTTTGATAACATAATTTTTTTGTGATTTGTTTTCATGTTTTGTTAAACAAAAATATGAAATATTCAAGGATTTCCAGCTTGATACCGTTGAGATTTTTTTGTCATTTATTCATACGCTAAAATAGATCCGAAATTTTACGTAAATTATGGAGTAGTACTAATCTTTAAAAACAAAAAAGATTCTGCAATATTTTTACAGAAACTTGCCGTTTTCATGAATACTGATTTTAATGAAAAAAAAATTTTCGATAAATAATGAAGAATGCCGACTTGACAAATTATAAGTTTAAATTTAAGTGTTTTTATTATAACCACTATTTTCATAACAAGCTACTTGAAATGTTCACTATTTATGAGTTACAGAACAAAAAACATTTTGTTTGTATTTTGAATTTTGGGTATAACTCGGAAACGATAACTTTTCTCCAAAAATTTTTCAAATTATTATTTGTTTTTAATGATTAGTAGTACTACAAAATTTAATATGTAAAATTTCGTATCTATTTTAGCGTATGAAAAGTGACAAAAAAAAATCTTGACGTTTAACGAAACATAGAAACAAATCACAAAGAAAGAAAGATGGTGTCATATGGGTTTCAAAATTTTTTTGATGGTTTTCATATCTGGTGTTTTTGAAATGTGCCTAATACTTTTACACTAAGCTGTATTTCTAATAAATTTGATAAAAATACATAAGCGTTTTTTTACATTTCCTAAGCTACATAATATGATGTAGGTAATCTATTTTATCAATTATAAAATAATTTTTGACATATTTCGTTAAAATTTTAGCATTGCTTATATGTTTTAATGGAATAATAAGTGTTAATTTTACATTTTTGATGTTAATAAATTATAAAACCCATGGAGATACAGAAAACGTGCCAACAACAGTATAAAATGCATAAATGCAAATCGACAATTTTGTTCGTCGCCTACTACTAACTAAGAATAGTATAAAGCGCTGTTGCCAAAGTATGGAAAAAATTGGAGGCCTAAGAGACCTACAGACGTGTGGAGGCACAAGCAACCGGCAAACATATTCTCTTATAATCGTTTGAAGCGGTAGCGAACCTAGCGGATTTTTCGTACACTACGCTGTATAAATGTATATGTGTATAGTACCACTTGGACTCCAGAGTAAAATTGGTTACGGTAATCCAGGCGATGCGGAGAACCATAATTTCAATTTTTAATGGGTAAACGTTTTCGACTCCGGTTTCGGAGTCGAAGTAGTAAAATCGGAGTCCAACGAGATACGCTTGTGTACTTTTTGGAGGCGTATTAGTACCATTTGCATCTATATATATATATATATACGTACGCCTGTTAAGTTGTCACCTCCGCATCATGGATAAGGCGTCCTGACCTCCGGGTGATCCGTTTGTATGAATCACCATTTAAAAGTATATTTGCCTAAAGGGGAACTCCTAGAATACGTCTATCAAGAGAGGGGAAAGGATTTCACATAAAAAAATTCCAAATATAATTGTGATACCCAAGATACAAATCCACCTCCGTTTATATACAAATATTGGAGTCATCAATATGTTGTACTGACCTCCAACAGTGTTGTCGCGACTACGGAGGTGGGAGCGCAATTTATGCATATTCAGGTGTAATTAGCGCGGCTGCTGTATTATATTTTATATAGTTTCCGACTCTTAATTTGTTAAGGTGTTAAAAGTGAAAAAAGTGAAAATGGCAACGAAAAAGTATCGTTCATATAATAATCCTAACAGTAGAAGTCGTCTAATTATCAAATTAGCGAATGAAGGTAAGTAATTTTTAAATAACGTAAGTTTTATAACTTTTGTACCCAGTAAAACGTTAGATCTGATTATTAAATTACAGTAACGGTCATGGAAATGTACTCCATATATAAAATTTAAAAATTGCAATTTCTATTTATCTTTAAGTGATTATACATCCAAAGGCTTAAATAGTACTTTATCTCTAAGTTTTACAAATAAAAAACGTTAGGGTTTATGATAATTTCAGGTTGATGCAGATAAAATAAAAAAATTGGAAGAAAATTAAGAAATTAAAAATTTCTTAAAAATTTGTTAATGCAATTTGAAACTCTAAAAATTTTTACAACATTTTTAGAAATATTATATCGTAAAACCCAGAGTGCGAAGCTGTAAAACTGTTCCGTTCACAAGAGATAAACGCCGACCGCGAAATTAAATTAATTTGCTCCCCTTTTTTATCATCTAGATACCTTGGCTAATATTTATATTTTTTTTATATTTATTAGCTTAATAATTACTAATTTAAAAATTATGCTTAAGTTAATTTACCAAAAACTTAAACTTAAAACTTTCAAAAGTTTTACAGTTTTTAACTACACTAAGAAAAACCTACTAAGAAAATTTCCTACAAAATTGTAGTTTAATATGTTTTGTAAAACTTATTTAGACAATTTGTTGAAAGTTTTAGAAGAGCTTGTAGTAAAATTCGATTAAAATTTATAGGAATTAAGGGGGTATTCTAGTCTAGAGGTATGAATTTTCGGGCGGTTTTTGAAGCTCTGTACAAGCGAAACAAAAAATATTTTTACTATCCATTTTTTTATTATTTGTTTATTGATATTTTAAGATTAAATAAAAAATTAACCGATAAAAAGAACTCAAAATTTACAAAGTTATGAGCTGGCAAAGGGGGACGTCCAAAAAAACTGGCGTGCACAATATCTCAAGTTCTAATGCACCAAATTATTTAAAATTTGGTGTGAATATGCTTTATACATTTCTCTATCGCATGAACTACGCTCAGATCAAAATTTTTCATTTTACTATTTTTAAAAGATTCGGAATTGTTAATTTAAGCATGCCAAAAACAAAAATTTTTTTCAAACTACCGCCATTTTGTGAAAAAATTTTTGTTTTACTTTTTCAAGGTTCGTGCTATAGCGGCATCTATAAAGAACATTCACACCAAATTTCAAATAAATCGGTTCATTAGAACTTGAGATATCGTGCACGCCAGGACACCATTTGTTTTTTGGACCTCCCACTTTGCCAGCTCACAATTTGTGAATTTTTAGTTTTTTTTTTGATTAATTTTTTATGTAATGTTAAAATATCAATAAACAAATGATAAAAAAATGGATAGTAAAACTATTTTTTGTTTCGTTTGTACAGAACTTCAAAAACCGCCCAAAATTCCAGCCTCTAAACTAGAATACCTTCTTAAATTTAGCATTTATTACTATAATTATAATAAACAATTAAACTATAAATAACAAGTTAAATTCAATAATATAATCAAATATATCTTATTTATATTATTTATACTTGTTATTTATAGTTTAATTGTTTATTTTCTCACAAGTTAAGATTTATATATTTAAATATAATTATAATAGTAATTATATAGTAAATACACCGAAAAAAAATTTTATTAGCGAATCTTTAACAATTTGTGGAACATGGTATCCCAAAAATGTACCTACTACAAAATTTTACAGAATATTACTACAATTTGTATATGTATTCTATTTAGAAATTGTAGTAATTTGTACTACAATAATTATTGTAGTAAAATTTGCTACAATTTTTTTTTAGTGTGGGTACATTTCAATAACCGCTACTGTAGATTACCACTGAGATTCACTAAAAAATTATGAGATTGATAGAGAGGTAGTTAATTAAATTAAACAATACTTGATAGATATTGGGAATTGTATTATTCAAGTTTTTACAGACTATACGCTAACTCTCATCAATAAAAATTTATGTTAAACATTGAATTTTGAAATTCAACAAAAATATTGGCGGCACAAATTTTAAATACAATCAAGTATTTTACCACGTAAATATTTATCTTTATTTACAGTAAAGTAAAAGAATACAATAAGTAGGTAGGAAATTCTTATTTAAAAACCAAAAAAACATTGATTATCACTTGACAGGTTCGGATTAAAAATGTTGTTAAAAACATCAAGATCAATAAATTATTATACTTTTCATAAATAATAAAAATAAATATTTTTTAAATTACCAAAAATCCTAATTAGAAAAAATTAAAAATTAAAATTAGTAATGCGTTGTAAGATCTTATTTCACGATTTTTGTCTTTCACCGGCAGTGCCGTTTATTGGAACTTTGTTACTTATTCTTCAAACTTCAAAATTCATGTTAATAAATGGCTTAGCTTAAATTTGATATTTATTGATTGTTGATAAGCTATTTTGTCAATTTTTAATATTTTTGTAATTATTTCCACATTTAGTTCGAATATTTTTCGAATTTCTTATATTATATTTTTTTCATTTTTAAAAATTTTTTTAAATCGTGAAATAAGATTTTATAATGCATTATTAATCTTAATTATTTATTTTTTCTAATGTTTTTTTATTCATTCATCTCGTTTTTAAAATATTTTTTAATTCGAACCTGTCAAGTGATAGTCAATGTCTTTTTTTTTGGGTTTTAAATAACAATTTCCTACGTATTGTTTTCCTTTATTTTACTGTTAAATTCTATTGTTTTAACGTTTTGTTTAGATCTGTTAAATATCACGCATAATATTTAATTAAAATTAAATAAAGTCGCCACTCTATATTAATTTAAGATATAAGAAATAATAACATAGATAACTTAAAATCTTTGATCTTCCTCAAGTTTAATATTTTTATTAGCAAAATTGTAAATATTTGACAGACATTTTTAATCTTTAGCGACTAACGAACTGGTTCCAACTAAAGAAACCGAAAAGGACAAATATTCTATTTTACAAAATGAAAATGAAGATATAAGTGGTACAAAGACACGTGTAAGTAAAATACTATCTGGTTCTTTTCAGAGAAATTTTTCAATTTGAGCAATATTATTAGGAGTGTAATTTTGTAGGATTGGATTAACAAAAGTAATTTCGACAATTCAAGACTAAAAAAAACCTCCTCTCTTAAAGACAACAACATTGATACAGTATTACAAACAAATTTTAACTGTGAAATCCCTTACCTTCAAACTAACAATTTTATACAATCGGAATCAGATATTTATACAGGCAATAAAGACAAATTAGTCTCATCTATTGAAAATAACAGTTCTAATATTGCACTAATGACAGAATTTGATGGTGATGAGCTCAATCACATGGTTCCTTCTGATAAGGACAATATGAGTCACACTGAATTGACAACAGCATTTGGTGGTAATGAAGAAGATGTCCCTTTGCGATTAAACAGCAGCAACAGTATTATATCAGAATCAGAATGTGATGATTCGGACAAGGACCCTGACTGGGAAATAGATAAAAAATCTTCTATTTCTTCCGGACCTTCTTCAAAAGCCCCGTCTTCAAACGCACCCTCTATCATCATTCATTCGGTAGTCTCCATTGTGGCCCCTACTAGAGAAAATACAACAGAACAACAAAATAAATTATTAGTAAGTATACGAATGTTCAATAGTCATTTACTCGAAATTTTGTTTCGTCATTTTTTTATTATTATTATTTATTTTTAATGATATCTAATTAATGTTATCGATTCTTCTTTAGTTAAAGAAAAAGGTTAGCAAAGTAAATCGCTGCAAATATTGTGAAAATGATATAGTGTCAAAAAATTTCACAAGACATTTGGAGAGACATCACAAAGATGAACCCGAAATTTGTAAAATTTTTAGTTTACCAAAAAATAGTAAAGATAGAAGATTTCGGCTTGGTTTATTAAGAAATGATACAAATTTTGACATATTTATAAGAGAGGGTCAAACGAGACCAGTTCGGCAATTGCAAAGTTCACAAAATGAAAATATTGAATACGTACCGTGCCCTTACTGTAAAGGGCTATTTTTAAGAAATTATTTAAAACGTCATGGAAAGTCGTGTCACGTTAAGATTCAAACTGATGATATAACTGACAAAAATAAGAGAACACACCATTTAGCTAACTCTCAAACAGTAATTGCTTGTGCTATGGACCCCACAAATGTCATATCAAAAATGAATATTAAACGACAGGTTTTCGGGTTAATGAAACCCGATGATATAGCATTTGAAGCTAAGAAAGATTTACTTATAGCACATATGGGCGAAACATATTTAAAAAAACACAAACGGGAACGCATGGCTTATTCTGCGAGTAACAAAATGCGAGAACTTTCTCGTTTAGTAATAACTTACAGAAAACTCATTAATAAGAATGATATTACACTTAAAGAACTACTTCATCCAAAAAATTTTGATACCGTAGTACACGCAGCGAGAATTATTGCAGGCTACGATGAAGAAAAAAAAACATTCAGAGCTCCTAGCTTAGCTATGCATCTTGGAAGATCATTAAAATTCGCATGTGATGAATTGGTGCATCTGATCATTCGCGAAAGTAATGGTTACAGAACGAATTCGAGTATTTCTCAGAAGGATTGGTTACGAGAGATTAAATTGTTTAAAGAATTAGTAGAAGCTCGTTGGAATTCTGAATTAGCTTCACTTGCAAATAAAGATATGATGGAAAAACGTTGGATTAAACCATTATTATTACCTATGGTGAGTGACATAAAGAAATTCCGGGATGAGACGTTACAACTTGCTCACGGATGTGAACAACAATTACTAAATGATGATAAAAATGTGAAGGCTTATAAACTGATGGTACAATGCACCTTAGCATTATTGATTATTTTTAATAGACGAAGGATTGGAGATGTCCAGTATTTAAAAATTAAGGACTACCTAAGCGATAAAAGGAATACCTATAAAGATTTTGAAAATGCTCTAACAGAAGGTGAAAAAGTACTAACTACGAAATATAGAAGAGTGTTAAACAGCGGAAAGGGTAGCAGAGCGGTAGTGATTTTAGTGCCCGAGTTATTACAAAAATTTATCTCGGTAATACTGGAACAGCGTTATAAATATATACCTTCAGATAACGACTACCTTTTTGCAATGCCAGGAAGTACCATTAAATGGGGAAAGGGTGATGTTGCAATAAAAGCCCTTTGTAAAAAGATAAAACTAGAACATCCTGAGACCATTTCCAGTAACAAATTGCGAAAACATATTGCAACCGTAATGCAAATTTTAAATTTGACAAAAGATGAAACTAAACAATTTGCAAATTTCATGGGTCACACTGAAAAGACCCATGAAGAATTTTACGCGTAAGTTTTTAACGTTAAATTATTGCAAACAAATTTATTTTTAACTTCAAAAATTTATATTTTTCAGATTACCAGTAGATATATACCAAACCGCCAAAGTTTCTAAACTACTGTTAATGATTGAAAAGGGCTCGGTACCCATCGAATACAAAGGAAAATCTTTGGCAGAGATTAACATAGATGTCGATGCAGTTGAGGAAGACAACAATGGTATGTAAAAATATTTAAACCCATATTTTTAAATCCTATTGAGATCTCCAAAGTTATTCTATCTAGAATATTATTAATTATTTAAAATAGACGAAGGATTGGAGGAATTTATTTAATTATTGGAGGAAGGATTTATTTTTATAAATAAAAGAATTTAGACACCTTTTTCCCTTACTTACATCCTTGCTTAATGAAATTTGATGAATTGATTCCTAAAACAAAAATCAAAATAACTATGCTTGTTTTATTTTATAGACGAAGAAGCTAACGATTCCTTGCACTGTGAGAGAAATAATGGTAATTGTTCCATTTACAAACAAAACGGAAACGAAGAGTTATCTAATGATAATAATACTTTACTAAGAGACGACGAATTGGAGGTAAATAACCTACAAGAAGAATTAGAAAAGCAACCATACTCCAAAAGTAATATTTTGAAACATATTTAATATTAACATTATGATAATTATTACTTTAAATTTTCCCAGAAACATTGGCTAAATTGAGACCAAATTTAGATGAAAGCGAAGAGACCAATCCTGAAGATAGTGAGACTGAAAGCATACCTAAAAAAATTAAAAGGACGCAGGCTAGTAAACCAGGTCAAAAACAAGGTAAGCAAGCTTACGATGTGATATACAATTTTTAATTTCATATTTTTTAAAGCATGGACCAAAGAAGAAATCTCATTAATAGATAAAGAATTTAAAAATTTTATTAAGAAAGGAAAATACCCCCCTGGGGATGCTATGCAAAATTTTTTAGAACGCCATAAATTGGAAAGGCCTGTAATAACTTTAAGGTCCAAGTTACAACATCTTATTAGATTAAATAAAAAGAAGTAAAATTTTGTTTTGTTTATTTTTAATTTTTTTAAATTTTGTTAAAATTAAGTTTATGAAATAAACTTCTATGAATAAATGAGTTCGAATTTAAAATGTTTTGCTTTTAAATGTTTTATTATAAAATTTAACCTTCTGCAAGTTTGCATTATGTTTAACTTTACGCTTAGTTGCGACGTTGCCGCTATTTGGAGGTGATAATATGCCTTTTAAATAACGGAGGTTTCTACGCATAGCGTGTTTCTAATGTATATAAGCGACGACAGCGCCGTGGTATATCCTTGAACTAAAAGATTGTTTTGCAGTTACAGAGGGTCATTGTCACCTCCGAGGAAAAATTGCATAAACGAGCCGTGGAGACATCTAGACCCTAAATTTGTAAAATGTATGGAGAAACGTTGTGACTTCCAAAAACGGAGGTGACAACGAAATTTCGGAGGTGATTACGATACAAGTGTATCTGATTTGGAGGTGACAATGACCTTTTATAGGTATATATATATATATATGAGAGAAGTTCAAGAATAAACATAAAGTACTACCTATTCTTATAACGAAAAACAAAAAAACTCGTCACATCAACCTACTAATGGTACAGTCAACATTATGATGATGATGAAGAGCATCCCATAACTTTCCATTTCTGCTGGATCAAGAACCTTAGTAGACTTATAAGTATAAACAATGTAGTTCTTCTAACAGACTTCTTCATATATGTGATAGATGTCTACATTACTTTTATAAGTTGGAAATGCACGAAAAAGATTGTGCGTCACTAAATGAATGTAAAATTACGTTACCGGCCAAAGGCGAGGTGCTGGAATATCAAAATTTTATCTACCCAGAACGAATGCCTTTTATAATTTATCTAGATATTGAAAGTTACTTAAAACCTTTGAACATCAAAAGAGGTTTAAAAACAACTCTATACCAAGAACATTGTACTTTCAGCGTGGGATATTATTTTAAATTTGATTTTAAATCAAATGTTTGATAAAAATTAAAAGTTAGTTCAAAATAATTTTTTGTCACAATGAGTTGTACCAAGCGATCAACTTTCAATGTTATATACAGTATTTTGGAAACCCCCAATATAAATGGGGTTTCGTATATTACTCCATGTGCAACGAGTGGTGCATATGGATTTTTGATAAATTACTGGAATGGGTTCATACCCGAAATGCATGTAAATTGTAAGTAAATACATTTTTTTAATTTATATAAATGCTAAAGAATATTAATTATAGAAATCATCTTCACCCCGTTGACTTCCACCCAACGGGACCGGTAGCAAACATTTTTAAAAGTAAGTAAATTGATTTTATATTTTATATATAATTGCTAATATATTATTATGTACTTATGAATTGTGTCATATATAAATAAAATTTTTTTTGAAAACTAATATTTTATTATGTCTATATAAGCAAAGAAAAAGTATTATGTTTAGTAGGTACTTAATTAGATCACTACACCGGCGTAGGCTGCAGTTCCTACTTGTGTTTACATAAATAAAAAATATTGCGTTGAATAGATAAAACAATTAGTTACAAAAACTGAAACTTTGAAAAATTATAGAGGCGTTTCGCAAGAAAAAAACGATGAGAAATTAATTAGGGAAGTTTTAGGTGTAAATAAATTAAAACCTAGAAAAAATTATAATTAAATGTATGGTCAAGAAATTTTAGTTAAAAATAGTATTAAGATGAGGAAGCTGTAGGCTTTATAAAAATTGTTCTAATTAAATGTTGATATCATTTGTTTCGAAAAAAATAACAAACGATTGAATTTTAGGAATTCCGCAGGATGCAACCACCTAGTTACAAAACTAGCAAACTGGGTTATCAATATAACATTGTTAAAAATAGTATTAAGATGTGGAAGACGTGTATTATTAATACGTTATAGATGTAGATAGTAATGGTAATATAAAAGAGTGACTTGAATTATACATTCAGTAGTCCCTACAAGTGTTTAGTACAATAGTGCTATACTATATACTGTATTATGTCGGACTTAGAAAAAAAAGGTGACGAAAATATCAGTGGTGTTGGAAGATCTGAAGTTGGTAAGTGTTTATTATTTTTTAAAATAAAAAATTAATTTTTTTATTACAAGATCGTACCCCCAGCGAGGTATCTTTTGCTGGCTCTGATAAATCTGAAAATCTGAATTCTGAAAAATCTGGAAGTGAAACTTCCGAAACTTCATCTTGTGAGAAGAGTGAAGAATTTGAAAAAGGTCAGTATTTATTATTTTTTGCACATGGAAATTTTTTTAATTCTTATATATTTTTTTATTAGAACTGGATCCAAGAATATTGACATGGATCCAACATGTTTTAGAAAAGATGGAAGGAGCGCCAACGGAACCCGACTGCACTTTTTCCGAAATTGAAGATTTCTTGGAAGAAGATGAAGTAGAGAACTTTTATTATGAATAAATAATAATCGCCAATAAAAAATTAAGGTTTTTTTATTATTTTTTTATTTATAAAAACGTATAAGTGCAAGTGTCGGATTAGAACAAAAAACAAACAAACATGGTAGTGCCTGACGTATTAGTTATAGCGCAAGTGTCGGATTATGCGAGAATTACAATTACCGATATAACATTCAATACATCGACCCGAATTTTGGCTATTAAATACATAATTGACAATTTTATAGTTAAAAAACAATTACTACACGTGTACGAATGGGACAATGGTGAAACGTTACAATTAAAAATTTTCTCGAATAATGGCAATAGTTTCCAAAGCGTACTGGAAATAACCTCAAATAAGATTGAACTGTTGCAAGCATGCGAGCGATATAATTTTGAAGGCTGTTTAAACAATTTTAATATATCTGCTTGTCGTATCGCCTGTAATGCAAACTTTATCAAAATATTAGATATTCATACTTGAAAAAAATTAATAATGGATACGAATGAAAGGGCACCGCCGCGTTTTCAACCTTTCAGTTTACAATCTGTTTGTAGATAAACATAATTTTCAAGAGTTTAAAATGCAGTTGCATTCTTATATCAATTCTTATATTTAATCTTATATGTAATTCACCTCTAAAAAGTATAATTTAACAGTTAAACTTATGTTAAGTATTTTTAAATAATGTATTGTTTTCATTATGATTATTTTGATTATTCTCTTGTTAATTCAGATAATATAAAAACCAATGTAAACTTTCAGGAAGCCAGTTGGTTCGCATTGCTCACGCATGTAACATCTCTCCTAGTTTTAGTGTAACTTTTGATTCTATGTCCAGTTGTCGAAATAAATAAGCTTGCATTTTTTTCCTTTTTAATAAAAGTTTTCCTGTAAAAAAACTCCGAACATCCGTTCGGAAACTTAATTCGCCTGTAACAGTAGATATTCATTAATAAAGATTTATAATAGCTACAGACGACGAAATTGAAATAATATTTAGTTTGGGAGCTGTAGGTGTACGCTTTCAGCCTTTGTAGAAGCCTTTTCAGCCTTGTAGAAGAAAGATAAATAACCAAATTCAGCGACTGCCTGATTCAACTGCCGGCATCTTTAAAACATTTAGAAAATTGCGATGATGATACAGTTGTTAGTGAAGCAATAATAAATCGCTTCAAATGGGGTTTGAAGAAACTATTAGAAATGCATAAATTAGATCATACTTTAAGCTTTAAGGTACTTTAATAATATAGCACCATATTATTATTATAGCTATAGTAGTTTTAATCTTTCTACTTTACGATATAGACTTGACGATGTGCTTCATTTTGGGGATGTAGATTATTTAGATTTATATTGTAATGCATTTGTTGGACAAGTTGAATATGATTATTGTTTAATTGAATATGGTCAAACTTGCCCAGAGTGTTGTTACGACAAAAGAAATACAAAAAACCATTAAACAACGTCGAGATTGGATTACCTGGGTAGAATTGCGCAATATGATACGCCATAAAAAATCGACTTCAGACTGTAATACTTCTGAAACTTCTTCTTATTGTTCTTCTTCCGATTATGAAACGGAAAAATTTGAACGAGACAAATGTTTATTTTATTTTTTGCACTTAAATTTTAATTTTTTTTTGTTAGAAGATTCGGACCCAATGGTGCTAGCCTGGATCAATCACGTGTTGGAAGAAATGGAGGGGGCTCCATTTGACCCATTTTGTACCTTCTCGGATATTGAAGATTTCCTTGATGAAGAGAAGATGGAAATCATGTATTACATAGAATACATAAATTTTTAATTTTAAAATAAATAAATTTAAATTTTTCAAAATTCAAATAAATCAGCATCTTCAATAAAATTCGTATTTTTTTTGTAAAAACATAGTGGTGCCCAACGTATTAATAAATTATAGTATATATTAATAAATTAGAAAACAATTAGGTATTACATGTGTACGAATGGGACAATGGTAAACTTTCACAATTGAAATTTTTTTCCAACACTAACAATAATTTTAAAAGTGCAGTGAAAATAACGTCTAATAAGATTGTATTGCTAGAAACATGTGAGCAATGTAATTTTGAAGGGTGTTTAAACAATTAAACTAAATCTGCCTGTCATGTCGCCTGTAACAGTAGACATTCATTATTGAAGACTTATAATGGATACGAACGAAGAAATTTTTTTTAGCCGCTATAACCTTTACACATATTTGTATGAGGTAATTTACTACTGCATTTATTAATTTGTTTTTATCCGCTGACCTTCACACATATTTGCATGGGGTAATTAACCGAATCTTTATAATTTATTAATTTGTTTTTAACCGCTGATCTTTACACATATTTGCATGGGGTAATTAACCGAATTTTGATAATTTATTAATTTGTTTTCTACTGCTGACCTTTACACATATTTGCATATGGTAATTAACCGATTTTTTATAACTCAATAATTTGTTTTTAACCCCTGATCTCTACACATATTTGCATGAGGTAATTTACCTACTTTTATAATTTTCTTATTTGGTTTTTAACCGCTGACCTTTACACATATTTTTGCATTGGGTAATTTACCAACTTTTTATAATTTATTAATTTGTTTTTAACCGCTAACCTTCACACATATTTTCATGGGGTAATTAACCGAATCTTTATAATTTATTAATTTGTTTTTAACCGCTGACCTTTATACATATTTGCATGGGGTAATTTATCAACTTTTTATAATTCATTAATTTATTTTTAACCGCTGATCTTTATACATATTTGTATGAGGTAATTTACTACTGCATTTATTAATTTGTTTTCAACCGCTAACCTTCACACATACTTGCATAGGGTAATTAACCGAATCTTTATAATTTATTAATTTGTTTTTAACCGCTGATCTTTGCACATATTTGCATGGGGTAATTAACCGAATTTTGATAATTTATTAATTTGTTTTCTACTGCTGACCTTTACAGTTATTTGCATGGAGTAATTTACCAACTTTTTATAATTTATTAATTTGTTTTTAACCGCTGACCTTCACACATATTTGCATGGGGTAATTAACCGAATCTTTATAATTTATTAATTTGTTTTTAACCGCTGATCTTTACACATATTTGCATGGGGTAATTAACCGAATTTTGATAATTTATTAATTTGTTTTCTACTGCTGACCTTTACACATATTTGCATGGAGTAATTTACCAACTTTTTATAATTTATTAATTTGTTTTTAACCGCTGACCTTTACACATATTTGCATGTGGTAATTAACCGATTTTTTATAACTCAATAATTTGTTTTTAACCCCTGATCTCTACACATATTTGCATGAGGTAATTTACCTACTTTTATAATTTTCTTATTTGGTTTTTAACCGCTGACCTTTACACATATTTTTGCATTGGGTAATTTACCAACTTTTTATAATTTATTAATTTGTTTTTAACCGCTAACCTTCACACATATTTGCATGGGGTAATTAACCGAATCTTGATAATTTATTAATTTGTTTTTAACCGCTGACCTTTATACATATTTGCATGGGGTAATTTATCAACTTTTTATAATTCATTAATTTGTTTTTAACCGCTGATCTTTATACATATTTGTATGAGGTAATTTACTACTGCATTTATTAATTTGTTTTCAACCGATAACCTTCACACATACTTGCATAGGGTAATTAACCGAATCTTTATAATTTATTAATTTGTTTTTAACCGCTGATCTTTGCACATATTTGCATGGGGTAATTAACCGAATTTTGATAATTTATTAATTTGTTTTCTACTGCTGACCTTTACAGTTATTTGCATGGAGTAATTTACCAACTTTTTATAATTTATTAATTTGTTTTTAACCGCTGACCTTCACACATATTTGCATGGGGTAATTAACCGAATCTTTATAATTTATTAATTTGTTTTTAACCGCTGATCTTTACACATATTTGCATGGGGTAATTAACCGAATTTTGATAATTTATTAATTTGCTTTCTACTGCTGACCTTTACACATATTTGCATGGAGTAATTTACCAACTTTTTATAATTTATTAATTTGTTTTTAACCGCTGACCTTTACACATATTTGCATGGGGTAATTAACCGATTTTTTATAACGCAATAATTTGTTTTTAACCCCTGATCTCTACACATATTTGCATGAGGTAATTTACCTACTTTTATAATTTTCTTATTTGGTTTTTAACCGCTGACCTTTACACATATTTTTGCATTGGGTAATTTACCAACTTTTTATAATTTATTAATTTGTTTTTAACCGCTAACCTTCACACATATTTGCATGGGGTAATTAACCGAATCTTTATAATTTATTAATTTGTTTTTAACCGCTGACCTTTATACATATTTGCATGGGGTAATTTATCAACTTTTTATAATTCATTAATTTATTTTTAACCGCTGATCTTTATACATATTTGTATGAGGTAATTTACTACTGCATTTATTAATTTGTTTTCAACCGCTAACCTTCACACATACTTGCATAGGGTAATTAACCGAATCTTTATAATTTATTAATTTGTTTTTAACCGCTGATCTTTGCACATATTTGCATGGGGTAATTAACCGAATTTTGATAATTTATTAATTTGTTTTCTACTGCTGACCTTTACAGTTATTTGCATGGAGTAATTTACCAACTTTTTATAATTTATTAATTTGTTTTTAACCGCTGACCTTCACACATATTTGCATGGGGTAATTAACCGAATCTTTATAATTTATTAATTTGTTTTTAACCGCTGATCTTTACACATATTTGCATGGGGTAATTAACCGAATTTTGATAATTTATTAATTTGTTTTCTACTGCTGACCTTTACACATATTTGCATGGAGTAATTTACCAACTTTTTATAATTTATTAATTTGTTTTTAACCGCTGACCTTTACACATATTTGCATGTGGTAATTAACCGATTTTTTATAACTCAATAATTTGTTTTTAACCCCTGATCTCTACACATATTTGCATGAGGTAATTTACCTACTTTTATAATTTTCTTATTTGGTTTTTAACCGCTGACCTTTACACATATTTTTGCATTGGGTAATTTACCAACTTTTTATAATTTATTAATTTGTTTTTAACCGCTAACCTTCACACATATTTGCATGGGGTAATTAACCGAATCTTGATAATTTATTAATTTGTTTTTAACCGCTGACCTTTATACATATTTGCATGGGGTAATTTATCAACTTTTTATAATTCATTAATTTGTTTTTAACCGCTGATCTTTATACATATTTGTATGAGGTAATTTACTACTGCATTTATTAATTTGTTTTCAACCGATAACCTTCACACATACTTGCATAGGGTAATTAACCGAATCTTTATAATTTATTAATTTGTTTTTAACCGCTGATCTTTGCACATATTTGCATGGGGTAATTAACCGAATTTTGATAATTTATTAATTTGTTTTTAACTGCTGACCTTTACAGTTATTTGCATGGAGTAATTTACCAACTTTTTATAATTTATTAATTTGTTTTTAACCGCTGACCTTCACACATATTTGCATGGGGTAATTAACCGAATCTTTATAATTTATTAATTTGTTTTTAACCGCTGATCTTTACACATATTTGCATGGGGTAATTAACCGAATTTTGATAATTTATTAATTTGCTTTCTACTGCTGACCTTTACACATATTTGCATGGAGTAATTTACCAACTTTTTATAATTTATTAATTTGTTTTTAACCGCTGACCTTTACACATATTTGCATGGGGTAATTAACCGATTTTTTATAACGCAATAATTTGTTTTTAACCCCTGATCTCTACACATATTTGCATGAGGTAATTTACCTACTTTTATAATTTTCTTATTTGGTTTTTAACCGCTGACCTTTACACATATTTTTGCATTGGGTAATTTACCAACTTTTTATAATTTATTAATTTGTTTTTAACCGCTAACCTTCACACATATTTGCATGGGGTAATTAACCGAATCTTTATAATTTATTAATTTGTTTTTAACCGCTGACCTTTATACATATTTGCATGGGGTAATTTATCAACTTTTTATAATTCATTAATTTGTTTTTAACCGCTGATCTTTATACATATTTGTATGAGGTAATTTACTACTGCATTTATTAATTTGTTTTCAACCGCTAACCTTCACACATACTTGCATAGGGTAATTAACCGAATCTTTATAATTTATTAATTTGTTTTTAACCGCTGATCTTTGCACATATTTGCATGGGGTAATTAACCGAATTTTGATAATTTTTAATTTGTTTTCTACTGCTGACCTTTACAGTTATTTGCATGGAGTAATTTACCAACTTTTTATAATTTATTAATTTGTTTTTAACCGCTGACCTTCACACATATTTGCATGGGGTAATTAACCGAATCTTTATAATTTATTAATTTGTTTTTAACCGCTGATCTTTACACATATTTGCATTGGGTAATTAACCGAATTTTGATAATTTATTAATTTGTTTTCTACTGCTGACCTTTACACATATTTGCATGGAGTAATTTACCAACTTTTTATAATTTATTAATTTGTTTTTAACCGCTGACCTTTACACATATTTGCATGTGGTAATTAACCGATTTTTTATAACTCAATAATTTGTTTTTAACCCCTGATCTCTACACATATTTGCATGAGGTAATTTACCTACTTTTATAATTTTCTTATTTGGTTTTTAACCGCTGACCTTTACACATATTTTTGCATTGGGTAATTTACCAACTTTTTATAATTTATTAATTTGTTTTTAACCGCTAACCTTCACACATATTTGCATGGGGTAATTAACCGAATCTTGATAATTTATTAATTTGTTTTTAACCGCTGACCTTTATACATATTTGCATGGGGTAATTTATCAACTTTTTATAATTCATTAATTTGTTTTTAACCGCTGATCTTTATACATATTTGTATGAGGTAATTTACTACTGCATTTATTAATTTGTTTTCAACCGATAACCTTCACACATACTTGCATAGGGTAATTAACCGAATCTTTATAATTTATTAATTTGTTTTTAACCGCTGATCTTTGCACATATTTGCATGGGGTAATTAACCGAATTTTGATAATTTATTAATTTGTTTTCTACTGCTGACCTTTACAGTTATTTGCATGGAGTAATTTACCAACTTTTTATAATTTATTAATTTGTTTTTAACCGCTGACCTTCACACATATTTGCATGGGGTAATTAACCGAATCTTTATAATTTATTAATTTGTTTTTAACCGCTGATCTTTACACATATTTGCATGGGGTAATTAACCGAATTTTGATAATTTATTAATTTGCTTTCTACTGCTGACCTTTACACATATTTGCATGGAGTAATTTACCAACTTTTTATAATTTATTAATTTGTTTTTAACCGCTGACCTTTACACATATTTGCATGGGGTAATTAACCGATTTTTTATAACGCAATAATTTGTTTTTAACCCCTGATCTCTACACATATTTGCATGAGGTAATTTACCTACTTTTATAATTTTCTTATTTGGTTTTTAACCGCTGACCTTTACACATATTTTTGCATTGGGTAATTTACCAACTTTTTATAATTTATTAATTTGTTTTTAACCGCTAACCTTCACACATATTTGCATGGGGTAATTAACCGAATCTTTATAATTTATTAATTTGTTTTTAACCGCTGACCTTTATACATATTTGCATGGGGTAATTTATCAACTTTTTATAATTCATTAATTTGTTTTTAACCGCTGATCTTTATACATATTTGTATGAGGTAATTTACTACTGCATTTATTAATTTGTTTTCAACCGCTAACCTTCACACATACTTGCATAGGGTAATTAACCGAATCTTTATAATTTATTAATTTGTTTTTAACCGCTGATCTTTGCACATATTTGCATGGGGTAATTAACCGAATTTTGATAATTTTTAATTTGTTTTCTACTGCTGACCTTTACAGTTATTTGCATGGAGTAATTTACCAACTTTTTATAATTTATTAATTTGTTTTTAACCGCTGACCTTCACACATATTTGCATGGGGTAATTAACCGAATCTTTATAATTTATTAATTTGTTTTTAACCGCTGATCTTTACACATATTTGCATTGGGTAATTAACCGAATTTTGATAATTTATTAATTTGTTTTCTACTGCTGACCTTTACACATATTTGCATGGAGTAATTTACCAACTTTTTATAATTTATTAATTTGTTTTTAACCGCTGACCTTTACACATATTTGCATGTGGTAATTAACCGATTTTTTATAACTCAATAATTTGTTTTTAACCCCTGATCTCTACACATATTTGCATGAGGTAATTTACCTACTTTTATAATTTTCTTATTTGGTTTTTAACCGCTGACCTTTACACATATTTTTGCATTGGGTAATTTACCAACTTTTTATAATTTATTAATTTGTTTTTAACCGCTAACCTTCACACATATTTGCATGGGGTAATTAACCGAATCTTTATAATTTATTAATTTGTTTTTAACCGCTGACCTTTATACATATTTGCATGGGGTAATTTATCAACTTTTTATAATTCATTAATTTGTTTTTAACCGCTGATCTTTATACATATTTGTATGAGGTAATTTACTACTGCATTTATTAATTTGTTTTCAACCGCTAACCTTCACACATACTTGCATAGGGTAATTAACCGAATCTTTATAATTTATTAATTTGTTTTTAACCGCTGATCTTTGCACATATTTGCATGGGGTAGTTAACCGAATTTTGATAATTTATTAATTTGTTTTCTACTGCTGACCTTTACAGTTATTTGCATGGAGTAATTTACCAACTTTTTATAATTTATTAATTTGTTTTTAACCGCTGACCTTCACACATATTTGCATGGGGTAATTAACCGAATCTTTATAATTTATTAATTTGTTTTTAACCGCTGATCTTTACACATATTTGCATGGGGTAATTAACCGAATTTTGATAATTTATTAATTTGTTTTCTACTGCTGACCTTTACACATATTTGCATGGAGTAATTTACCAACTTTTTATAATTTATTAATTTGTTTTTAACCGCTGACCTTTACACATATTTGCATGTGGTAATTAACCGATTTTTTATAACTCAATAATTTGTTTTTAACCCCTGATCTCTACACATATTTGCATGAGGTAATTTACCTACTTTTATAATTTTCTTATTTGGTTTTTAACCGCTGACCTTTACACATATTTTTGCATTGGGTAATTTACCAACTTTTTATAATTTATTAATTTGTTTTTAACCACTAACCTTCACACATATTTGCATGGGGTAATTAACCGAATCTTTATAATTTATTAATTTGTTTTTAACCGCTGACCTTTATACATATTTGCATGGGGTAATTTATCAACTTTTTATAATTCATTAATTTGTTTTTAACCGCTGATCTTTATACATATTTGTATGAGGTAATTTACTACTGCATTTATTAATTTGTTTTCAACCGCTAACCTTCACACATACTTGCATAGGGTAATTAACCGAATCTTTATAATTTATTAATTTGTTTTTAACCGCTGATCTTTGCACATATTTGCATGGGGTAGTTAACCGAATTTTGATAATTTATTAATTTGTTTTCTACTGCTGACCTTTACAGTTATTTGCATGGAGTAATTTACCAACTTTTTATAATTTATTAATTTGTTTTTAACCGCTGACCTTCACACATATTTGCATGGGGTAATTAACCGAATCTTTATAATTTATTAATTTGTTTTTAACCGCTGATCTTTACACATATTTGCATGGGGTAATTAACCGAATTTTGATAATTTATTAATTTGTTTTCTACTGCTGACCTTTACACATATTTGCATGGAGTAATTTACCAACTTTTTATAATTTATTAATTTGTTTTTAACCGCTGACCTTTACACATATTTGCATGGGGTAATTAACCGATTTTTTATAACGCAATAATTTGTTTTTAACCCCTGATCTCTACACATATTTGCATGAGGTAATTTACCTACTTTTATAATTTTCTTATTTGGTTTTTAACCGCTGACCTTTACACATATTTTTGCAATGGGTAATTTACCAACTTTTTATAATTTATTAATTTGTTTTTAACCGCTAACCTTCACACATATTTGCATGGGGTAATTAACCGAATCTTTATAATTTATTAATTTGTTTTTAACCGCTGACCTTTATACATATTTGCATGGGGTAATTTATCAACTTTTTATAAATCATTAATTTGTTTTTAACCGCTGATCTTTATACATATTTGTATGAGGTAATTTACTACTGCATTTATTAATTTGTTTTCAAGCGCTAACCTTCACACATATTTGCATAGGGTAATTAACCGAATCTTTATAATTTATTAATTTGTTTTTAACCGCTGATC
The DNA here is from genome assembly GCA_958510845.1 of Cantharis nigra. NCBI lineage: Eukaryota > Metazoa > Arthropoda > Insecta > Coleoptera > Cantharidae > Cantharis > Cantharis nigra. Next base: position 19,192,554 of record OY294029.1, read on the forward strand.
TTTACACATATTTGCATGGGGTAATTAACCGAATTTTGATAATTTATTAGTTTTTTTTCTACTGCTGACCTTTACACATATTTGCATGGAGTAATTTACCAACTTTTTATAATTTATTAATTTGTTTTTAACCGCTCACCTTTACACATATTTGCATGGGGTAATTAACCGATTTTTTATAACTCAATAATTTGTTTTTAACCCCTGATCTCTACACATATTTGCATGAGGTAATTTACGTACTTTTATAATTTTCTTATTTGGTTTTTAACCGCTGACCTTTACACATATTTGCATTGGGTAATTTACCAACTTTTTATAATTTATTAATTTGTTTTTAACCGCTGACCTTTAAACTATTTGCATGGGGTAATTTACCAACTTTTTATAATTCATTAATTTGTTTTTAACCGCTGACCTTTACACATATTTGCATGGGGTAATTAACCGAATCTTTATAATTTATTAATTTGTTTTTAACCGCTGACCTTTATACATATTTGCATGGGGTAATTTATCAACTTTTTATAATTCATTAATTTGTTTTTAACCGCTGATCTTTATACATATTTGTATGAGGTAATTTACTACTGCATTTATTAATTTGTTTTCAACCGCTAACCTTCACACATACTTGCATAGGGTAATTAACCGAATCTTTATAATTTATTAATTTGTTTTTAACCGCTGATCTTTGCACATATTTGCATGGGGTAATTAACTGAATTTTGATAATTTTTAATTTGTTTTCTACTGCTGACCTTTACAGTTATTTGCATGGAGTAATTTACCAACTTTTTATAATTTATTAATTTGTTTTTAACCGCTGACCTTCACACATATTTGCATGGGGTAATTAACCGAATCTTTATAATTTATTAATTTGTTTTTAACCGCTGATCTTTACACATATTTGCATGGGGTAATTAACCGAATTTTGATAATTTATTAATTTGTTTTCTACTGCTGACCTTTACACATATTTGCATGGAGTAATTTACAAACTTTTTATAATTTATTAATTTGTTTTTAACCGCTGACCTTTACACATATTTGCATGTGGTAATTAACCGATTTTTTATAACTCAATAATTTGTTTTTAACCCCTGATCTCTACACATATTTGCATGAGGTAATTTACCTACTTTTATAATTTTCTTATTTGGTTTTTAACCGCTGACCTTTACACATATTTTTGCATTGGGTAATTTACCAACTTTTTATAATTTATTAATTTGTTTTTAACCGCTAACCTTCACACATATTTGCATGGGGTAATTAACCGAATCTTTATAATTTATTAATTTGTTTTTAACCGCTGACCTTTATACATATTTGCATGGGGTAATTTATCAACTTTTTATAATTCATTAATTTGTTTTTAACCGCTGATCTTTATACATATTTGTATGAGGTAATTTACTACTGCATTTATTAATTTGTTTTCAACCGCTAACCTTCACACATACTTGCATAGGGTAATTAACCGAATCTTTATAATTTATTAATTTGTTTTTAACCGCTGATCTTTGCACATATTTGCATGGGGTAATTAACCGAATTTTGATAATTTTTAATTTGTTTTCTACTGCTGACCTTTACAGTTATTTGCATGGAGTAATTTACCAACTTTTTATAATTTATTAATTTGTTTTTAACCGCTGACCTTCACACATATTTGCATGGGGTAATTAACCGAATCTTTATAATTTATTAATTTGTTTTTAACCGCTGATCTTTACACATATTTGCATGGGGTAATTAACCGAATTTTGATAATTTATTAATTTGTTTTCTACTGCTGACCTTTACACATATTTGCATGGAGTAATTTACCAACTTTTTATAATTTATTAATTTGTTTTTAACCGCTGACCTTTACACATATTTGCATGTGGTAATTAACCGATTTTTTATAACTCAATAATTTGTTTTTAACCCCTGATCTCTACACATATTTGCATGAGGTAATTTACCTACTTTTATAATTTTCTTATTTGGTTTTTAACCGCTGACCTTTACACATATTTTTGCATTGGGTAATTTACCAACTTTTTATAATTTATTAATTTGTTTTTAACCGCTAACCTTCACACATATTTGCATGGGGTAATTAACCGAATCTTTATAATTTATTAATTTGTTTTTAACCGCTGACCTTTATACATATTTGCATGGGGTAATTTATCAACTTTTTATAATTCATTAATTTGTTTTTAACCGCTGATCTTTATACATATTTGTATGAGGTAATTTACTACTGCATTTATTAATTTGTTTTCAACCGCTAACCTTCACACATACTTGCATAGGGTAATTAACCGAATCTTTATAATTTATTAATTTGTTTTTAACCGCTGATCTTTGCACATATTTGCATGGGGTAGTTAACCGAATTTTGATAATTTATTAATTTGTTTTCTACTGCTGACCTTTACAGTTATTTGCATGGAGTAATTTACCAACTTTTTATAATTTATTAATTTGTTTTTAACCGCTGACCTTCACACATATTTGCATGGGGTAATTAACCGAATCTTTATAATTTATTAATTTGTTTTTAACCGCTGATCTTTACACATATTTGCATGGGGTAATTAACCGAATTTTGATAATTTATTAATTTGTTTTCTACTGCTGACCTTTACACATATTTGCATGGAGTAATTTACCAACTTTTTATAATTTATTAATTTGTTTTTAACCGCTGACCTTTACACATATTTGCATGGGGTAATTAACCGATTTTTTATAACGCAATAATTTGTTTTTAACCCCTGATCTCTACACATATTTGCATGAGGTAATTTACCTACTTTTATAATTTTCTTATTTGGTTTTTAACCGCTGACCTTTACACATATTTTTGCAATGGGTAATTTACCAACTTTTTATAATTTATTAATTTGTTTTTAACCGCTAACCTTCACACATATTTGCATGGGGTAATTAACCGAATCTTTATAATTTATTAATTTGTTTTTAACCGCTGACCTTTATACATATTTGCATGGGGTAATTTATCAACTTTTTATAAATCATTAATTTGTTTTTAACCGCTGATCTTTATACATATTTGTATGAGGTAATTTACTACTGCATTTATTAATTTGTTTTCAAGCGCTAACCTTCACACATATTTGCATAGGGTAATTAACCGAATCTTTATAATTTATTAATTTGTTTTTAACCGCTGATCTTTACACATATTTGCATGGGGTAATTAACCGAATTTTGATAATTTATTAGTTTTTTTTCTACTGCTGACCTTTACACATATTTGCATGGAGTAATTTACCAACTTTTTATAATTTATTAATTTGTTTTTAACCGCTCACCTTTACACATATTTGCATGGGGTAATTAACCGATTTTTTATAACTCAATAATTTGTTTTTAACCCCTGATCTCTACACATATTTGCATGAGGTAATTTACGTACTTTTATAATTTTCTTATTTGGTTTTTAACCGCTGACCTTTACACATATTTGCATTGGGTAATTTACCAACTTTTTATAATTTATTAATTTGTTTTTAACCGCTGACCTTTAAACTATTTGCATGGGGTAATTTACCAACTTTTTATAATTCATTAATTTGTTTTTAACCGCTGACCTTTACACATATTTGCATGGGGTAATTAACCGAATCTTTATAATTTATTAATTTGTTTTTAACCGCTGACCTTTATACATATTTGCATGGGGTAATTTATCAACTTTTTATAATTCATTAATTTGTTTTTAACCGCTGATCTTTATACATATTTGTATGAGGTAATTTACTACTGCATTTATTAATTTGTTTTCAACCGCTAACCTTCACACATACTTGCATAGGGTAATTAACCGAATCTTTATAATTTATTAATTTGTTTTTAACCGCTGATCTTTGCACATATTTGCATGGGGTAATTAACTGAATTTTGATAATTTTTAATTTGTTTTCTACTGCTGACCTTTACAGTTATTTGCATGGAGTAATTTACCAACTTTTTATAATTTATTAATTTGTTTTTAACCGCTGACCTTCACACATATTTGCATGGGGTAATTAACCGAATCTTTATAATTTATTAATTTGTTTTTAACCGCTGATCTTTACACATATTTGCATGGGGTAATTAACCGAATTTTGATAATTTATTAATTTGTTTTCTACTGCTGACCTTTACACATATTTGCATGGAGTAATTTACAAACTTTTTATAATTTATTAATTTGTTTTTAACCGCTGACCTTTACACATATTTGCATGTGGTAATTAACCGATTTTTTATAACTCAATAATTTGTTTTTAACCCCTGATCTCTACACATATTTGCATGAGGTAATTTACCTACTTTTATAATTTTCTTATTTGGTTTTTAACCGCTGACCTTTACACATATTTTTGCATTGGTTAATTTACCAACTTTTTATAATTTATTAATTTGTTTTTAACCGCTAACCTTCACACATATTTGCATGGGGTAATTAACCGAATCTTTATAATTTATTAATTTGTTTTTAACCGCTGACCTTTATACATATTTGCATGGGGTAATTTATCAACTTTTTATAATTCATTAATTTGTTTTTAACCGCTGATCTTTATACATATTTGTATGAGGTAATTTACTACTGCATTTATTAATTTGTTTTCAACCGCTAACCTTCACACATACTTGCATAGGGTAATTAACCGAATCTTTATAATTTATTAATTTGTTTTTAACCGCTGATCTTTGCACATATTTGCATGGGGTAATTAACCGAATTTTGATAATTTTTAATTTGTTTTCTACTGCTGACCTTTACAGTTATTTGCATGGAGTAATTTACCAACTTTTTATAATTTATTAATTTGTTTTTAACCGCTGACCTTCACACATATTTGCATGGGGTAATTAACCGAATCTTTATAATTTATTAATTTGTTTTTAACCGCTGATCTTTACACATATTTGCATGGGGTAATTAACCGAATTTTGATAATTTATTAATTTGTTTTCTACTGCTGACCTTTACACATATTTGCATGGAGTAATTTACCAACTTTTTATAATTTATTAATTTGTTTTTAACCGCTGACCTTTACACATATTTGCATGTGGTAATTAACCGATTTTTTATAACTCAATAATTTGTTTTTAACCCCTGATCTCTACACATATTTGCATGAGGTAATTTACCTACTTTTATAATTTTCTTATTTGGTTTTTAACCGCTGACCTTTACACATATTTGCATTGGGTAATTTACCAACTTTTTATAATTTATTAATTTGTTTTTAACCGCTGACCTTTAAAAATATTTGCATGGGGTAATTTTCCAACTTTTTATAATTCATTAATTTGTTTTTAACCGCTGACCTTTACACATATTTGTATGAGGTAATTTACTACTGCATTTATTAATTTGTTTTTAAACGCTAACCTTCACACATATTTGCATGGGGTAATTAACCGAATCTTTATAATTTATTAATTTGTTTTTAACCGCTGACCTTTATACATATTTGCATGGGGTAATTTATCAACTTTTTATAATTCATTAATTTGTTTTTAACCGCTGATCTTTATACATATTTGTATGAGGTAATTTACTACTGCATTTATTAATTTGTTTTCAACCGCTAAACTTCACACATATTTGCATAGGGTAATTAACCGAATCTTTATAATTTATTAATTTGTTTTTAACCGCTGATCTTTACACATATTTGCATGGGGTAATTAACCGAATTTTGATAATTTATTAATTTTTTTTCTACTGCTGACCTTTACACATATTTGCATGGAGTAATTTACCAACTTTTTATAATTTATTAATTTGTTTTTAACCGCTGACCTTTAAACATATTTGCATGGGGTAATTTACCAACTTTTTATAATTCATTAATTTGTTTTTAACCGCTGACCTTTACACATATTTGTATGAGGTAATTTACTACTGCATTTATTAATTTGTTTTTAACCGCTAACCTTCACACATATTTTCATGGGGTAATTAACCGAATCTTTATAATTTATTAATTTGTTTTTAACCGCTGACCTTTATACATATTTGCATGGGGTAATTTATCAACTTTTTATAATTCATTAATTTGTTTTTAACCGCTGATCTTTATACATATTTGTATGAGGTAATTTACTACTGCATTTATTAATTTGTTTTCAACCGCTAACCTTCACACATATTTGCATAGGGTAATTAACCGAATCTTTATAATTTATTAATTTGTTTTTAACCGCTGATCTTTACACATATTTGCATGGGGTAATTAACCGAATTTTGATAATTTATTAATTTGTTTTCTACTGCTGATTTTACACATATTTGCATGGAGTAATTTACCAACTTTTTATAATTTATTAATTTGTTTTTAACCGCTGACCTTCACACATATTTGCATGGGGTAATTAACCGAATCTTTATAATTTATTAATTTGATTTTAACCCTTGATCTCTACACATATTTGCATAAGGTAATTTACCTACTTTTATAATTTTTTAATTTTGTTTTTAACCGCCTACCTTTACACATATTTGCATGGAGTAATTTACCTACTTTTTATAATTTATTAATTTGTTTTGTACCGCTGACCTTTACACATTTTGGCATAGGATAATTAACATACTCATATAATTAATCAAAATTTTTTTTAGAAAATCCCTCCCTAAAATAATGTAGTGGGTTACATCATTTCCAATCTATTTGATGACTACTCCATGTGTAACGATTGCACATGGATTTTTGATGAATTAATAGAATGAATATACACGAGAAATATAATATAATATTATAATATTTTAATATATAATATAATAAAATCTTCCTTTACTTTTTTTTATATTATAATTATCGATATACGTAATTTAAAAATATAAGTTTATTCGCTGTTACTTAAATATATTGAAAAAGCCAATTTTTCTTTTTAGTTTTAGGCAATTATCAATATAGGCAGTTTAAAAATAATTTTATTAGCCGCAATTCTTTCCTTTACTTAATTAAAACAATTTTATCAACCACAAAAATATCTTGAAAAGCCAAATTCTTCCAAGACATTTTTTTTATATTATAAACGTTGGTTAATAAAAATTAAAAGTTTGTTAAAAAAAGTGCATCGAAAATGGTATGTAATGCGTGAAACATTTGGAGTGATCTTCAATATTTTAGAAAACTCCGCCGTAAATGGAATGGGATACATAATTTCTAATCTCTTGGATGACTTCCATGTGAAATGATTTGTATATGGATTTTTGAAGAACTGCTTGAATGGATTTACACGAGTAACATTTTGAAAATAAGAAATGTTCGGAATTATTGTCAACTTTATATTATGTAAATTGTAAGTAAATAAAAAATTTTATTTTATGTAAATGTTCAAGTATATTAATTTATAAAATTCGTCCAGGAGTTCAAGAAATATATCCAATCTATATAAAAAAAAAAGTAAATTGATTTTATATTTTATATAATTACTGAAAGATTTTTAAATTATAGCAATGGACTTGAACTGTAACGTACCACGTAAATTAAGAAATAGTTTAATATAAATATTTATTCTAGTTAAAAAAAGATATGTTATTTTCATCCTGAGAAATACTAACAAAACATTGAAATGTTTCATACACATTATTATGATCAACCTATTTAAAAAAATCGTGGGAAACATTGTTAGTACAAACCCCACAATGTGTAATAAAATTTATTCAATTCGCACAATGAGCTTTGCTTTTAACGAAATTAAATACATAAAAATACATAAAATTGTGTACATACTTTTTAATTATACCCATATCTTTAGCAATGTCATGAAGTCACTTCTTTAAACACACCTATACCAAGATTAACGCTAAACCGGAAGTCAAGGATAGAGTTGGTTTGAGCCCATGTAAATCCTTATGGGATTTTTGTAGTAGAAACCCCTATATTAACGTATTTGTATTTTATTCAAAATTTAAAACATATCATTGCTGTTTGAGGAAACATTTCCAAGAATGCACCTGCAGCTTGAAAGCAACCCGGAATAATAAATTCACTTAATAGCTTTAAAATGATTTTTTAATGAAGCCTGTAGAATAAATTAATAAAACCGGAAATACGATTTATCTATAATTTAATATATTATTTAGTAAAATTTATTTTTAATTTCTAGTTTATTTTATCAAACTTTAACCTCTTACAACTTCCAACGATGGATCTTACAAGAATAAAAATAATTGGTGATTACTTTATTTGTTATTTAGCAAAATCGGAGACATCTAGTTGCATTTTTTTAAAATTTCTGTGCCTCTTGAGATGAATATATTGAGGCATTTCTAACATCGTCTGGGGGGATATTAAATTATAATATTAAAATTATTCATGCTTATGTATTTACCTTGTATTTAACTGATGATATCGTCCAATTCCTGATGACAAAATTTTTGCTTCCCATCATAATCGACTATTCATGATAGTTTCAGCAATGATATCTTCAAAATGACCTGAAAAAATAATAATTTATAGGTTTTTATCCAAGACCTGTTTTTTTAATACAAAAAATGTCTACTAATGATTCCTTAAATTTCTACTTGCAGCTGTTTATTTCTAAGAGAATTCTGCTTTATGAGATCGGATCCGGCAAATATGATCATTTTATCAAAAAGTATTTTTGTGTTCTTGATGAGAAAGTTTTTTTTGAGTCGGACAGACTATTGTTCCAAAGACTTAATAAATAAAAGTTTTTATTCATCTTGTCCTATTTATTATATTATGAGATTAAACATTAAAACTCTAAATAGCCCAGCAGAGTGGTACTGTGGAGAACGTAAGCGACTGCGAAGATGTAGTCGCGGGTTCGAATTCCGCATCAGCCTCTGTTGGGTGAGCATAATAACCACAGCTGATAAAAACGCTAAAAACAATTTATTAAAAAACTTTAAATAACAAGTTAAATTCAATAATATAATCTAATTATATATTGCTATGATACGAAATTGGGCATAAGTAAATTGTAAATATATCTATTTTTAAACAGTTTTGATGCCACATAAGATTTTGTTTGATGCTGGTTTGTATTGTCATGTAGGGACAGATAGAAATTTCGCGCCATTTTATTAATTTTGAAATTTGTTTTGATTGATCTCACGTTTATCTGATTCTACTTTCAACATGGTGTGAATGCTAAAGGAAGTATTGTTAACTTAAAACACAATAAGAAACACAAAATTAAAATTAATTGTAAAGGTAATAATTATTGTACAAAACTAAATTAAAATTTAAAATTGGTGAAAATTTAAAAATTTGAAGAGTTGGTATTAAGAGATGACAAGAAGAAAAATTGGAACACTTCCGAGATAACCATTGATGTATGTAATTGGAGATGGTAGAGAAATTTTTAATTTGAATATTTTGAGTAATTAAATTTGGATACAATTAATATTTTGTGATATGGTTATTTTTCAATGGATGTATGTGAAGATAATTATTTACGATTAGTATTTGGTTGTACGATTTTTGGATAAAATTGGAAATTTTCATACAATTAATATTGGTTTTATGAATATTTTTGGATGGATGTATAAGAAAGAAAGTTTACTACGATTAGTATTTGGTTATGCAATAAATTATGCTGAATGAATTTACGCTTGAAAATTTAATACCATTGGAAATTGGATACACATGGTCAAATTTGGTTATTGCTTCTGTTCGCCAATAGACATTGACAGTGAGTGATTACTATATTTTTATGTAATTTAATTTGATTGATGTTCAAACAAACTACACTATATCGTTTCTTAATACGAATATTTTTTTGAATTTTTTGAAAATTTTATATCACGTTTGTTCGTATTGAGAAAAGATATGCACACATGACACATGATTCCTCAATATCGGAAATTGTCGATACATCGCATATGTTGTTTTTGAATGAATCAGATAGATGTTTTGTTTTACGCGTCCAGAGTGTTAAAAATTTTATATCTGCCCTTATTTGATAATTTAATAATAAATTTTTGTTTGTACTTACTGATTTTAATTTTGTCTCTGCAAGTTATTTTTACAAGAGCTTACCGTGGTGTCGGGCGATTTAATTCGCCACCATATCATAGCAATATATATTTTTTAATTTTTTAAATTATTATTTTTATCAGAATAAATTTCTGAAGAAGATGATAAAAGTCGTCGAAAGGTTAAAAATATATAATTTGATTATATTATTGAAATTAACTTGTTATTTAAAGTTGAATTGTTTATTTTCTCACAAGTTAAGATTTATATATTTAATTATTATGAGATTATTATCCGAGGACTATAAATTATAAAAAAATCATATAAAAATTCTCCTCCCAAATCAAAATTTTTATTAAAAATGGTTTCAAACGCTCCAGCTTCGTTTGAACCTCAATGAACTCCCGTTTCCGTCGTTTGAGCTTTAACTGCCTTGTAAGAATCATGTTAATGTTAACGTAATATGCTAACGAACGGAAGCTTTGGATTGTTAGATCAATAGAAACATGGTTTTTGATTGGAGCGTTTGTTAACATTACGTTAACGTTAAAATGATTCTTACAGGGCAGTAACGGTCACGGAGCTATTCGCGAAAACTTTTGGGGAGCTTGTGAACATGATAACCCTCGAAAGTAGAATTTTGGGGCAATATTTATGTCAAACGTAATCAGTTTTGTTTAAACCTGTGCTTCTATTTTCGTTGTTTGAAACTTAACCGGGTAGGAGTGGGGTAAACATGTATTGTTTGTTCTTTTCAAATTTCTTTGTAGTATCCACATTGGTTCGTTTAAGCTTCAATGAGATGCTATACTTATTCATCATCGTAATTTTATTGTTTTCTAGGTGTTTTAAATGTTGCGCACCAGCGAGCAAGTTACGCATGAAAACCCTTATAAATTTAATTAATTTAATTATATTTGTACATTCATGAAATATCTTATAATTTGAATTTGAATTTGAATTTGAATTTTAATTTTAATGCTTACTGGCATTTTCAATTAGTAATTTTTATAACACGTAAAAAATTAATTGTATTTAGTAAATAATTTCACATGTTAATAACTAATCCATATCAATATTTTAATTTATTGAGTGTGCTATGAAAACAAAATGATACTATAATATCACTGCTTGAACAAAATGGTCGCAATTTTGAATCATTTATCAGAAAACTTGTGTTTCTGTACCGTGATGTTGTTTTGTTTTCATAGCACACTAAATAAGTTAAAATAATTAATAAATTTATCATACATTTTTCTCGAAATTTTACTTATGTAACCCTATGATAATTTCATATGTATGTATAGAGAAAAAACTGCAGATTACAAAAATGTTTAAAAAGACTTGTTGCCATTTGAAAAACAAAATTCATGTTCAAGTTAATAACTTGATTTTGGATTGAACTGATTAAAAAACTATTTTAACTTTTTTTTATATCTAGTAAGATATAAGAATTATTCACTGTTACCTCTTATCGTCAACACACTGTATATCAAGTGCTGCTTGCACAACAAACATCTTTCTGTTTGAAGAGACTAAAAACTTAATTTAAATGATTGGGTAAGCAATTTAACCGTTATAAGTATTAAAAATAAAATTACTAAAAATTCAGATTTATAGATGAGATCATAATATAATTTCACAACGACGTCCTCGTAAATTATTTCTAAAATAAACTTTTATTTTAATTTTTTTATATTGAAATTTTTAATTTTATTTTACATCTGAAGTTTTCTTATTTAATATTGTTATTGTAATTAATAAATTTACCCATTATTTTTTGTAAGTATGTGTAAGTAATATATTCAGATTATTATAAAGCAGCATTCACATAGGGCATTGTATGTGGATTTGGATGGTAGAATTCTTGCAACACCGGTTATTACACCATTCACATAAACTTAAAAGTTCGTGTAACGATGGTTAACGATGGTCAACGAGCAGTTGAACTTTCGGTTTTATAAATATAAAAATAACCATAAATAAATCACGTTTTGTGATAACCACAACCTCAAAACAAATTTTTACTTTGGTGTGCTGTGTTGGTTATTTATATAAAAAAATTTTAAAATTTATATTTATAATTTTATTTATTATTATTATAAAGGTAAGAAATTAATTTTAAGTAAATAATTTTTTTTAAATAAAACAATTCGTTCCTAAAAATGTAGAAAGTATGTAGAAAAGAAGTTAGTGGACTTATTGCCAAATTATCCTGCCATTTGGAAAAAGAGTTCGGCACTATTCAAAAACAAAATTAAAAAATAAAATGCATTTAGAGATATTGCTAAAATTTTAAATACGACTGGTATCAAATCAATCAAATTTATTTAGTAGACGACACATTTTTTATTGTTATTTTCAGTTGGACACGTTCAAGATCGTTACAAATCAATAAGAGAGAAGTACCGAAAGGAAAAAATTAAAGAGGAACTAAGAACAAGATCTGGTGCCGGCGCCGATGAATGTGGTGAAACCTGGGAATTGATGGATGGCTTCAGATTTTAGACGAAGTGATGTTTGCCAGGAAGTAAGTTATTGATAAGAAAATTGTTTTGTATATCTACATATTTTTGAATTATTAGAACTACAAGCAATCTAAAGGCTAGGAAGGGTTTGAAGGCAAGGAACCCCTTAACAGAAGAAGTAATTGGTAAATATGATTTTACGTTATCTTAAATTTATACTAAACTTGGATAATTTTTAGATGAATCGAGTCCAATGGAAGAAGCAGAAGAAGATGAGTCTTATTCGCTGCCTAGTCAGCAAATAGATTAGTCTTATTTGCTGCCTAGTCAGCAAATATACGAGGTGCCTAGCAACTCGAGATGCCAACTTCCATTGGTTTCGCCATCAGCTTCTTCTGTAGGAAGACAAACAGCTTCTCCAGCCACTTCAACTTTAAGCGTCGAGCACAATACAAGAAACCTGATAACCCGGCTCTTGTAGGTGTGTTCGACATGATTAAAGATGTCGCAACGTCTCTGCAACCAGTGGATACTCCTTCGAGATTCCATTGGGCAGGAAGATACATCACCGATCGGTTGAACAGGATGGACCCCGATGTAGCCGACAAAAAAGTTGAAGAAATTATTCAACTTTTGAATAGAAGTTGAATGTTTTGTTGAAATATTCACCATATTCATCAGCCCCAGCATCAGATCTTGTTCCTCTTTAATTTTTTGTTTTCCCTAATTGATTTGTACCGATCTTGAACGTGTACCAGTCGTATTTAAAATTGTAGCAATTTCACTAAATGAATTTTCCTTCTTGGTCTTATAAATGTTTTTATAAGTTTGTTTTTATGTTTTTGTTTTTTTGCTTATGTTTTTCTCTGTGCTCTATTATTTACCTTTTCTATTAACGTATAACAGCTATGTTCTAACGAATCTTTTATTATATTCTTTTACAAATTGAATTCAAAATATTCCAATTCAAATTAACATTACATCTGACATTCATATTAAAAACAAAAACTGCCTCTCGATTCTTTTTTTATTCTTTTTTACTTCCTAGATTTTATGGTTTGATTGTTCGTTTTTTTCCACGACTATGTATATGTAATAAAATACATGTAATATATAGTTATATCCGCTATATCATTTTATCTAAGACAGCATGCACAACCACAAGATATCGAAGGAAGACCATCATTATCACAGGATACAACTTCCTTAGTTTTTAGATACAATATTATTATATAAGTTAGATAAAGCATTGTTTTAGTTCAGTATAAAACTTCTTTATGTTCGTGTAACTTGCAAGTTACACACACTTGCACAAATAAAATCTTTTTTAAAAACGTCAATATTGTTATTGACCTATAACTGGCGCTGCGAACCGGATAGTTTCACAAGTTTTGTGCATCTTATTCAACGAAAATCCAGGACGTTAACTCCATTTGGCAAAGTCGAGAGAAAAAACCTAACTTGGCGTGTTTTAACATCTTAGAGACTATTCAAGAACCTGGGTCCTCTTCATTGGATCATAAGCATAGGAATCATCTAGAACGAGGCACTGAACTTAAGATTTGGAATGAAATCCTTTCTCCTATCTGTGTAAGTTTTTGAATCCTTTCTTATTTAGTTAAGTATTATTATTGTGTTTCATGTCAAAAGACATAATTGAAATTGAATCAGAGGACGATTTTAAATCCTCAAGACTTGAAAATATTAATAAATTTAAAAATAATAGAGTTGCACGTTACAAAATGGCACCTCCAACTGACAATTTAAATATCCAACCAATGCTAATACCATTCACTACGCAAGAATTAACCTCATTAACTAATGCATTACCTGAATTTTATCCGGATTGCAATCTTTCAACATTCATTACGAGCGTAGATAATTTGGCAACATTTTTAGGTGATAAATTATCTTTAACACAAAAATATTTAGTAAATGTTTCAATATTGTCAAAAATAAAAGGCGAGGCCAGAGATCATCTAAATTTCCATAACCAAACTGAATGGCCAGGCATTAAACAAACTTTATTAAATAAATACGGAGATCAGCGAAACGAAGAATTACTTCTTGCCGCTCTTAGAAGTACCATTCAAAAACATAACGAAAATTATAACGATTTTTATGAACGAATTTTAGTAGCTCAAAATGATCTTTTACGATTTGTTCAATTGCAAAAACAAGACCGCCACGTTTTCAAACTTAAATGTGATTTATACCAAGATCAATCATTGCAAATGTTTTGTTCCGGATTATTAGAACCTTACAGATCGCATTTACAAAATTTTGAATTAAAACATTTAAACGAAGCTTTAAATAAATGTAGGATGTATGATAATAAATTAAAAGAAAATTATTTTGTCGATCTCAGAAGATCAAACGAAAATAAACAAATTAGAACAACCCCGTTACCCACGAAACCATCACGCTATAATTTTCAACCTCAACAATTTACAGGAAATACTAATAAACCGCAATTTCAACCAAGACCATTTTTAGAAAATATTAATAAATCACAATTTCAACCAAGACCATTTGCAGGAAACATTAATAAACCGCTTCCGCAACCTTCAAAATTTCCTACAGCTAAACAAGTTTTTCCCGATTTTAAACAAATGAGAAAACCGCAAAGAACCCGCAAACTTCTGCATTTCAATTTAAACCAAAACCAAATTATTACCAAACTACAGAAAGACCTACGTTTACTTCACAAGAACTTTTTAACACGGAAATATCGAACGAAGAAGAACCGAACGAATACGCTTACGAATATTTCACAAACAATACATCGGAAAACTGCAAATATTACGCACAAGAAAATCTCTATGATAACGAACATCAAGAATCCGAAAATTTTCAAACAATAGCCTCAGACGATCAATTAACGTAAACTTAAATTCAATATGTTCAAAGCCGAAATTTCCATTTTTTCATTTACCTCAACTCAACTTAAAAATTTTAATTGATTCAGGTGCTACTGAATCGATTATCAATCCAAACGCCGCTTCACAATTTCAAGACTATTTTTTCGCGGAATCATTTTCAGTCACTAGCTTAAATAAAACAATCAAGTCAGATCAAAATTTAATTTTTCCATTATTATCCGAATTAGGTATTCGCGAACCATTAAAAATTAGAATTATACATTGGCATGAAAAATTTGATGTCTTAATAGGTACTAAAGATTTACAAAAACTCGAAGCAAACATCAATTATAAAAATAAAATCCTCACTCTGCAAAACCACCAAATACCATTCTTTTTGGAGTACAACAATGACCAAACCGACTCGAAATCAGAAAACAAAGAATACCTAAACGTTCCTGTATCGATTGACGAAGGAGAATGTTTTATACCAACAATAAAAATACGTGAAAATTTCGAAACTCGTGAATGTATTGATACAGCTCGAGACGGAATTTGTAAAATACCAAATCCCGCTCCACACCTTGAAATTAACTTCAGCGAAAGAATCGATGTATTACCTATAGATTATTTCGAAATCGAACAACCAACAAGCGATAAGAAATCTAGAAAAGCTTCAGAAATTCGCCAACTAATTCGAACACAACACTTTAATAGCGAAGAAAAACGTGAAATCATAAATTTGTGTAACAAATTTCGCGACGTATTTTACTATGAAGACACCGATCTAACGTTCACCAACCATGTAAAGCATTACATCTGAACCACAAACGAAAATCCAATTTACGTGAAATCATTTAGACATCCACGAGCCATGCAAGAAGGATCTCTCCATACAGCGCACCTGTTTGGATCGTTCCCAAGAAAATGGACGCTAGTGGTAAAAGAAAACACCGAATGGTAATTGATTACAGGAAATTAAACGAGACCACTATCGAAGATAAATATCTTCTTATTCCTAGAATCGAAGAAATTTTGGACAGCCTTGGTAAATGTGTTTATTTCACCTTAGATTTAGCACAAGGATTCCACCAGATCGAAATGGACTCCGAATCGATTGAAAAAACTGCGTTTTCAGTTTCAAAAACGCACCAGCAACCTTTCAACGAATGATGGACAATGTTTTGAAAGATTTTTTGTACAAGTTTTGTTTTGTGTACATGGATGATGTGGTAATCTTTTCTAAATCGTTGCAAGAACATATACAACACATTAAACTTATATTACAACGACTACTAGAAGTCAATCTTAAGGTACAACTGGACAAATCGGAATTTTTATGCAAAGAAGTTGCTTTTCTAGGACACCTCATTACACCTGAGGGTATCAAACCAAATCCTAATAAAATCAAAGCAGTTCAAGACTATCCTATTCCAAAAACGGCGAAAGAAATAAAATCATTCTTAGGACTCACTGGTTACTACCGCCGATTTATTGCAAACTTTACAAAATTGGTATCACCTATGACCAAATGCCTCAAAAAGGACAGCAAGATCGACACAGAAAACCCCGATTACAAAGAATGTTTTCAACTTTGTAAAGAACTACTTAGTAACGCACCAATCTTAACTTACCCCGATTTTGAAAAACCCTTTAAACTTACGACTGATCCTTCAAATGTAGCCGTCGGAGCCGTATTGAGTCAAAACACCAAACCTATTGGTTATTATTCAAGAACCTTGAACTCTGCTGAAAGAAATTACAGTACTATCGCAAAGGAACTTTTAGCAATACTTGACGCGACTAAACATTTCAGACCACACGTTTACGGAAGAAAATTCTTAATTGAAACCGATCATAATCCTTTAGTCTGGCTACATAAGATTAAAGAGCCTAATTCCCGCCTAATTAAATGGAAACTGAAACTTGATGAATTTGACTTCGAGATTGTGTACAAGAAAGATAAAGAAAATGTTGTAGCTGACGCATTATCTAGGATCGAAATTAACAACACAAGATCAACAGCTCCGCAAATCGAAGAAATCCCTAATCCCGACGAATTGGATGAAATATTAAACAATTCATCAAATGACGACAACCTAGAATACGAAGAAGTCATCCGCAGCTTAGAAAATACGATACACTCCGCGAGCAACGAATTTTAATATTTAAATTTAATACCCCGTCAATAATTTCAACAACCGCATAATAATATTACCAGGTGATAATTATGACATCCGCCATAAAAAACCCTTCAAGAAAAATCATTATACAATATTAATTAGTAAAGACAAAACGAGAGAAGACTTATCGCGAATGATTAAAGAAGTTATCCGACCCAACGTCACCTATGGCATTTACTGTAAACACCTAGAATTACGAGAAGAATGAACGAATTTGTGCAAAAAGTTCATGAACAATTCCGCAAAGATTATCTTTTCTAATAGTTATCATTCCGACGTATTAGATCAAAACGACCAATTAGAAAAAATCGCGAAATATCACAATGAAACTCACACAGGAATCACCGAAACATACAATCATCTGAAAACCAAATATTATTGGTCAAACATGAAGACCATGATTTCAAATTAAATCAATAAATGTGAATTATGCTTACAAGCTAAATACGAAAGACAACCGTATAATACGAAATTGCAAGGACCATTCGAAACCATTTTCATTGACACCTTTTCATTCCAAAATTGCAAATTCTTAACAATAATAGACTCTTTCTCAAGATACGCCCAAGCATACTTTATTAAAGATGGCACCGGTCTCACCGTATTAAATAAACTACGCCATTATTTTTCCCATCACAATACCCCAAACGTACCGTTTGTGATCAAGGAAAGGAATTTTTTAATAAAACCTTTAAAGAATATTGCCAACTCCACACGATTGAACTTCATTTTACGACAGATAATAATCCAAATTCAAATTCATTTATTGAACGCCTACAATTAACTGTTGTCGAAAAACTTAGAATCCTTAAATTAAAGGAACCCCATGAAACCCCTCAAAACCAGCTAATAACTGCGACGCTGATTTACAATCAATCAATACATTCATCTACAGGACATACACCTTTTTCTATCTTACATGGACCATATGAACACGAAATAGATTTAGCACTTGATTTAACAATATACGAAGAATACAACAACAAAAGAAAAAACGAATTAACACCTTTTATTGATGAAATTTACCGAAAAAACCACGCTAAAGAAACAGCTATTTTGGAAAAGCGGAACGACACCAAAGAACCAACACCCAAGTTAGACATGGATGTTGTATTTGTTAGGAAAAATAAACCGAGCAAACCAGATCCCCTTTACGCTAAAGTACAAGTCAC
Organism: Cantharis nigra; assembly: GCA_958510845.1. Lineage (NCBI taxonomy): Eukaryota > Metazoa > Arthropoda > Insecta > Coleoptera > Cantharidae > Cantharis > Cantharis nigra. The sequence goes on from OY294029.1 coordinate 19,211,221, forward strand.
TAATAAATCCGAGAATACAATCGAAGGAAAAACTACTAAAGGAAATATTACAAATTCGAACATTAGAAAAATCAAAAGATTAAGAAAAAATATTTTTTTACAGGATCCCGCTCTTCCTGGGACTAGTACAACCGATAGCCCCGTTGCAAATCACTCCGATAGCGACTAATGGATACTTTGCCGAAAATCTAGGTATTGCGAAAATCCACTCTCACTATCATAAGTTTTATTTTTATTACAATCTCACTCAAATTGAAATAGGCCTTAGACAATTAATAGTAAATTCAATCATTCTAGAATCCAGAATCCCTAACGACATTTTGATACAGCAACATTTCAATCAATTAAAATCAGAAATCATTTCAACCGAAAATTCTTTAGAAAAGTTAACCAATTTTAAACCAAAAAGAGCATTAATTAACTTCCTTGGAAAAACAATCAAGTTTATAACCGGAAATTTAGATGACGATGACCTACAAAATATCAATCAAAATTTAGAAACCCTCTTTTCAAATCAAAAAGTTATAAATCAAAAGTTTTCAGACTTCACCACGTTTGCCAAACATATCACGAATCGTTATGAAAACGACTTATTGCAATTAAACAAAATTCAAAAAGAAACTATAACGACTTTTAAATCTATGAGTAAAACAATAAACATTGACCAACTAATTAACTTACAATTAATTGATATTCAAAACTGTTATAAACAAATTGAAATTTTACAAAGAAGAATTAACTTAGCTAAACTAGAAATCCCAAACATAGAACTATTTACCTTTTCTGAAATACAATTAATCTACAACCAACCAACTGAAATCTATAGCAGGAAACATCTATTATTTTTAAACAAAGTTCATCTTTTCGAGGTCTCGAATCTTTCAAAATTTACTCTAATGATTCAAGAAAACACCGTAATAATGATACTAAAGGTACCTATCTTGTATCCCAATCAATATAAACTCATGAAAATTTACCCAATTCCTAACACCCACTCTCAAATTCTTATACCTCCAACAAATTACTATTTGAAAGGAAAAGAAGAATCAAAATGGCTGAAAAATTGTATCCACGGTATTAACCAAACTATGTGTTTCAACCCAATCATAACCGTTTGTAAACTCGAAAAAGTGGAAAATTGCCCAATAGCACATTCAGAAGGAAAACACAGTGTCTACATCGTTTTAAATAATGGAATAATCACAAGCTTCGACCCAACGGAAGAAGTAATCGAAAACTGCAATTACAAAGTCAACAAATACAAAATCAATGGAACCAACTTTCTACAGTCTCAATGCAACATCATAATTAACGATCAAATTGTCAATCATCGACCAACAAACTTCTCAATTGCTACAACACCTAACATTTCTCAGGTACAACTAAATGGGTCCAACAAGGTTCAACTAAAAATCGAACACCTTAAGAATTTAGATCATCGACTATTTACACTGTTCTACCACCTGTGTAATCATTTTAATAATCATAATTTTATATAACCACCATCAAGATCTCAAAAGAAAACGCAATGGAATTAAATCTCTTCCCTGGATTAAAAGAGGACGTTCAAAAATCTTAAGTGAGGAGGAGTTATATCCGCTATATCATTTTATCTAAGACAGCATGCACAACCACAAGATATCGAAGGAAGACCATCATTATGACAGGATACAACTTCCTTAGTTTTTAGATACAATATTATTATATAAGTTAGACAAAGCATTGTTTTAGTTCAGTATAAAACTTCTTTATGTTCGTGTAACTTGCAAGTTTATATTCACAAATAAAATCTTTTTTAAAAACGTCAATATTGTTATTGACCTATAACTATATGTAATAAAATAATGTACATATTTACTATTAAAAAATTATATAATTTAACAAGTTCAAAGATTACATTGCATTTACATATTCTCTCTGCCACTCAACGTTCCCTTCATTATTTAAATAGCTAATTCATCATTTTATTTCGGTTTTCAATAGTAGATTGTTTTGCATTTCGGCTTCCTAAACGCCTACCCCTAATCTCATCAATAGCATTTTCTGAAGGTAATTCTTGTTTCCATCTACTATTAATTGCCAAGTTGTTAACTTCTCTGTCGATAAAGTTGTCATTGCAATATCGATTGTCTTTTAATTCCTCCTGTTTCGACATAATAAAATTATGCAAACACGTTGTTGCCTTCACAATCTTATCAGCTGTTTCTGGAAGTGTATGGATTGTTTTGTGGAAAGTACGCCAACGAGCTGCTAATATTCCAAATGCATTTTCAATACACCTTCGTGCACGGCTAAGACGATAATTAAAAATTCTCAAGTTTTCCGCGAGAAATAATCCACCATACGGTTTCAGCAAATTTAAATGCAACGGAAATGCATTGTCTCCCACAAAAAAATGTGGAAATTCGATATGACTATGAGGTAAAACCCTGTTTTCTGGAAGACTCAATGTTCCATTCATTAGAGCTTGTCCAAACTCTGATTCTCGTAAAATTCCCCCATCTGATTGAGAACCGTAACCGCCTATATCTACCACACTAAATCAATACTTAGAGTCACAAACTGCAAAGAGCACAATACTAAATGTTTTCTTATAATTGAAATATTGTGATCCCGATTTGCTTGGCTGCTTTATGTTTATATGTTTACCGTCTATCGCACCAACACAGTTTGGTAACTGCCATCGATTCTGAAAACCCTCTGCTATGGTAGTCCAATATTGTTCATCGGGGGGTTGGAATGTATATAGGTTGTAAAATTTTCCAAAGTACTTCACACGTTTCTAAAGTTATATTGCGTTCATATTGATTTAAAGATCGATATCTCGCCAATCAAATATGTCAGCATTACCAAAAATCGCAAAAATATTTATGAAAATCTTATTAATAATTACCTATACCAAACTTCAAACAAGTCATGTTTTTAGTTTCTGATAAAATTAAATTATTAATCAGACGTTGCCATGATTTATGAGTTACTTATTTATTATTTATGAGTTAATTTATAAATTTTGTGTGTTCCTGCCCCCAAATATATTGGGCCCAATTTGTACCCACCCATATTAAAAATGCTGACGCCGTCACTGCTTACTTAGTAGAGAACATCGTGTGTAAAACAGAACTTTTATGACCGCTTGTATTCTTTGCGATATCGACTCCATAAGCCGCCGCGCTGGCGCCGCAACACATCTTTTTTTATGTCGTCATAATAACATACTTATTTAATGGTATCTTCCAACTCGGTAACATTCTTTGGTATATGAGAATGTAATTTATTGCCCATTATTTTCACAAGATTCTCAATGGGGTTTAACCCTATCGGTCACCTTGTAGTCAATTGACTACATGAAAATTAATATTTTTTTGCAAGAGAACTAGACGCTAGAATCAGTTGGTTCAAACTTTAATCAATTGTTTACATATCTGTCTTATAAGTTTAGTGATAATGGTATCGCTTTTGGTGTTTAAAAGCTGAAGCTGCAGAATATTTTCCAAAACTAAATGTACATTACCCTGAGCATTTATACATTATACTGCTATACTACATTACAGTAGCGCTGTAAAAACAATTATAAAATCTGCTACTATTGCGATATCAGTTTGAAAACTTCAAGTACATAAAGAGCAATGTTTAATTATTCCAATTTAGTAATAAAAAAATTAATTTTTGTAAGTTTATCAGTTTGTTTTTAATTTTCAAAAAAAAGTGTAGTTATTTGATCACATACCTTAACTCCGCCGGGCAGGTAGCTAGGGCATTGCAATTTTCATCAAAAATTTTCAAAAAATTTAATTAAGCAATGGTGCAAATAGCAAAATTTTTCCTTCGGTAGAATTAAAGAGTGACTGAGAGGGTTAAGGGTCCTGTTCATAGACCGACGCCTTCTATTTTTAACTGTAAATTTAATGCGATAACAGCTGAAGGACTGGGGGGTTGTCAATATCTTCAAATAAACTAGTTTAGTACCTACTTATGTCTCGTGACATCCTACAAATAAAAATGTTCTTTTGTTCTTTATTTATAGGCAACATCGGTCTCACAGACCGACGTTAATACTAACGTTACAAAAATATTTAAATTTTTAATAAGTGATTGTTTGCAATTGGAAAATTTACCCGATTGCTATACGTATATTTGTGTAATATACTGACCCCTAGGCCAAATAAACGACGTTTAAAAAATCAGAGGTAAAAATACCTCTGTTTAGAAATGCGGTGATAATTTGCAATGACTGCAATGTGCAAATCCCGGAGTACGTAAATTGTACGCGAAATATTTCGGTTATTATTGAAGCTAAATTAGGACATTGTTTTTCTTTTTAATAACAGTATTATCTTTACGTATAATATCAGTTGTCGTCAAATTTTATTTTCTTCATCTAAAATTGTACTTCTTTGCTATTGTTTGTAATTTTTAATATTTTTACAAGAATAAAATTGTGTAAAATAAAATGACTTTTTCCTACAAGAATTAACATTTGATAATTGATAATTATTATTCCATTTGTGGCAAAAAAATGTAAACACTAGGTTAAAAAAAATAAAAATTAGAATCGGTCTCACAGACCGACGTTAGTACTCGTGTTATAAAAAAATATGTTAGTTCTGGAAGGTTAAAGAAATTCCGAATCTTTGACCTTTTTTTTCATTTTCTTATCAAAGTGATTTCCAAAATATGTTTCCAAATATTTTTATTCTCCTCTTTTTAATTTGCAGCAAATTATTTTGATACATTACGGAGTGCTACATAAGAATATGTAGCTACTAATGATGTAATATCATTCCGTCATAAGAAAAATACACAATTCAGCACAAGATAATACTTTTCCTAATAATTGAATTAATCTTAATAGATTAGGTAAATATGTTTAGCCGTTTTTGAATTGACCATGAAAATGAAACCCCAAACAACCGGATATTTGTACTTTTAAGTTTGTTGGTCGCATGGACTTGAGTGATATGTGCCCGACTTTGTTTTTACGCTCCAAACCAATAAATGCAGTTGTTACAAATCGGAACCATTAAAAGTTAATAAATTATCTACGAACAGATATGCATTTTTGGGGACGAATTTAAAAACTGGGGTCTTTTTTCATACAACAGTAATGTTGCTAAACGTATGTGGACATTTGACATCGGCACGTTAAATTTAAGGTGCGCCTATCGGAATAAGAAATTTTACTTCGTACCACACCGCTGCCCCGCAGGAGAAACTTTAAAGATTGTAAACAGAACTCTTAAGTCGGGACTATTACCTGGCCAGTCGAGGGTCGAAATCCTTAAATTTTGAAGTAAAGCTATTACCTGTACAAAAATAATTAAAAAATTATTAAAATCTCAATGTGTAAGAAGTAACATATTGAACAAAAAATAAATTTTTCTCACACTTTTTGCTAGGTGGCATGGTGCAGAATCATCTCGAAATATGCACTAGCGTACCTAGGGAGGGAGCGGTAGGGGCGGACCGCCCCGGGTGGCACATTTTTAGGGGCGGCATTTTGCTTATTTCGGTACAATTTTTTGTTTTTTTACGTTTTATAATTTTTAGTAAATTTTTATTTTTATTTTTTTTGTATAAAATAATTTATTTTATATATTTATATGTAGTAATATTTATATGGGGGGGGGACAAATTTTAAGACCGCCCCGGGTGGCAAAAACTCTAGATACGCCAGTGGAAATATGACTATTATTTTTGTTAAATACGTCATTATTGATGGCACCAAACTCTCCTGAATAATATTTTGGTACCCTACCGTTTTAACTTTCAACCCCATAATAACAGAAACACCCTCATACCATTTTACTCACGGGCTAGCAACTCTATTGTTATCCAATCGGAACTGTTTTAGTGCTTACTCTCGTCACCTCGGGCGCTAGTTATGCGCTAGTTTGTGGTTTTTTAAATTTACCGCATTATTATTGTTGGTTAATAAGTTGGTATCATAGATGATATTGGTATTTTGTTTTGAAGTTTCGGGTGCCTATATAATAAACAATTTGTAATTATGTTTTCTGTAAAAACGAAATCTTCAAAAAAGTGTTGTAAGTTAAAATTAAGTTTGTTAAACATGGGTTTTTCTTGTTGTGTGCCTAATTGTAATTCTGTAAGTAATCACATAGGAATGCATTGCTGTACATCAAAGAAGAGGTCGAAGTACACTTCGACATTGTTTGCCTACATTGTTTTTACCAGGTAATTATTTAATTATGTTTACTTAAACTGTTAACTTAAATTTGTTATTAATTAATTTTAGGTTTTAATGATATACCCACCGAGAGTAATTCTATTTTAGAATTTTTCTTGTCTGAAGCTCTCAGCATTACTGTTGAATCAAGTAATAGCAATGTAGTTATGAACGTTCAAGAACCTCACACCTCAGATAATGCTGGAAGCGATATTATGGAACCTAGTAGATCGAATGTAATTATTAATGAAACGGAAGATGTTGAACTACCTCAGACCCCTGTTGTTGATCAAGAATTTCAATTTCCAAGTACGTCTGCATTGAAAACACCTCGAATGAAACGTAAAGGTAAAACATTATATTTTCTTAATTTTACTTGTGATAACGGAATAATTTTTTTGCAGATTTGAAAAGAAAATTTAATTTATTAAGATCAGTTGGTGTAAATCGTATTAGCGAACTTACACCAAAGGCTCGGAGACTGCACAAAATAGCAATTAGTTTACTTTTATAATTATGTATTATAGAATCCAAAATTTGGATATGTATTTTATATTTTATTTGGATGTTATGTATTCTATATTTTATTTGGATGTTAGGTATTCTATATTTTATTTAAATGTTATATATTCTATATTTTGTATGTTATTTATTATAGGGCCTGTTCGTTTGCTTGCACTAACTTGGTCGGTTCAAGTAAATAAATCAAATAAAGGCGTTCGCTGATTGGTTCTTTGCTTGCTCGGTTCAAGTTAATGCAAGCAAACGAACAGACCTATTGTATTCTATATTTTGTATGTTATTATATATTATAGTATTCTATATGTAATTAGTTTTTGTTTAATAAAAAATTAAATGTAAAAAGCTTTTATTTATTATCAACTTTTATTAAAAATTAAATAAAAAATTGAAACCAAATGAAAATTTGAATATGCTCTATTTCCCGCGCGTAAGTTTAGTACTGACTCTATTCACCTTTGGCGCACTAATAGGGTTTGAAAAAGAACGGAGAGTTGCCTATCTATATTATCTCTCTTATCTATGATTTTACTGGCTGGAAACTTGACCGTTTACCTGATGCACTCTGGTAGGAGTCGTTCACCAGTTCTATGTTGCACATACTGCAAACCATCAAATCCCATAATATTAAATTTACTTTAGTCTGAAAAAACGACCTTCTTCCAGTCTTCTATAGACCAATTTCTTTTATTTTTTTTACCACTCCAACCTCTTTTTTTTCATTGAATTTGTTAGTAATGGCTTTTCTGCGGGCCTGCGAGGAATTAAATTAACGGAGGCGACGCCGAACAGTATGCACACTAATTTCGATTTCGGTCATTTCTCGAAATTCCGTTCGAATATCCACCGCTGTTTTGAATCGATTTTTCAAACATAATAGCTTCAATAGCTGATTATCGCTTGCTGTAGTTCTTTTTTCTTCGACTGTACACAAACAGCAAACTTACAATGGGCTGCAGCTTATATAGTACGTTCCATATTTTCACAGAAAATGCTCCGAAAAAATTAAATTAAGAGCTGTTCACAAATTACGTAACGCAATTTTTGACGTTTTTTAACCCCCTCTCTTTGTAACAGATCGTCACAAATTGCGAGAAGAATAACGTAACAAAAGTTAAAACAATTTTTGTTATAAATATTGTTAAAACAATATGTGTATGTATTACACAAATTTTAATTATTATGATTCTTGACTGAATGGATCTCTTTGGGTTAATTTATCAAATTAATGAAAATTTAATATCTAGAAAAAATATCTAATTTTTGGATAAAAAAGAAATTTTTTGGTTACGTAACATTTTGAAAAACACCCCCGCCCCCCACCGTAACAAATTGTTAATCCCCCCTCCCCCTAAGGCCGTTACGTAATTTGTGAACAGCCCCTTAGTAGCATAAAAATATGAATTAATTCTAAATTTTGAATAAATTTTATGAATTCCTTCCTTGTCAAAAAAATTCTGAAAATCAGTAAAAACCGTATTTTTAAACTGTTCTACACGCCATGACACCGCTTTTTTGACCTCCCACTTTGCCAGCTTATAACTTTGTGAATTTTGAGGGTTTTTTCGGTTAATTTTTTATGTAATCTTAAAATATTAATAAACAAATGATAAAAAACGGATAGATTTCGTTTGCTTCAAAAACTGTCAAAAATTCATGCCTCTAGTCAACTAAAGTTGTTTCTTTTTTTATACAGAATCTGAATCAGCTAAAAAATATAAGATGTTAGTTAAAAACAATTGACCTTAAAATAACGTTGAAAAGGTTTATTAATAATAATCAATATTGGTATTTTCCTAGAAAGTGTTTTAAATTTAGCAACTTTTGGCAATTAAGATTTTGATAATCAAATTTTAAATAACTGGACCATATCGAATTTAGCAATAAAATTATATGATTTATAAAAATAAGGTGATATTTTTCGAACGTCCGCTTATCAATTGAATAATTAAATTACCTATTTATGAAAATAAAGTAATAATATTCAAAAAGGTATAGTTTGTTACAATATAAACGTAATTAAATAGTCGTATATCAAATTACTTTGATATAAGAACGTATAAACTTTGCCGCAAAAACATAACAATAGAGAAAAGGTGATGCTTTTAATCGCGTGTCAGCCATGATAACGCATGCATTGGGCATACTGTTATGTTTTTGCGGCAAAGTTTTTACGTTCTTATATCAAAGTACTTTGAATATAACTTTTTAAATTCCATTTACCTTGAAACAAACTATACCTAACAGTATGGATAAATGAAATCTAAGACAATATTCAAAATTTCTGTTTTCATTTTATTCGACTATGGCGCACTTTTCCAAAAATTTTCAAAAAATTGTAATGTAACTGTGAGAAGATAAAATTGGAGACTATAACTTTTTGGAAAATCTTTGTTTCCTTTGGCTAGAAAATTATGAAAAATTCACAAAATCGCATTTTATTATTTTAAATTTATTTGTCTTGCCCGTGATGAGTTATGTTAAATTAAAATTTATTAATTCTATTTTAATCACCTAATATAATTTTAAGATCCATTTACTAATAAAATACTTACATAGTCATACGAGTACACCACTGGTTCCAACGTTCTATATTTTTCTGAAATCATCCACTTAGAATTAATATTGCACTAAAGGTTATATTGTAAACATTTTATGTTCATAAACTAAACTGAGCAAAACAGATTTGTTTTGAAGTCACTGAAGTGCGGTTCATACTGTATTTGTGTACTAAAGAATAAATTTCGCCTTAATTACTCATAATAAATAAAATTAGGAGACACTAAAATGTTAAATTACATAATTGGATGTTGTCAGTAAAATTTCTTATGCGATATTGATACCAATGGAATCGTTTGTTATCGTCATGTGGCTTTATCAAGAGGAAATCCTTTCTATTTAACCGTATATACTGGTACAGTATTACATCAAAAAGTACAATTTTTGCAATGGAAAAAACCGGTACCTACGGAATTGTTGGTAGTTTTGCGTACCTATTAATTATTATTAATCCTTAATTAAAAATATTTAATAAAATATCATAATATAAATTCAATATCATAAATAAGTAATTTTTACCGCATATATAATATTTTTAATTAGTTTAAACCGCATAAAAAAGATTATGTTAATGTGTTTTATCGCATATAAATTCGGTCTCTAGTTTTCACTGATAACCTATCTGGTTTTAGTTCTATAAATAAATAAAATATTTAGTTCATAAATCATTAAAATTATTTCTAGCTTATCAACATAATTACTTTTAACAGACAAGTATTTAATTGCTAGTTAACTGTTTGATTGGTTTTGTACGATTGTTTCATTTTTTTTAAATTAGTTTCAGATATTCAAAAATTACTTATAAATTTGCATCCAAGTCGTAAATATTATTCTGGATCTGGTGTACAAAAGAATCATAAATAAACAAATAATAAATTATTAAGTAATAAGAAAATGCCTTTTATTATTTGTTTATCATAAATATTATTCTAGCTTTATCAACATGATAATTTTTAAATTTTTCATCTAAATGTTGCGATAAGCATAATAATATAATTATTGTTCCGTCGCCTGCGAATTAAGTTTAAGTTTCCGAACGGATGTTTGAATTTTTTTTACAGGAAAACTTTTATTAAAAAGGAAAATAAATGCAAGCTTATTTATTTCGACAACTGGACATAGAATCAAAAGTTACACTAAAACTAGAAGATGTTACAAGCGTGAGCAATGCGAACCAACTGGCTTCCTGAAAGTTTACATTGGTTTTTATATTATCTGATTTACCAAGAGATGAATAACATAAGATGCGGTCAAAATAAGTTTAACTGTTAAATTATACTTTTTAGAGGTGAATTAGATATAAGATTAAATATAAGAATTGATATAAGAATGCAACTGCATTTTAAACTCTTGTAAATTAGAATATTAAACAATACATATTATGTAAATGTAGTAACCGATTGAATACTATATTAACATATATTAAAAGTTAGAACAAAGGTGGCTGTTGACAACGACTGATTATTATGGATTGATGTTAGCATCAGTGGCGTAACAAGCAGGTAAGGAACCCGCGTGCGAAGTTGTTATAGGAGCCCTGCTTTTATAAAAGACCCCCTTCTTAAGTTTATTAAAATTTGAAAATTGTACTTTAATTCTTATCATCAAAAATATAAAGTTTTTCTATTTTTCAATTTTCTGAGATTTCCTTGATTTCTCTAAGATTTCCAAAAGTATCCTAGAATTTTTTGTAATTACCCACTTTCACAAAATTTTTTGGATATTTTTCTAAGATTTTCTATTTCCTCCGATTTTCTACATTTCCAAATTAAAAAATTAATAAATTTTTCTTGGATTTCCTAAAATTTTCTGGAATTTCTTAAAATTCGTCCGGGTTTCTTCAAATTTCCAGCTCGTGTTTTACTAAGTGGAAAAATTATAGAAAAATTGTCATATTCAAAACTAAAGGAACATTTGAGGAAATTTTGAATATTATAGACCTCTTATTGCTTTTTCCATTTCCTGAGATTTCATTGGCATTAAAATTTTCTGGATTTTTGGAGATATCTTAAAATACCTTAGAATTTTCTATTTCCTAGAAGTTTCTTAAATTTTTTAGAGTTTTCTGCATTTCTCTCGATTTCCTATTTACTAAAATTTTCTAGAGTTTCTTGAGATTTTCTATACTATTTCTACAAATTTTCTAAGCATCGGTTTCTTGAGATGCCTTAAATTTTCTAGAGTTTCTTCAGATTTTCCTTCACTAGTACACACAATTTATTCAAAGATTTCCCCTTAGTTTTATACTAACTGATGGAAAACCGAAGGGAAAATAGTGATATACTATACAAAGGTGAAAACAAATTCAAGTAAATTTTAGAGTACATATCTTAGGAAATTCTATGAAATCTTAGTAAAACTGGTAAAACTTAAGAATTTTATTTTCTTCCCATGGAAATCTTGTGAATTTTAGAAAATCTTTAGAATACCATACATTAATTCATAAATTTCCAGTCGAGGTAAACAATTGAATTTAAAATTTTTTTTTAATTTTAAATTGAATTTGTTTTAAAATTTAAAATTAAATTTATTTTATTTAAAAATTAATTGTTTTTAATTAAAATTAATTTTTTTAAATTAAAATTATTTAATTTAATTTTAAAATTAAGATTTTTTTGTCTTTTTATTTTCTGATTTGTCAAGGAAAAACAAGATTTGATTTTGAAAATTTAGTGGGAATGATGATGATAAATGATGCCCACTTTGTTTACCTCAATAAGAGAAGACTGCCAAAATATTAGTATATTTCATTGTGAATATTAAAAGTTAAATACTAATACTAAATTATCTCATTATATTTTTAATGGTTTTAAATTTTTTTTAAAAGATTGAAAAGGGTATGGTACAACTGGGGGCCCTTTTAGTCGGGGGCCCGCGTGCGTCGCACCCACCGCACCCCGGTAGTTCCGCCACTGGATGTTAGATTGATGTCTTCTAATGCAACTGTAATTTGTTTAGACTGCGTGAATTTGTAAATATAGTGTGTTCACGATAAGAGGTAACAATGAATAATTCTTTTATCTTACTAGATATAAAAAAAAGTTTAAACAGTTTTTTAATCAGCTCGAAATTTGCCATCGGAAACCGTGGAGGTACATATTTTTGGACTTAAAACTCAACCGGAAATAAAACATGAATTTTTTCTCAAATGGCAACATGTCTTTTTTAACATTTTTGTAATCTACAGTTTTTTCTCTAATATAAAATTATCATATGGTTACATAAGAAAATTTTCGAGAAAAATGCAAGATAAATTTATTAATTATTTAATTTATTTAGTGTGTTATGAAAACAAAACAACGTCACGGTACAGAAAACACAACCTATCTGATAAATTCTTTAAAATTGCTAACACTTTGTTCAAGACATGATACTATAGTATCATTTTGTTTTCATAGCACACTAAATAAATTAAATAATTAATTAATTTATCTTGCATTTTTCTCGAAAATTTTCTTATGTAACCCTATAATAATCTTATATGTCTGTATAGAAAATAAATTGCAGATTACGAAAATGGCAAGAAATGTTGCCATTTGAAAAAATATTTAAAAGTTCATGTTTACTTCCGGTTGAGTTTGAAGTACAAAACAATTTACTTCTGCAGTTTCCGATGGTAAATTTCGGGTAAAATGAAAAACTATTTAACCTTTTTTTTGTATTTAGTAAGATATAAGAATTATTCTCTGTTACCTCTTATCGTGAACACACTGTATACAGTGGCTCCAGAAATTATCAATACACTCCTATGTTAACAATGTTAAACGGACATTTCCATGATCTTTTTTCTCATATAAAAATCGATTTTATAGCAAAATGTTTCAAACATTTTTTGTTGCAAATTTCATTCTCTTTATTTTTGTTTCTATATATTTTTCTATTTTGTCGCACCGTTTCTAACAACGACTTTAAAAACGCTCTGTAAAAAATTTAATAAAAATTACATTGCTCTTATGGGAGTTTTATTTAAATTTTTACAGAGTATTTTTAAAGTCGCTGTTACTCAGAAACGGCGCGACAAAATAGAAAAATGTATAGAAACAAAAATAAAGAGAATGAAATTTGCAACAAAAAATGTTTGAAACATTTTGCTATAAAATCGATTTTTATATGAGAAAAAGGATCATGGAAATGTCCGTTTAACATGGTTAACATAGGAGTGTATTAATAATTTCTGAAGCCACTGTATTTGTTCGGTAACTCGTCCTCACAATCAAGGATGATTCACTTTCAAGAAATAAATTGCTCGAAAACTAGATTATTAAGAAACTAGAGATAATATTAAATAAGATCAACGATTTGTAAATCATTAGTAGAGACCGGATTTTTATACGATTGCATGTTTTGTTTGATGTAAGATAGAAAGCTGATTTTTAGTTTCTACACGTTTCTCATTGAAAGAAATTAAAACACAAAGTTTTATTGCGAATATAACCGCATGTGTATAATCAATATTTTTGATTTCAATATTTAAATAAAACAAGAAGCACCAGAAAATACTGTATATTATGATGTTAAAAATATAAAAAAAATGAATGTATTTGAAGTAACTGGACATCGCACAGAGAATCTCAACAAATTATATAATGCATTAAAATCATTAAATGACCATCCCACCAACATCCATTGAATTAGAAAAAACATTTTCTGCAGCCGGTATTTTTAATGGAAAAATTCGGTCATTTAAGTGAAACCTCCTTGGCAATATATGCTTTTTAAAGAACTATTTCCAAAATAATTAATATATTAAATAATGTATTACAACAGAAATATGATATTAATATATTTGTTTATTTATTTTTTTTTTGGGAAGTTAAATGAATGTTTTAATACTTTTTGCCTTTTTTGCCCCCCAGTAATTACAAAAAGTTGCTCCCGGGATTAGAAATCCTAGTTCAGATGAACTCCACAGACATACATAGCATCAATGAAATATGCTCCTCTTACTCATATGATATAGAGCGATCATTTTCAAGTTAAAAAATATTATATAAAAAATTTTTAATTTAAAAAAATCCTTTTATTTAAAATTAAAAAATGTGCACTAAAAAGTATAATATAAAATAATTTTTTAAATAAAAACGAACAAAGCTCTTTGACAAAATCTATATAAAAGCGTGGGGCTATGAATTTCATACACAAACAGTATCATTGAAAAGCCCAACTGAAACTACGAGTACACACAGAAATGGATACCTACAAGATTTTTATTAGCATCTTTGCTATCTAAGTGTAGTGTATCACAATAATTACACAATTTAATATCAGTAATTCGGTAGTTGTATGAAAATTTTCTTGAACGTGTAATAGCCCCACGCTTATATATAGATGTTTTCAAAGAGCTTTGTTTGTTTTTATTTAAAAAATCATTTTATTTTTTACTTTTCAGTGCACATTTTTTAATTTTAAATAAAAGGTAGCTTTTAAAAATAAAAAAATTTTTATTTAATATTTTATTTCAGATTGTAATTTATTAATTATACTAGATTGCTTATTAGGTCGTGTGACCTAAAAGCCGCACTGTAACTATTGTTAGATATCCGTTGAACAGTCAGCGAAATTAAATATTTTGAAATATGAATTTTTAAAATTAAATTATTTTATGAAAATTAAATATTGGGCTTAGTGAACTAAAATCAAACTCAATTTTTACGATGTCGACGTTTCGAAGACTTTATGTCTTCATCTTCAGGATTAGTAAAAATGATGTCGAGCTATTTGACTGTATAAAATTAAAAGGTAAAAAAGGAGCCACAAATGGTCACAGATAAATTATTAAAATTGTAAAACATGAAAATATGAATTGAGCAATTAAAACTTGTAAATAAATCTATATTATTAAAATAGTGTCCGTCATTAAAATGACATTAAAACATTTATTTTGTTATTATATTTCGTTTTTCTATGACAAAGTGTGATGATGATGGGGTGGGAGAGCTAAAAAATTATTAACATTGTGTGATGTAATTTATGAATGCCCTCAAATTAATTAAGTAACCAATCAGAGCACAGAAATTCAAAATTTGAAATTCATATTTAAAATATCAAAACATACAATTTATTGGTTACTTGATTATTATTTATCGAACAGATTCGTATCCGTTAAATATCTCGAGGTGAAGTAACTGGCAGAAATCAGTAGGCAACGTGTTTATCCGGTCGAGATGTCAATTAGGATTACCAATGTCCAACAATCTTGCAAATATGCTTTTTTTGGTTTTGTGAATGAATGGATTTATCTGGACAGTTGGACGTAATATAATTGGTGACATACATATTTAAGAATCGCCTTTCTAATTTTAAGGGCAACTTTTCTAATTTTGCTTTCCGTAAAAACATTCTTTGGGCTATTACAAGCATTTTTTTAAAAATTAGCAAAATCGGTTTAGATAGAAATTAGAAACACATTTTACGTTACTTTTCGCCCTGTATGGTGAAAATGTTCAATTCGCAAGACGCATGCGTCTTATCATTTTCAGTTTTTTTTCCGAATTTTCGTTTAGTTTTCAGAATTATTGAAAAATGAAATTAGAATATAAAAATTCGCCGCAAGTGATAGCTGTGTACCAAATTTCAGCTCTCTAGGACGTAGATAAGTTGGTTAAAAATGACTTCAAAAAAGTCCATGCACATTTTAAATAAAGCGATAAGCAGCATAATTTTGAAATAGAAAATTTAAATAAAATATTAGTTTTGTATTATAATAATAAATAATGTCTAATAAAAAATATTGTACTAAAAAATATAAATTTTTAAAAAGTTTTGTGATTTATCTTTGTTTTTGTATAATCGCCTGTATCCATTATTACCGCATATTTTACCGCATATATCGACAGTTTTAAACACATAAAAAAATTTATTTTGATGTTTTTTAGCTCATATAAATCCGGTCAATAATCATCAGTAAACACTACTTTCTGACAAATTTTTAATTTTTCTACAACTCGCTTTATCTGTATTTTAGTATTATTTGGATTGGAGGACATTCCGTGGTAATTTGCGACGTAAGAAAATAATTTGAGAAAAATTAAAGTTTTTTCATTCAATTCAAAAAAAGATTGCATTTTAAACGATCTTTATTTTGAAGCGTCACAAAGAGTATGGTGCCATTAAAATTTTGGAAGTTGGGGTAGCTGAGGGTGAAGGGGAGAGTCCTAACGCAATCCAAAGTCTGGTCTCTCCCTTTCCTATCTAGAAAACTTATTTTCTAGTTTTTCGATATTTAATGTTGTTCATGAAAAATTTAAGGTGGAAAGTTTTCAAATGTACACGCTGTATATACCGGTACAATATATTGCGCCATTAGCGATATACTAATTTTTCGTTTTATAAAAAAAACACTTTCTTTCTAAAAGTTTTCTCCAACAGTAATAAATAATATTACTATAACTATAAGATTTGTTCCACTTACGAAACCTGTTTATACATTCCGTATTAAAAATTCTCCGTTTCAAAATTAATATTTAAATTTTGCAGTGGGGGGGGGGGCGGAGGATGATAAGTTAATTTTTCGAGTTAAGTGTCCGAGAGTTTATGTTGTTGAGTGGAGAAGAAAAAATTATTTCTTCCTTTTTAAAGGGAACAGTAGTTTTTAAAGTAAGGTGCTTTTAGAGTCAGGGGTTTTTAAAATTTTTAATTTTTATTTTATAATTTATTAAAAATATTATGCATATTCAACGCCAATAATTTTTAGTTGATTTTTGACTTTTGACTTCAGCTTCCTCTGTGTTTTTTATTCTGTATTTTTGCGTATATAAAAAATATAAAATATTAAAAACTAAGAGAAGATACAAAAATAATGAAAATTAATTTCATTAAATGTGTCTTTAAATTTCATTATTTTATATAAAAATAATAGTAAGTACATCTGTACATTTAAAAGAACCTATAGAATGAGTTTTGAAAATAATATTTTAAATTTAGTTTTACGACTCCAACAGCAAATTAAAAAAAAATTTTAGTGAGTTAGTATTCTAACCCAGATCAGTAAATCGGAAAAATTCTGCCCGCCTTGAAAAATATATTTTTATTTTTCCCGGTGCTGTCTTTAGGGATGGATTTGTAACTCCAAAAATAATATTTTTAAAAAACGGCAGTGTGTTAAATTCTAACCCTCAGGGACGGCACCAAAAATATTTTTTTCAAGTCGAGTAGAATTTTTCCGATTCAATAACTTGAGTTAGAATTTTACACATTGCTATTTTTTTTAAATATCGTCAACACAATGCAAAACTAGCGAAACTGAAATAAGGCCGGCTCTGGATTTAGATTATATATTTCATTGTAAAATATTAATGGAACCATAGAAATCAAAATTACCCGCTGTAACATGATGCATAATGAGTTTCTTAACAGGCACAAGTAACTATAAAAGTAAAAAAAAAATTATTTTAGGTGAAAAATCGACATTGTATTGAAGGGGTTTGAATAGGGAAAATTTGCAGATTCGCTAGTTTTGCATTGTGTTGACGATATTATTCTTGAAGTCACAAATCTACCCCCAAGGACGCCACCTGAAAAATTAAAAATATTTGTTTCAGGTCGGGCAGAATTTTTCCGATTTAATGATCATGGTTACAATCTAAAGCGTCGATTACATTGAGCTAGTTTACAAGCTGATAGTTGGCAAATTCACTATCTGCTAGTAAACTCGCCTAGTGTAATCATGTTCACTAGCCAACTAGCAGATTGTTAACTATCCGCGAGTAAAGTTGAAAGCTGGTCTACTTTATTCGCTACTCGCTGGCGTTTATGGTTTCAGTGTTTACAAAATGTCGACGGAAATTGTACGTGCGGGTGTCATTATTTTAGCTCATGCTATCAAAAAGGAGTTAAAAAAAAAAGAAAAGCGGAAAAGGCAAAGAAATATATGGGTGAAACAATGGATAGGGAGACGCGAGATGTATGGTGCATCGAGCAGTTTACTGAAAGAGTTGAAGGACGAAGACGCTTCAGCTTATCGCAATATTTTGAGATTAGACTGTACCCATTTTGAAGATTTACTGAAGATGGTAGATGGATTGCTCAAAAAAGAAGATACAGTTATGAGAATGGCAATCCCAGTAATCACAAAACTTGAAGTAACACTACGTTATCTAGCAACTGGTGATTCTTTTAAGTCTCTGCAATACCTTTTTCGAGTTCCCGAATCGACTATATCGATATTTTTGCCTGAAGTGCTATCGGCGATTTCTTTCGTCCTTCGACCATTCATTGAGGTATGTAAAAATTAATTTAAAAATGCCATTTTAAAATAATTTTTATATTTCTTGTAATGTAATATAAATTGACACAAGACTGAAATAAAAAAAATAATATTTGTATAACTAATAAATTAGTATTTAAAATTTGTCTCAAATATTATGTTATAAGTAAATATTTAGTATTACAGCGAACTTGGTCCAAATGTTTGAAACATAACCTGTTTTAAAACATCATCGTCATTTGAGGAGGTAGAATAGTCAGAAGATGGTGAAAATGGGACTGGTGAAAATGGAACATGACTTGCTTCTCGGGAATTTGAATTAACTGCAGGCTCCAAAGATGTTAGCTTAGAACGAATGATAGAATTCTGAATTTCCTGTTGTAGTAAAATTGCTTGTCGCTGCGGCAACTGACGAAGCTCGGCCGCAACAAACTTTCCGAACTGGTCATATGGCTTCTCCTCTGCTGCATTCTGTGCAATTTTGTCCAATTGCTGAATCGCGACTGATATTTCAGAATTTGAGTTTTCGTCGGATACTACTCGTTTTTTGACCCTTTTCACTGATGCTGCTGGTGGTCTCATTTCTGTTGATTGCTTCTCTTTGTGGAGTTCTTTTGGGCAGCTGCTTTCGTTGTTAGACACATCATATTTCGAGCAGTTTTGACCGTCCTCATCTGGCTCTATTTCTTCACTGTTTTGCGATAGCTCCTAGAAATAGTACAAAAATAATAATGCACAAATAATGTAGATTTATTAAATAAATTTCGCAACGATGAGTTAATAAATAACATAATATATTACACACATATATTTATTTTTATAATATTTATTATTTATTAAAATTATGTTAACTGATTTAATTTATTAATCTTATTATTTGCAGGTACCTAAAATAGTTGATGAATGGAAAGAAATCGAAAATAAATTTTCCCAACGTTGGAATTTCCCTAGATGTGTCGGGGCCATTGATGGGAAACACGTAATTATCAAAAGACCTCCTTGTTCCGGTTCAAGCTACTTTAATTACAAAAAAACCTATAGCATCATATTATTTGCCATGGTTGATGCCGATTATTGCTTTACTTATATTGACGTAGGTGGCAATGGACGCGCAAGTGACAGCGCAATATTTAGAGATAGTACTTTAAATATTGCAATGGAAAGTAATACTCTTGGAATACCTGACCATGCTGTTATTATTGGAGATGATGCATTCCCTTTAAGAACAAATCTTTTGAAACCTTATAGTAAAACTGGGCTAAGTGATATGGAAAAGGTATTTAATTATCGTCTTTCACGAGCCAGAAGAGTTGTTGAGAATGCTTTTGGCATACTTGCATGGAGATTCAGAATATTTTCAAGACCAATAGATTTAAAACCCGAAACTACTGATAAAGTAATTTGGGCAGCTTGCAGTCTTCATAATTGGTTACGAAAGACTGCTCCAGGAAATTACTTACCTTCACAAGCAGTAGATAGAGAGGATTTAAATACTGGAAATATAACACCTGGACTATGGAGGGAAAATGCAAACATTTTGCAACCTATTAATAATTTAGGCAGCAATAATTACAAACGTGCTGCTGAGGATGTCAGACGAGCATATGCTACCCACTTCATAGAAGAAAATCCTCTGCCGTGGCAGTGGGAGAAAGTTGGAATAATAGTTTAAATAATAAATATAAAATGATCTGTTAATTATTATTAATTTATAAATACCTAAATATTCATTAAAATTAAAAATTTTTACTCACCAAATTTGATTTGCTATTTCTTGTACTCAAAACCTCTGACAAATAATTTGCTTCGTTAAACCAAGCAAGCTTTGGTGAATAAACTTCTTCGGTACCACTTCCACTTTTCTTGCTTTTTTCAATTTTGTGTAGTTCTTGTCTGTACACATCTTTAATGGATTTGATTCTAGCCTTCAATTGCTTTACATCCATTTCTCCGATTAACTGATTTTCATTAAGTTCATTATAAAAACGTTGAAAAATTTCATTTTTTAATTTTGTGTTGCAATAGTCTTTATCTTTTATATTCCATAACAAATGGTACTGTTGGTACACATTAAGAAATTGTATAATATTACTTGTGTTCCACTTCATTTTAACAGTAGTTAAAAAAAGAAATGTCGATTAAAAATCGTAATATTAGTTTAATTAAAACGTAGGTACCTAATATTCACAACGGCAAACCGCCTCGGGGTAGTACACGTGGTTTTTACTCGCTAGCTAGTTGGCTACTGAGCGAGTAGTACACGTTTTGCGTGTAATCATTACAATCGCACTAGCCGACTAGTCCGCTTCTAAAATAGCCAACTATCAGCTTGTAAACTAGCTCAATGTAATCGACGCTTAACACTATGCCATTTTTTTAAAATATAATTGTTGGAGTCGCAAATCCACCCCCAAGGACGGCACCCGAGAATTTGAAAACATTATTTTCAAGACGGGCAAAATTTTTACGATTTAATGATCTGGGTTAGAACTTAACACACTACCATTTGTTTTTAATATTATTCTTGGAGTCATAAATCTACCCCCAAGGACGGCACCTGGAAAATTAAAAATATTTTTTTCAGGTCGGGCAGAAGTTTTCCGATTTAATAATCTGGGTTACAATCTAACACTATGCCATTTGATAAAAATATAATTGTTGGAGTCGCAAATCCACCCCCTAGGACGGCACCCGAGAATTTGAAAATATTTTTTTCAAGATGGCAGCATTTTTACGATTTAATGATTACTGACACTATTTTTTTTTAAATTTTTGTTGGGAGTCGCAAATCTAAATTTAAAATATTATTTTCAAAACTCATTTTATAGGTTCTTTTAAATGTACAGATGTACTTACTATTCATTATTCAAACGTAACAATTTAATATTAAAATAATTAAATTTAAAGACTCATTTAATGAAATTAATTTTCATACTGACCATTTAGTTGGTCCACCGTAAAAAAGTAAATCTGGATTTGAATTCAAATCTGAATCTGAATCTAACTTCATCCACATACAAAAATAAAAACCACAATGGAAAATTAGTTACGGCACTGCAGTGTGTAGTTGGCTTTATAATTAATTCAGGTTTAATCAAAGTTTTCAAAATTAAAAATTGTCGCTTACCAATTTGGTTCAAATTTGAAACGTTGGCCTAATTTCATTTTCAAAATTTTGCACCAATTTGTATTAACGCACTTAAAAAAATAACAAACTGTAGCTTTAGAACGAATGCACAAGTCATTACTAATCCGTTTTACTAGACAACTATTCAACACTTATCACAAAACTGAAAACTTTCAAGTCCGTGTCCTCCGAAGCTGATACCCAAAACTCGAGTGAAGTCATTCGTGCTTTGTACATTTTTAAATTTTCTGTCACTGTTTTATCGCTTTTCAAGGCTCATAAAATTTCATAGCGGTCGAACTCCCCACCATAATATGGAATAATATGAAAACAACATTATGTATTATTTATATTTTTACCTCCTCATTATAATAAAATTAACTATGTTGGTATATTAAAAAGTCTATTAGAAAACATTGATAAGCTTATCGGCATCAAATAGAATGAATGTTTAACGTTTTAATTTTAATTGATGGCATATAATGGTTTTCACTCGATTGTAATTTGTAACTGTTTAGATTGCACCCTAAACTTGTTGATAATAGCCGAGTGGACTATAGAGAATATATTAATGCGCACTTGAACCGTATCATAAATTAGTATTTATTTATAATAATGTACACATATAAGAAACTTGTAGTAATTTATTGTTAACTGCATGTATCAGTCCCACCGAATTCTGAACTACTCAAGGACTACCGAACTTTGTGCGTACAAACACGACCGTAGTTACGAGGTTTGGTCATAAACACATTGATAAAATGTAAAAAATTCGGTTGGCCAATAAATCAGTTGACAGAAATATCCATTCAGATTACTATAATTTAGTCGACAGTAAATTAATTGGGAATTATTAGATTGTATTATATGTTGATATCGAAATTTTGTTAATTTGTCAGTCATTAAGGCAGTCATTAATTATGTAAATAAATAACAGAGATTGCTTACTGAAGCGGTGCTCTGCATGTTATCTGCATTTGTCATATAATAAGCTTATTATTATTAATTTTAGACAAATTATGAGTTAATCGATTCTTCCTTTTTTTTCATTTTGATTGATAAGTACATCGATTAATTTGCCAGTATCTAAATTTCAGGCAACTTCATTTTCAATGCAGAGCATTGCTAAATTGCATTAGCCTTCAATAAAACTGCTTGACTACGCCTATTTTGTAAGTAGCTTATTATTAACTTTAGTTTCGAAAATAATCTGTCAGATAAAACTGAAGTCACAAGTGACCAAACAAAAAATCGCAGTTTGGTGCTGCTAAAATTTGGAAATCATTGCATATTCATTTTTGTATTATGCTTTTTTGGTAATATTTCGGCAATTTAATATAAGGGTAAATGATCCTCACTTTGTTTACTTCAATAAGGAAATATGTACATACTATTTCATTATTAATATTAAAAATTAAATATTGCATTTATGTTATGTTATGTTAAATTAAATTTAAGACGCATATAATTAATTAATTCTATTTTAATTAACTAATATAATTTTAAAATCCATTTACTAACAAAATATTTACGTGGTCATAGTATGCGAAACTTAAGTTCACACCACTTAGAATAAGAACCGCTTATCTGCACTTTAAACTCAACGTTCTATATTTTTCTTAAATCATCCACTTAAAAACAATTAATACTGCACTAAATATTATATTGTAAACATTTTATGTTCATAAAATGAAGAAACAAAAACCGAACTAAACAGATTTGTTTTGAAGTCACTGAATGTGGTTCCCCACCGCACCCCGGTAATTCCGCTTTTAGTTTGTTATATTTGTAATAGAATTAAATACATTAGAGAATCTAATAAAAAGAGTATAAAAATGCTGCATTTTGATGTAATTGGTTGGTCTTAAAACAATTTAAAATAAAACAAGGCCGTCCGATGTAATTTACATAATTTATATTTATGTAAAATATACAAAGAATGATCTTGTTTGACAATGATACATTGTCTTCTAATGGAGTTATATTATTACACCAAGCAGTGGCGTATTTAGAAAATGCTTTTGGGGGGGAGGGCAGACTAAATATTTTTCAGAATATCGTAAATCTATTCATGCGCGTCAGTGGTAAAACGCCTGACAAGTTCCAGAAATCAAAATATTCAAGCTACTATAAATATAATATAAAAACAAAACAGTAATAAATATTTTACATTACCAGTATTAATTTATTTATAATTTACATTTACAATACAATATCCAATCTTCGATTTTCTTTCTGTAATTCATCTAGCACTTTCTCGGGATAAACTTCGATACTAGGGTAGATATACAACAATGCTAATCCGTTCAATCTTGTGTTTCCTATCGTATTACATAAATATGTTTTTAGCGTTTTTAATGTTGAAAACGTTCGTTCAACATTTGCCGTTGTCACAGGGAAACAGAATATCCTCAGCAATGTGTTAATATTATTAAAAATATTTATATTACATTTTGTTAAAGTATCCAAAGCTGATATAGTATATTGCGCATTATCATCTTGAAAACTTCGGTACCATAACTTGAATTCTCCTTCTAAAGTTGCTCGATTTGTTGTGGTCAAATCTTCAGAATAAAATTCTGTTAAATGTTTAAAATTTTGAAGTTGGTTGTTAGTTAGCATCTTTTAACAGACCCGGGATTAAGCAGTTAAGCGAACTTAAGATATCTTTCATGATTACCTGATCTAAAAATGGTATATAAATAGACAATTTAAAATATTTTTCTGCATTGCTAGCAGGTATATTAGATTTTTGAGTTTGTCGCCCTGTTAACCTGGGCATTTTAATATTAGAATCAAATATTTTAATAGTTTAGCTAGATTTAGCTTGGCAAAACATGTTACTGAAGATCGAATCTACATTGCTACGCATGGAAGTGAATTCTTCAATAACGCTTTTGGCTAAATTCACTGCATTAAACAAATTAATATTTATCGTTTGCAGAAATTTTGCCAATGGAATTGTATACGAAAATATATTTTCAGTTACGAATAACGATATGAGAAATTCTGAAGTTCCTAAAGTATTTACTAAAGCGCCCTTCACACTATGCGATTTATCCTAGGATTTCTCATACGAGTTGTAAGCAGATATTTTTCAGTTCACATTGTACGATTTGTCGTACGGAAAGACTCGAATCTGAATTCGAAAGCAACTCATAACAAAATCTTAACCGAATCGTACCATTAGGGCGGTTTCTAGGATTGCCGTTAACGTCTAAAACCTTCTTTATCGATATTGTTAAAATTGTTAATATTGTTACATGTTGTGGCCATACGCAGTTGATAAATAAAAAAGTGTGGCGAACCCTGAAATTAAATTTTTTTAAATTTTAAATATTAAAAAATATTAATCACCCATGCAATAACAGAAAGTTGCCCAATTTGGTGACTTGCGACTTATGCTAAAAACTGTTGGCAAAATTTGGGCAAAAGCATAGATAAAGAATATAATAGTACTACTATATATTCCTTTATCTATGGGCAAAAGTAACCCAAATTGCGACAAATTGGTCAATCTGGCCACACTAAACTTAAACTCAAAATTTTGGAATATTTGATCATGCCCACCCGTATTCGTTCGTGTTCATCCGTAATCGTAAGCAAACATATAGTGTAAACTGAAAACCAGCATAACCCGTAAGGGTAAAACTCATGATAGAAATCCTAAGAAAAATCGTACGAGAAATCCTAGGATAAATCGCATAGTGTGAAGGGCGCTTAATAATGTTGCGCCAGAAGAGGAATTCTTGTCTTCCCAAGTAGAAATTGTATCTAACGCATGCACCACAGGTTCTAGCAATTCCTTTATGATAATAACAGAATCTTGACAATCTATCCAACGAGTTGGACAGAGCTTCTTTAACCTATTGCGATTTGAAGTTAGTATTATTTCTGCAACTTTAGTTGAAAAAATATGCTGCCTATTTGGAGTATTAAAAAAATTGTAGGTACTTTCTATAATTCCCATACAATTGCGAATACTTGAAATTGAACAGCAATCAGACAAAACTAGACTAGATTTAAAGAATGTGCTCATTCTCATTGCTGCAGCTCCATCATAACCTTGGCCTCGGAGATTTTTTAAATCTAATCCAAACCTAGTCAGCTCGTTTAGTAGTACAGTTGACAAAGCTTCACCAGTTGTAGACGATACTGGTATAAACTGTAAAAAACATTCATGAATTTGATTGCTTTTGACGTAGCGCACGCAGACCGAAAATTGTTCAATTTTTGCAATATCCGCCGTCTCATCAGCTAATATAGAAAAATATTGTGCTTCTTTAACATTTTGGATTAATTCCTTGAGTATTATATTGTTACACGCATCAATCGTACAGGGCCGGATTATTAATGTATGCGCCCTTAGGCAAAAGTTTTTAAGCGCCGCCCCCCAATTAAATGTTTCTAGAAAATTTCGAGCTTTAGATTCGATATTCCTAAATTTTCGAAATTTAACTTGAAATTCTTGTCCTACAAACACATATTCCTTCATCTTAAAATGAGATCTCGCGGAGGCACCAATTTATTCTAAAATTATTTTCTTATTTTGAGATAGTTTTATATTCCTGAGTCGATTTTACTTTAGTTAGATTTTTGAGATATCTGATATTCATAACTAATAAAAAATATTAAAAGAACATTGTATTCGATAATATTTTATTATTAAGACAAAATACATATTGCAAAAATTTAATTCTTTTTCGGGATTGCATGTTTCCAAATACTATGTGATAACATTATTTTCAAAATCAGCTAACAGGTTAACTCACTATTTATAGACAAAACAGCTAAATTCGATCAGTTCTTTTTTTACAATTGAATTTCTTAAGTATGTTTTTGTTCTCTTTAAAGTTGAAATGACCTTATTACAATTTCTAAATTGGGAAACACTGAAATAAATTTTTTCTTTTGAATAAAATTTAAAATTTCCTACTAATTCTTCAATATTTTCAATAAAGTATTTGAATTGAATGGACTGTTCAGAAAATTCCAAGTTCAACTCTTCCCATGTTTGGAGATTTTGTGAATGATTGCGTAATTCGCCATCATCAAGATTTTTCAAATTATTTAAAAATCCAAAATTATTTTCAATTTTGCTGTAATCAATAACCCTTTTTTTCAATTCTTCTTATAATCTGTCTATAATGGCAAGTAAGTGTTAATTCTCATTTCAGTTTTCCCACCAAACCCGACTTCACCATGCATACTTTTGCCAAACTGTCTTCGTTCTTATATTTATAAATATTCGACAATTCTTTGCCACGTTCTTCGTAAACGTCATACGAGTATACTGAACTCGACAACGAAAGTATCCTAATACTGAATTGTAGAATTTGGTTGAAACAGCAATTAATAAATTGATAAATCTGTTTCTATTTTTTGAAGAGATTTGCTGACTTTGTCACATTTATTCAAAATGACGGACCAAAATTCAGTTAAAATTCAATGATCAATGAATTTCAATAATCCAAAAATTTGGAGTAACCTATTTGCTTAAGCCTTTAAGTGGTTTTTCAGTTTCTTTATTAGGTCAAATAATTTGAGCGCCCCTTTTCTACTCGGCGCCCCTATGCAGTTGCCTAGTTTGCCTATTGGTTAATCCGGCCCTGCTTATGTATGTAGCATTTTTAGAACTATTTAATAAATGTTCTTTTAAAATCGAGTCGCTTGCATTAATTTGCAATTTTAAGCGACCCCTAAAGTTTCCTTCTCCTGGTTGAATCGCGTTACAATTAATGCCCCTGCTCCAGAATCCTTATGACCTCGAATAGCAAGACCGTATCGACCACAAAAAATTACTGTTTTATATAGGGATTAACTTCTTTCTATTTTCAGCGGCTTGCTTTTCGCGTTCTGTCCAAATTAATCTGTTGACGGCTTGCATTTCATTGTTGGAAATCTTCTGGATATTTACAAAGCGCAAAACTGCTGTTTTATGATAATCTAAATTTTCATGCCATGGAAATTTTTCCGAACATTTTTTCCAATTGTTGTATGGTTCAACGCAAAACTGACCTACGTTTTGTTAACCAGATCTTCCCACTTTTTTGCTACCAAAAAATACACAATACTTACAATAGACTCCATCGAATTTAGCGGAGTAAGCAAGCCATTCGAATTTCTCCAAATAATGTTTTTGAAACTTCCTATTAACCTTTCCTTCAGGTTTGTAGGGAAAATTGTAACCTGCTGGTGGAACCCATACATTTTTTAAAGATGTACATTTTTGATCACCGTCCACTCCATGTTGATTAACAAAATTAGAAATGTCAAATAAATCTTTCTGGAAAATTTTTTATTAGCACTCATTATGAAAAATATACTTATTAGGCTATCATACTGAATCATACTCCAGATAAGCAAAATATGCACATGTAAACTACCTAATGGAAGGTGCTGCGCTGCAATTAAGAGCAATAATTGTAGCTGGTAGAGAGAACTCGTGTTTAATTGTTGTTGATTCCAATTGTTTTTATTATCTGCACAAAACATTTCCATTTTTTCTTTTAACTTACTTATATAGATTTTCCTTTGATTATCGCATTAGCAATATAAAATATTTAAAGTTAATAACCTATATGCATTCGAATGCATTCATAGTACACTCGATGAACCTTCACAAGCAAAATTCAAAAACTAGAAGAATAAAAAATTTAAAGTTATTTAAATTTATTTAAATTTTAAAACCTTGTGGTAAGCATAATTTTTATCAGGGAGGGCTTCAGGGATACAATCCGAGTCATCCTTGGGGGGGCATCTGCCCCTTTGCCCCCCTCTAAATACGCCACTGACACCAAGTTCACTTCAATTTGAGGTTCAAATGTTTTATCATACATCCCGTACATCCATGTTGTTGAGATCTTTGTAAAACAAAATCACTGGTAAAACGTAAAACTTGTGTAAGTATATTGCTTCACATTTGAAAATAAACATTCTAAAGCTGTTGAAAATTATAATTATGCTTAATTATAATAATGCCTACTAATTTTTGTTTTTACATTTCTATAATCTGAGAATTAAAAAACTGAGTGTAACATAAAAATTATCAATCGTGTCATAATCGATAATAGTTAAATTATCACTAAGTATAGGCTTTTACTAGCCCAGAATCCATTTCTTTTTGATATATTTTAATAATCGTAAAAGTAAAATGCTTTTGTAAGCAAACCGTAGATCAGCTGTTTGACCTGTGAGTGTCAAAAAGACGTCAAACAAGTATTCTTTCTTCATCAGCCTGTATTATCCACTCCTGGACGTAGGCCTCTCCCAATTTTTTCCATTTATTATTGGTTTTTAATGCTCAACTTAAAATGCTGGCAACACGCCAAAACGGTTTCTGAAACCTCGCTATTTTCTAAAAAGTGGGCCTGTGACGTCACCGGCCTCTCCGTTAATAATTTTTTCTTACCTTAGACGTAATCAAAAAATTTAAATAAATATTCTGAATGCTCATTTCGACTCCTATTTTCACATAAAAATATTTAAAGAAATGGTGAAACTCGTCCATTGAGCAGATTATTATGAGGTTAACCCTTTCAGATACGAATTATGAGAAAAACGAAATATAATTTTAAACCCATCATGTGAACTTGTTTGATTTTTGAAGACACTACACAAAAATTTGCCCTAAACCTATGTCCTTTGGAGAGAACGCTGTGTCTGAAAGGGTTAATATAATATGGATATATAGGTTATATTATTTACAAGTTATTTTCAATAATTATATTTTGCAAAATTAAAAAAAAAATACTAAACTTGCAAAAATGAAATTTTATCTCAATTCCCATAATATAAGTTCACTACTTTCGCCTCGAACATCAGGGTAGGAAACTCGTAACTCGTACAACCATTTTTTTTGATAAAAAATGAATCAGATTCATAATAACAATTTATTAACTTCACAATATCTAATTAATACGACACTTTTCGCCAAAGAACCCAACATTAATACTCGTGTGCAAGAATAAAGTTTCATTTAATAATAACACCTGTTGCGGTGAGCTAAACTTTATTTCTGCAGAGCTAATCAAATAAAAATATTTTTTATGTACAAAATTATTTAAAAAAAACTATTCTTTTCATTTACTAATTATGTTTAATCGTTTATGATTTAAAAATTTGCCATACTACGCTTAATTTGCGAAAACTGTCTATTTATTTATTAAATAAATAATTATTTATTATAAACTCTATTTATTTCCCATGCAGTTTCCGATCTTGTTTTGACATTCATCTGCGATATTTAAATCCAAATTAATATCCAAAATTATATTTTCAACATTCATCCATTAATAAGCGAAATCTTCTTTCACATTCAGGGTAATCAGTAAAATAATCAACACTGATCAAATAAAAATTTAACTTCTGATTGCGAGAATACTTTTTAATGTTTTCTTCTTTTTATGAAACGCCCACCATGTTCATTTTTCAGCTCGCTTATCTGTGAGGTGCCAACTTTTTTTTTTTTATTTTTAATTACTTTAGTTCATTTAAATTTTTGCGGCAAATATTAATTTATATATTTAATTTTTTGTAAATTAACCTAAACTTTAAAATTTTCAATGATTCTTTTAAAAATTATGTAAATGAAATTATGTCTGCTCATCGCTCATCATCAATTAAAATTGGTAACTCTTTTGGTACCAAAAGAGTTTAAATTTCAGTTGGCATCAAGAAATTGAAATTGAAATTTTACAACCGCTCATGTTGTAAAATATCGCGATTTTCTAACTTTGCATTAGAGCGTTTGACCTTGCAAATTTCAAAAAAATTTGCCTGCGGCGCTTAATCCCGGGAGTAAAAACATTATTTATTTATCGTTCAACCCCTCCCAAACAAAAGTCCGAGATACGGCCCTGCTCGCTAATATTCGCTAATTTCAACAATTAAAATAGGGATAAGACGACACAAGTATGAAACTAACATTTTAGATATAATAATAAGGTCGGAAGTGAAAACTAATGTCCAGCGAGATATTGCCGTCAGTTTATTTCGAAACCACTTATTTATCAGGGATCTTATCAATGCAGCCAAGCCCGTTATCATTCGTGGTTGTTTGGTTTTACAACAGGATAAGAAATTAAAGTAGCGGTTATAAACCGGATATTATGTCCTACAATTTTAAGAAATGATAAAAGAATTACAACGGACGGAATAATAAATTTTAAATGATGTATAAAACATAGGTTAATAAATTTACAGAGCAGGTCGTAAATTTTAAACTTGTAATTTGCAACTTATAAAATAAAAGTACAAATAATAAAACATTTCGTCAAACTCGTCAAAAACATTTCGACAAACTCATAAATTATTCATCTTGATTAATTCAGAAAACAAACAATGAGAGCTTTCGCCTATTCATATCGAGTTTTAAATAACAATCTTAATGTGATAATGTGTAATGTTTGTATTTAGCTTTAGTTCAGTGCTTTTTTCCACCAAATATGAAATGAATTGCTTTTTGTTTTGCCTAGGTGTCGAGTTATTTCATTAATAATGGTATAATATGCAATCGATTGGGCAGGTAACATTCCTGATTTAAACTCAATTGAGAACATTTGGGTCGTTATGAAGAGGTTTGTGGTGGTCAATATTTCTAAAAGTGTACCTGACTTAAAATGAGCCATAAACTTTGTTTGGAACAATAATTTAAATGACGACTACCTGCACCAGTTGGTGAATCAAAATCTAGTTTACACCGATAACTTAGGTAAAGACCCAAACCTTAAGATTTCTTCATCTGAAGAATTTGAAGGAACTTCTTTGGTGGATTTTAAATTTGTATAAAATTGGTTTTGGTTTTATTACCTTGATGCTGATTATTATTGAAATAATAAGGTTCCTTTTTTAAATTTTTATATTATCCCTTTTTAGTCCGTTAAGTCGTATCTGGCCATGTTTATAAATTTTTAATTTATAACGTTAATTTCCAAGGGAAGTAAATATAGATTTCAAATATTATTTTATAATACGAGGCTGGCAATGAATTAAGTTTCTCAAAATACTTTTTGAAATTACATATTTTCCTTTTTACAACAAAAGGTTGGTAAGTCCTTAATATCCAGTTATACCAATAAAAAAAGAGGAAATTTAGTAAGTATAATACAAAAACATTATTTGAAAAATATAGAATTATTAATTAAAATCATAAAACACGGTGGAATAACAGTTTGAATTTAACAAAATAGCATCTAACTTTGGCGATCTTAACGAACGGTTTTTCATGTCCTACAAAATACCTCCGTGAAGTTGGCCTCCCATTTACAATATTTTGATATAAAAAAATATGGAACCGTTAGGTCACCGTTATGTCACGAAAGGTCACCTGGTTTTATCGTTAGGTCATTTCTAGTTTTTCCAAAAAAACAATAATCAAATTTTGAAAACTTTTCTTGGTAAGTTAGCCTCCCATTTGCACGTTTTCGATGAAATAAAAATGGAAACCGATAGTAAATCGACTGAAAACGTTTGGTCACGTATGCATTTCGTTAGGTCATCTTTAATTTGTTTACAATAAATTAATTTCTATTCGATGCTCTAATTGCGCATGCGCGAAACAAAAATATTGTTGTGTGCATATTACACGGATGTTTTAAGCTATCAAAAAATTTCTTTTATCTTTAACCACTGTTAGTTTTAAAACGTTTTATGTTTCCCCTGTAAAATTGTGTAATTTGGACTTACGAGGAATTCTAACTAAGCCGACGATATGCAGTATGTAAGCAATCAACTTACTCAAAGTCAAGAGTTAATTGGGAATATAATTAAAGGGGTAGTTTTTACTTAACTGCCTCACAAATCGACATTAAGTTTTAGATCACAGCAGTGTATCTGACTCGACATGATCTTGCGCTATCCAATCTCCATACTGAATGGTACGGTACTCAGGGCCGGATTATTAATGTATGCGCCCCTAGGCAAAAGTTTTTAAGCCCCCCCCCCATATAAATGTTTCTAGAAAATTTCGAGCTTAGACTCGATATTCCTAAATTTTTGAAATTTAACTTGAAATTCTTGTCCTACAAATATTTTTATCTTAAAATCAGATATCGCGGAGGCACCAATTCTTTTTTAAATTACGCAAGGTTTTTCAAATTATTTCAAAATCTAAAATTATTTTTCAATTCTTCTGATAATCTGTCTATAATTGCAAATAAGTGTTAATTCTCATTTCATAGTTTTCCCACCAAACCCGACTTCACCATGCTTACTTTTGCCAGACTGTCTTCGTTTTTATATTCATAAATATTCCACAATTATTTTTGACGTGAATACGTCTATAAAATCGGTAACATGTTTAAAAATTTAAAAAAAATATGTAACGAAAATTTGGTGTAACGTTGTAACGCTATTTGTGTGTGTCCATCAGATAAGGTCGGGTAATGTGAATATACGTCTATAATATTGGTAGCATGTTCAGAAATTTTATAAAAATATGTAACGAAAAGTACCGTGTAACGCTGTTTGTTGCTAACAAACATCACAAAAACAACAGAAATTATCAAGTAATTTTGAGATGCCAAGGGAAAATTTAAAATCTGAAGAATTGATTATTAGTTTCGTTTATATACTGAAATTTTTCGGTTTAAAAATATTATTTGATTAAGAGATTAAGTTCGGATTAAATATAAATTATTTGAACTTAAATTAAAGCCGAAAAAATTATTCGGGAAGGGTTCACAATAATTATATTGAAAATTGATGGTAACAGTGTTTGCACAAAAGTAAGAAGAACTAAAGACAATATAGCCGAAAATTATTACGCGCTATATTTTTAAAATTCAACCAAGAGGGTACTTTATATAAAAGCCAAAGAACTGCAGTCATTCGAATGCGATTACTTAATCTGCAGTGAAACGTGGATGGACGAGTCTCTACCACCGGTTAAAATTGAAGATTTTGAATGCGAGGTTCATAATAACAACAAGCGCCTATCAGTTGCAGACAAATCAAACATTGTACCGCCTACAAAACGCAAAGCCGGAGGAGTGTACATCTACAGAAATATCCACAGTTTGACAAATTGTAACGCTATAACTAGAGTCGACAATAATGTGCGCAACGACTGGGAAGATGTGGGGGACATGTGCATGGTAAGCGTGCAGTTCAAAAACCAGTTTAAGTTATTCCTTGGTTCTGTATATATTCATCCGGGTGTGTCGCAGTCGTCTCTTCGGTACTTTATGTCGATGATGTTCAACCAGTACTCGGATTCAATAAAGATGCATAGCAGAACCACGTTCCCCGATATCGATACACCAATGGTGCTATGCGGTGACTTCAATGTGAATGTGACGCAAAACAAGAACTTTTTGGAATTTATGAAACGAGAGTTCAATATGGACTGCGTACAGAACTCTCCAAGCACTCTCGGCAATACTTGTCTTGATTTAATATTTACGCGCAATATCAATGTATCCTGTATGCCATATGTCACCTATTTTAGTTACCACAGGCCTATCATAAATAAAATTATCTTCGATGCTTGACGACGACGACAACAATATTTGTATCCGTTGCTTCAATGAAGAAGACCAGGAATACGCTAAATATCTCTATGTAAGAAAACAAATCGAGAAGTCAACAACAATTATGAATATATAGACGTAATAATTTGTGAATGAAATGCAAAAGCAGCTAAATGATGATGACAAATTTCGTATTGTCAAAATTCTGCGAAAGCTTGGAAGTTGTTTTCGTAGGTAACATACCCGGCGCCGAGTGGCCGGTCTCGCGAGCCGGACGCTCGGACGACGGGTGTGTTTAACGGAGAACATCACGACGCACAGTGGGACGAAATCCCAAATCGACGGCCAAAAGTCTAAAAATAAAGTACCGATTTCGGGGTACTGCAGGGGTAGGTTAGATATAGTAATAGTCCTAGGGTCGAGTTCTAGACTCGAGATGGGATGATTCTTTATACCTGCTAATGTGTCGCAGTTCAAAAGTGCCCTTCGCTTGACTTGACGCATCGCACTCTGTGGTAAATTTTTATTGCGCTCTTGAAAACGTCGCCAGTTCCACAAAAATAAACCTATTGAAGATTTTCAAAATGGATTCGAAAGGGAAAAGTAAGTAGAATATTATCATGTAATACAAAATTTGTAATAATGCTGTAGGTGATACCAGTTAATGAATGATTTTTCCGAAAATCAACGTAGAATTGCTATTGAAAATTGTAAACACTTAGAGAAAAGTTACATTGTAAAACGTTGTAAAGCGGCCGGACTTGTTCTAGGTTGTATATAATTCTAATGCTTAATTGAAACCGCAAAAAAAAATTGTGTTTTTTGCGCCACTGCTATTGGTACAACGTTATATGATGAAAAATGCATTTTTCTCGATTTCAAACAATTAAAAAATAAAACATGCAGAAGTGATTCAGATAAAAGTTATATGGTTTTAAATTATCTCTTCAGGGGTGTACTCACGTTGTGGGCCCAGTACCCCACGTGGGCCCAGTGAGGTCTAAATAGCATTTTCATAGCATTTCACAATATTATAGTCATTATAATTTTGTGACATGAGTAATAGTGAGTAAGGCTGAATATATAAATAATTTTCATATGTATTATACTTTAACATTTTAGAATCTGCCGACAATGATCCTGCAACACCTGCACCTGGATTAACGAGAAAGGATATTTTCGCACTAATGAAAAATAATTTAAATCGTGGTGCAGCTTCAGCATATCTGGAAATTGAAAATTTCATGTCAGAGAAACTTCAAAGACCTTTCACTATGTCGGATGACGGAAAACTTACAGTACGCGCATTATTGTCCCAATTTAAAGAAAAGTGGAAGCAAGCTTGGAGGCACGAAAACAAATTCTTCGACAAATATTCCACATGGCTCAGTGAGTTTGTTCCCCTGAGAAACGTTCAAGAAGCTTCAACACCGTCCAGCAGCATGGGTCGGCCTTCTTTAGGATTTGGTGAAGCTAGTGTGCGCACGAAACGGAGGAAAACTGAAGATTTGCGTACAACTAGAGGTACCGAAGAACTGTCTTATGCGACTCAAATGAGCCTTCGAGCAGCTGGTAGATCTGATGCCGCAAAAGTTGTTCAAGATGTGACGCTGGGAAGCCCATCATGAGCTAAAAAGTATAGAGAATCTTTGGAATCGATTTCAGAAATTCCTTATACTCCTGATAAAGCCCTATCGCTTGTAGTTGAACTGAATCTGTCAAAATCTGACTATCAGAGACTACGGAATTCAACTAGAGAACAGCGCTCTAAGCTATTTCCGTCGTATAATGTAATACATCAGGCGAAGCTTAAATGTTATCCACCGAAATCAGACATTACCGTTACAGAATGTAGTGCTGAAGTGAAACTGCAGTCTTTGCTTAATCATACAATTCAGAGAATCTTGTTACTTCAAGACGAAGTTATTAAAAACTTATGCAAAGAAGAAGTTCGCAACTTAAATTTAATTTGTAAGTGGGGTTGCGATGGCACTTCTGGCCAAAATGCATATAAACAAAAATTTGCTGATGATAATGGAAGCAAGTCTGATGCCAACATATTCTTCACGTCACTTGTTCCGTTGCAGTTGATATCGGGTGACCAAGAAGCAAAAAATACCCCCATTGTTTGGAAAAATCCCAGGCCATCGTCTACCCGGTTCTGTAGGCCCATTAGAATGCAATTTTTGCATGAAAATACTGAAGCCACGGTGAGCGAAATGGAGTTTATAAAACAGCAGGAAAATAACCTTGTCCCTTACGAAACTGTCATTGACGGAAAAGACATAACCGTTTCTTTCAAAATTGCATTCACGATGATAGACGGAAAAGTTTGCAATGCAATCACCAGTAATACTTCTGCTCAACGTTGCTATTTATGTCAAGGAACTTCGAAAGAATTCAATAATATCGATGCGATGCTGAAAAGAACAATCAATGAAGATTACGTACAGTTCGGGTTATCGACTCTGCATGCGTGGATTCGCTTCTTCGAATGTTGTTTGCATGTAGGGTATAAACTTGAAATTAAAAAGTGGCAAGCGCGTACTGCAAATGATAAAGAAATTGTGAAAAACCGAAAAGCCAGTATACAAAAGGGTTTCCGTATACGATCGGGTCTCATAGTTGATCAACCAAAGCCCGGTTTTGGTAGCTCCAATGACGGGAATACTGCTCGACGGTTTTTTGAAGATGCAACCACTTCTGCTTCAATTACGGGGGTAAATGAAGATCTGATCAAACGATTTCACGTTATATTACAAACACTTTCAAGCGGCCATGAGATTAATATAATCAAATTTCAAGATTATGCCGTGCAAACAGCTCGCGACTTTGTAAAACTGTATCCGTGGTTTTATATGCCGACTTCAATGCATAAAATTTTAATTCATGGTGCAGCGATTATAAAGTCGGCAATATTACCAATTGGACAGATGTCCGAAGACGCCCAAGAATCGACCAATAAATGTATAAAAATGAATAGGGCAAATTTTGCACGCAAGTTTTCCCGAACAAAAACCATGGAAGACTTTTTTTCACGCCTACTATTAACGTCTGATCCCTACATTTCTAGCCTGCGCAAATTACCTGGTAAGAAAATAAAATTTTTTCTACCAGAAACAATCCAGTTATTAACTGCGCCAATCGTCTTATCAAATGCAGGGGGCTCGGGCAATGCGTCGGCAGTTGAATCCACTGACTGCGAATCAGATTGTTCTGGTGACGATGAATGACTGACCAGTTATTCGGAATGTGTTTTTTTTACTTTTTCTGTTAGTTACTTTATTTGTATAATACATATTTATTTAGAAATATAATGCTAATTTCTACACTTTGTATACGTTATTTTAATCATAATGCTTTGTATCAACCTAATTTTAAGAAAAACCTTGGCTATTATGTGACATAAATATAACGCCTTTTCTACACAAGTCGTTTATATTCAATCCGCCATTTTGTATTCCCAAATTTTGACTTCAGATTCGTAATCAGCGGCCCCAAGAACCCCCGAGTACAGACTTTCACCCCGATTCAATTAGTTTTTCATTAAAATGTTTGGCGTACTGTATCCGCCATTTTGTTTTTGGAAATTTTGACTTCAGATTCGTAATCAGCGACCCCAAAAACCCTCCGAATACGAACTTTCACACGAATTGAAAACTTGTCAGACTTTTGGCCGTCGATTTGGGATTTTGTCCCACTGTGCGACGTCCCCCGGTTTGCCGGCTCGAGACTCGCGCGCATTCGAGTGCCTTAACAGGAGTGTTGTTCTTATGTTTTCACATCGATGTTATCCGATCTGTAGACCTGGGCGAGTATCCTTGGACGACGTATTCACGTAAAACCTAACGGCTAGGTCTCCAATCATAGCCTCGAAGCCTAGGCTTCAATTTTTTATAAGAGTTTCTCATACGAGTATACCGATTTCTTAGAGAACGAAAGTATCCTAATACTGAATTGTAGAATTTGGTTGAAACAGCAATTAATTGATAAATCTGTTTCTATTTTTTGAAGAGATTTGCTGACTTTGCCACATTTATTCAAAATGACGGACCAAAATTCAGTTAAAGTTCAATAACCAATGGATTTCAATAATCCAAAATTTTTTAGTAATCTATTTGCTTAAGCCTTCAAGTGGTTTTTCAGTTTCATTATGAGGTCAAATAATTTAAGCGCCCCATTCCTACTCGGCGCCCCTAGGCAGTTGCCTAGTGTGCCTATTGGTTAATCCGGCCCTGACGGTACTTCTATTAATGCTATTATAGTGTTAGAAATTACGTTTTCTTTTAGATGGTATCATGTTCTTATTTAAGGTACCAATAGTTTCAAAAGGAGCGTTCATTAATTAAAATACAATAATTTTTTTAATTTTGAACTCTCTCCCTCCATGTAAAGGTAGGTAAAATTTTGCTTACACTCCCCATTTTAAATAAGAATCATTTAGAAAATTTTCATTCCCCTGCTTCACTCATTCAAAATAATTTTTTTCAGATGAATGTAAGTCCACCACAAAACTTTATATTATGTGACTTGATCTACCAAAAGGGGGCTTAGATGTCAAAAAATCATTTTCCACTTTTTTGCCGATGCAGATTAAGTTTATTTTTAATAGCTGTTTTCTCGAAAACTGGTTTTCAAACATAAGCCTCCATTTCGTGGACCAAGTCACTATGTTGGATAAAACCAAAGACATAATTACTTGTTTTTATTCAAATTTATTTCTAAAAAAATTTATATAAGAAACGCTTTGGACCACTCCCCTACTCTTTAGTAGTATCACAGTTTCACAGTAGTATACAAGATTTTGCAGTCCCCCCCCCCAAATCATTCCATAATTGAGGGACGCTTACAAAGGTATCAGTTGAAGACTCAATAACTACAAATGTTTCTTCTTCTTTACCGAGTACTGAATAAACTGCATACAGCCAAATAAACTACACATGGTATAGATTACACTAAGATTCATAAAATAATAGAATCGGACAAAACAAAGGAGCAATAAATAATTTAGCCAAGTATTAGAATTTAATAACAATATTATTTTATTATTTATAAATAACTAGCTGACCCGGCGAACTTCGTATCGCCTCAGAACTTGAACCATATAAATTATTTGTAAAATTCTAGAACATCGTACCGCCTCAGAATTAATATACCAAGTGACTCGGCGAACGTTCTGCCATATAAATTATAGCTGGATACCCGGCTTCGCCCGGGGTCTCTTTAAAAATAAAATACTTTGCATTAGTCTACGTACTCGAACGTTTTCCAATCTTGCTTTCCGTTACTCGTTTGTTTCATACGAACGGACTTCAGCAATGCGTACACACAACAAAACAGTAATTTTGGTTTTTCTTTTGTCTATCTATATATAGTTATGGATCTGTTGATCCGATGTGTTATGTTTATTATGTTACAGTTTATTATGTTATCCAAGTCTTTACGTTGGTTCCATTTAGGTATATTCCATTAGGTTATCCAAGTCTTTAGGTTGGTCCTGTTCTGGTATACTCTATAAGGTTCGAGGTTCTAGGTTGCTAAACCCTAAGTATTATTTTACTTATATAGATAATTATAAAGATATCGGATTATCAGATTATCTCTAAATTATCTATAACACGATGAATAGGCACTATTTGCCACATATTTTATTAAAGTTTGTTGAAAGCCGTTCTAAAGTAGCCTATCTTCTTCGCAGCATCGTAATTAGCTTATACACCAAATTTCATAAAGATTGGTCAAGCGGTCTAGGAGTCTATAAGGAACATACATACATACATACATACATACATCCATTTTTATATATATAGATAAATTTTGTTAGATATTCACTATGGCTATATAATAATTATGCATGTACAATATTATATACAAATTTTGTTTACTCCCAAAGTAATAAATAAAATGAATTTATTTAAAAAATGAATATTTTTTAGTCTGAATTCACAATGAACATTAGATAAAATATATAATAAAAATCAAAAAAATGTATTGTATGAGTTAATTACATATTGATAAAAATCAATATTTCAGAGTTTTCAGAAAGCCATACGAATTCACTACAAGCCAAGATAATGGGACACGTCATAACCCGTAAGGTTCACAAATCAATTCCATATGCTAATTCTTCACTACTAGAAATAGTCCGTGATAATCCTTCGATTTGAATATTTCGAAATCTGACCTTCCGCTTCAGATTTTGTTAAGTTTCAAATCAAGTAACATCTTCAAGACTTTATACGGACCTACGGATTAGATTACTTCCAATACATATGCAGAAATATAATTGTTACCTTCCAGTCAGATAAGGTTCACGTGAGAGAAAAGCCCTGCAAATCAAAAAGGTTTTAATTAAAGCTTTCTAAACTGTGTTTTTGATTAGTCGTTGATATTTAGTCGGTATTATTCTACTTTGTTAATAAAAATCGATCCACTAAAAATTTTAAAATATTTACTCACTTGACAAATTACAAAACACCGTAGAGCTGTGAAAGCCAGTATAGAATAATTATTGTATCAAATTTTTGTTATCGGTGGATTTAAATTACGACAACCTCTCTTGAAGGTTGTTGATTTCTAACTATATTATTTTTTGTTTCTGCCAGATTCGTATATAAATTATCCATTTCTTCTATTCCTGTTCAACTAAAATAAGGAATTATTTAGTGTTTGACACTATTTAGGTTTACAATTTTTAAATTAACTTGCCGTGACTATGAAGACAAAAAGCAGTGGATTTCCCTCCAGCGTTGCTTTAAATTATGTTGACGACCGTGATGCAAATTTCGTTTCGATTTACGTTATTTTTTACTTGTGGATCCACAAAATTATAGTTAACCTTAACTTCGGCTTAAAAGTTAGACGTTGAGGTTATGTAACACTTGCAAGCGCAATTTTAGCACAAAAACCGCTTGTGTTGAGAATAAAATATAATAGCCACCCGATTTTAAATGAAACATTCATTAAAAAATATTCGAATCCACCGCAAAATGTTTTTAAATAGAAAATTAAATAGAAAAATAGTAAATAGAATATACGCTACGCTTTTGCTGCGTTCGAATTAGTAGCAGACGACGCTTTCCTTGCTTTTCAGACCGATCCTTATACACAAAAGTGTTAGTAAGAACGCAGCCCAATAATATATGCACATAACAATATTTTTGTTTCGCGCATGCGCAATAGGAGCATCGAATAGAACTTAATTTATTATAAACAAATTAAAGATGATCTAACGAAATGCATACGTGACCAAATGTTTTCAGTCGATTTCCTATCGGTTTCCATTTTTTTTTCATCGAAAACGTGCAAATGGGAGGCTAACTTACCAAGAAAATTTTTCAAAATTTGATTATTTTTTTTTGGAAAAACTAGAAATGACCTAACGATAAAACCAGGTGACCTTTCGTGACCTAACGTTTCCATATTTTTTCATATCAAAATATTGTAAATGGGAGGCCAACTTCACGGAGGTCTACAAAATGGGTTGGCCAAATACATCGGCAAAGATTGCTGCAAGAAAAGGCGAAAAATTCTTAGAACGCAGGAAACGATATGTATAAAAGACAAAAAAACTCTTGACATACCCTAAATACTTATTGGTTTATACGGATAACGTCCAAAAGTTTAGTTTAGTGTAGTACAAGTTGTGGTCAAGTGTGTAGTAAATTTACAGTAATCAATTTTATATATATTATTATTACAATGGAGAATTTTAGCGATTCGATCGAGATTGAAGAATTACGCGATAGTGTGCAATAAGATATGGGATTATCTAAGGTACCCCGTAGAAAAGGTGTAAATTGGACCACCGAAGAAACGCGTGCATTTATAGAATTGTGCATTGAAAAGAGAATTTTGAAGCTTATGGACGGGAAACGCCATAAGCACATCGACGTTTACAAATCCATAGAATGTGAAATGAGAAATCAGGGATACCTTAAAAGCGGCAGTCAAATGCAAATTAAACTAAAGCATTTGAAAGAAAATTATTATAAATGCAAAAGGCACAATTCTGTAAGTAGACCGGAAAGAAAAACCTTCCAGTTTTACGACGAAATAGAACGGCTGCTGGGAGGCAGTCCTTCTGTGCAGGTATTGATAAAAAATTATGTTGGCATTGATTCAAGTTCCATTCGAAGTCAAGAGGAATTTGAAGACATTGCTCGTAAGTTATTTTGATACTTCATAAAAAACCAATTGTAATATTCAGAATTTATTTATTTGTAGCGGTAGAAGTTGTTGTGATACCCGAAGATGATAACAGGCTCTTCTTAGATGAAAATGATGCTACTGATCCATTCGAAAGATCTACTACCGGTCCATCTAACAGTGGCAGCTTCGCTGGTGCTAGCACTTCTCCAAATTGTCGTAGATCAAAAGGTACAGTTGTTATTGTTATTTTGTAAGTTCATTTTACCTCTTTAACGCTCTCTGGTAAGACGTTTTAAAATTTGATAGAAAATAGTTTTCCATATTAAAGGCGATTTTGATTAATTTGATAAATAAATTAATTTCAATTCATTAATTGAAAAATTAAACGAAAGGTACTATTCTATACTAATAAGGGTTCACTATATTCGGTATATCTGCAATTGAAATCAAAATTTTTTTAAAAAAATTAATCCGTGTTTCGGGATTTTGTCCAATGCTCCTTAATTTTTGAATTATGAATTTTATGTTATGAGTAAGGGGCCGTCCATTAATTACGTAAGGGTTTTGGGGGAGGGGGAAAGGTATCGAAAATCTTACGGACCCTTATGTAGGGGAGGGGAGGGTCCGACGTATTCCTTACGTAAGTTGCATAAAATACTTTTTTAAAATTAAATTAGTTTTTTTACCTGAATATTAAGGGTTATCAATTTTGTGTATTAACTTTTTTATGCAATTAATTAATTTTTATTAACTTTTATTTATATAAACATAAAATTTAATTTAAATTT
This sequence comes from Cantharis nigra, assembly GCA_958510845.1. NCBI lineage: Eukaryota > Metazoa > Arthropoda > Insecta > Coleoptera > Cantharidae > Cantharis > Cantharis nigra. The sequence goes on from OY294029.1 coordinate 19,254,227, forward strand.
TTGTATTTTTTGTATAATAAAAATATAATTGTTATTCGTATTTTATAAATATACTAAGCGGGGAAAGGGGGGCTCAACATTATGTTTGTTTAATAATCTTTACGTAAGATGTACCGGGGGGGGGGGGTCAAAATCTTACGTGCCCTTATGTGAGGGGGGGGGAATCAAAAATTACAAAAATCGTCCTTACGTAATTAATGGACAGCCCCTAATGAACAATGCAATTTACAATATTATATTTTATAGGAAGGTTGTCAAACGCAAAAGAAGTCGAAGAGTATAGTGAAAATTTTGTTCAGAAGCAATCAGATGCTTTGAATGAAATTTTAACTAGACAGAGCCAATTGATAGAGGAATCTATTCAAAGGCAAATGCTTGAACAGCGGAATTGGGAAGCGCAGATGATGCAGCAGGAACGGGACCACCAAATAATCCAAATGAAGATGCTAATGGATGGATTCCTGCAAGGATTGCATACATTAAATAATCATCAGATTTCTCCATATAGTACATTGACATTCCATCCAAATGTAATTCCATCTACTCAGTTTCCTGTTACATTTCCCATCCAGGTGTCTAATCCACTTGCTTCATCCTCGTCATATCGGAATACTATAATAGAATCATCACTTCCGTTAATAGATCCTCTGCAGGCTTCTCCACATCCTACATATCCATGTCAAACACGGTCACCTTCATTAATACATTTTCCATCTACACCTACAACAAGTTGTAGTAATAATAATAATAAACCTGTATTATTTTCAGAAAATATAAAACCGGAAAAATAAACGTTACACAAATATATATATTTTTTCTTTATTTTTGTTTAAATATTCAAAATTTAAGGCTGCGATTTTTCATTTGGACGAAAAAATTTTCAACAGGTGGCGCGATTATCTAAACTTAAAATTGGATGTCTTGCATTGGTTGGAAAAAATGAAAATAAAATTTGATTGGTTTTAAAAGGCGGTTTTTTTTTAAATCATTCAAAATATAGTCTAAACAAAACTTCAGTTACAGCACTTATAATACTTGATATTAAAACGATTTCAATGCAGAATATTAAAGGTTACAATATTAACTACACTATGATATATTTTGAATTGTCATTAACGTGCTTTTTTTTATATAAAATCGCAAATTAAATTAATCAAAATTTTAATCCGTTATTAAAACAGATTAAAAAATATATCATAGTGTTCGGAAAATTCTCCTCTTTCCGCTAAAAAAAAAATCATAGATGTATCTATAACCAATTTTGAGCTGTAACTGAACTTTGAAACAGTTCTAAAAATCGCACCCTTAAAATACGTACAAATATTGTTGAACTTATCGCAGCATGCTTTTGCTTTGTGGAAAATGATTAGCAAAATAATTTGTCAAATGTTGACGAACCTCTGATGCAGAAATGGTTCTTTTTCCTTATTCAAATGGTTCGGCTGTGGGAAGAGTATTTCTGCTTGAACTACATCGTTTGTCCATTGTGGATTAAATTTTTCTTTGTTTTTCTTCAAAAAAATTTTGTTAAATGCAACATGCACTAGCAATATTTGGAGCAAACTCGTAGTGTATGTCGATTCTTTTTAATAGGATTCTCCAGCGTCCTCTAAGTCTTCCAAACGCCATTTCAACAGCAACTCGCCCCGGACTTAAATAAACATTGAACGATTCTTGCTCAGGAGTGACTGTTCCCGGATAATCTTTTAATATCCAATGTAAGAGTGGATATGCCGGATCACCCACAATCATGTATGGTACTTCCATACCATTGATATTTTTGGTATCCTGAAATAATAATCACATATAGTAGTTTATTTTTTATTTAAATTTGAATTCAATACTAATTTGTATTGAATGTTCTTAGAACTTGACGAATTATGCTGTCAATGTCTCGGTACAGATTTAATCCTTTAATACAGCAGTATCGTGTGTATTACCAAGATGTCGAATACAAATATTCCGAAACCTAAAAGTTAAAGATTAATAATTCTGCTTTCTACATACAATTATTATTTCTGTTTTGCTATTCGCTATGTGCGTGGGTTAAGAGGGGATACGCAAATCTATGGAAGCGCTCGGAGTGGCCGGTAACAGAAGTTAATGTGGACTTTTTTAAATTTGCTTTCCGTTATTTAAAGCAGCGTTCAGATAAAGATTCATGTTCAGGTAGAAGCTTTCTTGAATTTATGGTTTTTAAAAATTAGTTTGTAGTATGTTGGTAATCAGCTGATTTTGTTTAACTAGTGTATAATAAAGAATGACTGACATACAGTGTTATAAATCTAGAATAGAATCTTTATCTGAACGCGGCTTAAGACATATACGTATCATTAAAATGGGTGGTCACTCAACGTGCTGTGTTGTTTATTGCAATAATAATGGTAAAAATAGTGTTTGTAAGTTTTATGCATTCCCAATAGCAAATCACAAACAGCAACAAAGAAGTAAATGGATTGCTGCAGTTCAAAAAGTAAAGTGAGTCAGATAACCTGTATACGTCAAAACATAAACAGACAAAACAGTTCGACATGTGAATGTTCTTTAAATTGTAATTTTTTAGTCCTGGTGGCGTGAATTGGTTTCCTAAAAAGTACGATAAAATATGCAGTGCCCATTTTATCGGAAACAAAAAATCAGAAAAAGAAATAAGTCCCAGTTATGTGCCGACAATATTTTTTCCAAGCTGTGAAACAGAAAGTAAAATCGAAATTGGAGAAGCAGCTCTAACCAGGTACAATGATCATAATTTTTAATACACGGATGAATGTTGTTTCAAATTAATGTTTATACCGTTCATCAAAGTAATTGGTATTATAAATAATGAAATTATATTGTTTTAGGCATAATCGTTATATGAAACGGAGAAACTTTGGAGGAGCAATAACTACAGCCAAGAGCAAGATCGATACATCGGAAGAACAGCTGTATGATGTTAATGATGATTATGATGTACATCCAGGTAATAATGGAAAGTCGTATATGGATCAGGGAATCCAAGTAAATTTTTATTCAAATGATGTAAAATTGAGAGAAACTTTCATCTGTAATAGATATATTGACAAGAATAGCAACTTTCATGATGCCGAATGTCAGACTGAAATAGAAGTTGGAAAAGTTACCAAATTCACAAATCAAAAAAAATTTAAAGAAATTGGATGTAATACTGTTCGAAAAGATTTTGTTGATCAATCTGTAGGACCTGACTTCGAATACAAGGAACAGTCGGTGGGAATATGCTTCAACGAATTTTCCAGTATTAAAAATAACGAGCAACTTTTAGATCTTGCCGGAATAACTTTTGAAAACTTTAAATTTTTATTGAAGAAAATAAGTACATCAGATTTGGAAAGCAAAAAAATTTCAAAAGAAAATAGATTATTAATATTTTTAATGAAATTTAAAACAGCCTTAACTTTTTCTGCAATCAGTGTATTATTTTCAATTCACAGAACAACAGTCTCAAGAATTTTTTTTGCAACTTTAGAAGAACTTACAATTGCTACAGCTAACCTTGTATTTTGGCCAGATAAAAATATTATACAAGCTACAATGCCCGAATGTTTTTATCCGGATTATAAGAACACACGTGTTATAATAGATTGCACGGAATTTAGAATCGAAGTACCAGCTAGTGTAGAAAATAGAGTTTTCACTTACTTTCACTACAAAAAAGGTTTTACTGCTAAAATTTTGATAGGAATCACGCCATCCGGATTTATTTCCTTTAAATCAAAAGGGGTAAAGTAAATTGCACTCCAAATCTACCTGATAATGGTAAACTGCACCCCAAGTAAACTGCACCCCGAACATTTTTCAGGTATAAGCTGCACCCCAAAAATACGGGTATATACAGAGTATAACAAAAATTATTTTTTTATACGATTAAATTTATTAATCCCATGATCGTTATATAAAATTAACTCAAGTTTTGTTTTTTTTTGTTAAATTATTTTTGTAAAATAAGCATTTAATTACTGGATTAAAATCATTTTATCCGATAACTTTTTTTTATTGGTACTACTTGATGTATTAATATTTTCTATATAAAAGATTTACATTTTTTAATTGATATAAAAATGATTACTTATTCATAAACATTAACGAGATCAGAAGAGAATATCCGAACTAACAGTTACAACAAGCCAACGAGGAAAGTCCTTACTACTTTATCGGCAAAACAAATTTTATATGGAACGTCTGCTGAAAACAGGCGAACAAAAATGGCGATGCTGTAAAAGAAAATGTACCGCGTTTATTAAAGTGTTGGGAGAACGCGCTGATATGCACATTAGATATGTTCAAGATAACCACACACATGAATCTAATGAGAAGCTTTTGCATAGGCAAGATTTGTCAAGTCCAATGAAAATTCTAGCGAGTGAACAACCGTTGCAAACGCCACAACAAATTGCGAATACGTGTTTGGACCAAAACCCGTCTTCTACTCAGGTTTTGCAGAAAAGAGATTTACAATATGCCAAAAAAAATACTTACAACATGCGACGGAAAAGTATGAGTACTCTTCCAAAAGATATTGCAGAAGTGCATCAGAAGCTACAAGAAATGGATATAAAAACTGGACAAGGTGAAAATTTTCTGACAGATAACGATCCCACTTCGAATATTATCATATTTTCGTGCTCCACTAATTTGGCTGCTTTGGCAACAGCTGAAGCTATCTACATGGATGGTACATTTGAATATTGTGCCAAATTCTTCTACCAATTATTTACCATCCATGGACTATTTAATGGTCATTATATACCGCTGGTTTTTTTTTTATTACCACATAAGAAACAAGCAACATATCTTGATTGTCTTAAACAAATATGCACACTTGGTTCTTCCTTCTTAATACCATATTCGAGATGTTTAAGCTGTTCCAAATACGCAGAATAGTTACCGATTTTGAAGTAGCGATCAGAAACGCGTGTGCAATTCAATGGCCAGAAGCATCGATTGAAGGTTGCAGGTTTCATCTTGGTCAAGCGTGGTACCGTACTCTCAAAAAAAATGGCCTAGCTTCAGACTATCAAGACCGCAATTCTGAAGTTGGAAGGTGGTTGCGCTATTGCTTCGGATTGAAGTTTTTGATTCACTACATATGTGGATAGAAAAGCCATGTTTCTTCCAGTGGTTTGGGCCAAGGCGTCTGCGGATTTGATTTCAACAACCAATGGTTGTGAATCATTCCATGCCGCATTTAAACAGAACTTTAATTCTATTCGCCCAAATATATACAAATTTGTTGAATTTACCCCTTACCGCCGACTCTGTGTACCTTTACATTGAATAATCTTTCATATTCCTTAAGAGCATCTGCTTCGTGAGTACGTCCGTATGCTAATGAAGCCAAATCAATTTTTTTAGGGTAAAGCATTTCATTAACTAAAGCTTTTATAGTCTTTCGTATTCTAGTTTTGATACTATGAACGTTCTTACTTGCTGAAATTCGCAGTCTCCGAGCTTGAAACCAATTTAAACATCCTGACTGCTCTAACGTATCGCATCATAATTGAAGAATTACATTTTTTGATAGTACTACGTATTTATCATAAAACTCTTGTACGTCGGTTGTAATTGTTAAGTTGTTTGAAACGTAGATTGTAAATTTCTTGCAAAACTCAAAAAAATGATTCAAGCATTCTTCACATTCTTTTCGTAACACCATGCTTTTTACTTCCGTTAGCATCGAATCTATGAGATTTTTTATAACACGTTTATCTGGATCCTTTTGCATCTCAACCAGAATTATTCGTAGAGCTGATTGACTAGTCAGTTCAGATAAATCTATTGGCGGCTGCTCAATATACGGTTCTTAGGCACAAACATTTCTTCCTTTGGAATATTTTTCTTTGGCAAACTGACGTGGAGTAGGCTTTCCCCATTGTTGCTCAAAATTGGTTTTAGATAAACTTTCTTCGTGGTTTATAAAATAGATTAAGCTTGCTACAGCTTAGTATTGTAATACTGAGATGTTACAGCTGTTTGTCGTGTGATTTCCGCCTTGATTAAATAGCTTATCCAATCTTTTCTGAATTCTTCCACATTGTGTACATGTCCAGACTCGACTAATTTCTTACCTTTGGGTACAGTTTCTGGCTGAAATAATATATCGTGATTAATTTTTTCGAACCCAGTTCTTATTATAATATCCAGAATGTTTCGCTTTTATTTTAATTTAAGTAATATACCTACCCATTTTATTTATATAGTAATATTTTTCAGTTGGTAGATTATTTATCGGATTATTTTGAATAATAATCCGATTTATTGTTGAATTTTTTTCAAAAAAGAAAAAAGAAGTGTTCCAACAAAAGGTACACAAAGCTAAAATATTCAAATTTCCCATAGCGTACTCACCCATTTTTTGCACAATATGTTACCTCAGTTATTACAGATGTACATTACATCAGCACATATACTGAACGAACATCAAAAATATATTAAAAGTAAAAAATTGTGCGGTATTAGTGTATTTTTATATGGGCAGCAGTCCGAACTTATTTACTCTATTGAGCCACCAGAGGGCAGCTGGAGCAATGCACATAGCGAATACCTGCATTTATCATCAACAACTGCTTGCATATTGTAAGAAGGCCACCCTTTCCTATTTACATAATCTCTGTAACCCTTGGACAGAGCCAATATAGGAATATGGGTTCCATCGAGGCATCCAATGATTTGAGGTATACCGCAAATCTTTTCAAAATTTGCAGCAAAATTTTCAAAATTTTCGGCATACATATAAAAGTTTTCAGCATGTTGTTGATTGCATTTACCACCCTAATATACACATCTTTTTACTGTTGATTTATGTATGCCGAATACCTTGCCAATAACTCGGTACTCCGCACAACTAGCTAATTTATATAAAGCTACTGCCACTTGGTTTTCAACCGATAATGGTTCCCTAGATTTTAAAAAAGAGGCTTTGCTTTGAGGTCATCTTTTAACAAACCAAATAATTCATCAAATACTTATTTTCGCATTCGGAAACTTTCGATCCAATCTACTTCGCTAAATGTATTTAACACAATATCATTCCAGAACGAATAATTCCTGAGTTTCATCCACATTCTTCTTTCCGCTTGATACGTTAATTGTGAAAACGAATCTAAAATATGATGTGATGACAAAATTTCACTGCACAACACGTTCACCACATTTCGAGATCTTTGTACACGCAGGGTAATATCCCTCCACATTTGCCGTCTTCTTTTAATAATTTGCAATGACGTCCGATTTCGCCTTCTATTAAATTTTACCACCAATGCAGCTATAATGTATTGATATATAAAAAAATATTGAGCGGGCGACATTATTATACTATAGTATAGAGTGATGATTTTATACAAGATAATCTTATTACTTTCACACAAATTCAATGCTTAAAACTACGCGTCTGAACTGTGGGTCATCAGTGACACATGTGTTTTCCATAAGAGCATAATCATTAATTAAAATTATTAGCTCTTGAAACTAATATAAATTAGAATTATCTATATTGAGCTACAAGACACAAATAAAACACATTTTTTAGCTTGTAGCTCAATATTGATAATTTCAATTTATAAGAGCATAATCGGTGCGATTCTGATTTCAACATGGTTATGGAACCATGTTGTTATGACTAGAATGTTATCCTAACTTATAACCAACTCCGTTACAATGCTACCGAAAATGGGTATTCTGTTTAAACACGCATACTCATAATGGTTATAATTTAAGCATAACCAGACGTTGTTAGAAATAGTTCAAATATGCCGTAAAATTAGTACAAATGTACAAATTGGACAGATCGATCCACATAGGCGGATTTAGAGGGAGTTAGTGACAGTGAATCTCCGGCAGCGCTTCAAGAAAAAGTTGTTTTGTGGTGTACACCATAAACCATAACTCACAACAGAATCATCTTAAACAAAAAAATCAAAATACGTTTGTGAGAAGATATGTTTCTCGAGGTAACCCTGGGAGGATTTTAGTTTTTTTCAATTTTTGAATTTTTTGCAGCACTTGAAAGTCAAAAAACCGATTGTCGCTCAAAAAAAATCGGTTAACCTGCTATTGTAAAGTTAATAACTACTAAAAAAGAAAAGCTCCCAGGGATACCTCGGGAATTATGTGAAGAAGTACTGTGCAAAATTTCAAACCGATAGGTGCAGTAAATTTTGAGTTATGACGTACACGGGCTTTAAAAATGACTTATTTCAGAAAAACGCTGTAAAGTTTTAGAAACTTATAGAAAATCACTTAGAGCAATGAAGCTCAAATACATAACTTCATCAATTTTGCTCCGTTCGACTTGAAATTTTGACACAATAATCTTAGAATACTATGCATTCATTTAAAAAAATTTAAAAATAATGCAATAAAAAATGTTTAAATACCTTACCCCGCCCTTAATGAAACATGCAAGGAAAAATTAAGAATAACTTAAAATTCAAATATAACTTATATTATTCCAATTTAAACAAATGTTTTTAAAACTTGCAATTTATTTAATGAAAGTTACAACTGTTCAACTAAGATGCAAAACAGTAACTGATGTGAAGAATGTATGCATATCAGCTCTACACGACTGCAACAATTCCAACATAAATACTACATTATGACATTATTATTGGTAATTGCTTCCTATCTGCCAAGCTCAAACTCGCCGCGATAATGCCTCTCCGAGATTTCTCGAAAATAACCGTAAACATGAAGTTTACGTCTCAAAAAATTTGCGAAATCATATAATAGAAACCCTAATTGACGAAAATAATAAAAAACTGAGTTTACTACAAGACGAAATTTCAGAAACAAACAAGAATTAATAAAACCCGAAGATGATTATAGCAATTTCAATTCGGCAAAATTATTAACTGTAAATTCAATCACTTATTTTCAAAACCGAAAATCAGTTCGAGATTTCAAATACAGACCGGAAAATCAGATTAATAATGAAAGAAAACAATTTATAAACTTCCACAATTTCAAAATTAAATTATCCAAAATTTTCAAAATAACTATAATCGGAAACAGAAGAAACGAAATAATCACTTCAAAGATACATACTCAATTTTATTGCTACTCATTAGTAAATTCAAAATTTTAACTACATATATTACAAAATGTTAGTAATAATTAGAAACAATTTCTTCAAAAACTTAATTATAGATATTTTAGAAACTTTGAAAAACAAATACGGTAAATACTTACGAATCAATTAAAACAAATTCATCATTTAAATTTCCTTTTACCTTTTATTCCCGAGTGTCCCGGCACCCACCCCGACGTTAAGCTGTTTTGTTGTGCAAGTGCTACTAGCACGTCGAGGCAGTGACTTTCAACCCTGGATTGTGATTCCACCTCTCCAGTGGAACCACCACCACCTCTACAGATCCGCATATTTACATAAGCCCTCCACGTCATTTCCTCTGCACAGGCTGTTACAGCAGCTATTTCTACCTAGAACACAGTAGCATGGCAGCTACAACGCATCTCCCGTCCTACATACATCTACTAATCCCTGCTCCAGTACTAATTTCCGTTTTGGATCCATCTGTGTACCAGATATACCCAAGGCCTATTTTTAACTGAGTTGGGCGCTAGGCTTTAGCAAATTTTCGGGCCCCTCATATTCAAGTGTAATTAATATTTGGGTCATATTATCAGTATTTGATTTTTATTTTACGATTTAAGTTCTTTCTTTTTGAGCCCATCTGCCCATTGGGCCTAATGGTAAAATAGGCCCTGAGTTTAATTTTAAGAAATAAAAACTGGTTCCGCTACTAATAAGCCACACAAGTAATATTAATAATTGAGCTTCAAAGTAGCTATTACCAAACCGGGGGGTCTGGGGGTATGGAATACCTCTCTACAGTGCACAGTTTGTAGTTTAGAAACTAAATTCTTGCCTATTTTTACTAGTATTTTTGTTATTTTTTAGAAATAACTCTCCATAGTCAGGGAATTTGCTTTGAAAATTTTAGTGGGAAGCCTGGATGGTTGAACGGCCTTCTAGCATTGAGGATATTTATTTCATTACTATGGAGTCGGTACCTTTTAATAATTGTTACTAAAAATAATACCTTCATTCGGATACGCGAAGAAAAAACAAAAGATGCACTGGGGGGTGTGGAACCTCCCGAATTGCCACTTACATTTTGTGTCTAAACCAGTTTTGTAATAGAAGCTAAACTGAAGATAGCAAACTATATTTAGTTCAGCTGCTACTATAACGCTGTTTTGTGGCAATCCTGGGGTCTGGGGGATATTAGAACTTGAGATATCGTGCACGCCAGTTTTTTTTTGACCTCCCAGTTTGCCAGCCAATAACTGTGAATTTTGATTTTTTTTTCGGTTAATTTTTTATATAATCTTAAATATCAATAAAGAAATGATAAAAAAATGGATAGTTAAAATATTTTTTGGTTCGTTTGTACAGAGCTTCAAAAACCGCCCGAAAATTCATGTTTCTAGACTAGAATACCCCCTTAAGTTTCGCTTTTATAATAGTCGGTTAATATATGATGAGATGTAACTTAAAAGTCTAATAGGGCTTGAAGCAGAGAGTCTTTCAAGTGAGTAAGTTTCTAAGTACACGCACTTGGTAAAAATAGCAGGGAATCTTCTATTTAAAAATTTTGGAATAATTCACAAATAGAATAGAGTGCACTGGGAGGTATTCCATACCTCCCAGACCCCCCAGTATACATTGTTTTGTGTTTTTAAAACATAAGTTTAATTTTAAGCAATAAAAAAAACAGGCTCCGCTACCAAGTCCACTAGTAATTCTATATTTGCTAGTCTCAGAAGTAGCTACCTTTAGTATGGTTAGTTTATGTTTAACTTCAAGCTGTTGTTGAACTTTTGAAGTTAAACGTATTTATTATTATAACTTAAAATGATAATAATTGAGCATCAATTGGTAAACCAGGGGGTTTGGGGGTATGGAATACCCCCCCAGTGCACCTTTTGCTCTTTGTTCGCGATGCAAAATTAATGCTAGGGATATTCTACACTCTCCAGGCCTCAGAAAAATTCAGAAAAAAAATCTGACCTTTTTGGGGTAAAAGTTGCTATAAGTTTTTTTTTTTAATTTTTGCACCTTGATCTGGTTTGCACCCTAGGCAGTTGCCTAGTTTCCCTAGTGCCTAGCGCTGGCCACAATCAAAAATACCAGGCATTGTACATAACAGGGTCAGAATTTTAATCTATTCGCAGGGCATATTTTTGACTGAGTTGGACCCTAGGCTTTAGAAAATTTTTGAGTGCCCAATTTTTGGGTTATTTTATCATTATTTAATTTTTATTTTACGATTTTATGTTCTCTCTTTTCGGGCCTCTCTGGTAAAATAGGCCCTGGAAGTACCATATCGAGTCCCTAGCTTCTGCTCGGTGCCTTCCGCTCTTGAAAGGTTTTTGTAAGTTTCTTACAGTGCTGGTTCTATCAGATTGCATGCATAGCATGTCGTTTCTCTTGATGGAGTTGAAGATTATGGTGTGATGGCCCTCTCTGGGGATCACTCCTCCACGATCGAGAAATTTCGAGAAAAATGCAAGATAAATTTATTAATTATTTAATTTATTTAGTGTGTTATGAAAACAAAACAACGTCACGGTACATAAAACACAGCCTATCTGATAAATTCTTCAAAATTGCCAACATTTTCTTCAAGGTTAGCCTGTAAACAATAAAGTGTCTGTTTCCACCACCAAGTATAGTGGAGTAAGCCCTAAGAACGCCTCCATGGCTGCGGTGGGCGATGTTGCCAAAGGCAGGCAAGTCTTTGCAACTTGTTTAGCATAGTTACACTCATACTACCCCTTTTCTTAGCTTGAAGCCACCAGATAAGGGATGCATATGTTACAGTGAGTTTCACAACTTTAGTGTATATCGCCAAAGAACCATTTTCGGTTTTAGTCCCTAATATGATTTTTTTAAGTAATAGTTTCTTCCCCCATAAGCTGGGAATTCTCACATCACGCAGATTTCTGCGGTTTGTGAAAGCTATACCACAGCGGTCTTATTCGGGTTTACCGAAAATCCTTCTTTTATGCACCATTTCTCGACAGTATTTAAGCCCTGTTGTATCAATGAAGATACAATCTCCCCAAACTTCCCGCCGATAAGGATTGTGATATCATCAGCAAATCCCTGCTCATGTATACCCATCTCTTCTAGTTCTCACAGAAGGCCGTCAACGACCAGGCACCACAAAACCTCCATGGTCGATGCACCCAGAGTGGCACTAATTTTCCTAGCTCTCATTAATATTAACTTTAACAAACTTACACAATACGTATAGGGGAGAGGCTTGTAAATTGACCACCCTTAGCAGTTTTGCTCATAACTCATCTTTAAATTAATATTTTTGAATATACAGTGTGTTCACGATAAGAGGTAACAGTGAATAATTCTTTTAACTTACTAGATATAAAAAAAAGTTTAAATAGTTTTTTATTCAGCTCGAAATTTGCCATTGGAAACCGAAGAGGTACATATTTTTGTACTTCAAACTCAACCGGAAGTAAACATGAATTTATTTTTTTAAATTACATGTCTTTTTTTAACATTTTTGTAATCTGCAGTTTTTTCTGCATATAAAATTATCATAAGGTTACATAAGAAAATTTTCGAGAAAAATGCAAGATAAATTTATTGATTATTTAATTTATTTAGTGTGTTATGAAAACAAAACAACGTCACGGTACATAAAACACAGCCTATCTGATAAATTCTTCAAAATTGCCAACATTTTCTTCAAGACATGATAGTATCATTTTGTTTTCATAGCACACTAAATAAATTAAATAATTAATTAATTTATCTTGCATTTTTCTCGAAAAATGCAAAAAAAATTGCAGATTACGAAAATGTTAAAAAAAAGACATGTTGCCATTTGAAAAAATAAATTCATGTTTACTTCCGGTTGAGTTTGAAGTACAAAAAAATTTACTTTTGCAGTTTCCGATGGTGAATTTCGAATTGAATAAAAAACTATTTAAACTTTTTTTTGTATCTATAGTAACATATAAGAATTATTCACTGTTATCTCTTATTGTGAACACACTGTATATTAATATCATTGGAAAGAGGTAGTCATTAGCTATAAATTTTGCTGAAGATACTTATTAGATTACTCGAAAAACAAAAAAGTTATGACCATTCTCCCTAAGAGACTAAAATTTGCTCTTTTTATTTTTGGCATGTACTTGACCACCCCTTAAAAAGTTGCTAAAAAATCAAAAAAATTTAACTGAAATCGACTGATGTACAAAATTAATAATCTTTTATTGAGTTTTAAGTGAAAATGTGAAGAGAAAAGAATAAAAAAAAAATCCAAAATGAATTAATTGTGATAATTACAATTGATGCTTTTTGACGCTTCTCAGCCTTCTTGGGCATAGCAACGGCTTCCTTATCCTTAGCAACAAGCTGCTTGCTAATTCCTTCTTAGCTTTTGCAACATTTCGCCTGGTGGTCATCTTACATTCTCGACGATTTTGAAACAAACACAAATACAAACACGCAAAAACACGATATATTTGGAATTCACTTTGGATTATTAAAATTCAATGGAATACGAGTTCAGCACATAAGTTACTATGGGGACGTCCAAAAATTACGTGAGGTGTTTTTCTTAAAATGTAGACCCCCCTCCCCCGTGGTAAGATTTGGTGAGATGTAACGGGACCCCTTCCCCCCTCTCTATCTTCTCACGTGAGATTTTTTCTCACGAGAAAATAAGTAAAATAATAAAAAATTAACCAAAAAAACACTAAAATACAAAATGTTATCTGTTATAATAATGTTATTCTCTGAATTAAAAGGTTGACGTGAGATTTTTTATTGACCCCCCTCCCCTTAAATGAGATTTGGTGAGATTTTGCCGGACCCCCCCCCCATTTTGACCTCACGTAATTAATGGACGTCCCCTATGGAATATCAACGAAAATTGTTTCACACAAACATCACACGATGTTTGTCGGGGCTAGTGCTACGCGTCTATTCTCTTCTAAACCACATAAAAATGCATCTTACATGCATGGTCAACCTACAAGCCTCTCCCCTACCACTTCTGAAAAAGCCTTAATCACATTTACTTCCACACAGAAATATTATATCAAGACTTTGGTCAAGTAGATCTAAAGAATTTTTCCGAAGGAAGTCGTAAATTAATCCGATGTACGAAAATATTAAATTTAGTCAGAGAAAAAGTCGAACAATTATTGCTGATAAGGAAAAACCAATCATCGTGGAATAAATGAAACTTTAGAATATTTAAAACCAACTTATTTTTGGAAAGACATGAAAACGAATTTTTCAAACTATATTAACTCCTGCACTATTTGTCAAGTCAACACGAGAAAATACCTTATATTCCTTTGCTCATAACCGAAACTCCGAATAGAACATTCCAAATTTTACATATGGACCTTGTTCCGGAGTAACATATTTTTTAAGTTTATAATTTATTAAAGATAAATGAACGGGTTCTGATTCACCAAAGTTTTCAAAAAGTATTCAAGTTTTAAATTAGGTTTAATTAAATTATTAATTTTTTTTATAACTACACTGGTTTAACAGTTTTTCGAAGTTTAATTGTTAAAAATTAAATTGGGGTTTTGTACAATGTTAAATATGCAAACCAATTAATTCAGCAATTGACAATGGTCGCTAAGTTAAAGCTGAGAAAGAAGACCAAATTACACCCTCGTTCAAGGAACGGAAACCATAAATTCTTATACAGTAAAACCTGTATAGCTTGACATAAACTACTACTACTGAATGTGTTTTTCAATGTGCTGAAATAAATATCAAAACATGTAACTGAAGTCTGCAAACATAATATCATGTTCTGATATTAGCAAAACTTTATGATTTAATTTAATTATACAAATTTTGCAAAAAGGATTACTCTGCAAAATTTTTATTAGATATCAAGAAACTTTATAATAATCGTTTATTTACGAATAAGTTTTATAAATTAAATGAAAAAATTGTGATGACACGCATTACAAAACTATATGAGTAGAATGTAAATATTTTATTTATTTATTGTTTTTTAAATTTTAGCATTGAAAATGCTGTTTTTATACTATTGTATTATAATGTAAGCATTATAACATAAGTAATCAATCTGTCTGCCTACGTGTTCACTTCCGTGTCCTGGAGAGATAAGACATACAACTTGTGCGTCATCAGCTAGCATGAGAAATTCTCAGAATTGTCCAGCTCGACAATGTCGAGCTATACAGGTTCTACTGTATTTTAAATAAATTATATTCTTAACTAACTTTCGCCGATAAAAATAACTATGAAATAATCCTACCTAATTCCATACTTCTTATCCTACATGAGCGATATTACCCAAATTTTCAAGACAACTGCAAAGAAATCAAATACGAAGAATATTTGTGCGAAGTAAGTGTATCCAAAATTTAAATAATGAAGACATTCCATATTATGAAGTACAACTATTAAAATTTTCAGAAAATATAACAAATTGTAAACAAGAACACATAAAACTCGGCAATCTCAAAATTGAAAAGGCTGACAATGGCAAATGGATTGTAATAACAAGAAACTCATTGCATAAACCATAGTTACTAGAGAACCACACTTAGGTGCTGTTAGTGCACTGTTATTTGACGTTTTTCTCTTGAAGCAACTACTTTGGGATTTTAGACTAAATACAAATTTTTCAAATAAAAATTGCTTTACTTTTCAGTACAATGATATTTGTCCTAAAAGAGAAAATTAAACAAAATTTGTTTGCTTTAAAATAAATTATTTATATAAACTGTTGTTTTTAATTCAATGAAATTGGTTTTGCGGTGTGGTTATTATATTACTTCTCCGTTTTTCTTTTCTGGACAGCTCTTTGGTTTTTAAACCACACTTTAATTTTAAAGGGATTCATGCCAATAGATTCCTCAAGTTCCTTTATAGATGCTTCGCTAGGATACGGATTTATTTTGTAAAATGCTATCAGTTCTCTTTTCTGTTGCCTCGATAAACTTTCCCTAGGTTTTGATTTAACTTCCTTCCCTTTTAGTTTAGATTTAGACGAAGTTGCACTAATTGATTGACATTTATCTTCGGATTTAGTTCTCACAGACTCGATCTTTTCGGGTTTTTCAGCATCGGGATCTGGCGTAGTCGGAGATGTTATGGTAGGTAAAATATCTTGTTTTAAGGAATCCTCGATGGGATGAAAATAATATTCTTGTTGACTTCCATTTGGGATAACTCTTAATATGTATATCCCGTTTTGTAAATCCAATATCGAAGTAGGTATGTTAGTGATTTTTATCGGTTCTGAATGAAGCGGATTGCTAGAAGTACTCATGTTTACTCAATTAGACTTGAAGTACACTGTTGTTCCTTTATACTGTTTGATCCGTTAAGTAGTTTATCCGTTGATACACTTCATAGCAGATGTGAAAATAATCTAATGTTATAGAAGTTTCACTACTATTCAATGATAACTGCTAAAAAATGAACCAAGAATGTTGAATTTTTTTTATTATTAAAATATAAAGAAGCAAAAATACATGTTTATATTAAATTTTGGTATTATTTCAAAATGTAATGATGCGTTTTTATATTTAAAATCTACTCTATAATACAAAAGGATAAGGCTTTTTATGCAACGCTCAGTGGCATGGGGCAAAAAGGCAATTGCCCCCCCCCCCCCAATTGTATTCCTGAAGCCCTTCCTGATAAAAATAATGTTTTAAATAATGAATTAACGACATTCTCCTGAAAATTATTTTTGGTTTGTCCAGGGGCGTATTTACAGGGGGGACTCATAATACCCCATTGTAACTAATCAATATAATATATTAAATAATATATAATTATTTCTTATTTGAATATTTAAAAGTTCTGAGCGATTCTTAAATCCTTATTTCTTCTATCATAAAAATAGCAAAAAAACAGAATTATTAGGAAAATTATTTTTGTATTTCATATTTTAAATTTCCATTAGAGTACATGACCGTGAAAAATTTAACTTTTTTTTTATTATTTAACTTTTCGATCAGAGGACCTCCCCTACACGTAATTGCTAAATACGCCACTGGGTCTGCCCCCCCCCCCCCCAAACATTTTCTAAATACGCCACTGGCAACGCTATTTTCGTAATAATTGGATTATCTGACTACAAATATTAATCTACTCTACAATACAAAATGATAAAGCTTTCTATTCAAATTCTGCTTAACTATTTGCCAACTTAAAATAAAAGTTTAAAGGATTAAAAATTTGAAAAAAAACCAGTAATATAAAAAGATAAGGCTTTTTATCCAGATTAAGATTATTAGTTCTTTAATTTATTATTTAATTGGTTAATTATCAACTAAGAAATTTTACTATTTGTATGATATATTATTTTAAGAAAATTAATCTTTTCATTACTCAATCAAAATATGATATCTAACAAGTAATCCTAACATAACGCTAAAATGCAACGTTTTAATGCAACACTATTTCATAATAGTGAGATAATCTGACAACAAACATTAAAAATCCTATAAAAACAAGAAGTCAAAGTTTGTTGTTACTTGGTATGTTGTTTTCTTAATGAAGAATATATGATCCATTGATCCGATGAGATGCTGATGTTTCATCAGATCATATCGTCTTGGAGAATATATGATCTATAAATAAATCAAGGGCAGAGCTTTGACAAAGTTGGTATACAGGGTAGCCGTCTGAAAACTAAACTTTTGCGACCAATGTCACTTCTGTATTGTTTCATCCCTTCGCGCTGTGATGACAACCCCTGAAATGTTAATAGGGATGATATGGCAAGTGACACCTCATTTGAAAGGTCTTGCTTCTCTGAATTCAGTGCAATAATTTTTTTGAAGTTTTTATTATATTTAACAAAACAATTAAAGCTGCAAAAATGCGAAATAAATACGATATTTAAAGACATTTAAGAAAAAAAAGTGGAAAGCGCTTCCCTACAGGTTGATTTTAATTTCAAGGGGGCTACTTTCACTGCTATTCATAAACATTGACAGTTCAACCCTTAAGGTAAAGGGCAAACCACCCTTGGAATTTTGAATGAAAAGATGGGCCTGATAAAAAGATCAGTTTAGGTCCGCTTTTACAATAGTCGGTAATCCTTGTTACCTTGTTACCAACCTTGATCGATTTCTATATAAGTAGGATAAACTTACGAAAAAATAAAATTATAAAAATATGGCCAATTGGAAAACAGGAATTAATATTGAATCCGAGCAATGTGGAATTTGTTTGAAAAATTTTATATCTCAAGATGTTGCCAAAATTAACGTATGCGCTCATAAATTCTGTTTAACCTGTCTGGATAGGTGGAAAAAAGAAAATAGCACTTGCCCGTACTGTAGACGAAATATGTTATTAATAATTTTTTATTACGGTGGGAAAAATGGAGTTTACGAAGAAATAATAAATATGTTAGAAATTCCACAGTATTACGACATATTCTCACGTTGTTTACAAAACTGTATAGACTCCATTAAGGACGAAAATGTTAAAAAAATTGTAAGCGATGAAAATATCTCCTTAACAGAACGGTTTGAATGCTTTGAATCGTACTGTCAGTTTCTGTAATACGAGTACCAAGAGAATTCGTACAATCAATCAGTGGAAATTTATTCAGAAAAGATGTTGGTGACCATAGGCGAAACTAGTCTTGGAAGAAACCTCTAGTGGTTTGCCAATAAAATCTCACATAACTAGCCAAATAACTGTTTCAAAATAAATTGCTATTATTAAGAAAGTTTACCATAATTTAATTTTTGTGCATTATTATAATTACCTGTTTTGTTAGTTTAAAAGTAGTCAACTATACTTATGGTACTTTTACAAATACCTTTTAAATTTAAAAATTGTTTTTCTGTGTATTTGATCTCGAAAGGCAAACTAAATAGTGTTTCACTGTGTATAGTGAAGAAAATTATGATTAACATAAAGAAATTTAAAATAATAATCACAATTTAGTAAATAAATATAAAATATATAAAAAAATATAGTTTAATAATAAACTATATTTAATTTAAAAATTTTAGGGAGATAAAGAAATAATTTATAGAATCACGGGAATTTTTTACAACTAAAAGAGTAAAGCAACAATAATGATTAACAAATAAACAAAACAAAATTAAACTGAAGCAAAAAATAGGTGATAAGTATACCGGGTGCTGAATGAGTTAGCCGAACATAGGAAATTAACATGTAAAAACTTATTTATCCAAATTCCTGCTTCCCTAATTATTTTAGAGAAAAAATGAAAGACACAAAAATAATGCAGAAATATAAACTGCAAATGATAAGACTATTAGATTTCATTTAACTTTTACTTAAAAGATCCAAAAATGGTTTCGAAATTGTTAAAATTTGCATTTATCGCACTGGCCATGTAATAAATTCAATTTGATTTATATTTTCCAAAATAATTACCATAGAAACTTTCATGGCCAGTCCGATAAACAATTTCAAAAGAATTTTTTACTTTTTAAGTAAAAGTTAGATGAAATCTAATACTCTTATCATTCGTAGTTTATATTTTTGCATTATTTTTGTGCCTTTCATTTTTTCTCTAAAATAATTAGCGAAGCAGGAATTTGCATAAATAAGTTTTTACATGTTAATCTCCTATGTTCGGCTAACTCATTCAGCACCCGGTATAGTTTTTGTTTATAATATATACAAAAAATAGAAAATATTTTGTTATATCAAGGTTACATGTAAGATTATATAAAGGATATTATTATAATCATATTTATGAAGTATAATTTAATGTATTTTCAAGTACTAGGTACAGTTTGAAAAATCTTTACCATGGCAAATATAAATGTAAGTCAATATTTAAATATTAAAATTCCAAATAAAATTAGCTACACGGGTAGTGGTTCAATGCCCACTTTGTATTGAAGCTCTAGGCTTATTGTACCCTGTTTTCCATTAAGATGTTAAGGAAAGTTATAAGTTTTTCGATCCACAGTTATTTGATGTTCACCAGAGGGCTGAGCTAAGAAATTCTGCCAAGTCCGGGATTTGAACCCAGAATTTCAGCTCAAACTGAACTAGTGATCACATTAAGCTACCGCTGTGGTCTTTTTAAGTTTATTTAAGTTTAAATGTTAAATAATAACATTATTGATTTTTTTTTGATTTAGATGACGCTCACACCTCAAGAGATATTCAACAATAAAAAAATATTTTCCGATAAAATTCATGCTCGAGTTTTGAAAGTAAGCGAAGAAATTTCGAAAGCTCTCGACGACTTGAAAATTGTGAACGATGAAGAAAAACGTTTATTTCTTAACGCAGTTAATCACTATTATGATGATTTGTGCTCAGTCATTTTTCACTTACGGCAAGTCGTGGTAAGAGAAAAATTATAGCAATTGTCACAAAGTAATACTTTCTAACAATTCTAGATTAAAATTGATGAGGATGACCAAGGCGTTTGTGGTTTGAAGAAGGTTATATCCGAATTAATCAAAATAGTTCTTCGCGTTCAAGAGTCTCTAAATGTGGAAATAGGAAATCTTGTGGTTAAATTAAATTAAAAAGGATGTAGCTTCTCAAGTTGAGAGACTGATGGAAATCATAAAATACGACAATCTGCACGGTAAGTCATTTTATTAGAGGAAAATCATTACCCAAACGTTTGCCAAATAGAATACAAACAGAAGGTTTTGGATTGCCAACACGATTTAGTCATTTCTGCCGAAGGTTTGAAATTATATTGCCAGTTTTCTACTCTAAACCCTTCAAAATTAGAAAACATAATTCATGAAGCATTCCAGAAAATTAAAAATAATCTGATTCAAGCTAAAACCAGCCACGAACACCTGGCAGATGATTTTTCTCATTATGCTCGACATAGCATACAAAATTTACAGAATAGTGCAAATTATATGCGCAAAATAGTAAGTTCATTTAGTTAAATACCAAGTATGACTGCTAAAGTGTACCAACATTGTTTTAACAGATGAACACTCAACATTTGCAAGCTGACATGGCAGATGGTTTCAAATGTATTGATGTTCTTTGTATCGAATTTTTCAGAGATCTTTTAGCAGCCGCATGCAGCGACAATCCTATGAGCAAAATGTTGGAAATACTAGAAAATTGTGGCAAGCTTATGGCCAAGGGTAGCGCCGCAATACAAAAAGGACTTCAGATAGCGATGGAAGCTAATACTGGAAACAAGAGTATGGCACAGTAATATTTAATAACTTAAACTTATTTTACTACATAATTTGATTTTAGAAACCGAGAAAGAAAAACAATTAATGATTCATTTATACATTAATACCATAAATGCATTTAGTTCTCTGAATCAGAGTATTGAAGATGCTATTTTGCAGAAATAGGATGAACGCTACGCGATCATCTGCTTATAAATATGTATTTTCAGTAAACTTACATATGTGTATTATTTAATTTAAAACTCTTAAAACTGGTGTTAATTTAAAGATGTATGGTTAGTGGGTTGTAATTCTTCAGTTATATATATGATTTTTTTAAATTGTTAAATATTTGTTAATATAAATTGTTAAATTCTTTATAATTTAATTTACGAAGGAAGTAAAAGGTTCCCTGCCCAAAAGCGGACAGGGCATCAGCGAAAACTCCACGTGGGAGTGGTTTGGTCAATGAAATTCCTCGAAAAGCACGTAAAGCCGAGAAAGACGGTGAAGAGCAATGCAAGTATTTACATCTGCTTTCCGGAGTTCAGAAGATTCAATGAACTTAATAAATGATGAAGATGTAGAGGACTCCACACCCACGGATTCCGTTGAGATTTCCATCACCTCGCCAAGACCGTCGCAGACCAACTTAAATAAAAAAAGAAAACGTAAATCACCACCAAATAGCAACAAAAAACTACATCAGGAAATATTGACCACTATAAATGATTTACGAAATGGTGAAAACAAATCCGAGGACGAAGATGACTTTTTTGTATAATAAAAGTGTGGCGTGTGAGGAAAAAAAAACAAAAAAAAAGGCTAAAATATATTTGAATGTCACCAGCTTAGAAAATTTTTTCGGGAATCGTTGAATTAGTTGATTAATAAAAAAATTCAATTTTATACGTATAACTGACCGAAATTACCATAAGTTCACTCACATTTTTATGAGAATTTTGAAATATAATTATTACAACCCTGCTTACTTTCACTCAGCTACTAGGTATTGGGGTCTATAAGTTGCCCACAATCTAATTTTTTGAATTTTTCTTACCTGCTTATTTAAAGTTTCAAATTACTTGAATAGAGGAATAAATGAAACGAAATTACCATAAGTTCACTTAGTTTTCAATCGTCTTACATTCTGTGAACATTGTTAAAATTGCGTAAAAGTGTGTCCAGATAATTTTTAGAGTTACTTCGTAAGTGTAAAATTTTATTTAGTGAAATTGTTTTAAAATGCCGAGAGGAAGATTACTTACCGATTTTGAAAAAGGAAAGATTACTTCCTACAAGGAATTGGGAATCTCACACCGTCAGATTGCCAAGAAAATTAAAAGATCGCTATGTGTCAAAAAATTTTATTAAATTAGGCGATTCTTACGGAAAAAATCATCCAAAAGGTGGACGGCAGAAGCTAACCAAAAAGCAACGCGCATCGATTCTTTGAACCGTTACAACACGGCAAGGAACAGCAGCAGAAATACGGCGAGAATTGGACCTTCCTGTATCTGTGAGGCGTGTTCAGCAAGTAATTTCCACATCTGGTCGTTTTAAATGGAGGAAAAAAGCAAAAAAACCGGCTTTATCAAAACAACATAAAGCGGCAAGATTACAATTTGCAAGAAATCATCAAACTTGGGACCAAGAATGGCACAACGTTATATTTTCTGACGAAAAGAAATTTAATTTGGATGGCCCCGATGGCTTTAAATTTTATTGGCATGATTTGACAAAAAAAACCGATGTCACAATGAGCAGGAATTTCGGAGGAGGTACAGTCATGGTATGGGCTGCATTTTCCTTTACCGGTAAAACTCCCATATGTTGGATAAGTACAAAAATGAATAGTGAAAAATATACTGAACTGTTAGAAGAAGTGTTGTTAGATTTTGGTGAATTGCAAGACACCGAAATTTTCCAGCAGGATAACGCTGCAATTCATGTTTCTCGATATACGAAAGAGTGGTTTAATGATAAAAATATTGAACTATTAACGTGGCCAGCTAGATCGCCTGATCTAAACCCAATTGAAAATCTTTGGGGAATACTCTCCCGCAGAGTTTACCAAAATTCAACACAATACGAAAACGTGGGAGCATTAAAACGTGCAATAAAAAAAGCATGGGACGAAATTCCATTATCAATGCTCCAAAAATTAATTGATAGTATGAAAAATAGAATTTTTGAATGCATTGCCAATAGGGGTAGTAATACCCACTATTAATGTATAATTGCTTTTTTTTTCAATAAATTAATATAAAAATTTTGGCTGAACTTATGGTAATTTCGTTTTATTTATTCCTCTATTTAAGTAATTTGAAACTTTAAATAAGCAGGTAAGAAAAATTCAAAAAATTAGATTGTGGGCAACTTATAGACCCCAATACCTAGTAGCTGAGTGAAAGTAAGCAGGGTTGTAACAATTATATTTCATAATTCTCATAGAAATGTGAGTGAACTTATGGTAATTTCGGTCAGTTATGTAATCTTTTATTCATTACATTATTTAATATTGTTAGAAAAAAATTTTTTTTAAATTAGGTGTTCATTGTTTAAGCTCCTGCAGGGCTAATGAAATACTTGGTTAATTTTTCCCTTACAAGGGCTACTTCACACGTGTGAAATTTTGTTTTGCTTTATACTTATACTACATAAAGATTACACCTACGACATTACGTGAATGAAATAGTAGCGCGCTATATTCAGCCAATTTTGAAAAAATCGATTTTGAAAATTTTAGAACTAGGTATAACATTTAACTAGCCGTGTGAGATCACTTCAGCAAGTGAAGGTTTGCAGCCTAGTTCTGTAAAAGCTGGGCTAACAATGAACCATACAAACCAGTATGGGTTCGAATCTGAACCCAACTACATTTTTTTTTTATTAATTAGGTTTCTTTTATTCATTTGTATTATTTTTTATTATTTAATAACTAAGAGAGTTGAGGATAATATATCCTATAAACTCTAGAAATTGTATTTGCAACTAGATCACAGCAGTGTATTCGGCGCTACCAGGGCTAGAACCACGGTTTTACGCTCTCTAGTCTGTACCTGTGTGCTTTACGCCCACTGCTGCTTTATTTACGTGTAAAAGCAATTAAATGTATGCCAATTATCGGTAATTTAATATTGTAATAAATTAAATAAATAATATAATATATTATATCTATTTTATTTTATTTTAAAATTACTATTTTCAATAGAGACCATAAATTTTCAATCGTTACAAATAATTATTATATTACTGATACTTGACATAGATTTGATTCGAACCCATACTTACTTTGTATGGTTTATTTCTTCTTCTTCTTACAGAACTAGGCTATGAAACTGTACTTGATTAAGTGATCTCACACGGCTACTTAAATGTAATATCAAAAATTTTCAAAATCGATTTATTCAAAATTGGCTGAATATGGCGCGCTACTAATGCATTCACGTAATGCCGTAGGTGTAATCTTTATGTAGTATAAGTATAAAGCAAAACAAAATTTCACACGTGTGAAGTAGCCCTAGTTAGTTCCAAAGCAGTTTTACCCGGATTTGGTACCTACTCCTGAACAACACCATGCTCAGTTCATATTGTACAATTAGTTCATACTCGTAGTAAGTTATATTAGTTCAGAAGTTATCATAACTGTTGTAACCTTGTAACGTTGTAATCAAAATAGAATATAGTTGTTGCAATGTCACAAAAACGAACAAAAAATTTCACCGAAGTAGAATATTATTTATGAATATTATCTAAATATATTGCACTGTTAACAGTGGAAGACTGTTAAGAGTCCATACTTACTTTCTTCATAATGCAATGAATGCATAACTTAACGAACCTCTGCATCTCAGTGTTGAACGAAATAAATAATGATCAATTTTTTTTAAAATAATAATTTTCAAAGAAACTTAAATTTGAAATGAATTTTAAATTTATTTTTAGTTAAATAAACAAAAGAATTACAAAGATTGTGTTTTGATATTTCCGCCTAGCAATTCGCTCGTCCCGTATCTAAACTTTCCGTAAAATTCGCAATGTTCCGCAACCGCACTTTAAAAATTCAGTTTATGCAAGCCTAATGGCTCGTACACACACAGTGGATTTTGGCCAGTAATTAGTAGTAAGTAGTTTAGTCGATTGACCTACTTACCCATGTGTGAACAGTACATAATTAGTCGAGTAGGTGAGTAGTTAAGTATAGTAGTTTAGTAAAATGAATTAGTACGTAGTAGACACGACGAGTGATCGTAAACTTACCCGTTGTGTGAACAATAAAATTTAGGCGAGTAGTTTAGTAATTAGTAAAATACATTAGTAAAACCATTTAGCCGAGCGAATAGAAAATGTTCTATTTTTTTAGCGAGTAGCGTTCGTGTATCAAAATTAAATTTTCTTGTATATCATAAACATATAGTTTCCATTAAAAAACAAAATATTGATGTAATTTTATTATTATGGTACTGAATATTCTTCCACCTACAAAACATTTCACACTTGGAAGCAATTTAGGGGTACTTGAATAAAATGGGGTACTTGTACAAAAAAATATGTGCAAAATTTGTAAAAATACGATCCCTGAGGTCTCATCAACCATCTGAATTTTTTTCTTAATTTTTACTAAACCAATAATTAATTATTGAATGTCTAATTATATTATTCTGATATTAAACTTTTTTTTAATTATTACCCAACTACTTTTAACAAATAATTAATTCTTGAAATTCTAATTATATTATTTTAATATTAAAATACTAGCAGGTCAAGCGGCTTATCTGCCGCCCTGACCTAGTGCTTGAATGATAGGGAACAGGGCTCTAGCAAATATTCGGGTCCTTATACTCGAGTGTAACTAATAGCAATAATTTTTGGGTTATTTTATCAGTATTTGATAAATAATCATAATAATAGTAAGTATATAAATATTGTCGTGTTCAAAAATCCTTTTTTTATTTATTTTCATTTTTTTGAAATTGTAATTGCGATTTAATTGAATTAATTATTACTATTGAACTTTGATTTGATTGAAAGAGTCCTCGTGGTTTGGACGAGATTTTAATATTTAAAAAAAATTAAATTGGATTGGATTTTTGCTGGTTATAAATTGGAAACTTGGACAAGTGAAAATTAATTGATTGAATTATTAAGAAGAACATTTAAAAACATAAACCTTTAAAAGCAACGACACATTTCGGGTTAATAGTGCAACGTGTGGCCAGGTGGGTGCGGACGCACACATTTTGCCGTTCACATTCGCGATTGTTAAATTAATTTTAAATATTTTGATATTTTAATTTATTGATTTGCAAGTTTAAGTTTACGTAGAATTTCAAGCTTATAAGGTTGTGGCGACTACCGAACATATAAAAATTTTAAAGTCGCTACTTTCGCGCCGTTGGCAAGGTTGGCAACACATCCGCCAGAGGAGGCGAGTTTAGTTCAAGAGGAAAGGAAGAAAGAGCGACCATTCTCGCCAAGTAGTTCAACCGACCACGCAAGAAAAAGGAAAAGAATCGTTATCGACAATTTGTTAGTGTTTGTTCTCAATCGCTGTTATTCAGTTATCGCTCGTTATTGTTACTCATTATTGTTATCTTTATATATATTGTCGTTATTCCGTTAATAAATTGTAGTTATCGTTAAGTGTATTTACAACGTGGACCAACATCTACACTGGTGACCCCATCGTTGCAGCATCAACACGGAGGAACACAAAACGTAAGCAAATAATCAAATTGCAATATACTTAATTGTCGTTTTTTTTTCGGAATTGGCAAACCAAACCCACGTGTCTCAAAACACCGGTCCAAAGTTATTCGAGGTTAGAATTCGTTGATTACATCAATCACGTGCAACCGAAAATGTCAAATATCAATGAACCAGGCAACAATTCCGAAATAGAGCACACATCAACAACGGATATGGAACAAAGAATCCAAGATTTGCTTAATCAAGTCACAGAATTAAGGACGCAGCAGCAAACCCCGCAATCACAACAGGCGGTACGACAAGAGCACACCCACCTTGAAACAAACAAAATCTCTACAAAAGTACCCCCGTTCCATCCAACGAAACCCGACCTGTGGTTCTATCAAGTAGAAGCCCAGGTTAGAAATAACGGGATCAAGGTGGATCAAACCAAATTCGACACCATAATTGCCTTGTTGGACTCCCAATACCTCGAAGTAGTGGCCGACATAATAAGAAATCCACCACAAGATCAAAAATACGAAGCCGTGAAGACACAACTGTTGAACGAATATGCCGAGTTGCAAGAGAAGAAGCTAAAAAAACTACTGCAAGGCATAGATCTAGGTGACAGTAAACCATCCTCACTCCTCCGAAAGATGAAGGACTTAAACGGAATGTGCATGACTGAAGCAGCCTTAGAATCGCTGTGGCTTAGCAAACTACCGGAAACTGCAAGATCGATCATTGGCTGTCTAGAAACGGGATTTATTTAGCAGCAAATTACTTAAAAGAATTTTCCGACATTTTGAATGCATTGAAATATTCGGCAGAATCTTCTAATTCCAGCTCTTTGAATAAAAGATTTGAAGCTCCCAGCGAAACTCTCCTACCAATCCATTTCTTAACCCATAGCCTCTTTGTTTCAGAAATTTCTTCTGTCAATAGTTTTAAAATATTTATTAAAGCACTATTAATTGACATCTGACGTCTATACTTATCCATCTCAAACTGTACTAAATACTAAACTACAATATCATTGTAGTAAGTAGTAAGTAGTTAGTGACCTACTTACTGGCCAAAATCCACTATGTGGGTACGAGCCATTACAGCAGCAATTCTTCCTTCCGTTCCTTTTAAATGGTTTGTGGTTATCTTCTCACTCGCCACCACGTGAAATCGAGGTACGTCCAAATTATCTCCAAAATTTTCTATGCCACGGTCCAAAATTATTTTTTTAAATTATAGTAGCACCTTATCTTCTTAAATGAAATTTATTCTTATATCTAACGGATTTTTTACAGTTAGTATCACAACAACGTATTATCGAAATACAAATTATTAATCATTTTATTTTAAGTTACAGCCACGTGCTGGAAAATAAACGGACGGGAGGGGTAACCGTGAAAGAAAAAAAGTGGACATGGGATCAAATTTCTAACCTATATAATGCTAGTGCTTCGACCGGAGATAGAACCGGTGATCAATTAAAACAATTAAAAATAAATTTTCCGAAACGTCGGCATAATAAGTCATATTTGTTTGATTTAATTTCCAATCAACCCAATATCCCTCCATTTCAAATAATGTTGGAATTTCGTTCTATTGTTAATATATTCAATATTGTCAATGCTGATAGTGACAAATATTGGCGCAGTGTTGAATTCAGACTTCCCCCCCTCTGTGGGGAGGCACTTTTCAATTTTTTATTATTGAACTAAAAAGAAGCAAATATACATGTTTATGTTAAATTTTGGTATTATTTCAAAA
Source organism: Cantharis nigra (assembly GCA_958510845.1). Taxonomy (NCBI): domain Eukaryota; kingdom Metazoa; phylum Arthropoda; class Insecta; order Coleoptera; family Cantharidae; genus Cantharis; species Cantharis nigra. The sequence goes on from OY294029.1 coordinate 19,282,877, forward strand.
TGTAATGTTGCGTTTTAAATTTTAACATATTCCGTGAAAGGCAAAACATATAAATTGTAGTAAAAGAAGATATACGCAATGAAAGAAATTTTCTATACGACTAATACAGAATACGAACATTCTAGCTCAATTTTCAGTTCAGAAAATACACATTCTTCGCACCCGTTACAGAATGACTATATTCTCACATCAAAGAAATATTAAAACCTGGTAGTGACATCTATTAACAATTTGTTTTAGCGGTTTCATAACGCCAACTGTCAATTTGAGTTCGCGTATTACAAGAATTAGCACTGTTACAAGTATCAGTCGTATAGAAAGTATAGTCTGGAACTAGTTTGGAATGGCTATTCTGCACTCGTGGACCGTCACCCTGACGGCTCGGGTGACAAACTTTCCCCTCGTGCAGAATATGCCAATTCCTAACTCGTTATAGAATATACTATTCTAATGCAAATTTAAAATCAAGAATACAAGAAAAGCTTAAGAAGTAGAAGAGGCGGTGCGATTATGATTGATTAAAGTGGAAAAAAACGCCAAAAAATAAACATTCAGGGTAAAAATTCAAGCATCATTGCCCGTTGAATTTTCTGAAAATCAATACGATATTTGTAGAGTTAGGTTTCAGGTGTGGTGGAAAGAAGGAACTGCGTAATGTGGCCGCGGATATCAACACCATCGTGTCAGAAAGCGACTCAGCGGATGCCCATGAAAACTTTAAGGCTTCAATGGGCTACCGAATAGCTACAAAAAAAATGGGATGAACACCCATACCAGGAATGACTCGAGAAAAAATCTATTACAATAGTTAAAACTTGAATTGCGAATTTTGACAAAGCCAATAGCTTTTAAGTCGAAAATCCGGCTTACAATTTATTAGTTTCACGAGAATTTTAAATCAAGCAGGCTAAACTGTTCCGGAATTCAGACTGTAGGGCATAAGGGAAATAATGTTCCTTCGTTTGATGGTCGGGCATCTAGTAAAGGGGCACAATCAAACAGACAAAGTTCCAACCAACGAGTTTTGGTAAATACATGTTATTATGTGGACAAGGAACGTTGTATTTTAAAACACTACAATTAATAGTATTAAAAAAATACAATAAAATATACAAAAAAAATTGTAATTGTATAATATGTATAATACTATCAAGTTCGGCATTGAAATCGGTGCTGGAAACCGATTGCCTCAATCATTTCACCACTACTTTTCTAAATTACCTAAAGAATGTTGGAAAGAATAGTGGGTAAACGGTAGTTGCAACGTAAGATAAAAGGAAGCAAACCATAAATTTTTTTTAGCAAATTTAGGTACCGATACTAATACTTACAATATTGAAAATTCATTATCAAATCATTCAAATTTTAATTAAGAAATTAATATTTCAAATACATGTACGATTTGTACAATACACCATTTGAATCATCTAAATTAGATATTTGTAAGTGTGCCGTGAAGGTACAAAACATGAAAATTGGCTTTTTCGAATTAAAACAATTTCTTAAGACCGGTTAGCCTTCTCGATTGGTAGATTGGGCGCTCTGTTTAAAGACCGAACCTAGCTCCGGACGCAGATGACCTAAAACGTATGCCCAAATACCACCCATATTTGGAACACCAAATCAAACATACGCTTAGAGGCTATTACCTGATTTATTTTGATCAGCACTGGTAGCCTTTAAACTAACGTTATCTAGTGATAACTGACTGAGGCAGACTTTTCTATAGATTGGGCAGTGAAAAGGGTGCAGGATGAGTTGCATACCCCACAGAAAACACAACTAAGTTTTTAAGTTTTCTTTATCAGGTCACATTTTCAATTAGTTAATTTATATTTGATTATTATCATTATTGTATAAAATAGTTTCAGTTTATTTTATTGAAGAACAAATTTTAAATGTTACACATCTTTCATGTTTTACTCAGAGTTATATATTTATAATATTTATTATTTATTTTCTATTATATTTGACTTCGTTGATTGTAATCCAAGTTGTAGCCTGCGTTTGGTACTATATGTATAATATTTTTATATCAGACAAACTACCATCGCTAAAGGGCCAAACAGAATGAACGCGAAACCAACGCGACGTAACGTCCGTCAAAAGTTAAATGTATGTAGTTGCAATACGTTCGAACAGAATGAACGCTCGCAACGCGACCCCAACGTCGAACGTTGGCAAACTTAACGCGAAACGACCACTACCAATTACAATTTGGTGATTTAATTTTTAATAATATAAGTTGGCAGCTTTAGTTATCATTATCGTTGTAGGTATCGGTGTAAGTTGTCAGTATCGTTTCGAAAGCGTAATTTCAGCATTTGACGGACGTTACGTCGCGTTGGTTTCGCGTTCATTCTGTTTGGGCCTTTAGTCTTTCGGTGAGTGGTTGATTTTTGTGTACACTGTCAATTTCATGTGCTTTTTTCCTCTCTAGTTTTGACAATGGACCAATAAATGTGTCAGAAACGTAGACTAACTAAGATATTCATTTGATTTAAAATTCTCAGCCAACCTCAGGCCCATATTGTAGATCAAGAATTTCAATTTCCAAGTACGTCTGCATTGGAAATATCTTAAAGGTAAAACATTATATTATCTTAATTTTACTGGTGATATCGGATGAATTTTTTTTGAAGATTGGAACTGAAAATTTAATTTATTAAGATCAGTTGGTGTAAATCGTACTGGTAATGTGAGACCAGGCAATACTTTACATTTTTAAATTTGGCGCTTATACGTAAGACGCCACTTGCCTGGCCCAACTTGCACCGTCACGCCACTGGAAGGTGGGGGAGCTTGAATTGACTTGTCTACCTCTCCGAGAGTTTACTTTTACATTTCATAGGGTCAAGACGGATTTGTGTCTGATACCTACTACTATCGCTCGCTGACGGTAATTAACATTTTTTAATTGTTATTCTTTTTACTTTTTTACCGTTCAGCGAGCTATTTTGTGTACAATTACTATTGTAAATATATATGAATTTGTGCATAAGAAAATTTTATTTCGTCAAGAACAACGCCATTGCCTCTTGAATTACATTCAAGAGGCGTCTTCAACAGCATCGCGGAGTTACAACCGCTTCAGTTGGAAGACCGCAAAAATCATCAAGTTCACACCAACGAACTAACACGTACTAGTCAACTTACACCAAAGACTCGGAGACTGCACAAGATAGTAAGTAGTTTACGTAAAACAACGAATTCATTATTTCAAGAAAAGGCAACAACTAAAAAACGTATATCGGCTGTTAAAACGTTTGTTGCATCTGGAGAATTCCTCGGTGAAACAGTAAACAAAGTATTTTATCATTTTATGTTGTCTCAAATGAAGATCCAGCAGGAGAAAGCTAACGGTCGACGTTATACCATAAACGCTCAAATACCAGCTTTAATATTTGCTTTACTTAGGAATTAGATTCCTTTCAATTGTGGTTTAAATGAGAACATTATGAACACTTTAAAAACACAGTAGCAGGAATGAAAGAAATGAAAAAGGATAAAAAGCATTGTGTTCTGTTATTTGACGAAACGTCGTTGGATGCTGGTTTAAGCGTGGATATTAGAGAAAATTCAATTATAGGTTTTGAAATATGTGGAAGCACTGTTAAGCGTCGATAGCGTTAGTACATAGTTCTAGTGGTGAAAGTAATGAGATGTGCAGTAAAGGAAGGTTCTCCTCACTTAGATTTTTGGAAGCACTCCATTCCAGTATTATTTACAAAGTATCAAGTTTATACGGTGAGAAAACGGAAAAGAATTTATACCAACTACAATTCAAAATTGGACCTTCCGTTATTTGTGGCAGAAATTAGACAACAAAAATTTTAAGTTTCTATGTTTAAGGAACTTGAATCAAAATCCTCTGGAAAATATTATCGGTAAATATTATGTGTTCATCATTCCAAACATCATTTAAATCATTATTACCAAACAATTGTACTTCAAACCATTATTCTCCTGAATCAAATTGTAAAAGTGATGAAAGCCATAGAGCTTGTGACGGCTCTGCAAGAGGTTTAATTTTAAATTTAATAGGTTTCGCGTCTCGGTAGGTTGGCAACCGTTTCCAGTAGTTCAAGACGACTTCAAGACAAGATTTGAGCATCGTTCGCCCACGTTTGATTCGTTATTTTGTTATGTTTTATTATTTTGTTCTGCCTGCCAATAAATTAATTTTGTTCACGTTGATTAAGTTAAATTGTGTGGTACAGCAACCCATCCCACAAGCTTTAAATACTCTAAAGAAATTTGTTACATCTGCACATGAAGAAATAGAAGAAATGGCTCTAAGTGATGTAAAAATTTTGGAGATTCTACAAGACAATGTCTATGATAGCATTTCAAGAGGAGTTTATGCCTACGTTGCATGATTTTTAACAAGAAAACTTCTTAAGACTATAGGAAGTTGTGCATGTCGCACTCAATTTTTGTCAAAAACAAAATTGGCAGATCATTTCATAATTTTGGGTCGCGATTTTTCATCTGGAAAGTCGTTGTCAATACAATAACTGTATTATTAAGTCGCATACTTCCTCAAATTGTATGCGTGAGTGATTTTCAGTGAAGTTAATCCTACATTTTAAAAAGATTCGTAACAATTATTTAATAACAAATGTTGTGCTACGAATTTATATCGATGTTGCTGTTATTGCAAAAGAAATAAATGTAGAGAGAAAACGTATCAAACAAAGTCGAACAAGAACACTTTGGGCAAGAAAGTGGTTTCAAAGAACAAAGAAGAGGTTGTGTTCGCGGAATACATATCAAATTTGGTGTTCGACGAATTAGCAGTAGAAGATACAAATAGTTTTAAAAGCTACACCAGAATGTCTGTAAATATATTTAAAGGTTTACTTGAAAAAGTGCAGCCACATGTAGAACGAGAAGGTACGTTTTTAAATTTTTTTGTAAATAAATTTAAATTTATTATGAATGTTTACCACAAACTAGCCGATATGGTGCGGAAGCGATGGTGAGACTTCCATGAAAACAAAATCACTGCAAATAGTTTGCTATCAGCTCAGATGATGAAGAAGCTAAGAAATATAACCTAACTTATCTTAATATTATCACAAATGGTTGAACATAAAAAAATAAGTAGGTTAAAAAATCAAAAAGGTAAAAAAAATAATTTTATGGCGACGTGGCTAAAGAAAGCAAGAAAAGATTAATGCTATTATGGGTGCTATTGGCCCGGAAGTAAAACAAAAATTGCCACGCAGGCCGAAACTGACCCCAGTTCTAGCCTGATGGTAGTTTTAGGTTGTTGGCGATACAATTTGTAAAATTTTACCATATGAGAATAATAATTAGAATAATTTAACAATATTAATAATAATCTTTTTGTAGACACTTTTCAAAGAGCTAGTAGAAAAGCGACTTCTCTAAAGGCCAGTACAGATGTGGAAACTGACCTGCTAGTAAATTATAAATACAAAAATATATTTGTTAGTCTTAATTTTACTGAAAGCTGAAATTTAAAGTGCGAAAAAGTATTAATCTTAACATATTAAATACTGGATTTGTAGCATTACCCCCCCCCCTTTATACTTGTTCGTAATAAAATGGTAAACATCTTTAAAATCTGAATGAAACAAGTTGTTCAAAAACGGCCAAAAAATATATTAAAAGTTATGATCTTTATAATTAGTAAACTGTATAATTTCCCAATAAATCTTATAATAATCAATATAAAAATTACTGTATTTGAACATCTACTTTTGTATTTATACCATTGGGGCTATCCATAAACCATGTGGTTTAGCTATAAATAAAAAAAGTAATATTAAATATTAAATATTAAAAAAAAATATTAAACTTAAAATAAATTTTAAAAACTTTTTTAAACTTTTTGAAATAAAAAAATTATTTAAAATAAATTAAAAATGACGCAACTTAACGTAGCCTGCCCTCACATGGCCCTGCACCTAACCCGTCTCCAAGCACGTGTTTTATGGACGACAATACCTACAAATTTAAACAAAACTTGATATTTTATAGTTATGTTTAAAAACATTACAATATACCTAAGTTAAAGTTAATATTATTAATTTAATAATTATTTTGATTATTTACTAATAAAATGCATTTAAACATCGTAATGCCCCGCTGCTACTTACCCATATTAATCTGACTTTTGTCATTTATTGAAGGTCGTTCGTAAAATCTCTCTATTTGTTTTAAACTGCATAGCACACTTCTTCGTTCCACTGAATCAGTTAATTTAATTTTCAAAGATTGTTTCATTTTTTCTTTTTACAATTTATTACATTGATTTAATTCACTTTTAAGTTTCACACAAACACAATTTTAATTTTAACAATTTCATCAAACATTTTTAATTCACACATAAATGTCCACGTTTATGAGTATAATCAATTAACATTTTGCCAACTGAAGTTTACTACATTACCAACGTCAGGGACGTAGTAAGATGTTTGAATTTCAAATGTTTGCTTTAGCCAAAGATACTCTTTGCTTTAGCGCTTTAGTAATTATAAAATTATTTTTATTCTTTTTTTTGTAATTTAACTCTTTAAAAATATAAAAATTACAATAAAAACAAACACATAGTTAATTGAAGTGATTAAATAACATAGCAACTTATTATTATATGAATATTTGGCATATGTACAGTGCAGCAAAAAAAGTTTTGCAGGCGCATGCCTAGCGGATCGCTCAAGGTATGCGTTGCATGCTAGCACGTACTTTGAGGAAAGAAAGAGAACAGACAAAATTCTGTCGACAAATAACAAAATCTCACGTGGGGGCGAGGGGGTCTCGGCAAATATCACGTAATTTTTTTGTGTTAACTATTCATAAATAAAAATAATTAAGCAAATTATGTTTTTTTAATTAATCCAACGCAATCAAGCACTGATTAAGGTATTTACATTAAAAATACGCATTTTAAAATATCTCATGTGAGATTAGAAGGGGGGGATCGAGCCAAATCTCACAACATCAAAAGAGGCGGGGGGGGTCTAAAAATCGCCAAAATCCTCTCACGTAATTAATGGGCACCCCCTAGCGTACCTAGGGGCGGCATTTTGCTTCCTTTTGTACAAAATTATTTTTATAAAAATAAACAAAAAATTTTGTCTTAAATTTAAAAAAAATAATTTCTTTTTAAGGTAGCCAAGGGCGAAACTAGAAAACTTTCTCGCGACTGGTTTTTTCAAATTATTTCAAATGGTAATGGAATAAAGGTGTAACGGGTTGATTGGGCAGCAATCAAACAACTAGAATTCGTGTGTCGACGTTTCGGATGCACTATGCATCCATCTTCAAGACTATAATGGAGAAAACTTGTTGTAAATACATCGATCTGTACAAAAATCTTACAAAAACTCACCGAAACCGAAAGGTTAAAAGGGGTTTTTTGTAAGGAAGATATTAAATATTTGTAAATTTTATAAGTGCTGTGAATTAATGTTATTTATTGGAGAGATTTATTTATAAGTTATTTATTCAGATATTTATTTGTTGACAAATAAATATATTATTGTTCACTTTGTACATTTTTATTTTTATTCATTGACTTCGTTGAAAGTCCTTACTGCGTTAAAACCCCACTGTTAACTCCAAGCTAATGTCAAACAGTTTAACATCTGATTCGGTTTCGGAGAGTTTTTGTAAGATTTTTGTACAGATGGATGTATTTACAACAAGTTTTCTCCATTATAGTCTTGAAGATGGATGCATAGTGCATCCGAAACGTCGACACACGAATTCTAGTTGTTTGATTGCTGCCCAATCAACCCGTTACACCTTTATTCCATTACCTTAGCTTTGGGCGTGATTTCCTTTATACTGCGTATTTCAAATGGTGAAAAGATGTTAAGATCGTGGTTGGTGTATTCGCCATCGAAGAAAAGTATTTACTTCTTTTGCTGTAAACTTTTCTTAAATAACCATGAATCAAATCTTAACTCGGAAAATGGATTTACAAAGTGGTGGAAACTAAATCGCAAAATATCTTAAAACGAGTCGAGTCAACAACATATTCAATCATTTACCAAATGGAAGTAATTCGAAATCAGACTTGGAAATGGCGCAACTATTGACAGATTAGAACAAGAAAATATTGAAAGGGAAATAACAAACTGGAGCAAAATTGTAAAAAGAATAGACATTAGACAAAGCAAGCTAAATATTTTTGTATGATATTTGACAGCACTCTGGATGTTTCTCACAAAGATCAAACCAGTCAAGTTATTAGATATGTCGTTATTGTTGGAAGAGACGTGAAAGTTGTAGAATCGTTTATTGCCTTTGTAGAAACTAAAGGGAAGACTGCTGAAGAAAACATAAATATGATTCTATCAAAATTAAAAAATGACGGAGTAGATATACAAAATTGCAGCGGTAATGGCAGGAAAGCTGTGTCTGGTGTTCAAAGTAGCATTAAAAAAATCCAAATGGAGAATTTGTAGCGTGTACAAATGATTCTTTAAAATTGGCATGTATACATGCCATGATACAATAAATTTAAAAGATATGATACTGCGCAGGTATGCCGCCATTTTTAGTTGGTAACTACGTCACTCGGTGAGTTGCAACCAACATATCGCTACTTGCTGTTGTATACAATCGCAGTTTGTTCGCGTTGTTATTGTGTTATTTGTTGTTAAAAGTTTCTGTGGGGTAATTTGAAAATGCATTGTGCAATGTGGGGTTGTAATAGCGACAATCAAGCGCCGAATTTTGCAGGAGATGTAATGTTTTATCGATTTCCATCCGATGTAACGCTTGCAAAGACATGGAAAATTGAATGCTGTCGTACAGAATTTGCTCTAAACATTTTAAAAGTTGCGATTACGTTCGTAATAGAATAGAATAGAATCAATTGTTATTATTTTAGGGATTATAATAACCAACACTTATTTATTATTTTGCCGACCTCAAGAATCGATTTGATACCAAATATATTTTGACATACAGGCTTAATCAGGATGTACTCGAAAACTTCTTTGCTGCTATACGAGCTAAAGAAGGTCTTCATGACCATCCTGATGCTTTAGAGTTTAGATATCGTCTACGCTCTTATATAATGGGGAGAAACGAAGGATCACTTTCGGCTTTTGGTAACGTAGAAATCGATGACACCCCAGATTTGCTAACCGAAGAGATAAATTTAAGTGCCAATTATTTCAAATACTTAACGAGGAAGACCCATCAGAAGAGCTGGAAGAAAATGTTGAAAATAAAGAGTTAGAAGACCTGGTCTACGACGGATTAGAAACTTTAGCAGGCTTTATTTGCAACAAATTACGAGTACCTAAATAGCTCCTAACCATCAGTGGCACCACGGTGTTTCAACTCGAATTGCAGCAAAAATACCACGAAAACAGTGGACTGCCACACGGATAGAGGGCGCTGAGCTGAAAAATCTTTCCGAGAATCATTGAAATCACCTTGAAAAGTTTTATGATTTAGTTTAAAAAGCGGCCACTAAAATATTTAAAATACGTTAGAAAACGTTCGTCTTTGTCTTTTTTATGGACTCAAGGCGTGCATAACCTATAAACGTTTTCTGTGCTTTAAATTGATTTCAGCGTATAAATATAGTAGAAAGCGTTGATAAATAACGATAAATCGTAAGCCGATAATAATAATAATTGATTATTGCAGTAGGGTATTAACGAATGCGTATTTAAAGTTTTGGAAAGTGAAGCCAAGTTAATTACCAAGAAAACTGGGAAGTATTGTATACTAATGTTTGATGAAATGTCGATATGCTCAAATTTTTCCTATGACAAAAAAAGAGATGTTTTGCAAGGTTTTGAAGATTTTGGCTATAAAAGAACCGAAAAAATAGCAAATCATGTACAGGTACTTAACAATTACTTCTAACTATTATTGAAATTGACTTTTCTTGTTATTTTTAGGTTTTTATGCTGCGCAACATAGAAGCAAAATGGAAACAACCCATCTATTATAACTTCGTAAGTGGTGCTACGAATCACTCAGATATTGAACGAATATTGAAATTATTAATTAAGAAGCTAGCTGACATTGTTTTGATCGTCTGTGCAACAGTTTGTGATCAGGGGACTAATAATTCATCCGCAATTCGAAATTTAATTGAGGACACGAAAGGAAATTATCTCAGAGAGAACCGGGAGATGAGAGGCACATTTTTTGAAGTTGCTGGTTATCCAGTAATACCTCTCTTTGATCCTCCTCATTTATTGAAATGCATTCGAAACAACCTTCTTGTTAAAGACTTGAAATGTACTATCGATGAAGTTGAACTAACTGCTAAATGGGATCACATTTATAATGCATATTTGATAGATGGTTTGTTTGGCGAACTTAGGCTGATGCCTAAAATTAATGATGATCACGTGCATCCAAGTCATGTAAAGAAAATGAAGGTTTCTTGTTGCACTAAAGTTTTTAGCCACTCGGTTGCTGTTGGCATTAATGTTATAGCCAAATCAGGTGTGAATTAACAACTTTTATTTGTTGTATTCATTTTTAACAATTTTTTTTTATTTAGGAATGACTGCCGAAACTGATAAGGGTATTATCAAATTGCCACCAGAAGCAACACAAACTGCACAAGTGATTAGCTTCTTGGACAAATTATTTGACAGTGTTAATGGTCATGCTGGTTTTGATGTCATAGGAAAGGCATTACGAACCTACGTTACAGACAAATCTCCACATGTTGAATTTTGGAGAAAAGCGATTATAATTTTAAAGACTATGAAATTTATAACGCGGGATGGCAAAACATTGACACCACCGTCTGTAAAAAATTGGATTACAACACTGGAGGTAATTAAAATATAATTAAAATAAATATGTTATTTAATACCATCTGTATCATTTTCAGGGTTTCATTGATCTTTACACAAAAATGAAAGGTTTTGGTTTCACCAAAATGTGTCCAAGAACATTTAACCAAGATCCATTAGAAAATTTCTTTGGAAAAATTAGACAGAGGGGTGTACGATTTACCAATCCAACTGTAGCTGCTTTTACTCCGTTTTACACTAGCTTGTTGGTAAATAACTTCACCAAAGGTCATTCGAGAGGCAGTAATTGCGAAAATGATGAAGGAGATATTTTAATATCACTACAAAGCTTTGTTACTCAGGTAATTATTTTTATTTCAAATATAGTTAATCAGCTATTCTAATTTGATAATGATTTTAGGACGTAATAGATCAAGTTCGACAACTTGATGTGAACAGTGACATCCAAGTTCCGAAAACATTTAGAAAACTGAAGCAATTGGAAGCAACTGTATTGCATTACGTCAGTGGTTTTGTTTCAAAGAAAGTTTTACCTAAAGTTAGGCAGTGTGAAATTTGCAAAAGAAACATTTTAGCTGAGGAAAATGGTGGTGAACAGAAAAAGGATAACCCGGATAAAGCAATTAGAGTCTTCACTGAGAATAAGGAATACGACAGTAAACGAAGGTTAAAATATTGCACTACGAAGTTTAACGATTATTTAACCATAACTTACAATATTTTTAACTTTCTATTTCCTAAAGTTTGTCATTTGGGCAATGTAATGCAAAGAATTGCTCAAATTATCAAAGAAAATGCCCAATTTCCTTTTACTGATGAATGTGAGCACAGTAAAGTAATGGAAGATTTGATAATTAATTCCTTGACAAGAATTTTATTATTTCATAACATTAGGACATTGAATAATATTATGATAGGAAAAGACAAGAGAAACCTTGATAAAGCTTCGTCTATATTTAAAGCTGCAGCTTTAGTATACAAAAAGTCTAGAAAGACTAAAAAACCTTAATTATTTATTAATGGTAATGGTATTAATGGGATAGTGAAGCGCAACCTATAGCCTCTCCTATTCAAATGTCAACCTTATCTGCTAGTGGTGTACCCCTTTAAAACAAACGAGGCTCTGACGACCGAGTATCGGCGGAATAACCGTAAATGAAATATAGAGGAAATGCTATGTCGAAATTTAATTTCAATAATAAGTTAATATTTTAAATAAATGTAATAGCTTGTAAAGAGAAGGTACCTATGTAATAAAATTTTATTAAGATTATTGTGTTTTTGAAGTTAATTTTAAGTATTACTACTTACTCTATAATCATTAATGTTCCATGAATTGTAATAGTAATGCATTTGCTTTTGCTTTGTAGATACATTACTAAAACAATTCATAAAACATTAATGTTTGTAAAGTAGAAATTTAAATTAAATTATTTTAAGGGCAAAATTCCTCCCCACCCCTTTTTTCTGATTTTAATGGACTGCCACGCGGTGAGATGGCGCTACAAAAGTGTTCTTACTCTTAACCTTGGAGTTACTGTTCTATTGAAAATAATATGTTCTGTGAGTGGCACTCAGGAAAGGTCTTATACTTGGGTGGACCATTTAAGCGAGGGTGGTTTAAGTAAGCCTTCAGCTGAATTCATGGTTCAAATGGAGCAGTTGGAAACAATTTTCAACAATGTGAATTCAAATAACTTATTCATTAGTAAAAATTATTTAAAAACCTTGCTTGCTGAAAGTACTAATATTTTATGTAGTGAAGACACCAAAAAATTATATTTGAGGTCTAGAATGTTTTTCCGAATTAGACATCTAAATAAGGAAAGGAAGCAGAAAAAGAAAATTAAAGAAAACTGTTACATACAATTATTATCATAAAGACATCAGTAAATAACGAATCGTGGATTAGGTCTAATGAGGATACCACATAAAAATAACGCCCTTTTTATTCTACCTCATGGTGGTGTGGAAATGAGTAAAAAAACGGAAGTACGTATTAAGTACTCGGTATTTATTGAAATTTTGAAATAAAATGTAGCAATTTTGCAAATTGTAGAAATTTGCTGAGTTTGACTCCGCTGTAACTCGTGAACTATTCAGCTGATTGAAAAATATTTTATTGGAAAGAGGCATAAAATTTTTGACAACGCTATTATTTTGGGTATTACAAAAACTATAATGTATAAATTATGTCAAGTAAAAGTTATAATAAAATAAAAATTATAATAAAACCTACATTTCTTGTTTTTTTTTTGAGTATTTTCCCAGTAAAGTAAATGATTTCTTATTGTATGAAATTTAGGACGAAACAGTAGGCAGAAAAATATTAACATTAGAGCTTTATTTAAAACAGACTTAATATTGCCATAACGCAGACGTATTTCCAATTTTATTAATTTAAGAGTGTCTGGTTCAATTAAAAATTTTAAGTTTTTGATGCAAATTGATTCTAAATAATTTAAAACGTTTATAAAATTTCTTCAAATTCCTTCTGTGCAATATATTCTCATTTTATTAATTAAATAAAATAATTTATTATAATATAACAGTATAGCTACATATGGCTATTATTCCATTACTTGTTCAAAAAAAGTACAAAACTATTTATTTTCGTGATTTTGCTGGTTCAACAGTGGGTTTTAACATAACAAATAATGCGCGAACTCTCCGAGAGACGTCATGCGCAAAGACGGACGAAAATACGATCGCTTAGTGTCATATCTTTAACTTATTGTATCATGTATACATGCAGCTTCTATTGCTGTAAATTCCATAATACAGTGCAAAAGGAAATCACGCCCAAAGCTATAGGTAATGAAATAAAGGTGTAACGGGTTGATTGGGCAGCAATCAAACAACTAGAATTCGTGTATCGACGTTTCGGATGCTACTATGCATCCATCTTCAGGACTATAATGGAGAAAACTTGTTGTAAATACATCGATCTGTACAAAAATCTTACAAAAACTCACCGAAACCGAATCAGATGTTAAACTGTTTGAATAAAAATAATTGAAAAAAAATATTTTTTGAGACCATCGAACGGTTGTATTCATTTTTTTCGTCTTTTACTTATCGATGAGCTATTTTACTATCTGTCACTGGTCAAGGTGTTAAGCGCAGTGTACAAACTCGTTGGAGTTCAAGCGGAGAGTATTGTAAAAAAGCATTTCTTAAGCATTTTAGATACTTTGGAATAATTGGCATCTCAAGAAGAAAATATTAAAAACAGTTCAGACGCTGGAATATTATTCCGAGCAATGGAATCCAATTATTTTCTGTGCTACTTGTATTTATGGGAACCCATAATTTTGGAAATTGTATGTATTTAATAAAATATTTTCACATGTAAATAACTATTCCATATAACTTTGTTGACATTAACGAAGAGCAGTTCTAAATTGAAAGTAAAAGGATTCATAATTTTATGTCTGTACCTGCTCTATAAGAAGAAGCAAAACTTTGGGAAAACGGGAAAGGGCCTCTTGAACTATTATTGTTAATTCAAAAGTATAGGTTGGAAAACTATGTTCCCAACATAGTAATATTGTTAAGAATAACTATAAAAAGTTTATCGGGATTTATCTAGGACAGGTCTAATAAAAAACTTCAACTTTTTGTCGACGTTTCGAACATATATTTCGTTCTTCTTCAGGACTAAAAACAATAAAATTCAACAACCTGCAGAAATTAACAAAATCCTTACCTCAAGTTCAGTTTACAGAGACCAGGGGTACATTATCTTATTAGTAACTAAATGCGGTATAAATACCGCATCCATCGTATTTGAAGTAGCTGGTGCTAAAACATAAATCTATGAGTTGCAACATCTCCTCAAAACTAAGATCGGTGTAAAAACTAATGAACCTCCACTTTTTCTTTAGAGCTCTTTCAACCAATTCCCTTGGTATACTAGGGAAAAGTGAAACCACATCCAATGACAGCAAAATATAATCTTTCGGGAGTATCTGGTGTTTAATGACCTCTACGAATTCTTTCGAACTTTTTATGTTAAAACTGGAGGTAGTCAAAACTTTCATCAAGATTTCGCTTAAAAATCTTGCTATGTTTTGAATTGTTTCCGTTTGAAATTTGACCTATCGTAGTCGACGTTTGCAGAGATACCATTTTAACTGATAATTCTTGATTACTTTATATATTTTATAGTTTGTGTTTTACATTTTGACATGTTAAAAAGGTTTTCGATTGTTGACACCTTATTGTATTAAGTTGTAATTTGGTTTTTTTGAAGTTCTCACTGTTTTTTTAATATTACTGTTATGTTGATTTTTATACCGCATTTAGTTACTAATAAGATAATGTACCCCTGGTCTCTGTAAACTGAACTTGAGGTAAGGATTTTGTTAATTTCTGCAGGTTGTTGAATTTTATTGTTTTTAGTCCTGAAGAAGAACGAAATATATGTTCGAAACGTCGACAAAAAGTTGAAGTTTTTTATTAGACCTGTCCTAGATAAATCCCGATAAACTTTTTATAGTTAATTGAGTTGCGGACGATAACAATTATGAATTATTGTTAAGAATTTTTTTAACAGTAGCCATCAGTGTCGCTAGTTGTGAACGGAGCTTTTCCAAATTAAAATTAATTAAAAATTAACTTCGTTCCATAATGAGTGATTCAAGATTGCGAAATCTAGCGATAATTTCAATAGAAAAAGAATTAACGGATGTTGTAAATTTTGAAGATATCATTCTAGACTTTGCAATAAGGATGCAAGAAATAGTTATTTACATCACTAGCTGCGTAGGTGATTTTTTTTGGGCAAGGAGGTAGTTAAGGGACGAGGTGAAGCCGAGGCCTGTAATCCTCCGCGACCAAAAACAAAACCTATGCAGCATGTGATGTATTAAACTTTTCATACTACCGAATTCAAAATTATATATCAAATAACGATTATTATGTATAAATATTATATGACAGTACTTATTATTATTGAGTAGGCAGGTCATTTCAAAATTTGTTGACTAGCAACGTATAAACAAACAATTCAGTTGTGAAATTGTATTACACACGATACGTATTACATTTAATAATTGCATTATAATAATTTAATAATTTAAAAAATGCTTAGTAGTGAAAGTCAGATTGATAAGCCTGCAAGTATCGCTTGCGCCTCGCTTCTGCCGGAAAAATCAAAAATGAGATACACTCGAGCATTCGAGTTATTTTCAAAGTGGTGTGCATCTAATAATGTTGTCGAAATAACTGAAAATGTTATGTTAGCTTATTTTCTCGAAAAATCCAATGCTGTGTATATATTCCATGCTGAAATTAACAATTCGCATAAACAAAAATCAGGACATTTCAAAATTTGAGAAATTAAAGGCATTTCTTAAATGGAAGAAGGATGGATTTAAACCAAAAAAATCAAAAATATTTACAAAAGAAGAAATTGATAAATTTTTTAGTGAAGCGCCTAATCAAAGATATCTTATGATGAAAGTTATAGCGATAATGGGTATAGCTGGAGCATGTCGAACAGATGAGCTCCATAAAATGAAAATAAGTGACATACAATATAAAGATGATGTAGCAGTTGTTAAAATATATGAGACAAAAAACAATATCCAAAGAAGTTTTGTAATTTCCAACAATGCAGGAAGTCAGGTCAATTGGTTAAAACTACTATATGACTACACACAGCTTAGACCTAAAAATGCACAAGATGAGCGATTTTTTTATCGCTATGAACGAGACAGATGTGTTAACCAATTAGTGGGAAAACATACAATTTCAAAGGTTCCACATGAAATTGCCAAATTTTTAAATATTAAAGACGCAAGTGAATATACTGGGCACTCTTTCCGAAGAACATCGGCTACTTTACTGGCAAATGCACCATGAGTCGATATCTTGAACTTAAAACGACATGGGGGATGGAAGTAATCTACGGTCGCAGAGAGTTATATAGCAGATTCACTCACAAATAAAATAGAAGCTGTTAATAAAATTTTACACGGCAATTCTAATAATTCGGTTTCTTTGTTAGAAAATAGAGAAGATTATTGTCAAAATATGGAAGTAAATTCAACAGAAAAAAAACCATCCATTAAAATTTCAAATTGTACAAATTGTACGTTTACATTTAAATAAATAACTAATTTATTAATTATTTTGCTTTCTTTTTAAAGTTGTGGCTTGTGATTTGACAGATGTTGATTTAATTAATATACGATGTGTCAAGTTAAGTGTAACAAAAGGCGATCTACTTTTCTGATCAGGCGACGGAAGTTTCACTTCTGTTGCCAGCAACTAGGTACTAGCATGCTTCACTTTCGTTTGCGTGCGTATTGTTGGAATACGAAACATTAGTTACGGAAGGGGTAGTATGAAAAATAAATATATAAATGTTGTTAATTTTTCTGTTAAAATTAATTTTTTTTATATATTTATATATAGTAATATTTATATGATGAGGGGGCAAATTTTAAAGCCGCTCGGAGCGGCAAAAGCTCTAGATACGCCAGTGGATTTATTTAAAATTATTATGTGCTTTTTTAACCCTGCTGTTTTCCTCGGAGAAACTTCACACCTGTACTCCTTTGGGTCATATTGACCCGAGCCACTGAAATAAATATAATTAGACCGAAAGAACAAAAATTTTTGTGCAAAGTTTAATTTATTTCTGTAATACAAAACTTGAAATGTATAAAACAATTAGTTATGAATTAATTTTAGAATAATAATAATAATAATAACAAAAAAAAGAATAATTTTATGATGATCCATTTCAAGAAATTGGGGCAATCAAATAAGGTAGATGTGCTTTACATGCATATTTGATGCATTTGTTGTTATATTTATTTGCTTTTTTCTTTTTGTTGCTTATTCCAGGTAGACATGGCCTCTGAAAACAACCAATTGTTCATCAACAGTCACATTTTCTCGTCTCATAAATAAAAAAAAAGGTTGTCTAATTTTTCCCAATTGTCGCTTAACACTCCGCGCCTTCAATATTCGACATTTTTAGAATGCTATTTTCCAGAGAATTATTGTAAATTATTTGAAATGTTGAATTTATATCCTGGACACTAGATTAGCAGCAGAACCTGGTGCAACTTTGATGATATTTGAACCAGTGGCACGTCCTTACCGTGGAAATGGTTTTAATAGCTTCCAACTTATAGCATTGTCTTTGGACTGAAGTGATTGAGAAAGTTGCAATGCTTGCACCGTAGTATTTCCTCGAGAAGCATTTTCTAAAACATCATCATCTGACTGTGGTTCATAATTACTGTTTTTGCTAATAGTTATGATCGTCAATTTCAGAAACATCCTCATCGTTGTCATTCAGATTTTCAATTATATTCGCCATCTCTTCAGCACCATTAATTTTTTAGCTATTATTATTATTTTCAAAATATTTCACCTAGATAAATATTACTTCACTCAGTGAAGCAGAACTTCAAAGTGAATTTATAATATCCAATATTTATATCTGTACTTGTTTCGAATTACTTGGCACTATTTAGAGAAAGATAAAAATTGTTTACTGCTATATATCATCTACAAGAAAATTATTGAACAAGAAGATATGCTTAAGTTATCAATATAAATTTATAAAATATAAAGTAAAACAAAGTTATCAATATTATTTCGGGTCATATTGACCCAGAGTATTAGTGTAACAATTAAGTTTTAAACAATAACACACAATCTTTTTCAAAAAAATATAAATTTTATATACCCAATACTTGACAAGTAATAGACAAAGTCATAAAATATTGGGAAAAAATATTCATAACTGAAAAAGTTATTGAAACATAAATTTAAATTTGGGTCATATTGACCCAAGAAGAACAGCAGGGTTAAAGAGCGTGAAATAATCTACAAACTAGGTTTTAACCTTTTATTGTCTAAATTCAATAGCTTTCGAGTTATAAAAAAAGTAAGTAAAAAAATGTTGAACTTTTTTTTCTTGTTTTTTTTCAAATCGCTGTATCTTCTAAACGAAACATTTTACAAAAAATCTAGCGGCCCATTCCAGATAGCAAATTTAACGGACTACAACTTTTGTCTAGTAAAAAATTTTGAAAAACCAACCCATTTCACAAAAAATAAGAAAATAATAAAAAAAGCAGCCACAAAACAAAAAATTAAATTCACAAAATTTAAATTTTTATTGAAAAATTTGTTTATTAATTAAGGTTAACCATTAAATTATTTAAGTAAATGTCCAAAATGACTACCCTCATTTTCATTACAATCAGGATCGTTTTAAAAAATGTTGCACATTAGTATTATCATTTATAACATTACCTCTTTCGTTAAGAGCTACTATAGCATTCATTACTCTGTCCGTTAATTCCTTTCTGGTATCGGGCTTTTATCTGTTGCTGTACACTAACGCTTTAACAGCTCACCAAAAAAATATATCAAGAGGAGTTAAATCTGAAGATCTTGCTGACCAATTAATTAGTAGTTCCACCTCTTCCGATCAATATTTCAGGATTACTAAATTTAAAAAATTTTTTTAATCAAAACCCAAAATGTACGAATTAGAAATTAGAGTAGTCGTTTTGAACATTTATTTAAATAATGTAACAGTTTAAACTTAATTAATAAAATAATTTTTCAATAAAAATTTAAATTTTGGGAATCTAATTTTTTGTTTTGTACTGCTTTTTTTGTTATTTTCTGTGAAATAAATTAGTTTTTCAAAAATTTTTACTAGACAAAAGTTGTAGTACGTTAAATATCCTATCCGGAAAGGGGCGTCAGATTTTTTGTAAAATGTTTCGTTTAGAAGATACAGCGATTTGAAAAAACTAAGAAAAAAAAAGTTCAAAATTTTCTACATTTTTTTTACTTACTTTTTTCATAACTCGAAAGCCGATGAATTTAGACAATAAAAGGTTAAAACCTATTTTGTAGATTTGGTATTTCATGCTCTTTAAAAAAGCACTTAATAATTTTTACTGAAAATTATGTAAAGTGTATCCGTTGACCCCCTGTATACTACAAGAATTCGCAAAAAAAACAATTTTTTGGACAACTTAACACATTGTGAATAACTTTTAAAATTTAATTTTTGATGAATTATCACTCCCAAATATTTCATTTTCTCTCCTCTTCCAGATTCACTCCATTAATTTCTATTTTCTTAATTAGGTACACGATCTACATTACACACAAGAATCTATTTTGATTTCGTCACATTTATACACAACCTATTTATACATTATTTCTCAAATCGCTATTTACAATTTCAAACATTTCATCGACATCTTTACCAATTAAAAATTCTGTCTCACTCGCTCTTACACATTTTGGCATATTGTTTACATATAATTATATAGATCGGGTGCCAATATAGATACCTGTGCTACACTGTTCTCGCATTCTCAGTGTTAAATAACTTTTAAAAAATTCTAAAACAACTCAACCAATCCCCATTTTTTCATGTAGTACCTAATTTTTTAGAAATATCAATTATTATGTATTATGTAACAAGTATTATGTAAATACTAACCAATAAAACTTTAAATAACAAGTTAAATTCAATAATATAATCAAATTAGTTTATATTAGATAAATTTCTGAAGAAGACGATAAAAGTCGTCGAAAGCTTAAAAATATAATTTGATTATATTATTGAATTTAACTTGTTATTTAAAGTTTTATTGTTTAATTTCTCACAAGTTAAGATTTATATATTTAAATGTAAATACTAACGCATTGCGTTTTACAAATTGGTTTTAAACAGATTCTACCACAAAATACATGGGTGGCACTAATTAATTGAATTTCGCTTACTGTATAACTTGATTTAAAATCTACGTATACAATTGTAGTACAAGCCTCTGTGTAAAAGTAATGACGATTAACTCGCAATGAAACATAAACAGTATAATACAACACAAACGCTTATTTGATTTCGATGTCTTCTGGGATTGATGTCCTCTGGAATGGTAAGACTAAATAGAACTCCAACAGCATCAGATATATATATCCAATTCCAATAAAATATCGGGAGGTACTAAGCATACAAAAAATAGACCCTAAAAACAAAGGTTAAGATTTACGTTCTCTTACAAAAATCAAACTTACCTTAGTTGTACGGGGGGTCACAATAAAATAGTTATTGATAGTGTAACATAGTAACAATTAAATCCTTCTAAATTGAAGTTCGAATAAATAGAACATATTCTTCTCAAAAAAGAGCCGGTACTTCCAAAAACTGAAAGAAAAACGAAGGCAATCTAAATCCCAAATACTTGGCATGGAAATCACAAATCCAATAAAAAAATCGCCAATGATAAGTTCCAAAATTAACTGAAAATTTAATTATTAAAAATTCACCAAGAAGCGATATCTCAACTCAGATGTGTCTCATAGATAGCATTTATATTATAAATTCTTATGCCTCCTATATCTAAATCTATAAAACTAATGAAGAAATCTGCAATAAAATTCAAAAAATGTTCGAATAGAAATAGAAATCATAACAATACGGAATAATTTCGACATCAGTTGTAGCCCCTCTAGATTGCTACATATGATGAGGATGTCGTCCGCATATCTTATCGTATTCAAAGTGACTCCATTAACTTTTATGCCATACTCTACATTCTCCTGTGCCGCTTTAAAAATTGAAAAAAAGAGAGCGAACGCACCTCTATCGGACTGCACGTCGGATGCTCACTATCTGTTTTCATATTTCCTATGCGAATCACTGCTGTCTGATGGTCTTTTTGGATCATTTTTTGGTTTTTGAGTTTTGCTTTTCGGCTTTATTTTATTCAGCCGCTTTCTCAGATCGGCTACCAGTGGATTATGATCGGAAGCATTATCTGCCTCGGAATAGGTGGTTACCAGTTTCACAACATTCCTGAATATTTTATATATCAGGATGTAGTCAATCTGATTTCTTATGGGCTTATCGTTGGAGGTTTCAGCGGGTGCTGTCCAGGTGTAAAAGCGTGTTTTAGGTAGTTTGAACCAGGTGTTTGTAATAACCATTTCATTTTCTTGGCAAAACCCGAATATTCTATCTCCTCTATCATTGTTCTGTCCAAGGCCGTGCTCACCAACCAAGTCGGATCGTCTTCCCTTGCCAATCTTGGCATTATAATCACCACAAGAAGTGTGATCTCGTCAGCTTTTGTGATTTCCAATATTTTAGCAAGGAAGTCATAAAAAACTTCCACTTGTTGATCATAATATCGTTTATCTGATGTTGGTATACCGGATGCTGCATGAGTTAGCCGAACATAAGAAATTAACATGTAAAAACTTATTTATGCAAATTCCGGCTTCCCTAATTATTTTAGAGAAAAAATGAAAAATACAAAAATAATGCAGAAATATAAACTACGAATGATAACACCAGTAGATTTCACCTAACTTTTACTTAAAAGGTCAAAAAATGCTTTCGAAATTGCTAAAATTTTTATTTCTATTTTCAAATATAATTACCATGGAAACATGAAAACTTACCATGGCCAGTGCAATAAATGACAATTTTAATAATATTGAAAGCATTTTTTGACCTTTTAAGTAAAAGTTAGATGAAATCTAATGCTATTATCATTTGTAGTTTTTATTTCTGCATTATTTTTGTGTCGTTCATATTTACTCTAAAATAATTAGGGAAGCAGGAATTTGCATAAATAAGTTTTTACATGTTAATTTCCTATGTTCGGCTAACTCATTCAGCACCCGGTATAATACCTGGACGATGTTGATTTTTAATTGGATCATCATTATACGGTCTGATATTACGGTGTAGCCGGTGACATATCTGTTGATTTCCTTTAATACCCACATCATTGCGGTGTTGTCGATCGTTAGGTTCGTTTCCAGACTAGTATATGATGCTATGTTCATTTTGGCTCTTTCCTGTGTCTGGCCATCTTAGCTCACTTATTCAGAGTATTTGTATCCTCAGTCTCTGTACTTCCTTGATGGTGTTGTTGAATTTTCCGCTCTGAACGAGACTTCTGACGTTCCATGTTGCGATGCGAATTATGGATTTTGTTATGTTGAACCGAAATATTCTTCGCACCCCCTGGCCACTTTATTTAGTCTCTTCTCCATAGCAATCGTCTCGGAAAAACTTAACTGCGGTGGTTTCATGTTGCCTTGGAATACCTGGATCCTGGAATACAGACGCTGTTCGTCGCCGCTCACTCTGAGACAGACGCGACTGTTACTAGTTTTGGTCCGCCCCGGGTATTTCATTTCCCCGGTACCACCCATATCTGGGAGGCATTCCCCTATCCGCCACCTGGGGAGGCGCCCGATGGGGGAATAGTAACCCCACACGGGTTTTGTCTGCATTTCTTAATTGATTATTTTTATTTGAAATTGACTTCTTTTGCAATTCTTGTTTTCATTGCAGAAAAGTCCAACATTCTTTAAATAACTTAAAAATAGATCTGGAGTCGCGAGATCAACCCGACGATAGTGGAAATATAATGAAAGAAGAAATTAACAGGCTACTAACCTATAGAAATTGACCGGTCCAGTTTATAGATCCAGAAAAACTGGCAAAAGCAGGATTTTATTACATTAAAAAGAACGACAGCGTAGGTTGTGCTTTCTGCAAAATCGTGTTAAACCAGTGGGAAGAAGGCGACGATCCAATGGAAGATCACAGGAAATTTGTGCTGAAATGAACTGGGTGATGGCAGAAACATTCCGAATACTTTCGATAGGGTTCCAACAGTGGAAGATCATAATATATGTGATAGATTTTCATTTTAAATAATGCCAAATTTGCTACCAGAACAGAAAACTATCAGGATAAGGCCCGTCTACACAGCAACTGTTTTTCTTTTTACGTTAGACCCGTGTTTTCACCAACAGCAACTTTAACGATATGAAGCTACTGTTAGTACTTTAATGCCCGATTGCACCAACTTTCCTTAAAGGTGAGGTTTAGTAAAGCCTTCCTTAACGTTAAGATGGCCCTTAGTGTAGGTTACATTGCACCACACCTATTTGAGTTTGGTTTAGTAAAGCCTTAAATAAATTTAGCAACATCGCATCGTAACTTTGGTTACACTTTATATTTATAATTAATTTCACAAGGTGTAGATTAATTATTTACCAGGAAAATTAAATAAGTACATTTTCATTATTTGTGAATTTTAATTATTTTTTATTCTGTGGTCATGTATAACTTAGAAAATGGGGGTGAATTACATTGTTATTACTTCTTATTTGCGAAAATATTTACTGCAGTTGTTTACAAATTGAATTAAAATATAATTTATTTTTGTAGAATCAACATTAAAAACATGAAAAAATATAATTGCGACACCAGGGACGCAATTATACTGCCGAAGAAATAATCCTGCTTATAAATTGTGTAGCTAAATATAAAGGTATTATTGAAAACAAAAAAACCGATGCTATAACTTGGAGGGAAAAGGAAAAGACTTCAGCAGAAATTAGTAGAAACTTTAAGGAGGGATCCTGCTTTAGGAGGTCCCAAAAAACTATTTTTTTCGGAATTCTTTTTAGGAGGAAAGAAATAACCAAGTCTATTGGAGTTTTCAGTCTATTTTATTGTGTAATTCAATGTAACAAAAAAAAAATTTTTTAAGAAAAATATTGAAATGCAGCCGATTTACACACACTTTCGATACGCACTCCACAATCAATTGGCGGGAAAGATGGAGCTCATAAGAAAAACCAGAAAGGATTTTTTAATTTTCATCCATTTTTCTTCTATTTGAACTAAAAAGAATCATGAAAATAAATGTTTAAACAACTTTTCGAGCGAATTATATAAATTGTTTTTTATTGAAAAACATACTTTTTTTTCCGATTCGATAAAAATTCTAAATTTGACAATTTCTTCGGGTTCACATAGAAGAAAAATTTATGAAAATTAAAATCCTTTCTGGTTTTTTGGTTTCAGATCAAAATTATGAGCTCCATCTTTCCCGCCAATTGAAGATAATGATTGTGGAGTGCGTATCGAAAGTATGTGTAAATCCGGCTGCATTTCAATGTTTTTCTTTAAAAAAAAGTTTTTGTTATGTTGAATTACACAATAAAATAATCTGAAAACTCCAATATTGGAACATTTCGACATTTCGACCAGGGATAGACTTGGTTATTTCTTTTCTTCTAAAAAAAATTCCGAAAAATATGGTTTTTTTGGTCCTCCTAAAGCAGGATCGCCTCCATAATGCCAGTAATAATTATACTAGAGCTACCAAATCACTTAAAAAGGTATATAACAACAAAAAAAAGAGGTACGCAAAAAAGTTGCTAATACCAAGAAGGTACAAAATACAACCGGGTTAGGGGTTGATGGCAATATGATTAATGTGGACTACAACGATTCTCTGTTGTTGTTCATAATTAACTCCAAGACGGTTGTAGGTTTTACCTACTAGTTTTGGAGGAGATGCAGTTGCATCAACATCATTTAAAAGCGTGGAAGTTGCATCTGTTAATAGCATAGGAGAAAATGAGACCAATACTTTGGAAGAAAATGATAACCGTTTCTTTTCGAAATCGAAATCTTTTTAAAAACGATAAATCATCCTTAGTACGTATATAATTTGCTCTTTCGTACATTTGTCTAACATTTCCAAATCGTCTTCAAACAAGTCATTTTTCATCTGAATATATTTTGGATTTATACTTTTATGAAAAATCGAAAATTAAACTCAACTATATAAAAAAATATAACATGTAGATTATGAATTATGTTCCAACATTTTAATATTATAGGTTAAGTGGCAGTTTAACAAATTTAAGCCTCCGAAATCGGAAGAACATCCGAAATCGGAGGCTTAAATTTGGGTGGTCCTTAAGCGGTTAAGGAACACCTAAATCAGTGGTGCAATAAAAAAAGGTCGTACTTAACGATTTAGGGTGAAGCTTAAGGTTAAGGAACGTTGGTGCAATCAAACTTCGTAACGTATTTGTTTTCATAATATTCCTCACTGGATAAAAGGTTATAATCCTTTAGATATTGGCCAACCGAAAGGAAGTTAATACCGGAACAATTGGCAACCGCTGGTATTTTTTTACCAAGGTGTGGGCGATCGCACAGTCTGCTTCTATTGCCGGGGCGGTTTGCACAACTGGGAAGATGACAATGACGCGTGGGAAGAACATTCAAATTAGTTTCCAAAATTGGTTGTGTTGATGCAGAAAGGGAAACTGTTCGTTTCGGAAGTGCATAATAAATTGGATGATGCAGTGTTAGGTCAAGTCAAGAAAAAGATCAAAGAGAAAATAGCCAAGAAGTAACTACAGTAGATAAAGTAGTTAAAACCGGTATTATAAGAGAATATTTAGATGACTTATTAACCTTATCCTATAAGTACAGGTATTAGAAACAATATCAAAATAATAAGTTTAACTGTTGCTTCAAAAATAGATAGATGAAGACATTTTTAACACAAAATTCGATATTTCATATTTGACCTTTCTAGGTCATTAGTCCTTACTAATGTTCTGTATGTGAATCTTCTAAAAACCTAAATAATGAGCAAAAGTCTTGCCAACAAGATATTACTTATAATGTACACATTCTCAATAAACAAAGAGCTCGGGAAGAAAAAGAAAAGGATTCGTTAGAAGCAACGGAATGCAATGCGACAAGTATAGCTGGTTATGATCTGTATGCAGTTCTCGCTACACCTTGTGGAGATATTTATACTGTCGTGTAATCTGGGGGGGGGGGGGGTGAAATTATAAAAAAAATGTACTGGAACCCCAACCAAATTACCACACTATTGAGCGATGAGACTCTTTTATTCAAATTTAATTTTTAAATGAAATTATTCGAATTACCATTTTACTAATGGAAAATAGAACGCAAATGTGCGCGATACCGGTCCAGGTGTGTCAACGTCCACATGAATTTATTAAAGCCTTTGAATTTTCGAATATTAATGTATTCAATTTTACCAATCCAATTATTTATATTTCTTTTAACCATCCAAATTATCATCCAAATTAATTAAGATAATAATCAAACATTCAGACTTATTCAAACTATTATGTCCAAAAATATGTCCAATCTCCAAACAAGTAAATTCAAAATTTAAATAAATTAAAATTCAACTCACGCAAAATCAAAGATTTATTCGCAAAATTATAACAACTTTAAACAAAATTTAATTTAGACAAAACTTCTTCTTAACCGCTCATGGCGGCCCTTATCGGCAAAAAGCCCCGTTTATACCGCTAGTCGGCGCCAGCTCTAACAAAAATGCGGCAAAACGAGAGATTCAAAATAATTCACACTTTCAAAATTATATTTTACATCAAAATATAAAATTTCCAAATTAAACAAAAACTTCAATAAAGGATTTTGGAACATGACAATACATACTTTTATGAAAGCAGATTGAACTGCTTTAATTTCACAATTTATGAGATTGTGTCAAAGCAAGGTATCTATTTTGTTGGCACAAAGAAATTAGTAGTTGCGTCTTGAAATATCTAATTGTTTGTTTAAATTGTTGCTTTATTTTATTTTGCATACGTTCAATAGAACAACCTAATTTAAAAGGTCTGCATGTCTTTGAATTCATCGTTTTATTGTATTTTATGTTTCATTGTATTTTATTTAATTTTTGTGTTTTTATTCTTGTAGTTGTTTACTCTAATTGCTTTGAGTATTTCAAGTTACTATTAAAAATGTAAGTAAGAAATGTAACCATCATTAAATACCACAGATTCAAAATACGACATAGCATGGGAATCCCTTAATAAAAGATATTAATAAACGCCGAATAATTGAGGTCTATGACAAAGACCTCATTGTATTAAGAGTATCCACACATGTCGGAACACATAGCTTTGTAATAACTGCAGACATTACACAACCGTACCGTCTGTCTATCGGACATACAATTCCAAAGAATTATTGCATGATGACTAAGCCCAGCCCATAAATATATTATACGAATTCTCACAGATACACACATTTATTTACGAATTGGAAACCATACAACATAATATAACAAATATTTTAAATCTAGCATCTTTTAAGTTAAGAAAATGTAAAATTAAATCAAATATAACCAAGTAAATGCCCAAGTACATTCAACGCAAGCCACCAAATGACGAAATGGTATAAAAGCTATCTCCAATTCTTCCAAGTAACAAATTTTTCATTTTGTGCAACCGGATTTACTCTTCTTTCTTTCCTTAGTTTCTGTTCTACTTTCAAAGTCGTTCTTGCATCACTAGGAACTTCCAACATTGCTGCTTTCGCTCACCTAACACCGCATCATCTAATTTATTGTGCACTTTCGAAACAAGCAGTTTACCTTTCTGCATCAACACAAAACTGCATTTTGGAAACCATTTCGAATGTTGTTCCCACGCGTCAATCATTTTCCCAGTACAACCACCCCAGCAATAGCAGCACGCAGTGGTATCGCCCACTCCCTGATAGAAGAAACCGGCAGTTGCCAACTGTTTCGGTGTTAACTTCCTTTTTCAGTTGGACAATTTCTAAAGGATAAACCTTTTATCAGGTAAGAAATATTATAAAAACAAATATGTCAGAAAATTTGAAAAAGAAATTCGAAGCAAGCCACCCCAAATGTAAAAAAAACAATATATTAAAAGTCATAACAGTAGCTTCATATCGTCAAAATTTCTGTTGGTGAAAACAAAAGTCTAACGTAAAAAGAAAAAAAGTTCCTTTATAGGCGGGTCTCAGTCCGGAAGTTTTCTGTTCTGGTAGCAAATTGGGCATTATTTGAAATGCAAATCTACCACATATATCATGATCTTCCGCTATTGGAACCCCATCGAGAGTATTCTGAATGCTTCTGCTATCATCCAGTCCATTTCAGCGCAAATGGACACTTGGCAGACAATTTCCTGTGATCTTCCATAGGCTCGTCGCCTTCTTCCAACTGGTTTAATACGATGTTGCAGAAAACACAACCTACGGTGTCGTTCTTTTCGATATAATAAAATCCAGCTTTTGCCAATTTTTCGGGATCTATAAATTGGACCAGCCAATTTCTATAATATAGTAATCTGTCAATTTCTTCCTTCGGTAAGTTTGCATTATTGTCGGGTTAATCTCGCGACTCCAGTCCTACGTTTAAGTTATTTAAAAAGTGTTGGATTTTTCAGCAATAAGAACACAAGAATTGCAAAAGGAGTCAGTTTAAAATAAAAATAATCAATTAAAAAAAGCAGACAAAAAAAACAGCAAACCTTATTCGAAGGTTATCTTTGGATACAGACAACCAGTGTTGTCAATACAATAAAATAGAAGAAACAATAGAATTTCCTCAAGGTTTCTTAAATATACTTAAATTTTTACTTAAAAAAATGATTTTATCCATTAGTCTGATTCGTAAACATTTTTTTTACATTTTTTATATCATGGGAAGGTTGGTGATCGAATGGAAAAGAACAAAATCCAGAATAAACAGCTAATTTTCCATATTAAAGCATATTTTGCTTTGCGAGAAAAAATCAGCAGAGCTAAACGTTGATCTGCCTACGGCCGGACACACTAGTAATCATATAAAGCAGAAAGTGGTTGAGTGTCTGTTGTTTTTTGTTAAACAAATCTACACTGTAAGTCACTTCAATCTGAATTTTGAAAACCAAACACATTTACTAGAGTTAGAACCTAGCGTAACCAAACCTTCATTGTTCGGGATGCTGGATTACATTACTTACTTACAATTTTCATTTTCATACTTGGGGGGAAGAAAGCATACAGAGATTCAGTTACTTCTATACAATTTTGAGGAAGGCTTTAGCCCACATAACTTCATCGTCCTATTTTAGCTACTTAATCGAACGCTTAGTTCTTCGAAAAGAAATTATTTATAAGAATAAGACCCCTTAAGACCCCTGCTACATCTGGGGTAGTCAAAAAACTTCCAAAGTACGTATTACAATTTTTTGATGTTGTGAGATCCCTCTACCACAGATAGTGTTGTAAATTTTAAAATATACCTAAATTTTTGCCAAAACATGTCTCGTTTACCTCCTCCACGAACTTTGTCTGGATTCAATACTTTTTTGTCCTAATTTTAGTTTTGAGGGTTGGTTAAAAAGGAAGTTGAAGTTTTTCGAATATCTTAAAATTCAAAAATAGCAATTCACAATGCCACAGATGACTAATCAGAGACTTAAACATTGCAGTGGACTTGGAACTAATAAGCCCAGTAAACAAAGAATCTTTAGTAAGCATCAATGCAAAGAAACAACATAATGTACTGCAATAAGTATTGCCCTAAATTATAAAGGCATGAAATGCTTTCGGACAGGACAAATGCTTGCTTCCGAGAGCAAGAAACCAGTTAAATAGCGACGTATGAAGTAGGTATAGCAATGCAACATGCAAACAGTAACAAAAATCGGCTATGAAAATAATTTTGGTTTGCGTGTTTTATTGTTTCTAGTATTACTAATACTAATCGCTAGCAAAACCATCCTGAAGCATATAGGAGAGATGCAGTTAAATATCAGCAGCAAAATACTGAAGTTTATAGAGTAGTTCAAAATTGTTATGAAACAAATACACCTCGAGTTCGAAAAGAGATACGGAAACGTCAACAGACAATAAAAATTCGTGCAGTAATCGAGTAGAAAGTAAAAATCAATTATGAAACAGATCCATGTATAACATAGGTATAATCAATGCTGAGTTCATGAGACTGTAGGAGCTCTTAAATGGAAAAATGAAACACCTGGAATCTGCTGTAATGGTGGAAAAGTGCAACAAATTGTTACCATTCCAACCCCCACCGGAGGTTTTTAGTTTAAGAATGTTGCTGCAACAAGTTCAATCAAAGTACTTCAGACAAAGGTAAAGTATTTTATGTTTAGTGAGACCCCGTGCGAAGCTAAGTGTCCAGCTAATAAATTATAAAATTAAATAATAAAATATAATTACAAAAATAAAATATTTACATTCTACTCGTGTAGTTTTGTTATTTTGTGAGTATATTGTCACAATTTTGTCATTTAATTTATAACATTTATGTGTAATTTATAAAATGTTTTAAAAGTTTATTTGTATAATATAATAAAATTTTTGCAAAATACATCTTTTTACAAAATTTAAACCATTAAACCATTAAGTTTGCCGGGTAAGTACATAGTACATCGTTTACGTAAACAAGAATAACTAGATTGTTTTCAGGCTACGGTTTCATGTTTTGATATTTATTTCAATCTTGCACTTACAATCTTCTACTATATGATAGGAAATATTAGGAGAAAACTTTTAGTGCCAGGTTGGAAAGACATAATCGGGACAATATTCCAATTCACGAATATCTACCCTGCTTTTCAGCTACCAATAGGTTACACTTTTATTATCATTTTTTTTGGGTTTTAGATTATATGAGATTTCGAAATTTTGTATGAAAGCTATTGTTCTTTAAGATTATTCTTATTAGCAAGTTAGAAAATTCAAAGTGTTTGGTCAAAATCAACATTTTGTATAAAATTTAGTTTGCCGCGTTGCAGTTATACTTTAAATACAGAATCGAATTGCAAGTGCTGGACGATTATCCAAACAAAACTCTGAAATACAAAAAAATAATAACGATTCGTCATTGATAGCAGTAAAGACTGTATATTCAGACATTTTAAGAGAAACAAGTTAGGTCAACAGAAGTTATTGAAATTGGAAAGTTTACATTAGTGTTTTCTGTGTGCGTATTTAGTGTTCGGTACCTGTTTAATTTAAAAATAACCATAACATTTTTAATTAAAAATTATAACGACAGTATAATTATTTTTTCTAACTTTTGTTAATAATATAAATATAATTTAGTAGAAATAATATTTCTACAAACTTATAATATTATAATGATTTTTTTAATTATTTCTTTAGAATCCTATCAAATACATTTTATTACAGTTCACTACTTCGTTGTTCAACACGTTCTTTGATGAATCTCACAATTTTTATACAAAATTACCTGAAGTCGATAGCGTTCTATTTGTTGTAGATATGTTTATTGTTTTTACCTTGTTCCATTTCAAATCAAGATAGAACATTATTATTGTACTCGTAAATTAAAAGCATACACTATAAAAAGGTATTGTTGCCCTAAGAAAGTTTCAGTAGCAACTTCCCTTGGTGTTTCGCATCGCTTCACGATTGCACACAGAAAAGCTTATAAAGGTAAAAGATGTTAAAGTAACTTTAAGAAATCGGCGAACACATGCGAGCAACGAGAATCGAATGGCTTGATATTCATAGATATTGAAACATACTGGAGAATTCCAATTAGTTGAGATAATATTGTAAATTTTCTTTGACTATGAAAAGAGATTTAAGACATGTTTTAATGTCTTACTAAATATGGGAAAACCCTTTACGTGTGGAATTCGTAACTATAAAAGTACCACAAAAGATTATCTGAAAAGGCATTTAACGATCCCTAGTACAGAAAACTCATTTGCCTGTGGTGTTCGACTTTAAAACTTCTGAAAAACGAATTTACAGATTACAAAATACCAGATACAAGTTATTGATGCTATGGAATATAGATCGTTGTCATATTAATACTATAAAAGCCAATAAAGACAACTACATAACAAAAAATCAGACCATAGAATTCCTTTCCAAGCTGTTTGTGATCATCAAAAACGGTTTATTGATATATTCTGTGAAGAAGCAGGTTCATGAAGCAAAGTTACTAAAAAGATCTTCAATATATGAAAATGCTGAAAACGAAAATGTTATCTGCAAACGATAACATTAATTTTGTTATTAAATGTGTAGTAGCAGCTCCAGAGTTTAGCTTCTAATGATGAAATAGAAGTTGAAAATACAGATGATTATATCAAAGAGTTTATGACAGAGATAAGGATTTAACTGAAATTACTGCAAATCTGTCAAAAAGAGAAGAAATACTAAATAAATTATTTCATAAGGAATAATTTTTTTCTGTTTTGAATTCTCTAGTATCTAGCTGTTTATAATTATTGCAATATATTTTTATTATTTTATGTTGAAATTTAAATTAACGCCTAAATTTCAATATCTTTTCAATGCTTAAACCTTCAGTACTTGGCAAATACCACCCCGTCACCATACGAACAAAATCAATAATCCTATGTACAATTTCAATAAAATAGATACCAACGACTTCACCATCTAATAAAAATAATGTCAGTTGGGACAACGTTACCAAAGAGTCAAATGTTAATACTGCTTGTAAGAAAGTTTTATAATGATCTTCATGACATGTTTGATAATTCTAATTAAAAATAGCAACTCTCAAAGATGCTACCCAACTTGGTTTTCTTGGGAGTTAATTAAAATCATTCAGAATTAAAATATATCTAGAGAAAATCTCAAAAAATTCTATAGTTTATCCAATTACCACAAATATAACAAACTAAGACAAACAATCAAACCTCTGATAGATTTTAATTACAAAGATTATGTAACTGAAACAGAAGACAATCTATGTACAAATCCCAAATTGTTCTGGCCATTCACAAAAAATAAAAAAGCAACTGGAGAATTCCAGGTTTGGTTCACTTAAATAATATCTCATATGATAAACCTCAACATATAGTCAATGCCTTGGCAACTTACTTTGAAAGTGATTATTGTTCTTCAGAGGAGAAAGATTTATTAGACCATGCACCTACTACTTCTGGTACCAACAATTCTCAAATGACTTAATAGATACCATTGGTACTCTAAAACATAAGAAAACTTTATAGCCCCACTAAAACATATTGTATACTGCTTACATCATGCTTGGAAAATATCCCATATTAGTCCAGTTTTCAAGCAAGGAGATACCTCACTAATAACAACTAACGCCCAGTTCTATGTAATTCTTCCAAGATAATATGTAGATTCCATTATATATAAGCAAATCTATGCTATGTACAGCATGGATTTGTTGAGCGGAAATCGACAATGGGGAAGTTTCCTAAATAGATTTTTTCTTTTTAATTATAGAAATAAATCAATTTTTGAAAGCTCTAAAAATTGATTATGAATTCAAAAATGTTCAAGATGGAAGGAGTACAATTGGTATGATTTTGAAATGTTGCAACGTCGCAAGTTCAAGATTTAAATATATTGTCGTGTTCCAAAATCCCCGTTTGATTCTTTATATTTCTGATTTTTAATTTATTTTGTAAATTTATATTTTTTGAGTTTTGTAAGTGTTTTGAATTTTTTATTTTACCACAATTTTGTGAAAGCTATCGCCGACTGGCAGAATAAATAGAGCTTTTCTGCCAAGGCAAGGAGGAATGTTGCCTCCTTTAGTTTTGTTTGGTACTTTTTTTGCGAATTTTTAATGAGATTTTGTATTTTTGGTAAGATTAAAGTTTATTTTTTGAAGTGAGTAAAGTTTTGAATTTAATAATCTCTTGGATACGATTGATAAGAGTTTGAGGAAGATTGATAATTTTGAATCATTGAAGATTGGGAAGATAATAAATTGAAACTATCAATTAAATTTATTGAATAATATAATTAAAAATTTGTCGAGTTAGAGATTTCAAGTTGAAGGTATCATAATTATTGAATTCGATAGCGCGACGTGTGGTTGAAGTTATCTCTTCGATTGGTGATTCCATTTTAATTTTGAATAATTATATTTGGTCTACATCTGGTATGATTACCGATTTTTTTGCAAATAACTCAAAAATAACTAATATGAAGTAAAATGTCCTGCGAAGAAAATTGAAAGTTTCATTAAAAATGACAAGATAGTGGAGAAGTACGAAGCTCAAATGCAGTTACAGATCAAAATGTGTAAAAAACAGAAAGGAATTTTTGTTGTAGCTTATCCAGATTTTGAAACCAACAAAAAGATTCGACATATTGAAATCGACTATAGCGAAGAGTGGTGTCAAAATTTAATGGATAAATCAATGGCGTTTTGGGAACGTTTTGTGTTTCCTAAGTTAAATTATGATTTAAAAAAAAACAATAAAAATATAAAATAATATTAAATTTATTTTTCAACATAATATAATATGTTTTAAATAGTGTCATTAAACTTTGGCCCACATTGACCTTTGTTTTTATCTTATTTCATTTTTATTAGTGCAGGTTGTATATTAATAATACCGCATGCGGTGGTTACCACAGCAGCCTCTGTATATGCACTTGAGGGCAATGCAGCCCTCTCAATATGAATGCGTAGAGCAGAAATGTTCCTACTTCCTCTCTCTCTTCTTCATCAGATAACTGTTGTTTCTCTGAAACACTGGCAGGTCTTAGCATTCTTACTAGATAAAACACTACTCAAATGTTTAAAACCTCTATCGGCTAACGCTGACGGTAGTAGTGATAATTTCTCTAAATATCGAGTTTTCTACAATAACGAGGTCACTTGCCCTACCTCCAAAACCTACTGATACAAAATTAACAAATTCATAAGTTATTGAAGATATTAAATATTTTATCGTGTTATCATTTTTGTAACTGGACCCATGTCATTGCCTGATGAATTGCATTGGAAGATTTTTCTATACTTATTTCAAACCGGAAATTCAAACGGATGCAGACAACATTGCTGTATCTTAGCCTAAAAGGTATTGGTATAAATTTTAAATTTTTGTGTCCATCTGGCCAATAAATAAAATATCTCATTACATCTTCTAAATGGTCAACAGATTCATTAAAAATTTTACATATCGATGAAAATGATATTCCAAAATCTAAACCTAAACGAAGATATGAATCGTTAAACCAGATTTTTTAAAATTTCATTAATATATTTCTCGTCATAACGATTTTAAAACTAGCAATTAATTTTGCCAAGTGATAAACTTCATTGGGTAATTCTAAATAAAATCGTGGATGCATTTCGGTAGCAGTCAAATCTTCACTAGCATCTTCAAGAGATGAAGATTCAAAACTTGCATCCCCAAATGGCAACAATGCTAAAGAACTTCTAGTATTGCTATTAACTGAAGGAATTGTTTGATGTGTATGTTGAGATTCGTCTTCATTATCATCTTCTGATTCTTCATCTAACTGAGAAAAATCGACTTTAAAATTAGGTGATTTAAGAAAAAAGTGCGGTACATTGCTTTCTTTAGTTTAACGTAACACGTTTTCTTGGATTTTCTCATTTCTTTGATAAATAAGAAATTAATGCAATCGTTCTTGATCTGTAAATAAATAAACAATAATTTTAATATAATTATGTATAACAGATCTTAGGTGATCGATTACTTACATCAAAATGATCTTCGCAGCAGTATAAACCTTTCGGTACATATCTTGGCACTGCTAAAAATGTTTTATTAAACATTATTAAAACATTATCAA
The DNA here is from genome assembly GCA_958510845.1 of Cantharis nigra. NCBI lineage: Eukaryota > Metazoa > Arthropoda > Insecta > Coleoptera > Cantharidae > Cantharis > Cantharis nigra. The sequence continues at coordinate 19,318,910 of OY294029.1, forward strand.
TGTTCACTTGTATTTTTACACAAAGGGATAAAATATGATTTCTTAGCCATCGTAACGCAACGAATTCTAGTAATTTTAATAAACTGTAATAATGATTTAGTTAATACAAATAGATTTAATGTAATATAAATATGCTATAGTGCCAATTGCAAATAAGAACCAACTTCAGAATATTTGAATTTAAAATAAATATGCAAGTTATTATTTTGAGGTTAGTGTTTGTGGAAATTAACAGTGCTCTTATGTTTTGTACTCAACAGATATTTTATCTCTGTCCTGTACATGTAAAATGCTCGTATGGTGTGTATATCATCGAAGATAAACTATATTTAAATCTTGAACTTGCGACGTTGCAAGATATCAAACACATACTCAATCTTGAATTTTTTTGAATTTAAAATCGATTTTAGGCCCCTTACTGAACAAATTTAAAAAAATTATTATCAATGAACCTCAGACATTTTATGAAAAAACCCAAAGTACTTCAATTATTTAAAAATAACTTCAATTAGGTACTCAAATTTTATTAAATCCAATTACCATACACTCAAGTACTTTTACCAAGTATTTTTAAGTTGGTTTCAAAAGTACTTCAAGTACTTGAATATTACTTACAACTCTGGTTTGACATACATAAAAAAGCCTAGCATGAATATATTTGCAAACCAAATCGGCCAAAACACTATGTCTAGATGTGACGAATTTAAATTTGACAACCAATGAAGTTTTAGGAATCACATAGATGAGATGCTATCGTCAATATATCCTTAAAGACCTTTGGGTTTGTATTGCGTAACTGCAGGGATTTCTCGAATTTGCGCAATACCTCCTATCATGAGTACACCAAATTTTAACGGAATCTGTTAAAGATTTCCGGAGATTTGTTTGGCATATACATATAGTAGTCGTTACGGAACTTTAAATTAATACTTATATGCAATATAGTCAGCACTATTTTGTTTGTATATACCTATAGCTTGTATTGTTTTTCATTTTTGGAACTTTCAGTTATATCTTTATCACTGACGCGCATGAATGCATTCACGAGAATCTGGTTTGTCCACCCCCCACCCCCCATACTATTGCGGCCATTTTGTTTAAAATGATATTTTCGATAATACTTGTTCAAATATTAAGATATCATAATAGCAAGAGGTGGTCAACCAAGTAATATAAATTTGTTGAATATCTATTAATAAAGAATATCCAATATAAACTTTCACCAAAATAATCTTTTTAGCAACATTTAGCAAGCTTTGAACATCCAATCCCTAAGCAAAGTTGTAGAAATCGAAGAACTAAAGATAGTTTGCATTCACACAAAACACTAAGTAGCTATTGATAAAAAATTAAGTTTTAATTTTTCGTTTTGCATTAAAATCGTTTTTATCAGTGCCTAACAGCTTTTAATTGGAAACTTGGAGGGCTTTACCTGTGTGACACTTTCAAAAAAAATAAACATTTTTATTTTTTGTCTTTTTCAACAGTTTATACTTTCAAGAATATCCTGTAAAAATTTCAAGGCCGTATTTCTAATAAAGAGCAACCGCTCACTGACTGGTATAAAATGCTCCATCTGTTTGGAGGCGGAGCTCAAATACCTTTACAACATCAAACATTACTTTAGTAATAATATTAAAAATAAATTATAATTTTATTCTTGGTGTTATCTATTAGTGTCGTTAAAAAAAGTTTAACAAATGTTATTTGTTTTGAAATATTTTGTTGAAATAGTTTACGGTAAATTTAAAATAGGTTGGTATGCAAGTATAGCTGAAAAACAGCTGAATTTTAGGCTGACGCATCGAAAAGTCAGTTTAAAATTCAGCTAATTTGCTGAGGCTGAAAAACAACAGAGTTCTCAGCTCACGCTTCGATGATAAACCAAAGGTTTAGGAGGAAGAAGTAAGAATATTGTGAAGCTAACTGATAAAGTGATTAATATACTCCAGAAATACTAAGGACATCAAGATAATGTTGATGATATTTGTAAAGAAATTTGGGCTACCTTACATTATTTGTTTTCGACAGACAAAAATCCGAACCACGGAAATTGCCCTACAGGTGCGAATAGCTAGTGCTCATATCGTCGCGAGAAAGCTGAAGAAATTAATAGAAGTATCTAAGTTCAAGCATGATTTTCTGCCACTTAAGAAAGCTTTGGTACTTATTTATACTGACTTTAGTTCCAAGGAGGGAACGCGAATCATGTCAGCAATGGAGGTACTTTTTTTGCGCCACCTAAGGCAGCACATAAGTAGGTCGCTTAGATCTTAATATTTTTCTATGAAAAAATTATGTAATAGGTCAAATATAGCCAAATATATTCTTAATTCTTATTCTTATTCGAAAAAATTCCCGAAAATCACACTGATATAGCCCCTTAAAAACAAATGGGGGGAGGGACTAAAAAATGCACTTGAAGATTTTGTAAAAATATTATAATATAGCAATATTAAAAAGCACAAACTCCTTGGCATAAACAATTAAAACATGTTTCCCAAAAAAATGTAAGAAATAAAATATAATTGTTTGATTTAAAATATTGTTGCACAAATGTGTCATAAAATTTCACATCAAACCAAGTTCAGTTTCATGAATGATAAATTAAACTACTGTTAATCGAACGTAACTCCAGATACAAATTTGTCAATTGTTGCTAATCAATTTGTATGAAATGTATTATCAAGTTGTATAAAAATATGCATGCAACTCACCCCCGAGCAGGAAACTGATATTTTCGTAATGCAATTTCTGCTAGCAAAGCTACCCAAGTCTGGTAGACGACTAACCTACAAAACACATATTTATTTACAATCACGATTAAGCCAATTGTGATCTTTGAATATTCAAATAAAAATGAGAAGTTACATACCTAGGGTCTCAGTGAGAAGTTCGAAGCATTTTGACCTTGATTTAAAGACTATCACTTGAATGCATTTTAATATTTGCAGTTATACAAAAATTTGGTTCAAATCTATGCTAATCCAATTACACTTGCAGAAAAATTACATAATAATAGAATTCCAAATAATATATTTGAGGTTAAGAATAATGGGGTCAATAGTATTCAACAATTTCTCCAACGAAAAATTACACTGAAAACAAATTGGATTGAAACCACAATTTTAATCAAAATATAGTTAATTACCTCCATAATCCCATTACAAATAATTATAAACTTATAACATAAATTATGTATTTTTCACTGCTTGTATAAACGTAACGACCACCATTTGGAAACGGATATCGCTCGACTCATGCGCATAGAGTGAATTTATATATTATAACAGTAGCGGTTCGCAATAAAGTACGAAGGGACACCTGACCTCTTATTCCAAAATCTAAAATTTAGTAAATGTAATTATTAAAGTAATAAGTATTTTACATTATTATTAGAGTAAATTATTGACACATTTTAAATTTATCGAAATATCATTTATTGGCTTCGCCATCATATATACTATGAACATCATAGATACTAAGAACATGTAATTATCTGATGGGATTATTGCATATTATATGTTAAGGGTGCGATACATGTAAAATAAATAGAAATAAAATAAATAAATAAATAAATAAATGCATAAATAGTTAAAATAACATATCAAATGTATGGCCCTAGTATCGCTGACTAGTTGGTATGTCGCTGTAATCATAAAGCTTCTGTGTGTAAAAACTTTAAATGCGTTTTTCTCGCAACTACATTTTTTAAATTGGCGGGCATGATAACTCAAAAAGTTCTCAACCGATTGTTATGAAATTTGGCACACGTCTTCTCTATAGTATTAGTTTCTAGTTGAACCTCAAAAATGCCAAAAACAGTTTTAAAAATTACCATTTTTGACCCAAAAACCATCGAAAAATAGGGTGAAAACAGCCCTTTTTTTTGTAAGGCGTGTCAATTTACGATTTTTTAACTTTTATGTTTTTTTATTGGTTCAACTAGAAGATACATGTTTTATGAACTCGCTCAAACCAAAATTTTTGATCTCAGATCGCTGCAACAGAAGCTAAGAAACCCGCCAATTGATGTCTTTTGCCGCTAGGGTCTTAGAAGATTAGTTACGACGGCGGCCATTTTGAAAAAATAAAATAAAAAAAATTTTGAACTTATATTTTAATATATAATGAATAAATGAACTGAATTTAAAAACGATTCATTCATTTTATCCAATTTAAATAAGCCTCTAAAAAACGGTCAAAATTCAGGCGGTTACATGTATCGACCCCCTTAATGCGACATCCGTAAAGTTGGCCTCCCATCTACATTTTGATTTAAAAAAAATAGAATCGTTAGGTCGTTTGAATCGTTTGAATTTTGTAAAAAGTGTTGTGTAATTGTAAATATTTGAAATTGTATGCTTTTGGCGCGAAAATGTTGAGTTGGTGGGAGATTGTAAATAATTTTGGCGTTTTGACGTTGAATCCACAAATTGTGGACGGGCTGGAGTTGGTCTCCGATAAAAATTATTATATTTGCGTTAATAATTATAAATTTGATTAAAATTTTGAATTAAAAAAAATAAAATATATTTAAGTTTAAAGTGAGTGATTTGTTTGATTTGTATTATTTGGAAAATTAGAAGAATATTTGTATAAAATTGGAACAAATTTGGAATATTGTTAAACAAGGCGTTGCAAGTTTGTGTGGATAGCGCCGCACGTGCAACCAGATGGGCGCACACATTTTACCATTCCATAAAATTGTTAAATTTGTTAAAAGTTAAATTAAATATACAACAAGTGTCTCATTTGCTCTAAAAATAAATCGATTACTGGGGGTAAGTTATATTTTATAATTTTACACCCCAGTACATCGCAGGATGTAGTTGCAATACGTTCAAACAGAATGAACGCGACCCAACGTCGAACGTTGGCAAACTTAACGCGAAACGACCACTACCAATTACAATTTGGTGATTTAATTTTTAATTAATAATTTTTAATCGCCCTATTCTGTGCAGTATCGTTTCGAAAGCGTAACGTCAGCGTTTGACGGACGTTACGTCGCGTTCATTCTGTTTGGGCCTTTAAGTCGCAGAAGGTTACCTAGTTTTATTATTAGGCCACTTCTAGCTTAAAAAAACAACACTTCAATTAAATTTAATTTTTTGATTCGATTATATCATAAACGTCATAAGTCAATTAATACAATAAAATTACGTAAATAATTGACCCGCTCACTTTTACTTAATTTTTATTAAAAAAATATATAAATGGTTTCTCGCCGATGAGAATTACTTTTCGAGATGGACGAATTAACGGGTTGGTAACAAACCTAATATAACCTATAAACTTTCACGTTTCATTTATAAGCATATAGCCTCTTTCCATATGAAAAGTAAGAATGAAATTATTATAAATTATTATTACATTTTCTATATATAGGTATTTAATTCTAATAATTGCTTCTAATTCTAATTAGCTTCTCCCTTATTTGAAGCTTGAAGAATTGTTCATTCTAACCTAATCTTTAAATAACTTTAAATAAAGGAGAAACTCTCCTAGATTTTTTAAATCTAATCTCTAAATAACTTCAAATAAGGGAGAGGCTTTCTAAATTCTAACCTTACTTAGTTAGTTAGCTTCTCCCTTATTTGAAGCTTAACGCAATTTTTATTCTAACCTCAAAATAACTTCAAATAATGGAGAACTAACTAAGGGTAAAGTTTTTAATCTTGTCTATCTGTACTCGATAGGTATTTGGTGACAAACCATTTACTTATGATTTTCTACCGAAGCTCTATAATCAATAATTAAACCTAGAATTGAGTGAGTAGGATTATTTACGTAATTTACTACAAGTACAATACTAATTGATGTTTATGAATCGAAGCAAAAAATTAAAATATAATATATTTTGTAAATATATTGAAGCTATCTCTTTTCTTTCTTTGTCATAAACAACAGTTTTTTAAAATATATTTAATTCTAATTTCGGTTTTGTCAAACTTATAAAGCGTAATTTTTGCTAATATAAAAACCACATGTGTAGAAATTAAATCTTTAAATATTTGAATTCACCGTAAAATTCTTTTAAATAGAAAATTCCTATGCTAATAACCACCCAACAATAATGTGTTTGATTACGCTACTATATTGGGTTCCACGTCTTTACGCCTAAAAACACTTACGATTAAGTCAGTAAGCCTTTACGCCTAAAGAATTTTACGACTAAGGTATTTTAAGCCTAACCAGAGGCGCAGCCAAGGGGGCTATAGCCCCCCCCCCCCCAGACACAATACTTATACTCGTAAATAAGATGACCACACCCCCTTTTCCGAAAAATTTTCACCTGCGGCGCGCGCCTTCTACGCAGTTTGCTTCGTTCGCATCCGTTAGCCCCCCCCCCATAACAAAATCCTGGCTGCGCCACTGCGCCTAACAACATGTACGCCTAAAACTTTTACACATAAAGATTTTACGCCTAAGACATCAACGCCTAATGCATTTATGCCTAAAATAGAAATTATATATAGTAGGTATATTTCTGGGGGGCCAGCTAACTTGCCGTGAGATCGGGATCGACAAAAATCGAGACAAGTCAAAACCGCGTCAAATAGCTAATATCTAACAAATCAATATTTTTAAAAAAGAACAATAATGACATTAATAATTTAATTTTGCACTGTAATTATGTATTTCAAATATTATATTATAAATAATTTAATATAAACTACTCCTTGTTATAAAAACAATGAAGAAAATCAAAAATTATTGAAAAAATTGTGATTCAGAGACTTTTTTTCAGTTTTTCGCCATTTTAAGCGGTTTAACGATAAATAAACCACCAAGTCACATTGATCATTTAGAAGTAGACATTTCAACGATTAAAATGACCACTAATAGACCTTCGAAATCCAAAAAAACACCTAGACAATTGTTCGTAGAAGATAAGGGTATTTTTATCAAAAAAATGTACAGAACTCGAAAACTAATCGTCTTCTGAACTGCGAAAAAATCATGCTTATTCAACACCGAAAAGAACATACTTTTAGAAATGTTCATGTAAATTAAATCATTTATACGCGAGAAAAAAATTAAATACTGAAAAATCTGTTTTCGCCACTTTGACGGTTAATTTGAGGTTATATTAAAGTGTTAAATACAAAAGTTTTAGATTCTTTCTTTATCTACTACTTTTGTATTGTAAGTTTTCCGCTAGAAGGTCACGTTTCGCCACAAATCGCAAAAAACCGTTTTCAACCCCTTAACTTCATCCCCATTTACAGTGTTTTGGTGGTTAAAATGTTTTTCTTCTTAAAGTTGGAAGCTCAATAACATTTTCCACCTGGTTATTAATTTTCTTATTTTTAGTATTTCAAATTCGTTTTGGCACCAGCCTATAAGGATCGTGATCAATAATAAGATAATAATTAAGTAATCAATAATAATAAAGTAACCAATAATAATAATGCAATCAATAATAAAGGGTTTTCAAACAATAACTGGCATCAAGTTTAAATCAGTCATCAAGATGACACAAATGTTGGTAACCAAGTAATTGTTCAGTACTCACGACAATCTCAAAGTCCAATGTACTGGAGCCGGACCTGCTCAGAAGCTCTCCCTGGGTCGTTTTTACTGATCGCTCGAACTCGGCCTCGTCGAGGTATTGAAGTGGTGTGTATTTATCCTCCAAAAGGATATGAGGAAACTATTAACCCCAAAATAACTTATGTCCCTACGGTGACTCCTGTTATTTTAATGTTCCGATATATCCATCGGTAAGGAAGCTACGGAACAAGATGTTGTAAACTTCACTTGCACCTACACCATTATAACGCCCAATTTATAACAATATAGCCATGGTCGGTATGACTTGGAAAGTCGTGATCGCGACTAGATATTGCGCAATATTACAAAACTTTCAGAATTTATTCCGCGCTAAGGCGTGACCTTGAGTTGAGAGGTCTAAGTTCAACTGCCTGTGGCTGGCACGGCTCGCGAAATAGTCACGCGATGTAAGTCGCGTATGCGTACAACATGAAATTATTTGAAAGCGACCAATACCAGTAAAGCATTTTTCAACTTCGTCCAGTCGGGACACATTTTCTATTGAGCGCGGTTGCGTTATGGCAATTAATTGACAGGATGTCATGGCGACTATAAAATCAAGAAATATTTGCATTTGAATTTTGTATGTAACCTAAAAGTATCCAATTTTCTGCTCGAAGTCAATATATAGTTAAAAAATAATTAAAATGATTCACATCGGCCAAAACCAGACTAAATAAGTTATGTAAATGTTTTATTTATCAAATTCATACTGAATTCTGACAAAATTGACTAAGTTATTAAAACAAAAATTCCAGAATATAATAAAGAAAATCACTATTACAATATGATTACCTACTAAATTTTAATTGTATTAAAAGGGGGCGGTTTTGGGGGTTCAAACCTCTCCCATTCCTTCTCAGTCCATGTTCATAATATATTAAACAAAATGCCAGTGGCGTAACATACTTCTTAAAAATCAAAAGATATCACGGTCTAAGATAACTTTTCAATTTAACCACAAACAATATAATATGTATGTGAATTACCAATGCTTAGTTTGAAAACAAAATTAGGTTACCAGAAACATCTAATCTATCTACTTTTAAGCTAGAGTACACAAGAACAAAATTATCTTCATATTTCTTAATTTTTATAAATCTTGTTTTTTTTTTAGATTACTGTAACTCGGTAACGGTGCGACTAAATAGAAACATGTATATAAAGAAAAATGAAGGAAATTTAATTTACAACAAAAAATGTTTAATAAATATTACCGTAAAAGAAATTTATATGTAGTTATGTGTCTAAAAAGTTTTCCTACGGTACAGTTTACATTGCTAACATACGACGGTACGAATACTTTTGTGAGTTACTGTTTTTACGAATTGTTAATATAGTTCAAGTACTATATGGGGTTTTTCCCCATATAGACCCCCAGTAGACCACAGCAGCTGAGGAAGACAGTAGGACTACTTACAGGACACTGCTGTCTGCAGTGCATACTGAAAGAAATATGGTTAACTATATTTTAGTTAATCGCTATCTGGTTAATTCTACCCAGTGTTAGTAGTAAAAACTGAAAAATTAAGATGTATAACAAATTGAATAGTTATGTTAACCATAGCTTTATGGTAGAACCGTATATAGTGGATTAAACTATGACTTATTAAATTAACCATATAGAGGAGTTAGATTAGCTAAAAGAAAATTGAACTATGCTATTGTAAAATTAACCAGAGGGTTTGGCTATTCCACCTCTTCCTGATATTTAAATATACTAGACACTTTTATTGAGTTAACTACTCTTTTGCGTTAACTTAGATCGAGTGTATGTTTGTTAGTTTTGCTTCACTAAATGGCTAAATATACTAGATATTTTTATTGATCGAACTGACTAACTTACACCACTTACTAAGTGTGTGTCCAGCCCTAGCCCCGTTGAGGCTACGACACCTCGGTTGACTAAATCCGACAACCGAGGAAATTACTCAAGCACCCATCAGCTGTATACTTAATTTGATTGAGGAAACAAGGCTGATGGAGTAAAACTTGGAACGCAGAGTACAATATGCATCGAGCTTCAGTGCAAGTGGACATGGAACTACAACCCGTTCAACAATAATAATAATATCTTTGTCACTTAATACGCCATTCTTGAGGGCGTGGGTTTTCAGAAAACATCAAGGATTTATAACACTAAAGTTATTATACCATTCAGATTTCAACTTCATTAAATAAAAAATACGATGGTAAAGTGGGCGCCAGTTAATGCAAATAAAACTATTCAGAAATAAAGAGACAGTTTATTGCATTAACACAGATAGAAAAAAATATGTCGAGAAATTTAATAAATTCGCTAGTCAACACAAAACATACACATAATGATGGCAAAGGGCAAAAAAACCTGGCAAAGAGCATCAGAATGTCTGCTAACAAAAATATGAATTATAGTTATCGATTTCTGAATATCTAAAATTTGAATTTCAATTGGCGATTTCTTAATATCAGTTGAAAAATCTTAATTTCTCTTAATTTCTTAATTTCTGAAGGAGTGATGTAGAAGTATGATTGACATTTGACGTAACGTCAATAGTTAATTCTCAGATATGGATTTCAAATTTATGAAACTCTTTGTTATATAAAGCGGCATTCAGATAGAGATTCTTGTCTTGCCTTGCTTAGGTAGTAACTGGCAAGATCCAATCAGATTGAAGTATTTTACCGTAATTTTTAAAATTTTTTATTTTGGTTAAATTTGATTGGCTCTTGCCAGTTTTTACCTAAGCCAGGCAAGACAAGGATCATTATCTGAATGCCGCTTTAAACGAAATAGCCTTTGAAATAAACCCATGTCCAAAGTTTCAAAATGCAAAGTCAAGGAAACACCAAGAACATTTTGACAAAAACAATACCTAAAATGAGCATAGCGCTATATGCAGACGATACGTTGTTTATTTTTGTTGTATTTTCTATGACTTGTTGGTTTTCCAAAAATTCGCTCGCTAAATATGTTATTTGATCTATGTCGTTATTTTTTTGAAAACGCTTTCTTCAAAGATACAGAGTTCGCAAGCATAAGAAACAAATAAATCTTGGAATTTTTAAACAATTATTCTCTTAATTCATAATTTAAAATCCTTTAAAAATTACTTATTTATTATCACTATAAAATCAATAGATTCGGTGTTATGGCTATTTGAAGTAGTGTAGTAGTGGCAGTTTGATGTAAAGAGCGCTTCCACACCTTAGAAATTCCCTACGGTCGCGGAGACATCTTAAAACTAGAACATTTCGGGTTTTTAAATTTCTACCTACAAATAGCTACTATGCACTAGAACTATCGATTTTTTAGTAATGCTAATCAATTATTATTTCTAAAGATCGTCAATTATGGCTCTCGAATTAAGGATTAAATTAAGTAAAAAAAATTAATTCTACTTTTTATTTTTCTTAAAAACCCTGTATCTTCTAAATGAAACAATATTTTTACAAAAAATTATGTTTTTACCACATATAGAAAATTTATCGGGTTACAACTTTGGTTTAATTAAATTTTTTAATAAATCATTCCACTTCACAGAATTACCAACAATAAATATTAAAAAATTTCAAGAAATTCTAAAATTTTACTTTTTATATCAATTAATTGATACTTCTCTTCAAAACTTTCTTATATTTGGCTGTCAGTTATCTCTCTATCGGATAGCATTATCGGTCCTTTTTTTGAAAATACCGTTATACTGTTAAAACGCTTACTATTCAAACACTTTCGACTTCCGAAAGACTTCTCTGATAACAAAGAAAGGTGATTCTAAATTTCTTGCCAAATGCACCGTTAAGTACCAACAAAATTATTATTCAGTATCTAGTATATAAACAAAGCATAATGCTGAACTCAAACTCGTGACAAGAAAGTGCAACCTCACAACGAGTTTCAATAATTATTGGTAAACTTTGAATTTTAGAGTTGAATAATCGCTGAATTGAAGTTTGGAGACCAGAAAACGGAAAAGTTCTGTTTGAGATCCCCAATCAACATATAGCAGGATATCTTCATTAATAAGAACAGAATGTTTAAACGGAGAGTGGTTAAAACGTTTAGCGATAGTTGACTAAACTAAAAACAAGCGAAAGAAAAGTATAGCAACGGAAGAAACGATGGACGCTGGAACAGGCTTTAACCCAATCCAGGAAGTTTGATGATGGTGACAGATGTCAAGCCAAATTTTGTAGATGCTACAGTTGAGACAGCTTCGAGGGAAGCTGCAAAATATAAAAATAACATTCAAGTTGAAGAAATAACAATGTATAATCAATAATCTTTAGAGAAAGCTTTAGAGAAAGATAATAAAATCCAAAGGCTCAAGGTAGGTTGTTTTTCACTTTAAACATTTTTTGGATTTTGCAAGTTTTTGAATTAAAAGTAATCGTTTCTAATTTTTTTGATTTCAAACGACCAAATATTTTGTTTTTAATTTTTAATTGGTTTATTTACCCAACAGTTTTTGTCGTTGAAAGGTTGATTTATCATGGAATCAGAAGAAGTCGCTTTCTTTCAAACAACCTCAGACATGAAACAAAACGTCTCTGATTACGACTGTGATAATGAAATCCCAATCAACGATTAGATAAATGAAAAATTCGGAAAAATAATAAACAAATCAAGAAGAAAGTTAAATTTAAGATGGAACCTTCTCAGGAGGAACCAGGATACGGCTGGTATTTTTAGCGATACGAGTTCAAGTGATGATGGGAGATTATTTTCTGAAACTTCTATTGAAAATCAATTTTCCAATGAAAGTAACAGCAGTAATTCAGACACAAATGACGAAGTAGTAATTGAAAAGCAAAAGATGGCACAATCGCTGAAAAATACACAAGGCAAAATGTTGGAGATTTACAGGGTTCATGAAAAAGAATTTTATATTAACTGTACACATGGGAAAAATACGAATGTTTACAGTCTTCTAAAGAATACCAAATTCGATAAAAATCGAACCATCAGATTTTTAGATTCAATTAAACTACAATTTGGTAAATGTATTTGATGTTAGGTTACAATTGGGGTATGAAAAAGCACAGAAGAAAAACGTAATGGTAAATATCAACAATTTGTTTTTTGTATTTAAAATTATTTCTATTAATTGGAATATTTTTCAGGGAAAACTCAGATCTTACTTCAAGTCCATAAAAATGTAGGTACCTTGGCAAAATAGGAGAAACATTGCTGTACTAATCCAAGCAAATATTTTAAATCCATTGGGCTATGTAGATTTGACATTTTAAATTTGCAACCGGATTTTATTTGGATATTTCAAGAAAGGTTAACCCGTCATATTGTTGGGAAAAATTTTGGTGTGTTTTGGATGGATACAATTTCTAGTATTACGACGACGAATTGGAAGATGAGCCTTCATGGAAGTATTTGCTTATGGAACTACGAAAGATTTAATAAAAACGAGAACATTTTCGTCCCCGATCACGACTACACAGTAATTCACCAGTTCTTTGCTGCTTATTCATACGAAGTTCTTATCAAATGGTAAAACAGTTTAAATTTTGAATTGTCTGGCAAAAAATGATGATACAATGCAACAGATGACCTAATCATCTATGAATCACGATGCTCTATTTAATCAAGTTCGAGGTGTTGCATTAAAATTAGGGACATCCAGCAAGAGCAAACTGTTCGAACCCTATAAACACTTTGTAGTTTTTGATGTAAAACAATTTTTCATTTTCTACTTTTTTTGCATAACACGACAAAGTGATCGTATACATAGCAGCAGACAAAGACTTTTTATTTTGTGTCGACAAAAATAATATGGTAGTCATATGTGACCTAAATTTACGTGGAAGAGACTGCATCAAAGATATACATCTGATATTTTCAAATACCTGCAAATATTATCCAGATAGTATTCAAGTTCAAAACGCGAAAGTGTTGGAAAACTATCCAGTTTAGCACTGGACGATATGCCAAAACCCGAGTGTGAGTTACCCGCTATAAATGTAAAGGTAAGATTTAACTCCCTCTGATTCGATCTTAAATGATTTATTATAAATTGCAATTTTAGATTGAAAACCTATCGAAGTAAGGAACAAAGAAAAGAAAATATCTCCAAAGCGACGAAAACGCTATAAAAAAATTAGCTACTGTACCTAAAAATTAAAGAAAATTCCAAAAACAATGGAACGTAAACGAGATTGCCAGAAAAGTAAGTTAAACATAAATTTTTTTAGTTATATCAGTGATAATGCAGCAGTCGATTCTAAGATGTACTTATTATTATCAATATAATTACAATATAAGTCAGGCGCGCGGATACAGAGGAGGGCACTAGGCGCAATTGACCCCCCACTGACCCACGACCGAAGCACTTTATTTTGACCAATTAAAAACATTTGAAATCGAATTACGAATTTTCTGGTAGATGTATTCGGTTTATATTCTCTCAATTCAAAACGTAAATAATAAGGCTGGGAATCGGTATCATTAATTTGAGTATACGATTATTCAAATTATTCGATTCTTCGAATGCCTATTCGAATATTCAGACATTCGAATATGATAGTACCTACTTCAAGTTAATTTATTATTACTATACTATACTATATTATATCTTTGTTAGGAAACTCATTATGCAACATGTGTGAAGGTAATTTTGATTTCTGCAGATTCCATTACTATTTAATAATTAAATATAATCTAAATCCAGAGCATAAAAATGATAAACCATAACAAATTAATGATCTCCAATCACCGTTGTTAAAATAAGGATGTCTGTGAAAAGACATAATATGTAGGTCTATTCTGTAGGTTAGATTAGGTTCTAATCGAGATCTGAGTTATTAGCTTGGTATAAAAAGCGAAATTTATTCAATAATTAATTATAGCAGAGTTTAACTTAATATCAATAATGCTGTCTTTCCAGATTCGTAATTTTCAAGTTCTGGCTATTACAGGATATTTTTAATAAGTGTTAAAAATGCCGTCTTTCTATATCTGGAATTTTCGAGTTGGAGCCCGTTCAAGGGGCAGTTATAAAATATCTTTCCATACGACATTTTTATGTTTGTTTTACTTTAAATTTGTATTCCACCCTTTGTTCGACATATTAATAATGCTATATATAACTGTCCATGACTAAGCAAAGGCCTATCATATATTTAATCAACGGATTTAAATTCTCTTCAATTTTCCAAATCCTAACTCTCAAAAATAATTCCAATATGTCCAAAGCTAGGCAATTTCCAGATAAAAATGAAACTAATTTGTACTTTAATCGCAATTTTATATCCAAAAAGACTCAAAATTACAACTTTTTTGGGAAAGCTTTACAAATACGTCCGTTTACTTTCAGGGATCGGCTTGGAAAGGAAAAATTTCACGTATTTTCGTACTAACATAACTTGCTAATACGAAAAGACCCACCAAATTCAAAAACTTAAATAAATTCTTTAAAAACAAATAATAAAAAAAGAAGTTCAAATGCAAAAATGTTTAAATCTTCTATTTACAACCAATTCAAATTTATTAAACACAAATTCAAAATCATTTTTTAAAAAATTCAAACTTCAAAGTTAAAAATGGTAATCTGCCTGCAGAGGTATCGCCAAAATCCAATTTAATTTGGAGGATAAATACAACATTGCCGACATAATCGGCAGTAATGTTACCAGCTATTGAATGTTTACGTAGTTTAACAATTTATAGAAGTGTACCATTGCAGAGGCCTTCCTTAATGCTTAGATTTAAGTACGAATAAAGTAATAAATTATTCTTACATAATTAAAATGAGCGATTCCATATCTATCTATCTAGACTTATATATTTATCACGTTATTTTGCTTATCCTATTTATATAGGTACTATATAATAACAAATTTATTTGATTTCCTTTTATTAAATATTAAAATAAATTAATTTTTAGAAATATCCAGCAAAGACAAAACTTCTGAGATAAAAAAATTTCAAGCGACCGCGACCGTACAAGAAATCACGGATGATTTAAGTAAATTATACCGTCCCTTAGATTATCTCGATAATTTGAAAGTGTACGATAGCCTTTTCAAGATGAAATGTTGTACGAGAAATTTCAAAAATATTCAGCACTTAAACAAGAGAAAGAAGGCGTTACGAAAATTGCAAATACGTCGTCGGGCACTTCAAGGGCCAAAAAATTCAAATTAGATGAGCCGTTAAAACCAAAAGAAAATATGGATGTATTGCCATCCACATCAGTCTGTGCAGGAGTTGGGACACTCCTTTCAGTTCAGAAAAATTAACTGAAATTAAAAAGTAGTACAACATTGCCCATAAAGTAAAATCAAATAAAGTAAAATCAAATAAAGAAAAAACAAATGTAAAACCAAGTTGTAGTTCACTTTTTTCCAGTCTGGTAAAGAAAGAAAAATTTGACGAAACTGCAGATACTGAACCAAAAAGCAAACCAATGTAAATATGGTGAAACCTAAAAAAGAAGATTCAGGCGTTGCAGAAAAACCAGAAAGTAAACCAATACCAAATTTAAATATAACTAAATCACGAAAAGAAACAAAGCCAAATATGCCCAGTGATTTAGAAATTTTGTTGCAATCCGAAATATTTCGTAAAATCTGACTGAATACATTTGGCTCAAGGAAATCAACTCAGAATATGAACGAACACCTGTAATGATTTATGGGATGATTTAATTTTACGATTATATAATAAAGGCTAAAGCCGGTTGAATTTTAGTTAGTGGTTTTGGGCAGTTACAATGAAATAGTAGATTCACATGTAATATTTTTGAGGTTTTCATATAAATAAATATTTATATACTAGTATTAAAAATATGCATGAAGCTAAAAAGGTAAGTCCATAAAAAATTCATCATATTTTTTTAATTTTTGATCAATATGATTAACCATTTTTTTCGGTATAGACAAGAGTTCATTGCAGCTTTAACAATGATCAAAACACCAACAAAAATTTCCAGATGAACAATATTGTTTTATTGTATTTAATATTAAACTTATTGGATTAACTTAGAAACTGCTTTCTAAAGCAACGGAGAGGATGCATGGAATTCAGAGAAATAGGATACAAATGAAAGACAAATTGGTATCTAGTCAGAGCCATAGATTTTTAAAAAAAATACAAAAAAAGAATTTTGTTAAATCAGAGATGCTGAGATTTGTTACCAGAGAACCAAAAAATAATATTTTAACAGAAGCAATTAATTTTGAATTGCAAATGGGAACGGCCATGCTTAACTAGTGTTCAAAATCACAATTAATTTAAATTTTTGATTTCTATTTTTCAACAATGAAAGAGATTAACGGATTTGTTTGTATAATTATTTTTTTATTTTCTACCGGTTTCGCTTTATATACCATCGTCAGGTATTTTATAATGTTTCTAAAAAGTTGTCAATTATTATTTAAAAATCGTTTTTTTTATAAAGTAGTATACATATTATTAATTAAAATTTTATAGTTTTAAAAAATGAACTAATTAAATAATAATAATTAAATTTGTGAAATTCGAATTTTATTTTTTACATAATTTTATCTTTTTTACAAAAAATACCCTTTACGTGGATTTAAAAATATTTGAAGGTACTTTACCTCCAAATTTTTGCATTATTGCGGCGAGAAAATCATATAATATATTGTTTGTTTAAAAAAAGGATTTTGAAATTGGTTTTATTCAAATCAAAACACTTTCTCTCAACACATTGATAGTGTAACTTTTGAAGTACACGTAGGTGGGGGTGTATTTGTAAAAGGGTGAAAAATATATTATGCACTACAGGTTGTATTTGGTAATTACCAATTACTTTCGCAAGATTATTTGCATGAAATATTTGAAAATTGGTATTCACAACTGACGACACATGACAAAGTTAAGAAAGGGGAAAACTCTTTAACTGTAATTTTTGAAAATAATCCAAAAAAACATAACCTACAGTTTTCTCTTCCCTACAACATGTTTTTTTCGAAAAATTTTGATGCCGTTAAGGATGCTTTATGCAGGTTTTAAAATTTTTGGAGATGGTCTACCGCCCGAAAATATTGAGTAATCGCTGCAAAAAAGTTTAATGTGATTTTAGTTATAAAATCAAGTATTTTGGCGTTGGTTTCATTCAAATTGTAATAAAAATTTTTTTCTGCCCTTGCGGGTCAACAGAAATTTTCTCCACACGCTGGAAAAAGATGAACCAGCTTTTTTTTCGTGTAGAAGCCCAAGATGTGTGTATCTAGCTGGATAAAGGTCGGTGGCGAGGGTGAAAGGTTCCGCGGAAGATAACAAAAGACAACCAAAAAAATATAATCTCTGCAAGAAGTTTGCTGCCAATAAAACCGACACTCACAACCAGTGAAAGAAGATCGTCGCTACTTGCTATTATCCTATTGGAGAAACATAGAAAGGACAAGTAGTTCACATCAAAAGTATAAAATAATTTAATTATAATTAAATTTAAATTAAATATAAATAAATTGATTAAAAATTTAAATTTTGTGGAAAATTCGCCAGCGTAGATAAATTATATCGATTGATAAGCCCTACAAGTGCGTTTAACACAATAATAATTTGCCGTTAAAAATTATTTACAAAATTTATACGGCACAATCGGAAGCGAATACAAATTTCCTAAACAACAAAAAATGATCGAAATACCAAAAGGTAAAAAAATATTTTATGACATTGGTAATAAAAATTTTAAATTCCCTGACTTTCCCTGATAAGTTTTAAATTTCCTGACATTTCCAGGTTTTCCATATAAGAACCCCGAATTATGTTCGGCAAAATAAATCTAGTAATCTAGGGTTAAAGGGAACAGTACTTTTTAAAGTAAGGCGGTAAGGCGCTTTTATTATTAATATTAATTTTTGAAATTTTTTTTTGTCAGGGGGTTTTTAAAATTTTTAATTTTTATTTTATTTTACCCTTTTTTGAGTATATTTTTTTTATTCGTGAATTTCTTTCAAAAAAGGGAAGAGAAGTGTCACAACAAAAGTCATACAAAACCAAAATATTCAAATTTCCCATTGCGGACTCACCCATTTTTCGCACAATATGTTGCCTCAGTTATTACAGATGTACATTACATCAGCGCTTATACTAAACGATCAACAAAAATTGATTAAAAATAAAAAATTGTGCGCTATTAGTGTATTTTTATATGTCAACAGTCCGAATTTATTTGCTCTATTGAGCCACCAGAGGGCCGCTGGAGCAATGCACATAGCGAATAGGGATCTCCCTACAAGTTTGTTAGCAACAGTGGCGTAGCCAGAAATTTAGTTCGGAGAGGGCCGAGCCCCCAAACCATTAAAAAAAAATTTTTTTTTAAGCCGAATAAAGGGTTTATTAACAGAAATTAATAATTTCGTGGGGACCCCCCCCCCAGGCTACGCCACTGGTTAGCAAATGTGCAAAGCAAAAACTTACTCAATTTTTTGATGAGAAAAATTCACTATTACCCACTTTCAAAGTCAATTCAAAAGTTACCTGAAAAGGGTAATATGGCATGCCCCCACCGACCGTCAACCAGTAACTGCGAACCCGGCGGGCTACCAGACCGGGTCCGTTAGGCACCACTAGGCAGGCCTCATTTTCCTCTGACCAAACAATTCAACTGCAAGGATTCATCAACCTTGCAAAAGAGCTTGATAATTGCATTCCATCTGAAATCATCTAAATTATGGCAGAGGAACAGCTCGGAATACTGCTGCAGGTCATCAACAAATATGCAACTTGCGGCGAATTTCCAGGATTTCGAAGCAAACGCTGTTGGTTCTGATAAGAAAACACGACAAATCCCACAGGTTCCCATCTCAAACAGACCTGTATGCTTACAAACTATAGGAGCAACTCATACACCAAAGACTCATTGATGAAGTGTATGTAGCTTCTATTTTTATATATTTTTGGAGCTATATAAACTTATCCCAGTTCAATGTATTTGGGCGGTGAGGTAACCGATGATTGCATATTTGTTTGCTAAGTCCTTCTCCATCTTTTCTGTATGTTATGCAACTCGCTCCTCTGAGGAGTCTTATAAGATTTCGAGCTCTAACATTTTGTGCACGTCACCTCTTATCAGGTGACAGAAATTCAGGTTTCAGAAACCAGCAATATGGCGTGAAGTCTATACTGGCCGACTGGGAAGCAGGTAACTGTTGTTCAAATCTTGGATGCGTCCTATATGTAAACTCGTATTATTATGATCTAAAGCCCAAGAGACATGTAGATATGTGGAATATGGAGAAGGGAACGGGAAACCACCCTATTAATTAAAATTCCCGGAAACGTCATCTTGGCTTCGGCCGGATGGTTGCCGAACCGGATTTTTGGCGACTCTGGAACGACCGACTGATCTAACAATATTTACATTAATCTATTAATTATTTTTATATTGATATACATCGTTGTATATCGTTGTGAGCAGCGTTGATATTGACAGCAATTTCAACTATTAAATAAGCAAATCTTGTCAATCCATTCATGCGCGTCAGCGCTAGGCAGATAATAGATAAAATCAAAAAAAATTATCGTGAGCTTAGCGAAGCGGAAGTCTCTCTACAAAAAAGCACAATAAAACATCGAAGCGACTATTGTAGGCTATGGCAGCGATTCTCAACCTGGGGGGTCGCGGATCAATTTTAGGGGGTCGCAGAAAATTTAGTGATTTTTTTTTCAAAATTACTTAGATTTGAATTTGAACTAGAAATTAGTAACCTGAATTTTAAGGTTTTCCTTGCTCAAGCAGTTGAATATAGGATTGATAAACTCATATCAAAACATCAAGATTAAGGAATTAATTAATAAGTTAGTAAAACAATATCGTCACTTCTGTCGCAATACCTCCAAACATCAGTACACCAAATTTTAACAGAATCTGTTATACATTTCCAGAGATTTGTTTGGTGTTCCATATTAGTGGTCACTCAAGAAGTGGCCATGTGGCCGAAGGCTTTTCCAAACAATTCCCAATATTAGCGTACTTATGATTTTTCACCAAAAGGACACAATTTTTTGTTTTATAGAAGAGTTATTTATGAACAAAGAATAAATAGACGAGAAAATACTATGCAAGTAATACGTAGTATTACCATTTTCAATACAGTACACATGTTGTAATAAAAAGCCTTGTTTTATACTATCGTTATTTATTACTTACACACTAAATAAAATTACTATAATGTCGCCTTTACGAATGTTGAATATGTTGCTGGTATGAATGATTTTTACAGACTGGTTTATGGAAATGGAACATAACTATTTTTAAAGAATAATGTGTGCATGCGTATACCAAAATTGTAATAAAAATGAACAATACACTAAAACTAGTAAATATGATTTAACACATTTATATTATAAATTCTTATGCCTCCTATATCTAAATCCGTGGTGTTAGGATTGTATGGTGTGCTCGAAACTGCGATGAGTTTCCACACTTTCTGCGCATGACGTCAGTCACGGAACACCGTCACGGAAAAATCGCTGTAATAGCATTATCTCACCACTCTACAAGTCATTTTTTTTAAGATTTTACATTACTTCAAAAATGTATAAATCCTTAAATACAATAATCTATATACAGGGTGCTAAATGAGTTGGCTGAACATAGTAGGAAATTAACATGTAAAAACTTATTATATGGTAATCCCTGCTTTCCGAATTATTTTAGAGAAAAAATGCAAGACACAAAAATAATGCAGAAATTAAAACTACAAATGATACGAGAATTAAATTTCATTTAGCTTTTACTTAAAAAATCAAAAAATGCAAAAAAGAAAATTTTGCACCACATCAATTTTTCTAAAAAAACATTAATATTCTAAAGATTGGCTAATGCTGTCCTTACCGATAAAAGTTATTTAGAATTAAACGTTGCTATTCCGTTGGATGTTATTCCGTTGTGCGAACTAGAACGTACATAAAGTTAAGACATGAATACCAAACTTAGTTTAGAAAATTCTAAACGTCGATCCCAAAAAAAACCAAGTAAATTTACTAATGTAAAAGAATAAATTTTAATGAACTCAAATTTTGTTTTATTAAATATTAATTAATTTAAATAAATAGATTTTTGGTTATTTTATTATTTATGAAATTTTGTTCTATTATATAATAAAAATAGGTTACGGAGGGTGTAATTCAATAGAAAAGGCATTCTTAGTTTCAATTAAGACAAAAGACAAAACAGACCAATAAAACTCATCAGTTTTGTTTTTTTGTTAACTTTCATTATGAAATTGGCCCTAATAGTAATAAATTGTAATGTCACAAGTTAGTGTAGAATAAAACCGCGCCAGCTTTTTAAATTTGTTCCGTACTGATGACGTCAGTTCGGAACAAAATGCGACAAGGACAGAAAATATCTGCGCATAGGCACACCATATAATCCTAACACCACGTCTAAATCTATAAAACTAATGAAGAAATCTGCAATGAAATTCAAAAAATTTTTGAATAGAAATAGAAATCGTAACAATACGGAATAATTTCGACATCAGTTGTAGCCCCTCTAGATTGTTACATATGATGAGGATGTCGTCCGCATATCTTATCGTATTCAAAGTGACTCCATTAACTTTTATGCCATACTCTACATTCTCCTGTGCCTCTTTAAAAATTGAAAAAGAGAGCAAACGCACCTCTATCGGACTGCATGTCGGATGCTCAATATCTGTTTTCATATTTCCTATGCGAATCACTGCTGTCTGATGGTCTTTTTGAATCATTTTTTGGTTTTTGAGTTTTGCTTTTCGGCTTTATTTTATTCAGCCGCTTTCTCAGATCGGCTACCAGTGGATTATGATCGGAAGCAATATCTGCCTCGGACTGGTGGTTACCAGTTTTGTAACCTTCTCTTTTATTCTTAGCTCCCAAGCGGTTACAGAATGCCTTGGTTACGTATACCATCATAAATTAGGAGTAGTTTTACTTAAATCGTAGCTCGATATTTTACCTACGTACACCTTTATTTTGTTTACATTAATTTAGTAACATTTATTTGGGACGATTGGCGTTCCTGGGGAGATAAGAGGACACATTTTTCGGAACTTCCTGATTAGCACTGATTGCGAAGACAGTGAAAATTATTGAAGAGTCTAAAAATTAATTAGATTAAGTTTTTTGTCGACAAATCATTAGTGATAATTAAAGTGTTATTAGTTGTTGATATTTCACTTACCGTCAATTCGGGTTTATATCACATAGTGGTTATTTTTCGCAAGACCGAAGATTTTCGTGAGCGTTTATCTGCTTCGGTAGGATCAATCTGTCACGATCTACGAAATCGAAATTGGTTTGGATCCGCTTCTGTTGTTTTACTGCAAGTTATCGAATTCTACTTACGTTTCACATTCGTATAATTTTTATCTTCGCTGCCAATACGATTATTTATCTGCTAATACTGGAAAGCTACTGTTTGCGATAACCTGTTGAATACGATCTTAAATTTGAGGTTAAGTCGGGAAGAATTGGTTGACGCTTGGAAGATTTACCAACCCAGGGACGTACGAACCAGTGGCGTGCTGCGGGGTAAAAGGGTGAGCTACCCATATTTTTTATATAACATTTTCTTGTTACTGTTTGGTCGCAAAGTGTGTGACGCGATTACACTTATTTACGTGTGAGCTGATAGTGGGGCGAAGAAGATTAATTTTACCATCATAAGATCTTTTTTTTGTTTGCAAGAATCGAAGTACATAACTTCGATTGTAAGATTGATGAAAAGCCAAATCAGATCTGATCAGGTTAATTTTTTTCCAGCTGCGCCTGATTATTTATTTTTATTTGCTTGTTACTACTAAATTCTTATTTTTATTTGTTTTTGATTAAACTTGTTTTTGCGCCTCTGTCTGAGTTTTTTTTTTATGGTACACCCGGTATTGAGCGTTCCTACGGTACGCTGTGCTATCTGCACAATATTTTTTTGCACTTTTAGGGCGAACACCTTTCTTTTTATTGGCGATAAAAAAGTGCATGGCGCCGTTAATTTGAGATTTTTAAATCTATTAGTTTGAGGGATCGGGTATTCACTCCCGATCGCCTAACCCCCCCTAAATTTCTCTACGAGAGTTAGCTTAGAGCATCGCCAAAAACAGAAGCCAGCGGAACAGGTAGGTGGAAGCGCTTCAATACGGCCGAGGTTTGTAAGCGGAGGTAAGACCGTTGCAATTTGGCGCCCAACGTGGGGCCAGCGTTCATTAACAGACAGAGGCAAAATAGTTTTGTGGGGTCACCAATTATTTTGGGGGAAATTGGTGTACAACCCTTTAGTGATAAAGTAATAAGTTTTAAGGTACAAGCAAAGGTCAGGGGGCTTATTGTAGTAGAATATTTTTTTGCGGAAGTACTTTCTTGTTTAAGGGTTCAGGTATATAAGTGTACGGTATTCATATTTTTTTAAAAAAAAAAGTTCATATTGCGCGTTAGTGTACGCCAGTGGAAGTAGCCTGCAGTTGCTGGTATTTTCCAATTTTTTTTTTAGATTTAAAGTTATTGAAGCAACTGTTGTTTTGTTGCAATGGCCGGAGCCAAGATCGATATCAACAGGATGTCGAGAGACGAGCTTGTGTACGAGATTAGCGTTCGTACGGTGGCAAATTTTACGGGTAGAAACGTAGAAGCGCTGCGTAAAATGTTGAGAGCTACTCTCTCTAACAAAAAGCTGTTGAACAATTCGATACCAACTTACCCGTATACCTTTGAGCAAGACGCAGCGGCGGTAAAGTTAGCAATAGTGGAAATACGCTTGTTGCTGGACGAATATTCCGGTGATGAGCGGGACGGTAAATTAAAAAAAATAACGACAAAGCTAACATATGCGTTAGGGAGGTTAGGACGCTCGATTACGGCTACCGAAGCCGACGTTACAGCCAAAGCAGGTTTTAATACGGATCTTTTACTCCTTTCCGATGATATTCAAGAAAAATGTAAAAATGTAAAAAAAATCTCGCGAGAGTATTTTAGACCTCAGCACAATTAGAACATCGCTTCGGGAGGATACGACCGATGTAGATACGCCTGACGAGTCGTCAGATTCGGAGGTCGAGGTAGATACGTCCAAGCGGCGAAACCACTGCCAGTAAGAGACTGGGGAGTGAAGTTTTCGGGAAAGCGATCGGGCGAATCGCTTAATGCCTTTTTAGAGTTAGTAGAGGAAAAACGCGTACCTTGCGGGTTGTCACGAGCTGAACTTTTTGACTCTGCCATCGAGCTATTTTCTGGCGATGCGAGAATTTGGTTTCGTTACGCGAAAACTTGGGTTAAGGATTGGGATGGTTTAGTTGCCGCTCTAAGAGAGGAATATCTCCCTGCTAAATACGAGCAGAAACTTTTTGATGAAATCAAGAAGCGAACTCAGGGTAAAGGTGAGCCTATTGGGGCGTATGTCGCGGCAATGCATGCCATGTTTTCCCGCCTTCAAGTTAAAATTCCAGAGTCGACTCAACTGGAAATTCTTTTAGAAAACCTTTCTCCCCACTACCAACCATATTTCGTATTCGCTGAGGTAAATACGGTAGCACAGCTTATGGAATACTGCCGTAAAATTGACGACAAACGCAATGTCGCCAATAATTACACACCACCGCCAAATAAATCCAGTTGCTTAGAACCGGATCTGGCGTTTGTAGGTCCAAGCACCTCAGGAAGGGCAGCGGGCTTTAGTAGTTTGGGTACTACCGGTCCAAAGTGTTGGAGATGCGGTAGGCGAGGGCATTACGCGAGAGACTGTGAGGCAGGGACCGAGGGGGTTTACTGTTCTCGTTGCCAAAAAGCGGGTGTAACGCGGGATAACTGTCCAAACTGCAACGACGCGAATTTTTATACGCGCAGGGGACGAGAGGCTCATAGAGGTTCTCTTATGCGTCCGGGAAACGGGCCAGGTCGCGTCTAGGTTGTCGAACTAGGCCGACTCCGTATTCCGAATCGACAAATAACAGCCGTATCGATCACGTAATTAGTTATATTTTGGAACACGCGAAGGGCGATCAGCGTCCATATTTAACAGTAGACATCTTTGGGTATGAACTAAGAGGTTTATTAGATTCTGGGGCTAATCACACAATTATGGGGTCTCCGGGACAAAAGTTTTTGGATCAGTTTGGAGTTAAGTTAGAACCTGATGACACGGTTTGCGTGGTGGCAAATGGCCAGACTGTATGAAGGTGGCAAATAGTACTAAATTAATTTCCGTAACTGTTATTCCTGAGTTGTCACATTTGTTAATTTTGGGAGTAGATTTTTGGAGAACGATGGGTATCGTTCCGGATTTGGGTAGTGATAAGTGGGTTTTTGCGGAGGAGCCTACAGAATTTTTCGAGGTAGCGGATGTAGTACAAAATACCGATGATTTGAGTGCCGAGGAAAAGGCGCAATTGGACGCTTTAATCAAAAAGAATTATGAGCTCATGGGGGACGAATTGGGGTGTACCAACGCTGTTGAGCACGTTATTAAGACGACAGCTGACCCTATCAAACAGCGGTACTACCCTGTATCACCAGTTGTTCAAGGGTATCTTAATGAGCAACTGGATGACATGATTGAAAAGGGGATTGTTCGTAAGAGCAACAGTCCTTGGGCCTCTCCAGTGATTTTAGTGAAAAAGAAAGATGGGGAACACCGTTTTTGCGTAGACTTTCGCAAGTTAAACAAAGTCACTGAGAAGGATAGCTACCCCATTCCGTACGTCTCGAACACCCTTGACCAACTTAAAAACGCAAAATACTTATCGTCGCTCGACGTCAAATCAGCTTTTTTTCAAGTTCCACTCGCGGAAAGGTCAAAAAAATTCACCGCGTTCGTAGTTCCAGGGCGAGGGTTATGGGAATTTAATCGACTTCCATTTGGGTTGTCAACGTCCCCCGCGACTTGGCAAAGATTAATGGACAAAATACTTGGGTATGATTTACTTCCGTATGTTTTTTGCTACTTGGATGATATAGTCATTGTGACCGATACATTCGAGAAACATTTAGAAATTTTGGAGGAAGTATTTAAACGGTTACGGGCCGCCAACATAACCGTTAAGAAGGAGAAATGCCAATACTGTCGTCCTCAATTAAAATATTTAGGCTATGTCGTGGACAAGTTTGGTTTGCATGTAGACCCCGACAAAGTCAAAGCTATGTTAGAATTACCCGCACCTAAAAACATAAGCAGTGTCAGGGGTATCTTAGGAACATTTAGCTGGTACAGACGGTTTATCCCAGAATTTTCCACTTTAGTTGCACCCATAACAGCATTACTTAAGAAGAGTAATGGGAAATTTGTGTGGTCGGATCAATGTGAGGAAGCTTTCCGAATCATAAAAGAAAAGCTAGTTACGGCACCAGTCTTGAGTTGCCCAGATTATAATTTACCGTTCGAGGTGCAAACGGATGCATCGGGCTGGGGAATCGCGGCGGTATTAAGTCAGCCACATCCGGATGGCGAACGAGTCATATCTTACATTAGTCGCTCTCTCACGAAACAGGAGAGGAAATATAGCACGACAGAACGAGAATGTCTCGCGGTTCTTTTTGGGTTAGAAAAATTTCGGCAATATATTGAAGGGGTGCCGAATATAAAAGTGATCACTGATCAATATTCTCTCGTCTGGCTGCAAAACTTGCGCGATGTCAACGGCAGGTTGGCTCGGTGGGCTGTTAAGATGCAACAGTATGACGTGGAAATAGTGCATCGGAAGGGAAAGGATCACGTCGTCCCTGATACTTTGAGTCGCAGCGTACCCGTTATAGATATTGTTGATGAAGAGACGAATGAAATAGTTCCTAAAGATCGATGGTATTCTAAAATGAGAGAAAGTGTGATAGCGTCCCCATTGAAGTTTGCTCAGTGGAGGGTAGAGGGTGATATGCTTTATAAATATTTGCCCCCATGTTTTTCCCGGTTGACCAACAATTGGGAATGTTGGAAAATCGTAGTCCAAAAATCGGAACGCAAAGCTGTAATCTCTAGCGCGCATTGTGACCCTACGTCTGGACACACGGGTGTCTACAAAACGTATGCACGCTTGAAACAGAAGTATTTTTGGCCAAAAATGAAAAACGATGTTGAGCGGTTCGTTAAACGTTGTACAGTGTGCGTTCAATTCAAATCTCCAAATAGAGCACAGGCGGGGCATATGCTATCTCATCCACAACCGTGGGAGACCATCTCCTCCGATTTAATGGGGGCATTTCCAAAATCTAGGAGCGGGAATAGATTTTTACTCGTGGTTACCGATTATTTTAGCAAATTCGTTCTAACTTTCGCAATGAGAAATTCCCTGGCAACAAACATCGTAAAGAGGTTGGAAAATGACGTGTTCCTAATGTTTGGTGTACCTAAAGTCGCCATCAGCGACAATGGCCCTCAATATATCAGTCGGGATTACAAATCGTTGCTGGCTAGGTATGACGTTGAGGTGAAGTATACGCCGTATTTCCATGCCCAAAGTAACCCAACTGAACGTATGAATAAAACCATCAAAGGCATGATAGCTTCTTACGTTAATGGTGATCATAGAAAGTGGGATGAGAACCTTTCTAAAATATCGTGTGCTAACGTACCTCAAAGAGCGAAGCTACCCAAAATACGCCTTATTTCATTAATTTCGGCAGATCGATGATCTTGTCTGGGAAGGATTTTGAACGTAGAAATATTTTTCAGGATGACGAGGTCATTTCGGAAAATTAACGGGTCGAAGGTATTAAAGAACTTTTTAAATTTGGTAAACGAAAATTGTTAATGGCCTCGAACAAGAATAAAAAAGTTTATAATCTACGTAAGAGACAGGATCAATTTGAGATAGGACAGGGTGTATACCGGGTAAATCACGTTTTGTCAAGTGCGCCAGATAGATTTACGAAAAAGCTCGCCCCCAAATATGTAGGACCGTTTTACGTGAAACAAAAGGTGTCTCCATGGACATATGTTATGACCTCAAGGCAGAGCCTCCTGATTTAGATTAGGTTAGTTAGAATAGACAATTTTTTTTTAACATTAATTTTAATTAGGATAAGTAAATGGGTAGATTTTTTAAAGACCTGCGGTCGAGAGTGTTACGGGTAACCCTCTGGTGGAAGGGGAGGAAGCTGTAACCTTCTCTTTTATTCTTAGCTCCCAAGCGGTTACAGAATGCCTTGGTTACGTATACCATCATAAATTAGGAGTAGTTTTACTTAAATCGTAGCTCGATATTTTACCTACGTACACCTTTATTTTGTTTACATTAATTTAGTAACATTTATATGGGACGATTGGCGTTCCTGGGGAGATAAGAGGACACATTTTTCGGAACTTCCTGATTAGCACTGATTGCGAAGACAGTGAAAATTATTGAAGAGTCTAAAAATTAATTAGATTGTTTTTTGTCGACAAATCATTAGTGATAATTAAAGTGTTATTAGTTGTTGATATTTCACTTACCGTCAATTCGGGTTTATATCACATAGTGGTTATTTTTCGCAAGACCGAAGATTTTCGTGAGCGTTTATCTGCTTCGGTAGGATCAATCTGTCACGATCTACGAAATCGAAATTGGTTTGGATCCGCTTCTGTTGTTTTACTGCAAGTTATCGAATTCTACTTACGTTTCACATTCGTATAATTTTTATCTTCGCTGCCAATACGATTATTTATCTGCTAATACTGGAAAGCTACTGTTTGCGATAACCTGTTGAATACGATCTTAAATTTGAGGTTAAGTCGGGAAGAATTGGTTGACGCTTGGAAGATTTACCAACCCAGGGACGTACGAACCAGTGGCGTGCTGCGGGGTAAAAGGGTGAGCTACCCATATTTTTTATATAACATTTTCTTGTTACTGTTTGGTCGCAAAGTGTGTGACGCGATTACACTTATTTACGTGTGAGCTGTTATTCGATAGTGGGGCGAAGAAGATTAATTTTACCATCATAAGATCTTTTTTTGTTTGCAAGAATCGAAGTACATAACTTCGATTGTAAGATTGATGAAAAGCCAAATCAGATCTGATCAGGTTAATTTTTTTCCAGCTGCGCCTGATTATTTATTTTTATTTGCTTGTTACTACTAAATTCTTATTTTTATTTGTTTTTGATTAAACTTGTTTTTGCGCCTCTGTCTGAGTTTTTTTTTATGGTACACCCGGTATTGAGCGTTCCTACGGTACGCTGTGCTATCTGTACAATATTTTTTTGCACTTTTAGGGCGAACACCTTTCTTTTTATTGGCGATAAAAAAGTGCATGGCGCCGTTAATTTGAGATTTTTAAATCTATTAGTTTGAGGGATCGGGTATTCACTCCCGATCGCCTAACCCCCCCTAAATTTCTCTATGAGAGTTAGCTTAGAGCATCGCCAAAAACAGAAGCCAGCGGAACAGGTAGGTGGAAGCGCTTCAATACGGCCGAGGTTTGTAAGCGGAGGTAAGACCGTTGCAGTTTCACAACATTCCTGAATATTTTATATATCAGAATGTAGTCAATCTGATTTCTTATGGACTTATCGTTGCAGATTTCAGCGGGTGATGTCCAGGTGTAAAGGCGTGTTTTAGGTAGTTTGAACCAGGTGTTTGTAATAACCATTTCATTTTCTTGGCAAAACCCGAATATTCTATCTCCTCTATCATTATTCTGTCCAAGGCCATGCTCACCAACCAAGTCGGATCGTCTTCCCTTGCCAATCTTGGCATTATAATCTTCACTAGAAGGGTGATCTCGTCAGATTTTGTGATTTCCAATATTTTAGCAGGGAAGTCATAAAAAACTTCCACTTGTTAATCATAATATCGTTTATCTGATGTTGGTATACCGGATGCTGAAGGAGTTAGCCGAGCATAGGAAATTAACATGTAAAAACTTATTTATTCAAATTCCTGCTTTCCTAATTATTTTAGAGAAAAAATGAAAAATACAAAAATAACACAGAAATATAAACTACGAATGATAACATCATTAGATTTCACCTAACTTCTATTTAAAAAGTCAAAAAATGCTTTCGAAATTGCTAAAATTTTCATTTCTATTTTCAAATATAATTACCATGGAAACTTATGAAAACTTACCATGGCCAGTGCAATAAATGACAATTTTAACAATATTGAAAGCATTTTTTGATCTTTTAAGTAAAAGTTAGATGAAATCTAATGCTATTATCATTTGTAGTTTTTATTTCTGCATTATTTTTGTGTCGTTCATTTTTTCCCTAAAATAATTAGGGAAGCAGGAATTTGCATAAATAAGTTTTTAAATGTTAATTTCCTATGTTCGGCTAACTCATTCAGCACCAGGTATAATACATGGACGATGTTGATTTTTAATTGGATCATCATTATACGGATATTACGGTGTAGCCCGTGACATATCTGTTGATTTCCTTTAATACCCACATCATTGCGGTGTTGTCGATCGTGAGGTTCGTTTCCAGACTAGTATATGATGCTATGTTCATTTTGGCTCTTTCCTGTGTCTGGCCATCTTAGCTCACTTATTCAGAGTATTTGTATCCTCAGTCTCTGTACTTCCTTGATGGTGTTGTCGAATTTTCCCCTCTGAACGAGATTTCTGATCTTTCCATGATGCGATACGAATTATGGATTTTGCTATGTTGAACCGAAAGATTCTTCGCACCCCCGGGCACTTTATTTAGTTTCTTCTCCATAGCAATCGTCTTGGAAAAACTTCACTGCGGTGGTTTCACGTTGCCTTGAAATACCTGGATCCTGGAATACGGACGTTGTTCGTAGCCGCTCACTCTGAGTCAGACGCGACTGTTACTAGTTTTGGTCCGCCCCGGGTATTTCATTTCCCCGGTACCACCCATACCTGGGAGGCATTCCCCTATCCGCCACCTGGGGAGGCGCCCGATGGGGGACTAGTAACCCCACACGGGTTTTGTCTGCATTTCTTAATTGATTATTTTTATTTGAAATTGACTCCTTTTGCAATTCTTGTTTTCATTGCAGAAAAGTCCAACATTCTTTAAATAACTTAAAAATAGATCTCGAGTCGCGAGGTCAACCCGACGATAGTGGAAATATAATGAAAGAAGAAATTAACAGGCTACTAACCTATAGAAATTGACCGGTCCAGTTTATAGATCCAGAAAAACTGGCTAAGGCCGGATTTTACTACATTGAAAAGAACGACAGCGTAGGTTGTGCTTTCTGCAAAATCTTATTAAACCAGTGGGAAGAAGGCGACAATCCTATGGAAGATCACAGGAAATTGTCAGCCAACTGTCCAGTTGTGCTGAAATGAACTGGGTGATGGCAGAAACATTCCGAATACTTTCGATAGGGTTCCAACAGTGGAAGATCATAATAAATGTGATAGATTTTCATTTTAAATAATGCCAAATTTGCTACCAGAACAGAAAATTATCAGAATAAGGCCCGTCTACAAAGCAACTGTTTTTCTTTTTACGTTAGACCTGTGTTTTCACCAACAGCAACTTTAACGATATGAAGCTACTGTTAGTACTTTCAGTATATTAATTTTTTTACATTCGAGGTGGCTTGGTTCAAGTTTTTTTTTCAAACTTCGTAACGTATTTGTTTTCATAATATTCCTCACTAGATAAAAGGTTATAATCCTTTAGAAATTGGCCAACCGAAAGGAAGTTAATACCGCAACAGTTGGCAACCGCTGGTATTTTTTTACCAAGGTGTGGGCGATCGCACCGTCTGCTTCTATTGCCGAGGCGGATTGCAGAACTAGGAAGATTACAATGACGCGTGGGAAGAACATTCAAAATGGTTTCCAAAATGTGGTTTTATGTTGATGCCGAAAGGGAAACTGTTCGTTTCGGAAGTGCATAATAAATTGGATGATGCAGTGTTGGGTCAAGTCAAGAAAAAGATCAAAGAGAAATTAGCCAAGAAATAACCACAGTAGAATAAGTTGTTAAAACCGGAATTAGAAGGCATTTAATCGAATAGAATCGCATTACTTGCGTGCTGAAATTATAAGAGAATATTTAGATGACTTACTAACCTTATCCTATAAGTAGAGGTATTAGAAAGAATATCTAAATGATAAGATTAACTGTTGCTTCAAAAATAGATAGATGAAGACATTTTTAACACAGAATTCGATATTTCATATTTGACCTTTCTAGGTCATTAGTCCTTACCAATGTTCAGGATGTGAATCTTCTAAAAACCTAAATAATGAGCAAACGTCTTGCCAACAAGATACTTATAATGTACACATTCTCAATAAACAAAGAGCTCGGGAAGAAAAAAGAAAGGATTCGTTAGAAGCAAAGGAATGCAATGCGACAAGTTTAGCTGGTTATGATCTGCATGCAGTTCTCGCTACACCTTGTGGAGATATTTATAAATATTTTTATGAAAGCAGATTGAACTGCTTTAATTTCACAATTTATGAGATTGTGTCAAAGCAAGGTATCTATTTTTTTGGCACAAAGAAATTAGTAGCTGCGTCTTGAAATATCTAATTGTTTGTTCAAATTGTTTCTTTATTTTATTTTGCATACGTTCAATAGAACAACCTAATTTAAAAGGTCTGCATGTCTTTGAATTCATCGTTTTATTGTATTTTATGTTTCATTGTATTTTATTTAATTTTTGTGTTTTTATTCTTGTAGTTGTTTACTCTAAGTGCTTTCAGTATTTCAAGTTACTATTAAAAATGTAAGTAAGAAATGTAACGATCATTAAATACCACAGATTCAAAATACGACATAGCATGGGAATCCCTTATTAAAAGATATTAATAAAAGCCAAATAATTGAGGTTTATGACAAAGACAACAAAACAATTGTATTAAGAGTATCCACACATGTCGGAACACATAGCTTTGTAATAACTGCAGACATTACACAACCGTACCGTCTGTCTATCGGACATACAATTCCAAAGAATTATTGCATGATGACTAAGCCCAGCCCATAAATATATTATACGAATTCTCACAGATACACACATTTATTTACGAATTGGAAACCATACAACATAATATAACGAATATTTTAAATCTAGCATCTTTTAAGTTAAGAAAATTTAAAATTAAATCAAATATAACCAAGTAAACAACAATGGCACGTAAATGCCCAAGTGCAGTCAACGCAAGCCATCAAATGACGAAATGGTATAAAAGCTATCTCCAATTCTTCCAAGTAACAAATTTTTCATTTTGTGCAACCGGATTTACTCTTCTTTCTTTCCTTAGTTTCTGTTCTACTTTCAAAGTCGTTCTTGCATCACTAGGAACTTCCAACATTGCTGCTTTCGCTCACCTAACACCGCATCATCTAATTTATTGTGCACTTCCGAAACAAGCAGTTTACCTTTCTGCATCAACACAAAACTGCATTTTGGAAACCATTTCGAATGTTGTTCCACGCGTCAATCATTTTCTCAGTACAACCACCACAGCAATAGCAGCACACAGTGGGATCGCCCACTCCCTGATAGAAGAAACCGGCAGTTGCCAACTGTTTCGGTGATAACTTCCTTTCAGTTGGATAATTTCTAAAGGATTGTAACCTTTTATCAGGTAAGAAATATTATAAAAACAAATATGTCAGAAAATTTGAAAAAGAAATTCGAAGCAAGCCACCCCAAAAGTAAAAAAAATAATATATTAAAAGTCATAACATTAGCTTCATATCGTCAAAGTTGCTGTTGGTGAAAACAAAAGTCTAACGTAAAAAGAAAAACAGATCCTTTATAGGCGGGTCTCAGCCCGGAACTTTTCTGTTCTGGTAGCAAATTGGGCATTATTTGAAATTAAAATCTACCACATATATCATGATCTTCCGCTATTGGAACCCCATCGAGAGTATTCTGAATGTTTCTGCTACCACCCAGTCCATTTCAGCGCAAATGGACATTTGGCTGACAATTTCCTGTGATCTTCCATAGGATCGTCGCCTTCTTCCAACTGGTTTAACACGATGTTGCAGAAAACACAACCTACGGTGTCGTCTTTTTCAATATAATAAAATCCAGCTTTTGCCAATTTTTTGGGATCTATAAATTGGACCAGCCAATTTCTATAATATAGTAATCTGTCAATTTCTTCCTTCGTTATGTTTGCATTATTGTCGGGTTAATCTCGCGACTCCAGTCCTACGTTTAAGTTATTTAAAAAGTGTTGGATTTTTCAGCAATAAGAACACAAGAATTGCAAAAGGAGTCAGTTTAAAATAAAAATAATCAATTAAAAAAAGCAGACAAAAAAAACAGCAAACCTTATTCGAAGGTTATCTTTGGATACAGACAACCAGTGTTGTCAATACAATAAAATAGAAGAAACAATAGAATTTCCTCAAGGTTTCTTAAATATACTCAAATTTTTACTAAAAAAAATGATTTTATCCATTAGTCTGATTCGTAAACATTTTTTTTACATTTTTTATATCATGGGAAGGTTGGTGATCGAATGGAAAAGAACAAAATCCAGAATAAACAGCTAATTTTCCATATTAAAGCATATTTTGCTTTGCGAGAAAAAATCAGCAGAGCTAAACGTTGATCTGCCTACGGCCGGACACACTAGTAATCATATAAAGCAGAAAGTGGTTGAGTGTCTGTTGTTTTTTGTTAAACAAATCTACACTGTAAGTCACTTCAATCTAAATTTTGAAAGCCAAATTATATTTTCAGGGCGAATATAAACCCATTTACTAGAGTCAGAACCTAGTCTAACCAAACCTTCATTGTTCGGGATGCTGGATTACATTACTTACTTACAATTTTCATTTTCATACTTGGGGGGAAGAAAGCATACAGAGATTCAGTTACTTCTATACAATTTTGAGGAAGGCTTTAGCCCACATAACTTCATCGTCCTATTTTAGCTACTTAATCGAACGCTTAGTTCTTCGAAAAGAAATTATTTATAAGAATAAAACCCCTTAAGACCCCTGCTACATCTGGGGTAGTCAAAAAACTTCCAAAGTACGTATTACAATTTTTTGATGTTGTGAGATCCCTCTACCACAGATAGTGTTGTAAATTGTAAAATATACCTAAATTTTTGCCAAAACATGTCTCGTTTACCTCCTCCACGAACTTTGTCTGGATTCAATACTTTTTTGTCCTAATTTTAGTTTTGAGGGTTGGTTAAAAAGGAAGTTGAAGTTTTTCGAATATCTTAAAATTCAAAAATAGCAATTCACAATGCCACAGATGACTAATCAGAGACTTAAACATTGCAGTGGACTTGGAACTAATAAGCCCAGCAAACAAAGAATCTTTAGTAAGCATCAATGCAAAGAAACAACATAATGTACTGCAATAAGTATTGCCCTAAATTTTAAAGGCATGAAATGCTTTCGGACAGGACAAATGCTTGCTTCCGAGAGCAAGAAACCAGTTAAATAGCAACGTATGAAGTAGGTATAGCAATGCAACATGCAAACAGCAACAAAAATCGGCTATGAAAATAATTTTGGTTTGCGTGTTTTATTGTTTCTAGTATTACTAATACTAATCGCTAGCAAAACCATCCTGAAGCTTATAGCAGAGACGCAGTTAAATATCAGCAGCAAAATACTGAAGTTTATAGAGTAGTTCAAAATTGTTATGAAACAAATACACCTCGAGTTCGAAAAGAGATACGGAAACGTCAACAGACAATAAAAATTCGTGCAGTAATCGAATAGAAAGTAAAAATCAATTATGAAACAGATCCATGTATAACATAGGTATAATCAATGCTGAGTTCATGAGACTGTAGGAGCTCTTAAATGGAAAAATGAAACACCTGGAATCTGCTGTAATGGTGGAAAAGTGCAACAAATTGTTACCATTCCAACCCCCACCGGAGGTTTTTAGTTTAAGAATGTTGCTGCAACAAGTTCAATCAAAGTACTTCAGACAAAGGTAAAGTATTTTATGTTTAGTGAGACCCCTTGCGAAGCTAAGTGTCCAGCTAATAAATTATAAAAATAAATAATAAAATATAATTACAAAAATAAAATATTTACATTCTACTCGTGTAGTTTTGTTATTTTGTGAGTATATTGTCACAATTTTGTCATTTAAATTATAACATTTATGTGTAATTTATAAAATGATTTAAAAGTTTATTTGTATAATATAATAAAATTTTTGCAAAATACATCTTTTTACAAAATTTAAACCATTAAACCATCAAGTTTGCCG
Source organism: Cantharis nigra (assembly GCA_958510845.1). Classification (NCBI taxonomy): domain Eukaryota; kingdom Metazoa; phylum Arthropoda; class Insecta; order Coleoptera; family Cantharidae; genus Cantharis; species Cantharis nigra. The sequence continues at coordinate 19,355,521 of OY294029.1, forward strand.
GGTAAGTACATAGTACATCGTTAACGTAAACAAGAATAACTAGATTGTTTTCAGCCTACGGTTTCATGTTTTGATATTTATTTCAATCTTGCACTTACAATCTTCTACTATATGATAGGAAATATTAGGAGAAAACTTTTAGTGCCAGGTTGGAAAGACATAATCGGGACAATATTCCAATTCACGAATATCTACCCTGCTTTTCGCTACCAATAGGTTACACTTTTATTATCATTTTTTCTGGGTTTTAGATTATATGAGATTTCGAAATTTTGTATGAAAGCGATTGTTCTTTAAGATTATTCTTATTAGCAAGTTAGAAAATTCAAAGTGTTTGGTCAAAATCAACATTTTGTATGAAATTTAGTATGCCGCGTTGCAGTTATACTTTAAATACAGAATCGAATTGCAAGTGCTGGACGATTATCCAAACAAAACTCTGAAATACAAAAAAATAATAACGATTCGTCATTGATAGCAGTAAATACTGTATATTCAGACATTTTAAGAGAAACAAGTTAGGTCAACAGAAGTTATTGAAATTGGAAAGTTTACATTAGTGTTTTCTGTGTGCGTATTTAGTGTTCGGTACCTGTTTAATTTAAAAGTAACCATAACATTTTTAATTAAAAATTATAACGACAGTATAATTATTTTTTCTAACTTTTGTTAATAATATAAATATAATTTAGTAGAAATAATATTTCTACAAACTTATAATATTATAATGATTTTTTTAATTATTTCTTTAGAATCCTATCAAATACATTTTATTACAGTTCACTACTTCGTTGTTCAACACGTTCTTTGATGAATCTCACAATTTTTATACAAAATTACCTGAAGTCGATAGCGTTCTATTTGTTGTAGATATATTTAATGTTTTTACCTTGTTCCATAAGAAAGTTTTAGTAGCAATAGTCCAACAGAGCTTTTTTGCTGCTACGATAAATTTCATGTTGCCTTAAGAAAATTTTGAAAACCTGAGCGATATTTCTTTGCTAAACATTAATTTTTCGAACGCCAGAAAAATAAACACAAACAGAGCCATCACAGAATATCTTTTTTTTGCATTGGGGAGAGGTCACAGGAACCATCCCTATGTTCTGGAGTGGTACTGTCTACTGTGAGATTCTTACTAAATAAAAAAAACTTCCCTTGGTGTTGTTTCGCATCGGTTCACGATTGCACACAGAATAGCTTATAAAGGTAAAAGATGTTAAAGTAACTTTAAGAAATTGGCGAACACATGAGAGCAACGAGAATCGAATGGCTTGATATTCTTAGATATTGAAACATACTGGAGAATTCCAATTAGTTGAGATAATATTGTAAATTTTCTTTGACTATGAAAAGAGATTTAAGACATGTTTTAATGTGCCATACTAAATATGGGAAAACCCTTTACGTGTGGAATTCGTAACTATAAAAGTACCACAAAAGATTATCTGAAAAGGCATTTAACGATCCCTAGTACAGAAAACTCATTTGCCTGTGGTGTTCGACTTTAAAACTTCTGAAAAACGAATTTAGAGATTACAAAATACCAGATACAAGTTATGATACAACAATGATCGTTGTCATATTAATACTATAAAAACCAATAAAGACAACTACATAACAAAAAATCAGACCATAGAATTCCTTTCCAAGCTGTTTGTGATCATCAAAAACGGTTTATTGATATATTCTGTGAAGAAGCAGGTTCATGAAGCAAAGTTACTAAAAAGATCTTCAATATATGAAAATGCTGAAAACGAAAATGTTATCTGCAAACGACAACATTAATTTTGTTGTTAAATGTGTAGTAGCAGCTCCTGAGTTTAGCTTCTAATGATGAATTAAAAGTTGAAAATACAGATGATTATATCAAAGAATTTATGACAGAGATAAGGATTTAACTGAAATTACTGCAAATCTGTCTAAAAGAGAAGATATATTAAAAAAATTATTTCATTCGGAATAATTTTTTTCTGTTTTGAATTCTCCAGTATCTAGCTGTTTATAATTATTGCAATATATTTTTATTATTTTATGTTGAAATTTAAATTAACGCCTAAATTTCAACATCTTTTCAATGCTTAAACCTTCAGTACTTGGCAAATATCACCTCGTCACCATACGAACAAAATCAATAATGCTATGTACAATTTCAATAAAATAGACACCAACGACTTCACCAACTAATAAAAATAATGTCAGTTGGGACAACGTTACCAAATAGTCAAATGTTAATACTGCTTGTAACAAAGTTTTATAATATTCTTCATGACATGTTTGATAATCCTAATTACAAATAGCAACTCTCAAAGATGCTACCCAACTTGGTTTTCTTGGGAGTTAATTAAAATCATTCAGAATTAAAATATATCTAGAGAAAATCTCAAAAAATTCTATAGTTTATCCAATTACCACAAATATAACAAACTAAGGCTAACAGTCAAACCTCTGATAGATTTTAATTACAAAAATTATGTAACTGAAACAGAAGACAATCTATGTACAAATTCCAAATTGTTCTGGTCATTCACAAAAAATAAAAAAGCAACTGGAGAATTCCAGGTTTGGTTCACTTAAATAATATCTCATATGATAAACCTCAAGATATAGTCAATGCCTTGGCAACTTACTTTGTAAGTGATTATTATTCTTCAGAGGAAGAAGATTTATCAGATCACGCACCTACTACTTCTGGTACCAACAATTCCAAATGATTATTCCTGAATGCGACTTAATAGATACCATTGGTACTCTAAAAAATAAGAAAACTTTATAGCCCCACTAAAACATATTGTATACTGCTTACATCATGCTTGGAAAACATCCCATTATGTCCAGTTTTAAAGCAAGGAGATACCTCACTAATAACAACTATCGCCCAGTTCTATGTAATTCTTCCAAGATAATATGTAGATTCCATTATATATAAGAAAATCTATGCTATGTACAGCATGGATTTGTTGAGCGGAAATCGACAATGGGGAAGTTTCCTAAAAAAATGTTTTTTTTTTAATTATAAAAATAAATCAATTTTTGAAAGCTCTAAAAATTGATTATGAATTCAAAAATATTCAAGATGGAGGGAGTATAATTGGTATGATTTTGATATGTTGCAACGTCGCAAGTTCAAGATTTAAATATATTGTCGTGTTCCAAAATCCCCGTTTGATTTTTTATATTTCTGATTTATAATTTATTTTGTAAATTTATATGTTTTCTAAAATTTTGTTATACCGGGTGCTGAATGAGTTAGCCGAACATAGGAAATTAACATGTAAAAACTTATTTATGCAAATTCCAGCTTCCCTAATTATTTTAGAGAAAAAATGAAAGACACAAAAATAATGCATTAAATTTCATCTAACTTTTACTTAAAATGTCAAAATATGCTTTCAATTTTTTCATTTATCGCACTGGCCATGGTAATTACATTTGAAAATAGAAATTAAATTGAATTTATTACATGGCCAGTGCGATAAATGAAAATTTTAACAATTTCGAAAGCAATTTTTGACCTTTTAAATTAAAGCTAGATGAAATCTAATGGTGTTATCATTCATAGTTTATATTTCTGCATAATTTTTGTGTCTTTCACTTTTTCTTTAAAATAATTAGGGAAGCGAAGCAGGAATTTGCATAAATAAGTTTTTACAAGTTAATTTCCTATGTTCGGCTAACTCATTCAGCACCCGGTATTTGTTTTGTAAGTATTTTGAATTTTTTATTTTACCACAATTTTGTGAGAGCTATCGCCGACTGGCAGAATAAATAGAGCTTTTCTGCCAAGATCGCCGCCCAAAGCGGCAAGGAGGAATGTTGCCTCCTTTAGTTTTGTTTGGTAAGATTAAAGTTTATTTTTTGAAGTGAGTAAAGTTTTGAATTTAATTATCTCTTGGATACGATTGATTAGAGTTTGAGGAAGATTGATAATTTTGGATGATTGAAGATTGGGAAGATAATAAATTGAAACTATCAATTAAATTTATTGAATAATATAATTAAAAATTTGTCGAGTTAGAGATTTCAAGTTGAAGGTATCATAATTATTGAATTCGATAGCGCGACGTGTGGTTGAAGTTATCTCTTCGATTGGTGATTCCATTTTAATTTTGAATAATTATATTTGGTCTACATCTGGTATGATTACCGATTTTTTTGCAAATAACTCAAAAATAACTAATATGAAGTAAAATGTCCTGCGAAGAAAATTGAAAGTTTCATTAAAAATGACAAGATAGTGGAGAAGTACGAAGCTCAAATGCAGTTACAGATCAAAATGTGTAAAAAACAGAAAGGAATTTTTGTTGTAGCTTATCCAGATTTTGAAACCAACAAAAAGATTCGACATATTGAAATCGACTATAACGAAGAGTTGTGTCAAAATTTAATGGATAAATCAATGGCGTTTTAGGAACGTTTTGTGTTTCATAAGTTAAATTATGATTTAAAAAAAAACAATAAAAATATCAAATAATATTAAATTTATTTTTCAACATAATATAATATGTTTTAAATAGTGTAAATACTAATTTAAATAGTGTCATTAAACTTTGGCCCACATTGACCTTTGTTTTTATCTTAATTCATTTTTATTAGTTCAGGTTGTATATTAATAATACCGCATGCGGTGGTTACCACAGCAGCTTCTGTGTATGCACTTGAGGGCAATGCAGCCCTCTCAATATAAATGCGTAAGCAGTAATGTTCCTACTTCCTCTCTCTCTTCTTCATCAGATAACTGTTGTATCTCTGAATCACTGGCAGGTCTTAGCGTTCTTGCTAGATAGAACACTACTCAAATGTTTAAAACCTCTATCGGCTAACGTTGACGTTAGTAGTGATAATTTCTCTAAATATCGAGTTTTCTACAATAACGAGGTCACTTGCCCTACCTCCAAAACCTACTGATACAAAATTAACAAATTCATAAGTTATTGAAGATATTAAATATTTTATTATGTTAGCATTTTTGTAACTGGACCCATGTCATTGCCTGATGAATTGCATTGGAAGATTTCTCTATACTTATTTCAAAACGGAAATTCAATCGGATGGAGACAACATTGCTGTATCTTAGCCTAAAAGGTATTGGTATAAATTTTAAATTTTTGTGTCCATCTGGCCAATAAATAAAATGTCTCATTACATCTTCTAAATGGTCAACAGATTCATTAAAAATTTTACATATCGATGAAGATAATATTCCAAAATCTAAACCTAAACGAAGATATGAATCGTTAAACCTGATTTTTTAAAATTTTATTACTATATTTCTCGTCATAACGATTTTAAAAGTAGCAATTAATTATATCAAGTGATAAACTTCATTGGGTAATCCTAAATAAAATCGTGGATGCATTTCGATAGCAGTCGAATCTTCACTAGCATCTTCAAGAGATGAAGATTCAAAACTTGCATCCCCAAATGGCAACAATGCTAAAGAACTTCTAGTATTGCTATTAACTGAAGGAATTGTTTGATGTGTATGTTGAGATTCGTTTTCATCATCATCTTCTGATTCTTCATCTAACTGAGAAAAATTGACTTTAAAATTAGGCGATTTAAGACAAAAGTGCGGTACATTCCTTTCTTCAGCTTAACGTAACACGTTATCTTGGATTTTCTCATTTCTTTGATAAACAAGAAATTACTGCAATCGTTCTTGATCTGTAAATAAATAAAAATAATTTTAATATAATTATGTATAACAGATCTTAAGTGATCGATTACTTACATCAAAATGATCTTCGCAGCAGTATAAACCTTTCGGTACATATCTTGGCACTGCTAAAAATGTTTTATTGGGGGTATGTTCACTTGTATTTTTACACAAAGGGATAAAATATGATTTCTTAGCCATCGTAACGCAACGAATTCTAGTAATTTTAATAAACTGTAATAATGATTTAGTTAATACAAATAGATTTAATGTAACATAAAAATGCTATAGTGCCAATTGCAAATAAGAACCAACTTCAGAATATTTGAATTTAAAATAAATATGCAAGTTATTATTTTGAGGTTAGTGTTTATGGAAATTAACAGTGCTCTTATGTTTTGTACTCAACAGATATTTTGTCTCTGTTCGGTACATGTAAAATGCTCGTATAGTGTGTATATCATCCAAGATAAACTATATTTAAATCTTGAACTTTCGACGTTGCAAGATATCAAACACATACTCAATCTTGAATTTTTTTAAATTTAAAATCGATTTTAAGCCCCTTACTGAACAAATTTAAAAAAATTATCAATGAACCTCAGACATTTTATGAAAAGACCCAAAGTACTTCAATTATTTAAAAATAACTTCAATTAGGTACTCAAATTTTATTAAATCCAATTACCATATACTCAAGTACTTTTACCAAGTAATTTTAAGTTGGTTTCAAAAGTACTTCAAGTACTTGAATATTACTTTCAACTCTGGTTTGACATACATAAAAAAGCCTAGCATACCAAATCGGCCAAAACACTATGTCTAGATGTGACGAATTTAAATTTGACAACCAATGAAGTTTTAGGAATCACATAGATGAGATGCTATCGTCAATATATCTTTAAATGCCTTTGGGTTTGTATTGCGTAACTGCAGGGATTTCTCGAACTTGCGCAATACCTCCAATCATGAGTACACCAAATTTTAACGGAATCTGTTAAAGATTTCCGGAGATTTGTTTGGCATATACATCTAGTAGTCGTTACGGAACTTTAAATTAATACTTATATGCAATATAGTCAGCACTATTTTGTTTGTATATACCTATAGCTTGTATTGTTTTTCATTTTTTTCATTTTTGGAACTTTCATCAGTTATATCTTTATCACTGACGCGCATGAATGCATTCACGAGAATCTGGTTTGTCCACACCCCCCCCCATACTATTGCGGCCATTTTGTTTAAAATGATATTTTCGATAATACTTGTTCATCTATTAAGATATCATAACAGCAAGAGGTGGTCAACCAAGTAATATAAATTTGTTGAATATCTATTAATAAAGAATATCCAATATAAACTTTCATCAAAATAATCTTTTTTAGCAACATTTTTGAAGCTTTGAACATCCAATCCCTAAGCAAAGTTGTAGAAATCGAAGAACTAAAGATAGTTTGCATTCACACAAAACACTAAGTAGCTATTGATAAAAAATTAAGTTTTAATTTCTCGTTTTGAATTAAAATCGTTTTTATCAGTGCCTAACAGCTTTTAATCGGTAACTTGGAGGGCTTCACCTGTGTGACACTTTCAAAAAAATAAACATTTTTATTTTTTGTCTTTTTCAACAGTTTATACTTTCAAGAATATCCTGTAAAAATTTCAAGGCCGTATTTCTAATAAAGAGCAACCGCTCCTGACTGGTATAAAATGCTCCATTTGAGGCGGAGCTCAAATACCTTTACAACATCAAACATTACTTTAGTAATAATATTAAAAATAAATAATATTTTTATTCTTGATGGAGATTGCATTTGTTATCTATTAGTGTCGTTAAAAAAAGTTTAACAAATTTTACTTGTTTTGAAATATTTTGTTGAAATAGTTTACGGTAAATTTAAAACAGGTTGGTATGTAAGTATAGCTGAAAAACAGCTGAATTTTAGGCTGACGCATCGAAAAGTCAGTTTAAAATTCAGCTAATTTGCTGACGCTGAAAAACAACAGTTCTCAGCTCACGCTTCGATTTTAAACCAAAGGTTTAGGAGGAAGAAGTAAGAATATTGTGAAGCTAACTGATAAAGTGATTAATATACTCCAGAAATACTAAGGACATCAAGATAATGTTGATGATATTTGTAAAGAAATTTGGGCTACCTTACATTATTTGTTTTCGACAGACAAAAATCCGAACCACGGAAATTGCCCTGCAGATGCGAATAGCTAGTGCTCATATCGTCGCGAGAAAGCTGAAGAAATTAATAGAAGTATCAAAGTTCAAGCATGATTTTCTGCCACTTAAGAAAGCTTCGGTACCTATTTATATTGACTTTAGTTCAAAGGAGGGAACGCGAATCATGTCAGCAATGGAGGTACTTTTTTTGCGCCACCTAAGGCAGCACATAAGTAGGTCGCTTAGATCTTAATATTTTTCTATGAAAAAATTATGTAATAGGTCAAATATAGCCAAATATATTCTTAATTCTTATTCTTATTCGAAAAAATTCCCGAAAATCACACTAATATAGCCCCTTAAAAACAAATGGAGGGAGGGACTAAAAAAATGCACTTGAAGATTTTGTAAAAATATTATAGCAATATTAAAAAGCACAAACTAGTTTGCATAAACAATTAAAGAATGTTTGCCATAAAAATATAACAAATAAATTATTTCTTCGATTTAAAATATTGTTGCACAAATGTGTCTTATAAAATTTCACGTCAAACCAATGTTGTATCATGAATGATAAATTAAACGAAATTAAACTACTGTTAATCGAACGTAACTCCAGATACAAATTTGTCAATTGTTGCTAATCAATTTGTATGAAATGTATTATCAAGTTGTATAAATTGTAAGTAAAAATATGCATGCAACTCACGCCCGAGCACATACTGCAAGGCAGGGAAGTGGTATTTTCATAATGCAATTTCTGCTAGCAAAGCTACCCAAGTCTGGTAGACGTCTAACCTACAAAACACATATTTATTTACAATCACGATTAAGCCAATTGTGATCTTTGAATATTCAAATAAAAATGAGAAGTTACATACCTACGGTCTCAGTGAGAAGTTCGAAGCATTTTGACCTTGATTTAAAGACTATCACTTGAATGCATTTTAATATTTGCAGTTATACAAAAATTTGGTTCAAATCTATGCTAATCCAATTTCACTTGCAGAAAAATTACATAATAATAGAATTCCAAATAATATATTTGAGGTTAAGAATAATGGGGTCAATAGTTTCAACAATTTCTCCAACGAAAAATTACACTGAAAACAAATTGGATTGAAACCACAGTTTTAATCAAAATATAGTTAATTACCTTCATAATCCCATTACAAATAATTATAAACTTATAACATAAATATGTATTTTTCACTGCTTGTATAAACGTAACGACCACCATTTGGAAACGGATATCGCTCGACTCATGCGCATAGAGTGAATTTATATATTATAACAGTAGCGGCTCGCAATCAAGTACGAAGGGACACTTGACCTCTTATTCCAAAATCTAAAATCTAGTAAATGTAATTATTAAAGTAATAAGTAATTTACATTATTATTAGAGTAAATTATTGACACATTTTAAATTTATCGAAATATCATTTATTGGCCTCGCCATCATATGTGATACTAAGAACATGTAATTATCTGATGGGATTGTTGCATATTATATGTTAAGGGGGCGATACATGTAAAATAAATAGAAATAAAATAAATAAATAAATAAATATGTGCATAAATAGTTAAAATAACATCTCAAATGTATGGCCCTAGTATCGCTGACTAGTTGGTATGTCGCTGTAATCATAAAGCTTCTGTGTGTCAAAACTTTAAACGCGTTTTTCTCGCAACTACATTTTCTAAATTGGCGGGCAAGATAACTCAAAAAGTTCTCAATCAATTGTTATGAAATTTGGCACACGTCTTCTCTATAGTATTAGTTTCTAGTTGAACCTCAAAAATACCAAAAACAATTTCAAAAATTACCATTCTTGACCCAAAAACCATCGAAAAATAGGGTGAAAATAGGACTTTTTTTGTAAGGCATGCCAATTTACGATCTTTCGACTTTTATGTTTTTTTATTGGTTCAACTAGAAGATACATGTTTTATGAACTCACTCAAACCAAAATTTTTGATCTTAGATCGCAGTAACAGAAGCTAAAAATCACGCCAATTGATGACCTTTGCCGCTAGGGTCTTCGGAGATTAGTTAAGACGGCGGCCACTTTGAAATAATAAAATAAAAAAAATTTTAACTTATATTTTAATATATAATGAATAAACGAACTGAATTTAAAAACGATTCATTCATTCTATCCAATTTAAATAAGCCTCTAAAAAACGGTCAAAATTCAGGCGGTTACATGTATCGGCCCCCTTAATGCGACCTCCGTAAAGTTGGCCTCCCATCTACATTTTGATTTAAAAAAAATAGAATCGTTAGGTCATCGTTAAGGGCCAAACAGAATGAACGCGAAACCAACGCGATGTAACGTCCGTCAAAAGTTAAATGTATTGTCGTGTTCCAAAATCAATTTTTTTTAAATTTTGAAGTTTTAATTTTTAATTTTTATTATAATTTGCATTTATTACTTTGAGATTGAATTGATGTGTAAATGTTGTAAATATTTGAAATTGTATGCTTTTGGCGCGAAAATGTTGAGTTGGTGGGAGATTGTAAATAATTTTGGCTTTTTGCCGTTGAAGCCACAAAGTGTGGACGTGCTGGAGTTGGTCTCCGATAAAAATTATTGTATTTGCGTTAATAATTATAAATTTTATTAAAATTTTGAATTAAAAAAAATAAAATTTATTTAAGTTTAAAGTGAGTGATTTGTTTGATTTGTATTATTTGGAAAATTTACAAGTTTATGGAAAATTAGAAGAATATTTGTATAAAATTGGAACAAATTTTGGAATATTGTTAAACAAGGCGTTGCAAGTTTCTGTGGATAGCGCCGCACGTGCAACCAGATGGGCGCACACATTTTACAATTCCATAAAATTGTTAAATTTGTTAAAAGTTAAATTAAACTCATTTGCTCTAAAAATAACTTACTGGGGGTAAGTTATTTTTTTATAATTTTACACCCCAGTACATCGCAGGATGTATGTAGTTGCAATACGTTCAAACAGAATAAACGCTCGCAACGCGACCCAACGTTGAACGTTGGCAAACTTAACGCGAAACGACCACTACCAATTACAATTTGGTGATTTAATTTTTAATTAATAATTTTTTTTTTTAATCGCGCTATTCTGTGCAGTATCGTTTCGAAAGCGTAACGTCAGCGTTTGACGGACGTTACGTCGCGTTGGTTTCGCGTTCATTCTGTTTGGGCCTTTAGGTCGCAGAAGGTTACCTAGTTTTATTATTAGGCCACTTCTAGCTTAAAAAAACAACACTTCAATTAAATTTAATTTTTTGATTCGATTATATCATAAACGTCATAAGTCAATTAATACAATAAAATTACGTAAATAATTGACCCGCTCACTTCAACTGTATTTTTAAAAAAAATATATATAAATGGTTTCTCGCCGATAAGAATTACTTTTCGAGATGAACGAATTAAGGGTTGGTAACAAACCTAATGTAAGCTATAAACTTTCACGTTTCATTTATAAGCATATAGCCTCTTTCCATATGAAAAGTAAGAATGAAATTATTATTACATTTTCTTTATATAGGTATTTAAATCTAATAATTGCTTCTAATTCTAATTAGCTTCTCCCTTATTTGAAGCTTGACGAATTTTTCATTCTAACCTAACCTTTAAATAACTTTAAATAAAGGAGAAACTCTCGAAATTCTAACCTTAGTTAGCTTCTCTCTTATTTGAAGTTTGAGGATTTTTAAATCTAATCTCTAAATAACTTCAAATAAGGGAGAAGCTTTCTAAATTCTAACCTTACTTAGTTAGTTAGCTTCTCCCTTATTTGAAGCTTAAAGCAATGTTTATTCTAACCTCAAAATAACTTCAAATAAGGGAGAACTAACTAAGGTTAAAGTTTTTATTCTTGTCTATCTGTACTCGATAGGTATTTGGTAACAAACCATTTACTTATGATTTTTTACCGAAGCTATAATCAATAATTAAACCTAGAATTGAGTGAGTAGATTATTTACGTAATTTACTACGAGTACAATAGTAATTGATGTTTATGAATCGAAGCAAAAAATTAAAATATAATATATATTGTAAATATATTGAAGCTATCTCTTTTCTTTCTTTGTCATAAACAACAGTTTCTTAAAATATATTTTATTCTAATTTCGGTTTTGTCAAACTTATAAAGCGTAATTTTTGCTGATATAAAAACCACATGTGTAGAAATTGAATCTTTAAATATTTGAATTCACCGTAAAATTCTTTTAAATAGAAAATTCCTATGCTAATAACCACCCAACAATAATGTGTTTGATTACGCTACTATATTGGGTTCCACGTCTTTACGCCTAAAAACATTTACGATTAAGTCAGTAACCCTAGGTCTTTACGCCTAAAGAAGTTTACGACTAAGGTATTTTACGCCTAACCAGTGGCTATAGCCCCCCCCCCCCAGACACAATAATTATTATACTCGTAAATAAGATGACCACACCTTCTTTTCCGAAAAATTTTCACCTGCGGCGCGCGCCTTCTACGCAGTATGCTTCGTTCGCATCCTTTAGCCCCCCTCCATAACAAAATCATGTCTGCGCCACTGCGCCTAACATCATGTACGCCTAAAACTTTTACACATAAAGATTTTACGCCTAAGACATCAACGCCTACTGCATTTATGCCTAAAATAGAAATTATATATAGTAGGTATATTTCTGGGGGGGGCAGCTAACTTGCCGTGAGATCGGGATCGACAAAAATCAAGACAAGTCAAAACCGCGTGGGCACCACTCGAGCTAATCATATAGCTAATTACTAACAAATCAATATTTTTAAAAAAGAACAATAATGATATTAATATTTTAATTTTGCACTGTAATTATGTATTTCAAATATTATATTACAAATAATTTAATATAAACTACTCCTTGTTATAAAAACAATGAAGAAAATCGAAAATTATTGAAAAAATTGTGATTCAGAGACTGTTTTTCAGTTTTTCGCAAATTTAAGCGGTTTAACGATAAATAAACCACCAAGTCACATAGATCATTTTAAAGTAAACATTTCAACGATTAAAATAACCACTAATAGACCTTCGAAATCCAAAAACACACCAAGACAATTGTTCGCAGAAGATAAGGGTATTTTTTTCAAAAAAATGCACAGAACTCGAAAACTAATCCGTCTTCTGAACTGCGAAAAAATCATGCTTATTCAACAACGAAAACGACATACTTTTAGAAATTTTCATGTAAATTAAATCATTTATACGCGAGAAAAAAATTAAATACTGAAAAATCTGTTTTCGCCATTTTGACGGTTAATTTGAGGTTATATTAAAGTGTTAAATTCAAAAGTTTTATATTCTTTCTTTATCTACTACTTTTGTATTGTATGTTTTCCGCTAGAAGGTCATGTTTCGCCACAAATCGCAAAAAACCGTTTTCAACCCCTAAACTTCATCCCCATTTACAGTATTTTGATGGTTAAAATGTTTTTTTTTCTTAAAGTTGGAACCTCAATAACATTTTTGACCTGGTTATTAATTTTCTTATTTTAGTATTTTAAATTCGTTTTGGCACCAGCTTATAAGCATCGTGATCAATAATAAGATAATAATTAAGTAATCAATAATAATAAAGTATTCAATAATAATAAGGCAATCAATAATAAAGGGTTTTCAAACAATAACTGGCATCAAGTTTAAATCAGTCATCAAGATGACACAAATGTTGGTAACCAAGTAATTGTTCAGTACTCACGACAATCTCAAAGTCCAATGTACTGGAGCCGGACCTGCTCAGACGCTCTCCCTGGGTCGTTTTTACTGGTCGCTCGAACTCGGCTTCGTACAGGTGTTGAAGTGGTGTGTATTTATCCTCCAAAAGGAGATGAGGGAACTATTAACCCAAAATAACTTATGTCCCTACAGTGACTCCTGTTATTTTAATGTTCCGATATATCGATCGGTAAGGAAGCCACGGAACAAGATGTTGTAAACTTCACTTGCACCTACACCATTATAACGCCGAATTTATAACAATAATAGCCATGGTCGGTATGACTTGGAAAGTCATGATCGCGACTAGATATTGCATAATATTACAAAACTTTCAGAATTTATTCCGCGCTAAGGCGTGCCGTTCAGTTCAGAGGTCTAAGTTCAACTGCCTGTGGCTGGCACGGCTCGCGAAATAGTCACGCGATGTAAAGGTACGTTTAGATCTGACACTTATATCCTGACATATATGTCAAGTGTCGGACATAAAATAGCTTTGACTGTTTACATTTAAGATAGAAAATGCTTGAAAGAAAAACATGAATATGTGTATACATTTCTCTTTCTTCAAAATTCACAATAAATGTACAAACGGTTTACATTTATCTACCAAAAAATGTCTGACACTTCTTTCATTCTGCAAAGATTTCTTGGCGCAAAAGGTTTACGATAAAAATCTCGAAGAAAAAGATTGCAGCCAGTGTAATTATTTTAGAGCATTTAACCCTTCATAGGGCAGATTTCCAAAAATAAAAAACAGGGTATTTTTTAAAGAAACTTGTGATTGTGAAAGATAAAATAAATTTTCAGACTGATTGAAATATCGACCAGGGTTAGGTAAAGGGTTAAGAATGAAGAAGAAAAATCGTTCAATATGGATTCGAGAGTGGATTTTGAAATGTGAAAAACAAGGTGCTTAAAATATTGGTTCCCTTATATCAAAAAGTCAACATCTTGGTATATGTCTCATTCTTGAACACATACACATATATATTGTCATGTTCCAAAATCCTTCATTGAAGTTTTTGTTTAATTTGGAAATTTTATATTTTGATGTAAAATAATTTTATTAATTTTGAAAGTGTGAATTTTTTTGAATATCTCGTTTTGCCGCATTTTTGTTAGAGCTGGCGCCGACTAGCGGGATAAACGAGGCTTTTTGCCGAGAATGGCCGCCGAAGCGGTTGAGACGAAGTTTGTCTCCTGGTTTTGTTTGAAATTTTGATTGCGGATTTGTATTTGCGAATAAATTTATTTGAGTTTGAGTGAGTGATTTTTATTTTAAATTTTGAGAGTTGGTCCATATTTGAAATTGGGTATTTTTAATGAGATTGGAAGTTGGATTGTATTTTTGTATGGAAGAGATTTGAATTGCTTATAATATTAATTAGGGACTGATTGTGAAGATAAAATTTAGGTATAGAAGAATTAATTGCATTGAATGAAAAATTATAATATTATTGCAAATTAAGTTGGAAAGCAAAGTGGAATTTGTATTAGCGGCGGGCACATGCGGTGATAAACCGTACGCTCCTTTATCATTCCATTTTTACATTAAAATTTTATTGAATATTAAAAATTATTTTAAAATTCAAATTGAAGAGTCTCATCGCTCAATAGTGCGGTAATTTGGTTGGGTTTCCAGTACATTTTTTTTTGAAATATTTACACAACCCCAAGATTACACGACAATATATATACAAAGGGACATTACTTGAAGAAGTAAAATCATTTATCCGCTGACCAAACCCAACTCAATTCCATCTGTGGTCATAAAAACTTAAGCTAAACCATTGTGAATTTAAAATATTTACAATTAACACATTACCGTCCGACAAGGAATTATAAATTTATACCTGTACAGGTGACAAAAATTAATTTATCACAATAAATTATAATTCTTTTTTTAAAACTGCATAGGTACTATATTAATTTTACTAACTTGAGTTCCTACTTGCCAAGTAACTACTCAATATCAATTTTTACTTTAAAATCAGATATAATTCAATTATTACCTGTGCTACCTGTAATTTGCGAAAAGCTTATTTTTAGACTACCAGATGATTAATTTAATTAATTAACAACTTAATTACTAATTAGAACATAAATTATAAACAAGAATTTGTGAAACCCAACATGAATTCTATAAAAATATCGCGCGACAGTATCATAAAAGTAGACGAGTGGTCAACTCTTGCAATTTCTCTCAAGAACCTCGGAATTTGCAAAAAAGTATCATTTACATGTGAATTTCTATAAAGCAACATATATCGCCAGAAGTTGAAACATATATGTCTGACAGAAATTTTGGGCAGCGTTTACATCTGGTCTTCTATATGTGTCAACACATATCGCCGGAAGTTAAAACATATATGTCCGACAGAAATTTCGCATCGTTTACATTAGCTATAGTTACTGTCCGACATAAAATTCGTGCAATAAGTGTCAGATCTAAACGTAGCTTAAGTCGCGTATGCGTACAACATGAAATTATTTGAAAGCGACCAATACCAGTAAAGCATTTTTTCAACTTCGTCCAGTCGGGACACATTTTCTATTGAGCGCGGTTGCGTTACGGCAATCAATTGACAGGGTGTCATGGCGACTATAAAATCAAAGAATATTTGCATTTAAATTTTGTATGTAACCTAAAAGTATCCAATTTTCTGCTCGAAGTCAATATGTAGTTAAAAAATAATTAAAATGATTCACATCGGCCAAAACCAGACTAAATAAGTTATGTAAATGTTTTATTTATCAAATTCATACTGAATTCTGACAAAGTTGACTAAGTTATTAAAACAAAAATTCCAGAATATAATAAAGAAAATCACTATTACAATATGATTACCTACTAAATTTTAATTGTTTTAAAAGGGGGCGGTTTTGGGGGTTCAAACCTCTCCCATTCCATGTTCATAATATATTATACAAAATGCCAGTGGTGTAACTTACTTTTTAAAAATCAAAAGATATCACGGTCTAAGATATCTTTTCCATTTAACCACAAACAAATAATATGTATGTGAATTACCAATGCTTTATAGTTTGAAAACACAATTAGGTTACCAGAAACATCTAATCTATCCACTTCTAAGCTAGAGTACACAACAACAAAATTATCTTCAATTCTTCATATTTCTTAATTTTTATAAATCTTGTTTTTTTTCAATTACTGTAACTCGGTAACGGTGCGACTAAATAGAAACATGTATATAAAGAAAAATGAAGGAAATTTAATTTACAACCAAAAATGTTTAATAAATATTACCGTAAAAGTAATTTATATGTAGTTATGTGTCTAAAAAGTTTTCCTACGGTACAGTTTACATTGCTACCATAGGACGGTACGAATACTTTTGTGAGTTACTGTTTTTACGAATTGTTAATATAGTTCAAGTACTACACTGTAAAAACAGATTGGGTAATTTTACCCTAACTATTGGAGGCAACTGAGTTACCTCCATTAATTACAGTAATTTTACTCTTTAATGCGATTTTACCTGCACATAGTAGAATTACATTCTTGGAGAAAATTTAAATCCTCGACCAAGTGGAATTTTCCTTTATAATGTAAAATTACCCTTTCTGGATTTTTTACATTCCCCACCAAAAGGTAAATTTGATCCGTGATGTAAAATTACTATTTTAGAATAATCTAAGATTCCCAAGTGTAATTTCCCTGTTTTGGTAGTTAATTTACCTCTTTGGGAAATTTCTATTTCTCCACTATAGTGTAAATTTCCTTTGATGTATTATTACCTTTTTGGAAAATTTTAGTTTACCAAATATACTTACCTA
Source organism: Cantharis nigra (assembly GCA_958510845.1). Classification (NCBI taxonomy): domain Eukaryota; kingdom Metazoa; phylum Arthropoda; class Insecta; order Coleoptera; family Cantharidae; genus Cantharis; species Cantharis nigra. The sequence continues at coordinate 19,372,887 of OY294029.1, forward strand.
TTACTTTACTAATTCGAATAGAAAAACATTATTTTGTCAATTTTTGGATTATTTATTTCTTGTCTTTAAATCAACAAAATATGACATTTTAATTTGCAAATTTTTTTTTGTATTTTTACTTCCTGCCTCTGGTTGATTTTTTTAAAAATATATTTGCATGAATTCTTAACTATAACGCAAATATCAGTTCCGCATTTCTTAATGTAGTGCTTTAATTATTAATAAAAAAATAAATTATTAATAATCTCCATTATCATATAAAATTTTTATCGTGTCCTAAAAAGAAGACCATTAGTCTTCAAAAATATATATTTTTAAAATTTAGCCTGATTATCTGCTTTATCATTTACTTCTACAATCGATGGAGAATTGCTGTGAAAATCTTTGATTTCCTAAAGATTCTGAAAACAAAGTATAAAAATGTTGATTATTATATTATTAATTTACCGATTTACCCACTTACCGATATTTCTCAAAATCAATTCTTCAACAAAAAGAATATCGTTATAATTGTTAATATATCTATTAAGTATTTCATCTTCTGTCTCGGGAATTTCCTCAAGTCATGATTAACATAATGAAAATTTGTCATAAATCAACGAAATTTTTACTACTTACTGAATTCCGTAACTTCTAACAAAAATCATCACCAATCAGATTTTTGCAAATTCGGGCATCCGCTTATAATCTTTGATATAATAAAATAGGTTTCCCTGCAAAATGGCACAATTAAAATAAAAACATGCGTTTGTATATTAATTTATTGTTGAAGTCTACTACTGAGAGAGCTGAATAAATAAATAACAACAATTCACATACCTTTTGTAGTGGTTTTTAACCAAATTATTTTCAACAGCACTTGAACAATAAATTATTTTACTAGAAACTTCCACCTACTAGAAAACTTTAGTTGCAAATGTACAAATTGAAGCAAAGACAAGCGACTTAACTGACGCCTATGTTTATCTTTGGGTATAGTATTACTTGCAGTGATTAAGCCAGAATAACATCATGGGCATTAATATTTAAAAACGAATATTAAATGGTAAAATAATACTGAATTATAATTACATTATGTAGAAAAGGCTACTTCAAATTAGTGTTACTATTTCTGTACAATAATTGTGAAAGAAAATATATCAAGATAAATTTTAAATTATTAGAAACCCATATTTTAAAAAAACTGAAAATACCAATATCGAGTAATTTTAAACTACCAAGGTGAGCAAAACATATGCAAGGTAATTTTACTTGAGATATAGTAAATTACATATAGAAATGTAACAGTTCACAATGCCACAAGTAAAACTACCTATACAAATACGGTAAAATTACATTATAATGTATAAATACCAAACGGCAAGTAAATTTACACTAATTGAAAGAGTACTTTTGAGATTACCTGAAATAAAAGTAAAATAACTCATTTTTTCAAGGTAAAATTTACATTAACATAGTGTAATTTTACACTTTTTTTTTACAGTGTAGCCCCGTTGAGGCTACGACACCTCAGTTGACTAAATCCGACAACCGAAGAAATTACTCAAGCACCCATCAGCTGTATACTTAATTTGATTGAGGAAACAAGGCTGATGGAGTAAAACTTGGAACGCAGAGTACAATATGCATCGAGCTTCAGTGCAAGTGGACATGGAAGTACAACCCTTTCAACAATAACAATAATATTTTTGTCACTTAATACGCCATTCTTGAGGGCGTGGGTTTTCAGAAAACATCAAGGATTTATAACACTAAAGTTATTATATCATTCAGATTTCAACGTCATTAAATGGAAAATACGATGGTAAAGTGGGCGCCAGTTAATGCAAATAAAACTATTCAGAAATAAAGAGACAGTTTATTGCATTAACACAGATAGAAAAAAATATGTCGAGAAATTTAATAAATTCGCTAGTCAACACAAAACATACACATAATGATGGCAAAAGGCAAAAAAACTTGGCAAAGAGCATCAGAATGTCTGCTAACAAATCTGAATTATAGTTAACGATTTCTGAATATCTAAAATCTGAATTTCAATTGGCGATTTCTTAATTTCAGTTGAGAAATCTTAATTTCTTTTAATTTCTGAGGGAGTGATGTAGAAGTATGGTTGACATTTGACGCAACGTCAATAGTTAATTCTCAGATATGGATTTCAAATTTATGAAACTCTTTGTTATATAAAGCGGCATTCAGATAGAGATTCTTGTCTTGCCTTGCTTTGGTAGGAACTGGCAAGATCCAATCAGATTGAAGTATTTTACCGTAATTTTTTAATTCTTTTATTTTGGTAAAATTTGATTGGCTCTTGCCAGTTTTTACCTAAGCCAGGCAAGGCAAGGATCTTTATCTGAATGCCGCTTTAAACAAAATAGCCTTTACCATTAAATTTTTCAAAAATGGGAAAAACCATTGTCCAAAGTTTCCAAATGCAAAGTCAAGGAAACACCAAGAACATTTTGACGAAAACAATACCTAAAATGAGCATAGCGCTATATGCAGACGATACCTTGTTTATTTTTGTTGTATTTTCTATGACTTGTTGGTTTTCCAAAAATTCGCTCGCTAAATTTGTTATTTGATCTATGCAGTTATTTTTTTGAAAACGCTTTCTTCAAAGATACAGAGTTCGCAAGAAAAAGAAACAAATAAAACTTGGAATTTTTAAACATTTATTCTCTTAATTCATAATTTAAAATCCTTTGACCCTAGAGCCCTAGACAATCAAGAGTTATAAACTAATTTGTAGATAAAACAATCTTTTCTAAAAATTACTTATTTATTATCACTATAAAATCAATAGATTCGGTGTTATGGCTATTTGAAGGTAGGTATTCAAACATTTGGTGTAAAGAGCGCTTCCTCACGGTCTCTACGGTCGCGGAGACATCTTAAAACTAGAACATTTCGGGTTTTTAAATTTCTACCTACAAATAGCTACTATAGCACTGGAACTATCGATTTTTTAGTAATGCTAATTAATTCTTATTTCTAAAGATCGTCAATTATGGCTCTCGAATTAAGGATTAAATTAAGTAAAAAAATGTAATTCTACTTTTTATTTTTCTTAAAAACCCTGTATCTTCTAAATGAAACAATATTTTAACAAAAAGTTATGTTTTTACCAGATATAGAAAATTTAACGGGTTACAACTTTGGTTTAATTAAATTTTTTGATAAATCATTCCACTTCACAGAATTACCAAAAATAAATATTAAAAAATTTCAAGAAATTCCAAAATTTTACTTTTTATATCAATTGATTGATACCTACTTCTCTTCAAAAATTTCTTAAATTTTGGCAGTCAGTTATATCTCTATCGGATAGCACTATCGGTCCTTATTTTGAAAATACCGTTATCACCGGCGTAACTACCGGGGTGCGGTGGGTACGATGCACGCGGGCCTCCTGCTAAAAGGGCTTCTAGTTGTACTGTGACCTTTTCAATCTTTATAAAAATCTCAGAAATAGAAGGTGCACAACTAAATGCTATTTGAAGTTTGGGGAGGTATAGAATACCCCCAGGTCACCAGCAATTATGTTCAAATGATTGCCATGCTATTAAACTAGAGACTTCCGTACCAGGAATTTTACTATATTCTGTGGGGTATTCCACATCCCCCAGACCCCCGGTGAGAGTTTTTACGACGCATAGATATATGTTGTATAAATATGCAATAAAACTTTTTGTTTGTATACATACGAAAAACGATATGTAGATATATTTGTTCTAAGAGAATAAAAGTTTTCATTTGAAGGTAAATCATAAAACGTACACACACACCTTTGGGTTTTCAAACGGGGGGGTCTGGGGATATCCCCTCCAGTAAACTAGCAATTTTAGTTAAATGATTTTTCGTTCCAGGAATTTAACTTTCTAGAAGGTTTTTCAATTACTATGTTCTGAGGGGTGTTCCACACCCCCCAGGTCAAATTCTTACGGTACATGATGTGTGAATATGCACAGGATCCAGAATTTTTTTCTGAGGGGGCACAAAGGTTGAGACGGGTAAAAAGTGTTCTCAGATTTGGGATTGTCTCGAGTCTCGTTGTTTCCTTGTTATTTTTAAGCGTCTGGGTGGGGGGCACGGGGCACGAAACTGGGGATATGAATTGTATAAAAATTACGTATAAATATATTTATTCTGACAAAGTGAAAAATTTTTATTACAGAAATAAATCACAAAACGTATACACACACTTTTGGGCTTTCAAACCGGGGGTATGGAAAACCCTCCAGTGCACCAGCAATTATATTTGTTGAAAAAACAAATTAAAGTTAAATCCCCCAGCTTTTATGTTTTTGGTCAAAATCAAATATTTGATTTCACTTTATCTTTTTACACTTTTGTATTATTTCCCATTCCGTTTTCCTGTTAGTACAAAGCTAGGGGGAAATCGCCGGAAAAATTGTGTGTACTAGTGAATGGAAATCTCAACGAATTTTAAAAACTTCCAAGACATCTCAAAAAACAGATTCTTAGAAAATTTGTAGAAATATAGAAAATCTCAAGAAATCCATAGAAATTTCAAGAAAATCTTAGAAAACTCTAGGAAATTGTAAAGCCAATGAAATCTCAGAAAATGGAAAAAGCAAAAAAAAGAGATGGTCTACAATTGGTCTACAATATTCTAGATTTTCTCAAATTTCCCTTTAGTTTTGCATATAACAATAATTATACTCCATCATTTTTCCACTTATAAGTAAGCAAAGAACGGGAAATTTTTAGAAATTTTTGAAAATTTTAGAAAATCCATACAAATGTCGCAAATTTTACAATTAGGAAATGCAAAAAATTAGAGGAAATAAAAAATTCTAGAAAACCTTAGAAAAATATCCAAAAAATCTTTTGAAGTGGGGAATTACTGAAAATTCTATGATATTTTAGGAAATTTAAACAATCTCAGAAAATTGAAAAATAAAAACTAAAAACAAGCGAAAGAAAAGTTGGGCGACGGAAGAAACGATGGACGCTGGAACAGGCTTTAACCTAATCCAGGAAGTTTGATGATGGTGACAGATGTCAAGCCAAATTAAACTAAATTTGGTAAATGCATTTGATGTTAGGTTACAATTGGGGTATGAAAAAGCACAGGAGAAAAACGTAATGGTAAATATCAATCATTTGTTTTTTGCATTTATAATTATTCCTATTAATTGGAATATTTTTCAGGGAAAACTCAAATCTTACTTCAAGTCCATAAAAAAGTAGGTACCTTGGCAAAAGAGAAGAAACATTGCTGTACTAATCCAAGCAAATATTTTAAATCCTTTGGGTTATGTAGATTTGACATTTTAAATTTGCAACCGAATTTTATTTGGATATTTCAAGAAAGGTTAACCCGTCATATTGTTGGGAAAATTTTTGGTGTGTTTTGGATGGATACAATTTCTAGTATTACGACGACGAATTGGAAGATGAGCCTTCATGGAAGTATTTGCTTATGGAACTACAAAAGATTTAATAAAAACGAGAACATTTTCGTCCCCGATCACGACTACACAATAATTTACCAGTTCTTTGCTGCTTATTCATACGAAGTTCTTATCAAATGGTAAAACAGTTTAAATTTGGAATTGTCTGGCAAAAAATGATGGTATAATGAATCACGATGCTCTATTTAATCAAGTTCGAAGTGTTGCATTAAAATTAGGGACATCCAGCAAGAGCAAACTGTTCGAACCCTATAAACACTTTGTAGTTTTTGATGTAAAACAATTTTTTATTTTCTACTTATTTTGCATAACACAAAATAAAAAGTCTTTAACCTAATCCAGGAAGTTTGATGATGGTGACAGATGTCAAGCCAAATTAAACTAAATTTAAGCAGCAAACGAAGACTTTTTATTTTGTGTCGACAAAAATAATATGGTAGTCATATGTGACCTAAATTTACGTGGAAGAGACTGCATCAAAGATATACATCTGATATTTTCAAATACCTGCAAATATTATTATTGTCCAGATAGTATTCAAGTTCAAAACACGAAAACTTTGGAAAATTTTTTTTATGCTAAACTGGACGATATGCCAAAACTCAAGTGTGAGTTACCCGCTATAAGTATTAAAGGTAAGATTAATTCTCTCTGCTTCGATCTTAAATGATTTATTATAAACTGCAATTTTAGATTCCCAACCTATCGAAGCAAGAAAAAAAGAAAAGAAAATATCTCTTTATTTAAAACAATTTAAAACTTTTGAAATCGAATTACGAATTTTCTGGAAAGTAGGCAAAATCCATAACAATTTCCCCCTCCCTTAAACCAAATCATTTGTTTCGTCTTCCAATCGCAGGACCCTATGTAACAGCAGAAAGTAACAGAAAACGAGAAATTGCACACCAAAAAAGGAACAGTCAGGCAGGCAAATTGGACTTTTGCCTTGCTGCAGATGTAATGCGAGCTTTTGAACTTGAACATGGGATTTATGGTTACAGTAGCCAAAATAATCGATGGCCTATAAAAATATATTAGCTGCGACTAATAGTACCTAATGTTTGGTTTGCCATTTTAAAAAATGTTTAATTGAAGAGGGATTATAAGTGCGGTAAAATCTGACGGAATACATTTGGCTCAAGGACATCAACTCAGGATATGAACGAACACCTGTAATGATTTATGGGATGATTTAATTTTACGATTATATTATATTAAAGGCTCAACCTGGTTGAATTTTGTGGTTTTGGATAGTTACAATGAAATAGTAGATCCACATGTAATATTTTTGAGTTTTTCATATAATTAAATATTTATATACTAGTAGGTAGTAAAAATATGCATGAAGCTGGACCTAAATCAAATTTTTTAGTATGTCCTTAGTACCTACTATGTAAGTTTCCTATTCTATTATTTGAGTCTCAACTATAGTGAAGTTATCTGCAAAAAAGGTAAGTACCTACACAAAAAATTCATCATATTCGCATCAACGAACAAAATTGATAAAAAAATCATTGTATTGATGAATTTTGTTCATCGACGTAAAAGTGATTTTAAAATTTTCATCAATACGATTAACCATTTTTTTCAGTATAGACAGGGGATCATTGCAGCTTTAAGAATACTCAAAACAGATTAACGGATTTGTTTGTATAATTAATTTTTTATTTTCTACCGGTTTCGCTTTATATAGCATCGTCAGGTATATATTTATAATCTTTCTGAAAAGTTGTCAATTATTATTTGAAAACTGTTTTTTATAAATATTTAGTATACTGTCATGTTTCAAATCAAAAAATATAAAAAAAATTGTAAAAATATAAAAGAATAATAAAAATTTATAGTATAAAAGAGGACAATTATCTGATATCATGGTAGTCGGTAATATCAAAATTACGTGATTTATTAATTAAATTATAAGGATCATTTATGAAGGACAATTTAAAAAGTAGAACGTAAGTGATATTATAACAAACTACACATAAGATTTTGAGTGCGGACGTGCCTTAAGTGTGATAAAAGAGAAGAACAGGGAAATCGTGTGTGAGAGTTGGTAATAGGAAGAAAGATAAGAAAATTTTGGAAAAAGATAGTAAAAATGGATTTTTCTGATTTGGAAATAAAAATTTGTAATTGAGAATAAATAGATATTTGGATAATTAAAAGTTAAATGACCATTGAAATATAATTTTAAATAAGATTGGGTGTTTGGAAGATAATCGAATAAGTATTAGTTATAGGGGTTTAAGGAAAATTATAAGAGATAGGTGGATAAACGTTAATCTTACAACATCGTGGATATGTTCAAGAATTGGATATTAAAACTAGTGCAATTCAATGGTGATCAATCGTTTATTTAATTACCAAAGGCAAAAACAGGAAGTTGAATGGTTGCTGAATGATATTGGTACATTCGAAAAGTAAGAAGACTGAGTCACATTGGATGATATTGTTATGAGGTCAGAGTTTTTTTTTATTTATAAACATTTTCGTTAAAACTAATATTTTGTATTACCGATAGACAATTGATTTAATTTAATCATTAATATGCACACTTGTTTACTTAAACACATTAAATTATGATTTATGTTGTTCTTTGGAAATTGTAAAATTAGTTGGATGCTGAAAGAAAATGCAGGGTAAATTTATGTTGACAATCTCCAAAGCAACTTATCTACGTTCAGGTCCGGATTGTGGACGAAAACTTTTATTTTGTTCTGAAATAAATAATCATAATTGTTCAAATATTAGTTTATTTAATTTATTATTACATTTCACTGAACCGACTGCTGAGATTAAAGAGGTTGTTCTCCGATTGACAGGCTAGGGTAGGTTGCAAGTTAATTTAATATTTGAAATAAATATAAAATATCATTGCAATACATATTAATTAAAATTTTATAAATTTAAAAACTTAATTAATTAAATAATAATTAAATTTGTGAAATTCGAATTTTATTTTTCACATAATTTTTCCTTTTTTTACAAATACCCTTTACGTGGATTTCAAAATATTTGAAGGTACTTGACTTCCAAATTTTTGCGATATTGCGGCTTATTCGCCGCAATTTTTGCGGATATTCGCTTAAAAAAAGGATTTCGAAGTTGGTTTATTTCAAATCGAATCACTGTTTCTCGACACATGGAAAGTGTAACTTTTGAATTACACGTAGGTGGGGTGTATTTGTATAAGGGTAAAAAATATATTATGCACTACAGTTTGTATTTGGCAATTACTTTCGCAAGCTTATTTGGATGAAATATTTGAAAATGTGTATTCACAACTGACGACACATGACAAAGTTAAAAAAGGGGAAAACGTTTTAAATGTAATTTTAGGAAATTTCGATGCCGTTAAGGATTTTTTATGCAAGTTTTAAAATTTTTGGGGTTCGCTGCGAAAAAGTTTTGGCGTTGGTTTCATTCAAATTGTAATAAAAAATTTTTTCTGCCCTTGCGGGTCAACAGAATTTTTCTCCACACGCTGGAAAAAGATGAACCAGCTTTTTTTTCGTGTAGAAGCCCAAGATGTTTATCTAGCTGGATAAGGGTTGGCGGAGAGGATGAAAGGTTCCGTGGAAGATAACAAAAGACAACCGAAAAATAATATAATCTCTGCAAGAAGTTTGCTGCCAATAAAACCGACAGTCTCAACCAGTGAAAGAAGATCATCGCTACTTTCCTTAATATTATCCTATTGGAGAAACATAGAAAGGACAAGTAGTTCACATCAAAAGTATAAAATAATTTAATTATTATAATGTTTAAATTAAATATAAATAAATTGATTAAAAATTTAAACTTTGTGGAAAATTCGCGAGCGAAGATAAATTATATCGATCGATAAGCCCTACAAGTGTGTTCAACACAATTAATTATAATTTGCCGTTAAAATTTATTTACAATATTTATACACTATCACCCACTTTCAAAGTCAATTCAAAAGTGTCGCTCTTGAGTTGTTGAAGCGCAAAACCCCACGAATCAGATTTTAAGCAGGGACGTACTTAGAAAATATAACTAAATAAATATAAATAAAAAAACTCCTTTAACAAGAAAATTCAAATTTTAGATATTTTATCCAATTTTTGAAGGCCGCTTGTCCCCCCTAAACTCACATTTCATCAGCTAAAAAATTCTAATTTCAAAATAACCTAATTTTTTGGTTGACAATAGGCGAGTTCAACGAAGGGAGCGACAGGTAGCAATTGCTCAGTTTTTAAGTTGTAGCGCTACCTGTCTGTTGAACGCAAATTGCGTTAAAAGTAGGGAGCAACAAGGAGCGGTTAACATTAGTAGGTAGCAGTTTCGTTCAAATAGTTGGAGCGGTTGATATGTGATTGGTATGCTTTGGAAGTTAACCAAGATAAACTGGGAGCAACGCGGAGCAAGAAATTTTCTGCTCCCTATGTTGGTTGGTAAGTTGCTACCTAATTTTAAGATATTATCACGAGAGAAGTATTATCGGAAAATGATTACTCGAATTTTTTAAGAAATATAAAATTTGATCGCCCAACCCGCCAGTGCAATAATTGATTATGAAAGTTGATATAGACCGGAGCATATTAACAAGGAACATGCTTTTGCGGTCATTACTTCCCAAAAATCGACGTGAAAAACCGACACCAAAAATCAGCACTAAAGTGAGCGGTTTTGTTCTAATTTGGATCAGTTGCTCGTGCTTGCCTGAGAATGTTTCTTAGAAATTGTATCTGTTAATCCGTCTGGCCGAAGAGCAATTAGCTGGGAATATTACACCAAAATGGAAGAAATTCTACAATCGGACAAAAGCGTTGATCCATCAACCATGTTACGGGAAATCAACACTAATCTGCCTTTGCCGCCAATTGCAACAACACCTGCAATTCCCCAAGATGACGATGAGGAATCTCTTCGTGGTTCATTAGATGACGAAGTTCACATCACCAAAAAAAGAAAAGGAATGGATCCTCTCTGGGTCTAGTCTATTGTTAATGCACAAAAAAAGAAAGCAAGAAGAAATGAAATTGAAGAAAAAAGACAAAGAAAAAATGACATTCTAGTAAATATTTTAGAAAAACTGTAAAATTCATAATTTAGCTATTTAATAAAAACAATTCTTTGAATAAACATAAAAAACATTTTTGGCAATATTCCTTTCTTTAGATTCACTTAACTTATATTTTGGCATTTGAGTTCTAGCGCCTGCTGGCTCATTTATGATGACGTTAGTGTAATTTTCAAAAATGAGGAATTTTCATGTACCAACCGATATCAGTACCAATTACGGAGGGAGCAAAAAAATTTTATGTCCCCCGCTGCTTCCTACTGCTCCAACTCGTTAAACGAAATTGCTACCTGCTACTTGGTAGCGCTCCGTCTTGCTCCCTTCGTTGAACTCGCCTAATGATTTGGCGGCAATCGTGTAGGGGAGAAGGGAGCACATGTGGACAGTGGGTGCATGTGGAAAGTGTAGATATCTCGATTATCAGTAGTGTTAAAAATTCGAAAAAATTCTCCGAAAGGCCTATTTAAATTGGTATACCATTTTATGTAATTTATTTTTAAATCTCGTGGCTTGGCAGTTGTGTTTGTTATGAGCAGTAAAGCATTACTCAGATATCAAAGAAAATCTGAATTTCTTTAAATTTCTTGAATTTATCTGAATTTTTGCGATGTTTTCCCTTTTTTGTGTCAACCATCGGTGCCAATAAAAATACCCAATAACTGATCACGGTTATTTGAAATGCTGTCAGCTCTTGTTTGGGACAGTTCACTTGTTTATTTTGCTCATGTATACTACCTACGCATTAACATATTGTCATGCCCCCAGCGGTATAAATTTTCAAAAACCACCTACCATGGAAAAACTCCTCGCTGAAGCGCACACATCTTACCAAGCATAAGACTCTATTAAAAAAGTTTTGTTTAATAAAACGATAATATGTTGATAAATTTTAAATTTAATTACACAAATTAGTTATGAGTTATTAACCTATACGTTTCGTAGTCTTTGTCGCAATGCCCTTTTTGTAATCTGCGCATTTTGTGCTTACCATTTCCAAAATTTCCGATTTCAAACACAAAACAATGGCGCCTAATTCAATCGGTGAGTAAATTCACTTTTTATTGTTGCACTATCTTTTTAATTTTTAAACACCTTAATTTTTAGTTTTTAAGCCCTAACTGCTTTATCATTTACAGCCTTGATCATTATTAATCATCATCCCCTCATTCGAAGATTCATGATCTAAAAACATCTTTATTCTTTACCAAAAATATGAAATGACCTCAAATAATTCATCGGGTAAGTATTTATTTTAGAAATTTTTAACTAAAGTTTTCCTCTCATTTTAGGATTAAATTACAAATCAACATATTATTTTTATTTTATTCAAAAACTTAATGTCTTCTCATCGGGTGATAAAATTTAAACAACGTAAAGGCTCC